>JAQQTO010000055.1:41542500-44020363 GCA_029884595.1 Ormosia semicastrata
CTCACCCTTGGAGCTTGAGTCTCTTTAACTAAGGGATGCCTCACCCTTTACACTTTTGGAGGGATGCCTCACCCTCTTTACAAAGCAAATTAGATTGATAGAATGAAACTCTCAGAAGAGTAAATGATTACAAATTGAAGCTCTAATATGCTCTCAAATAATAACTCAAGTTTTGCACAAAAATAGAGCAAGAAGGGATTTTAAGATTAAATCACATATTGAAGTGTTAGCAATCAGTTTTTGGTTCAAGGTCAACCTCTAATGAAGTCCCAACATTGGTATTTATAAGTTTTGTAGTAAATGGAGCCGTTAGGGACTTTTGCCCAAGCATTAAATGCTATTAATATAGCTGTTGGACTCTGTCAGATTGCGTGTAATCGATTACACAACAAATGTAATTGTTTACATTGTTGTTCCAATGTGTTCTTGGCTTTCTGGGCTCTGTGTAATCAATTACATTCTTGGTGTAATCGATTACATGGCTTCTGACTTGCTTTGTAATTGATTACAATATCCATGTAATCGATTACATGACTTCTAACTTGCTGTGTAATCGATTACAATATCCATGTAATCGATTACATGACTCTTTGAACATGTTCTTGCCTTTCTGGGCTCATTGTAATCGATTACCAACTTGGTGTAATCACTTACAAGGCCTCTGACTTGCTTGTAATCGATTACATTGTTCATGTAATTGATTATAAGGCCTCTGTTTGCTGTGTAATCGATTACAAACATCATGTAATCGATTACATTGGCCTTTGAACACATTTTTCAAGTCCAATAAAGCTTGTAAGCCATTTCTAACACTTCAAGACATTTGGTTAAACTAAATCCTTTCATGAGTGTTAAATCTAAGATTGAAAATAATGTTTCTTTGAAAAACATGTTTAGCTTTGAATTTTCACACTGATTTTGGAAATGATATATTGAAAAACCATTTGAGAAATTTTGAGAGCATTTAACATTAATGTTCTAAGTCTTATGACTATATAAACCTTTTGACTCCTTTCTTTGATCTTGATATTTTCTTTTGCACTTAATCTTCATTTTTGCACTTGATCTTCATCTTTGACTTTGTTATCATCAAAAACCATTTGACATGCTTTAAGGACATAAGCATTCACATTCTCCCTCCTTTTTGATGACGACAAACTGATCATAGGAAAAAGAAAGAGTTTTTACATTTGTATATAATAGAGATTTAGGCGCAACGCTCCCCTGGAGTTTATGCATAATATAGAATTAAATTCTCAAAAGCTCAAAAGCTCAATAACTCCCCCGTACACATGCAACCTTAATTAGATTTCATTTTCATTATTCTCTCCCCCGTTGGCATGATAAAAAAGACATAAGCATTTAAGAGAAAAAAAATGGATAGCATTTCAGCTGTATTTCATGATTTCCCAAGTATTGCCAAAACAAGAAAACTAAAGAGAATATAGTGTTGCGAGTAAATTCAGATCAAGAGAAAAGCAATATAACCAATGTTTAATAGCCAATATGTCAGAGAATATAACCAAAGTTGATTCAAGTTCATATATCATAAAAAACATATACAAAGTAACCCATTATAGCCAATATAACCAATAACCAATATCACCAAAAACATATACGAATGTTATAAAACTGAGCCAAAAAGAAAATGTACAATGTAGTCATAAGAAAATAACAATGAAAGCATCAGGGCAATGGGTCAGGATCACTATCAGTAGCCTCGCTGTCACTATCCGGATCCGCAGCGATGTCGCCTAGATCAACATTATCATCATTAGCAAGGATGCCAGATGGACTAGCAAAGGACAGGGGAACAGGAGAGGTAGAGGATGTGGGAGGTGCAGCAGCAGTACTCAGAGGAAAATGAGGTCCTGACAGGAGGGAGCAAATAGAGGCAAGCTCCTGATCTGAGTAGTCCATCCTCAGCTCAAGATGATCGACCTTCTGCTCAATGCGATCCATGCGTGTGTCCACGGTGGTGCTCAAGTTTCGCATCTCTTGGAGCAGAAGAACTAGTGTGGCTGTAGCAGGGGCAGGAGTAGGATGCTGAGCCTCTTCATCGTCATCACTATCCGGATCATGATGGATATGTCCAAAGCTACCATGGGCAATGTAGTGCCACCTATCATCGACTTTGTAGAGCTGAAGCTTCTTCAAGGTATGCAAGCCAATGGATTGTGGTCCTTTTGAGCTGGTGTCCTTGGACTCCTCGGCCAAGGAAATGAGACAATGCTCTAGGATTGTTGTCACCAGCATAGTAAATGGTAGAGCAGAGTTCTTCTTTTTCTTTACATCCAACATGTGCTCTATAATGTAGAAACCCCAGTTGATTGGCCTCCCAGTGGTCATTGCCCATAGGGACACCACGTCATCCTTCAGAACTTGAGAGTAATTCCCTCCTCTAGGAATCAACCCCCTAACCAGAAGGTAGTGGAGTACTCTGTTCTCCATGGTTAGGCCAGTAGCCATGATTCTCTTTTTGGGATCACTGGGGGGGTAGTAACCTGTCCTTATCAAAGAAAGAAGAGCAGCCTTATGCTCAAATTCATGACCCCAAATATTAGCATTCCCACAAAAGTTTGCTCCATCAGGAGTGAGTTTGGTCAGCCTATACTATTCAGCCATGGTGATCTTGATTTGTTGCTTCTTCACCTCAGAGATTAAGCAATCATCCTTAAACTTCAGATTAGCATAAAAGACTCTCACTAAGTTTGGATAAATGACCTTCTCAATACTAAGGAAACCCAGCAATCCTAAGTTTTCAATGGTTCTAAAACTTTCCAGGGGTTCACTCTCACAAAAGGTTATAGGAAGATACCTTGGGGAAATTATCTTGCGTAGCTGGAAGTTTTTCCAGAACAACTCAGTTTTCTTCACGGTGAAGAAATGGCGAGTGAGGTCCAGGCCAGAAATGTTGCGTGGAGCTGCACGTAAGGACTCTCCAATGACCACCCCTGTTCTTGGGCGCTTTGAACGGTGAGAAGACTCAGCCATGTGATGAGGAAGAAGAGAATGGGATGAGGGGAAAGTGTTTAAAGATGAGAGAGGGATGAGAGAGGGGTAGATTAGGGCAGAGAAGGAGAAAAAGTATTCGTGAGAGGTGATGGGGAGATTTGGGTGAGGGATTGTGATGGGATTTGAGAGATAGGTTGTGTGGAGAGGAGTTTTTCGAGTTAGAGGAAGGTGAAATGGAAGGATTTGAGTGAGATTTGAATGAGAAAAGAGAGATTGGGAGGTTTGGTTTGCGTGGGAGCAGAGGAGGAGGATGAAGAAATTGAAGAGTTTCTGAGAAATGAGGCCTACGCGCATTTGGAAACCTTTTAAAAACCCTATGTAATCGATTACATTGGTTTTGTAATCGATTACAAGCCTTCTGTTTCTCATGTAATCGATTACATTTTTGGTGTAATCGATTACCATGCTTCTGGGGAACCTTGTAATCGATTATATGGTTAATGTAATCGATTACCTGAGTTCTGAGTTGATTATAATCGATTACAAAAGTTGTGTAATCGATTACATGCTTGACAGAACCTTTGTAATTGATTACAAAGGCATTGTAATCGATTACCACCACACTAAAACTCAGATTTTGTATTCCAAACAGCATAGAATCAATTTAAACCATTCAAATCAGTTCCAAAGCATTTTAAATCAATTCAAATCATCATGCAAGCATATAATCTAATTATATTATGATTCAAATCACATAATTGTGCAAAAACACTACTTTTACCGAGTTACACCCTTTTAGGTGAAATTGTGAAGTTGTTGAGTTGCTTGGAAGTCTTTCATATGAGGGAGCACCTGCAAAACAACTTAGGGGAAATCTCTGATGCCCAAGTCAGTATTAGATTCAAATATGATTAAAAAATCAGATATTATGCAACAAAATGGAAGGATTATACAGAAAGCAACATGCTTTGATTTTAGGATTATGTAGCAAATAGTTAATTTATGCATGATTGATCCAAAATACCAAGTTCATTTCTTATATAGAAAAATGCATCTTTTGCTAGGGGCTTAGTGAAAATGTCAGCTAGTTGCTTAGTGGTTTCTACAAATTCAAGCATGCAATCACCCTTTTGAACATAGTCTCTAATGAAATGATGTCTTATTTCAATATGTTTAGTCCTAGAAGGCAAAATGGGATTTTTGGACAAATTAATTACACTAGTATTATCACATTTTATGGGGATGTGATCAAGCTCAAGACCATAGTCCAAGAGTTGTTGTTTCATCCAAAGGATTTGAGCATAGCAACTCCCAGCTGCAACATATTCAGCTTCAGCTGTAGATAATGCCACACTATTTTGTTTCTTGTTATGCCAAGAAACTAGTGAGCTTCCAAGCAAGTGGCATGTCCCACTAGTGCTCTTCCTATCCATTTTGCATCCAGCAAAATCAGAATCAGAATACCCAATAAGGCTACATGAGGCACCCTTAGGGTACCATAAACTCATTTGTGATGTGCCTATTAGATATTTCATTATTCTTTTAACAGCACTTAGGTGTGATTTTTTTGGATTAGCTTGATATCTAGCACACATGCATACACTAAACATTATATCAGGTCTACTTGCAGTGAGATAAAGGAGTGAGCCAATTATACCTCTATATTTTGTAATTTCTACCGATTTACCTCCTTCATCCTTGTCCAAATAGTAAGAGGTGCCCATAGGAGTAGTCATATGCTTAGCATTATCCATTCCAAACTTCTTGAGCAGCTCCTTGCAATACTTGGATTGGCTTATGAAAGTTCTTTCTCTTGTTTGCTTGATTTAGAGACTAAGGAAAAAGTTGAGCTCACCCATCATGGACATCTCAAACTCACTTTGCATAATATTTAAAAATTCTTTACGAAGAGAGTTGTTAGTAGCTCCAAAAATAATGTCATCAACATAGATTTGAACTAGAAGTATGTCATGCATTTTATGTTTTATGAAAAAGGTAGTATCAACTTTGCCTCTAGAAAAACCTTTTTTCAAAAAGAATTTGTTCAACCTTTCATACCAAGCTCTAGGAGCTTGTTTCAAGCCATACAAGGCATTTTTCAGTTTAAAAACATGGTTGAACAATTCAAAATCCTCAAAACCAGGAGGTTGTTCCACATACACCTCTTCTTGTATAAAACCATTTAAAAATGCACTTTTGACATCCATTTGATAGAGTTTGAAATTCATGATGTAAGCATATGCAAGTAACATTCTAATGGCCTCTAATCTAGCTACGGGAGCATAAGTTTCTTCATAATCTATATCTTCTTCTTGATTATAGCCCTTAGCTACAAGCCTAGCTTTGTTTCTTATTATTAGGCCCGTTTCATCAAGTTTGTTCCTAAAGACCCATTTGGTGCCAATTATAGGATGATCATTGGGCCTTGGAACTAATTTCCAAACTTGATTTCTCTCAAATTGGTTTAGTTCTTCTTGCATGGCCAAGATCCAATGTTCATCATTAATGGCCTCATTTATGTCTTTAGGTTCAACTTGAAAGACAAAGGCTAAGTGATTACATGCATCTCTAAGTGAGTTTCGAGTTATTACCCCTTTTGATACATCACATATCACCTTGTCGAGAGGGTGATATCTTGATGTCCTCCATTCCTTGGGTAGATCTATGATTTTTGAATCCTTTTGCCATGAGTGATCAAGGAGTTTCTCTTCTTGCTTCTTGGATTCTTTCTCTTGATTTTCTAAGTACGTCCTTGCCAAGATTTCTGCAACATCATCAACAAGCTCCTTTCTTGGCTCGTTTGGGTTAGTTTCATCAAATGCAACATGTATAGACTCTTCTATGGTCATAGTTCGTTTATTATAGACTCTAAAAGTCGTACTATGTATAGAATAGCTAATGAATATTCCCTCATCAGATTTTGTATCAAACTTCCCCAAGTTATCCTTTTCATTATTCAAAACAAAACATTTACATCCAAAGACATGAAAGTGTGACACATTTGGCTTCCTTCCCTTATATAGTTCATATGAGGTTTTCTTTAAAATTGGCCTTATTAGGGCTCTATTCATAACATAACAAGCGGTGTTAACTGCATCCGCCCAAAAGTACTTAGGAAGGTTAGCCTCATTGAGCATAGTTCTTGCTATTTCCTCTAAAGATTAATTTTTTCTTTCTACAACACCATTTTGTTGTGGTGTTCTAAGGGTAGAAAAATTATGCTCAATGTTATATTCATCACAAAAAGTTTCAAATTCATGGTTTTCAAATTCACTACCATGGTCACTTCTTATGGATGCAATGCAAAAACTTTTTTCGTTTTGGATAACTTTGGCAAGCTTTTTAAATGATTGAAAATCATTATTTTTGTGGGCCAAGAATAATGTCCATGTAAACCTAGAAAAATCATCTACAATCACTAATACATAGTAATTCCCACCAAAGCTCATAGTTCTAGAGGGACCAAAAAGATTCATGTGCAAAAGTTGTAAAGGTCTAGAAGTTGAAACCATGTTTTTAGCTTTAAAAGAGACCTTTACTTATTTTTCCTTTTGACATGCATTACAAAGTTTGTCTTTTTCAAATTTGAGCTTTGGAAGACCAATTACTAGTTCTTTAGAAACCAATTTGTTTAAGTGATCCATGTGAATGTGAGCAATTTTTTTATGCCATAACCATGAATCATTTTCTTTACTCATAAAGCATTTAGCATCATTTGAGGAAATATCATCAAGACTAATCATATATATATTATTAACTCTATGACCAACAAATTTAACTTACTTATCATTCTTTCCCTTAATTATGCAACAAGATGAATCAAATATAACTCTATTGTCTTTATCACATAATTGACTAATGCTAAGCAAATTATGTTTAAGTCCTTCAACAAGTAAAACATTATCAAGTGATGATGAAGGGATCTTACTAGCTTTACCAATTCCAAGGATCTTCCCTTTGTTGTTATCACCATATGTGACATGACCATGCTTCTTGGGAGCAAGGGAGGAGAACTTGGAGCCATCACCGGTCATGTGCTTGGAGCAACTACTATCAAGATACTAACTTGATTTTTTGGTCTTCAAGCACACCTACAACACACATTCAAATTTTAACCTTTGCTACGCAAATTGTCTTGGGTCCTTGTGTGTTAGAGTTAGGCATGGTGCCTTTAGGAACCCAAACCCTTTTTATTCCAACCTTAGTATTTATGTTCTTTCTAACATTGTAAGTTGATGTACTATGCCCTTTCTTACCACAATGAAAACATTTGACAAAGGGGCTACTTGAAGTATTTGAGGAAACAAAGAAATTCTTATAAGACTTTTGATGGTTATTTGAATTAAATCCCAAACTAGCTTTTTAAAAAACACATTTCTGTTTCCCTAACAACACATTCAAGTTGTCTCTTTCAAAAGTAAATTTTTCAAGAGTGTTGTTCAAATCTTCAATTTCTTTTTCAAATGCTTTGCATAATGAGCAAGGTACTGATATGGATGTGTTATCATGTGAGGAACAAGTCATGCATAATGAATTAGCATTAATAAGTCCTAAGGTCTCATTTTCAATCTTAAGCTCATTTATCTCCTTGCTTAAAATAGAAACTTTGTTTACTAATAAGGAGATTATTTTGTTAGAGGACATAACCATTTTTGTGAGCCTCAAAGATTCATCATGCAATTCTTGAAAAGCATCTTGTAATTCATCATATGAAGGTGGAGATTCTGAGTTAGAAGAAGTTACCTCGGTGTCACTTTTTTCACTTTCTTCTCCTTGAGCCATGAGATAAAGATGGGCTTCTTCATTCTCTGAACTATCGGAAGAGTTTAAATCATTGTCCTCCCAAGCTATGTATGCTCTCTTTCTTTTCTTTTCTTTAGAAGGTCTTTTCTCAAATTTCTCCGTCTTCTTGAGATACATAGGACACTCCATTTTCATGTGTCCCGGTTTTCCACATTCATAGCATTTTGGAGGAGTAGAGGATCATTCTCCTTTGTGATACACTTTCTTTTGAGGAAAGGGTGGTCTTCTTTGAAATTCCTTTTTCTTTAGGAATATTCTAAACTTTCTCAGAAGGAGACTAAGATTCTTCTCACTTAGCTCAACATTTTCAACATCCTTTTCACCATCTTCATCATCATCTTCAATTATAGAAGAGGTGGCTTTGAGTGCAATTTCCTTCTTCTTTTTATCATGTTCTTTATTTTGATTGAGCCTATTTAGTTCTAGCTCATGTTCTTGAAGCTTCCCGAATGAGGTGGCTAGAGACATTGTTGATAAATCTCTTGATTCCGCAATAGCCGTTACTTTGTCTTTCCAATTCCTGCTTAAACATCTCAAGACTTTGTTAATAAGATCCTCATTAGGAAATGTCTTGCCCAATGAGATAAGATGATTAACAATATGAGTAAACCTCTTTTGTATATCTTGAATACTTTCACCTTGGTTCATTCTAAACAATTCGTATTCATGAGTAAGAGTGTTTATTCGAGATCGCTTTACCTCACTAGTACCTTCATGAGTTACTTGTAAGGTATCCCACATTTCTTTTGCGGTCTTGCAATTTGACACCCTAAAGAATTCATTATACCCCAAGGATGTGGTGATGATGTTCTTGGCTCTCAAATTATATTGAACCTTCTTTTTATCATCATCGGTGCATTCATTTCTAGGTGTATTAATTTTCACACCATCTTTAGTTTGTGTGGGAACAAAAGCACCATTTTCAACGGCGTCCCATACATCTGAGTCAATAGCTTCAATGAAAATTTTTATCCTTTTATTCCAATAGACATAACCATCCCCATTGAAATAAGGAGGTCTGTTAATAGAAGAACCTTCATTTGAAAAATCATTTGAAGCCATCACTTCTCTTGAAGCTGCTAAGCTCTTTATACAAGAGTCTAACTTTGATACTACTTGTTACCAAGTGATCTTAATACTCAAGAGGGGGTGAATTGATTATGTAAAATAAGTTCGCAAATCTTTCACAAATCGTTTGATAAACAATTTTCGTTGAAGCTATTAGATGATTAGAGATGATTGGATAGATGAGATAAACACTTTTACTTATAAATGTAATACCCAAAGGAAACAATATTCAAGCAATTCAATAAAACAGTACACAATGTAAAGAGAAGGGTTTAGAGAAAATAAACATAATGATTTATCTTGGTTCGATCACCAATCCACTTATGATCTACGTCCAATCCCCAAGCAGCCACTCGAGATTTTCCACTATATCTTCAAGCTTCAATAGGTGCTTGACAACTTTTACAACTTTGAGCACTCAACACTTTGGGATACCTGTTGAGGTGCAAACGTGTTTGCCCTTTTTGCTAACCGCAAGTGCACGGGTCGCACAAGTAATACAGTTATAGAGTAAGAGATCGATCCCACGAGGAAAACGTATTTCAAAGTAAAGCTGAGTATTAACCAATAGTCTAGTTAATGTTATCCAAAAGCATTAAATTTATAAATGAATGGTTAAAGAAATATAAAGACTGAAAAGCAATAACTCTAAGATAAATAGATAAATAGAGAAATAAGAATTACTTTTCATTTCCTATTTCAACTAATGAATTGTAATCCTTACAAGCAAAATCGAAGATTGGTTTAGTTAGCTTGAGAGTCTGATTTAGTTAAAAGCCTATGTCTAGGTCAATTAACCCTGGTTTCATTTACCCAGTTCACTAAGTTTCCTTGAGAACCAGTGCAAACTCCACTCATTAATGATCTATTCTCAATCACACACTATACATGGCCAATAGGTATATTTCTATCCTATTAACGAATCAGCTCATCCAAGTCAATTGAACTTGCCGAACATGTATCAACCACATCATATCCATATTAACAAATCCCTATGTCTAGTTCATTTGTCAATATTAACATCATGCAATTAGTGATCAGCCAACCACAAGCATTAAACACAGATTGTGATTGAACTCAACTAAACTTCAATATATACCCAAAAGATTACAAATTTATCAGTATCTATAAGAAACTACAAAGTAAAACTTATATACAGCCTAGCTAGCCATGAATCATGAGAGTACAAACATATAAATCATGATCATGCAGTAATATAGAGAGTAAGAAGAAAGGAAAGGAAGGAAGCTCAATAGGTTGTATCCTTTAAGCTTGATTCACCCTCCATAGGAAGGATGGCCTCCAACCTTAGCCTTTTCTGCTTCCTCTAGGTCTAAAAAATCAAAAACCAGCAGCTGCTCTCCAAAAATGATGAAAACTCTCGTAGAAATTCGGTGCAAATCTATTTATAAGCTGAATAAAATAGGGTCACGCCGCAGCGTCCAACATGTCCCGCCGTGGCGCGCGCAATTAGGTCACAGGCGCCTGAGGCGCCTACTCTTCAACGTTGCGGCGCTCCAGCCTCGGATTTTATCTACTGATGCAGGGGAACGCCGCGGCGCAACCATATCCACGTCGCGGCGTTGAGTGCTGATCTGTAATTTTGAGCTTCTCTTAGGCTTCTTGGTCCAAAGCTGCTTCAATTTCTTTATTTCCATGCTTTTTTTAAGACCTGCCTATATAAGAGAATTTATCAATTCTTTAAATCATGCAAATGTACTCAATTTAATCAAAAATCTTGAAAGTATTTACTCAGGATCTCAATGGAAGTCATCAGAATGAAATCAGATAGAAATGATGATAAAACCTTCCATCAATGCTTACAAACAAGGACTAAACTTACCATGTTGCACAGATATAGGGCAATAATAACTTAACTCTACAGAGTTATCAATACCTTACCCTTGGAGCTTGAGTCTCTTCAACTAAGGGATGTCTCACCCTTTACACTTTTGGAGGAATGCCTCACGCTCTTTACAAAGCAATTTAGATTGATAGAATGAAACTCTCACAAGAGTAAATGATTACAAATTGAAGCTCTAATATGCTTTCAAAGAATAACTCAAGTTTTGCACAAAAATAGAGGAAGAAGGGATTTTAAGATTAAATCACGTATTGAAGTATTAGCAATCAGTTTTCAGTTCAATGTCAACCTCTAATGAAATCCCAACATTGGTATTTATAAGTTTTGTAGTAAATGGAGCCGTTGGGAACTTTTGCCTAAGCATTAAATGCCATTAATATAGCCGTTGGACTCTGTCAGATTACGTGTAATCGATTACACAACAAATGTAATCGATTACATTATTGTTCCAACGTGTTCTTGGCTTTCTGGGCTTTGTGTAATCGATTACATTCTTGGTGTAATCGATTACATGACTTCTGACTTGCTTTATAATTGATTACAATATCCATGTAATCGATTATATGACTTCTGACTTGCTGTGTAATCGATTACAATATCTATGTAATCGATTACATGACTCTTTGAATGTGTTCTTGCCTTTTTGGGCTTATTATAATCAATTACCAACTATGTGTAATCGATTACAAGGCCTCTGACTTGCTTGTAATCGATTACATTGTTCATGTAATCGATTATAAGGCCTCTATTTGCTGTGTAATCGATTACAAACATCATGTAATCGATTACATTGGCCTTTGAACACATTTTTCAAGTCCAATAAAGCTTGTAAGCCATTTCTAACACTTCAAGACATTTGGTTAAACATAAATCCTTTCATGAGTGTTAAATCTAAGATTGAAAATAATATTTCTTTGAAAAACATGTTTAGCTTTGAATTTTCACACTGATTTTGGAAATGATATATTGAAAAATCATTTGAGAAATTTTGAGAGCATTTAACATTAATGTTCTAAGTCTTATGACTAAATAAACCTCTTGACTTCTTTCTTTGATCTTGATATTTCCTTTTGCACTTGATCTTCATCTTTGACTTTGTTATCATCAAAAACCATTTGACATGCTTTAAGGACATAAGCATTCACAGATATATTACATTTTATTCTAACTTGAAACTTAAATAAGCTATGTAGAATGTAATATCAGTAATATTTTGTAACCTTTAGTTCTAAACTGCACAAAGACATAAAAGAACATTAAAATAGATAACTAGAATTAGGATGTTACATTTTGGTATCAGAGTTGTTACTTAGACAAAGTGGTTTGAGAACCATTACTGTATTCTAACCAAAATAAGAAAGTATTGCAGGAAAAGATGTCTCACAGGCAGAATAATCCTAACCTCGAAGATAGAGTAGACAGAATGATGGACACGCTCGCGAAAATTACTGCAGCAATGCGAGAACAGACAACTGTGACAAATCAATTTTTTCAGCATATGCAAGAACAAAGAGGTCCAAAACCAGGTGCTCCTATGGTAAATCCAAATTTTCAAGGACTGTCCGAATTCTGAAAAGTGAATCTGACAACCTTCAAAGGGGAGTATAACCCAGTTATCAGAAAATTGACTCATGGAATTAGAAAAGATTTTTACTGCTCTAGGGTGTACTAATGCCCAAAAAGTGACTTTTGCTATGTATATGTTATCTGGAGAGGTTGAACACTGGTGGCGTGGAACTAGAAGACTCTTGGAGACCCCAGTTGCACCTATTACTTGGGAAGTTTTCCAAAATGCCTTTTTTGGATAAGTATTTTCCTGCTAGTGTTAGAAGTGAGAAAGAGTTAGAGTTTCTACAGTTGCGATAAGGGAATATGATGGTCGGGTAATACGTAGCAAAGTTTGAAGAGTTGGCAAAATTTTCTTCTTATCTTCAGCTTCAACATAAGGAAGAATGGAAGGCTATAAATTTTGAATCTGGATTGAGCCCAAAAATTATAAAAGAAATAAGTAAGTTGACAATTAAACAATACTCTACATTGGTTAATAAGTATACAATTGTAGAAAGGGATCTTCTGGAGTATGAAGCTAAAAAGGAGGAACAATTCCAACATAAGCGTAAGCGGGAGGATGATAGGAAAAGAGCCAGAAATAATAAGTTCAAACCCAATATAGATAAGGGAAAATAGTTTCAACCTGAAGTAAATTGCCCAAAGTATGGAAAGGCACATGAAAACAAACCCTACCTATTTGGACAACGTGTATGTTACACTTGCAGAAAGCCTTGACATATATCAAAGGATTGCAGATTCGGTAAAAAGGAAAATCCTCCGATAAAGCCACAAGTTCCGGGAAGAGTCTTTGCCCTTAGTAGTCGGGAAGTAGAGCAATCTCCAGATTTGATACAAGGTCAGTGCCTTATAAACAATACTCTTTTAACTGTATTATATGATTCAGGAGCCACCCACTCCTTTATATCTAATGATTGTGTGAAAAATCTAGAATTACCTGTGACAAAATCGTCTTATGATCTAATAGTAACCAATCCTACTGGAAATCGAGTTCAAACCTCTCACGCATGCCTAAATTGTCCTATTCTTGTTAAAAATAAACATTTAGTTGCAAATTTAATTTGTATACCCTTGCAAAATCTTGATATCATCTTGGGAATGGATTGGTTATCCTCTAACCATGTGATACTAAATTGCCTTGATAAATCTATTTCCTTTCCCTTAAACCCTGACAAAGAAAAATCCCAACATGCCTATTTATCTGCCATTCAAGTTAATAGAGGTATAATGAAAGGAGTGCAAGGATATATTCTCCTTTTTTCTTCTGAAACAAAGAGTGAGTTGGATTTGAACACTATCCCTGTAGTCAAAGATTATCCTGAACTTTTCCCTTCAGATATATCCAACTTGCCTCTAGAAAGGGAAATTAAATTTTTTATTAACTTGATGCCAGGTGTAGAACCCATTTCAATTGCACTATATAGAATGTCCCATGTGGAACTGAGTGAACTTAAAAAACAAATTAAGGATTTATTGGAAAAATAATTTATAAGGCCTAGTGTATCATCTTGGGGAGTTCCGATACTTTTAGTGAAAAAGAAGGATGGTAGTCTTAGGCTATGCATAGATTATAGACAGTTAAACAATGTGGCTATTAAGTATAAATATCCACTTCTTAGGATAAATAATTTGTTAGATCAAGTACGTGGAGCTGCAAATTTTTCAAAAATAGATCTAAGGTCAGGATACCATCAAATTAGGGTAAAATCAGAAGATATTCCTAAGACAACTTTCAGAACTAGATATGGGCACTATGAATATTTGGTAATGCCACTTGGTCTAATTAATGCACCAGTTGTATTTATGGATTATATGAATAGGGTGTTTAGACCATATTTGGATAAATTTATGGTAGTTTTCATTGATAATATTTTGATTTATTCAAAAACAAAAGAGGAACATGCAATTCACTTGAAAATAGTGCTTGAAATTTTAAAAGAATGCAAAATTGGAAAAATGTGAATTTTGGATGAGAGAAATTAAATTTCTAAGACATGTAGTAAATAAAGAAGGATTTTTAGTGGATCCTAATAAAGTGGAAGCAGTCATGCCTTGGGAGCAACCAAAGACAATAACCGAAATAAAAAGTTTCTTGGGTTTAGCAAGATACTATCGTAGGTTCATAAAAGAATTTTTTCAAATAGCTATGCCATTAACTAGGTTGACTAGAAAAGGAACTCCATTTATGTGGACAAAAGACTGTGAAGAAAGTTTTCAAGAATTAAAGAAGAGACTCACTACTGCCCCTATTTTAGTAATCCCTGATCTTTTAGGACATTTTGGGGTTTATAGTGATGCCTCTAAAAAGGGATTAGGTTGTATGCTAATGTAAGAGGGGAAAGTATTAGCCTATGCTTCTAGACAACTTAGACCTCATGAGGAAAATTACCCAACACATGATCTGGAATTAGCAACAGTAGTTTTTGCTCTGAAAATATGGAGACATTATTTGTATGAGGTCAAATTTGAGGTGTATATTGATCATAAGAGCTTTGATGTACACTTTTTAGTTGTTGCATTTATAAACCCAAGTGCAGGTTGTCTCAAGTAATAAATTTCTCGGGAGTCCGAGGTCGATCCACAGGGAATTGTTGAAGATTAATTAAGGTGAAGTGAATATTTTGTTACTATGATTAAAATTATTTACTTGGGTTAAAAGATCCACTCTTCGTAAATAAAATAAAGGTAAGATTAATTCCTTTTATAACTCAATTAGAATCCTCATAACATGGAGGTTCCAATCGGAAAATACAACGTTAAAAGTCTATTAAAACTATATACGTATTTATATTATGTTTCCAAAAATATTACTACCACTTATAAATGGGTTAAAGCATTCATTGTGCCAATCTCTTGTCTACAATAAATCAAGAACTCCACTTTACAAGGAGAGTTTGGAAACAAAATATAATACGTATAATGATCACTTGAAAATATATCATTTAAGCATAAGAGAGAAATTAATCTAACCTTATTTCATTACCAAGAGCTTCACCTCTTCACCCAAGTAAAATGAAACTTAGTTACTCATAGATAAGAAGAAAGAAAGAGAGAAGAAGAAGAAGAAAAACATGACTTCAATTTAGAACAAAGAAAAATTACTACAAAAAAACTTAGTAACAAACTAGCATTATTTTGGTAATTAACACCTAATACCCTAATGATCTGCCAAGGCCTCCTTTTATAGAGGATTAAAGATACAAAATGTCAAGGGGGTTGAGTTATTAGTGGGTGGATGATTGGAAAATGAGTGGAAAATGCCAAATGACATTAAATGAGTGGGAAATAATGGAGATTCCTTGTCTCCGAAATCATGCAGCTCTAAAGTCATTGCATTCGTCATTTTTGAACCAAGTGGTCTTCATGAAAGTTGTAGACCTAGATCTTAGATTTCAAATGGCTTTGGTTTGGATCCAATATCATTTCTACAACTCCAGATACGTTCAAATTACTACATACTATCCAGGCCCAGTCACAGCTCCTCTGTTCTGACTTCCAAACCCAATATCACCTTCAAGGAATCCGATTCTGGAAAAGTGTTCAACATGAAAGTTGTAGATATGGGTCTTAACTATTTAGCATCCAAATTTCAATCCATTTTACAACATATAGCCCAAAATCTGTGATGAACAGTATACGTAGGTCAAGCTGTCAGGAACAGTATTCTAGTTCTTGCTTCAACCCCAATTTGAGTTATCTACTCGTGTGATTGGGCCTTTGAGGTCTTCATGAAAGTTATAGAACTCTCTCTTATCTTTCAAATTTCACTAGAATCAGCTCCAAAGACCACCTACAGCCCAAGATATGACTCAAATACAGAAACAGTGTAAGATATGAATCATGCTGAAAAATTCAATTAAGTTCAATTTTGAGTCCAAACTTACAAAACATAATAAAACTCAATCAATTAAGTACATAAAGAGTGTAAATGACTAAAAATGAAGGCTTATTAATGTATCAAATATGTGATCATCAAATTCTCCCACACTTAACTTTTGCACTCCTGGGCAAAACACAAAAGACAAAGACCAAAGAAAAATGACACAGACTCAAAAACTAAAAACTCTAAAGGATTCAATGACTCAAGAAGAGCAACTAGACATTCAAGGATCAAAACATTCATGAGGTAACATGTCTTCGCATCTCAAACTAACAAGCAAGGAAACTTCAGTTAAAAAGAATGAATCAAGAATGATAGATCCTCACAGAATTCACTCTCAATCTCTCAAGTGTTTAAAAAGGTTAGTATTTCACTCTATTCAACTCATGAATAATTGCACTACCATAAGCTTGCTTATCTTCTACTTCTTCGCTACTCAAAAACAACATATATACACAAATCATGAGGACTTTAATCAAGGTTATAATGAGGCCAAGGTAAAGGTGGAAGTAATATAGATATGATAAGTTAAAGACCAAAGAGAATAGAAGAGCATTATGTTACAGTTAGAGTGGAGAAGATGTTTGAGAACATTCAATCTAACTTTCCCAAGATTTTCTTAATTCTTTCTCTGTTTGTTTGTTTGTTTTTTTTCTCATAAAGGGCATTGACCAATATTTGACTAATGTTTTGTTGAAGATCAATTGGTAAGTTGAATTCATTGTTAGGCTTGAACATTCTCCTTCTATTCCTGTTATTTCCAAGAATTCGCTGGCCAGCTCTTTTTTTTTTTATAGAAACAATCTGCACACGCACCCCCACACTTGTTCAAAAACTCATCAAATAACAAAGTCAATGCTCTCTTATTCCCTAAGGTTGGGTTAAAACATGGTTTTTCATTTAAGGCACGTAATGAGTTAGAAACAAAGAATGGTCAAATAAGCTCAAAGGGGTTAAGCAAAGGAAAATATGTAAGGTTAGCTATTTGGTCAAAGTAGTTAATTCAAGAAAATTTGCCTCAATCATGTTTATGTATGCATGTGAAAATGTAACCTCAAAAAGAATCAAAGCAAGTTCTAGAGTAACAATTCCATGAGTGAAAAAAAATCACACAAGAAAGAAAAGAATGGTACAGATGTTCAATCCATTCATCGATAAGCTCAAAATCTCATAAGGCATAATTCTATCATTCTCAGTCCACCAATTCAACATCCATAACCAAGCATGTGAATTTTAAGAAAGAAGATAATTTACTCAATCATGCAAATTTTCCTGAATTTGAGTTGCTACTTCTACACAAACTAGTTACTACCCCAACTAAGATACGTCTCAAGAGTAAAATTTACTCCTTACTCTGCCATCCTTCACTGGTTTAGTAAGTTACTGACAAACACATAAACACAACAGACATATTAATATACACACTTTCTAAAAAAAAAAATTTATATATTTTTTTTAATTTTAATTTTAATTTTTACACACAACTATCCTTCCCCCCAACCAGATCACAACATTGTCATCAATGTTAACAATTAAATCAAACTGAAGAAATAATTATCAATATACATCAAAGAAATTATTAGGACAAAATTAAACAAAGTAATGAGGAGAAGTCACATACCCGAAATGCTTAGACGAGAAGAGAATAACTACATCTTGACAATGGTTAGCAATGACAAAAAAAAATGAAATAAATAAGCATGGAAACAAAAAAAAAAAATTTTGGGTTTTTTTTTGTTTTATATATATATATATTTTTTGGCCGATACTATTTACATCCCCATACAAAGGCTCCGAAATGTGGGAGGCACTTAAGCCGACTCAATAAAAATACAAAATACTAAAAACTTACCTCAGCTTTGGTAGACAGGATCGTCTACCAAAGTTTCTGCTACATCTGGATCCTTCAACTCAAGTTATAGCTTCCACCGCTGACCATTTACCTTCTTCCAAATTAATTTTATAAGAACAGACCAAGGGACGAACACTTTTTTTATCAGTAATGCTCCAACCTTTCATAAGAAACTCCTTAAACTTTGGTTGCCATGCCTGAGTGTCATGATCTTGAGTTTTATCAAAAATAGTAGAAATATCAACTACATCAGAGGGATTACTGATAGAATTAAACTCAAAATTGACAAGAAAATTCTCAAGGGGATCAAATTCATGGGTTGTAGAAACTCCCCTATCCATGATTGAGTCAATCATGTATGTCTGGTGGCCTTCGTCATCATTTTCTGGCTTAACAAGACTTTTTGTCACCTTAGGTTCCTTGGGTAGCTCAGCATCACTACTATCTTGATTCTTTTCCACATCCTCTAGCTCATTCACACTCAAGGAGTTCATCACTTTGAACATTTGGCTCTTTATCTCCTTACTTTCTTCAATAACTTTTTCATTCTTAAGGGTTATCACTGACTTGACTTGATCTATTTGTTGATTTTCTGGATTACCATCTTTTAGACTGTATTGACCCTTGGGATTTAGTTGAGGTTGAAAGGGAAACTTTCCTTTCTCATGAATGGCAAGTGCAGAAGAAAGTTTAGCAAGAGTGTCTTTTATGTCAATCATGGTTTGATTGTTGTGGTTATTGATGGCCTCTTGTTTTTCCATGAATGCATGCAATGTTCCTTCAAGGTTTTTCCTATATGGTGGGACATAGGGTACATATCCTTGAGGATTTTGAGAATCTTCTTTGTGCTCGAGGAAGTGGTGGTTGCATGAGTTGTGGCTGATTGTTATTCCTCCAACTGAAGTTCGGGTGATTTCTCCATCCCGGATTGTATGTATCTGAAAAAGAAGAAGTGAATGGCTTTTTAAAATTGTTCATTGCATTTACTTGCTCATGCACAACTTATTTAAACACAGGAAGTTTTGGACATTCATTTGTTGAGTGTCCTAATTCATCACAAATGCCACAAATTTCTTCATTTTGCACAGATTTGATTTCTTTTACTTTCCCGGATTCCATGGTTTCAACCTTTCTAGCCAAACTAGCAAACCTAGCATTCAGATCTTCTTCTTGACTAAGATGATATTTTCCTTTACTAGCATTTGCAAGGTTTGATCTAATTGAATTTTCAGAAGGATTAGTACCATGCCAAGATTGAGAATTTTCAACCAAATGGTCTAAATAGTCTAAAGTTTCTTCAGGTTCTTTATCAAGAAATTCACCATTGCACATTGTTTCCACAAATTGTTTGGTTTCAGGTGTTAACCCTTCATAAAAGAAGCTTATAGTGCGCCATTTTTCAAAACCATGATGTGGGCAAGAATTCAACAAATCTTTAAAACGTTCCCAACTTTGAAAATATGCTTCATTTGAATTTTGGGAAAAATTTAGGATTTGTCTTTTCAAAGCATTGGTTTTATGTGTTGGAAAAAATTTCTTCAAAAACTCACATTGCATTTCTTGCCATGTGCCAATTGATCTTGGTTTCAAAGTGTTAAGCCAAGATTTTGCTTTATCTTTCAAAGAAAAAGGAAACAATTTAAGCTTAACAACCTCTTCAGGTGCAAGTTTGATCATGAAAAGCAAGACATACTTCTTCAAATTCTTTTAGATGTAAATATGGGTTTTGATTCTAAACCATGGAAATTAGGAAGTAAAGAAATCATACCTGGCTTGAATCTAAAATTGTTGGCATTGATTTGGAAAGATAAAACATGATGGACTAGAATTTCGGGATGGTTGCAAATACTCACGCATGGTTCATGAACGGTTGATTTTCATGTTCATCATGCACACTTTCGTTTTTATCATTGTGCTTAATGTGTGTGATTGTGATTCAAACAAATCAATATGTAAAGTACCTGGATTAACTCTAACCAAACGACGAGAATTTAAATCACGATACCAACTAAGCATAAACAAGTAACTTACAATAGAAAAAAAAATACACAAGCTAGCAAGATAAAAGTCCATTAAATATTAACAAAGGTGTGGTATAAACTAACCACCAAATAAGAAAATAACAAAGGTGGGGTAATAAACCAACCACCAAATAAAATAAAAATAAATAAATAAATAAAAAGTTAGTATGCGAGATAAATTAAAATGTTAGAAGCAGATAAAGAAAAAGTTAGATAGTTAGTAAGAAAGTTAGTAAGTTAGTAAACAAAAAAAAAATGACAGAAAATAAATAACAAAAAAAAATGAGAAAATAAAGTACAAAAAATAAAAAATAAAAATAAAAGGGAGAGTTACCCCACTAAGTTAAAATGTACAAGAAAATAAAATGGAGAATTACCCCCACTGTACAGAAATTAAAATGTAAAAAAAAATAAAGTGCGAAAAGTAAATTTAAAGAAGAAAAAAAAAATAAAAGGGAGAGGTTCTCCCACTAAATTAATATGCACTGAGAAATTAAAAAGGAGAGGTTCCCCCACTAGTTAGTATGTTAGTATATATACAAATTTTTTTTTTTACACAGAAATTAGTCTTCAAATCAAGTCCTAGAGCAACGGCGCCAAAAACTTGATGTACACTTTTAGTTGTTGCATTTACAAACCCAAGTGCGAGGTTGTCTCAAGTAATAAATTTCTCGGGAGTCCGAGGTCGATCCACAGGGAATTGTTGAAGATTAATTAAGGTGAAGTGAATATTTTGTTACTATGATTAAAATTATTTACTTGGGTTAAAAGATCCACTCTTCATAAATAAAATAAAGGTAAGATTAATTCCTTTTATAACTCAATTAGAATCTTCACAACATGGAGATTCCAATCGAAAAATACAACGTTAAAAGTCTATTAAAACTATATACGTATTTATATTATGTTTCTAAAAATATTACTACCACTTATAAATGGGTTAAAGCATTCATTGTGTCAATCTCTTGTCTACAACAAATCAAGAACTCCACTTTACAAGGAGAGTTTGGAAACAAAATATAATACGTATAATGATCACTTGAAAATATATCATTTAAGCATAAGAGAGAAATTAATCTAACCTTATTTCATTACCAAGAGCTTCACCTCTTCACCCAAGTAAAATGAAACTTAGTTACTCATAGATAAGAAGAAAGAAAGAGAGAAGAAGAAGAAGAAAAACATGACTTCAATTTAGAACAAAGGAAAATTACTACAAGAAAACTTAGTAACAAACTAGCATTATTTTGGTAACTAACACCTAATACCCTAATGATCTGCCAAGGCCTCCTTTTATAGAGGATTACAGATACAAAATGTCAAGGGGGCTGAGTTATTAGTGGGTGGATGATTGGAAAATGAGTGAAAAATGCCAAATGACATTAAATGACATTAAATGAGTGGAAAATAATGGAGATTCCTTGTCTCCGAAATCATGCAACTCTGAAATCATTGCATTCGTCATTTTTGAACCAAGTGGTCTTCATAAAAGTTGTAGGCCTGAATCTTAGCTTTCAAATGGCTTTGGTTTGGATCTAATATCATTTCTACAACTCTAGATACATTCAAATTACTACATACTATCCAGGCCCAGTCACAGCTCCTCTGTTCTGACTTCCAAACCCAATATCACCTTCAAGGAATCCGATTCTGGAAAAGTGTTCAACATGAAAGTTGTAGATATAGGTATTAACTATTTAGCATCCAAATTTCAATCCATTTTACAACATATAGCCCAAAATCGGTGATGAACAGTATACATAGGTCAAGCTGTCAAGAACAGTATTCTAGTTCTTGCTTCAACCCCAATTTGAGTTATCTACTCGTGTGATTGGGCCTTTGAGGTCTTCATGAAAGTTATAGAACTCTCTCTTATCTTTCAAATGCCACTAAAATCAGCTCCAAAGACCACCTACAGCCTAAGATATGACCCAAATACAGAAATAGTGTAAGATATGAATCATGCTAAAAAATTCAATTAAGTTCAATTTTGAGTCCAAACTTACAAAACATAATAAAACTCAATCAATTAAGTACATAAAGAGTGTAAATGACTAAAAATGAAGGCTTATTAATGTATCAAATATGTGATCATCAAGCTTAAAATATCTTTTTGACCAGAAGGAATTGAACATGAGGCAAAGAAGGTGGATTGAATTTCTTAAGAATTATGATGTGAAAATTAAATATCACCTAGGAAAAGTAAATGCTATAGCTGATGCTTTAAGTAGAAAATCCTTCCATCTGTCATACATGATGATTCAAGAAATTTATTTGATAGAAAAGTTTAGGGATTTAAATCTCTCAGTGACTTTTAAATTAAATCGAATTTGTTTAAATGCTTTACAAGTTACTTATGATCTGAAAACAAAAATTAGGGAGGCACAAAAAGAAGATCAATTTTTGCAAGCTCTTAAAGAAGAGATACCTAAGGGAAAACATCCAGATTTTAAATTAATAGCTGATGAAGTGGCTATGTACCGAAATAGGTTGTGTGTACCTAATAATTTGAATTTAAAGAAAGAAATCTTAGAAGAAGCTCATAAGAGTAAATATACAATACATTCAGGAATTAATAAAATGTATCAGGATCTTAAAAATCAATTTTGGTGACCTGGATGAAATCTAAAATAGCTAAATATGTGTCCCAGTGTCTGACGTGTCAAAAAGTTAAAATAGAACGTCAAAGACCCTCAGGTTTGTTACAATCTTTAGAAATCCTAGAATGGAAATGAGATAGTATTTCCATGGACTTTGTTGTGGGCTTACCAAGAACCAATTTAGGGCATGATACTATATGGGTAATTGTAGATAGATTGACTAAGTCTGCACATTTTCTACCCATTAGGATTAATTATCTAGTAAATAAGTTGGGTCAATTGTATATTAAGGAGATTGTGAGACTTTATGGTGTACCAAATACTATAGTGTTAGATAGAGACCCAAGATTTACCTCTAGGTTTTGAGAATCATTACAGGCAGCTTTTGGGATAAGGCTCTCTTTTAGTACTACTTACCATCCTTAAATTGATGGTCAAATTGGAAGAACAATTCAAACCTTAGAAGACATGCTTAGGACTTGTGTTTTGGATTTTAAGGGAAGTTGGAATACCTACCTACTACTAGTAGAATTTGCTTACAATAATAGTCATCATTCCAGTATTGGTATGGCACCATATGAAGTATTGTATGGAAGAAAATGTTGATCCCCTATATGTTGGTTTGAGACTAGAGAAAGAAATTTACTAGGACCTGATCTAGTACAATAAACCTCAGCACAAATAAAACTAATCAGGGATAGAATGTTAGCAACTCAAAGCAGACAGAAAAGTTATGCTGACAAAAGAAGAAAACCTTTAGAATACCAAGAAAGAGAACATGTATTCCTTTGAATTACCCCAACAACTGGAATTGGCAGGTCTTTGAAAACAAAGAAATTGAGTCCCAGATATATTGGACCTTTCTAAATCCTCAAAAGAGTTGGAACAGTTGCTTATCAAATCGCATTACCTCCTAACCTGTCAAACCTTCACAATGTGTTTCATGTGTCTCAACTCTGAAAGTACTGTTCTGATTCTTCACACATCATAGAAGCAGAATCTATATAATTAAAAGATAATTTGACATATGAGATACGACTGTTAGGGATCAAACATGTTGTCCTTTTTGCTAACCGCAAGTGCACGGGTCGCACAAGTAATACAGATACGGAGTAAAAGTTCGTTCCCACGAGGATATTGTTATAAAGCTAAATACCAACCAATAGCTTAATCAATTCTAGACAAGGACATAAAAATAGAAAAGCAATAAACTAAACTAATCTAACCTACAAAAGCTATAAACCTAAAAGTGGTTAGGTTTCAGGAAATCCTCCTTCACCCCCTACATCTATCAACAACATGCAATCCCCCTCATAAACACAAATGCATTGATTAGGTTAGCTTGAGAATCTTCATTAGTCAACAACCTATGTCTAGGTCAATCAACCCTGGTTTCTACTTGCCTAACTCACAAAGTTTCCTTGAGAGCCAGTACAACTTCCACTCATGAACGATCTATTCTCAATCACACACTATACATGGTCAATAGGTATATTAAACCTTATTAACGAAGCTTGACTCATAGTGAACATGTATCAACCACACCATATCCATATCAACAAATCCCTATGTCTAGTTCATTTGCCAATATTAAGATCATGCAATTGAGGCCAACCAAGAACAAGCATTAAACACAGATAATGATTGAACCGTAATCAAACATCCACACAAACTCAGAGAATAACACATCATTAATATAAATAAAAGGATTCATAGTATTCCTAAACAAAGCATAGCTATACAAAAGATAAGGAAGAGAAGAGAGAAAGGGAAAAGAGAGAAAGAAGCTCATTAGATTTGTCTCTGAAGCTTGAATCCTCCTTCAATCCTTTGATCCTTGCCTCCAATCCACCATCCATGAAGATCTAGCCAAGCTATCTAACTTAAAACTAACCTAAACCTAAACTAAAAGAGAGAAAACTAAAAAGCAATGGCTAAGGCAGCCAAGAGAGAGAGAAAAATGTGAAAAATCCTATTTATAGACTCAGCTCGCCGCCGTGCGCCGCGACCCCTATTAGTGAGCGCCTAGGCCCACGTTCAGTCGGTTACAGAGCGCCGCGGCCCTGGTTTGTGAGAGCCGCGGCCCCCACTAGGTCGGTTGGCCTGCGCCCCGGCCCTCGTTAGTGAGCGCCGCGGCCCCCGCGCCTCGGGTTCAAGTATGGAATTTCTGATGTTGCGCCTGCACGCCGCGGCGCGCACTAGTGAGGGTCGCGGCGGTGACTTGCCAAAATGCCAATTTGGCTTCCTCTTTCTCTTTAAACTCATATGCTCCACATATTATCTTGTTTGGAGCCCTTCCTATCATAGAGAAAATACCAAATCAGTATTACATATAAATCTACCTAATTCATGATCATTAAAGCTCAGTTTTGCATAATAACACATCGGAAAGGCTTAGAATCAGAATATGACAAATATAAGCACAAAACCCTCCAAATATGCATTTAAACAAGGACATAGCATTCATTCTAGCACAAAAATAGGGCACAAATAACTGCATTCTAGCTAGTCATCACACCCCCAAACCTACATTTTGCTAGTCCTCGAGCAAAACAAAATAGAACTAAGTAAATCACTTAAACATTAAAATCAAACTTTCATTCAGCAACTATATTTCAATCTTCTTTTCTCATTTAAAAACAAATACTAGTGTGTAATAGCTGCATCAATCCTCAAAAAGTACAAATGCCCCATAAACAGTTCCACACATATACAATCCTCAACATGCTAACAATCCAAACAACTCTTCATGCAATTCACATTTATCACAAACATGCAAAATAAACTTCTCCTAATCAAGTCATACACATTCAGATAAGTTTATAAGCATACATGCATATGATTCACAGAATCCACAAGATTGTAAATTAACTCTCTCTCCACTAATGTAAATCACACAAGAGTGAGGATCAAAAGGGACTTTTTCAGCTTATAATGTAAGGCCAATGGTATGAGCGAAAGAAATGAACGGGAAAGATACAATACAAATATTGAGACACATAACATACTATTTCAATCAATGAGCCACTACTGATACTAGCAGGGTATTCAAAAGTGAGATCATAAAACTTGCCAGAACCATTTTCAATGCTTTTTGAACTTTACTTTTCTTAAGCTTTTGCTTTTCTTTTCATTTTCATTTTTCTTTTGATTTTCTCTTTCTTTTCTTTTCTATTTTTGCAAAGCAATGCTTTTTCTTTTCTTTGTTTTGCATCTGATTCCTTCAGGCTCATTTTGAATTGAATATTCATACTCCTAATCATCAGACTCATTTCAAGAAATAATACATCATATACTCAACAAACAATAAGGGTAGAAAGAAAATGACATGCTTTCACATGCATTAGAACGGTTAACAGGTTAACGAACACAATGGGTATGAAAAACAAATAAGGCCAAACAGTTTAAGGCTTCAAAATAGGACCTAAGGATATCATCATGTCAGGGTAAGCTTTTTAAGGCTCAATCGGTCCAAACAATGCCCTAATCATTTCCTCAATCATGCATAACTTAGGATTTCGCCTCAAGAGAGTTCAAAAACAATTTCTAGGATAGTCAAAACTCTACATGTACATCCATAAACATTCTCAAAACATGCACTCTTATCATTTTCAAAGTTACACTTGCATCTAAGTGAGATGTAAATCATGCATCAAAAGCAACTAAATTGTTTCACATGCACCAGATCACATAAGGTTTCACTGAAAAGGGGACAAATAACAACCTTTCGAATCATGGACAACCAAAAACAATACCAGCATCCTTGCAACATGTTATGCATTCAAATGGATTCACTTTCTAAGTTCAAGCATACACAACATCATTTGCATAATGTGAAAATTGAAATTCAGGTCATCAGCCCATCAGTGATAGTCATAACAGGATATAATCATGAAAATATGATGACTAAAATCACTGCATACTCAAAATACCAATACATGTTAACATTAAGTACAAAAGAATTAAACATGTAAAGATACTCCCCCAAACCTAAAATGAAATGTATCATTAAAGAACATGGCCTATAGGGAACCTAAGACTAGTACTGAGCATTACTATATATTTAAAAACAGAGAAAATAACAAAAATAAAACAAAAACAGAGAAAAATAACAAAAAAAAACAAAAACAGGGTTAGTGGCCATGACTTTGCATGCACCCATGCCTGGCCGCGGACGCTCACAAAAAGCTGCAGAATTCTGCAGAAAATGCCCACTGGCCGCGGCGCACTTAGACTACTGAATCTTGCTAAATTTAGCGACTACGACGATTTTGTTGCTTGGAATGGTCCATAAGGTTCTCTAACCGCAACAACACTTGCTCAAAAGCTAGATTACAAAAATGTACAACACACACATAACTAAACACAAAAATAACATACTAACCTATATACAAACCTAAAACAACTTAAAACTTAAAAACTAACTAAAACATTCAACTAACCTAATTAACATACATATATACTAACATACTAACAAAAACATATTAACAAAACTAACAAAACACACCATACTAATATACTAACATATTTAACCAAATAAACATACTAACATACTATGTATTTATGCACAAAGTAAAAACAAGAACATAAACATAAACATGGGATACCCTCCCACGAAGGGTCTGAGTTATAGTCCCAGTAGGACTTTGTCAACAAAATTGAAGTATTGCGGATGAGTAGTCTTCAAGAACTTGATCCTAGGATATCCTTTCAGGATTCGCGAATTCCCTCAAGGGCCTCGTATGAATGAAATCACCCGGCTTCTTATTTAAAACAAAACATAAAAGTAAGATAGATTATATACAACATATATACAACTTGAATTAGAACCAATCAAACTCATTGTTGATATTAGCATTATGAAAACTAACCCTGGCAACCCAAAAACTAGTTAGGCGTTGACAGGACTAGAATCTAATCAGGCAAACCATTTATAACGAAATATCCCCGGCAACGGCGCCAAAAACTTGTTAGGGATCAAACATGTTGTCCTTTTTGTTAACCGCAAGTGCACGGGTCGCACAAGTAATACAGATACGGAGTAAAAGTTCGTTCCCACGAGGATATTGTTATAAAGCTAAATACCAACCAATAGCTTAATCAATTCTAGACAAGGATATAAAAATAGAAAAGCAATAAACTAAACTAATCTAACCTACAAAAGCTATAAACCTAAAAGTGGTTAGGTTTCAGGAAATCCTCCTTCACCCCCTACATCTATCAACAACATGCAATCCCCCTCATAAACACAAATGCATTGATTAGGTTAGCTTGAGAATCTTCATTAGTCAACAGCCTATGTCTAGGTCAATCAACCCTGGTTTCTACTTGCCTAACTCACAAAGTTTCCTTGAGAGCCAAGATACAACTTCCACTCATGAACGATCTATTCTCAATCACACACTATACATGGTCAATAGGTATATTAAACCTTATTAACGAAGCTTACTCATAGGCGAACATGTATCAACCACACCATATCCATATCAACAAATCCCTATGTCTAGTTCATTTGCCAATATTAAGATCATGCAATTGAGGCCAACCAAGAACAAGCATTAAACACAGATAATGATTGAACCGTAATCAAACATCCACACAAACTCAGAGAATAACACATCATTAATATAAATAAAAGGATCCATAGTATTCCTAAACAAAGCATAGCTATACAAAAGATAAGGAAGAGAAGAGAGAAAGGGAAAAGAGAGAAAGAAGCTCATTAGATTTGTCTCGAAGCTTGAATCCTCCTTCAATCCTTTGATCCTTGCCTCCAATCCACCATCCATGAAGATCTAGCCAAGCTATCTAACTTAAAACTAACCTAAACCTAAACTAAAAGAGAGAAAACTAAAAAGCAATGGCTAAAGCAGCCAAGAGAAAGAGAAAAATGTGAAAAATCCTATTTATAGACTCGCCATTGCCATGTATGCCGCGGCCCCATTAGTGAGCGCCTAGGCCCACGTTCAGTCGGTTACAGAGCGCCGCGGCCCTGGTTTGTGAGCGCCGCGGCCCCCACTAGGTCGGTTGGCTTGCGCCCCGGCCCTCGTTAGTGAGCGCCCGCGCCCAGCGCCTCGGGTTCAAGTATGGAATTTCGATGTTGCGCACTGCGCATGTATGGCGCAGCTAGTAAAGCGCCGCGGTGACTTGCCAAAATGCCAATTTGGCTTCCTCTTTCTCTTTAAACTCATATGCTCCACATATTATCTTGTTTGGAGCCCTTCCTATCATAGAGAAAATACCAAATCAGTATTACATATAAATCTACCTAATTCATGATCATTAAAGCTCAGTTTTGCATAATAACACATCGGAAAGGCTTAGAATCAGAATATGACAAATATAAGCACAAAACCCTCCAAATATGCATTTAAACAAGGACATAGCATTCATTCTAGCACAAAAATAGGGCACAAATAACTGCATTCTAGCTAGTCATCAACGACCTGTACAAATAATGGATAAAATCTACAAGCAATTGAGAAATAGAAATATTCCAATGTTTAAAGTTTTGTGGCAAGGATAAGATGTAGAATATGTTATGTGGAAAACGGAAGAAGATTTTAAACAAAAGTATCTAGGACTCTTTTTAGCAGGTATTAAATGTAAATTTTGAGAACAAATTTTTTTTAAGAGGAGTAGAATGTAATATCTTTAAAAATAATAATAATAATAATAATACATAAAAAATATCTACGTGAAATATTTTAAAAATAAGAAATTAAGTAAGAAAATAAATATCTTATATAGATTAATTATTAAAATAATATATTACTTTATATACCTACTTAAAAAATAAAAATAAAAATAAAAAAAATAAATGACAAGCTCCAGAATGACGCATAGATAAAGAATGCAAAGATATTTTATATATATAGATGTATATATAATGCATGAAGTGACATTTAGAATCTTGACATTTAGAAGATTCATAGAGACACGATCTAAATGTAATTAATATACTGATAATAATAATGAAAAATTGGAAAGTGAAACGGAAAGAAGCTTCACTGCTTCTCTAAATCTAGTAAAATAAATTGTTATGAATGACATCAGCAAAATTTCTTGAATCTAACAAGAGAAGATTGGACAAGATGCCCAATTAATGCAAGGTAATTAAAAAATAAACAATGAAACAGAATGAGCACATGAAAGTGTTCTGGAATCGTCCTTCAAAATATCACAATGAGATAAGCACAATAATTGCTCTATACAAGGCCGAACGTTTATGCTCTTCAGGCAAAAATACCGTACTAAAAAATTGGCATTTTGCATAAAATTTTCTCTCATGATCAATTTTCAATTAAGGTAGAGTGATGAAAAATTATTCCCTTTTTGTCAATACTCTTCTTATTTTAATCTTTGATTCTATAAGTTTCACAAGTGTTGTGATATTAGTAAGTGCACTAAATTGATAAAAATAATAAAAAATGAATAGAGTATCGTCTTACAAAGATTAAGTTATTAATTATTAAATTTATCAAATCAATACTATTCAAACTATCGAAAAGATAGTTAATAAAAATTCAATTAAAAAAAATATAAAATTAGTAAACAATAAATTAAAGGGATGAAAAATAATGATGTTAAAGAGTTAGGATTCAGATTTCACTTGAATTCTTTAGATACACATTCAAATATTGATTTAACTATGTTCTATTTCAATGATTTATGGTCAATTCTCAAAATTAATTAATACTCAATTCATTAGTATATTAATCCTCTTACGCTGATTGGAATTAACTAATCCTTTAGTCTAACCCCAATTAGAAAGGCATTATCAAGAACGATGGAATTAAAAGAAAGACCACATAACCCACAACGTCTGTTCCTAGCGATTGCAGAAATTATGGTGTTTATCATATGTTCTAGGTCTATGAAAATTTTACCAAATCATACATCAACCCAAAAATCATTCCCAAATTGATCAAGTTTAGAAATACATTAAGAATAGAGATAAACACGTAAATCATGAAATAGAAACATTGATTAAACCCATAAAAGAAAGTTACATCATCCAAGAATAAGATCCATCATCCCCTTAACAAAGGGAAAATTAGTTACACGTGGAAAAAGAAGAACACAAAGGGAAGAATATGACAAACTCCATTGTAGAATTGTGGAAAGGTTGAAGAAAATCCCTAATCTTCAAGCCTAATTGCGCCCACACCACATTAGGGTTTGTGCCTCTTGACGGCTGCTGCGTTCTGTCCAAGTGTATGTTAAAATTGACATAACTTATGAATTTATAAGAAAATAACGTGGGCTTTCTGCACAGCCAGCGCTCAGGAGCTACGTTACCAGCGCCTAGGCGCTGGCCCATTAAAACCACGATGTTTTACGTATCTAGCGCCTAGGCGCTTTGACTTTAGTGCCTAAGCGCTAAATGCCCAGAAATAAAACCTCCTCTACCTTTCCAGCGCCTGGGCGCTGGACCACCAGAATGCAAAATTAGCTCTTTATCTCATGCAATTGTCCCGTCTTCTTCCATGCATGATTACCTACCAAAAACACATAAAAACATACAATTAAAACATAATTTAAAATAACTAAAAACAAAAGAAACTTAAGAACAAACTCAATCAAAAAGATTAAAAGAGAATGAAACCCAAGACTTTGAACCGCAAAATATATGAATTTTTGTAGGTTTATCACTAATTTAAGCATTTAGAAATATAAAATCGGCAAACAATAAATCAAAGGGATGAAAAACAATGATGTTAAAGAGTTAGGGTTCAGATTTCACTTGAACTCTTTAGATGCACATTCAAATATTGGTTTAACTATGTTCTATTTCAATGATTTATGGTCAATTCTCAAAATGAATTAATACCAAATTTCTTGGTATATTAATCCTCTTAAATTGATTGGAATTAACTAATCCCTTAGTCTAACCCCAATTAGAAAGGCATTATCAAGAACGAGGGAATTAAAAGAAAGACCACATAACCCACAACGTCTATTCCTAGCAATTGCAGAAATTATGGTGTTTATCACATGTTCTAAGTTTATGCAAATTTTTCCAAATCATAAATCAACCCAAAAATCATTCTCAAATTGATCAGGTTTAGAAATGCATTAAGAATAGAGATAAACACGTAAAGCATGAAATAGAAACATTGATTAAACCCATAAAAGAAATTTACATCATCCAAGAATAAGATCCATCGTTCCCCTAACAAAGGGAAATTTAGTTACACATGGAAAAAGAAGAACACAAAGGGAAGAATATGACAAACTCCATTGTAGAAAGGTGGAAAGGTTGAAGAAAATCCCTAATCTTCAAGCTTAATTGCGCCCACACCACATTAGGATTTGTGCCTCTTGACGGCTGCTGCGTTCTGTCCAAGTGTATGTTAAAATTGGCATAACTTATGAACTTGTTGTGATATTGGCAAGTGCACCAAATCAACAAAAGTAATAAAGAGTGAGCAGAGTATCGTCGCACGAGGATTAAGTTATTAATTACTAAATTTGCCAAATCGATACTATTCAAACTATCGAAAAGAGGTTTAATGCAAATTCAATTAAAAAGAAATATAAAATCAGCAAACAATAAATCAAATGGATGAAAAATAATGATGTTAAAGAGTTAGAGTTCAAAATTCACTTGAACTCTTTAGATGCACATTCAAATATTGGTTTAACTATGTTCTATTTCAAGGATTTATGGTCAATTCCCAAAATTAATTAATACTCAATTCCTTAGTATATTAATCATCTTACACTGATTGGAATTAACTAATCTCTTAGTCTAACCCCAATTAGAAAGGCATTATCAAGAACGAGGGAATTAAAAGAAAGACCATATAACCCACAACGTCTATTCCTAGCGATTGCAGAAATTATGGTGTTTATCACATGTTCTAGGTTTATGCAAATTTTTCCAAATCATACATCAACCCAAAAATCATTCCCAAATTGATCAGGTTTAGAAATGCATTAAGAATAGAGATAAACACGTAAATCATGAAATAGAAACATTGATTAAACTCATAAAAGAAAGTCACATCATCCAAGAATAAGATCCATCATCCTCCTAATAAAGGAAAAATTAGTTACACATGGAAAAAGAAGAACACAAAGGGAAGAATATGACAAACTCCATTGTAGAAATGTGGAAAGGTTGAAGAAAATCTCTAATCTTCAAGCCTAATTGCGCCCACACCACATTAGCGTTTGTGCCTCTTAACGGCTGCTGCGTTCTGTTCAAGTGTATGTTAAAATTGGCATAACTTATGAATTTATAAGAAAATAACGTGGGCTTTCTACACAGTCAGCGCTCAGGCGCTACGTTACCAGCGCCTAAGCGCTGGCCCATTAAAACCACGTTGTTTTACGTATCTAGCGCCTAGGCGCTCTGACTTCAGCGCCTAGGCGCTAAATGCCTAGAAATAAAACCTCCTCTGCCTTTCCAGCACCTAAGCGCTGGACCACCAGAATGCAAAATCAGCTCTCTATCTCATGCAATTGTCCAGTCTTTTTCCATGCATAATTACCTACCAAAAACACATAAAAACATACAATTAAAACATAATTTAAAATAACTAAAAACAAAAGAAACTTGAGAACACACTCAATCGAAAAGATTAAAAGAGAATGAAAACGCAAGACTTTGAACCTCAAAAATATGATTTTTTGTAGGTTCATCACTCCCCCAAACTTAAACTTTTGCTTGTCCTCAAGTAAAAAGAAAAACAAAATCAAAAAGACTAAACAAATAACAACTCAAAACACACAACCAAAACATGGTAACACCACGTATTGAAAATCATTCATATCCTCAGAAACTGCTTCACAATCTAACTTCAAAGTGTCATACATGAACAATCCAATTATCATATCGTCTATCACATGCAACTCTCATGCACAAATGACTTCCTAAAAACATGAATGAAAAACTCAATCTTCTCATAAAGTACAAACCCAGATAGATTTATAAAACTGTAAATGCACATCAAACCCACATCCATAAGGTTGTTCTTCATCTCTCTCTCCACTAATGTAAACAACACACAACCAAGGATCAAAAGAGACTTTATAAGCTTGTAATGTAAAGCCAAGGGTATGTGTTAAGAAAGAAGTGGTAGAAAAATGAAAACAAAAGTTGAGATACAAAATTAAGTAAATTTCACAATTCAAGCCTCAAAATACTGAACATGTGCAAAAAGGAGCAAAAGAATCAACACAACATTCACTTTCTTTCTTTCTTTCTTTCTTTTCCTTTTTCAACAACCTCCACCCCCAAACTTATTTCTTTGCAATACTTTGGGTAGACTTCTCTTCTTTTCTCTTTTTTTTTAATATTTTTTCTTTTCTTTTCTTTTCTTTGAAATTTTTCAACTCCACAAAATTTCATGCACAAAAATAATGAAGATGTGAATAATAAAATAATAATATATGCACTTAACAAAGGTTATGTAAAAGAGGAATTTTTTTTCATATGGGTATGGGAAAAGGAAAATATGGGTAAAAGAAAAGAAATAGAGGCCAAATAATAACAAGGCTGCAAAAGGGACCTAAGGATATACTGTTTGTACAGGTTAGCTTGAAAGGCTCAAACGGTCCAAAGAAGACCCTTATCATTTCCTTAACCATGCACTGCCTAGGATTTCATCTCAAGAGAGAATCAAACAACTTTTAGACGTAAATCATTCACACACATGCAATCCCATAAACTTTCTCTAAGCTTGACATGCAAATAAATTCCAAGGTTTATCAATCATAAAGATGGGAAGAACATCCATACACAATCGAAACAATAGAGATAAACATAACTCATATATTCTCATGTGTTAACCTAAGAAATCAGATCAATCCACAATTCAAACAATCATTGGATATTCAATTCAACAAATCGGCATGCACAATTTCAACACAAAGACTCAAAACACAAAATGGGTGCTGATGGTAAAATAAAATCAATAAAAACAAATAACTAAAAGAAATAAATGTAAGAAAGGAAAAGAAAAACTCTTTTTTGGCGGCCGACAACTATATACATCCCCCTACAAAGGCTCCAAACTCAGGGAGGCACTTAAGCCAACTCAACACTACCTTCAAAACAAAAATAGAAAAATAAGAAATAACAAAATAAAAAAAAACAAAAATAAAAATAAAAAGAGAAAGAGAGAAAATTTGGGTTGTCTCCCAAAAAGCGCTTGTTTAACGTCATTAGTTTGACGTTGCTTGTTCTCAATTAATCATGGTGGCTTGAAGCAAGAGAAGTAGGATGACATTTTTCTCTTATCAGCTCTTTGCCTCCATACTCTGTTACTGCCTTTGGAATCAATCTACAAATAAATCAATGGAAGTTGGAGGATCTTTTTCAATTGCAGTAATTTTTGAAAGAGGAGGGCCTTTCTCCTTTTCATCCACAATCTTGGAAGTGAGAAGATCAGCATTGATTGATGATGAAGGGATCTTACTAGCCAAATCCTATAGAGGCTTATCTTGAATACATTTGACAGGGGCATAAAGATCTGATGTCAGTGCAGATTTATCAAAAACATTAATAGTCACCTGATCACCATCCTTCCTCAAAATAAGCTCTCATCTAGGTACATCAATCAACACTCCTAAAGTAGCCAAGAACGGTCTTCCAAGAATTAGAGGAATATCAGCATCCTCATCCATATCCAAAATCACAAAATCAGTTGGAAAAATAAATTTGTTAACCTTCACTAGCAAATTTTCCACTATACCATATGGATGTTTAATTGATTGATCAACTAGTTGAAGAGACATTGTAGTTGGCTTCACTTTATCAATCCCAAGCTTGCGGAGAATTGACAATGGCATTAAATTGATGCTAGCCTCTAAATCACATAGAGCTTTCTCAATAGTTAACTCACTAATAGTGCACGAAATGATAAAACTACCTGGATCTTTTAATTTAGGTGGTAGTTTCCTCTGAATTATAGCACTGCACTCTTCAGTAAGTGTCACGGTCTTATCTTCCTTGACTTTCCTCTTCTTCAAGAGCAAATATTTCATGAATCTAGCATATGAGGCCATATGCTCAAGTGCTTCAGCAAAAGGAATATTTATCTGCAGCTTCTTGAAGACATCCAAGAACTTGGAAAACTGCTTTTCTTGATTCTCCTTCTTTAACCTTTGAGGAAACAGGAGTCTAGCATACAATGAAGGATCAACTATTTTCTGCTCACATTCCTTCTTCTTCCTCTACCACTTTGGTTGCTCCTCTTTAACTTCTTCATTACGGCACTCTTCAGTTGAGACATCCGCAACAGGAACATCAGTTTTTTCAACTTCTTTAACTTGCCCTTCCAAAGTCTTGCCATTTCTCAATGTAATTGCATGACATTGCTCATTTGGATTAACGACAGTATCACTCGAGAAGGTACCTGGAGGTCTCTCTTGAAGTTGTTTCGCTATCTACCCCACTTGATTCTCTAAATTTCTAATAACAACTCCTTGATTCTGAAAATTTGCCTTTGTTTTCTCCATAAAAGCAAAAGTCTGTTGTACAAAAGTAGAAGTCTGTGCAGAGAGTTTCTCAAGTGCAATCTCAAGAGGAGACTTCTTCTCTAGTTGAGGATTCAATGGCACTATTTGATTGTTCCAAGAAAAATTAGGATGATTCTTCCACCCTGGATTATATGTATTTGAAAATGGAACACCCTGAGGTCTGGAAGGATTACCCATATAATTGACCTGTTCTTGGGAACTGGAACCAGAATTGCTTGCCTCACATCCACCATTAGCATGATTACCTCCACAAAAATTACAAATTAACACTTGGTGATTCACAGAATTTACCTGCATACTCTCAACTCTCTTGGTGAGGTTAGCTAACTGGTGAGAAATACTTTTGTTTTAAGCAAGTAAGGCATCGAGAGTACCAAGTTCCATCACTTCTTGTCTGACTACTATTCTCCCACTAGGCAACTGATATTCATTGGTCGCCTTGGTCTCAAACAATTCCTGAGCCTCTTTAGGAGTTTTGGTATTTAAAGATCCACCTGCATATGCATCTACCATAGTCCTGGTAGGATGATTTAAACCATTATAGAAAATTTGCACCTGCTGCCAAACCTCAAATGCATGGTGAGGACATCTCCTTAAAAGCTCCTTAAATCTCTCCCAAGATTCATATAACGACTCTCCTTGATTTTGAGTGAAACAAGCTATTTCACCCCTCATCTTCACAAACACTGATGGAGGGAAGTATCGAGTCAAAAATTTGCTAACCAGGTCTTCCCAAGTAGAAATGCTCCCTTGTGGCTGGGCTTGTAGCCAGCTCTTTGCTTTGTCTTTGAGAGAAAATGGAAACAGTCATAATCTAATGGCATCATTAGTAACGTCATTATACTTAATAGTATCGCAGAACTGCAAGAAATTGGCAATGTGTAAATTTGGATCTTCTGCTTGACCTCCCCCAAACTGATTATGTTGCACTAGCTGTAGAAGTGTTAGTTTAATCTCAAAATTATTGGCCTAAATAGCAGGGTGCACAATACTGGTAGAAATATTTTCAGCAGATGGGGTAGCATCGTCAGCCAATGTACATCTTTGCTCTGCAGTTACAACTATTTCAGTCATCTTTTCTTCTACTTCTTCAAGCTTCTTCCTTTCTCTAGCTGCTTTTCTAGTTGCTCTAGTTGTTCTCTCTATCTCTGGATCAAAAAGCAATTCTTCTGATTCCAAAGAACCTTGCATAAACACACAAACAAGCAAACCAGAGTGAAGTAAAGGAAATAAATTAAAAATAAAAATAAAAATAACAATAAATGACTAATAAAATTAAACCAAGAAAACAAAGAAACAAATTAAAAAAAAATTAAACAAAGAAAAATAAATGCTTAAATTAGTGTCTTTTCAACTACTATTTAATATTAATAACAATAATCTCCAGCAATGACGTAAAAAACTTGTTTTGATATTGGCAAGTGCACCAAATCGACAAAAGTAATAAAGAGTGAGTAGAGTATCATCTCATGAGGATTAAGTTATTAATTATTAAATTTGCCAAATCGACACTATTCAAACTATTGAAAAAAGGGTTGATGCAAATTCAATTAAAAAGAAATATAAAATCAGCAAACAATAAAACAAAGGGATGAAAAACAATGATGTTAAAGAGTTAGGGTTCAGATGTCACTTAAACTCTTTAAATGCACATTCAAATATTGGTTTAACTATGTTTTATTTCAATGATTTATGGTTAATTCTCAAAATTAATTAATACTCAATTCCTTGGTATATTAATCCTCTTAAGCTGATTGAAATTAACTAATCCCTTAGTCTAACCCAATTAGAAAGGCATTATCAAGAACGAGGGAATTAAAAGAAATACCATATAACCCACAACGTCTATTCCTAGCGATTACAGAAATTATGGTGTTTATCACATGTTCTAGGTTTATGCAAATTTTTCCAAATCATACATCAATCCAAAAATCATCAGGTTTAGAAATGCATTAAGAATAGAGATAAACACGTAAATCATGAAATAGAAACATTGATTAAACCCATAAAAGAAAGTTACATCATCCAAGAATAAGATCCATCATTCCCCTAACAAAGGAAAAATTAGTTACACATGAAAAAAGAAGAACACAAAGGGAAGAATATGACAAACTCCATTGTAGAAAGGTGGAAAAGTTGAAGAAAATCCCTAATCTTCAAGCCTAATTGCGCCCACACCACATTAGGGTTTGTACCTCTTGACGGCTGCTGTGTTCTGTCCAAGTGTATGTTAAAATTGGCATAACTTATGAATTTATAAGAAAATAACATGGGCTTTCTGCACAACCAGCGCTTAGATGCCACGTTACCAGCGCTCAGACGCTACGTTACCAACGCCTAGGTGCTGACCCATTAAAACCATGACTTTTTACATATCTAGCGCCTAGGCGCTCTAACTTCAACGCCTAGGCGTTAAATGCCCAGAAATAAAACCTCCTCTGCCTTTCCAGCGCCTAAGCGCTGGACCACCAGAATGCAAAATCAGCTCTCTATCTCATGCAATTGTCCAGTCTTCTTCCATGCATAATTACCTACAAGAAACACATAAAAACATACGATTAAAACATAATTTAAAATAACTAAAAACAAAAGAAACTTGAGAACAAACTCAATCAAAAAGATTAAAAGAGAATAAAACCCAAGACTTTGAACTGCAAAAATATGAATTTTTGTAGGTTCATCAACAAGTTTTAGTATTTCCCTATTTGCAATCCGTGGGTAACCATAATTTTCAAATTTGATTATGACCTTATGAAACCATGTATCTTCATTCTTAACTTTGTTATGATCATCTTATTTTTCTGTTTAATATTATTATTTCTACTCTTATTTTTTTGTTTAATATTATTACTTTTGCTCTTATTTTTTTGTTTAACAATATTATTTCCACTTTGTAATTGACATTATTTTGCATATATTTTTCTGTTTGATACTCATTTGTTTTTGCTCTTATTTTTCTATTAAGATAATATGTTATTTGTTTAGAATAAAGCTTGCTACAAAATTTTTACTAATGAATGATGAATTTTCTTGGAGAGACTTGGCCATGACAGAAGGATGTGAATTTTTTTTCACAAATTTTGGTTTGTACGACAACATATTAAGGTTTTTAATAAATAAAAGAACAATTTTGTAACATGATGGAAATATAAGAAAATATATCCCTAAGGTACCAGGATCAAATGAGCAAGTTTATGGCCATGACGAGAAATTCTTAGGAGACGCCCTGAGTAGATATAAGCTTTTATAATGTGATGTGTACATGAATGATCAAGAGGAAGAGTAATTTCAGATTAAAATCTTAAAATGATGGTACAAGAATTAAAAGAGGATGAGAAAAGATTTTTTTATTCCCAGAAAAAATACAGAATTCTTTTAATTTATGACTATTTAATATTTGTGTTAATTTTTACTTATTTCCTTTGACACAAACTATTTTAGAAAGACTTATGAATTTTAGATTATAGCATGATGAAAAATTGAAGGAAAAGTGAAGTAATAAAAAACCATTTTTTGTACACGTGTCGACTAAATATCATTAGTTAAAAAAATGGTATTGTTTTTCTTACCTTTACTGAGATTTATCTCACTTATTTGGCATGATATTTCAGATAATGTCGATCATCATGGTTTTCATTGACTTTCGAGTTGAGCAAACTTATATGCCAAATTTAGGGGATTACGTGTTCACAGTAACCTTGGGAGACCTCTTGTAACACCCCTCCGAATGGTATCACATTCATACCAACTCCTTATAATTAATTAATATCCCAAGTTGTAAAATATTTAATCTCATTTAAATACGAGTTTCAAAATTTCTTTTTTGCAGAAAACATAAATTAATCAAATTAAAGTAACTCAAAATATAATAACTGAATAAAATACTTTTCATTTAAATAGAGTTTACTACAACTATACATTCATTATCTTTACATACCCAAAGACATAACACCTAAGATATGAGCCCTTGTCAGAAGACAAATTCCCTAGCTGGGAATGTCTCGACCGATAGAAATTTGACCCAAAGATATATCAAAGTTCTCTCTAGGAGTATAGTGAAATTCATTCCACAACTCCCTGATAGGTAAAACAAACTTTGTATAAGCAACAGTAAAAGATGTCATAATAACCCCATGTCGAGTCCTACTAGCGGATAAAGAAATGTCACCACAATACTCTATATACTCTGAGTCCTAATGGACACTTTAAGCCTCAGCACCTTCAAGAAACTGTAATCTAAAGAAACCTAACTGATCCCTCCTTGCAGCCATCGCCGTCTTCACAGATGTAGACATAAAATAGAAATAGACAGAATAAAATAGCAAAGAGGTGAGATCCCCTACATCTCATACCAACATGGCAGCAAAGAAACAATACAAACAACAACGTTGTTCCATACACACAGTCCATAGAATAATATAAAATTAGCAGATATATTTATGTCATTTAATAGATAAATAATTCAATAGATTGGCAACACAATATTAGACATAATGATAATACCACAATCATATTATATTACAATAATACTACATTATGATAGTACAAAATGTTGATTAAGCATATGCACGATGTGTATACTGACCATCATTATGCACAATGCATCCAATTCCTACTCCATGGAGTTTACTCAAATTCAGAGATGAATACCCAGAAGATCTGCCCCCTAAAAAGACAGTTTATGCTGGATAATGAAAAGCAATAGTGTTTGTCGGGATGTCAGTGCGTTGCAATCAGTGTCCACAGGCCAGGGGTATTACGTGATATAATAATCACAGGTGGTAACAACTCCACCGTGTGAATCACCACGTCGTGACGTCCCTAGGATCCCTCCCACTATCCTGTTAAGTTCTCGTTCACTCCTTAGGCATAAAACGTCACAATAATTCAAGCGAATACGCTTTTCTATACATGATAAATGATTCAATTCTATACTATCATTGATCACACAGTATTTCTTATTCACACGCCGTCATATGGCGGTATCACAGTATAATACTCAAAAGCATTTTTAATTGAAACAAAGTATCGTTGTACTGTTCCCAATGATATTAACGCAACTGTACATACAGTTGTCCAATACCATTAGTATCTATGATATTATATAACCGCCCATACAATCGATAATACCAAAGATCCATTCGGGTCCAATACTTCAGTATCACAAATTACTTGGTTCAATATGTTGGCCTTACAGCAAAACTAGCTGTTCCTCTCAATCGCGTAGCAGTATTATCGCATTTTCACAATCACATAACACTTTTGTTACGTTTGTCAAGATTTTAAAATATTTTCTCAATCACGTAGCTAAAAATTACTATTTTTAAATCGCATAAGAGTTTTTCTACGTATTTTCAATTGCGTAAAGTAATTCTAACATATTTTAAGCCAAAAATAAGATTTTTCGCATTTAATATCAAAAATTGATTTTATTTTCATTGTTTACATAATAGTCATTCTATAAAATAATATTTACATAATAGTCTCTCTTTAAATAATATTTCCAAAATAGTTCATTTTTAAAGAATATTTTCAATATAGTCCCCCTTTAAATAATATTTTTAATATAATCCTCTTTAAATAATATTTTCAATATAGTCCCTCTTTAAATCAGTATTTCTATTATTTCTTAGAAAATTGTGTTTCTTTAATTTGCTTGGGATATTATAGCTCAAAATTTTCTAACGCGCTTCTAAACCCATAGGGTGAGCTATACGTCAGTAAATTTCAAGTATTCACTTTTATTTTACTACATAACTTAATTAGACTAATTTTAATTCTAAAAATTAAATTACTTTCATTTTAAATTCTTAAACTTACCAAATTGAGTTCTTACTATTAAAACACCTAAGTTTACACTTAGCAAAATAATTTTGGATCTTAAACATAAAAAATTGGCATGTTGGCCGAATTCACATATTGCTTCAAAATTCATATATAAATAATTTTCTAACTCTTAATCCTTATAAACTCACTCAATTAAATTTTTTGTCACAAAATCCTTTAATCCTCAATTAGGAAAATAATTTAGGACTCTTGGTCCCCTTTGTAGTGATAAGGTCGTGTGCCTCTAGGCTCTTTGGGGCCTTCATATAATTTTTCTCATCATGTTATTCACATCCTAAATTACACATAAATTTGCATGCTTTACAATTCACACATATAAGCATATTATCAAAGCTATAATCATACCAATACATATGCAGAGCATAACTTCAAAACTATAAACATAATAAGTACAAACAAAGAGAACTTAAACAAGCAAGTGAATAAATCCTTATGAATTTTTCACCACAAGCACAAACAGATCCATTGTAACACCCACCTTAGGGTGCCACACTTCTTGTTACTTAATTACCAAATTACCATTTTTTTAAAAATCATGCTTGTAATATAAATACGAGTTATAAAATTTCTTGATGATAGTAAGATAAATTTAGCGGAAAATAAAAACATTACAACAACATCATAAATTAATATACATCTTATATATATACAAGTCATAGTACTGTCATATTTTAATATTTACAAACTAGACTCTCAAAATATTTAAACTTTAATTTAAACTAACATACCGCTTAAGTATTACTACACGCCAGTAACCTTTCTTCACGGGTCCTCCTCGACTCCTCGAGAAGATAGAAGTCCGACTTGACGCGAAGTCCTATGGATAGGTGTCCGCACAGACGACACTATACTAATCACACTTAGAGTGCGATAGTATACTCCCCAATACTGTCTAATTAACAATGGGAACTCTAAATATTAATATTCACACTAATGTCCAGGATGTAGTCTACTCAATCTCATATACACAAGGAGACGAGACTCCTCCATCACTTCAAAACTCAGCGTCCTCTACTGGGAATCGCTTCTTCCTCGCACTTCTTGCTCAAGTTCTCGCTCAACGTCTTTAAAATTATAAATACAATATAGAATGGACATACAAAGAGGTGAGATCACCTACGCCAATACCAGTATAGTAGCGATGAAGATAAACACATATAATATCTCATATCAGCACATCATACATAATCACAATTATGTCACCAATATCATTTATCATCATAATTCATACGATAAGCCATAATTACGATCATGTCCTTATCAATATTCAATTATTCAATAATCCAATTATCATAAACAATAATTACGATAATACTCTCGGTTCTCGCATATGCACCTAGACTGTTTTCCTACTCCATGGAGCTACAACTCGGATCGGAAAGAGTGATCGTAAAGATCATGTCGGTACAAAGGTGCCTCGCAGACCACGTGCTCGTTTTGCACATCTAGCACATACTCGATAGTCTTTATCGATCTTGATTAAGGATATTGTCTCGGTCCGGATCATCGGTGTGTTGCATCGGTCTAACAATCTGCATTAACCGTCCATTGTAGGCAACCCGCACGATGACCCAAGGTCAACGAAAGACCTACACTACGCATATCGCACCCACTCAGAGGTGTATTCTCTCCTTCCTAGGCAAATAGTCTTATTTATCGGACCTTTTCAATGCATATACAAATGCACCATTCTAGCTCAATTCATTCTATCATATTCTCAATTAAATTTTCTTTATCTCAAGTTCGGGGTCCTCATATTGGCCCAACAAAGTGTTTTGTAATTTCATCGCAAAACCATATTTTTCGCACTTTCTCAATCACGTATCAATTTTTCATCGTTTCTCAATTGTAAAATATTTTTCACACGTTTTAAATCAAAAATACTATTTTACTCATTTAACACCAAAATTCAACTTCATTTTTCATATATGCATAATAACCCCTCGAAACATAATATTTGCTTTATAATCCTCATTTAAATAATATTTTCACAACAGTTCCTCATAAAATTCACATTTACAAAATAGTTCCTCATAAAATTCATATTTACAAAATAGTCCCTCATAAAATTCATATTTTCAAAATAGTCCCTCATAAAATTCATATTTCTAAAATAGTCCCTCATAAAATTCATATTTTCAAAATAGTCCCTCATAAAATTCATATTTTCAAAATAGTCCCTCCAAAACATAATATTTATGTTTTAGGCCCTCAAAAATTGTTATTTATAGTATGGCCCTATTAAAAATGAAAATTACTATTTTGCCCCTCTAAAATCATAGTTACAATATTGCCCTTCTAAAAATCATAATTACAGTATGACCCCTTTTTTTAAAAATAAAAATTATAATATTGCCCCTCTAAAAATCATATTTATAATAATTCATTTTCTCAAAAATCATTTTACTTTGCTATACTCAAATTTGTCCCAAATCATTTAAATCTCTCAGTTCTCATTTTAATTCATCAGTTTAATTATATCCGATTATTTTTCCACAACCTTCAAACTTGTTCAAATTCATTTCTTTTTCATTTAAATCCTTCATTTTCAATTGAATCTCTCATTTTTAGGACTTTGGTCCTTTTATAGTCAAAGCCTCAAGCTCTTTGGAGCTCTCATAAAATCGTTCATCATATTATTCATATCTTACTTTACTCATACATTTTCATGCACACAATTTCATACATACAAACATATATCAAAGCAATAGACATAATATCACACATGCAAGCACAAAACACAATCATACACAACACAAACACAATCAAATAGCATCAAACAATCGGTGAAGAACCCGTATGGATTTAAAAAACCATCCCCACACCACCAAAACTTGGTTGATGAGGTTAAATCTCCCTCTTACCTCTTGAAGACAATTTAATCAATTAGTTCTCCTCCTTTCCTTCAAATTCGTGCAATCCACCAAACAAATCCCTAAAATTCTTAAACAATTAGTAAAAACACAAACAAGGTTTAATATTGAAAAACCATGGAACAATCATGGTTAAAAAAATTAGAAATCCAATTTTGAACCATAAAATCAAGACTTACCCTTAAGTAAGTAAGCAAAAGGTTGGATTTTGGACAAGATAGAGTAGGATTTTAGAAAAACTTTGTGAATGAAAAGTGTTTAGAATAGGATTTGGGTTTAGGAAATATGATGAGATAAAATTATAAAGGTTTGGTTGTATGGGTAGTGAGCTTGGCCGAATATGGAGAGAAAGAAAGAAAAGAAAAGTGTGCTTGGTTCTTGGTAGTTTTTGGAGAGAAAATGGAAAGCTTGATTTAGGATAAATGTGAAATAAATATTGAGAAGGAAATGGGAGGGCTTGGCAGTAGTGAGCTTGTGTGGGTGAGGTTGAGTGTTTGATTTTGCAAGATAAATATCCAATTGAATGCACATGGTGGTGCACATGGTTTATGACATTTTGGAGAGTTCATGAACCTTGTAGAACCAAACCATCCAAGCCTCCAAGCTGCCCAAAACCGTGCAGCCCTTTAGGAATTTAGGAGCTTAATTGTTTCTAATTTACTCTAATTGCATGCTAATTAATTAGGGAATTAGTTTGGTTAAATATCCTAACTAATCTTAATTAATATTCTAATCATATAACTAATTAGTTTAATATATATTAGCATATATTATAACTTTTAATCAATATTAAGATATCTAATTAATATTTAGGTCATAATTAATTAAGAACTAAACTAGTTCACTTAGTTTGCTAATTAGGTAATTAGTAGTCAAATTAAGCTTAATTAGTTACTAATCAATTTCAAGCCACTATTGTTGACTTAATTCCAACCATTGATTTCATCTTCAATTCCTAGCCATAGATTAGATCTAAGGTAGATATCAATTAGTCATAAAACTAGCATTCTAATCTCACCATTGATTAGATCAACGGCTAAGGTTAAAGGCTTCCTAACTAAGTCTTCATCCAATCATACTAAAGTCCAAGCCACTAAGTTTGACTTAATCTCAACCCTTGATTTTAACTTTAATTCCTAGCCCTTGATGTAATCTAAGGTGGATATTGCTTAGTGATTTTATCTAGATTCATTTTACACCATTGATCGGATCAACGATTAAGATCAAAAGCATCTAAATTATGCTTTTCATCCAACGGTCCGAAATAAAGTCTATGCTTCTTTCGTTGACTTATTCTTATTGGTTTAGAAAGTCAAGCTACCTATTTTGACTTGTTCTTATTGGTTGATGAATTGCTCATAATCGTTGGATCACATACGCTAAACGTGGGCCCCACGAACTTTTTTGAGTCCACAAATAATTTTTCTACTATTTTTGAGACAAGAGATCGTCTTGTTGAATAAAATAATATTATAATAATATAAAATTATTTTATTACACGTTAAATCCTAAAAATTATAAGATTAATATATATATCAATCAGAATTGGGTTTAGTAAGATCCCCTAGCTCCAATTAATTAAAATAAGAATTTCCCCGGCCCAAAAATTATTATTTTTCTGACCCGGAGCAAATCACACAAAATAATCAAAAATAGTATTGGAACAATCAAATTATTTTTATATTGCACAGAAAACACAAAACAGTGTAATTCTGTCAGTTCTATAACATAGTCTAAAATTTGGGGTGTTACATCTATTCCCTCACCACCACATGTGGCCGATGAGGTTAATCTCCCTCTTACCTTAAGGAAGACAACAAACTTCAAGCCTCTCCTTCCTCTTGAATTTGTGTGGCACCAAGAAAAATCCTAAGCAATCTTAAACAAATCTAAAAGTCATAAACAAGGCTTGAAAACAACAAACCGTGGATCAATCATGGTATAGAAAATTAGAAATCCAACTTAGAATCAAAGATTCAAGAAATTACCTTTGATATAAGAAATCAAAGCTTGATTTTTGAAGCACTTAGAGAGAGATTTAGACAAAACTCACTAAAGGAAAAGTGTTTAGAATGATGTTTGGATTTAGAAAGTAAGGTTAGATGAAATTATAGAAGTGTGGAAGTTGGTTTGGTGGGTGGAAGCCGTGAGCTTCACTAGAGAAAAAGGATGGAGTTCTTTGGTTTTCTTTGGATGAGAGAGAATAGATAGAAAAGTTTAAGTCTCAAAGTTGATAGGAAATGAAAATGAAATAGCCAAATGTGTAGTGCATGAGTGCATGGCCGTGTGGTTAGTATATAGGAGAAACTATAATTTAATCAATGTAGTAAAAAGATCTATTACATTTCACATGGCCTATGTCACTTGGTGTCATCCATTGGTCATAAAAGACCATTCAAGAACCTTAGAGAAGGCCTTGTGGCCGTTTGAGTCATTAGGAAAAATAACCAAATCTTAATTCAATTATCTTTCTAGTTACACTTAGTTAATTCAATTAGTTACCTAACTAACCATCAAGTTACATTTGAATTAATTTAGTTAAGCCATTTGGTTATATTCTAACTAGTTAATTACTTTATTATGTCATTGCATATGTCATGCTTAAGTCATGTTTCTAGATAATTTAGAGTTTCCAAGGCACCAACTCAAAGGAAGAAAAAGCCAGAACCACTAAATTAGAATCACATTCTAACCAAATCTTATGCCATCCTTTTTTATGATAGAGTTTGAGGTGCCAACCTAGTTGAGATTTTCTTCTCTATAGTGATGCCTTTGCATGCCTCCTTTTAGTTAAAAAAAAGATATTTATTTAGTAACTAGCTTCTAAATATTTAGTAACTAAGTTAGTTCATTTAGTTACTAATTAAGCTATTAAGGTAACTTAGTTAAATCATTTAGTTACATTATAACTATCTAGTTATATAATTATGTCATGCATTTGTCATGCATTGATCATGCTTCTAGAAAACTCTAGATATTTTCTTATAACTATAGATTCTAAGTATTTGCTAGCTTAGTTAGTTCCATTTAGTTGCTACTTAAGCTATTAGAGTAATTAAGTTAGATTATCTAGTTTCTCAACTAACAAATCTAACCATTAAAAATTAACTCCATCTCCTAGCCATTGATTAAATCTAAGGTGGATATCATAAGTTTATTTATCAAGATAGCTCTCACACCATTGATTAGATCAATGGTAATGATCTAAGGCTTTTTCATCAAGTTCTCCATCCAACAGTTCATAATAAAGTCCAAGCCACTATGTTTGACCAATTCTTATTAGTTAGTTATAAAGCTATGTAATGATGGCTCATCATTATCCTTAAGATATTTAACTTAGATATGTTCAACTTTCATGATTACACTTGAGATATTTTATTAAGATATTTTTCCGGTAGATATTTATTCCTAGATATTTACTAGGTGAGTCATCATAAAATCTTCTAGAACAACTGAGTTAGCATGATGAGTCGTAGTGCAGAATCACCAGCTCAGTCATCAAGATATTTTTCTACCAGATATTATCCAATGGATAATAGCTATTGCTATTATTATACAATGGGTAATAAAAAACTCAGATACAGAAAATCTCTGTCAACTGTTCCCGATTTCGGGTTTAGTAAGATCCCTCAATCCCGCCTTGACAGTCTGAAACTTTATAGTCCAGGAAAAATTTTTATTTTTTCGAGCCCACCTCAAACACACATACAGCTTAAAATATTATTAAAATAATCACAAACTCAGAAAATTTCATAAAAATTCTCAAAAATCATAAAAATTATAAAACTCTTATATTTAGAAAAAACAAAGTTCGGACATATATTTCAAAAATAATATTAAAATAATCAAAATAATATTAAAATATTCAAAATAATTAAAAATTCTAAAAAATTCACAAAAACTCTTAAATATTATAAAACTCATTTATTTCAAGAAAAATAAAAAATCGGGGTGTTACACCTCTTCTCGATCATACTACTCTTTAATGAGTAGTTAGAAAAAAAATTAAATATATAAAAAGAAAAATATGAAAAGTTGTAGTAACACCTTAAAGGCTTTAGTAAAGCCTAGTTTTGCTAAAGTGGTGTCTAACTTAAAGAGTGTTATGTTTGTATAACCTAACTTTTGAAGGGATATAATCTCTTATGTAAAATATCATATGAACTAATGAAAAACGCAGAAGTTTGATATATAGCGTTTTTTTCTAACTTGAAACTTAAATAAGCTATGTAAAATGTTAAAAAAAAAGTTTATGATAATATCAATAATATTTTGTAACCTTTAGTTCTAAACTGCACAAAGACATAAAAGAACATTAAAATAGATAACTAGAATTAGGATGTTACAATTAGGGTATTCAAAAGTGAAAGACAAAATTCTCCAGAACCATTCATTTCTTTTTGTACTTTTCTTCACTTCATTCAATTGCTTGTTTTTTTATTTTATTATTATTACATATGGTTCTTTCAAGCTCATTTGTGTATTGAACATGCTTAATACCCCTAATCACTAGACTCACTTCAAGAAATAACATATTATGTACTCAACAAACAATGATGATAGGAAGAGAATGCAATGTTTTCACATGCATTAGAATGGTTACATGGTAGGGAATATGAAGGTGATTGAAAAACATATAAGGCCAACATTTATTAAGCTTCAATGGGGACCTATGGATAATCACATTAGGGTAAGCTTGAGAGGCTCAATTGGTCCAAATAATACCCTAATCATTTCCTTAATCATGCATAATTTAGGATTTCGCTTCAAGAGAGTTTAAATACAATTTCTAGGATACTCAAAATCTCTACATGTACATCCCATAAATCTTCTCTAAACAAGCACTCATATAATTTTCAAAGTTACATGTGCATACAAGTGAGATGTAAATCATGCATAAAAAGTGACTAGATTGTTTCAGCATGCTTCAAAGATCGCATATAGATTCACAGAAAAATTGAGGTTAAATTGCTTCCATTTTTATCATTGGACAACCATTACCACACTAGCGATTAGCACATGTTATGCATTTTAATAGTTTCAACAATTTCAATCATGCATATAAACCATCAAGTGCACAATATCACAAAAAATTTATCAGCACTAACTATCAGCAATAGTCAAAGTTAATATCAACACGTAAGTACAATGACTATTACTGTGGCATACATTAAATACTGAAACAGTTAGACACCCCTCAAACCTAAGGGAAGCAGTGTCCCTACTGTACAAAATAATTATCACAGAATATCAAAATGAAAGAAAGTAATAAAGTGCCCTGAATGTTGCAGAGCTACTCATCATCCTTAGTCTCCTTATCATCATCTGGATCATCCTCCTAGATAGGCTATGCCGCATCAGCTCCCTCAGGATCCTACTGCGGTGGGGGAGGGTCAGCTACCGCCTTGGGTGGGAACTCTGACGTTTGGGAGGCATTATGTATGGGTACATAAGCCTGTCAAAATATTCAAAATATCAGAATTGGTTGTTCAAAAGTATGAAAAACATGTAAAGCAGAGTAAATATGCACAATATAGGGGGACATACTGCGGCATGCACATCTGCACCACAACATTCATGAACATTCAAGGTCATGTCATGGCATGAACAAGGCACGTCGCAGTATTCAAGCAAAATTCCAGATTACATCACGGCATGAGGATGTCATGCCGCGACACTCATACAAATTCAAGCTTACGCCGCGGCATGAACCAAACACGCTGCGACATTCATGAACATTCAAATGTACACCGTGACATGACATGAGCCACGCCGCAGCGCAAAGACCAAAATTTATGCTTTTTTTTTTAAATAGGCACTCCGCGGCGTGACAATAGGTGCGCCGCGACATGTAGCTCTCAGGTTTTTGGCCCTGCACACCCACTTGTGCCGCAATGTAAAGAAGCTTGCACCACAGCATGAGGAGTCTATCTGCATAATTCTACAACAAACTCCATTCTGCTGCCACTTTTGCTTCCTAGTGGTCTCCAACACCTGCAAAATTTCTCTAAAGGGTTAAATTATAGTATGTATAACCAAAATATAACAAAACCACAAAATCAAAGTATTAACACATAATAGACAAAAACAAAAAGGATTAACACTTGGGTTCCCTCCCAATAAGAGCCTTAGTTATAGTCCCGGTAGGACTTTACAGATTTCATAATGGAGGGGCAAGGGTAAGTGAGGTTTTGTGTCTTTCCACCTCATCTCCTAGGTAATGCTTCAGTCTCTAGCCGTTGACCTTAAGGTTGACTTTAAAACTGGGTCTTCTAGGGTTACGACACCATGAGGAAACACTTCCTGAACTATAAGTCGACCTGACCATTTGGATTTGAGCTTGCTAGGAAATAGTTTCAGCCTCGAGTTGAATAAGAGCACCTTCTGGCCTGATGCAGAGCTTCTCGAGGTAATGTACTTATCATGCAACCTCTTCACCTTCTCCTTGTAGATCTTAGTATTTTCATAGGCTTGTAGGCGGAATTCATCAAGTGCATTCAGTTGCAATAATCTTTTCTCCCCAGTAGCTTCACAATCCAAATTTAATTTCTTGACGACCCAATATGCATGGTGTTCAAGTTCAACAGGAAGGTGGCAAGCCTTACCAAAGACCAATTGGTATGGAGACATGCCAAGCAGAGTTTTATAAGCAGTGCGGTAAGCCCAGAGAGTATCGTCCAATTTTTTAGACCAATCCTTTCTAGAAGGGCTCACAGTTTTTTTCAAGAATCTGCTTCAACTCTCTGTTAGATACCTCTGCTTAGCCACTAGTTTGTGGATGATAGGTAGTGGTTACCCTATATGTCACCCCATATTTAACAAGTAAAATAGCCAAATACTTGTTACAAAAATGTGATACCCCATCACTAATAATGGCTTTAGGGGTGCCAAATCTTGTGAAAATGTTCTTTTTAAGAAAGGTAAGGATCACCTTTGAGTCACTAGTAGGTAGGGCATAAGCTTCCGTCCACTTGGATACGTAGTCCATTGCTACAAGAATGAACTGGTTACCAAAGGACGATACAAAGGGCCCCATAAAGTCTATGCCCCACACATCAAAGATTTCTACTTCCAAAATGAAATTCAAAGGCATCTCATTCCTTTTTTTAGATGTTTCCAGTCCTTTGGAATCTATCACACTTAGTTGCAAACAAGTGAGAATCTTGAAATAAAGAAGGCCAATAGAAACTTGATTGCAACACCTTTGCAGCTGTTCATTCACCCCCATAGTGACCTCCATATGGTGAGTCATGACATTGCTGGAGTATAGCAATTGTCTCCTCCATAGGAATGCACCTTCTAAGCACCTAATCAGCATACAGCCTAAAGAGATAAGGCTCATCCCATAAATAAAGCTTAACATCATGAAGGAACTTCTTCTTTTGTTGGTGATTGAGATCAGGTGGTAGAACACTGCTCACTATGAAGTTGACATAATCAACATACCATGGATCTGAGCTAGCAATCACAACCAATAACTATTCATCTGGAAAAGTCTCACAAATAAATGTTGAGTCTTCTTGGTAATTCTCTTTTTCTAACCTAGAAAGATGATCAGCCACCTGGTTCTTAGCACCCTTCCGGTCTCTAATCTCTAGGTCAAACTCTTGTAGCAATAAAATCCAGTGAATCAACCTCGGTTTGGCCTTTTTTTGCTAACTAAATACTTGATAATCGAGTGATCCATGAAGACTATGACTTTAGCACCAACCAAATATGCTCAGAATTTGTCAAATGCAAAGACAACTGTAAGGACTTCTTTCTTCGTAGTTGTGTAGTTCAACTATGCATCAGTTAGTGTTTGACTTGCATAATAAATGGAGTGAAAGACTTTGTTCTTCCTTTGGCCCAATATCGCTCCAATTGCATAGTCACTAGCATCACACATCAGCTTAAATGGTATGGTCCAATCAAGATTAGTGATAATAAGTGCTGAGACAAGTCTTTCCTTCAATTTCATAAAGGCTTACATCCATGGAGAAATCTTTGATAAAACATCCGATAAAATTTAGCATACCCAAGGAAACTTCGGACTCCTTTCACCGAAACTGGTGGTGGAAGTTTCTCTATGACCGTAATCTTAGCTCTATCAACCTTCATTCCCTTATGTGACACTCTATAGCCAAGTACTATTCCTTCTTGGACCATAACATGACATTTCTCCTAATTAAGCACCAAGTTTGTCTCCTCACACTTTTGCAACATAAGAGCCAAATTATGAAGACACTCGTCAAAGGAATCACCAAAGACTGAAAAAGTCATCCATGAAAACCTCCAAACACTTCTCTACCATGTCGGTAAAGATAGCCATCATACATCTTTGAAAGGTTGCATGTGCAATGCACAAACTAAAAGGCATTCTTCTAAAAGCATATATACCATAGGGGCAAGTGAAAGTAGTTTTCTCTTGATCATTAGGGGCGATAGCTATCTAATTGTACCCTGAATATCCATCAAGGAAATAGTAAAATGCACACCTTGCCAACTTGTCCAGTATTTGATCAATAAATGGTAGTGGGAAATGATCTTTTCTGGTTGCAGTGTTAAGCTTCCTATAATCCATGCAAATGTGCCACCCTGTGACTGTCCTGGTGGGAATCAAGTCATTGTTCTCATTGGAAACAACCATCATTCCACCCTTCTTGAGCACACATTGAATAAGGTTTACCCGTTTACTATCGGAGATTGGGTATATGATGCCTCCATCTAACCACTTGATGATCTCTTTCTTTACCCCCTCCTTCATGATAGAGTTTAGATGCCTTTGATACTTAATGGTTAGCTTAGCATCAACTTCCAACAAAATTTTGTGCATGCATATTGTAGGACTAATGCCTTTTATGTCTGCAATAGTCCACCCGAACGCTTTCTTATACTCCCTGAGTACTCTCAATAACTTGGATTCTTTCTCTTCTGATAAAAATGAAGAAATGATGATAGGCAATGTAGATGATTCCCCTAAGTATGAATACCTTAAGTGATTAGGAAATGGTTTGAGTTCTAACTTGGGTGGAGTAATCATGGAAGGTCAAAAAATGGGCTTGTCAGAAGTTATATACAATGGCTCAAAATTTGGTTTCCTGAAATACTTAGCAGAGGAGTCAAGTAGCTTAATACATTCCTTAATATCATCCTTATCTATTTGCTCATCATTAGATGTCAAAGATAGAGCAAGGGAATCATCAAGAAAACTAGCATGAAATGCAGTATTTACTACTTGATCAATCATAGCTATGTAAGAGCATTCTTCATGATCATTTGGAAATTTCATGGCTTTATAAATATTAAAGGTTACATTCTCATCTTTTACTTACATGGTAAGCTAATCTTTTTGCGTGTCAATCATTGTCTTACTAGTTGCTAAGAAAGGCCTCCCCAGAATTAATGGTACATTACGGTCTTCCTCCATATCAAGGATGATGAAATTAGTTGGAAAGATAAACTTGTTCACTTTGACCAATACATCCTTAATGACCCCTTTCAGATATGTGAGGGTTCAGTCAGCTAATTGCAAAGTAACCGAAGTTGGCTTTACCTCCCCCAAACCTAGTCGTTGGAAAATGGATAGAGGCATTAAGTTTATGCTTGCCCCTAGGTCACACAAAACCTTACCAAAAAATTGAATACCAATTATGCATGGTATAGTAAAGCTTTTTGGGTTTTTCAACTTGGGGGTAGCTTGTTTTGTAAGATGACATTACATTCCTTTGTAAGCATCACTGTTTTATAATCCCCCAGCCTTTTCTTCTTGGACAAGATGTCTTTCATAAACTTCACATAACTTGACATTTGTTCCAATGCCTCAGCAAATGGTATGTTAATGTGAAGTTTCTTGAAAATTTCCAAAAACTTTTGGAATTGAACATCCAGTTTTTGCTTAACTAGTTTGTTGGGGAAAGGTAGAGGTGGTGTATAAGGTTTGTCCTCCTTCTTCTTGTCCTCATCCTTCTTCTTGGTAATTTCCTCATTCTTCTCAACCTCCTTGCTCACAATCACCTCATCTTTTGTCACCTCAACATCATCTTCAAGTAGCTTAGTCTTCGGATTCCCTTCAATGTCTTTCCCACTTCTCAATGATATCGCCATGTAATGCTCATTTGAGGCACCTTTAAGATTGTTGACAGTATCACTTGGAAAAGTCTCTGGGGGGCTATTGTTTATGATATTTGCCAACTGACCCACTTATATCTCCAATGCTCTCATCGAAGTTATTTAACTTTGAATCATTGAATCATTCTTAGCTAAATGAGTATCTGTCTTGGTCATATATGAATTTGTCTTGACCATTAGTTGTATAAACATGTCCTCCAAAGATGGTCTCTTTTCTTGCATTGGCTGTCTTGACTGTGAGGAGAAACTAGGAGGATAATTTAGTCTCTCATTTCCAATAGATGAAGAAGATGGTCCTTGGTTGTCTCTCCATGAAAAGTTAGGATGGTTCCTTGTAACATCCTAATACAGATATCTAGATATATCCTAAATATACAGAGATATATAAAGATAAACAGTACTAAAGATATCACTTCTCCATACTAACTAATACATATATCTATAATCACAACTGAGTAATTATAGAAAGCCTTGAGAGAATGCAAAAAAACATAAACTCATACATATATATATACAACACTAGCCGCAGAAGGACATACTGCAATACATACAAAACAAATGTAAACTGTATACATAAGTTCTGGCTAGAAAAGCATATAAACCTATACTAATATTCATGCTTCACCTTTATTCCCTTAGCAGGGTCTGTATCTCTGTACCTAGATTTATATGGAAGAATAACTAGGTGAGAATTACAATTCTCAGTAAAAATAATTCCAATATCAGCTAGCTATAACATTGTATAACAAATATAACAATTGCTATAACTACTAACATAGGAGTTTCCTCCACTAATTCTTATAATTACACACTACTTATATAGTGTGATCTAAATCGATAGCCTACATACCGTTAAATATAAACAACTTTCCATATAATTGTAAATACCAACAACAACAGACAATGTCCATACAACTGTCCGTAAATACAATGTAGATGATATGCAATATGATTATGCTCAAGAAAGATCCTAAAGACATGCTTGTGCAATACTTTGTTTTGAAATATATGCAGAGGATTATTTTGAAAACAAAGAAGTTAATTAAGAACTGGTTAAGTATATTATCCCGTAGTGAATAGAAGGAAAGCTCATCCTCACATCACATGTATCCTGGCATGCTGAGAAGTTCGGTCTAAATCCTAATTCCAAAGAACCTTATAGACCCCTACTTATCTCATTTGCCATTGGCACTAATGAAATATCAGGGTTATGTCCTTTCTCAATTGAGTCTATCAGACACCCTTCAATCTCTCTTGGTCTTCATGAATGGACATTAAAGAATACTCACTAAGATCAATACTACTAGACCATTTCCATTTGCATAAATACATACTTATACCTATACATCACCTCATCACTCATAACTCTTAAGTGAATCCTATGCAACACTATATTGCTGAGGTGCTAGATAGTCACCTATGAAAAATCATTACTCTTGATTGCACTAAGATTCTCATAGCTTTTCTATAGACTCAGCTCATCCTAATTAAAAAGCCTATCTTAGCTAATGCCTCATTCAACCTTGCTTAAGGAAATGAATGAGCATTTCACTATAACTTTGTATACTTAATGAATATGACAAGCTTACAAGTCAATATTCATCCTATTACGTATTTTACAATGCACAAAGTCCCGTTAACTAGAGACTTAGTACATAACATCCCCTCTTTGGAACTAAATACGCAACCTTATCTCCACATAAGTGAATCTAACTCAAAGTGGTTCTTACTTGCAATTCTTTATTACTTAAGGTTCTAGATACATTCCCAAGGTAATCCATTAATCTTTGGATATCCTAAGGCTCATACCTTCCTTATCCTTACTAGAGTGGATACTATAATCTATCCTAGTATACTCATCTCTATTGCACTATCTCATTACATCTTGAGTGATATCTAATGCAACTCTAGGTTGCCTAAGGTGCCATGTCCTTACCTAGGGCAATCTTTCACTTTTGGATGCTCAAAGCCTAAGCTTTCTCATTCATTCTAGATGATAATTTCTCTCTTGAAAATATCCTCATTTGTGCCTTCACACACTTTAGTAAATATATACTAATGATCTCATCTAGTCCATAGCTTCAAAACATCATCAATGATATTTTTAGCCATTCTGGGCCTCATGTCGCGGCACTGACTAGGGCATGCAGCGGAGCCTAAGCCACTAGTTTTAGCATTGTTGCAGCATCTCCTTCATACCGCAGCACAACGTTCTTCTACAAAAATTGGTTGCGGCGTAACCTTCTCATGCCATGACACTCAAGCCAATTCATCCTCATGCCGTGGCACGGCGTCTCTCACGCCGCGTCATTCATGGCATAAACCAGGTTCTACATAATTCTATAGAACGTGGTACTGTTCCATTGGTCATTTATTCAATTTTTGGTCATTCCAAAACAGTTACTAAGTTATTCTAAGTCCCTAATCAGTTCACTAACACATAAAAATCATCAATCACAAACTTAAACCTCTTAATTTGGATTAATGCACCAAAATCACCTATAGGGTGACCTAACCCCTAAATTAGGATTCAAAGGCCTAAATGACAAATTCTAAGCTTCTATCTCAAAATTATGCTTTGAACAATTTATAAATGACCAAAGAAACTTAATCATGCAAGCCAAATACATCAAACACCTCTAGAACTCATTTTAACCTCTTAAGCACCAAAGGTGCATCTATGGTGAGAATAGAGAAAATAGATGAATTTGGACATACAACCCCTACCTCTTGGCAGCTGAGATGATGCATCTTCAAGTTTGAACTTGATCCTTGATCTTTCTCTCTTCCTTCTCCTTCTTCCTCTTCCTTTCTTCCTCTTTCTCTTTTCTCTTTGTTTTCTTCCTTCTCTGTTTCTCTTCTCAGCCGAGAGAATGGGAAATAAATAAGAAGAGAAAACTAACTTAAGTTCCTGTGCTGAAACTTATATCTACTAAGGACACCTGAATTATACTAATTCAAGTTTTTTAGCTTCCAACAACTTTAGAATAAATCATAAGATTCATCTAAATTATTGTTTCACCTATATTCTCTTTTTCATATTTGTTGGTAGTTAATCCGGCATTAAAAGCATAACCAATATGCCTAAAAATACCAAACTGACTCAGATTCTCTTGAAACTTTAACTACATCTTACTTAGCTCATTTGTGACTTAAAAACAAACTCTTTTGAGTTTATTTCCCTCAACTTTACCTTTAAAGTCAATAAGTGAGTCATTTCAAGCTACTTTTTAACTTCTGAGTTGCAACTAAGTGCCTAAACAAACTCAGTTTATCACAAAACTTCACAGGCATGTTAAGCAAGTCATATGCTACCTTTTGTAACCATATACAAGTTTAACATGTTACTAAAGGTATTACATTTCTCCCCTCTTTTTTAAAATTTTGTCCCTAAAATTGCTCACCTCATGAAATAACTTCGGGTAAACTCTCTTAACATGGAATTCTTACTACTATATAATCTTTTTTCAGCTCTAGCTTCTCCCAATTGCACCTCTATTAGAGGAAATCTGCTTATCTCTAAGCTCTTGACCCCTCTGTTTGTGGATGGTAAATTGTACTAAAACATAACTTAGCTTTGAACTCTTTCTTGTAAGGCTTTTCAAAACCAATTATGAATCTAGTATCCCCTCCAGCCACTACATTCATTGGAACTTCATGCATCCTAACTATTTCTTTCAAAAGTAGTTGAATAACTTTATATAGAAAATAAATATCTTCACTTAGCGAAAGGTAGGCAGATTACTTAATCTCTCCACACTTACCTGTAACTTAACATAGTCTACTATGTTCTTTAACATACTAGGCCACTATATATATTCCTTGACTTTTGAATAACCTTGGTACCCTCTAGATAGATGGTACACTTTCTCTTGTAAGCTTCCTCTGGGATCATTTTCTTGATTTTTGACCCTCTTGGAAAACATAGCCTGTCTCTAAACTTCATCATTCCGCCTTAGTTATAACAAATTCCTCTAGGGCTCCTTAGAAGATCTGCTCACTCTTGTCCCTTAGAGTTTCATTCTCCCTCTGAGCTTCAAAGAATATAAGTCCTTAGGCCTCTTACTATGTCCACCTTACTCACTAAGAGACTATATGGAATCATAGTCACCGTAAGACTCAAATTCTCGAAACTCTCAAGAATTTCACTTTCTCTTGGACTATCATTCGGGACACCTGTAGGAATTTCCTACCTAGTGTATTAACTACTACTTTGGTCTTACCTGAATGATATTCTAACTTAAGGTTATAAGCCTTGAAAAACTCTATCCATCTATTCTACCTCATGTTCAGCTTCCTCTAATCAACAAGCATTCTTGAACTATCATGATTGTTGAACACCTCGAACTAGACTCCTTATGAGCAATGCCTCCAAAACTGTAAGGCAAACACCACCATGGCTAATTCCAAAACATACCTAGGGTAGTCCTTCTCATGCAGGTTTAACTGCCTTGATGCGCAAGCATCTACTTACCTCTTGTGCATCTGAACATACCTTAGTCTCTTTTTCGAAGTATAACTGGCTACCTCAAAGTTCTCACAGGAATTTGGAATTACCAACACTAACGTAGTAATCTACCTCCTTTATAACTATTGGAAACCATACTCACTCTCCAGAGTCCACTGCTGAGCACTACCTTTCTTAGCTAGCCTAATCTAGGTAGCACTAACTGAGAAAGTCTACTGATATATTCTCATCCTTTGGTCAAAATGGTTACTCTTCCCATTGTACCTCTGTTTAAACTTTACTAGGGTTCTCTGCAATTTCTTCCTTGAGAAATTACATACCCCTTTAACTATACCATTTGCAACCCAAAACTGACTTTCGGCTTACTTGGCACTTAACCACCTCTTTTCCAAAAGTTTCCAAAACTACCTTTGACATACTTTACATGTCCTTTCGTAATCATGGAAAAATTCTTTGAGATATTCTCTCCTTAACTTTACTTTTCTGAAAACCAAGTCTTAGATTATCTCATGAGAAAATTGAAAGCTTCTCTCAACTAATCTACTTGATCATCCTTTCTAGACAAAGAAATTTAGTCTTGATAGTTCCTTCATTCGACTGCCTAACATGAGCATAGTCTCACACTTCCACTAAACAAGAACACAATATCATTTGTCTCTAAAACAACCAAACCATAGTAACAAGGTAAGCAAGCTAGATTCATAAAGTAAACCAACATGATCTACAAAGTAAATCCATACTCTCCTTATACACATCTTAAAATATTTTTCTTTACATATGCTCTTACCTCATACCAAGTTGAAAGATTTCGTCACCTCTGCTACGCACTCTAATCTATATTCTGCTTGCCTATCTTAGTACCTTAGAGTCTGATTTACCTCTTTCCTTTCAGGTTGCTCATCTTGGAAGCACTCTACTCATACTCATCATCACGCCAAGCTACCACTTGAACTTGTGTTCCTTTGCTTGATAAAAATTAGGACCAAGAGGCACCCCTCACTGATCTCAACATCTGATCTTTTCCTCTTTAGGGAACCTTCTAACTCTTGTTCCGTCGTGGCTATGAGATTATCTACTTCTACAACTCTGCACTCACTGACTAGAGTGAAGAAGTCCTTAATCTCCATTTGCTTCACAACTCTCTTAATGCCCTCTTCAAGTTCTAATTCACATTTTAGTCACTCCCAGTCTTCATTTGGATTGGACGTAAAATAAGAAAAGAACTCTTGACATTCCTTGAATTACTCCGCATATTGGTCCACAGTAATATCCTTTTGCTCAGACCTTAGAAATTTCCAAATTTCTCTTGCCTTCCATAACTCAAGGGAATAATACTTGTTTAGGAAAGTAGCTCTAAATGCCTACTAGGTGATTTGAGTACCAACCTCTTCTAGTAACCTATCTGCTTCATCTCAATAGCTTTCGGCTCTTCCTACTAACCCTTACGAAGTAAAGTCACCTTCTATCCATCAGCGCACACCATGAACTCAAAGATCTCTTACATCAAAAGAAGCCATCTTTCGACTTTGACTGAACCAAACTCTCCCATGAAAAATAAAGGAGTAACTTTCCTGAACTCTGAGAAATACTAATCCCTCAAAAATTCCTTCTCGTCATACTACGCGAGTCCTATTTTATCAATTCTGATAGACTTCTACAAACAGCAACCTATAAGCTAGTGGGGTGATTTTCTTGCTTAAAACCTATAAATGAGCAAGGAATCTAAATTATTGTTTCACCATTAGTGGGGTGATTTTCTTGCTTGGATAAGTTTTAAATGGTGTTTATTATGAAGTGATGAAGTGAGGTTGCCTAGATGAGAGAAATAAACATGGATAAGTTATTTTCAAGTCATAAATGAGTTAAGTAAGATGTAGTTAAAGTTTAAAGGTAAAATGAGTTTGTTTGATATTTTTAAGCACACCGAGTAAGTGTTTTGAGACTAAATGGACTTTAGTGCAAATATGGAAACTTATGAAAATGATGAAACAAGAATTTATATGAATCCTAAGATTTATTTTAATGTTGTTGAAATTTAGGAAACTTGATTTAGTAAAATCAAAGTGTTCTTAACAGATACGAAGTTTAGCAAAATGATAAAATTGCCCTTAATGCTCATCTTTTAAAAAGTGAGATTTTATCTCACCTTCTCATCTCTCTCACGCAGCTGTGCTACTGAAAACAGAGAAAGAAAACGAAGAAGAGAAAGAGGGAAAGAGAAAGGGAAGAAGAAGGAAATCAAAATATGAAAATCCAAGATTTAGGTAGGGGGATTCTTTTCTATAACTCTCTCTTTCTTTGCTTTTAAGTGCAACCAATTTTGGTGTTCATATGGAAATGAGTTTTCAATATCAAATGATATTTCTATATTTGATTTTCATCCATTTAAGCTTATTGATGGCTTGTTCTTGATTTATGAAGCATGGTGATGAGGTTTATGTTTTTGTTTTCCATGGATTTAAGAGTATGAAAAATAGGTATTTTGTGGGTTATTGATGGATCTTTGTTCTGAGATTGATGAGTTAGGAATGAAATTATAGGTTACAATATGATTGTGATGTTGGAAAACATCTAGGAACTAATTTTAGAGGTTAGAACTCAGTTGGTATCTAAGATTATGCAGAACATGTTTCTGCATAATTCCCTAACAGCCCTTGATGTTTGTTGCATAACTTGAGTTACAGACATCGAAATGACTTGCTTCTTATTGCATTTGAAAGCTAATACAAAGGCTTCATGTAGTAAAAATTGAATAATTTCAGAACAATCCAATTAGTCCCAGTTTTGATCTGAACCCGAGACAGTTTCTGTAGAAAAGGCAATCTGGCACCTGTTAAACCAGATTGCATAATTTCCTACTTTGAGGTCGTATTTACATGGGACTAGTGGCATTTGAAAGATAACATGTAAGGCTATTTGACTGTAAAATTTTAGAATTTTTTCACTCTTTGTGTGTTCCCAGTTTCATTTTAAAGTCAAGTCAGTTTCGGATAAAACAAAGAATACCCTGTTTTAGCTTCTGCATAATGTGGCATAACTTTGGTTATGTTTATGGCATTTGAAAGATATGAGGGAAGGCTATTTTTCTATAAAATTTTAAATTTTTTGAAGTTAGGATGCACATTTTGTGCACTCATGAAAAATAACTTCTTTAGGTGAAAATTTAGGTGTTTTTGTGATGGTTTAAACCCTAGAAACTTTAGTTGCTTCTTTAATAGTTAAAGTTTTATTATGAAAGTGTAGTAAAAGTGTGTTTGCTCCTCTAGGGGTTAAACTTGAACTAAATGCTCCTTTATTGAGTTTTGAAATGAAATAAATGCATGATATTTGATGTATGAATATAATGGTTAGAATCACTTGTGAAGTAAACCATTGTATGTACTTAGTATGGAATGAATGACCTATGTGAATGATGTTGATGAATGGTATATATAAATGATGTTGAGGAGCATATTGATATGCATATTAATGAATGATTTTGTCAGGCATAATAATGGGAAGCATGACAATGAAAAGATAAGGATAGATTGAAGATGAGTAAGTCACTCCCTCTCTACAATGTATTAAGTATGAATGAAAAACATGATAAAAAGGGTTGTGCTTCCCTATTATGCAAAGAGAACATGATCATATGGAAAGTGTATGAAGTAAATATTTTATATAAAGAAATGTAATATAGAAAGTAATGGATTGATTAAACGATTTTATGAACAACTATGCATGTTTAGTTTTCAAACTTGTCGCTTGCTAATTTTCATGTATGAATGGCCCTATGGCTTAAAAGTGCCAGTGTTTTGGGTATTCATACCCCAAGTGTGGTATTAAAAGTGATAACAGGTAACCTCACTGTTGTGGGATGAAATAGACCACTCATGTCAGTTTGTGCAGTACCCAGAGTGAGGTATAAAAGTGGTAACAAGTAACCTCACTATTGTGGGGAGAAATAGACCACTCATACCAGGTAGTGAAAGGAGGTAAGGAACAAAAGGGCTTCCCACTCCTTCCTACCTAAGATATACAGGGAACAAGAGGGCGTCCCGGAACAAGAGGGCATCCCGGAACAAAGGTTGTCTTAGAAATGTGCAAGTAAAATGTGTTTTCTAAAACAAAATTTTTTAAAAGCATTACATAATCATACCTTATAGCTTCCATTAGGTATAATCATACATCATATTGTATTTGGCCTCACGTTGTAGCATAACCTTCTCACGCCGCGATGTTCATGGCAGAATGATGTGTGGATAAAATACACACCTCTTGTGCTTGATTTGAGGTGGATTTATGTGTGCTTTGATGATTTACGTTAGAATTTATACCACATTTAATCTAATTATTCTTGGTATCTCATGATTAGTCTTTCTCTATATTTTTAGATCCAAAAAAGGTGTTTTGACATGGCTCTATCAAGCTTTGGATGGATTCATTGCAATGGAGTTGAGCTCGGAATTTATATGGCTAAGATTCGTAGAATTTTGGACCTTTGCATGATAAAATGAGCATAAATTGAGCTACAAAAGTCAAAATGAGGTGATTTTGGTGGCATTGGAAAGCTAAGAAAAATAGTTACAACTTTTATGAAGATCACTTCTCCAAAAAAATGATATTTTGAGTGATTAAAGATTTAGACACGACCATGTCTAACTTGGAAAATGCTTCTGTCAAGCTCACAGGGCCTTGTCTAACTTCAATGAAGCTTCTGTATTGGAGACACAGCCGTATGACCCTTGAACATGCAAATTACGCTATTTTTAAAGCTCACACGGCTGTGTCGAAGGGAGACACGGCCGTGTAAGTCCCTCTAACGTGAAAGAACAAAAATTTTACCCCCAAATCATTATAAATAAGGCAAAAACACCAAACAAAAAAAGACTTTTGGCTAGAGAGTTGTGTGACGGCAGGTTTTGAGAAGAGAAGCACAATGATTCAAAGGCGAAGGCTTCGAAGGCAAGAGCAAGACTCTTTGAAGATCAACCATTGAAGTTCTTTTCTCCATTTCCATCTTCCCATCTTTTCTTTTTGTTCATCAATCATGGTTGTTTCTTTAATCCTTATTCTTGTTTGTGTTACGATGGCCATTAGCGGCTAAACCCTTTTTCTAGGATTAGGATGAAACTCTCTATTTCCTTATTATGAATTGTTAATTTGATTATTTGTTAATGGAATTATTGTTCTTGATTCATTCTTAACATGTTTAATGCTTGTGATATGTTGCATGCCATATTTACATGATTTTAGGCTTTAGGTGAAGGATCGAAAGATGAAATCTAATTGCTTGATAATCCAAGAATTGAACTTAGGAATTAAGACAATGATTGTCATGAATCTTAATGGGTTGGAACTTAGATTAATTGCCATGAGAATGGGGTTAGTGAAGTTTTAGCACATTTTTAGTACCAAGAAAGTGGGCTTTAAATAATTTAGGACAAATCGTCTTCAAGAACATAATTGAACATTAACAAATATAGGATTACAATTTATCGTAGGGGGTAGTGTAGTGGATTCCGAATCCTAGAGCTTTAAATCCTTGTTAAATCTCATTTTTTCTAGTTTCAATTGTTTACTTTATTGCTTTACTTTTCGTATTAATTTTAATTAAAACTTCTTGATGATCACATATTTGATACATTAATAAGCCTTCATTTTTAGTCATTTACACTCTCCATGTACTTAATTGATTGATATTGATTATATTTTGTAAGTTTGGACTCAAATTGGACTTAATTGAATTTTTTAGCATAATTTATGTCTTACGTTGTTTCTGTATTTGGGCTATATCTTGGGATGTAGGTGGTCTTTGGAGGTGATTCTAGTGGCATTTGAAAGATAAGAGAGAGTTCTATAACTTTCATGAAGACCTTAAAGGTCCAATCACACGATAGATAACTCAAATTGGGGTTGAAGCAAGAACCAGAATGCTTTTCCTGACAGCTTAAACTACGTGTACTGTTCATCATAGTTTTCGGGATAGAAGTTGTCAAATGAGCTGAAATTTGGATGCTAAATAGTTAAGACCCATATCTATAACTTTCATGTTGAACACTTTTCCAGAATCGGACTCCTTGAAGGTGATATTTGGCTTGGAAGTCAGAACAGAGGAGCTGTGACTGGGCCTAGGTAGTGTGCAGTAATTTGAACATATCTGGAGTTATAGAAATGATATTGGACTCAAACTAAAGCCATTTGAAAGTTAAGATCCAGGCCTACAACTTTCATGAAGACTACTTGATTCAAAAATGACAAATGCAATGACTTCAAAGCTGCATAATTTCGGAGATAAGGAATCTCTATAATTTTTCACTCACCAAAAGTCATTTGGCATTTTCCACTCATTTTCCACTCATCCACCCACTAATGACTCAGCCCCCTTGTCATTTTGTATCTCTAAACCTCTATAAAAGGAGGCCTTGGCAGATCATTGAGGGTGTTAGGTGTTAGTTACCAAAATGATGTCATTTTGTTACTAAGTTTTCTTGTAGTAATTTTCCTTTGTTCTAAATTAAAGTCTTCTTCTTCTTCTTCTTCTTCTTCTTCTTCTTCTTCTTCTTCTTCTTCTTCTTCTTCTTCTTCTTCTTCTTCTTCTTCTTCTTCTTCTTCTTCTTATCTATGAGTAACTAAGTTTCATTTTACTTGGGTGAAAAGGTGAAGCTCTTGGTAATAAAGTAAGGTTAGATTTATTCTTCTCTTGTGCTTAAATGATTTATATTTTTCTAGTAACCATTATACGTATTATAATTTATTTTTTATAATTTAGAAACCATCTTTGTAAAGAGGAGTTCTTGATTTGTTGTAGACAAAATATTGACACAATGAATGTTTTAACCCATTTATAAGTAGTGGTAATATTTTTAGGAAACATAATATAATTACGTATATTATTTTAAATGGACTTTCAATGTTGTATTTTTCGATTGGAACCTCCATGTTGCGAGGATTCTAATTGAGTTATAAAATAAATTAATCTTACCTTTACTTTATTTACCAAGAGTGGATCTTTTAACCCAAGTAAATAATTTTTACCATAGTAACAAAATATTTACTTCACCTTAATTAATTTTCAACAATTCCCTATGGATCGACCTCGGACTCCCGAGAAATTTATTACTTGAGACAACCTGCACTTGGGTTCGCAAAGCAACAATTAATCTCGCATCAAGTTTGTAAACTTGTTTGAAACTAAAAATTGTGCATCAAGTTTTTGGCGCCGTTGCCGGAGATTTGATTTGAAGACTGAATTTCTGATGTAAAAATTTTGTATATATACTAACATACTAACTAGTGGGTGAACCTCTCCCTTTTTAATTTCTGTGCATACTAACTAGTGGGGGAACCTCTCCCTAATTTCTCTATAATCTTTAATGATTAATGAAATAATCTTTCTTCTTCTCTCCTCTCTCGCTGGAGCAAAAAATCGGCTTGCCAATTCTCCAATTTTCATATTTTAAATTTACTTTTGTGCACTCTATTTTTTGTATTTTAATTTCATACGGTGGGGATAATTCTCCATTTTATTTTCTTGTACATATTAACTTAGTGGGGTAACTCTCCTTTTATTTTTTTTCTATACTTTATTTTCTCGTATTTATTTTTTGTCATTTTTTTGTTATTTATTTTCTCGTCATTTTTTTTTGTTTACTAACTCTCTTACTAACTATCTAACTTTTTACTTTATCAGCTATCTAACTTTTTACTTTTTATGCTTATTAACTTATTTGGTGGTTGGTTTATACCACACCTTTGTTAATATTTAATGGAAGATTTATATTGCTAGCTTGTACATTTTATTTTATACCGTAAGTTACTTGTTAATGCTTAAATAGTATCATGATTTAAATTCTGGTCGTTTGGTTAGAGTTAATCCAGGTACTTTACATTTTGATTTGTTTGAATCACAATCACACACATTAAGCACAATGGCTGAAAACGAAAGTATGCATGATGAACATGAAAATCAACCGTTGTGAACCATGCGTGAGTATTTGTAACCATCTCAAAATTCTAGTCCATCATGTTTTAACTTTCCACTCAATGCCAACAATTTTAGATTCAAGCCAGGTATGATTTCTTTATTTCCTAATTTCCATAGTTTAGAATCTGAAAGCCCATATTTACATCTAAAAGAATTTGAGGAAGTATGTACTACTTTTCATGATCAAACTTGCACTGAAGAGGTTGTTAAGCTTAAATTATTTCCTTTTTCTTTGAAAGATAAAGCAAAAACTTGGCTTAACACTTAGAAACCAAGATCAATTGGCACATGGCAAGAAATGCAATGTGAGTTTTTGAAGAAATTTTTTCCAACACATAAAACCAATGCTTTGAAAAGATAAATCCAAAATTTTTCCCAAAATTCCAATGAAGCATATTTTCAAAGTTGGGAACGTTTTAAATATTTGTTGAATTCTTGTCCACATCATGGTTTTGAAAAATGGCACACTATAAGCTTCTTTTATGAACGGTTAACACCCGAAACTAAACAATTTATGGAAACAATGTGCAATGGTGAGTTTCTTGATAAAGAACTTGAAGAAGCTTTAGACTATTTAGACCATTTGGCTGAAAATTCTCAATCTTAGCATGATACTAATCCTTCTGAAAATTCAATTAGGTCTAACCTTGCAAATGCTAGTAAAGAAAAATATTACCTTAGTCAAGAAGAAGATTTAAATGCAAGGTCTGCCAGTTTGGCTAGAAAGATTGAAGCTATGGAATCAAAGAAAGTGAAAGAAATTAAGTCTATGCAAAATGAAGAAATTTGTAGCATTTGTGATGAATTGGGACACTCAACAAATGAATGTCCAAAAATTTCTATTTTTAAAGAAGTTGTGCATGAGCAAGTAAATGCAATGAACAATTTTAAAAAGTCATTCACTTCTTCTTTTTCAGATACATACAATCCGGGATGGAGAAATCACCCGAACTTCAGTTGGAGGACTAACAATCAGGCACAATTCATGCAACCACCACCTCCTCAGGCACAACAGGGCTCTCAAAATTTTCAAGGATATGCACCTTTTGTCCCACCATACAGGAATAACCTTGAAGAAACATTGCATACATTCATGGAAAAGCAAGATGTCATTATTAATCAAAACACTCAAATCATGATTGACATAAAAGACACTATTGCTAAACTTTCTTCTGCACTCACCATTCATGAGAAAGAAAAATTTCCTTCTCAAACTCAACTAAATCCCAAGGGTCAATACAGTCTAAATGATGGTAATTCAGAAAACTAACAAATAGATCAAGTCAAGTTAGTGATAACCCTTAGGAATGGAAAGGTTGTTGAAGAAAGTAAGGAGATAAAGAGCCAAGTGTCCAAAGTGATGAACTCCTTGAGTGTGAATGAGCTAGAGGATGTGGAAAAGAATCAAGATAGTAGTGATGCTGAGCTACCCAAGGAACCTGAGGTGACAAAAAGTCTTGTTAAGCCAGAAAATGATGACGAGGGCCACCAGACATACATGATTGACTCAATCATGGATAGGGGAGTTTCTACAACCTATGATTTTGATCCCCTTGAGAATTTTCTTGTCAATTCTGAGTTTGATTCTATCAGTAATCCCTCTGATGTAGTTGATATTTCTACTATTTTTGATAAAACTCAAGATCATGACACTCAGACATGGCAACCAAAGTTTAAGGAGTTTCTTAAGAAAGGTTGGAGCATTACTGATAAAAAAGGTGTTCGTCCCTTGGTCTGTTCTTATAAAATTAATTTGGAAAAAAGAAAATGGTCAGCGGTTGAAGCTATAACTTGAGTTGAAGGATCCAGATGTAGCAGAGACTTTGGTAGATGATCTTGTCTACCAAAGCTGAGGTAAGTTTTTAGTATTTCGTGTTTTTATTGAGTCGGCTTAAGTGCCTCCCAAATTTCGAAGCCTTTGTATGGGGATGTAAATAGTATCGACCAACAAAAAAAAATATATAAAAAAAACCAAAAAAAAATAAATTTGTTTGCATGCTTGTTTATTTCTTTTTTTTTTGTCATTGCTAACCATTGTCAAGATATAGTTATTCTCTTCTCGTCTAAGCATTTCGGGTATGTGACTTCTCCTCATTACTTTGTTTAATTTTGTCCCAATAATTTCTTTGATGTATATTGATGATTATTTCTTCAGTCTGGATTTAATTGTTAACATTGAGGACAATGTTGTGATCTGGTTGGGGGAAGGATAGTTGTGTAAAAATAAAAATAAAAAAAAAAAAAAAAAAAGAATAAATTTTTTTAAGAAGTGTGTGTATTAATATGTTTGTTGTGTTTATATGTTTGTCAGTAACTTACTAAACCAGTGAAGGATGGCAGAGTAAGGAGTAAATTTTACTCTTGAGACGCATCTTAGTTGGGGTAGTAACTAGTTTGTGTGGAAGTAGCAATTCAAATTCAGGGAAATTTGTATGATTGAGTAAATTGTTTCTTTCTTAAAATTCACATGCTTGGTTATGGATGTTGAATTGATGGACTAAGAATGATAGAATTATGCCTTGTGAGATTTTGAGCCTATTGATGAATGGATTGAACATTTGTACCATTCTTTTCTTTCTTGTGTGAATTTCACTCATGGAATTGTTACTCTAGAACTTGCTTTGATTCTTTTTAGACTACATTTTCATATGCATACATAAATATGATTGAGGCATTATTCTTGAAATAGCTACTTTAATCAAATAGCCAGCATTGTTTAGCAGCATGTTGTCTCAATATGATATCAAGCACTCTTATGACTTCTTAGAAATTCTCTGATTCCTGCCAACATAAAGCATTAGAAATGACCTATTTCCCCTTGCTTAACCCCTTTGAGCTTATTTGACTATTCTTTGTTTCGAACTCATTATGTGCCTTAAATGAAAAATCATGTTCTTACTTGACCTTAGGGAATAAGAGAACATTAGTTTTGTCATTCGATGAGTTCTTGAACAAGTGTGGGGGTGTGTGTGCAGAATGGTTAAAAAAATGTATATATGATGTTCTTTTTATAAATAAAAAAATCATAAAAAAATATCAATAAAAAAAATGTAAAAAGAAGAGGGTCAACAAGGTAATAAAGGAAAGGAAAAGAATATGTAAAGAGAATTTGTATTAGGTGGAGTTGGGATAAACTTTCATGCTTGTTAATTGAACTCAGCTCTCATGCTCTTTTATTCTCTGGTATTTAACTTGTCATATTCATATTACCTCCTCCTTTACCTTAACCCCATTACAACCTTGAATAAAGTCCTCATGATTTGTGTGTGCATGTGTTCTGAGTAGTGGAGAAGTAGAAGATAAAAGCAAGCTTATGGTAGTACAATTTTCGTGGGTTGAATTAAGTGAAATACCTACCTTTTAAACACTTGAGGGATTGAGAGTGAATCTTGTGAAGATCTATCATTCTTGACTCATGCTTTTCAATTGAAGTTTCCTTACTTGTTGGTTTGAGATGTGAAGATATGTTACCTCATAAATGTTTTGATTACTTGAATGATTGGTTGCTCTTCATTTTTAAATTAAGTCTTTTAGAGTGTTTAACTTTTGAGTCTATTTAGTTTTTTTTTTTTTTTTTTTTAGTTTTGGTCTTGTGTTTTGCCCAGGAGTGCAAAAAGTTAAGTGTGGGGGAATTTGATAATCACATATTTGATACATTAATAAGCCTTCATTTTTAGTCATTTACACTTTCCATGTACTTAATTGATTGATTTTGATTATGTTTTGTAAGTTTGGACTCAAATTGGACTTAATTGAATTTTTCAGCATAATTTACGTCTTACGTTATTTCTGTATTTGGGCTATATCTTGGGATGTAGGTGGTCTTTGGAGGTGATTCTAGTATCATTTGAAAGATAAGAGAGAGTTCTATAACTTTCATGAAGACCTTAAAGGCCCAATCATACAAGTAGATAACTCAAATTGGGGTTGAAGCAAGAACCAGAGTGCTTTTCCTGACAGCTTAAACTATGTGTACTGTTCATCATAGTTTTTGGGCTAGAGATTGTCAAATGGGCTGAAATTTGGATGCTGAATAGTTAAGACAAATATCTACAACTTTCATGTTGAATACTTTTCCAGAATCGGACTCTTTGAAGATGATATTAGGCTTGGAAGTCAAAACAGAGGAGCTATGACTGGGCCTGGGCAGTGTGCAGTAATTTGAACGTATCTGGAGTTATAGAAATTATATTGGACTCAAACTAAAGTCATTTGAATTAAGATCCAGGCCTACAACTTTCATGAAGACCACTTAGTTCAAAAATGACAAATGCAATGACTTCAGAGCTGCATGATTTCGGAGACAAGGAATCTCCATAATTTTTCACTCACCAAAAGTCATTTGGCATTTTCTACTCATTTTTCACTCATCCACCCACTAATGACTCAGCCCCCTTGTCATTTTGTATCTCTAAACCTCTATAAAAGGAGGCCTTGGCAAATCATTGAGGGTGTTAGGTGTTAGTTACCAAAATGATGTCATTTTATTACTAGGTTTTCTTGTAGTAATTTTCCTTTGTTCTAAATTAAAGTCATGTTCTTCTTCTTCTTCTTCTTCTTCTTCTTCTTCTTCTTCTTCTTCTTCTTCTTCTTCTTCTTCTTCTTCTTCTTCTTCTTCTTCTTCTTCTTCTCCCTTTCTTTCTTCTTATCTATGAGTAACTAAGTTTCATTTTACTTGGGTGAAAGGGTGAAGCTCTTAGTAATAAAGTAAGGTTAGATTTATTCTTCTCTTGTGCTTAAATGATTTATATTTTTCTAGTAACCATTATACGTATTATAATTTGTTTCTTATAATTTAGAAACCATCTTTGTAAAGAGGAGTTCTTGATTTGTTGTAGACAAAATATTGATACAATGAATGCTTTAACCCATTTATAAATGGTGGTAATATTTTTAGGAAACATAATATAATTACGTATATTATTTTAAATGGACTTTTAATGTTGTATTTTTCGATTTGAACCTCCATGTTGCGAGGATTCTAATTGAGTTATAAAAGAAATTAATCTTACATTTACTTTATTTACCAAGAATGGATCTTTTAACCCAAATAAATAATTTTTATCATAGTAACAAAATATTTACTTCACCTTAATTAATCTTCAACAATTCCCTGTGGATCGACCTAGGACTCTCGAGAAATTTATTACTTGAGACAACCTGCACTTGGGTTCGTAAAGCAACAATTAATCCCACATCAAGTTTGTAGACTTGTTTGAAACTAAAAATTGTGCATCACTTCTCTATCGATTTTATTTACTTAAATAATCAAAATAGCCGTAAAAGTTAGTAATCAATCGATCCTTGTAGGAACGATCTTTATTTACTACTTGTACGATCCGTGCACTTGTGAAAAATCCACAACACAAAACCCAGGGTCTGCATAATTCTGCAGAACGTGGTACTGTTTCATTGGTCATTTACTCAATTTTTGGCCATTCCAAATTAGTTTCTAAGTGATTATAAGTCCCTAATCAATTCACTAACACATAGGAATCATCAATCACTAACTTAAACCTCTTAATTTGGATTAATATACCAAATCAACCTAGGGTAACCTAACCCCTAGATTGGGAATTCCAAGGTCTAAATGACAAATTCTAAGCTTCTATCCCAAATTAATGCTTTGAACAAGTCATAAATGACCAAAGAAACTCAATCATGTAATCAAAACACATCAAACAACTCTAGAACTCAATTTGGCCTATAAAGCAACCTAATTGCACAAATAGAGAAAAGAGTAACAAGAAGTGGATTTGATCACAAAAACCCCTACCTCTTGGCAGTTGAGATGATCCATTTTCAAGCTTGAACTTGATCCTTGATCTTCCTCTCCTCCTTCTCCTTCTTCCTCTTCCTTTCTTCCCCTTTCTCTTTTCTCTTTGTTTTCTTTATTCTCTATTTCTCTTCTCAGCCGAGAAAATGAGAAATAAATAGGAAAAGAAAACTAACTTAAGTTCCTGTGTTGAAACTTATATCTGTTAAGGACACCCAAATTATGCTAATTCAAGTTTTTCAGCTTCCAACAACTTTAGAATAAATCATGAGATTCATTTAAATTATTATTTCACCATTTTCATTATTTTTCATATCTGCTGCTAAGCATAAACAAAGGAACCTAAGGTTTAAATGAGCCTATCTTAGCTAATGCCTCATTCAACCTTGCTTATGGAATTAAATGAGCAATAATTTAAAACTTGATCCTATCTTAGCTAACACCTCACTTCATCACTTCACAAGTGATTCACAAGGCAACCTTCTGTTGCTCAAGGTTATAGGTATTGACCTACGACATTCTACTTCTCAAAGGATGCCTAAGGTTTCACAAATCCTAATACAAGATTTACCTTAACCAAGTGAAAAGCTCTAACTAGAATACATGATGCTCTGGCTCAACTCTATCACATAAAGGAACATATTCATGTCTTTAGTATTCAAAACCCTTCACCTAAGGTAAGTGGTTATTCTTTCCAAGAACTATCACTAGTTGTATCTCAAAACTAATGGTTTTGTATCTAGAACCCTACATCATCACTTCACAAGCGAATTAAAAGTCAATCTCATGTTAAATAAGGTTCTAAATACTTCCTTGTTGTATTCCAGCACACTTGGATGCTCAAGGTTTTCAAAATTATTCTATGGCATTCCATCACACAATGGAAGCCTATGGTTTCCAAAGACATTACCCCTTGACACTCCACCTCATTATGGTTGTCTAGGGTCTCACAAGTCTAGCATACGGCATTTTCTACACTTTGGATGCTTAAAGGTTCTCCAACCTCATCCTAAGGCAAAAATCCCATCACCTTAGGTGCCTAAGGGTTTTCCAAACTTCTCATATATACTAGGTGGTCATTCTCTCTAAGAATTATGCCCATTAGTGCCTCAACACACTTTAAAAGGTATACATGAGTGATCCCAACTAGCTAAGAACTTGAAAACATCAAAAATGACATTTTTAAATATTATGGCCTCAGATGTGGGCCATGTCTGATTATATGCCCTCCTCCCCGTGTCTTCAAACATGAGCCGTGTTTCTCAACCAGAGACTCTGCAGCTCACTTTGTAGAATCGTGGTGAATAGAGGGAAAGTTCATCCTCACATCACATATATCTTGGCACGTTGAGAAGTTCGGTCTAAATCTTGATTCTGAAGAACCTTATGGACTCTACTTATCTCATTTGGCCTTGGTACTAATGAAATATTAGGGTTATGTCCTTCCTCAATTGAGTCTATCAGATACCCTTCAATCTCTCTTGGTCTTCATGAATGGATATCAAAGGATACTCATTAAGATCAATATTACTAGACCATTTCCATTTGCATACATGCATACTTATATTTATACATCACCTCATCACTCATAACTCTTAAGTGAATCTTATGCAACACTATGTTACTGAGATGTTAGATATTCACCTATGATAAACCATTACTCTTGGTTGCACTAAGGTTCTTACTCTTCACATACAAACTAGATTAACTAACTAGTGTGTGAAAAGCGTAGTGCTATGTTTACCTTTTACATAAACACCACCTTAACTTTTCTATAGACTCAATTCATCCTAGTGAAAGAGCCTATATTAGCTAATGCCTCTTTCAACCTTGCTTAAGGAAGTAAATGAGTAAGGATAAGTTTTATATGATAGAGGACCAAGGATCAAGCTTGAAGGAGGATCCAAGAGCAAGATCAAGGTTTCAAGATCTTCATATCAGCTACTCAAGGTAGAGGTTCTTGAGCTTAAAACTTTATCTTCCTCATTTTTCATGTTTAGTCTATTTGAGGGTTAATATGCCAAAATGAGATTTAGTGATGTTTTAAGTGATTTTCCTGCTTGGATAAATTTTAAATGGTGTTTATAACTTGTTCATACTAAAGATGAATCTAACAACCTGGCTTCGACCGGTAGTGTCCACCTACTCAGGTGTTGTACGCCAATGGTCTCGGAATTAAATCCCCTCCTTCAAGATGCAACCCTTCCTTGGGTTCGAACCCACGACCAAAGGCCTTTACATTCCCGAAGGAATCGCCTCTCACCAATTGAGCTGCCCAGGCTCCGACCGACGGTGTCCACCTACTCAGGTATTGTACGCTAGTGGTTTCGGAATTAAATCCCCTCCTTCAGGCTGTAACCCTTCCTTAGGATCGAACCTATGTCCAAAGGCCTTTACATTTATGAAGGAATCGCCTCTCACCAGTTGAGAATGAGCCTTTTTAACGTAACACCGTTGATTGGAGCCAGGGTGTTACATTCCTCTATCCTGGATTGTACTAATTTGGGTAGGGGTTGTTCTGTTGTGGGCAATAGTTCCTAACATATTGTGTACTTTCTGAGATGGAAGGCATCTATCACTTGCATGATTATCACCACACTTGTCACGAAGAACAAACTGGCTTTGATGGGGGCTTGATCTCATACAGTCCAACTTGTTAGCGATTACTGCCACTTGAGTTGATAGTGACATAATTACATCTACATCATGTACTACAACCACCTTCCTTGAAGTATTTTTCACTGAAGGCCATTGGTAGCTATTGGCTGCCAATTCTTCCAACAATTGAAATGCATCATCAAAAGATTTGCTCAGTAATGAACCACCAGCAGCTGCATCCACAATTAGACGGCGGTATGGTAGCAAGCCTTTATGAAAAGAGTAGACCTGGTTCCATGGAGGTATCTCATAATATGGGCACCTACGAAGAAGATCCTTGTACCTCTCCTAAGCTTCATACAAGGACTTAGATTCATATTGGGTGAATGAGGTGATGTCATTCACCATTTCAGCAGTCTTGGCCAGTGAAAAGTATTTATTGAGAAATTTGTTGTAGACATCGGTCCAAGTACTTATTGATCCCACCGGCAGAGATTGCAACCAACTCGTGGCTCTATCTCTGAGAGACAAAAGAAAGATCTTTAGGCAAATGGCATCTTCAGAGACTCCATTATGCCTGAAAGTGTCATATATCTCCAGGAAATTTGATAAGTGAGCATTGGGATCTTCAATCGATAAACCGCCAAATTGCACAGAAATTTGTAACATTTGAATTATGACTAGTTTGATTTTGAAATTGTTGGCACGAATGAGAGGCCGTCTTATGCTTGATTGTAGATTCTCCATTTGAGGAGTTACAAACTCCTACAAAGGTCTCATGTGGTTATGATCATCTGCCTTTGTAATAGTACCTAGAACACAGAAAGAATAAAAACTTGAATTAAATGAACTAAAAGAAACTTGAATTAAAACTAATTAAACTCGTTGTCAATATTAGCAATACAAAAATTAGTCGTATTCCCTAGCAATGGAGCCAAAAACTTATTTGTCCCTACTATGTACCGCAAGTGCACGGATCGCGCAAGTAATAAAGTGATAAGATATTATTCTCATGAGGATACGGTCAATTCTAATGCTAATTATCAACCAATAGCTTAAGTAATTCTATTCAAGAACATTCAAATTGGAAAATGTGTGTATGAGTTAATGAAAAGACTAAAGTGCAGTAAGTTTGGAATAAAAGTTAATGTTTAAAGAATACGGAATCCTTCGTCATCCCCTACTTCAATTAGTAATATGCAATCCTTTTAAGTAACATAAATGAAAGGGATTTGTTATCTTGAGAAACTAACTTAGTTAATAGCTTATGTCTAGGTCAATTAACCATGCTTCATTCACCTAGTTCACTATGTTTCCATGAGAGTTAGCGTAAACTCCACTCATTAAGAACTATTCTCAATAATTACTATACATGACTAAGAGATATATGTCTATCCCATTAGCTAATTAACTCATCCTACCATTATAATGAAATTAAACATGCATAAACCATATCCATTATCTCAAATCTAAATTCCTATGTCTAGTTTAATAGATTTGATCAAATCGCATTAAATGTTGGCCAAACACTCAAAAGCATTAAGAGAAATATGATTGAACAAACCTAAATCATTTATATTAACTCAAAAGATTATAAAATCACCAATATTCTTAGAGAGATCCAAAGAAATCCTTATATAAACTTAACTACACATGACACACGAAAATCTATCACAAATAATCATGTTCATGACAATAGAAGAGAGAAAGTAAAAGGAATGAGAGGGAAGCTCAATGATTGATGATCCTTTTATGCTTGAATCTTCCTTCTTGAAGAAGATGACCTCTAACTTTGCTTCATTTGGCTTCCTTTTATTTTTCAAAATCTCTCTTGCTGCCTCTAAATAAAACAGCGTATATAGGCTCAAAAATCAACTTCACGTCGCGGCATAAACCATCTTACACCGTGACACATGTTCAAATTAGGTCACTATGCTGTGGCATGCACCCCTCTGCACAGCGGCGTGCTAGGCTCAGGTTTCAGTATGCAGCAGGCTGAATGCACCATGCTACAGCATGAACCTGTCTGCGTCGTGGCGTGAGATGCTGGATTGCACTTTTGGCTCTCTCTTCTAATGTTGGTCCAAATCTTCCACAAATCTGCTTGTTTGGAGCCCTTCCTACAATAGAGAAATCACAAAGTCAATAACAGTTACAAATCCACTTAATCACCTAAAGAATATGCAAGATTTTCTCAAGATCATATAAAAAGATATCAAGATTAAATTTGACAAATATAAGCCTAAAATCTTCTATAAATGCATAATAACAAAGACTAAACTATCAATAGAGCACAGATAAAGGGCATAAATAACTACATTTTATAGAGTTATCACATGGAACAATACATTTTAGTTAAAAAATTCTTATTTATTGTGTAAATCCAACTCAAATTATTAGAACTTGTAGTTGTCAACAAAGTAAGAACCCTAGCTCTAAATGAACGTAAAGTACATAACTATGGCCTCATGTTCAATTTTTATGAATTGTTGAAAAAGAAAAGACAAAGCTTTCATTTGCCTTGAAATTAATCTTGACACATGGACCTAATATTTTGGGTATATCTTGAAGTCCATTGTGAACACATGATGTTGTCTGGGCCAAATACCTTTAGTGTAATCCAACATGCATAACTCACTATGATGCTTTATCCATTCAATTACATCCTTCTCATTATATTTGTGAATCTACGTTTGTTTGTGAGGTAATGCTTCAACAAGTAAAGTGAACATAAGTTTAGAAGTATGATTTAACAATTTAGTGGTAATCTTCCAAAAACAATTCAAAAGTTTCAATCAAGGGTAGGGAGTGCAATTGGCTATTAGCCATTGAAGAATTGTTTTGATGATAACAAACTTGAAGATGATGGCAAGATCAAGTCCAAAACCTTCAAGAATAGTTTTAGGACTTAGATCTTTGTGTAAAGGTAAAAAAAAGTTCACACTTAAGCTCTAAACTTATTTTTCAAAGAACACAAATAGCACACAGGGTTTCAATGTTTCAAAATGGTTTTTGATTTCCTAAGAAATATCATTTAAGTGCTTAAAAGCTTGTTAGATTTTTAAGAAACAATTAGCAAGTTTTAAAAGCTGTTTAAAAGTGTTTTCAAACAAGTTTATTTAAATGAAGATTATCTTATTCGAATAGCAAAAGTCAAAGAGCCAAGTTTTCCTTCTGATCAAGCTTTATTTGAATAACAGCTTAAAAACAAGTTAGGCGCCTTCAATTTTAAAAAGGTTTATTTGAATAACATATATATTATTTGAATAACAAGGTTTTTCAGAAACCACTTTTAAAATGCCTTATTTGAATAAACATATGGTTATTTGAATAACGTGTTATAGAACCATTTATTAGTGTGCTATTTAAAGTGTTATTCAAATAACATATATGTAATTCGAATAAACACAAATGCTAGAATAGTTAATGGCATTTAATGCTCCAACCAACCCCCCAACGACTCTAAAATTTATTGGGCTATAAATACAAGTTGTTGGGCATTAAAGACTAGTTGGGAAATAATCTGAAAAATAGTTATTGAACATTAATATGAGTTATTACTGTCATCTTCATTAAGTCTCTATTTTGACCATAAAGTATGATCAATCTTGATACCCATTGAGTTTCAATTTGTATATCTACTCTTTGAGTGAGTTAAAAGTCATTTCTATTCATCTGTAAACATTTGAAAGGGTGGAGGATCCCTTGAAAAACTAAGAGGCTTCTACACAAGAGGTAGATAATCCTTGAAGTGTAGGAAGAGCTCAACTATTGTAAAGGGTTTATCAAGCACCTTGTGAAACTTGATTATAATGAAAACTCTTGGGTGGATGATCCTAGGGACTGGACGTAGATCACGAGGGTGATTGAACCAGTATAAATCTCTGTGTGTAAAATTTCTCAACCTTTATCTTTTTATATTAAATCTTATTTATTGCTTTTGCATACTTGCTGCTTGTTCTTCTACTCATTCGTTCTATTTAAGCTTGTGTATTGTCATAAATCCATTCAACTCAAAGAAAATAGCTTCAAAGAAAATTAAATAGGACTTGTTTGCGAAAAGTTTTAAAATACTCAATTCACCCCCTTCTTAAGTCTTAAAACCACTTGGTAACAGGGAATGGCATTCTCAATGAACGATCCAAACTAAAACTCACGTTAGCTTTCATGGAATGGTGTTGGTTATTACATAATGGAGTTTTGATGAAAATGATGACTTTATGTCAATATGACCGAAATCTACATTGAACTAGATTTAGGGTTTTCATCAAAACTTATTCTTGAGTTGTGATATACAATTATTGTTAGTTAAATTGATAGTTGATATTTTAATTTGATATATGCATATGGTATTGATTCAAATATCAAGTCTTGTAAAAGATTGTGAAAGGCTAAATGGGGATCAAAGAGGAAATGAATCCTAACACCCAAATGAGCATAAACAGATATTATTATGCCCTTGGATGAGTCATTAATGGCAAAAGTTCCTTAGTGTATGTCCTTGGATGAGTAATTATTGACAAGATTTCCTTGGAGGAAGTCTTGCATTAGTCTAATGATGTGTGGAAAGTAGCCAACTTTTAGTGGAATGGCTATACAGTCACAGGTACCTATGGTGTATGGAAAGTGACCAACTTTGATTGGAATGGCTGCACATAAATAGAGATTGGGGGGTGCCTTAGTTGTAGGAAACTCTCTGAATTTGGTAAAGATCATGTAAGCATCATGCGAGCATTTATTATACTAGCAGTTATTATGATTTGATGCATTTTACTACTAAATGTTCTAAACATTGAGTTGACATATGGATACAATTACTGTTATTATTTATGCTCTGACTCACTGTATAAAGTGTTTTTTATGATTTGAGATAGCTGGAACCAACCTAGTTTATATTTCATAATTTTATTCAGTTTGTTTCTTACTTGAAATTATAAAATTCTCATTATTTGTATGGTGTTTCCAACGAAGCAGTAATGGCTTTGATTACTCTGCTAATAAAGATTGAAGTTAACTGGATTTATAACCCTAATGATGATGACTTCGTTTTAGTAATTCAAAATGTCATTATCCGCTACTTTTAACACTAAGTAGTTGTGTGGATGTGTAAACTGCTGAAACTATGTGTATCACTTGATAAAGGCATGTAGTAAGTCCTTTTATTTTTGATGCCGGGGTATTTTGTTTTGATTAGGTAGTATGAGTTTTGACTAGGCATTGTACATATTTCAGTACTAGTAGTATATCTGTAAATAAATAAAAGCATAGTTTTAATGCTTGATGCACACACACACTAACCCGCTAACACACAGCTAACCCACCCCGCTTTAAGGTGGGTATATATATATATATATATATATATATATATATATATATATATATATATGAGGAGGGATTCAAACCACATATCTAAAATATAATTTTTAAAATAGTCTAATTAAATATTCAAACATAAATTATATAATATTTTTTCATTTATTATACTTATTATTATTTTTTTAAAAAAAAAAACCAACCCTCAAGACTAACTCGCCCGCCTTCATTTTCAATGCGTTAGTGGAAAAGAAATACACTTTCATCTAATGGTTGAGATTATTTAATTAAAGGTAATCATTAGATAAAAGTGAAACTAATTGTTGAAAATAAGTGTAAGAGAAAAAAAAACTTACAATGATATAAATCGATCTTCCCTCTATATATATATATTAGTATTGTGTGAATATATTAATGAGTAATGCCTATGTTTAACAACTTTGTGCCTAATTGATCCTGAAAAATATATAATAAAGTTTAACCGCAAAAGTAACCTTATGATGGTTTCCAAAGTAAAAGTAAAATAAATAAAATAAAAATTTTATTTCATCTGTAAAATAGGATTACATAATTAAAATATGAAATCTCTTTTATAATCCATTATAATAATATTATCACTTAATAATCTTGTAAATTAATACGTTGTTACAGATGTGCTATGCTAGGGTGTAGATTGAGATTTTTTTTTTGCAGTTAATTTTTTACAAAATAACCCTATTTTCATGTACTTATTTGCAATTTCAAATTCTTCTATAATAACTTACTATCTAATGAGCAGGTAAACAATTCACATCATTTATCTACTATTTACGAAATCCAATGCAATCCAACGGCCAATTAAAAGAGTACATCACATGGACTCCTTCTTAGGGAAAAATTCTAAAATACTCAGAGTATTAATTTAAGCAAGTTTATAACCATTCAGATCTAACTTTAAAATATTTAAATTTTAATCTAACCACCTGTAAGGCTAGACTTTGTTGCTGCTCCTAATTAGGTTTAGGTTTTCCTTTTTTATTGGGTTTAAGTTATTCTTTTGATAGGGTTTTCCTTCTTTTCATTTTTTTTTTTGAAAAAAGAAAAATAACACAGGAAAAAAAAGATAAATTTTTTAAAATATCCAAAAAAGGATAAAAGTTAAAAATAAACAAATCTTTAAATTCATGGGCTGGTTGGATTTAATTTTGATTTATTCTTTTGTTATTTATTTTGATTTGATTTGTTTATTTTGATTTGTTTAGTTGATTCTGTTGATTGTTTCACCAATTGACATGTTGCTTAGTTGAAATTAATTTATTGTTGAATAATTTATTTTGTAATTTGTTTGATTAAAACTAATCAACTTACACTTAAAATTTTAAAGAATTATGTAACTTTGATTTTATATTGCATTTGGGGAATATGTAGGAGCGCAAGTCAAGCAAAATTATAAATTCTTGAAATTTTGGTATTTGATGTTTATATTTTAAAATTTGTTAATTGACTTGTGAATATTTTATTTCTCTTTTCATTTCTCTTTTCTCGTAAATATTTTAATTGTAATTATTTTTTAATTAGAATTCTATTTTTAATTCAATTCTCTTTTTATTTTCTTTTGTGAATATTTTATTTTAGTTCTTATTATTATTGATTATTTTTTAATTTCTTTTTGGGTACATTAAATATTGTTTAGGTTGTTTAATTTGCACAATTAACTTTAAAGTAACTGTGTTAGGACAGATATATAGAAGTGCAACAGAATTAAGTTTCAACCATTGTTTATATATAACCAACTCTCGAATTTGACTTTGGTTTCATAGATATGTTTTCCAAACTATTTTACGGTTTTCTAACTTTTTCCCAACCAAATTAAGTTGGTAGCAACTCCTCTGATTTATTTTTTATTTTTAAATTTTGTTTGCCTCCCATTGTGATATCCTAGTTGCAATAGTTGGAAACTTGGTTGGGACGCTTAGAGAGTTTGACTTATAAAGTTGAGAAATTCTTAGATACTCTTTATAACCATACAAGTCATTGGATTGAAATTTAAATGTTTTTAAATCAGATTTGACCAGTTATAAACTTGCCTAAAGTAATACTCTAATAGCATATTAGAATTTTCTAATAAAGTTACTTGTATGAGTTTTATAACTTTTATATATTTCTTTTGCCCATCTTTTATGTACTTAATGTTGTTGTTACTTTTTAATGTTAATTTAATATGATTTATTAATGTTATTCTTAAGCCTAAGGATGAATGACCATTATCATTTAATTTATTATTGTGCATTTTTTAACCTTAAGATAAATGATTATTGTGATGTTTTGATATTGTACTGCCTTTGTTTTGTAGGTAAATAGATAATTTGTAAAATTATTATATTAAATTATTTATACACATTCTACTTCACACACATTAGAGACTATACCCTAGCTTAAATCAACCCATAACATCTATTTTATCTAACCTTGTTTTATTGATGCATCTACCCTTCGCATCAAACCTTAAGTCATACAATTATAACTTTAAATCTTTTAATGTCATAGTAATATAACTTTTCACCTTAAGTGCATGAAATCACTACGGAATGGGGTATGTTGTGATTTTAGAATAAGACAATTTAAATAACTTTTAATATTGATCATATATGCATAGTTGTATGGTTAAGATTTACTCCTTTTATCTTCTTATAATGAAAGTTCCTTTCACTAGATATGCTCTCTCTCTCTCTCATCTCTCTCTCTCTCTCTCTCTCTCTCTCTCTCTCTCTCTCTCTCTCTCTCTCTCTCTCTCTCTCTCTATATATATATATATATATATATATATATATAATATCAGTCTTCCAAATATATTTTAAACATTAATTTAATCTTTCATAATATGAAATAAGCATATGTTTAAGATTTAAATTGATGCCTAAAATTTTTGAAGGATCAACCTAATGTACCATGTATCTTTGAAGAAACAAATTGAGCATTTAGCATATATATATATATATACACACACTTGTCAAACCTAATACTCACTAATTGGGAAAAACCAAATGGAAGGATACCAGCATTGGACTCGCCAATCTTTCGTCCTCAACGATAGCATTTGTTTTGTTTCTATTATTCTAGAAAAGGAGAAGTTTTAAAAATGAGCTGGACATAATAAATCCCGCAGATGAAAATATGGGAGTTGCTATGGAACTGAAAATATATAAGGTAATTCTATAAAAGAATGAACAATCTAATAGCATGAACTTTCTTACTAAAAAACGATTTATGTCTTTCTTTTTAACAGATTATTTTAAATAATTTGATTCAACTCATAAATGTTCAACTTCTTAAAAAGTATACCTATCCATAAATTTCTCAAACTGATAATGTAAAGAAGCTGTGCTAATGGGTAACTTAAGCATAAGATAATAAATATGTAAAATAAATTTATGATATTATATAAATTTTAAGATAAGTCTAATAATATGATAATTAGCACAAATTTTTATATATGTGAAATGTTATTTATATAGGAGACTTTTACGGTGCACCTACCAATATTAGTCATTGATTCAAATAACTTTCATATCATTGGCTAATATTTGTTGCCTTTGACCTGTTAAATAAGTTAATTTGTGAAAACTTATATTTATAAAGTTTATCCAAAAAAATAAAAATTATTTACAAGATTTTCAAGTTTTAACAGCTATTCATGAATTTCAAAGACGAAAAACACGAAAGATGCATATGGGAACCATGTTTACACTGCTGGAACTTGAATAATCATGGAGGTATTTTGACTAAATAATTGACTAAAAAATAATTAAAAAGGGTCTGTTTGACCAATAACTGAAACCAGCAGAGATATGACGGGGTTACAGTAATAAACCGCAAGAAAATTGCTTCATATGATGGAGTTAAGCTACGGAAATGAAAGAAAAAAGCTATGAGAATACCAACATCACTTTTTTCCGCGTTTCTAATTATTGCAACAAGGCAAAACACTCTTATTAGTTTATAATATTGCAAGATGCGATTAGATTCTTGAATCTTGACTATCCAGAAAAATCCCAAAAATAAAACCTATTTTTTGAAATTTTCAAATGTACCTCATAGTGGAATTCCAAGCAAAGATCTTTAAAGGGTCCAACTTGAGAAGATGAAAGTAAATGGTGGGGTGAGATTCTGCCAAAAGGCTATCTAATAAGTATAACCCAGAAGCTTCCTATCTTGAAGCAAGAATATGATGTTGTGTTCTTGCGGAACGGATGAGTGTACGAAAGTGCTCTCTAAATATTTTATTATTGAATTAAAATATTATAATGTTAATAAAAATTATTAGAATTAATGTGTATTTTTAAATTATGATTTTTAGATAAATTAGAACTATAAAAAAATATTATGATGACTCAACGGTCTATAAAATTGATGTGCATAATTTTTATATATTTTTCTATTCCTTTAAACTTAATTGTTTTATTATTCTTGTGCTTGTTTTTATTAATTTGAGAATTTAAAAAGATGATTTAATTATTCTTGTGAAACGATGTATGCAGCCTGGAGCACAATTAAAGCTAAAATCATGGGAAGCTTATGATGTGAATTTAATTTTCAAGTAGAGCTAGAATTCAATATATTGAAATCCCTTGATAAAAGGTGTTGTAACTTGCTAGTAAGAAGAGTGAATGAAGAAGGAAGAGACAGAAGTCCACTTGAGCCCACGGTTTGAATAATTTAAAAAATAAAAAATAAAGTGAGGGTGTGTTTGGTGCACCGTATAAGGAGGACCTGATAGTATAAACTAATACTATCAGGTCTTATCAAATGTTTAATGCACTCACATGATTGTATAGTCATATCAAGTCAGTAATTTTTATCCTATTATAACCTGATAAGATTTTCATTCCAACACTACCCTTCATCTCCCCCATTCACGTCTCTGAATTTGCAACAACCAATGTTGGCACCACCCAAAAGGCAATAGTGAGGCAAACCAGTGTTGCCACTGTGCCGGAAAGTCACCGGAGAAGATGACCGGCATCGTCGGAAAAAATGATTGCTACAATTGATTTCTTATTTTGTGATAGAGAAAGACCCAACAAAATGAAAGAGAACTCAGATCTACCACCATGCACTAACGCAATCCATATTGCAAATCAAATCAATAAAAAATAACTCAAATTCTAGCACATTCAAATCACGCACAGTAGCAGTGATTATCACGCTATTACAAATCACGCTATTACACAGATTCAAGAACCTAAACTAAAGCAACAAATAAGCAGCAACAACAACAGAGACAAATTAAACCATCAACAACAACATACCATAAATTCTCATTAAAATAAAATACAAAAACCTGTGAAGATGGTGATAGCGAGAGTGAGTGTGAGATGGAGAGAAGCAAAGTCCCTCCTCCTCGTCGTCACGTTCCTTCAGTTCCTGCAGCAGAGCAGGAGAGAGAGAGAGAGAGAGAGCGCAGTGAAACTAAAAATCACAACTTAGCTTTAGATCATTCATTTTTAAAGAGAAGAAAGGAACGGGAACAGTTCTGGAAAAATGGGAACGAGAAGAAAAGACAGGAAGAAGTTTTATTTTGATTTTTTTTTAATTATTTTATAATGGACAATTTTGTCATGAAAAATATTTATATATACAATCAATTTAGTTATACAATAATTACCAAACATCTGATATGATAAGAGCTTATCAACTCTTTTATACTATCAGGTCATATCCTACTACCTTATACTATCATATATTATACTATCAAGTGTACCAAACACAGCCTGAGTGGGCTGTTAAATTAAATGAGGCGATGAATGAAAATTGACTTAGAGTGGAACACAATAGTGCAGATTACAAATAGATTAGAGAAGTCACATTATACAGCACGTTGCCCGAGGAAGAGAGAAATAATAAAGAAAAGAAAAGGAAGTGACGACAGCAATATTTAAGTTGTGTGCAATAGAGAATTTTAGTGAGATAATTTTATTGAGTTCTAATCTTATTATATCTTACTAAATTCTCTATACTAAAGGGATGTTTGAAGCCCTGATTATTTTGGCATTGTTATGTTGAATTGTTTTTATCCAATTTTAAGATTTAATGTTTAATGATTCTATTTTCTTATCAGATTATATAAATGAATTTTAAGATGAGTTCAATCATGTTTTTCTCATGTTTGTAATTTATTTATGTTATATGAGTGTGATAACTGTTGAGATTACTAAATTTAAATCAATTTATAACCAATTTACTAAAACTACTTGTAGCATAAAGTAACATCGGGTCAACTACACGAGGATTGTAAATGCAAAATTATAAGATCAAGTTAAAGTTAGAAAGGGGGTTTTGACAGTTCAAGAGTTATACTAAACAAAATTAAAGGAAGAATAACAATTAAAGAGTAGTCAATTCAAAAACCTATCCAAAATTGGATGGATTCAATCATAGACCTTTCAACAAACATTTGAAGTATAATTGAATTGTTAATCTTGGATCTAACCGAAATCTCTGCATCAGATCCAGAATTCTTACTAGACAATCATCTAGAATTCAATTAACAAGTGATAGACACAAACTTGCAATCGCATAATTCATGATAAATCCTTGTTAATTTAAGTACCAAATTCAATTAACTTAGGCACAAATCAGTAACCTAACCTCTTCAACTATGTGATTAGTTTAGATCAATCAGTTCTAAGTTTCATTACAAATCCTAATATTAAATCAAGATCAAATATAAATAGAATCAACATTCATGCATTCAAGATCAAGAACAGAAGAAAAAGAAGAAAAAGAGGAAGAAGAAAAAGAAGAGGAATTCAATTATAAATCAAATACAATACAAAACCAAGGTCTCAAGAATCCAAACCACAATCTTTTCAAGAGTCTTGAATTGACTGAAAGTAGCTTAGCACTCCATTACAATAAAAGAAACCTTCAAAACTAACTTAAAATATGAAAAACTGAAGAAAGAAAGAAAGAAAGAAAACTGAAGAGAGGAGCTCCCCTAGGTCATAACTCCTTTCCAAAGGAGTCAAGAGTGTCAATATATAGGCCTCCAACACAAACTTCTTGTAGAAGTTTCAATAATTCAAAGTCTGACCTAATTACACGGCCGTGTTGATTTACACGGCCCAGGCCATGCATGATTCTGTTTGAGTGATCAAAATTCTGTTTCAAAAGTCAAAAAAGTACACAGCCTAGGCCCTGCAATTTTACGCAAGCCCTGTAATTTGATTCCTTCATTTTTAACCCGGATTCTTCACAGAAACTCTTTTTTCACTGCTTCAAGGGGTGATATTGATCTTCATGAATCCTCAACTCCTTCTTCAAGTGAATACCAAGCCTTGTTTAAGGCTAATAAACTCCGTCATCCAAAGGTTTCAAGGCATTTAAGATATAGGATTAATCAACAGTTATTTTCAAGTTAGACAGAGCCCTATCTAAGTCCTTAATCGCTTTTGAGTTGTCTCGGAACCCTGCCAAAGCTAGAATGGACCTCTTTTGCCTTGAAAACTTGGTTCTTGACTTGTTTTCATCCAAATGCATTAAATCTTTCAATCCTGCAAATATAAAGAAAATGATAAGGATCCAACTAAAATGATATCATAATTACAAGAAATTAATCACTAAAAATGCATCAAAATTAACATCGATCAGAGTGTTAGTGGTAATTGTTGGATATCAGTTGTGGTTTCTTATTAGGGATACATTTGATGATTTGATAATTTACTATTAATTAAGGAGATTTTATCATATATTTGATTATTATTTTTAATGCTTTATTGATATATTTTTCATGAGCACATGTTTGCCGCTAGATATTCATGAGTTAAATTATTTGAGTATAATAATTTGACATATTTAATGTTAAAATTAATCTTGGTGAATTCTGAACCTTAGGCATCTTACATCTAGTAAAAATCAAATTTGTTTACTTTGTTTTACTTAATTTAGCATTCAAATTAATATTTATTTATTATTAATCATTTAATACTTTTTTTAGTTTCTTTGTTTTTCTTTAGTTATTCTTTTATTTTGTCTCTCTATCAAATCGACATCCCAAAGTTGTGCTACAATTACCGTTTTATTCTTTGGGCATAATCAAATTTTGACGTCATTGTCGAGGAGACGGTAGAAGAATTGCTAATCAAATTTTCCTTTTCAGCAGTTTGTAAAGGCGGTAACTTCGTTCATTCTTTTATCTACTGCATCTTTATTTTCTTTTCTTTTCTTTTTGTAGTGTATTTTTTTTAGTGTTGCAAATTTTCTCTCTCTACCTTGCATGAATAGGTATAAAGATGCTTTGGGCCAATTTGCTTGTAGACCTGTGTCAGAGTTAGAGTTTGATTTTTCTATTCATTTGTTTGATACTTTTTCTAATTTTGAGGAAATTAATGAACACGGAGATCAACCCACTATGACCCTTCAGGATTACCTCCACCCTATACTCACATCCACACCATCATGCATCATGTTTCTAGCTAATATTCCTCAATTGAATTTTAAAACAAGGATGATATAGTTACTTTCTACTTTTCATGGCTTTTGGAAAATGAAAATCCATATCTGCACCTTAGGGAGTTTGAGGAAGTAGTTGCGGCTTTTCATAGTCAAAATGCAATTGATGATGTTATGAGACTTAAGTTCTTTCCTTTCTCTTTGAAGGATAGAGCTAAGGGTTAGCTATACTCACTGAGACCATGATCTATTAGGTCATGGAATGAGATGACTCAAGCCTTCTTTAATAAATACTTTCCCCAACATAAAGACCAACGCTTTAAAAAGGCAAATTTCCATCTTTGCACAAAAGGACAATGAGACTTTGTATAAGTCTTGCAAGATATTTAAGGAGTTGTTGAGTATGTGCTCTCACCATAGGTATGAGAATTGGCGCTTAATAAGTTATTTTTATGAGGGACTTACATCTAGAAAGTGATAATTTTGTGAAAATGATGTGTAATGGTGAGTTCTTACAAAAAGATCCTGATGAAGCTATAGAATACCTTAATGAGCTTGCTGAAAAAGCTCACACTTGGACTGGACCTAGTGCTACTGAGAGCACAAATAGGTCACGCCCTGTAGGAAACCCAAATGAAGGTGGAATCTACCATCTTAGGGAAGAGGATAACCTAAAAGCTAAGGTTGAGATGCTCATTAGGGAGCTAAAGGTGTTAAAGACTAAGGACTTAAAACCAACACATGTGGTTAATCATGTAGAGTTTTTTGGACCATGTTTTGTGTGTAGCGGGGTAGATCACCTCACCCAAGAATGTCCCAAGTTTTCTTAGATGAGAGGGATGTATGAGGAACAATGTAATGCCTTAGGTATGTACAAGAAGTCTTTTATACCTTTCTCTGATACCTATAATTTAAGGTGGTACAATCACCCCAATTTTAGCTGGAAGTCTGAAAACTAGCTGCCTGCACAACCCCCTAGATCATATCCTGCACCATATCATGCGTCATCATCTTCTAGGAGTCCTTTAGAAGACACTTTGCATACTTTTATTGAGGCAAATGGTAAGACTAACCAAAAGTTTGAATCTTTGATTACGCATGTTGTTGAAGAAAACAAGGAGATAAAGAGCTAAATGTCCAAATTGATGAACTCCTTGAGTGTGAATGAGCGAGGTAAGTTCCCCTCTCAAGCTTAATCTGTATCCCATGGTCAACACATAGTGAAAGAGAAGTTGAAGGATGTAAATGTCATTATGACACGAAGTGGTACATCATTACACACCCCAATAACAAACAACCCAAAGGATGTGGACAAGAATCAAGATAGTAGTGATGCCGAACTATCCAAGGAACCTGAGGTGACAAAGAATCCTGTTAAGGTACCATTCCCTCAAGCTTTGAAATCAAGCAAGCGGATTATGGATCCTAACAATGAAATTCTAGAGAATCTAAGGCAGGTAAAAATCAATCTTCCTCTTTTGCAAGTGATTAAACAAGTTCCTACTTGTGCAAAAGTTCTCAAGGATTTGTGTACAGTTAAGAGGAAGCACTATGTGAAGAAGACAACGTTCCTAACAAAACAAGTTAGTGCTCTAATTGAGCAATGAATTCCTCCTAAGTACAAAGATCCTAATTGTCCGACCATTGCATGCAGCATCAGAAATCATGAGTTTAGGCAAGCTTTGCTAGATTTGGGAATTAGCGTGAATCTAATGTCATATTCTATTTATTTACAGTTGGGGTTGAGAGAAATTAAACCAATTACTGTGGTATTACAATTGGCTGACTGTTCAATTAAAGTACCCCGGGGTGTGGTAGAGGACATTCTAATTCAAATTGACAAATTTTATTATCATGTTGATTTCTTAATCCTCGACACTAGCTCTGCTGTTGATACCACTTCTAAAATTCCTTTGATTTTAGGCAAGTCTTTCATTGCCACTGCTAATTCTCTCATTAATTGCAGGAATGGGTTCATGAAGCTATCTTTCGGAAACATGACTCTTGAGGTGAATATCTTCCATATTTGCAAAATAGCCTGAAGATGATGACGAAGGCCACCAGACATACATGATTGACTCAATCATGGATAGTGGAGTTTTTATAGCCCATGATTTTGACGTCCTACGTATTTTCTTATTAATTCTGAGTTTGATTATATCAATAATTCATCTGATGTAGTTGATATTTGTGCTATTTTTATAGAACTCAGGATTATGGCACTCGGGCATGACAATCAAAGTTTGAAGAGTTTCCTAAGAAAGGTTGGAGCATTGCTGATATAAAAAGTTTTAATCCTCTGGTCTATTCTTATAAAATTAATTTGGAGGAAGGTAGATGGTCAGCCGTTGAAGTCGTAATTTGAGTTGAAGGATCCGGATGTAAAAGAGACTTTGGTAGATGATCCTGTCTACTAAAGATGAGGTAAGTTTTTCATATTTTGTTTGTGTTTTTATTGAGTCAACTAAGTGCCTCCCAGATTTCAAAGTCTTTGTATGGGGATGTAAATAGTGTCGACCAACAAAAAAAATTAAAAAAATTCTAAACAAAAAAAAAAATAGTTTGTGTGCTTGTTTATTTCATTTTACTTTATTTTATTTTTGTTATTTTTGTCATTGCTAACTATAGTCAGGGTGTAGTTATCCTCTTCTCGACTTCTCTTTTTATTGCTAAACATTTTAGGTATATGACTCCTCCCCATTACTCTATTTATTTTTGTCCTAATCATTTTGTGTGATGCATATTAGTGATTATTTCTTTAGTTTGAATTTAATTTTAAACATTGAGGACAATGTTTCATTTAAGTCAGGGGGTGTTGGTGGTGCAAATTCAGTATTTAAAATGCTTATTGGAACTTTGTGGCATATTTTCATGTGGCAACTTTTTTAAAATTTGCATTACATGTGCATCTTTATCACATGTGTATTCATTCTCATTCATAGCCATCTTTGTGATTTCACCAAACCCACTATAATCATTTTTGCTAAAGCACCCACAGAACCTCTAATGCACTCATCCAAACTTTGTGGTAAGATGGTAGTTTGACACATGTAGCTAGAAAATTATTTTGCTTAAGTATTCATGTGAGATTTGGAGAGGATTGAGAGCCTACAAATGCAATAAATTGTGATAAGCGTTCATTGATATGTTGAATTGGGCACTTTTTTTTTTTACGAACATCATCATATGGTTTGTGGTAATATGGTGGATATATCTGGGATATAACGAAGGTCAACTTAGGATTAACGTTTGAGCTTTTCAAGCTAACCCTTTCCATCATAGACCCCTAATAGCCAACTTTGAGCCAATAAACACATATATCCTTTTCTTTTCATATGCTCATGTCATCCATGCCTCTCCACATTGGAATATAGCCTATACACCAATTTTTCTACCCTTTTTACTTCCAAGTGTATACTAAGTGTCGAATTTGCATTTTCTTTCTTTTATGTTAGGTTATAAAAAATGGCAAGAATATCAAAGTGACATGTGTTTGTTCATCAAATAGTTCAGAAAAAAAGAAAAAAAAAAGAGAAGAGGAAGAAGAAAGACAAGTATTATTATTCGATGATCTGAAAAGTTGTATAGTACATCAAGTGAGAAGTGCGATCTACTGAGATATTTAATAAGATTCTCTTTGTATGTACTTGGAAGTCTTTTTGAATCCTTTTTCATTTTTTTTTTCATATAGTCCCAAACTCAAACCACGTTACAACCTTTTACGTTAACCATTCTAATCCTAAACAAGCTTTTGAAAGAGTGGTCGAAGTCTCATTTGTTAGTGTTCCTATCATAAGATCAATGTTTGTTTGTTGTTTGTATATAATTGCCTAATTTCTCATGAGAGTGTGTGTACACTCATTATCAACTCCATAGATAGAATCTTCACACAAAACACTTTTATACCCGTGAGTTATGGAGTTGAACCTTTTGCTTGAGAAGTTCTTGATGTTGCATGTGTCAGAGTTTCTAGTTAGATGGATATAGTTTGGAACACACACACACTTTGTAGACTGCTATAGGCAGATTGCTTGTGATATAGTTATTGAATTCTTAAGATTATTTTGATATGTGAATCTGGAAAATGTAAATTGATGGGCTATTTTATCATTTTATTAATCTCTTTCATCTCTTTTGCATAAAAATTGTTAGGAACTAGCAATAAGCAAGTTGGGAAGTGTAATGAGTATACGATTGTACTTTCTAAATACTCTATTATTGGACTAAAATGTTATAATGTGAATAAAAATTATTAGAATTAATGTGTATTTTTAAATTGTGATTTTTAGATAAATTAGAACTGTAAAGAAAAATAATGATGACTCAACGGTCCATAAATTTGATGTGCATAATTTTTATATATTTTTCTACTCCTTTAAACTTAATAATTTTATTTTTCTTGTGCTTGTTTTTATTAATTTGAGAATTTCAAAAGATAATTGAATTATTCTTGTGAAACGATGTATGCAGCACCAAGAGCACAATTAAAGCTAAAATGATGAGAAGCTTATGATGTGAGTTTAATTTTCAATTGGAGCTAGAATTCAAGATATTGAAATGCCTTGATAAAAGGTGTTGTAACTTGCTAGCAAGAAGAGTGAGCGAAAGAAGGAAGAGATAGAAGTCCACTTGAGCCCACAATTTGAATAATTTGAAAAATAAAAAATAAAGTGAGTGGGCTGTTAAATTAAGTGAGGTGATGAATGAAAATTGACCTAGAGTGGAACACAACAGTGCAGCTTATAAATAGATTGGAGAAGTCACGTTGTGTAGCATGCCACTCGAGGAGAGAAAACATTTGGAGTCACGTTGCAGCACGTACAACAGGAGAAGAAAATAAGGAAGAGAAGAAAAGGAAGTGAAGGCAGCAGTATTTAAGTTGTGTGCAAACAAAAATTTTAATGAGATAATTTTATCGAGTTTTGATTTTATTATATTTTATTAAATTTTCTATATTAATAGAATGATAAATTTTAATTATTTTGATATTATTATATTGAATTTTTTTATTTAATTTTAAGATTTAATATTTAATAATTTTATTTTTTATTAGATTATATAAATAAATTTTAAGATAAATTTAGTCATATTTTTTTATACTTTATAATTTATTTATGTTATTTAAATATTAGTGATAATTATTAGATATTAATTATAATTTTTTATTAAAAATATATTTAATAATTTAATAATTTATTATTAATTAAAGAGATTTTATTATATATTTAATTATTATTTTTAATATTTTATTAATATATTTTTCATAAACACATATTTATCGTTAAATATTCGTAAGTTAAATTATTTGAGTATAATAATTTAATATATTTAATATTAAAATTAATAATAATAGATTTTGAACCTTAGTTATTTTTCATCTAGTAAAAATTAAATTTATTTACTTTATTTTATTTAAAATTTAGCATTCAAATTAAGCTTTATTTATTATTAATTATTTAATACTTTTTTGTTTGATTTTTTTGTTTTTCTTTAATTATTTTTTTATTTTATCTCTTTGTAAAATTAACACTCCAAAATTATGTTAGAATTAATGCGTTATTCTTTGAGCGTAACAACGAACCGAGCACCTGCCAAAACTACCACACACCACCACGAAGCCTCAGCCTAGCAACCGATCGAGGAGCTACGGTCGACCTCCACCAAAAGAACCCAAACCCGTGCTTTTGCCACCACCATCAACCGATCACAGCCCTAGCCGCCGTCAATGGTCCATCGTTAAACCTCCAGTGCAGAACCGCGCCACCCTAAGCCATTAATAAGGGGCCACCATTCCTGCGAACTACGAGCATTCTGAGTTGCCGCCGCGTTCCTTCCTCTCCGGCAGCATTTTGTCGACTATAAAAATCAGGCCATGGATAAAAAATAACAAAGGACTAAAGAATAAATAAATAACATTAATTAAGAGCTTAACAAATAATTAATAAAATGAGATAGGGTTTTCTGAAATATATTAAAAACTGATAATAATAGAGGTAAACTGAATGGGAGCACCGGTGCTTCAATTTTATTAAGGAGCACCGTAAACGTTGCCCTTACGTTTTTTAAAACTAGTCGTTACGCAAAACGCGCTCTTCCTGTGTCCATTTGGGTCCTTTGGGACTCATTCTCTCCCTCTCCTAATACAAGAAAACAAGTGTTTCTCTTTTCAAAAAACTGATTTGGAAATTGACACTATTGTATAATGATGGGGTGACTGGTCACAACAACCAGACCCGGTTGTGCCTAAGCCCCTGCCTCACTGGTATCTCCTCTTCTTATTCTTCCTTGGAATTTATTTTTAAATACCAGTTTTATGCTTGTGTTTTTTTTTTTCCCTCAATTTTTTTGTCCAAACAATGGTTAAGGAGGAACTTTGAAAATTGATGTTTCTAACTGATTTAGATTCATATATATGAGTGTAATCCATGTTGGCATGACCATGAACCTGCATTCATTATTCTAAAATGAACATATTTGGAACTTCTAGAAGGTTTCCCCAGCACCTTAGGATTCTGGGAACCCTTTCACCTCCAAAGGCAAAAGTGTGCTCACGGGAAAGTAGAGCTTGCATCATGCAGAAAGAAATGCAAGTCTCCTCCATGTGATTTAATGGTCGATGACATCGTTTGTAGACAAATGGTTATTATTATATGAGTTGAAGCAATGCTATTGGCAGGAATTGTGGAGTTATATACTGGAAAGGAGAGAATTATCAATATATATGACATCAAATATTTGGAATTATCTATGACAACCAGTGCCATTTTCTGCTTTCTGAATCCAAAGTAATCTGATCCCTATTTTACAGTTCAAAGCAAAAATATCTATAGTTTTGTAGGCTACTCCTTCTGATCTCATTGCATTAATGAAGGTTAAGCATTTTCCTTTTAAAATATCTAATTATTTCTCATTGTATTTCTACAATTCTATGTGTGTGTAGAGCAGAGGATATCAAGACCATAAGAACTCTGCAATTATTTACTATATTTCTTTTCTTCCTGAATCTTCATGTTCTTATTTATGCACATTAATTTTCAACAGGGTCATATACCTGACATATGGAAACTTCAAATGGTTTATCCAACTTGAGAAACTCTCAACACACAGGAATACCGCTTTTATTGCCACCTAAAAGCACATCTGAAGCTGAATGTTTCTCCCTTTCAATTGCTGAATTTGAAGAATTCTCAGAGCCCAAAGAGGGACTACGGCGCCACCAACGTACATATTCTGATAGCATGCTAACAGAGGAAGTACCTTCTTGGTTGAAAGAACTCCTTGATGAGCCTGAGACTCCTCTATGCAGAAGTCATCGACGATCATCAAGTGACTCTATGGCATACTTACAAACAACAGCTGAGGCATCTGAAAGGAAAGAGCACAAGAGCAAACAAACTACTAGTGGATCTACAACTTGTTATGTTACATTTCCAAGTTCAGTCACCCCACAAGCAGATGCCGCACAATCAAACATGATTGAAAAACAAAAGGAAGGCTCCTTTGCGCAACATCATTTCTTACATTCCAATCCTTCTGCAAGCAGATCAGAGTCAAAACGTGTCAAACGGTATGTGGAGTCCTTAACTTTTTTGAGCTTATGGAATTTATGTTTTCAAATTTCACATCGGATGAAAATTGTTGGCTGTATATATGGGACCATTTCTCTTTTATCTTTTCCAACACATTTTACCTTGTCTTTGGTCTTCTTGTGATGAGTAATAACATGTTTAGTTATCAGATTATCAGGATTTGGTGCATGCTTGCTTATGTGCGAGTAACTTTGTAGGCTCAGAAGGCATTTGTTCTTCTTGAGACTCCATGTTCCTCTTTCATAGCACTTTGTATAGTCTCCCTTGTTCCTGTGAATTCTACAATGAATCAGAAGAAAAGGAAGGGGTACATATGTGATTGTCAGGCTGGCTCTATGATATGCATAGTGTTGTAATAAATGCCACCACATATATGATCACTATAAATAACACCAACTTTCCATCCAAACTCAATTATTTTCATGGAACTTCTCAAATTCTTGAGGAATTTATTTTTGGTTTGCCCTGCCAAAGATATTTTTTCTAGGTGATAAATCTCATCATTTTGCAGTATGTAATAGTTTTCTTTCTATACGGTTAATAATCATGGTTTTGAAAAAGGGATTCTTGGTCCTACAGTTGCTGAACTACTATTCTAGAGCTAAAAGAGGACACACAAATAGAAGCTTCTAGTATAAGAATTCAGTAATTTTCCTTAAATCACCCTAAGCTGTGGCTCTGTCCTTTAGCTTTGTCATCACTGTTATGAAATATGATGTATCATAACTGCCAGTCTTCCATATTTTATTATATGTTATTTTATATTACTCACCAGGCTTTCTCAATCCAAAATTTTCTCATATAAATTCAGCTGGTTGTTTAGTCAGGTAGGAATCCTTTGATAATATTTAAAGATCAATGCTACAAGCATTATTTAAATAATACACAAGAAAGGTCATTTAGATAATAATAGATGAGAAAAAGCATTAATGTTAGCTGTCATATACTAGTCAACTATTCTGTATAATTGTTGCATCCAATATTTTGTGGTGCAATACAGGCATTCAGCTCAACAACACCGAGCCAGGAAAGTTCATTACATTGCTGAACTGGAAAGAAGTATCGAAGCTTTGCAGGTAAGATTGCAAAAATATATGAATTTTTATCTCATACCAGAAGTAAATTGATATAAAATATTATACGTTCTGCTGGTATTTCCTTATAGGCAGAAGGAAATGAAGTTTCAGCAGAGCTTGAATTTCTTGATCAGCAAAATCTCATATTAGGCATGGAGAATAGGGCCCTTAAACAACGGTTGGACAGTTTATCCCAAGAGCAGTTCATCAAATGCTGTAAGTAGCAACAATTTGTTCATTTCTTTTATATTTATTTACTTCTACAATTTTATTCAACTAGAAGAAAATTTGTCAGCTGCCATTTCAGATAAGAGAATATCACTAAATTCGCTAGTTACTTTTCCTGGTTTAGAATAGGAATTATTATACCAACTATAATGTGGTCTCATGTCACTTTCTCAAACTTACCGTAATTTGAAACTGGATAGATTCCAGTGATCAACGGAACCACATAAATGTTGTCATCTCAGAAATGAATAACAAGATCTACCTGTTCTCTTTTGATTGTATGTTATTTGTGGATTGCAAATGGTGGATGGCATAGTGGAGCAGGAAATGCTTGAGAAAGAAATCACAAGGCTCCGAAATCTTTATCAACAGCAGCAACACAAACAGCAGCAGAAGCATTACGTTAGGCCTCGATCAAAAAGTCAAGATCTTGATTCCTCATTTGCCAAACTTTCTTTGCAAAATAAGGGAGCCGAATTTCAGAAAACCAGATAGTTTTCACTTAAAAAGAGATATTCATGAATTCACACTGATTGTACAGTTAGCTACCTGGCGCTCCATGGCTTGAGTCCCATGTTTTCTACAATAAATTGTCATAGTGAGGTCTCAAATATAGTCAAAGCCCTTCAAAGTATCTCTAGTTTACATGGTAGAATGTCCCCAGTATTGTGGATCTCTCTTAGAAGAAAGTTTATTCAAATTGGCAGCTGTGATTAATGAGAAATGCATATGCCATACGAACATGCATCTCTGGTGTTGCCACGCAAGGACAATAGCAGTTGGTCCTAGTAGGCTGTAAAATTCTCTGTAAACTCTTCATGTTGCGTTTCATGTTGTGTTTAATAAATTTCATGTTAACTGTCCATCCTTTAAAGGAAAAATCTGCACTTTTTAAGATTTCTCCTTGAGATAATAACAGGTCCACAATTTGAAGTCGGCTATGTGGAGTCCACATTGGTCGATCCCCATAAATGAGTAACTAATGAAATAGAAGATGTTGAAGCATAAGCTGGATGCAGTATCAACTGTACATACTCAAATTTATCAGAATAAAAGGGCCTTGCCCTCCTAACAATCCCCATAATGTGTGAAATATGACATCCAGATCTTTCTCAAATCCCTCAATCAATAAATAGTACAATCTATCCTCTCTGATTTGTGCCCTTCCTTCCTTCCTTGACTCACTGTTCTTCGTCCATGGAAGCAAACAAGGCCACTGAGATGTTAGCCAACTTCCTCCCATTCACCCTTGACTTAGATTTCCTCAATGGAACATTTGGATCTTCAATTTCGTGAAACTCATTTGCATCTTCCATATCAATAGGAGTATGAAAAGCAAGAGTTTTCTTCTTTGGCATACTATACTCAAAACGAGTTCCCTTAGCAATCAGAGTAAACCCAACAATTACCAATTAGAACAATCAATTGAAACACAAGTCAAAGCTACTACTGATACATATTGCTTCTCGAATCATTTTTGACACATGAAAAAGTTGCTTCAAATCTTTATGGTCCACACTACACAACACTTTTATTTGCCGTTCAGAATACACATTGCACAATTAGAAATAAAAACTCATTGACAACCAAAATTCAAGCTTGAAATTCACCCACAAACAAAAACCAAGCCTGAAATTTATATAATTACCAAAATGTCTAGAGGAAGGGCTACAAGGGGAGACCTCTCAGAGTTGAACATCTTCCTTTACAATTCAAATATATTTTCTCTTTTAATTTATTTTTTTTAAAAAGTCAAATTGAATTTAAAAATCCATACAATGCATGAGATCCTTACTAGTTACATAAAAAATATTAAGCTATAAAACATTTTGAAGAAGCCTCAAACCCAATGATGCACCGCCCTCGAATAAAACTGATGACATTAATTAGTTTCAAATATGTTTTTTGCACTTTATTGGTTTAGTCTTTCAAAAAAATTTTGTTCGTTTTGTGTCCCTCTTTTTTTCAAAAAGAAGTTGATGGTAGGGACAAAATTCACTTCCTATTAAAAGAATAGGGACAAAAATCAAATAAAAATTTTTAGAGACCAAAATATAAAAGTATTAAATTTATAAGAATCAAAAACATATTTAAACTCATTAATTATTATTGAAGAACTAATTTAATGTTGTTAATATATAAATAGAGAATCAATGTAATATTATGTATATCTTTAAAGAATTAAAATGAGTATTTTACTCAATATTTTTAAAGTAAGATTAAGTCAAACCCACTAGAATATTAAAAAAATATAGAAGTGTACGAGTTGACTGGTTAGAGCATGCTAATTCATTTTAGTTTAGTCATACTTGATGACAGATAATATTAAAATATATTATTAAAAAATATGCTTGATAACAAATAATATACTTATGTTGTATTGTTTAATGTATATTATACCAGTTATGTAAATTATCTATTAATTTTATTCGATCAATGTTTCCTTTAAAATTGATGGGCTTAACATCTCTATTTACAACATTTATAATGGGTGCAATCTTTTGATGCAATTTTGAGAAGTTATAAGAAAATAAAATTGTACTTTTTTCATCACTTCTTTCTTTTTACCTAATAATTATAAGTGTTTGATCCTATAAGATAAGTGGTATCTATCAATGTTAATTCTTGAGTTCAGATCTTCCATACTTCTCATGAAATGTTTTCCCTCCAAAATTTCATTCTCTTTATTTATAGAAAGCTTTATTTCATTTATTTTATTTCTTTTCTCTACCTTACTTTAATTTAAGTTTGAATTTTTTTTTTCTCTTCTACTTGTACCCATTCTATTTTCCTTTTTCTCTTCCTAATTGATTTCTAAAATATTTTATTATATAAAAGTAGAATACATTGGTGTTGCCTTAGGATTGTCCTAGGATTTCATTTTCCCTCCTAATTTGAGGATAATTTAGGTATTTAAACGTAATCAATTAGTGCTTTGTATTTAATTCCAACCTTCTTAGTAATTAATTTTATCTTATTCAAATTCCACTACCCAAATCACATTTAATTAGGTTTTATTTTTCCCTTTTCATTGGTAATACCACTTACTTTTTATTTCTAAAATTTTGTATTGCTATCATTTATTTTCCCACCTAACCAATTTTAAATATATATAATTTATAAAGGATAGGTTATTACAAGGAGGGAGTGTGGGACCTTATTTCTACGTCATTCTTCTTTAGATCTACTCAAAATCACTCGTAGAAGATAGCCCAAGCCTTTTTGACTAAAATCTTGATCGTTTCAAGGTTGTTTTAGATCGTGGGTGCCTTGGTTCTTGTGTTTTTGGGTGATTTACTGTGTGTCCATGCTATGTATTGTTGATTCCAAACCTGCCCAATCCCTTTTGGACCATTTCTAAGTGTTCATTTTATTTTTTGGTCATCTTCCTTTGATCTCTCACGATGGAAGACAATGTTTCTAGCGTTTCAAGAAACCCTGAGTATGTTTCTTCTTATTTGGCTACCAAAAGCTTCGTCGTGTTCACCAACATCAATGTCCCGTCATTTATAACTAAGAAATTGACTGGGTTGGCCACTTACAAGTCTTGGGTAACTTCCGTAATTACTTAGTTTGTAGGATTGGGGAGTCAGAGCATCTTACCAAAAAGCTTGTGGATGTCCCAAAAGTTGATCTCCCTGACTACAAGAATATTGATGCACAATTTCTCAGTGTCCTCTTGCAGTCCATTGATCCGAAGATAGTGGTTCTTTTTCAACCAATGTTTTTAGAACTAGACCTATCATTGAACCAAAAAAGAGAGAGGGTCAAGGTTTTGAGGTTCAACCGGGGTTTTATATATAAATTATATATACATATATATTATATAAATATATAACAATATATAAGAAAAATATTGATAATCACATATTTGATACATTAATAAACCATTACTTTTAGTTATTTACACTCTCTATGTACTTAATTGATTGAACTTTGTTATGTTTTGTAAGTTTGGACTCAAATTGGACTTAATTGATTTTTCAACATGATTTACGTCTTACACTATTTCTGTATTTTAGTCATATCTTGAGTTTTAGATGTCTACTAATTATATATTTTACCTTATTGGAAATATAAGAGAGATCTATACAACTTTCATGAGAGCTCGAGATCAAAGTCAGACATCTAGTGGAACTAAGTGAGCTTGAAAGTCAGAATACAAGTTTTGTGATTGGAACCTGAATAGTATGCAGTAATCAGAGCATAACTCGAGTTGTAAGATCTAAATTGGGCTGAAATTTTGGTATCTGCAAGTTAAGACCCATATCAACAACTTTCATGAAGAACACAAGACTCAAATCGGACTCGTTGGAGGTCATATTGGGTTTGGAAGTCAGAATAGAGGAGTTGTAACTGGGCCTAAATATTGTACAGTAATTGGGCCATATCTTGGGCTGTAGGTGACCTTTTGAGGTGAATCTGGTGGCATTTACGATCCAGGCCTACAACTTTCATGAAGATCACTTGGTGAAAAAATGACGAATGCAATGACTTCAGAGCTGAATGATTTCGGAGACAAAGAATCTGCATAATTTTCCACTCATCAAAAGTCATTTGGCATTTTTCACTCATTTTTCACTCATCCACTCACTCATGACTCAGCTCCCTTATCATTTTGTATCTCTAATCCTCTATAAAAGGGAGCCTTGGTAGATCATTGAAGGTGTTAGGTGTTATTTACCAAAATGATGTTATTTTGTTACTAGTTTTTCTTGTAGTAGTTTTCCTTTGTTTTAAATTGAAGTCATGTTCTTCTTCTTCTCTTTTTCTTTCTTCTTGTCTATGAGTAACTAAGTTTTATTTTACTTGGGTGAAAAGGTGAAGCTCTTGGTAATGAAATAAGGTTAGATTCATTTCTTTCTTGTGCTTTAATGATATATTTTTAAGTGGTTATTATACGTATTGTATTTTATTTTCAATCAATTTAGAAACCCTCCTTATAAAGTGGAGATCTTGATTTATTGTAGATAAGATTTTGACACAATGAATACTCGATCTCATTTATGAGTGGTGGTGTTAATAGATGATTAAAGGAATCATAATATAATTACTTATATAATTTTTAACGAACTTTGAATGTTGTATTTTTCTATTGGAACCTCCATTATGTGTGGATTCTAATTGAGTTATAAAAAGAATTAATTTTGTCCTTATTTTACGTACCAAGAGTGAATCTCCTAACGCAAGTAAGTCTTTTTTATTTGTGACCAAATTTTATTAGTTTTATTGTTGTGACAAAATATTTACTTTACGTCAAAGAATTTTTCTTTATCAATTCCCTGTGGATTGACCTCGAACTCCCGAGAATTTATTACTTGAAACAATCTACACTTGGATTTGTAACTTTTAATCCGCATCAAATATAATATACATATGTTAATTGTATAAATAATACCAATAACAAAGATTGAAATGTGTTTCTAACATAATTAAATTCATGTGTCACATAAATAGATATTAAACTAAAAGTATTATACTAATATTAACATAATTTTCTAACATATACTAGTCCCACATCGAATAAGTAAAATGATTAGAGGTGAAACTTCTAATTATAAATTGAAATAAAACTCTTATTGCATTACAAACTCCTATTTGTCCCACACTGAACAAATTAAGAGGGGAAATGACCATGACAAAGCTCCAAAGCTAGGGCCCATCTTGTTTGAGGAACCACCACTGGATCTCTGTGGCTTGAACCGGTTCTTCGTGGCATGCAACTTCTCGAGCTCGTTGATGGAGACAATCACAAGTGATAAAGCAGGATCAAGCTCAACAACCTCAACCACAATAACCTTCAATGATTCATCATCTTCAAATTTCCATGCAAAGGATCAGGCATTTCCATATAATTGTGTTGCCGTGTTGGCGTGCTCCCCGAATCCCTGTAAGGATTTCATGTGATCCATGCAAAGCATGGTGGAAGCCAGGTTAAGGAACCATGAAATGGTGGATTGGGATTTCATAGAGGAGCCCTTGTTTTGTTACATAAACATGAATAAGAAGTCCTACAAGTTCATACCCAATGCTTTTGTGGATTTGATCATTGTCGTGCAGTGATGTTCAAAAAGAGGAATTAGAATTGAAATTGGAATGCGTTAAAATGACTAAGAACTTAGCAAACCTGCATTCATTAAAAAAATATCTTTGCCCAACTAGTGCTTGGGCAGTTAGGATTGAGCGCTTGAGCACTCCCATAGCAAAGGTGAAGGTTTCTCCTTTATTTTTCCAAACTCTGTATTCCCAAATTCAATCAAAGGTCATACCAATAGTTCAACATTGTATTCCTCTAATTTATCAAGAAAGTCACAACCAACTTAAATGAAGATCATGCATGTAAATAGGTATGTACTCTGAAGAACTGATATAATCAAGTTCTAAAATTTTAAACAAGCAAAATGCACAAAATATATCTAGTAGTACATTACATCAAAAACATTAAATAGAAGCGAGCAAAACAATTGGGACCAGGTTCAAATCCTAGTTCTCAAACTAGATTGTACATACAAGTTCAACTATTGATTATATGGTCTTCCTCCCATCAACAACAACATAATTTTACACCATGATTTTCATAGGTTCCACCGAGTAACACACATGTAGAATCACCATTTCACACATAACCGAATTTGTCCCAATAATCAGAAACAACATAGAAAGTGAAAGGGGATTATCTGGAATTACACAAAGAGAAGGTGGACGTAAGTTTGTTTCCTTACCTCAAGGTTGAACTCGTGTGTGTGTGTGTGTATCTGGAATTACACAAAGAGAAGGCGGAAGTAAGGTTGTTTCCTTACCTCAAATTCGAACTTTTGTGTGTATGTGTGTTTGAGAAGTTGTGGGTTGGTTTCTATCATAATGATCTAATTTCAGTGCTTGCTAAATTCTAGTATGTGTTAATATAATCCATTATATTATCTTATGAATGTAAGTTATTGAGTCTTAGCATGTCTTTTCCCAAATGGATTCTAACTCGACAACATCTGTAAATAGAAAAATGACCATGAAATAAAATAATAGAATTTTCCTATTCATATGGTGATTTAACTAATATTCAAGTTTCACTTAAATTACTAAAATTATTAATTAATTATTATATACATGTATAGATAGTGGTAGTATTAAAATAGGGATGTTACAATTATTCTTATTCTATATATGTTTTCCTATACTATGGGTGTTGTCGAATTGCAACATACTTGTAAAACTTTCAAGAGTAAAAGATATATATATTACAAACTTAATTCTTCTATCCATGCTACCTAGATGCTTAATAATATTAAATAAAAATGTGGAATGGGTTTAGCTTAAGTTCAATTAGGACCCAATTCAAAACCAAGTAAGACCTATACACCCCCCACTCCTTAGAGGCTATGGTGCTTAAGTTTAATTAAGGCCCAATTCAAAATAATAATTCATAAATGACAATGATTTTGATGATTACAAACCGAGAAGAAATATGCAAGATCAAGTCCAAGATCTTTCAGGATTAATATATAGGACTTATATCTTTGTAAAAGTAAAAAGGGAATGACATTAGGCTTTTAATTCATTTCACAAATGCCCAAGATAGCACTAAATGAAACAATGTATTTTTAAGTTGCTAAAAATGTTTTTAAAATAAAGCAAAATGACTTTCAAGTGTTTGAAAATGTTTTGGAACCTTTGGGGTCCATATGGCTTATGTTAGCCAACTTCCTCCCATTCAACCTTGACTTAGATTTCCTCAATGGAGAATTTGGATCTTCGATTTTCTGAAACCCATTTGCATCTTCCATATCAATGAGAGCATCAAAACCAAAAGTTTTATTCTTTGACGTACTATACACAAAATGAGTTTTCATAGCAATCAGTATCTGTAATAGGCAAAACCCAACAATTACCAATTAGAACAATCAATTAAAACATAAGTCAACCAAGCTGAGCAATGCTACTACTGATACATACTGCTTCTCAAATCATTTTTGACACATGAAAAAGTTGCTTTAAATCTTCATGGTCCACACCACACAAAAATTTTATCTGCCATTCAAAATACACATTGCACAATTAGGCATAAAAACTCATTGACAACCAAAATCCAAGCTTGAAATTCACCCACAAACAAAAACCAAGCTTGAAATTTACATAATTACCATAATGTCCAGAGGAAAGGCTTCAAAAGGAGATCTCTTAGAGTTGAACATCTTCCTTTACAATTTCAAACATATTCTCTCTTTAATTTATATTTTTTAAAATTTAAATTAAATTAAAAAATTTTGTACAATGCATGAGATACTTACTAGTTACATGAAAAATATTAAACTATAAAACATTTTGAGAGAGTCTCAAACCCAATGACGCATTGCCCCTAAATAAAACTAATGACATTAATTAGGTTTAAATATGTTTTTTGCACTTTTTTGTTTTAGTCTTTCAATATTTTTTTATTCAATTTGTGTTTTTCTTTTTTCAAAAGACAACTGATGGTCGAAACTAAATTCACTCTCTTTTAAAAAAAGAGTGACGCAAACTGAATAAGAATTTTTGAGAGACTAAAATCTAAAAGTATTAAATTTACGCGAATCAAAAACACATTTTAACCCATTAATTATTATTGAGGAACTAATTTAATGTTGTTAATATATAAATAGAGAATCAATGTAATATCATGTATATCATTAGAGAATTAAAATGAGTATTTTACTCAAAATTTTAAATGTAAGATTAAGTCAAACTCATTGGAATATTAAAAAATATGGAAATGTATGAGTTGACTGTTGAGAGCATGATAATTCATTTTAGCTTAGTCATACTTGATGATAGATAATATTAAAACATAGTATTAAAAAAATATACCTGATAATAGATAATATACTTATATTGCATTATTTAATGTATATTATACCATTTATGTAAATTATCTATTAATTTTATTTAATCAACAATTCCTTTAAAATTGATGGGCTTAACATCTCTATTCACAACGTCTACAATGGGTGCAACCTTTTGATGCAATTTTGAGATGTTATAAGAAAATAAAATTGTACTTTTTCCATCACTTATAACATTTTACCTAATAATTATAAGTGTTTGATCCTATAAGACAAGTGGTATCTATCTATATAAAATCTTGAGTTCTGATCTCCTATACTTCTCATGAAATATTTTCCCACCAAGATTTCATTCTCTTTATTTATAGAAAGTTTTATTTCATTTATTTTATTTCATTTCTCTATCCCACTTTAATTTGAGTTTGAATTTTTTTACTTTTCTACCTATAACCATTCTATTTTCCTTTTCCTCTTCCTATTTGATTTCTATAAATTTTTATATATAAAAGTAGAATACATTGGTGTTTCCCTCTAGATTGCCCTAGGGTTTCATTTTTCTTCCTAATTTGAGGATACGAATTTAGGTATTTCAATGTAATTAATTAGTGCTTTGTATTCAATTCTTACCTTCTTAGTGATTAATTTTTACCACATTCCAATTCCACTAGCAGAGGTTTGCTTAATTCCTACCTTCTTAGTCAGTGGCCCCTTCAAAATAATCAAGTACTCAATAGGTTTGCTTTTCTTTTTCCCCTTCATTCTTAATAGTGAAAATGATTCTAAAGATGTCTCACTTTTGTTTGTAGTACTAGATGCTTATGCATTGCACATTCTCTACCTGTGATAGGATTTGTTATTACTAATATTAAAGGGTTTATGAAAGTGAATGCTTGCCTCAATGTTGGTCTTGATTTGTGTGATCTAAGGCATGATTGCTTTATAATAACAGGTATACCAAGCTATAGTAGAAGCAATTTTTCCTACAACTTTTGAGTTAACCATAGCTACCTGTTTGATTTTTTTATTCAATATATGGACTTTGGTTCATCAATAATGATAATTGTGAGATTAATCATCAATTAACCAGATTACTTATATTATTATGAAGTTTTGAGATTTACGAAATTTAAGTAGTTGTACTTTATTGTACGAATTATTTTCATTATTTTGTAGAGTAGAAAATCAAGCATATAATTCGTACGACAATTTAAATTGTTAAAAGATATGGTGGGAAGAAGGGAAAGTTGAGAGAAAATGATAAATTGAATTTACTAAATGAAGAAAAGTGAGTACAATAAGTCAAGAATATGACTTATATAGAATGTAAAATAGTAACTAACTCGTAACTAATTGCTAACCTTATTAACACCAATATATTATAACACCCCTCGCAAGCTGGAGGATGCATACTAGCATTCCTAGCTTGGGATCAACAACACAATGCTACTGAGCAAGCAAAATACAAAGGAAACTAATCACAAAATACAAGCATGTCGTAATCACATTGGCTAACAAAAGAAAATCTGAAAAATCTCAAATGTTGGTGATGATCGAGGTGCAAAGCTTTATTTATGGCATCTCCACAGTGCTCATCCCAAGTAAAGATGAAACTGTATCTGAAAAGAGTTGATTTTCTAGAATAACATTGGTCAAAAACCACTCAAAAATTGGGCACTATGAGCTTCCAAACATCAAGAAATCCCAATTTTGGAATCCATCATCAATAATGCCAATCAAATGCAAAAAAGCTTAACCACTCAAGCAGAAGCTAACTCCAATACTTAACCACTTAGTAAAAGCAAAATCAAACATTTTAGGCGAAGCTTAACCACCAAGGGTAGAAGCTCATCTTCATGCTTAACTACCCAAGGCAAAAGCAAATCAAAGCCACTTTAAGGCTAAATCAATCTCAACAACAAACTGAATCAAAGAGTAATTGGATTAACCATAGTTGAACCATAAAGTTGGTAACAAAGAACTATCCAAAACTTAGTGAAACTAACTGAACTAATTAATCACAACTATATTCCAAACAACATGAACTGGAACCTAGCCATTGAAATCAAAATCAAAGGGTTGCAATGCTTCAACCAACTTCAAACAAAAATTGAAGAAAATAAGTCTTTCTCGATGGGACATATCAACAAACAGTTTGTAAAATTGAACAAGAACAAATCTGGAACCTAAAAAATTGGATTTGTAAAATCTCCGCACCATGTGGCTTGCGGGAAATCAACTAGAACAGATAAAAAATGAACAAGCACAAATCACCAACGCTCATATGAATGAAGAACACAAATCAGGTCTTGAAACGTAAAAACGAGACAGAACCACACAACCATCAAACCAGAAAATTGGAGAAGATGAAGATGACGATAATCAAGAAGCAATCTCATACATCACCGAAAACACACTAGAAAACAAGATCAACCGCACCAAGATCCACTCAAAATGTTGATGCAAGAACAGAACCAAGACCAAAACCATCTCCAATCGTCAGAAATGCTGAATGAAACGTGATCTGAAACCTCATCACTGAAGCACAACAGACTGAACAAGACAGATCTCGAACGGAACAGATCTACACAAAGCAAGAACAACCAATCTGGAAGCGCAACAACCAAAAATAAGCACCGCTCGTTTGCCGTTTGCCGAAAAAGACATCGCTTGAACATCGCCGGAAAACATCAACTAGCAACAAAGAAAGCGCACCAAATCTTGAAGAAAACCAAGAATGAAAAATGATTGGAGAAGAAAGAAAGGAAAATTATAAGACAAAGACACATTTTATGGATTTTAGATCTAAAATTTGGCAAAGAAATTGATATTTGGGAGAAATTGAAATGGAAGCAGAATCAAGAATATCTGATAAATTGCTGAAAGATTGAGGTTGATGTGAGAGCAAAATATGAAAATAAGGAAAAATGAGACTGAAAGGGGGTTTGGAAATTGAGAAAATAAAAAAGAAAATAAAAAGAAAAATCTACTAGCTATTATAGTAGAAAGAAGGAATTCAAGGTGGATGATATCTCTTTGATACCATGTTAAAAGACATGGTGGGAAGAAGGGAAAGTTAAGAGAGTTGAGAGAAAATTAGAAATTAAACTTACTGAATGAAGAAAAGTGAGTACAATAAGCTAAAAATATGACTTATATAGAATGTAAAATAGTAACTAACTTGTAACTAATTGCTAACCTAACTAACACCAATATACTATAACATGAATTAAGACAATTTTGTAGGTTACTACCCAACCGTTTCAATCATGGCTCCCTTTCCCTGATCTATAAGTTACTTAATGAAGAATTCACTCCTATCTCCCTACCTCCCTTGAAGGAAAAATAATATTTAATAATAATAAAAGGTAAACATACATTAGAAAGCATTTGAAATTGGACCTTTTCTTTTGCTTATTTCCTTTTGGGATGTCAAACATGTATCATGTGCTATGTGTTGTGGTTATACCTGCAGTAACATCTATTAACATCTCAAGAACTCCACCAGGGCACGAGTTTTAGTAACATGGAATGTGTACATCTATTGGAAGATAATAAACAGCCAACCACAATAGACGTTTCTAATTAGCATAGGTTCATTCTTGTGTATGACAATTTTTTTACTTGACCTTTGACAAGTTGCAATTTACAACTCAAGTTGCAAGTTGGGGAGCTTAACTTTTGTCCCGTGACATTTTAACAGTCTCATTTGCACCAAGAGATGACCATGAAGCTCAAGTTCAGTTTGCTTTTGAACGAGGAGTTCCTACTTTGATAGGAGTTCTTGCCTCAACCAGATTCTGTTTAACTTAACATATTTATCCACAAATATTATTGTTGAAATCCAACAAGTAAAGCATCTTAAAATTTTAGATAAACCTTTCCAAATAACTGTAAGTGATTTAAAAGGGACTGATATTGGGGATAATTTTTGAAGTAAATCATAACAACACAAATGAACAATTTAATGATTTAAATAATAAATATATGAACTCTCAAAGATTTTATTTTTTTGTGATATATATCTTTTGACATATATTTTTTAACTTAATTATTTTAGTCCCTCTAAATATAATAAATTTTAGTTTTGTCTCTCTAAAATTTTTAATTTCATTTTAATCTTTTTAAATATCGAGGCAGGTAAAGTTAGTTTCTAAAATAAAATAACGATATAGACTAACTTTATCTGTTTTGAAATTTCTAAAATGATTCAAAATTGTTGAGATCAAAATAAAAAATAATTATATTTAGAAGGATTAAAAAATAATTAAACTTATTTTCTATTTTATTTTACTTGATGTCCCTATACTATAACTACAAGGTTTGAAAAGTCTAGAAGTTGCATTCTATCACACCAGTGCCTGTGCAAGTCTTCCCTCCCAATGAAGATATTGAAAACTTATAATTAATATTGGACATTGCTAGCAGAGGAAGTCGGAATCTCTCTTTTTGTGTGAGTCGGGCAAGAAATGAGGGAGATAGCCTTTAGACTATTAAGTATTGGTATTTTTATTTTTGGTAATGGACTTTTATTTGTTTAAATTAAAACACCAACAAAGTATTTTTTCTATATATAAAATTAGACACTTTTTTAATTGCTCATAAGCATACATCTTCAAGCTATGACGGGGAAGTTCTAGGTGCTTTATATGAATAAATTATTTTTATTTCCAATTATTTTGATATTATATTTGATTTTATGATTATTTTGAATACATGGTTTAGACTTATAATTTTTCTCTCAATATTTAAACCTCTTTTCATTGTAGGGTTAATTGAAAAGTGCATTCATAAGAAGTTGGAAGCCGACTTGAGCTGTAAAACCATATGATGCCGTTTTCCATGTTCTAAAATGGAATATTTCGATGTTAGTGAGAAAGATAACATTGGTAATGTCATGAATGACGTTTTCCATGAACTAGACTTACACAATGATTTTTATTTTTTTCTATTTTACTTTTACTTTTAAGTGGCAGAAAGGCTTAGGGATGATGAAGACATGCAGATTGATTCGCTGGGAGCATCAACAATAGTCAATGATCATATTTCAAATGATTGAACTTGACTCCAATTTTAGTTGGAAGGAATTTCTCCAACTTTCTATTAAATTGTTGTCACATATTGATTACTCATTTAATCTATTATTATGTGTTATTTTTAATCTTATTTAATTAAGTTAATTGATATATGATAACAGATTAAATAGATAATAGATACGTGACAACATATTAAATAGAGGTTAGAGAGACTCCTTTTAATCAGGATTCAAACTAAGTTCTGTCCTAATTCAAAATAGTTGTAAATAAACAACACATACTCAACTGCATCTTTGTAATCACTTTCAAAATTGTTGAGCTTGGCCATATTATCAGTAGTATTAGATGAAAGAACAACAATGCCTAGACAAACACTGCAATAAAAAAGCAATCAACTTCTAGGAAAAGAATCTTAACTTTATGGATTTTGTCATCCAAAAAGTAATTCAAGGTTGTTTTTGTTAAATTCAAATAGAGACAGTGTAATGACATGCAGTACCAAAGGGCCAAAGCAAGATATTCGAAGTTCTCTTATCCTGTGTTTGAATATTTTTTCATTAATAGAATAGAAAAAAATAAGTGAAGATGGGTCAAATGAAAAACATATTCTTAATGAATGAATAAAACATAGTTACCATTATCTTTGTTTGAAGTTTTATTAACGAAATAGAACGGAATTTCATTACTATGATATAATTTTGAGAGAAACAAAAGTGAGCATATGATATAAGAAGATGAGAAAAATGAAGTTGTTCAAATGTATTTTAAAATTCTCAAATAAAGAAAATTATTTCTCTTCATCTTATTATCTATCTTTCAAACATAATGTTAGAGTAGAATATACCTACAACAACAGTTAAGTTTAATGTGACCATCCCACCCACCATGGCAAACAGAACAGAAAGCCAGTTGTCCTGCATCAAATACCATAGCACATTCATAATCTAGTTGTAAAGATCAATAGTCGGATAAATATAAAGTTCAAGGTTGAGAATGCTGCTATTTAATGGATAGTTCCAAACCAAATATGATATGAATTAAACTCACTACATATTAGTAGAACATTATAAAACATAATTTGAATATTTGATAAATAAAGGAACTCTTATCAATAGTTCTATTTTGCTTTAATTGAACCATTAGAAGCTAAAATCAATTCAATTTCAGAAGGTAATAAAATCACTCATTACAAGAGATAACTTACGGAGCTTGATTTTAATGATTGATATATTTTTTATCCAGTTCAGGAGTGACATGCATTAAGAACTATCAATATTGTGTTGCACCATATTAATAACTTTGCATAAAAATAAATATTTATGAAATGAAAGCGATGAAAATAAATCAAAACATTGTAGTCACATCAATTACTTTCAATATATGTTTCTTCGTAGTGTTATATGTATAGATAAATGTACATTGTTTGAAGTAGGGTGATTTATAACAATAGCTATCTCATGCATTGAAGGGATCTCTGCACTAGTTTTATATATATATATATATATATAAGAAAAAAGTTACTTTTTTTCATTATGAGTAATTATGTTTTTTATATTGTTTTAAATTATATTTCATATTATATCTAATACGTTAAGTCATAAAATTTTTTTTCATTTCATATTATATCACATCATACTAAATTGCAAGATTAAAATAACATTTTCATTTTGATAATCTAATTTATCAATTCACATTCATACTTTTATTTTTATTCTATTAAATTTCCTTTTTTTCATTAAACATAAAAATTTAAATAGAAATTTATCTCCAATTACAACCGAAGGTGCAGATGAGGAAAAAAAATAAATTATTAGCAAAAGCAGCTTTAAAGGGAATGATTCCAAGGATATTTGCCATGAAAATGTTGCATGATCATTTACCAAAAATGAGAGATTCTTTGATAAAAATTCTCCTTTCGGTCAAATGTTAGCTTCCTCTCAAATTCAACCTTTCCTCCCTTATTTCTTCCTTGATTTCCCTTCTCAGTCGGTCTCTTGGGGCCACCAAAGGTTGATAACTCTCTCTCTTTAAAACCGACACATCACGCGCTTAGCACGTGATCTTTAATTTTTTGGTATTAAGCACGTGATCTTCTTTATTACTACATCTACGAGCTCATCTTCCTCACCGATACTAGTACTACTACCATACCACGCAGTACGCGCACATTCTCTCACACTCTTTCTTTCTCTCCCACTAACTCTAGCACTGCCCCTTTTTCCTGCATTATCGCTCATTTGTTTCCCGAGAAAATCACATTTTCTAGGAAATTAAAAATAAAAAAGCTCAAATTTCGCCATTCCATTTTAACCACACATACATCCCACGCATTCTTTTGCATTCATATTCAATCAATGTATCCGTATCATCAAGCGTAGCAGCTTCCGCATTTTCGCGGAATTCTCGCTACGCAAAATAGGATAACTTTTCGAGCTCAATTTCGGATCTTGTTGTGCAACAATTACTCCTGGTCCTGGATCTCAATTCTCGAGGGATTTCGAATCCAAATGCATGGGTATAGCCGCCTCGGCGGCGGAGGAGCACGTTCCGGCAGCTCGCCGCCGTCGTCACCGCGGTTCCGCCATGGCCGGAGCAAGAGTAGCAGCTGGGGGAACGGTTTTGCCAGAGGTTCATCGAAGGAGAGCAATTCAATGGAGAAGTTGGTGTTTGTTCTTATGTCGGCGGTTTTCAGAAGGCGAGGCTTGCTTTTGTTTGCGCCGTTGTTGTATATTTCAGGGATGTTGTTGTATATGGGCTCGTTGAGCTTCGATGTTGTGAGTATAAAGAATGGTGTTGTTGTTGTACACAAGCGTGCCCCTCCAGGTTCGGTTTATAGGAGTCCTCAGGTCTTTGAAAAGTTGTGGCCTTTCATGGAGGCTGAGAGTGCCAATGCCACCAATGGAACTGGGAATGTGGTACTCAACCTTTCTTTTCTTTTTAAGCAATTTTGGTTCTAGCTTCCATGTACGGAGCAATGTTGTCTTGTGTTACTTCTTTGAAAAAGAAAGCGACTGATATTGTCAATAAGACTTTTTTGGTTTTGTAGTTGATTTACCAATTTGTTTAAATAAAATTTGGATTGCAACTGCTTGCCAGGAGGTCTCTTAGCATTGGTGTAAAAACCTAAAAGGCAAGTAACTGAGAAAGTTCTTAGGGAATCTGGGAATTTCTTTTTTCAGAAGTTAGGAAAACGTGATTAGCATATTTTGGTTTTGGGGGTGTTAGACACCTAATGCTGGCATGTGTTGGTGATTGGTATTTGCATGGAACTGTCCAATCGACTGCATTAAATGAAGGCATTTTGATGTTTTAAAGTTTAGTACATGATAAATATACTGAATCAGGCGTTCAGTATATTGGATTGTCTGGAAAAAGGTTTGTAAAAGTCTCGGGATAATATTTCGAGGTTGAACTACATCTGTGATTGTTTATATCACCACATCAACAATTACAGGATTGAAACAATTATAAATCATGGAAAGGTTCTACTTTGAGGGGGAAAAAAATAGACTTGATCTAAGAGGTCTAAGACCTGGTGTAGGGAAGGGGAGGGCTAGCTAAAGTGCAGGCAAAGCGGCCTAGTAGGATTCAATCGTGGAATCAAGTAGTCCCCAAAGGGATTTGGTGCCACTTGAGCTAAGGCTCTGTTGTAGACTTGTAGCATTTTCAGTGATGAATAATCTGTTATTGAATAAACTTTGACTTTGTTTTCGTAATTTCATAGTTTTTCATGCATTAGTTAATAGTTTGCTTGCGATGTTTCATGATGACTGGACTTAATTGACTGAAATCTATGAAATGGAAATCGTGCAGTTGATGAAAGCATGGAATCTAAAGGTGCATCGGGGGTGGAAGCCTTGTGCTAACAAAAGTTTTCCTAAAACAGGTTTTTCTTTTCAACTTGTTTTAGTTAGTTGTTGCTTTCAACTTTTTTAGTCAAATTTGTTTCTAGAGCATACTGGCTTTCTCTTGAAGTTATTTTCAAGTTCACTTTTAGATAAGGAATCTTAATTATTTTATCCTGTATCCTTGTTATCTTTGTTGAAGGAATTAGCTAACTTTTTCTTGTCCTTTTTTCCCCTGTTTTTTTTGTCTTAGAATTGCCAAAGTCAAATGGGTTCCTTATAATTGAAGCAAATGGTGGACTGAATCAGCAACGCTTGTCGGTATGCCTATTGATGTGATCAAAGATTTTATTTTTATTGGTTAATTATGTTGATATCCTTGTGATATTGTATAATATCTGTTGTGATTAGAATAGGATGTAGAATATATAGTTACCATAAATAGTGATATCAATCCCTAAAACTTAGGGATTTAGTTTAGGTTTGATTGTATATCATATTATTATAAATTCATGATGCTGAGATGATTTTCTCTCAAGCAATTCAGGCATAAACTCCTATCCTAATATTCAAGTTGGTATTAGAGAGGGTTTCAACCCTACTTTGTTTCTCTTCTCTTTTTTGTCAGTATTTTTAGCTGGAAAACAGTCTTAGTCGACTGTCTTGACGAATCAAACCAACACCATAGTTGTGTTCAGAGAGGGCTGACCGTCTAGTCCCTGAAGTGTCGCCACCATTAGTCACCACTATTGGCGCGTGTAAGCCACACGCGACCTTCCCGGGGTCAGATTGTCACGCTGCCACCGCTGTCATACTCGTTGGCGTCCTCTGTTCTTGTTCCCTGAAGCATTGTGGCCGTTTGCTACTCCACGTGCCGCCGCACCCAATCACTACTATTGGTGTGTCTTCCCAGGGTCATATTGTCACGCCACCACCGCCGTCCTACTCGCCGACGTCCTCTGGTCTTGTTTCAGGGGTCAAAACATCATTCCAAGCACTGTTTTGGTAGTGGGTACTTGTCACCCACCGTCTTTGCCGCTTTAGATCCAATTTCTTAAAGTTTTTTGTTCACATTTCATGTCTTTCTAGATTGAATCATGTCTTCCGGCCTAGACTCTTCCTCTACCACCACTGGTTCCCACAATGAAACCCTCGAATAAGAGCCTTATTTCCTTGGCATTCTCTGGAACTCGTACTATAACGTCAGAGAAACTCAATGGTAAGAATTATTTGGATTGGAATGCTGCTGTTGATGTGTGGTTTTTAGGTCAGGGACTCTCGGAGCATTTAGCCAAGAAGGCTGACGAGATTGATGCCAGTGTGAGAGAAGAATGGCAAAAAGCCGATTATGTATTGGTGTCCTTGTTATGGCAGTCCATTGATCCAAAGCTGCTAGTGCACTATTGCTCCTATAAATCATGCTATGACATTTGGAAGAAGGCTTGCAACGTCTGTGCCAATGAAATACAGTGTCTATATGACTCGGTCCATAATGTGGCCACACTCCAAATGACAAATCATGACCTACCCTCCTATCTCAACAAAGCACAAACTACCATTGCACAAATCAAGCTGATTTTGACTAGTGATAATCTTCAGAAAGTGTTGGACAAGCTTGATAACATATACATGGTTTTTGTCCTCCATGGCCTTCATAAGGATTTTGAGTCTGTTCGGAACCAAGTCATGACAAATCCGAATATTCCTTTGGTGGAGAATCTTATCAATCATTTGTTGCGAGTTCCTCCGCCGAAGGCATCAATTGGGATCGGTTCTCCAACAAATTCAGAATCCTCATCTTTTTTAGCTATCTGTGGAGGCCGAGGCCGTGGTCGTGGTGGTGGTATAGGAGGCCATGGTGGTGGTGGTGGTAGAGCAGGTTGTGGTTCTAGTAATCGTCCTTAATGTTCTCATTTGGAAACGCGTGGGACATACTCAGGATCGGTGTTATTTTCTACATGGTTTTCCTAAGAAGGCTGCTAATGTGACAAAAGCTCAAGCATCAGGTGTTGAGAAAAAGACTGAGTTTGGAGGTGATAATTAGAATATTCTGTTTGGCAATGAATATAAGGAGTAACTTTAGCTCAAGGCAGCCCAACGAGCCTTTTCTTCAGCTACTGTAGCCCATACTGATAATTCTACAGTTTTCCTCTCTCATTCTTCATCTGTTGGATCTTGGATTTTGGATTTTGGTGCTTCCGATCATATAGCTGGTAACCCTTCTTTTTTCTCAAAGTTGTCGTCTCTCAAAACACCACATCACATCACCCTCACCGATGGCTCTAAGGCTAAGGCCACCGACATTGGTCAAGCTACACTTCTCCCATCTATAACCTTGAATTCTGCTGTTTTTATACCTAGTTGTCCTTTTAATTTAATTTCTATTAGTCAACTTATTTGTACTCTTAACTACTCCATAACCTTTACTTTTGATTCTTTCCATATCCAAGACCGCAGTACGGGGCAAATGATTGGCGCAAGATCTGAATCACGTGGACTCTATTATCTTTAGCCTCCGTCTTCCACCATTTGTGCTGTCGTAGAGTCTCCTAGTCTCTATCGTCGTTTGGGTCATCCGAGTCTAAATAAATTGAAGAAGATGGTTCCTCATCTCTCTCATCTATAGTCCTTAGAGTGTGAGTCATGTTAACCTGGCAAACATGTTCGGTCAACCTTTCCAAGGAAGGTTGATGGTCAAGTAGAGTCTCCCTTTGGTATTGTTCATTCTGATGTTTGGGGTCCTAGTCGTGTTAGTTCTGTCTCAGGTTATAGTACTTTGTTACTTTCATTGATGATTTCTCAAGATGTACTTAGATATTTTTAATGAACGATCGTTCTGAGTATTTTCCTATTTTTCAAAAAATTTGTATTGAAATTCACACTCAATTTGGACATACTATTCGCATTTTACGTAGTGATAATGCAAAAGAGTACTTCTCTGCCCCTTTTAATTCTTTTATGACTTCTCATGGCATGATTCATCAATCTATTTGCCCACATATACCTCAACAAAGAGTACTTGGATATTTTTAATGAAAGATCATTCTGAATAATTTCCTATTTTTCAAAATTTTTGTACTAAAATTCAGACTCAATTTGGACATACTATTCGCATTTTACGTAGTGGTAATGCAAAAGAGTACTTCTCTGCCCCCTTTAATTCTTTTATGACTTCTCATGGCATGAACAATCTATTTGCCCACATATACCTCAACAAAATGATGTAGCTGAAAGAAAACATCGCCATATTATTGAAATTGCTTGTACACTTCTATTACATGCTAATGCACCTTTAAAATTTTGGGAGGATGCTGTACTTACTGCTGGTTACTTAGTCAATCGGATGCCATCTTCTGTTTTAAATAACCAAGTTCCTCCCTTTCTCTTGTTTCCTAAGGAACCCATTTTCAAGGTCCCCCCTCGTGTCTTTGGTTCTACTTGTTTTATGCATAATCTTTCCTCAAGTCTTGACAAGTTATCTGCTCGTGCCATCAAATATGTTTTTCTTGGGTATTCTCAAGTTCAAAAGGGATACAAGTGTTATTCTCTTTCCATACATCGCTTTTATATTTCTGCAGTTGTCACTTTCTTTGGGGATACACCTTACTTCACCTCACAGGTTGAACCAGACTCCATTTTTCAGGTCTTATCGATTCCCTACCTTAATCCACCTGTCTCTGTTCTTCCAGTCTCCTAGGTGCCAAAAAGTCCTTGTTCCTCTCCATGCCTGCTTATCACCTTTCAGCGTCGACCCCGTCCTAAGATTCCAGAGGCTGTTATCCTTCCATATTCAGGTGATTCATCTCCTGCTCCATCGTCTTCACCTACTCTGGACCTACCTAATCCTTTAGTTGACTTACCCATTACTCTTTGCAAAGGTACACATTCTATCTATGATCCCCATCCCATTTACAATTTTCTGAGTTATCATCGTTTATCCTTATCCCATTGTGCCTTTGTATCTACTTTGTCTTTTGTTTCTATTCCTAAAACTGTTCATGAAGAAGCACTTTCTCATCCAAGATGGCGACAGGCCATGATTTATGAGATGTCAGCCTTGGAATCCAATCATACATGGACTCTTGTTCCATCCCCTCCTGGGAAATCTACAGTTGGCTGTCGATGGGTTTTTACGGTCTAAGTGGGCCCTAATGGTCAGGTGGACCGATTGAAAGTTTGTCTTGTGGCTAAAGGCTACACTCAAATCTTTGACCTTGATTATGGTGACAAGTTCTCCCCTGTTGCTAAAATGGCATTTGTTCGGCTTTTCTTATCAATGGTTGCCATGCATCATTGCCCCCTATATCAGCTGGACATCAAAAACTCATTCCTACATGGTGACTTGGCGAAGGAAGTTTACATGGAGCAACTACTCGGGTTTGTTGCTCAGAGGGAGTCGAGTCTTGTTTGCAGATTGCATAAGTCTTTATATGGTCTTAAATAGTCTCCCCGAGCTTGGTTTGGGAGATTCAGTAAAGTTGTCCAACAATTTAACATGATTCATAGTGAAGTAGATCATTCTGTGTTTTATAAACTCCCATCCTTTTATCAGTGTATCTACCTTGTGGTCTACGTGGATGATTATGATGGTATCAAGTGCCTAAAATAACACTTGTTCCAGCACTTCCAAACTAAGGACTTGGGTCGGCTACGATACTTTCTTGGGATTGAGGTAGCCCAATCAAAGGTAGGCCTTGCCATTTCTCAACGGAAGTATGCTCTTGACATTTTAGAGGAGACAGAGATGTTAGTTTGTTAACCAATTGATATTCCTATGGATCCTAATGTAAACCGATCCTTTTTCTGTGAGTGTAGTAAGTCAATTTCTTAACTCTCCCAGTGGCAGTCACTGGGATACAGTTGTTTGGATTTTGAGATACATTAAGGGCTCTCCTGGAAAGGGATTGATCTATGAAGATAGGCGCCACACAGATATTGTTGCATATTCAGATGCAGATTGGGCAAGACCTCCTAATGATAGGAGGTCGACTTTTGGGTACTGTGTTCTTATCGGAGGTAATCTTGTCTCATGGAAAAACAAGAAACAGAATGTAATTGCCAGGTCAAGTGCAGAAGTAGAGTATCGAGCCTTGACTCTCACTGCATGTGAATTAGTATGGTTGAAACAGTTGCTTCAAGAACTGAAATTCTGCAAAATAGGTTCTATGGAACTTATCTGTGATAATCAAGCAGCCTTGCACCTTGCACATTGCATCCAATCTAGTCTTTCATAAGCACACTAAAAACATATAGAGATTGATTGTCATTTCATTCGAGAGAAGGTCATCTCCAAAGAGATCACAACCTCCTCTGTCAACTCTAATAATCAACTAGCAGATATCTTCACTAAATCTCTCTGGGGTTTGAGGGTAACATACATATATAACAAGCTTGATGCATGTGACATATATACACCAACTTGATGGGGAGTATTGATATCCTTGTGATATTGTATAATATATGTTGTAATTAGAATAAGATGTAGAATGTATAGTTATCGTAAATAGTGATATCAATCCCTAAAACTTAGGGATTTAGTTTAGGTTTGATTGTATAGCATATTATTATAAATTCATGATGTTGAGAGGGTTTTCTCTCAAGCAATTTAGTCATAAACTCCTATCATAAGTATTTATTTGGGAGTCTTACATCATGTTTGGTATGAAGGCAAGGTGATTCCATTCCAAGCTTCATTTCACATGACCATGAATGGAGCATGGAATCCCAAATTCCATGCTTGATGAAATGGGATTTATCTTTCTTTTCAGATAATGAATAAGGGTTAGTGCTTTCTCTTTTGTATCACATAATAATACATCATATCAATCTAATATCCTATTATTCAGAGTCTCTATTCTCTCTTTTCTTCCTTCCCTACCTAAACCTTATAATTTCAACATAGTATTAGAGTGGTGCAATCCTCTGTGACCCAATCTTGTTATTGTTCCGCTGTCGAGTTCTCAAACATCTGGAACTTCACTGTGATGATATCTTTATCCCCACGATTCTTTTGTTCTCGTTGGCTATTCGTTTTTTTTTCCTATTTTTTTCCTTTCTATTTAGCCATGTTTTTCTTTTTGGCGACCTTTTTCCTTCTTTTCCTAGTATCCTCTTATTAAATCTTTGTCTTAGCTCTCTTCCCCTTCTTGGTATTATTATTGGTTTTACACTGCTAGCATGACATTGAGGGGGAGAGCAATAATGATAAAGCTGTAATCTTTTCCTGCTAATGATCATTCTGGCAGTGACATCTCTTCTTGCTGACGATCATTCTAGTAGTGACATTGTTGGTGTATGCCCTAGAGGTCAATTTATTTTGAGTGTATTTACATACATTATATTATGCTATTTATTTAATACATGAGGCATTTCGTTTATTGTGTTATTTATTATAAACATAATAAAGTCCTTAGAATAGTAAGTTTAATGCCATAGGACATCAAGTTAATGACTTGATCGTGAGATTCTATTGGATAGAATTAAAACACTATTCTTAAATGTCCCTAGTTAAGTATTATTGTTAATTAGGACAACAATAATGCATTGAGACTAGTATGTGCGTAGACTGATGGCCACATCTCACGGGTCATGGATATGAGATATCAAGTCTTCACATGGATACATATTAGAGTAATGATTTATTGGACTGACCCACCATGAGAATGCTACGTGAATCGTTACATGAGTGTCATAAGTGATTCTCAAAGTGACAATGGTATATGTGGTCCTTTGACTTGAAATCACTACAATTCCTACATGAGGAGTTATATGTTTTAATGCCATCAAACGTCATCTGTAACAAGGTGATTATAAAGTTGGTTATTGGACATACCGCGAATCATGAAGAGGGATGTGAGTGACCTAGATGAGATTTGTCCCTCCTACATAACGATAGCGATATCTTCGGCCTCCCTGATTGAGTGAGACTATGAAATGCATGACCATGCTCAAATAAGTCAATATGATATATTAATGTCATTTGTTATTACTAAGTCTACTCAATGATCTGGAAACGGAAGATTGAACTATACAAGGGTAACACATTTCATGCCTTGTGTTCAATCTAGATATCTAGACAAAGGGACTAAACTATACGGAAATATTGGTCACGGAAAGGTTATGTCAAATTACTGATATTTTCATTACTTGGGTAGCAGTTATGTGTTGTTAGATACCGCTCACTGCTTGTAATATTAAAATGGAATTTTAATATTACTGCCAACGTCATGAGAACCTGCAAAATCACACATTTAGAATAGATTAAGTTGGAGCAATTAGAATCCAAGTTAGACTAGGGTTTTATCGTGGGCCAGACTCATAACAGATGAGTCTAAGGTTGCATTGCTAAACTTACTACTACTCTCACTCGCATAAGGCAGTCACTATTATAAATAGTACTGCTAAGGGGTTGTCAAGGAGCATCAGTTGCAAACCTTAGTCGCACCCTTACAGAAACAGTAAGTTAGAGAGTGACAGGTTTTTCTTTTCTTCGCAGTTAGCACTGTGCAGGAGACATGAGACTCCAAGATCACAGACGTTGGACGTTTGTGAGTCTGTTCGTGTGGACAACGTAGAGGTACCATCATTGCTATGGTGCTAGTTATTTGCTTGATCGTTTTTCGTCTATCTTCAAGAGGTAAACTTGAAAATCACGTTTCATGGCTCTTCTTTTCGCATGGATCCTTGGTGAGAATCCTTTTTCCGCTGTGCTTTTTGTTCTCGGTTTTCCCAATAGACATCTCTTCCTACTGATGATTATTTCGGTGGTGGCACCTGCTGACGATCATTCCAGTGGTGACATCTCTTCCTACTGACGTTCATTCTAGCATTGACCTTTTACCCACTAAAAATCATACCGACGATGACTTTTCTTCCCATTGTGAATCATATTGATGGTGATTTCTCCTATCTCACCGATGACCCATACCGATTGAATTCCCTGTTGGCTAAGATTCACACCAACCTTAGTTTCAGTTTCCAAGTTTGTGGCTCTCCTAAATTTTTCTGCTGTTTGAAGCTTCCGAATATTATTTGGAGAAGATTGGGCCTTGCTGTGCTTGATTGCTTGCCAAGAAATTTCCGTTAGGCTGTTGATAATTCCAGCAGTCTTGCTGAGTTATCTTTATATCAATACTCATCTCTCCCGATCTCCAGCATCCCTGAGTTGTTTTTCCAGCCATGTTTTATGGAGCTCACTTTATATTTATGTTGTTTTCTTTTTTAAAGTGTTCATTTGTATCAACCTTAAAGCTTAGTAGGCTTTAGCTTGTATCATAGAGGGAGAGAATGATGCATATCAAATTAGGATAATTTATATTATTTTTATTTATGTTATTTTAGGGATAATTGTGCTACCTTATTTTTTGGGATCTTTTCTTTTAGGAATCTTATTCATAGGGATTTTATCTTATCTTTATGTAAGTTATTTATTTCCTAGTGGGAAATGCCTTTGTTGTTGTTGTTGTTGTTGTTTATATAAGTTATTTATTCCCTTATTTGGGGCTAGGAGTTTTGTACTTAACCTAATTCCAAGCATAAATAAGGGTTAGTGATTTGTCTTTTATGTCACATAATAATATATCATATCAATCTAATATTCTATTATTTGGAGTCTCTTTTCTCTCTTTTCCTCCTTCCCTACCTAAACCCTATAATTTCAACAATAGTTACCAAGTTGTAAAAAAAATTAAACTTGAACATTACTCTCAAGAATGCTCATTCATATTACATGTATAAGATATACATGAAACTATGTTTTTCTCATAAGGGGCACTTATTTCATTTTGATAAACTTTGATTCTATTCCACATTGATTCCATTTGACAAACATTTCTAGGCTACCAAACTGTGGACTGGGAATGGTCATTTCATTCGAGCCCATTCCATTCCATTCACATTACATGGATCACCATTCCATGTACCAAACGTGCCATATTATGAATGGGTGCAAGGAAACATGAAATCATTTAGGTAGGAGGGATTGAGATGCTATTAATGGTGTTTTCCTACAGTCATCATTTGTTTTTTGAAAACGGATGCCTAATGAGGTATACCTAGAGCCTACTTAATGGAGTTGGTGAATATTTTTCTCTAGGTGTTTGTCCTTTTGTCATTTCCCGCTGAACAGAGGTATGGCGGTAGACTATATTAGGAATATCAGGCACACAAGCGTAATGAAATTAGATGAAGGGTATCGATGCTATGGATTGCTGTCCACAGTGCATCCTATGTCCATGTTGTTCTGGCTCTTATTATACTACTTTTATACAGATATGTGATGCAGTTGCTGTGGCTGGACTACTAAACGCAACTCTTGTTATTCCAATATTTCATTTAAATAGTGTATGGCGAGACTCAAGGTAATTGCTTTTGTTATTCTTAATTTTAAAATTGGTAACATCATTATGGTGGTTATTTAATTATTCATGTTTAATGGTTGTCAAATCTCATTGCTGTAGCTCTGACACTTTTTTTTGTTTTTGTTTTTTGATAGAAAAAGAAATATTATAAAAGGGGAAGAGAAAAGTAGAAGGAAAGAGGATAAGGCATCCTCAAAAACAAACAAAAAGAAACAACAGGAGCCTAGGAGCTTGAGCCATGCAACAAAGCAGGCCAATCTCTCAGCGTATCTAACAAAGACATCCCTCTAAAACAACCATTAGCAGAGCACCATAGAGAAGCCAAAAAGGCAACCTTATCCCAAATGAAATCTAGGGTCGAAAAAGAATCCTTGAAAATTCTAGCATTCCTTTCCAACCATAAACACCAAGGAACAGCAAAAACAGAACATTGCCACAAGATCTTTGCTTCTTTACGGCAGCCAAAATTGATTCAAGTCCAAGGGCAAACCCAAGACAAAAATCCCAAACAGCTTATTCCACATAAAAGTAGCTATAGAACAATGCAGAAAAAGATGAGCTCCAGATTCCGAGGCAGAGCAGCACATGATACATATATTAGGAGACAAAGCAGTAAGAGGTCTACACTTCTAAAGCATGTCATTAGTGTTAATCTTGTTAAGAACAGTAGTCCAGACAAAAAATTGGACTTTTAAGGGAGCTTTGGATTTCCAAATTGGCTTGTCCAAAAGAAATCTATCTCTATTAGGAGAGTGAGTCAAGAACTGAAAGTATGATTTACAAGAAAAAACTCCCGAAGAATCAAGCGTCCAAGTTCTTTTATCAGCATCAGAGGAAAGATGAACGGAATCAAGCAAAATCAAAAGAGACTCTAACTCACAAACCTCTCTATCATGCAAATTTATTAAAAAATGAAAGCTCCAAGAAAGGTTAGGCTGAGAATAAAACTGACAAACAAGGGCATTATGTAAAGGAGAGAGCCGAAAAAGCCTTGGAAAAGCCTCACAAAGAGGAACGGAACCAACCCAAAAAACTTCCCAAAATCTAATTGGATAGCCATCACCCAAATGTAATGACAAGAAAGATGTAAAGGAAGGCAAGCCTTGAGAAATGAATTTCCAAGGACAAGCCACTTACCTACCAATGCATACTTACTCCGAATAACTTGATGCCACAAAGAGGAAGATTGCAAAGGAAAACGCCAAAGCCATTTACCTGCCAATGCAATATTCTTGAACGCCAAATTACCAAGACCTAATCCCCCCTCCTTTTTTGGCCTACAACAAATCTCCCAACTAACAAGGTGGTCTCTAGTAAAGTTTCTCGACCCCGACCAAAGGAACTCCCTCATTATTCTCTCTATTTTTTAAGCCACAGCCACTAGAATACGAAACAGGGAAAGAAAATAAAGAGGAATGCTAGACAAACAAGATTGAATGAGGGTGACCCTATCACCCAAAGAAAAAAAAGGCACCCTTCCAGCAATCTAACTGCTTGGAAATCTTACAGACCACCAGATCCCAAAAGGACACGGCATGAGGGTTACCTCCCAAAGGGATGCCAAGATAAGTGAGAGAGGCCATTGAAGAGGTTGACAACCCACCAAAGTACCAAAAGCGGTCAAAATCTGATTGTCCACTTTCACACCCGCCAAACCGCTTTTGGCCAAATTATTTTTTAGACCAGAAATGATCTCAAAGAATCTCAAAAGTGATAGAATATTGACAAAAGAATCCCCATCTGGTTCCAAGAACAAAAGTGTTGTCAGCAAATTGAAGATTAGAAGGCAAAACCCCTTCCGAACCAATTGACAACCCTTAATTGGACCATTGTTAATGGCTCTAGACATCAAATGACTAAAAACATCAACCACAATAGTAAAGAGAAACAAAGATAATGGATCACCTTGCCTAACTCCTCTCTGGCCCTTAAACCAGGATTTAGGATCACCATTAACTATGACGGTGAAAGTGGAAGATGATAAACACCTTGAAATCCATTTTCTCCACCTCTCCCCAAAGCCTTTCCTATCCATGACTTTATCCAAAAAAACCACAACTAACACGATTATAAGCTTTCTCAAAATCTAACTTAAAGACAAGACCCTGTTTCTTGCGAGTTCTAACATCATCTACCACCTCATTGGCAATGAGAGCAACATCGAGGATCTGCCTACCAGGAATAAAAGCACTTTGATTCTCAGAAATAGTATTAGAAATAACCTCACTCAACCTGAAAGCAAGAACTTTGCAATGATCTTATAATAGGGCGAAAATCCTTAATGTTAACCAACCTATCCTTATTAGGAACAAGAGAGATAAAAGTACAATTCATACAAACTCCAATTTTACCATTTAGGAAAAATTCAGCAAACATCCTAAGGAGGTCAAGTTTGACAATATCCCAACAATATTTAAAGAAACCAAAAGTAAAACCATATGGGCCAGGCGCTTTATCTTTCCCTAAACCAAAAACAGCCCTACGGATTTCCTCCTCCTCAAATGGCCTTTCCAACCAACAAGCCTTCTCAGGCATAATGGGACACCAATCCAAATCCTCAATGAAAAGTCTAAGAGGCATATCCTCAGCAAACAACTTGAGTAAAATCTAGAAATCTCTGATGCAATAACCTATATATCTCTAACAACACTACCACCCACAAGCTCCAACTCTTTTATTAAACTTTTCCGTCTCTCAGAAGCCACCCTATGAAACAACTTGAAATTAGTGTCCCAATCCCTAGCCCATTGAATTCTCATCTTTTGTCTTTGACTCGTTTTTTCCCTAAGCATAACTTCATCCAAGTCTAATCTCAACTTCTGTCTCCTAGCACAATGATCCTTAGAAAGATTATCCTCTAACTCCAATCTATCGAACAAATCAAGCTCTTTCTAAATTTCATCTTTCCTAACCCGAATGTCACCAAAGACAGACTTATTCCGCTCTTTCAATTTTTCCTTAAGAAGCTTTAATTTCCTCATTATTTTATAGTCTTCCCAACCCTCTATGGAAGAAGAATTCCAGACTTCCTTAACATAAGGGAGAAAAGAATGATGACTAAGACATACATTTTCAAACCTAAAAGAGGTGGGACCCCACCTCACCTTACAAGACTCAAACAATAGGAAAGTGATCAGAAATATTAAATCGTATTATTTTTTTCAACTGTATTATTCACATACTAGGAGTCTGAATTTGAAAAAGATCACGTTTCATAATTCTACTTCCTCTAGGTCCACCATTTTATATGACTCGCATGCAGGATAGGTTAGATACGATCTCAGCTTAGAAACCTTAAATTGCATGATGATGAAGATCATCTTGTTTTTTTATTTCTTTTAGATGAAGTCTTTGGAATGGACTTCAATTTTCAAGATTGTAATGTATGCTTAGGAAGGAACTAATCAACTTACACTAGGAATTTTAGTAAAGGAAAATCGTTCACAATTGTACCAACTGTGAGGCTAGGTACTAGGTAGTAGGTACAGGCTTAGAGCATCCTTCTATTTTTCTACAATAGTAGGGGTAGCATCTATTGTGGAAAATGTTAGAATTAAGCACATGTTTAATATGTAGCTTTAGTCATCACCTAGTCACAGCTGACTCATAGTGTTGATTACTAAAAATTGTAATCTATAATTATAGGAATTAGTGTCTATAATTAGTGTTTATAATTATTGCTCCCATGTACTAATCTGTATATAAATACCATTTGCTTGTGTGTTTTCACACAATTTCTCAAATCCTCTCCTAATTCTATAGAAAATATGGTAGAATCTCACTTTAGGTGGTTTGGCCATGTGAGGAGAAAACCATTTGAAGCTCCAACGAGAAAAGTAGATCAAGTGGAGGATAGCCCAATAGTTAGAGGTAGATGGAGATTAAGAAAGATTATACGTGAAACCATTAAAAAAGACTTAGATTTAAATTGTCTTTCTGAAGACATGGTTTATGATAGAATACAATGGCTTCAACTGATTTATGTAACCGACCCCACCTAATGGGAAAAGGCTTTATTGTTGTTGGATGATTTCTTATGACTTCCAATCTCTATAATTCTTCTCTGCAGATAAATTGATAAGTTTTAGAAATGAAAATAGATATGCACTGTGTAAATCAGTTCAAGTTTTGGTCTTTTGCTTTTTTATGTTTCTAGTACGATGTGTGTTATAGTAGTAGCACCATTCGCTCCAAACAGCAAACCACTCGAATATTCTGAACCTCAGATTTTATTTTAAACTTATTGCTACAGATGCCAGGCTCATAAGTAACTGTCACAAATATTCAATTGAGAATCTATTACATTGGTTGCCACAGGCTTATCCTGTAGCATTTAAAGGAATTACTTTTTGACAGAATGATTTGACTCCTTGTTGTGCATAACTTGGACATCTGAAGTACGTTCTTGGTTATGTTTTGTATATGTAAAAGTATTCACTCATTTATCCCTTTGGATTTATAAGTACCTATATGGAAGTTCTCATTTCATATATATTTCTTCTTGTGCAATCGAAGTTAATGGAAGGGTCATTTTCTAATCCATGCAAATACTTTGTGATTTTGTTTATGTATTAATAAATTAGATAATTTACATATGCTTCATCTTAATATCTGGCAGCAATTTTGGTGACATTTTCGATGAAGATTTCTTCATACAAACACTTGGAAATCATGTGCATGTGGTTAAAGAACTCCCAGATGACATACTTCAGCAGTTTGACAATAACATAAGTAACATTGTCAATCTTAGAGTAAAAGCTTGGTCTAGTCCAGCTCACTATCTTCAGAAGGTCCTTCCTCAGCTTTTGGAAATGGGGTGTGTGCCTTTCTATCTTCATCTGTTTCCTCACCACTTGTTGGCTTCCAATTATTCTAGCTATAAAGTAGTTTCAGCTGTATTACTTTCAATTTTATTATCTTTTCAACTAAGTTCAATTAATTCTCAATAGTAATTACAAATTTTCCAAATGCTAAAGATGTAAAATGATATGCTAAATGACTTTCAAAATGGAAGATAGAACCATATATTATATTGGCTACTCAAAAATGGTTTGCATCACACGTATGTCTGCTTGGGTTTCCCTGAATAGAATCTCATCATTCATTGATACTTTGATAGCTGAATACGTGACTTTTTAAATAAGATTAGTCATAACTCGGGGAACAAGGAGTGTACAACCCGCTTAACATAAATAAAAGCCCAAATAATAGAAACAATTTAAGGAAAAGACTTGACAATCCAAATCCTGTACATAGACGCAACTAAATACCTGATTTTAGGTCCCCAAGTAACAAATAACAGCAAATTACTAAAGTATCCCTGTTGACTTAGTTAGCTGTATATTGTTGGACGGTGGCCACTATGGACCGTGGCCTCTTGGTCTTATTCCACGGTTGTTTGTGTAGACATTGTTTTTAGTAGCTTATTAATTAGTTGCTTATTTCCTAGGACTAGATTTAATGTATAGAAGTTCCTCTATGTTTCTGTCCATGTAAACATTCAGTTTTGAGATTGTATATACAATATTCATATTCTTCATATTCTAAGATGGTATCACAGCACCCTCGCCGGTCACACCTCCGACCGGCCATTCCTCCGAGCACCCTCGCCGGAGATGCTCCCACGCGTCGTCACGCTTGCATACACTTCCCGGCGCGTGTAAGCCACGCGCCACCTTCCCGTCACCGGAGCTCCACGCCGTTGGTTCCATTCACCTCGCCGGCGTCTTCTGCTCCTGTTTTTGTGGCCGGAACTTCTTTCCGAGGCTCTTTGGATAGTGGGCTCATTCGTTCACCTTCTCTGTTCTGTTCAACTTTGTTCTGACTCTTCTCTATTCTGCCTTGATTCTGTTTCGTCTCTAAAAGTGTCAACTATGGGTGAGGTTTCTAGTTTCACTCAACCAATGGACGATACTCGATCCCAAACACTTGGTGAATTGCAGAACATTCAATCTGCGTATAAGCTGAACGGGAAGAATTACCTTAAGTGGTCACAACTTGTTCACACCATATTAAAAGGAAAATGGAAGTTGAGTCATCTCATGGGTACTGGACCTCAGCCAGGTGATCCCAAGTTTGAAGCATGGGATGAAGAAGACTCCATGATTATGGCATGGTTGTGGAATTCCATGACTCCGGATATCAGTGACACTTGCATGTTCCTAAACACTGCAAAGGCTATATGGGATGCAATTGAGCAAATCTATTCCAAAGCCAGGGATGCTGCTCAAGTCTACGAGGTTAAAGTAAAGACGGTGGCTGCAAAACAGGGAGACAAGACGGTCACTGAATATGCTAATCAATTGAAGTCCTTGTGGCTGGAGTTAGACCATTATAGAGTGATCAAGACTAAATGTCCTGAGGATGCAGCAGTACTCAAGGAGTTTATTGAGCAAGATCGAGTTTATGACTTCCTTGTTGGGTTGAATCCAGAATTTGATCAGGTGAGGATTCAGATTCTTGGCAAATCTACAGTTCCCTCCTTTAATGAGGTTGTGTCCATCATCCGAAGTGAGGAAAGCAGGAGAGAGCTGATGCTTGAACCAAAAATCAGCGAGACTTCGGCTATGGTGGCTCGTGGTTCTACCAAGCCAGAAGCAAAGGTGGAGAAGACATTCTCCTTAGAAGGAGAAAAATCCAGTCAGTCAAAAAATCGGGATGACTTGTGGTGCACTTATTGTAATAAGCCACAACAAACCCGTGAGAGGTGTTGGCAGCTTCATGGAAAACCCCCAAGTCAAGAGTAGGGGCAGAAAGGGAAACAATCACGCAACAGTGGGAAAGCTAATGTTGCGGCCGTGTCAGGAAGTCAACCAGCACCTAGTAATTTCAATCCAGAGAAAATTGAGCGGGTGAGATCACTTCTACACAGCTTTGAAAAGCCCTTAGGTACTTGTTCTTTGACTCGTTCAGGTAAGTTACCTTTTTCCGTTGGATTCAATGTCTCGAGTACAACTTTTACCAACTACTGGATTATAGATTCCGGCACTACAGATCATATGACCAACAACCCCACTATTTTTTCCACCTATTCTCCATGCCCAAGCAATAAAAAAATATCCACAGCAGATGGCTCCTTGACCACTGTAGCCGGTGTAGGAACTGTCCACCTTAATCCCCTAGTGACCTTACAAAATGTCCTTCATGTTCCTAAGTTGTCCACAAATCTAGTTTATGTCCAGAAATTAATTATAGATTTGTCTTGCAATGTGATTTTTTACAATGACCATTGTGTTTTTCAAGACAAGGATTCGGGGAAGATGATTGGACATGCTAGGGAACAGGATGGTCTCTACTTCCTTGCAGCACCTTGTCAGTTCAACAGGACCAAGGGCAGATTTGGACACCCATCTTCCTTCACCTCTGAACTTCTTTCCACTAATAAAGACAAAATTTGGCTTGCTCATCGCAGATTGGGTCATCCATCTTTTATAATTGTTAAAAGTCTTTTTCCTTCTCTGTTTAAAACTTTTGATGTTGAACAATTTCATTGTGATGTATGTGAATTGGCCAAACATAAACGTGTCAATTTTCCAATTAGGAATACAAGGAGTTCTGTTCCTTTTTCCCTTATTCACAGTGATGTTTGGGGTCTTTTTTCCATTCCTAATGTCTCTGGGGCAAGATGGTTTGTATCTTTTATTAATGACTGTACTCGTGTTACTTGGATTTTTCTGCTCAAACACAAGTCTGATATTAGTACTGTTCTCCCAAATTTTTGTTCCATGATTAAAAATCAATTTGGGGTGGGTATTAAACGATTCAGGTTCGATAAAGCTAAGGACTACTTTAATCAAACTCTTATGCATTTTTTCCAAAAAGAAGGAATAATCCATGAATCTTCATGTGTTCATACCCCACAACAGAATGGGTTAGCAGAGCGAAAAAATGATCATCTTCTTGAAAAAACCCGAGCTTTATTATTTCAAAGAAATGTCCCTAAGTCCTTCTGGTGGGAAGCTGTTCTGACTTCTACTTATCTTATAAATCGCTTGCCCACTAAAGTCTTGGAGTTCAAGAGTCCTATGGATGTCCTCTCTACTTTCTATCCTGATCTACACGCTTCCAATAATCTTGTCCCTAAAATTTTTGGATGTGTATCTTTTGTTCATATTCACAGTCCAAACAGGGGGAAACTCGATCCAAGGGCTCTAAAGTGTATTATTTTGGGCTATTCTTCGACCCAGAAAGGGTACAAGTGTTATCACCCTCCTTCCAGAAAATTCTATGTCTCTAGGGATGTTACATTCAGTGAAGAAGAGCCTTATTTTTCCCATCCTTATCTTCAGGGGTGAAGTCAATGAAGAAAGATAAGGAAGATTTCCTGCTTGACTTGTCCTTCCTGTGTCTCATGGTCCTCCTCTTGACCTTCCTCCTGTTGTCCTTGATCCTCCTTCTGAAGTCAATAATGTTGAACCTGTGTCCAAAACCATTCCTGATCTAGTGACCGAGTCTGCTCTTGAGAATATAAGGTATGGCAAAGGGAAGGTGTTCACAAGAAGGAAGATGGCTATTCCTGAACCTGTGCAGGCCCAAGAGTCCAACTCGGAGCCTTCGAATGAGGTAATAATGTCTATCCCTTTATTGCAAGATGAATTTGAATTTCATATGGATAGTAGTGACCAAATTCTTCCTATAGCCATCAGGAAAGGAATCAGAGAGTGCACAAAACGACCATTATACCCCTTTTCACACTTCTTGTCCTTTGAGAATTTTTCACCATCCCATAAAGCTTTCCTTATAAGTCTAAATACAATTGCCATCCCTACCACCATACCCGAGACCTTGTCCAATGAGGAGATGGAGGCATTGGAAAAGAATAAAACTTGGGAGCTAGTGCAGTTACCGCAGGAAAGAAAATTGTGGGCTATAAATGGGTGTATACTGTGAAATATAGAGCAGATGGATCCATAGAGAGGTATAAGACACGATTAGTTGCCAAAGGGTATACCCAAACTTATGGAATTGATTACCAGGAGACTTTTGCATCAGTTGCAAAGATGAACACAGTTCGAGTATTATTGACATTAGCAGCTAATTATGGTTGGGATTTACAGCAGTTTGATGTCAAGAATGCTTTCTTACATGGAGATCTCGAAGAAGAAGTCTACATGGAGGTCCCACCGGGATATGGGAGGAATTTGCATGGTAATACTGTGTGTAAGCTGAAAAAGGCCTTATATGGCCTCAAGCAATCACCATGAGCGTGGTTTGGAAGGTTTACTAGAATTATGTTGGCTATGGGGTACAAACAAAGCCAAGGGGATCACACACTGTTTGTTAAACACTCTCCTTCAGGGAGAGTCACAGCTCTCTTGGTGTATGTTGATAACATAATTGTAACGGGAGAAACATGTTCTGAGTCAGTGCTTAGTCAAAGAGCTGGAAATTAAAGCATTAGGGATGCTAAAATACTTTCTTGGAATTGAGGTTGCTTATTTTAGGAAAGGTATATTCATCTCACAACAAAAGTATGTTATGGATCTCCTAAAAGAAACAGGTCATACAGCATGCAAATCGGCAAGTACTCCGATAGATCCCAATATGAAACTTGGACAGGCAGAGGAAGATGCTGCAGTTGATAGAGAAATGTATCAACGTCTAATGGGAAGACTTATTTATCTATCCCACACACGGCCGGATATAGCATATGCAATTAGTGTGATTAGCCAATTCATGCACAGTCCAAAAGAATCTCATTTGCGAGCAGCATATCGAGTGTTACAGTACCTTAAGGGAACATCAGGAAAAGGCATTCTATTTAAGAGAAATGGAAATGTGGTACTTGAAGCATATACTGATGCGGATTATGCTGGATCACCAGTGGACAGGAGGTCAACTACAGGATATTGTACTTTTCTTGGTGGAAGTCTAGTGACTTGGAGAAGTAAAAAACAGAATGTGGTAGCACGATCTAGTGCGGAGGCAGAATTCAGAGCTATGGCTCCAGGTGTGTGTGAGCTACTATGGTTAAAAATCATTCTTGAAGATCTGAAGATCAAGTGGGATGGTCCAATGAGACTTTATTGTGATCTGCAATTAACATTGCTCATAATCCGGTGCAACATGATCGAACAAAGCATATTGAGGCTGATAGACATTTTATCAAAGAGAAATTAGAGAGTGGTTTAATTTGTATACCCTATGTTTCTACATATGGTCAGCTTGCTGATGTACTTACAAAAGGGTTAAATAGTCCAGCATTTCAAACTATTGTATCTAAGCTGGGAATGGAGAATGTATATTCACCAACTTGAGGGGGAGTGTTGGACGGTGGCCACTATGGACGGTGGTCTCTTGGTCTTATCCCACGGTTGTTTGTGTAGACATTGTTTTTAGTAGCTTATTAATTAGTTTCTTATTTCCTAGGACTAGATTTGATGTATAGAAGTTCCTCTATATATTTCTGTCCATGTAAACATTCAGTTTTGAGATTGAATATATAATATTCATATTCTTCATATTCTAAGATATATAGTTCTACTACTGTACTGACTTATACCACTTACTATATTGCACTAACATGCTGTACACAACCCATTCTTACAGTATAAATAAGAAAGAGACGTAAGGGACAATACACTTATGTATTCGCACAACAAAGGTTTCTCTCTATGCTCTAATGTCATTTCTTTGAATAGATGTGCTTGAATTGTGCTATAATTTTGTTCTCTGCTGTCTAAATCTTACTCTGGTTTGATAACTATTTTGCTATCATACAAGAATATTATTCAGAGCACTTGGTGGTACTCTCTTTGTTGTTATTAAAAAAAAGCCACAACTAACCAACCCATGAACACCCTATATTGGTGAGCTGGTAGGTGTGCTGTCTTCCTAAAAAGGAAAGGGGTTTGGGTCTTGGCAATTTGGTGTCTAAGAACAAGAACATTGCTCTGGCAGCTGAATGGCTATGGTGTTTTCCTTTGGAACCTCATTCCCTTTGGCATAAGGTTATTCGGAGAATGGCTTAGATCAAAATGGGTGGGAAGCTAATACAGCAACCCAAGCTTCTCATTCTAGTCATCGGAAATTTATCTCACATTGTTATGTCTTTGCTTTCCTTGAAGGTAGGTAATGGTTCTCATGTCAACTTTTGGGAGGACCATTGGATAGGAAATTCCTCTTTTAGTTTGACTTTCCCTTGGCTTTGTCATCTTTCTTCCTTGCGCAACTCTCCTATCAACAATTTTTGTGGTATTCAAGATTCCACTGTTTCTTGGGATTTCCACTTTTTTTGTAACTTGATAAAGAATCCTCTGAATTGGAGGTTCTTTTGGGTCTACTTGACTCTGATCGTTTGTCCTTAAGAATTTGGTATGTTGATCCTTCTGGTCTTTTTTCCTGCAACTCTTTTTTTCAATTCTTAACTCGGTCTTTTATTTGGACAAATGTGCTTATTAAAATTAATTTGAATGATATGCTACAGGTTCATAGGCCACATAAGGCAATTTTCCTGGTATGTGTTATGTGTGGCACAAGCTCAGAATCAGTTCCTCATCTATTCTTGCATTGTTCTGCTGTTACTTTATTGAATTCTTTGTTTGGCATTTTTGGAGAATGTTGGGTGTGCCCTAGGTCCTTGGGCCATTTTTTGATGACTAGTTTTATTGGTTTTGGTAGAAGTGAAGAAGCCAAATTTTTGTGGCAATGTGCAATATTTGCTACACTTCGTTTCATTTGGTTGGAGCATAACTCTTGCATTTTTAGGGATATCTCTTCGGATAATTATGTGCTTTGGGATAAGATTAGGTGTAAAGCACATGGTCTTTTTAGAGGGATGTCCCTTACAGATATGTTGAGGGATTGGGTAGCTTTGCTACATTGATGTCTTTTGTTCCCTGTTTGCTTTTTCTTCTCTTTTATTTTAAGGAGGATTTATTTTAATTAAATTCTTGTCTTGTCTAAAGGAAAAAAACCTGCTATACAATGCCCATTAGTACAGTATAAATGATAAAGAGGCGTAAGGGACAACACACCTACGAATTTGCACAAAAAGAATTTCTTTCTAGATCCTTCTTTTTCTGCAATCTCTATGACTGAAAATATTACTGTTAGCCCCCCAATACAATATTTAAACCCAATGAGTGGGACCTTTTGTTTGTAAGCGCATGCCTTCTTGATCATCATATCATATTCTAGTACAAAGAGTACAAGGGGGGACGAAAAATACCTTGCCCCCCCCTCTCGAACAGCAAAAGCCTACGGAGAAAATAAAGCAACAGAAGGAATGCTTCAGCCAAAAAGTTGAGTCAAATCCCTTTGCAGAACAGAGAAAGAAACTTCCCCTCCCCTCCCGGACCGCCATCTCTTCAAACAATCCCATTGATGAAAGCATTGAATAGTCTTGATAACCATACTTTGCTTTATTGGGCCTGGGTGGCCATATGTGCAAATTAGGCAATTGAAATCTCATATTCTTTTGGAAATTGACGTAGTGAGTGTTCAAAGTGATAGCATAACTGCAGAAAAGAAATCTGGCAGTGTTTACCCTTTGTGTCAACCTAAGATGCACAAGCATATCAAATTGGTGCTTGTATCCATATTGTACACATATAAGATAAACATGTGCATGATATGGCTTCTCTCATGTTTTCTTTCTGAAATTTTTGCAGAAACCAGCAAAACCTGTTTAGAAATGTATGAACTGTGTTTCAAAACGTGTCAAAATGTTTCAGAATGGAGAGTAATGTTTCAAAATACAGAAAATGACTCTAAGTTATGCCCAAATGTGACAAAATCGACAAACTCATCTTTAACCCGGCAAAACAATTGAATTTTAGCACCTTATAAATGGAATATATTTAATATGTTTTGTTTTAATGTTTTTATTACCCTGACTTACTAAATTTTTCAAATACAGTCTTATCCTTGTATTGTATTGTGTTGGATATGATACTCTTACTGTGCTTCTTGGTATCAACGCTTTGTTGATCTTTCTTTTCCAGTAGAATCTTCATGAACACTATCATTGGTCTTGTCATCTTGCCATTAACATCAATAATCCGTCCTTACACATCCTAATTCCTCCCATTGCTCATGTGGAAAGGTCTCCTGCCTCTGGTATACACTCATAACCACATTCTATACTCTTTGGCCTCAGTAAGTTACTGCCCAATTAAGGCAATCAAAGTTCTATGATTAGCCTTTTTGCTGGTGGTGACAGTTTACTTTTCTCCATAGGCCCATTTATGGAGCTTCGCTCAGATCTATCCAAGCTTTGAACAAGTGGAAATCAGCATCTGTGGTAAACTTGCTGAGCCTGATTATTTGATCAAATAAGCAGCAGAATTCCTCAACCATGTTAAATTTATCAACCTTGCTATCTGAGGTGGTGCCTCAAGCAGCTTAGGTTGTGCTTGATTATTCAGCTAGAAATTCCACTTCCTCTCTAGATTGCGTTTGGACCCAGTTCTGGCTGCTGCCACTGCCTCTGTTGATGTTGTGCAACATCTCCTTTCTCTGGGACTCTTGCTTTTCTTAACATCTTTCTCTCACTCCCAAAATTAGACTCTGACTGCATTATGTGTTGAAATTTTCTGTTAGTAGAGGTTCTGTACTTCTCTACATAATTTAAAATTCTTAACAGGATATGTACCATGAGAAAGATGCCAATTTTCTTACTGTACCTTTTGCTGAAACCCCATAGAGGAGAAGACCAATAGAGGCCCATTAAGAAGAGTTGATCTGATGGAGGATAGCCTGATAAACATAGGTAGAGGAAGAGAAGGCCAAGGAAAACTCAAAAAGAAACCATTAAGAAAGACCTTCATCAATGGCCATTCCGAAAACTTATTTTTGACAGAACACAATGTTGTTGTTTGTTCCACATAACCAACTCCACCCAGTGGAAAAAGGCTTTTGTTGGTGTTTTTGTTGTCGTAGGATCTTTTGCTGAAAACAGGTAGGCTGATGGGTTAGATTTTGTTGAGTGCGTTTAGATAAGTTGGCATAGGCTCATGTACACACACACATTTAGAACATGAAAGTAGAAATGCAGTAGGATAATATATATAAATGACAGCTTGTATAGGTTATTTGAATTTTAAAATTTAAATGCCTGACGAGTCATGTAGTTATTGATTGGTGGTTTTATGGCACTCCCCTGCTGACTAGGAACAAATGCAGGGAGATGCATGTTACAAAAGATTCCCCCCCCCCCCCACACACACAAAAGTAGTAATCATTTTATTGAATTTGTTTACTATTGTTCTTTTTTCTTACAAGCACGTCTTTGCCATACATTGTCTATGGCTTCTAAGAGGGCTTTGCTCATGCTTGTTGCAGGGCTGTTCGCATTGCACCTTTCTCCAACAGATTAGCTCAATCAGTACCGTCAAAAATTCAAGGGCTTAGGTGCTTTGGCAATTTCGGAGCTCTTAGATTTTCAGAACCTATCAGAACACTTGCAGAAAGCATGGTTGATCGGATGGTTAAACATAGCTCCCAAAGTGGAGGGAAATATGTTTCAGTGCATCTTCGATTTGAGGAGGTCTTATTCTAACATCTTTGTACTTATGTTGTTAGATTTGCTAGATACATTATTGATGCAGAATGGATAAGCATAATTTGGGATTATTTATGATAATTTAGGGATTTTACCTTATCTCTAGATAAATTACTTTATTTTAGCTTTAGTGATGCGGCTGATGTGGCTGCATCATACATTTTTGGCTAACTTATTTACCCTCACTTAAAATGCTCAGTAGCCAATGGCTATCTAATCTAAAGGGGTATTTTGGTCTACTAACATCAACTAAAATTAATATTACCTAGAATTCCAAGAAAAAACCCTAAAAACAAGATTTGAGCTTACCTGCTGTGCATGACTTACAGTCCAAAAGCTGAAGCTCCTTTATCCTCTGATTCCATGCTCTTAGTCATAGCCTCATATCTATTCTGGATTGGAGCTACTGATTTTTCCTCTTTATCTCCCTTTATTCTCTAATATTTTCCACTATGTGTCTCACTTGGCCTTTTGAGTTTCATTTGGTTAGATGTGCACTTACATTATTATGTTTCTAGCATTGTCAATTTGGATTACATTATGTTTTTAAAGTATTATCATGACTTAATTTGCATTTAAATCTTATTTTGGTTATGATCAGTCATTATATGAATAATTTTAATTATTTTTTTAAACATCCGCATCGCTTCAATGATGCAACCACATTGCCTTGCCGCACCAAAGCAAAGCGGTTCTGGGGATGGCCGCCTCAACCCGCTTTCTGCCTTGTGACAACACTGGTTATTTTTATTTATGATAATTTAGTGATTTTACCTTATCTTTAGATAAGTTATTTTATTTTAGCTTTGGTTTTTCTGTATTTGATGGGAGTTGTCTGCATGTCTATTGTATGATTATAAATACCCATTGGTTGCTTTATGTTGGTATCTTTTGCAAATTATTAATAAATAGACTATTGTCAATTTTTATGTCAGCTTCTTGTGTGTTTTAGTTCCTTAGTTCTTCATCAATTATATATTATAATTATAAAGTTTTTCTCTGTATAAAGGATATGGTTGCATTCTCATGCTGTGAGTATGACGGTGGGGAGGAGGAGAAACATGAAATGGATATTGCTCGTGAAAGGAGTTGGCGAGGTAAATTCAGAAGAAGGCATAGGATAATAAGGCCTGGTGCAAATCGGGTTGATGGAAGATGCCCATTGACTCCATTGGAGGTAAGCAGTTACAAATTCTTTTCCTTCTTTTCTTGGGTTTCTTCATCGTTGTCCATTTTTCTCTTCTTTGTATTTGTGCTATATTATATTCTTTGGAAAAAAATGTTCACTTAGGAAATTATTTGTTGTTTTTGCTTAGGGTTTACATTTTCTACTGCTTTATTTTTTTTTCCTTTGGTAGAAAAGAATCAAGTAAGGAAACGTTTGGTGCACAGAATCCTAAGTATTGTGTTGCAACAATTTTCCAAGAAATTTGATTTGAACTTAATAATTAGATACTCAGGTATATTAGATTCTGATAGACCTATAGCCAACATATATTCAAGAAGAAATAGGAAGAATGATAATAGACAGACAAGAATGGCAGGTGTATGAAAGAGGGAAGAAAAGGGAAGGTAAAAGAGTAATTCCCATTAATGATTATGTGCCAAGTGAGGTGCTTCCTGAGGTGCTTCCAAATGATGAGTTAGTTACAGGGCAAGGGAGGAATGAGGATTTGGAGGAGAGAGAAGATGGCGGACCATAGCAGAGTGAGTGGGAAAAGAAAGATATAGGGAGGTGGGGAGGAAGGAGAGAGGTAGGAAAAGAAGTCAGGTCTTGGGGGGGGGGGGTGGGTAAACTTATCCTAAGGCTAGTTAGTCATTTCTCTGGGATCTCTTACGGTGTTTATATCTTTTTCCTTTCAGTTTCTTTCCATTCGAAGAAATTCTGCAGAATATTCTTCTGCTGTAACGAGCAGATTCCAGTTTCTCTTGTTAATATTATCAGTCTCTATTATTTTGGTATCAGAGCTCCCAGGGGAGCTTGAATGGTATCAACACGTATGGAGAACTGGGTTGAGGCTACGGAAAAAAGGTTGGAGGAGAATCAGGACCGTTTGCTGAGTATTGAGGCCATGATGACTGAATTTCTGGAGTGAAACCATAGGCGGCAGTCTGGAGAAAATCATGCAGAAACAGAAGGTAGTAATTGGAATGGAGTACAGGGAGGTGGTGGGGGTGACCATCAGACCAGGAGGCTGAAGGTTCCTTATTTCACCAGAGAAGATCCTCATGGGTGGATTTATAGGGCCAAAAGATATTTTCATTTGAATGGAGTTCCTGATGCTGAGAGGGTGTCCGCATCCACCATATGTTTGGAGGGGAGGGCTCTCAACTGGTTTCAATGGTGGGAGGCTTGAACAGCAGTGATTTCCTGGGGAATGTTCAAGGGAGTTCTGTTAGAGGTTCCAATCGGCAGCATCGGAGCACCCATAAGAAACTCTCATGGGTTTTTGTTAGTTGAGATCGGTGGGAGAATACCGGGAGAGTTTCGAACTGCTCTTGGCGCCCCTGTGCTGAGGAAGAGGTGCTTAAGGCAGCTTCCATGAATGGATTACAGGATGAGATTAAGGCCGAGATGTGACTTCAACTCACTGGAGATTCTGGGGAGATGATGCCTTTGACTCAGGGGTCAAGGAATGAAACCAATTGAAGGGTCAAGTCTCAGAGCACCCTATTTTTCGACCTGAACCCTGTTCAAACTGGGTCGCATTGGGGAGTTGGGCCTATGGCCCAAATGAGCCCTTAACCAAGAGCGGCCCAGTAGTGAAGACATCCCCACAGAATTGGGTATCGACAATAAGGGTCGAACCTACCCGAGCTTTGCAACACCCCAATGTTGGAGCCAAAGCTGATGCGTCAACTGAACGTAGTGGGGAGGGAACAACCGGAAGTGGGCGGAGAGGAGGACCTGGGTTCTGTTGACTCATTGATGATGAGTGGCAGGATCAATGGAACAAAGGGTTATGTTTATGTTGCGACGAACATTTCTGTTAATCTTGGGACCGGAGGGGGATAAGGGGGATAAGGAGGAAGGTCGGGTGGAGGTAGGAGAAGGAGATGGTGATGGTCCAGAGGGTTCCATGCTTCAGCTGAACATGGGTAGTATTGCAGTGGAGGTAGGGAATGGTCAACGAATTAGCAGTCAAGGGATGTGTAAGGGTGTTCAATTACATCTGCCAGAGGTGTTAATAGTACATGATTTCTTTCTTCTTGAACTTGGAGGGTTTGATGTGGTTTTGGGGTTTGAGTGGTTGAAGGGTTTAGGAGATATAAGGGCTAATTTCAAAGAGTTGGTTATCAATGCAATGGTGGATGGGAAGGTAGTAGAAATCAGAGGGCATCCAGCTTTATCCAGAACTATGGCTTCTTTAAAAGCCATGATGAAGGCGTTAAAGAAAGAGGGGGAAGGTTATTATGTGGAGTTGAGGACAATGTCTATAGTGAAGGAAGAGCAACCACAGGTTGAGGGAATGATTGTGGAGATGTTAGCTGAATTTGCAGATGTTATGGCGGAACCAAAAACATTGCCTCCTGCTAGGGATGGAAACAGGCCAGGCCAAGCCAGACTTTGCCTTAAACAAGCCTGGCCTGTATCTCAATTATAAGGTCTGAGTTTGGCCTGTGAGTTTGAAATAGACCGAATTTTAAGACCTGGCCTGGCCTTTTCAAAAGTCTGGCCTAGCCTGAAAGCCTATTTAAAGACCTACTTTGTAATAAGGCCTTTAAATAGGTTAATAGACCTATCTTTAAATAGGCCAATAGGCCTTTATATAGGCTAACAATCCTGCCTTTAAATAGGTCAACAAGCCTTTACATAAGCTAATAGGCCTAAGCCTTGAAATAGGCCAACAATATATACTTTTGTTATAACTTAACACTCACTCCTTGCTTTTATAGATGCTCACCATTTTCTTGCTCTAGTCTTTGTTCGATGTGGGACTTAGAGATATACTAAATAACAAAATTATTGGAGACATATAGTTGCCTTCAATCTTGCTAACTCTATATCCCACCGATTATGTATACGTGTTGATCCACGTAGGAAGCCGTATCCACATAATATGTAAATCAATTGTCTACAATGTTCGAAATCTTAAAAATAGTTCTTTCACTGCTTATCCTTGCTAGTGCAATATGAGTTGGAAAATGATAATTTCACTTTGGAGTACGCTGCGTTTCTACTTTCTTGTTATTCCATAATATTTCGTGGCATTCGCAACAGCAATCAGATCACCATTTCTGGTGCTCTCTCACTCTAAATCTAATCCCCCACCCCAGCTTTGTTTTGTTTTGCAATCCAATCCCCAGAACACTGACTTCATCTTCTGACTTCATCTTCTTCCCCTCCCCCCATTTTCAAGTGAGTTGTTAATTTTTCCATTATTAATTGATTCCAATTTTATTGTTGTTAATTTTGGGAATAAATTATAAATAAAGTCCTATGCCAATGCCATACCATTACCATATCATGCCAATTTCACTCTTTCTCTTTATTTTTATATAGTTAGCAAGATTAAAGGAAACTACATGCTTCTAATAACTTTGCAACTTGGTATATCTCTAAGTCTCACATTGACCAAAGGCTAGAGCAAGAAAGTGGTGAGCATCTATAAAAGTAAGGGTTAAGTGTTAAGTTATAAAATAATTCTAATATATTATTTCCATTCTAACTTATTAACTTAGGTTTTAACTATTGATTTTTATTAAAATTTAATTAAAAAATATATTAATATATTATAATAAATTAATAATTATAATTATTATAATAATATATATTATATTATATATAGTTAAATAGGCCGGCCTGTCAAACCTATTAGATGGCCTAAGACTTGACCTTTTTAGTTAAATAGGCTTTTAAAAAGGCCTTGGCCAAGCTTGTTTAGTAACAGGCCAGGCCTCAGGCCAGGCCATAGGCCCCTGACGAGCAGCCTAACTTATTTCCACCCTTACCTCCTGCAAGGGAGCACAATCATGCTATTCATTTGAAGGAAGGGGCCCCAGTTCCCAATATCCGACCCTATCGTTATCCTCATTATCAAAAAGAAGAGATTGAGAGGTTTGTGGGGGAAATGTTGGCAACCGAAATGATTAGGCCAAGCCATAGTCCTTTCTAAAGGCCTTTGATTTTTGTGAGGAAGAAGGATGGGAGTTGGAGGTTTTGCGTTGACTAGAGGGCTTTAAATAGTATTATGATTCCAGATAAATTTCCCATTCTGATTATTGAGGAACTATTAGATGAGTTGGGAGGAACCGAAATATGTTCTAAGTTGGACTTGAGGTATGGCTATCATCAAATTCGCATGAGGTAGGAAGACATTAAGAAGACAGCTTTCTGTACACGAGGGTCATTATGAGTATTTGGTGATGTCTTTTGGCTTAACCAATGCTCCCTCAACATTTCAATCTCTCATGAAGGTATTGTGGCCCTTTTGAAATTATTGAGAGTGGGAAAGGTGGCTTACAAACTTGCCTTGCCAACTTATGCTCGAATCCATCCTGTATTCCATGTTTCACAGTTGAAGAAAGCTATTCCTCCGAGTGTTCCTAGTCAGCACCTTCCACCTTCTCTCACTGAGGATTTAGAGCTACAAGTATAACCTGCAGCTTTGTTGGCAACTAGGAGGTTACTGGATGGTTCTGTGGAGGTCTTGATCAAGTGGGAGAATCTTTTGGATTTTGAGAATTCTTGGGAATCCTTTGAAACAATTAAGCAACAATTCCCAGCTTTTCATCTTGAGGACAAGTTGGCTTTTGTTTTGGGGTTGGGGGGGCATTATAGTTGTACGGACTGGCCTGGCCCGGCTGGTCCACCCAGGAAACCCGCTACCCAAGCTCCAGGCTGGTCCGGTCAACCTATTAGACCATTTTTCTGGTCGACTTGGTCAGACCCGGGTGACTCGATGATCAACCCGGCTAGGTTGACTCGGGTTGGCCAGTTTTTTATTTTGTTTACAGAAACTAAACAAAAAATGCAATTTTTAGGATTTGAACACCATACTTGAAGGTCTTTGTCATAAAATACATTCTACCACTAGACCATATATGCTTTCGTTGAATATTATTTTAATTTCTTAATTTATTATGTAACCAATAGATTATTATCATTGTTTGTTTAGAAGTATTTTTTTCATGTAATAATTTTTGTTTAATAATTTTTAATATAATATATTTTATATCAAGTAAATTTTCATATAATATTTTTTATAAAATATTTAATTCTTTGTCCAGGTTTTCTGATTCGACTTATTAACACACGGTCGGACCGTTGACCCGGTGACCCGGCTTTTTGACTGGGTCAACCTCTGGTCTAGGTTATACAATTATGCCTGTAACCAACGTATATTCAAGGAGAAATAGGAAGAATAATAATAGAAAGACAAAAGAGTGGCAGGTGTATGAAAGAAGGAAGAAAAGGGAGGGTAAGAGAGTAATTCCCATTAATGATTATGGGCCAAGTGAGGTGCTGCCAAATGATGAGTTAGTTACGGGGCAAGGGATGAATGGGGATTTGGAGGAGAGAGAAGATGGGGAACCATAACAAAATGATCGGGAAAAGAAAGATATAGGGAGGTGGGGAGGAAGGAGAGAGGTAGGAAAAGAAGTCAGGTCTTGAGGGGGGGGGGTTAGCCTATCCTAAGACTGGTTATTCGTTTCTCTGGGATCTCTTACAGTGTTCATATCTTTTTCCTTTCAGTTTCTTTCCATTCCAAGAAATTCTGCAGAATGTCCTTCTGCTTTAAGGAGCAGAGCTCCAGTTTCTCTTGTTAATATTATCAGTCTCTATTAGATTCCCAATTGATTTGTTAATAGGATTCCTCTGAATTTAAATATTTTCTGTGTTTCTTTTCTAAAAGGCTAAATCAAATGCTAGCAGCAGTGGGGGCACTGTAGTGGTGACAGCAGTGGGGCATGAAACTAGATATCCCATGGTTATGAATTGGAATTTGTTTTCCTACTTTTTCATTCCTTGCTAATTTAGTCTTCCTAAAAATCCTATTTGAAATCATACGATAGATAGCAATCATAGATTCCCATGATAGGGTTACTGGAAATTCTTTGAAAGACAGAAGAGGAGATACACATTTGAGCTTGAGAAGTATTCAAATGCAAAATAAAAATAAAAAATTACAAGGAAGACACAATCTTTTAACGGAGTGAATGTAAGAAAGCCCCCCATCACTCTGATTATCCACAAATGAAATCCCATTTGACTTATTGCACTTGTCCTCAAGTGTATCACTTTTCAGTTATTGGGTGTTCCATGAGTGTTTTTGGCAAAATTGCCAGTTTGGGTCTTAAAGTAAGAATAATATTTGTGTCATGGTTCTGATTTTCACAGCTCATTTTATTTGATGCTGTAGGTGGGAATGATGCTTAGAGGCATGGGTTTTGATAATACGACCTCAGTATATGTTGCAGCAGGAAAGATTTATAAAGCACAAAAGTACATGGCACCACTTAAACAGATGTTTCCACTGTTACAAACCAAGGATACACTGGCTACTCCAGATGAGCTTGCTCAATTCATGGTATTTAAAAAGTGATCTATGCTTACTTAAAACAAGAAAAATCCATATTATTCTTTATAGAAAAGAAAGATGATTCCAGGAAAAAACAAATTTCTGTAACACTCATGTTTATGATGTAGGGCCACTCGTCTAGGTTGGCTGCTCTTGATTATACTGTTTGCCTTCATAGTGAAGTATTTGTTACAACTCAAGGTGGAAATTTTCCACACTTCTTGATGGGTCACAGGCGCTATATGTATGGTGGGCATGCAAAGACAGTTAAACCTGATAAGAGAAAATTGGCTCTATTATTCGATAATCCTAATATAAGGTACAACTTTGTCTCTCTTTCCTGGTTTTTATTTATTTTTCCAGTTGCTTTTTGCGCTGGGCGGTAAAATATTTGTGTAGAAGATGAATTTTATTTGTGTAGAAGATTGATAGATACCCACCTTTTCTGTTACACACCTTTTCTGTTACCCCAAGAGATTATCACCTAAATTAGGCATGGATCGTGAGCTCCAACAGCAGCATAACTTCCAGCTGATGTGGCAGGAGTCAAGTTGGGGGGGAAGGAGATAAAAGGGAAAATCTGTTAGGAGGAAAAGGGGATAAAATGGGAGAAGAGGGGGAGAAGAGGCATTGGAGAATTAGGAGGAAATTGGGAGGGAGAGACCAGGCACCCTCGAATTTCCTGGATTATCTGTTTTTCTCTTTCATTTACTGAGAGTTCTATTCTGTAAACTTCTTTTCTGTCCCCACTATCTGATATCACACTGATATCAGCTCAGGAGAGGAGATTTATACTTCTATTTCAGTGTTTGTGTGTGATTTTGTAACTAGTTTCTATCAAAGACTATTAACCTAACAAGAGAAAAATTGGCTCTATTATTTGACAATCCTAATATAAGGTACAACTTTGGCTCTTTCCTTTTTAGAAGACGAAGAATATGTTTGTGTGTGTGTGTGTATGGTATAAACTAACCATCCTAGTTATTTTTAAAGTTCTATCATTGATTTTATACAAAAAAACCTGGTATGGGTTAGGATTAGCTTTCTGGATTGTCTTTGGTGTTCTGCTTTATGCGAGTTTCTGACTCGGATATGCAAAGAGATTGGGCAGTCTTATTGCATTAGTTTTTTCTTGCAATACCTTGTATATAGTCTTTTCTTGTTTTTGGAGGATCTCTTGTCCTCCTCTCATTGTACTTCCCCTCTTTTCTCTCTAATGATTTTCTTTTACTATAAAAAAAAAACAAAAGCCGACCCCACCTAGTGGGAAAAGGCTTGGTTGTTGTTGTATAAAAGACAAAAATTAAAACAAGCTTGTTATGGTTGTGATAAGCCCATATTGCTTTATTTTAGGAGAAAGAGGAATAGTGGGCTGAATGAAAATGGGCCAAGTAGAGGAAGCAGCTGCAGGTTTACGAAAGGAGAAATAAGGGGAATAAGGGGAGAGGTGTGGAAAATACGCTAAATAGGGAGAGATTGACAAAAGAAGAGTTTGTTACTGAGTGGGACAGCTGGTGCAATGCCAATGGAGAGGGAAATTCTGGTATCCCACCAGAATGTGAGGGACTTGATTAGAAAGTGGGAAGGAGGGGAGAGAAGAGGACATGATGAATTTTGGTCTTGTGGTCTGGGTTAGGGAGAGGAAGCTGGGGTGTTTCTTCTCAGGGGTTTATCTCTGATTTTCTTTCTTTTCTGCATTTTCCTATTAGTTTGTACAGAGGGTTACCTCTGAAATCAAGGAGCTGGTCTCCATTTTCTGTTTAGTGAAGTTTCAGTCCCTATCAGGTAGCATTTGATATATTTGGTTATTTGCATTTCTGAAGACTTGGTTTATGATAGAGTACAATGACATCATTTGATCCATGTAGCCGACTTCACTTAGTGGGAAAAGGCTTGGTTGTTGGTATTTTTATCCTTTTTAGGCAGATTATAACCTCCACTTTTTCTCTCACATCATTAGTTAATGTATCTTGCAGAAATCCCCTTCTCCTCCTACCCCTGGGAAAAAACTACGAAAAAAAAAAGAGAAAATAATAAAATTCTTTACATAGTATATTACACATTTTATGTTATTCTGGTGGATTTGTATCATATTCTAATGTTTGTTGTTTGTTGGATTACCAATGATCTAGGGAAACATGAATCAATCGAGTAGTTCTCTATAATGTGTTTCCTGCATGACAAACTAATGCTTAACCAATGGTTATTACTCATGGCACATTCTTCTCTGTTATGCATTGCTATGAGGCGAGTAAATAAATAGGGCTAAACCTTGTCATTATATTTTTACCTTGTTTTAGTGGAAATATCTGAGTTACCAACAGGGATTGGGTGTGGTGGTAAGTGAGCTGCAATCCCAAGGAGAGGACTAAAAGTTCAAACCTTGGAGTAGGCACTTGTTGGGAGGGCCTCATGGTTTGGAATCAGTCGCAGCTGTGCAGGATTAGTATTAATCCCAGTCAAAGACAATAAAAAAGGTGGAAATATTAGTGTTAACAACCTAATGTGCTTAACTCTTGTAACATTTAATGGGCACTGTTGAAGTGTTGGGGAGAAAGGACGATAAGATTTTATGGTAATGTTCTTCAAGGATGCTTATGTGCACCTAGAGCATCGGATTGCTTCTTATATGGGCTTTCTTTCTACTGCTTGCTGTTCAAGGAAATTTTGGTAGACTTAATGGATGAAGTGATTTGAGAATTTCAGTGTTTTGAAGATCTCTGGTCTTCACTATTCTATTTTCATTTTTAAGATTTACTTTTAGCTTTCCTTAGATACTTTATCCTCGTAGTTTTCTTCCTTAGTAATAAATTTCTCCTTCGAGGGTCTTTAGGCAAAACATGGCTTCAATCAAGATATACTGGTTAATTTATAAATTATCTCCAAGCTTTTATTTGTTTCATTTAGTATGGAAAGAACACATGCTATGTTTGAATGTACTAATGAAATGTCTGAACTTTGAAGTAGATGAAGCTAAGACATGAAACCCATACAGATGTTCAAAGGGAATGGAGATTTTATTGCATTGATGAGCTCCTTTATCTGTGCCTTTTACTTTGTCTTCTTTTCGGTCTGTCCTTATTTAGGAGGAAATTTCTTCTTATCTTTAATAATTTGTATTCTTTTATCAGGAAAAATCCCTCAAATTAGGGGTCTTACGTACAAAATGAGGTATTCAGTTTTCTATTTTGTGAGGTATCGAGAAATTCTTGAAATTTTGCACCCTTAAATTCCATGAGGTGCTCTTATCAGAAATATGTTGTTGGATTAAAGCAACCTTCATCACATATATCATGTCAAGAAAACTTCACATCAACAGTGAATTTCCTTTCTAGTAAATTACAGTATTACACTAACTTCCTACACATCCTCTCTAGATTTAATTTTTCAAAGACCTTCCACTGTGTGTAGATGGAAAAATAAAGGTTAGTTTTCTTATGAAAATACTTTATGCTTATAAAGATGAGATATTCTAGCTCAAACACATGGCCACTTTGATTAAAACTTATCAAGAGAAGCCTTGACATAAATTATTTAGTTGAGTTGTTCTTCTTTTGTTTTTGTTTTGTTTTAAAAACTTGGAATGCATTTCGGAAGGGTTGTTTTGGCAAAAAATACTGTCATTCACATTGATGTCATGTTAATATTTTTGTTAAGAGTCACACATCGTCTGCCTCAATATTTCGGGTGCGGTTTATATCTTTGTCGGCCACTCCACTTAATGCCAATTGATTTTAGGTTGGAATCTCATATGGTATCAGAGTCAAGATCTCATCTTTGTCGCCTACTTCGTTAGGCTTGTTTCTGCCTACTTCGCTAGACTTGTTTTTGCCTACTTCAATAGGCTCGCCTGTTCTATCCAGACATCTGTGGAGGGAGGTATTAAGAGTCTCACATTGTCTGCCTCAATATTTTGAGTGCGGTTTATATATCTGTTGAGCCGCTCTACTTAATGTCAATTGTTTTAGGTTGGAAACTCACAATTTTTAATGGGCAGATTATGGAAGACTAAATGTCACATGAAAATTACAAATAGTGAGGTGAGCGGAATATATGAAATTAGAGGGGGCATTTGTGTTTCTGAAAGATCAGGGTGGAGGGTGGCAGTGTTGGATAAATTCTTGTTGATGTACAATTCATATGAAATACAATAAACTACTACGTGATAAATTCTTAATGTAACATTCATACTAAATTTGAAATGCAGTAAGTGCTAATAGAAACCAAGTGGTTATATTGTTAAGAATCCAATGAAGTCTACATCCCACTACAAAGAGAACTCTAAGCAATAACATGTCTTCAAAATGTGACTCCACTATTCATGTAACTGCCCTTGGTACTATAGCATAGCTTTGTGACTTTTGATAGTGTCTATGGACACAGACAAGTACACATGTAACTTTTAGCTTCAATTTTTTCATAATTGACTCAACAAATCAAGTTAACAAACACTGATGAAAGAAGATGAGCCAAATTAGACTCATTAATAGTACAAACAAGATTTCACCCTTAGTAAGATTTTTATGCTTTCTAACTATCAATCTCAAATATACATGTAAATGTTCTTTATCATTTTTAATTATTTTCAAGTCTATAAATGTTGATGTAACTATTCTTCCCAGCTGCCAACCATTCATCAGGTTCTTTTCCTATATTTCAATACCTTGATAGCTTTTGTACTCATAAAATTTACGACTGGATATTTATTACTGATTTTGCAGATGGGAAGTATTCAAGCAACAAATGAAAGACATGCTTCACCATAGTGATCAAAAGGGAACTGAGTTGAAAAAGGCTGGTGGTTCTCTTTATAATTTTCCTATGCCAGATTGCATGTGTAAACAAACAGAAGCCAAAAATGAAAATGGTAGCGCTAGGAAATATATGAAGCTTTGAATGTAAAAAGATCATCTTTAGGAATATAAATTGTTCATTACCTGTAATTTTTTTTTGTATCATAAAGTACGAATTCAAAAAGAACAAGTTATTGTTTTATATAAGCTTGAAAAAAGCCATTAATTAAGGCTTCAATCTGTTCTTTTTTTTATTATTTATTTACTAGTGAAAATTAGCAGTGAAATAATTTATTGTACGAGATAATTGTATGCCGAGACAGACTTGCACCTGATTATCATTATTCATTCTTCGACGACTGGGGAGCTTTGTATTATAACTTGATTGCAATTTAGCAAGTGATAAATAATATAACAATTGGTTGCAATTTTGTAGCCCAAACGGCTCTTTTCTCATGTGTCATGTGCAAAAATAGTTTAGAAATATTACTATTTATTTTTGTATTGTAAAATAGTTACTGTTCTTCCATGTGGTTGAGGGGATGGTCAGAGAATGGTCGGAGATACTACAGAGTTCCACATCAATCGGCCGTCCTGGTCCATCGGTCGAAGACAAGGTGGGTGTACTTACAAAAACATTATAATGCTTAGGTCTGTCTTGAGTGATACGGTATAGGTTGAGAAAATTAAACATATTTGATATAACACTTTTAATAGGGATATAAATAAAATGAGTTATTCGTAAATTATTCACATTCAATATGTTAAATCTTCTATCAAACTCATTTAATTAATTAAACAAACAAGCTTAATCTTAAATGTATAAATAAATTAAGTTTAACCTTCATAATTTTAGATAAGAAAATGTATAGATAATAATAATTTATATATTATTCTTACTTAGTACATTGTAATTTATCTAAAAAATTGTAATTTTATTTAGTACTATCTATCACTTATCTAACTTCAATTTTTAAAGAGTCTTTTACTCTCTTCTTATTTTTACTTTATCTTTTAGTATAAAGATATTTATTAAATATTAAATTAATAAACTTAGAAAATACTTTCAAGGAAAGAATTGATAAAGGGAAAGAAAATAATCAAACTTTAAATAAATTAAACAAATCAACCTCAAATTTAATATTTTAAACAAGTTAAACTGAAGCTTTAAATTTATCTCGTTAAAATAAATAAATTAAATTTAAATAACATCTATTTTTCATAATATAAATTTAAACTTTAAGTGCTCGACTTATTAAATAAAGGGTGAGGCCATTATGTTCTAAATAATGGGTCATGTGCGTGTTGTTCTTGGGCCCAACAGGGAATTGACAGTCTAACTACTTTTCAACCTTTTTAGGTTTTTGATGAGTCAAGGGTGTGGCATTTTACTTTGTTGCAGTTTTTGTTTATTTAATTTAATTTATTTATTTGTTACAAAGGAGGGCCAAGCCCAAAAGAGGAAATAAGCTTTGATAAGACAACTCTACGAGCATAGAAACCTCTAATGGCAGTAATGAGTGGGAAATGATTTCGGTACATCCTTAAACACACTACACCCTTTCAATAAAGGGATGCAAATCCTTTGTAGTTTCAAAACAACTGCATCAAATCTCAACCTTGAAAAATGTTTCATTTTATGATAAAATAAAAATTATAAGTATAACTAAAGAAATATGAGTCATCCACACCATGCAATTACTTTTTTAACTCTAGAGGATCCAAGTCCTCAATAAAGTTCTTGAAAGAATTATAATTTCGGAGAACATATGTTGATATATAAACATAAGGAGTGGGCAAAATAATATGCTCAAGAGAATGATACATTATAAAATATCATCTATCTAGGAGGATTCTATTATGGTCACAAATAAGTTTTGGACCATCCATGGTCCATGGAATATTACCTTATGTAGCAGGTAATCTGGTTTTCTGGCATTTTCTATATTGTATATTTTTATATTATAGTTTAGTCCTTAACACTTAAAAGATTGCAACATAGTCCTTAATTTTTTTGAATTATGTTGTCTAAAGTGAAGGTAAAGTTGGAGTGTAGGATTTACGAGGGAGATCAGAGCTGGAGAGAGATTGTTCTAGCAAGGTTCAATTTGATTGGGTATGTTTATGTCCTTTAGTCACTTTATTCCGTCAAGTTCATTTGGGGTTGGGCATTTGTATGTAATTGTAAAAGAACTAACACAAGGACATTAATGTAATTCACTTGCCAATAATTTGTATATTTATTAGGGACTGTTAACGCATAAAATATTGGTTTGACTAAAATAGCTTATGCAGAATACTAAGTCATCAGTTGAGGCGGGATCAGCCAAATTAGTTCAGTGGGCTGCTGACAGGAGCAAGGCAATGTTGGGCCTAGTTCATGGATTAGGCAGAATATACTAGTTGGGGCCCAATAGGATTTGAAGCCTGTTGGGAGGTCGTGAGATGATAAGAAGCCTTTGGGAAGCTGTTGACCAAGTCAAGTATGGTTCCTTGAAGATAGGAACTAATAATCTGAGTGGTTTTGAAGAACATTGATAGCTATTTGGAGCGGTTACTTCAAGATTCTCATAGAGGATGTTGGGAACACTTGTTTCCCAGATTTGTAGGATAGTAGGTCAGTCCCTCGACTAACTAATGCATTGTACTTACATAAAATTAACAGCAATGGTAAGTCGAGGGCAAATTAGTGGGTAAATATGTTATTAGCCTTTTAGTGTAAATATAAGAAGCATTAGCAGAACGTGGCAAACATTGTATAGGGCCACTAACGTCTCAATTTTGATTTATAAATAATGTTGAGAAACTCAATTGTAAAGACGACACAATTATCAAACCAACACATCAATATACCAATCCTTCGTCAAAGCTTTTTGCCTATCAATGTTTATGCTCTTTTGACTTACAGTCTTTACTTTCCAGCACTTCTTGCTTTACGTTACTTGCCATTTTATTGCCTTTAATTTCTCACTCTGAACTTGCAATTGTTAGTCGAAGCAGTAGGAGTCATTCAGGCTATTTTCCATTTAGGAGTTTTTTCTAGTAATTCTAGGAACCTACAATTGAGGAACAGAGTCCCTTCCTTAGCGTATCGCTTGGTTTGTTGGGAATAAGAAGTTTGCAGGTTAGTCAAAGCTATTCAGCTAATCAATCAGGTTAATTTTATTTGCAAACATAATTTTGACATGCTCAGTGGGACAACGGAAAATAGTGCAGGAAAGTTGTCTTCGCTATGGCACGACTATAGTTGGCATATGCATTTACGGTCTGGCAAGACTGTAGGTGAAATGGATCAGTCGCCATCTATGACTAAGAAGAATGGCAATTGAAAGGGCTCTAAGACATATACTCCCCAAAGTACCACTTTTTAGCCTTTTGGAATGCCATCTTCCAAGTCAGCCACCCCTACGACTGCCATACAATCTAGCTCGATGATTGAGGAGATTTATGAACAAGAATAGCTTACAGTTATGACTACCTCATTCATCAAACAACAAATAAACATGGGATTGAATGACTCAATGTACCAAATGTCTTGGCAACTCACAGATAATGTTAAGTCGATGGTGCGCAATGAGGTTCATAATGTTCGTGAATAGGAACAAGCAGGCTAAGGAAAATAAAGTGTTGTCTTCTAGCAGTCGACCTCTTCCTCAGCAATCAGTTCTAGTTTGTCAAGGTCATTTTCCTGGATATACTGAGGGGCAACCATTGGTGGACTCAATGATTCAATCATAGGTTATGTAGTCGCCTATTTAGCATCCTAACATGACACTGGTGATGCAAACTATGGACCAATTTGTTTGCTCAGCAAGCTCCAATTCAACCAATGGTGTAGCCAACAATCCAACCAATGGTACAACTAACAGGTCAGTCGATAGGTCAGCAGTAAATAACAATGCAAAGGACAACCTTTTGGGCATTCACAAATCCCTAACCAGCCAAATACACAGCCAGTAGTTCCATATTCTCCTAACTAGTTCGACGCAGCCACTCCTAGCTATGGTCATGTTAATTTGGCTAGGAGACCACCCAATGTGTCTGGTACTATTGGATTACTATATGTTTAGTTGGATCTAATGTATCTTTCATTCCATAGGGAACATCATCTCCAACCGTTACTTTTCCAGCGGCTTAGAATATGGCAACTAGTGAATACACAGAGCAGCTATGGAATCCAATTCCACTTCTTCAAAATTACTAGCCTGCCTATCGGCAGATTACAGAACAGTCGAATGCTTATTATACAATACCTAGATATGGCACTGAACAACAATGGAACTCAGTTCCACCTCCAATCACCAACCATCCAAGGTACCATCAATTCCAAGAATTGCCAATCCAACGATCGACAACCAAGATGCCTCTTATACCAACAAGGTAACCAGGGCAGATACTAGCACTAATGTAGAATCTAAACCAGCTAATAGCCTTGTTCCTGATCAATCATAATATAATTGCTGACACTATTTGGAGACATTTTGTTGTGGAAATAAGGCCTTTGGACATACCTGTGTATAGAAAGCCATACCCAAGATGGGTTGATAGGATGATGTTCTCGCTGAGAGGGTTTAAGACACCAGATTTTATAACCTTTTTCTGGCGAGGACAACACTTTCACTATGTAGGACATTAGTTGATTACCACTCAATGTGGTGAAGCTAATCAAAATGAGTATCACAAACTCCAACTTTTTCCTTTATATGGATGGGGTATTCCATGACAGGTCCTTAGCCATAGGTAACTATAGCTGATTTGATGAACCTCAAGCAACAGGTTGATGAGCCAATAGCTAAGTTCATAGAGAGGTTTAGAAAGAAAAAAGCAGATGTCATATGCAGTTTCTTGAAGCCGAATATGCTACTATATTGATTAGGAACATGCACCCTTAACTCAGGGAGAAATTTATAGTGCAAGAATGCTACTCCGATCTAGCTCAGTTCAGTTCTAAAGTTGTTTGAATTGAATAGTTCATCCTTAAGAATGAGCATAGGAGAGCTAGTAGAGGGAAAGGTTCTCACTTGGTTTCTAATGTGGATTATACTACGACGGAAGATACAACACTAGTTATAACCAAAGTTATTTATTACAACACTAGTTTCATTGGCGAGTAAGGTGATGAACGGAACCAGCTTTGATTCCTCCATGAGTAGATTGATGGGTTTCAACATTAATGACAGCAATGGAGGCTTTTCTTGCATCAAAAATCCAAAGCTAAGCAATCGACTCATAGATTAAGTAATAAAACAAATTAGGAATTGCTAAAGCAATTACCTTTAGCCGAGGCTGTGATGCCTTGAGGCTTTGAAAGAGAAACTTTAGAGGAATTCTTTTTTGGTGCCTCATTTGATGGCTCTGAACTTTGGTCAATCAACTTTCCCAAGTAACTTGAAAGGGGTGCAGGTAATGAGCTTTGAAAATAGCAGACCACTAATCAAAGTAGCATGTGGTCACGCTTAGATGAATGGCAAGACCAAAGAATTGAAAGTTGTTTAGTATTGAACAATTAACTTGCCAAAAGGACTTGACATTGACATTAGTGAGAACAGGTCTGTAAAAGGGGTCAACCAAAGATTCAAAATGAGTCGGGACACCTTAGACTAAGTCGAATTACTTGACAAAGCACTGAGGGTTATATGGCTTGGCCAAAATCATGTTATGTTGAAAAGTAAGTTTAACACCACAAAAGAAAATCTTGGGTTAATAAGACACTACTCCAGTCGAGGACTAAATCAGATAGCTGAGAAGTCTTATAGTTTCCTAGTGGCTCGAGCCTCATCCAACTAGGCTCACTTTTCTTCTAAAGGTAAGGGTACAAATCAAAAAGACTTATGGACTGAATGCTGAATAGTTTGTTGGCAACTTCAAAAGTGGATTCCCTAGTGCCCAAGATCAATCGAAGAGTTTCTCCATAGACGGTATGGTCTTGGGGGTCTCCAGTAGTCGAATGTAAGGCGAAAATTAATTCTGGGAAGTAATAGAAGATCCAGAGGATTAGAACCCATATTGGTCCTGGAATAGTCTTTATGTCTTCACCACCCCGCAGTCGATCCACCATCAGGAATAAGCTTCTATATAGAAGTGAGGAAAAAATGAGCCAAAGCTAAAGTTCTCCTAGAGACAATGGCTGCAATAATCTAGGAGAATTTAGTAATGACAACAACAGAGTTGGTGGAGACAAAATAATTACATAGCCAATTATAACAGAAAGGCCTTGTGCTTTTCATCTGTCATTGGCATTTTATCTTTACAATTGCCAACCAAGAAAATGGTGTAGGAGGGGCATTTCATGGCGAATTTGATTCCTAAGTCGCTATCAAAGAAGTTGTGTAAGGATGGAATTTCATCTCCATCGACTAGGAGACCTAGAATAGCTGAAATGTCCATAAGTGTAGGGCTCATGTAAGCAAAGGGAAGAACGACCCATTGATGGTTGTTGACCAGAATCTAAGGAAGCTGAGGATCAGATTGATATCCATGGAGATATCATACTGGGAGAGCATAATCATGTTATACACTCCTAATTTCTTCCAGTCAGCTGCCTTTTCCTTCTCTATGTGCTTCAGCCTGTCAATGTACTGTGGAAAGGTGGAGGTTTTCGGTTAAGCCCTAAACTCGACTAGGCATCTCTATAGGTCAAACCATTCATAGGTTATAAGAGGTGCAAATCCATTAAAGCAAAGAAAATGCTCTATAATTAGTTTCCTTTCAATTAGATCATTAGAAATAGGACCAAGAACATAAATGTTTTGGTTTAGGACGAAGGAAATCAAGCTAGAAGCTTTGGAGGCCGAAACCTATAGAGGTGAATCGCTGGATTTTGATAATGCAATATCGGACACGGAGTCATCATCCTCCATGCCAAGGGAGAAACTAAGGTTTTGGGAGTCTAAGGGCAATGGCATTAAATGGGATTTTTGGAAAGCAAGGAAAGTGAATGCAGAAAGGCTAGGTAGCAAGGTTTGTGTGGCTGGGAGAGTGTTCACCGCACTATTTAAAGTTGAAAATAGGGATTTGAAATTTGAAAAATAGTTTACAGATGATCATTATCACCTTCCAACTAACACAATTTCAAATTTAATTTCGTCCAATTAGAAATGATAAGGCTAAGCATGTGCACAAAATCCTAAAAAAAATACGAGAGTTTGAAAAAAATGGTTACATCCTTCCAACTTCCTTACCTCGACTCATCAGCTGAAGGATACAGGGGGGCAAAGTCTTAACGCCTAAAAATATTACTTCGACTAAAATAGCTGATGCAGAATACTGAGTCAACAGTTGAGGCAAGTAGATGGGATTAGTTAAAGCACTTTTGGTGTGCAAGTAGGGGTGCTTTCTTACCTTGCTTCTCTTTTGTTTGTTCTTATTTGATTGGTGCCTATGCATGATGGTTTGGATTGAAATTTTGGTGTTGAATTTCATGGGGTTGTCTCGGGTTCCATGGGTGCATGGGTGATTCCTTGGTTGATTGTTGTTTTGTCCTTGGATTGTAAATACTTGCATGGTGGTGTGCTTGAAATTGAGGTTGCATGTGGAGGTTTTGGTTGATTTCTCCACCTTGGCCAAATGGTACCCTAGGGTCCAAGGGGGAATGATGCACTAATTTGATGATTTGATTGTAATATATGGTGAATTCATGCTTGATTTTGTTAAAAAGGATGAATTAAATGATGAATTTGATTGTATGATGAAGTTGGTATGGATGGAGGTCTCAGGTTCCTTAGGGAAGATTGCACCATGTTGGGTTTGATTTCAAATCATGACAATTGATCTTAATTTTACTTGGTTTGGCTTAATTAGGTGGTTAATAGCTTTTAGCAAGTTAAGATTTTGGAGACCTAGGTTGGTTGAGGTCTCAGGTTTAGGGTATTAGTGCATCAAGGGAGGTGTCTTAAAATTTGATTAGGCAAGTGAACTTATCCTAGCTTAATGACAATGATTGAAGCTAATTGAACTATCAGTTGATTAATGGTGAACTTGGAATATTGGTTAAGCACCTTGGATAAGCTAAAAATATAAGGAAAGTGGCTAGTTAGACTTAATTAATAATAACATAATCAAATAGAATCAAAACAGGTTAAGGCAAGGTTGATTAACTAAGTTGATTTAGGATTTAAGCACTTATTGGGTTATGCTTAAAGTCATAGATGAGATAGCTACTAAAAGAGATAAGATGACTCATAACCCTGAGATGAGATGATTACTGAAAGTGATAAGTTGACTTGTGGTACTTGGATAAGATGGCTTATGTGTACGATAAGTTGACTTATGCCCTTTATACATATATAAATATGAGATTTGATATACTTGATGATGAAAGATTCGGCAATGAGGCACATGATGTGATATGGCTAAATTTATTATATTAAATTATATCTTTTGTGATATACGCATCGCTCATAATGACTAGATATTTTGATTGATTAGCACTATGACACAATTGTATCAATGATGAGCATGCATGGAAAAGAATTGAAATGCTCTTTAAAATCATTGAATTGAGCCAGAAAGATAAAGAATGACATGGTACTATAAAAAAACCCTTAAGTGCTTAGATTGAAAAGAGATGCTGGACATGATCCTCTTATACACAAAGGTAATCCTATAAGCTATTCCAAAATTACGAGTGAGGCCCTAGTATTAGGGAATAAAGTTGTGTGACCAAGTATAGTCACGTACAGGATGAGTGCTCAGGTTTGATAAGCAGCCTATCACCAAATGTATATGTGTAGGTGGACAGAGATACTCCCTACTTATGATTATGAGAATCTGAGATCCATTGGGAATGAGCCAATGACATGATGAAACGATGAAATGAGCACTGTAAGGTATAAAAGTAGTCACAAAATTGCATTGCATTAATTTTAAAGAGAACATGCATTGTATTTGCATGGCATTGTGCATTGGTGTTATTATCCTGATTGACTGTTGTGGATATCTATGATATTCTGATTATGAATATTGGTATGTTGTGTTTGTGGTGATTATTTCTGTGAGTTTCTGTGAATAAGATTGTGCCTTGGAATTATTTTGTTTGAATATTTTTGATATTAGAATTATTTGATAATGAACTAGTAAGTTAAATTATATGGGCTTTGATATTAAAATAAACTTTTACCTCGGGGATAATTAATTGTTTTGGCATATGCCACTTTATTTGTTATTTATAAATATTTGCGAAAACCCCGCAACAGCTAGAATCATCATGATGACACTTGTTTGCTAGAATTACTGTGAATTCTAAAAATTCTCATCCCGATTATGTTTCCATGGTATTCCAATCTCTGCTACTACAAATTGATGATGTCGCTGCTATCGATCTACTGGGAACCCTCTGACTGTTGGTGGGTGTATGACCTAGTGACTAATTCATACATAGGCTACATGAACATAAGGCTATATATGAGCTACTCCTCGGGGGTTATCATCTTGTTTCCACGTGCTTTACGTCGCTGCTAGATTACTACATCTTTTTTTGTGATAGGCTATGCTTAAGATGTGGTTGTTTTTTATTATCATAGTGTAGCACATTAGTATATAGTTATATGTTAGATGTATGTATGTCTATCAAGACTCTCGTACAACTAATACTGATATTGATCTTGGCTGATGTAGTTATGATGTATAGGGCATTGATGCCCTCAGTGGTATTTATATTTTATTTATGTATGTATGTATGGCCTAAGGCCAAACAAATAACTATGTATGTAAGTATCATGCTTGTTGGGTAGAGCTGCGTTTTACAATCCGCTTACACGATGAAAACTCGCAAGAGTTCTTTAAAGAAGACTCATGAGCATTTAAAATAGAACTAATAAAAGAATTGATAATTTTTAATAACGTGGACTTGTAACTTGAAAGGCAACTGGCCTTGCTTATTCTAAGAAAAGCAAAATAATCCTTCACGAGACTTATTAGTAACTATAGTCACAATTTGACTAATACAAAAAAAAAAAAGAGATTTACATCCTGTTAATTTAGAGGAATATATGACGTACCTGAATTGATTGCTTTGAATAGTGAAGTAATTATACTTTGAGCATTATACTATTTATTAAACATTAATTTTACTATTACTGCTTCACTCAGATTTTGTAACTTTTCCTCACTAACTTTCCTTTTTTTTATTTTAAAAAAAATAATCTAATTTATAATTCTTGAGACTTTTTTTTGCAAATCCTACAAATTCAAAAAACTTTATTTGCTAAAAAAACCATTTTTTAACATTTTCTCACTCTTCCTCTTATCGACATTTCTCTCTCCCTTTTACCTAACCTCTCTATTTCCTAATGTGTCACGTCGCCTACCTATAGCACACTCACGGACTCACACTAAATGCCACATTTGTGTAACTGAGGTTGAATACAAAAATAGTTGTAATTTGCAACCATCAAAATGTGTACCGTGATGAAGGACTTGCAAGAGACATCGCAAAACTGGCGATGTGTTCAGTATTTTGAAGATCAAAAACTTGTATAGTAAAACCAATTCTTTACAAAATTATAACAGAATATATTAACCTTTAATTTTCCCATTCTTGTCTCTAATTCTAGGCAACGTTTATAATAGTCCTAATGACTTTTTGAGCATTGATGCTCCAAGTATGAGAACCATTAATTTTGAGGACATCTAAATTAATGACTGAGAATAAAGAAGGTGAACAATTATTTTACCTTTTTTTATCAATTTTAAACATTTATTAAAAGTACTCAAATTATTTATTTTTTGACCCCTTATATTTTTTGCTTTTTAATTTTAACCCTTCAACTAAATATTCTTTTTCATCTCCATATTTTCTCCATCCCAACGCACGTCACCGTCGCTGCACAGTGCCAACTCCGCTGGCGTCTCCCTCTCGCCACCGACCACCCCTTTCGCCCTCTCTGCATTCGCGATTGATGGTTCTTCGTCGAAGAGTGGCGATGCCTTTCCTATACGCGCAACCAGAACCCAAAACAGAACCACTCGCAGTGGCCACATAGCCACCACCGTCAACCCCAAGACCAGAACCCAACCTGGAAACCAAACCTCACACTTGTCAACACGAACCACGAACCACGAACCACGACCTCAGCCTTGGAAATGTCCAGATTTGCCACCCACGCGCCGCCATTACCCAAGCACCTCCACACCTCACCACTAGCTTCAATCCGCGCACCAGCTGTCCAAATCCATCTTGCCACCACAGCTAGCCTCCACATCCACCATGCCACCCAAACGACCCATTCCAAACCATCACCAACACCCAGCTATGTCGATCTGTGGTGTAGAGCTGTCAATCTTACAGTAGCTGTGTGGATCCACAACAGCTCGTCGTCTCGCCCTTGTCAATCCACCACACCACCAGGCCATCTGAACCACTCGAACTCGCCACTGCCTGCAACACACCGTGCTGCGCCTTCCTCCATTGTCGTCGGAGTTGTGCGTGGCGGAGGTGGGGTTGGGGTGATCAGAATCTTCTGGAATGTGCTGAGGGAGGGTGGACTAAATTTGTAATTTACAAAAGTACCCAAGTTATCTGTTATCAAAGTTGTAGGTGACTAACACCAGTCGTTGATCAATTTCTCCTCAAAATCAATGGTTCTCATACTTGGAACATCAATGCTCAAAAGGTCATTAGGAGTATTGCAAACGGAAAATAATCATCCTATACCTCTTTTAAATATGTAGGTACTGTACACACCCTTTTTAAGAGTGTGTGATTGAGAGAGAGAAAGTGATAAGAAAAAATAAGTATAATGAATGGTATTAGATGAGGTGTGAAAAAGGGTGTATGCACTGTTTGTGGTAAGAATATAAGAGTTGATTACAAATGTTGCCCTAATTCTATGCAGTGGAAACAAAATGCCGCTCCCCTTCTATCCTATTTACCAGATTCAACTAGGGGTGATTACGGGTCAGGTTTAGGGGAGAAAAAAATCCAAACCAATCATGTGAGTTCGGATTGGGTCAGGTCGGGTCGAGGGAAAAAAATTTGAGTAGCTCGAACCGAACCAACCCGATTAGAATCGGGTTGGTTCGGGTTGGTTAATCGGGTTGGTCGGGTCACCGGATCGGGTTGTAAGAAAAAATAAAAGAAAAACTTGAATATAAGTAAAACGACGTCGTTTTATTGGGTCATCGGGTTGGTTCACTAAACCCGTTACCCAAACCGATATTCAATGGATTTATTAAATTTGACTCGAACTGACCCAATTACCAGAATCAACCCAGATATATGTGGTTGGGTCGGTCGGGTTGGCAGGTCGGGTTGGGCACCCCTAGACTCAACAACTTACATCACACATTAAAGTAAACAGACCACTTTTTTGGGGGAAATTAGCTTAGCCATTCAGTTGCAACTTTGATTATTGTAACCAAAACAAGAACGCAATAAAAACCACAAGTCTCATATATGGATTGATGAAAATACTATTAGTGTAGTATTAGTTTTAAGAATAGAAAACACTAACCTAATACTCTCAGTATCTCCCCTAAAAAAGCTGTGATTATATGGGATTCAATCTTTTGCATTCTCATTTTCCATTCCCTCTCTAGAGCCAAATATATATATATAGTTTCTAAAAAATAATTCAAGAAAAATATAAAAAATGTGAAAAGGATAAAACTGATTGTAAGCTATTAAACTTGTTATTATGTTATGATTAATTATTTTATTTAACCATCAATTTCTTATCTAATTATTTATGGCTGACATAAAAATGTCATCATTTAAAGGGAGTTTATCAGTGACAAATAAATATGTAATAATATATTTGTGATTAATTATCTTTTTTTATTTAGTCATCCATTTCTCTCTTTTACTTATTTTAAAACATTCAAATAACCCCCAGCAAAAATAAAGGTAGATGTGAGAGAAAAAAGTAGTGTCCAGATTCAACTAGGACAGGCTAAAAAATACGGATTAGAGCACTTGTTAAGAAACTAAAACGAGAAAGCTTTTGTTGAAAACAAAATATTTAATATATTGAAAATTGAAAAAACTTTATTATTTATTTTATTTTCATAGAAAACTTTTTATTTTAACTTCTTTTAAGACACTTGTTAACAAAACCTAAAAAATATACATTCATCCCTTCTTTTTCTCATTATTCCGTTCTTCATTTCTTAATTTCTTTCCTCTACGACCAAACAATACCCAAAATATGAACCAATTAGCATTTGGGAGAACAGAAGCTGAAATATAAATTTAAGGAGTGGGCAAAATTATATGCTCAAGAGAATGATACATTGAAAAAGACCATCTTTCTAATTAAAGAAATATAAATATAATCTACACAACCAGCAGCAGTATATTAGCAAAGCATTTGACAACCATAAATACAACTATCCCTACATCAGTCAAGATCCAGAGTTAAAATCTTTACATGCAAGAAAAACATGAACACATCAACAAAGGGCCATTAGTATATCTTGCACTCAATCAGAAGGTTTATCAGCCACTAGCCAGACATGAACGACATTGCTCGTCTGAAGTCCAGAGGTTTGAGGGCTGACTGGGGAAAAGGCTTTCCATCTGGTAGCCAAAGGCCCCCTTCATGAGGTAGCAGCACTTGAGGTTGGGCTTGGCTATTTTTCTCACCTTCAACAGCTTCATTGGATGGAACTTCATTCTTTTTCTTCACAAATTCGAAAAACTCAGCAACCTGGCGTGCATATCTGCACAAAAAGCAAACCAAATAAATTACAATGCTTTAGGGATAATATATTAACACAGTATATTCGTCTAGATAAGCCTGTCTCTACAATGGAATTCTAAAAAGTAGCATACAAACACCCCAAGAATTTTACTGATCAGAGAAACATAGAGAACTTGGTTACCTAGGTATTTGCTTCATGATATATTAATTATAGAAAATGTAACATTCCACTCAATCCACTATAAAGAACCAGTGAAAACTTAAGTCAAGGATTAGCTAGTGAAGAATGACATTGAATTAGAGAAGTACAAAATTTGCAAAGAAAGCAATCAAAGAGTTCAATATATTCGAGAAAGATTCTAAAATTAAAGACATTGAATCATGAAATAAATTAATATTCATTGCTTTAAGTCATATGTTTTCAAAGCCTTCCAGTGGGATTAATGGTAATTCATATGAGTTTGGATACAAATCCATATACGCTTTTAAGTGAAATATAACTGTAATATTTAGCTATATTTTGAATATAACATTTAATTTCATGTTACATAAAATATGCCCCTCGAACACCGAAGGAACCAATCTGTATTACACCTAGCCACTCCAAAAGTCCTTTCAGCCAATGCACACCTAATACACTTCTCCAGACATGCCACATTTGTTTCTCAAGATGACTGACATGTTATACACTCATAGAAACCAACTGGAGGTAATACATACTTGACTCTACTTTTATTTCCCACCCCCTTAAATTATAGAATAAAGGTATTTTCTTCTCTTCCCAAGGTAGTGGGGCTATGTCCCTTGGGAATGGGGAGGGTTTGGAGATTATACACAACATTTGGGAAAGGGCTCCAGTAGTGAAAGACTGGAAGAATACCAAATAATCATGCAAATTTGTCATTGACGATGATAAAACGATTTTGACAAGATGGCAAACATTCTTTAGACAACAACAAATACATACAACCCTTGTAATATATTTCATGACACATATGTCATATATTGACATACCACTGCCAGCATATAATGGATGAAGCAGTTTAATGATACACGTGACGTGAAACAACACAAATACGTGCTCGTAAAAAAATGAATGCCAAAGTGCATAAAAGAGTTTGAATTGTAGAGTAGTAGTCATAGCATAGCTTCAGAGAAATTACTCACCTATTATAGACAATGAAGTGAAATATAAAATACTTTGCTTATCCTGACTAAGTCATATGAAACATGAACATTACCCCCAATTATTTGAGATAATGACTACTGCATAAAATTCATGTGAATGCCGACCAGAGAAGTCATGCAGTAAAAAATTGTTCTACATATAGCCCATTTTCCTTATTGTTTATGTGCGTGTGAGTGTGTGTTCTAAACAATATTTAATCCCATTTAGAATATTTGCCAGAGACATTACAAAACTAGTGGTCTGTTCAATATTTTAAATTACAGAAGCATGTAAAATAAAACGAATGCTTTACAGTTCACAAGATTACAACAGAATATTAACCTTTACTTTTCCCTTTCTTGTCTCTGATTCTATGGCAGAGGAAACAAAATGCCCCTCCCCTCCTATTCACCAAATTCAACAACTTACATAACAGATTAAACAGACCACTTTGTTGGGGGAAATGAACTTAGCCATTCATTAGCAATTTTGATTATTTTAACCAAAACAAGAAGACAATATAAACCACAAGTCTCATACATGGACTGATGAAAATAGTATTACTATTAGTGGAGTATTAATTTTAAGATTACAAAGCATTAACCTAATACTCCTACTTATATTAATAATCTAGGTCAAAAACTAGTATAGCACACCTAGTACAAGCCCAGCTCAATAACACTCCTAACATAATAAGACTCCTAAAACAATAAGAATCCTAATCCTAATATTCTAACATGGATAAAAAATTAAAAATAAAAAAATAAAAAATCTGATGTAACAAAAATTTAGTCCATGTTTCAGAAATGTAAACAACTATCCGAGCAAGTGATAGTAATCTTACTCCCTCTTTGCTTCAATATCTTTGCTGAAATCAATATTGGGTTCACAGTCCAGAACCAATGCAGGAACCTGCATGTAATTAAAATGATGAAGCCAGTCTATAATAACAAATCATAAATTCAGAGATGGATTTCAAAATATGGTACCTTCTGAATGCTTGAATGCATATGATCACCCTCCAGATAAAATACACGGTCTCTTATATCAGGGTGTAAAGAGTTGTCAACATGCTGGGGAAGCTTATTAACCGATAATACTCCATGATTACCACTTTGGAAGGGGAACAACCAGCTTTCATGCTTTTCATGGAGGTCGCGAAGATAGTCTAGGGAGACTCCACCTTCCTCTGCTCTCTTCCTTAACTTCATTCTCTTATGGCAAGTATCAGGACTTGCCCTAAGATAGATAAAACCATCAGGAATAAGTCCAGGCAAGGAGGATACAACAGGATCAAACCATGAGTCATAAATACTGATCTCCATCTCATTCATCCAGTTGGCCTCATGAACAGCTCGTACAAAAACCTTTATTGAACATTGAGATAAAATGCATAAGCCTTTAAACTCTCAAAACAGGATTTTCTTCCTCTTGAATCGAACCAAACAGGAAAAGGTAAGAACTGCAAAGTTTCAAATCCGTCAATTGCTATCATTTTTTAACTAAAAACACATTCAAAGAAAGAGTTGTATTGATACGTGAAGAAAATAGTGGACTAGCACCCTCACTTCGAAAACAAAGAAGAAGAAGACCAAAGGACAATCAAACGAAGAGGCCAGAAAAAATAAGAACAAGTACAAGAATACATAAGGTGTGAATACTCACCATCCTGTCACTGAAAACACTCCTCTCCATCAAGCGAAGAGGCTTGATTCCACCAGATGACTCTCTTTCTTGCATCACCCTTGTAACAAATACATAGTTCTGAAAGGTGTAGGCATACCTCTGTGGCTCAGCATAAAAAGCATCCAAAATATTGAAGTGGTCAGGTCCAATATCCTGCCACTTGCTAATCGGTTCAGGAACCACCTCGACGAGATCACGCAATTCGATTGTTTCATTTGCTATTCTCTGAAGGAAGGTAGTCTTGCCAACACTGATATTACCCTCAACACAGAATGTAAGGCGTTTCTTCTGCAGAGGCTGCACAGAGGAGGAATTATCTTCCAACTCTTCATCAACACTCTTTTTAATGAAAGTAGTTATGCTTTCAGCATGGTTCTTGTGGATTATTCCAACAGAACTCTGTAGATACTCAACCATCTTATCACTAGATTTGCCAAAGAACTGCAGCAGATGACCCCAAAAAACACAAATAATATTGTCAAAAGTTCAGTATGATCCAATAACATCTATAACACAACAATTTCTTCCCCTAACGTAGAAGCTGACCTTTCAATTTTTTTTTCTTAATTACAAATCACATGAATGGATAGCCTTAAAATATTATAAGAACTCGTGGAAGTAAGAAGCCAGGATTAGAGTCACAAACGCAGTTTGTTAATCTTTATAACAGAACAAGGGTAGGACAAAAAGAATGTGCCATGTGTAATTCTCATTATTCATTATTCCTATTGAGTTTTACTATAAGTACATGAGGATGACTCAACCAACATTATCATACTAAACAAAACAAAAATTAGATAAACCTTAAGGACAAAATTTAAATAAAGTTCTTTTCGTGATTGTGGTACTTTTTCAATAAAAACAGGACATGTGAATATTTTTCTATTGCTCATTAATGAATACTTTAAAAAGGATAATGAAGTGGTTAAAAAATAAGACATATGTTTATTTTTATTGAAGAATAAACAAGCACCTAAAGAAAGTTTTACCCAGACACCTTAGATGCAAGAGGAATGGGGGAAAAGCATGGCATGAGAAGAGCAACATAGACCCCCCCTCCCCAAAAAAACAAATACCTTATCTTTGTAGAGTTGCTTGAGCTCAGCAACACCAGCAATTCCTTTCTGAACGAGCTTTCTCAAATTTCTGGGACCCACACCAGGAATGGCCAACAAATCAGGATTTGATGGTATGGGAGAGGAAGAACCCTTATGCCTCCTATTTAGTCTCAAGCTCAAGGGTTTCTCCTTCTCCTTCTCCTTCTCCTTCTCCTTCTCCTCAGAGGGCCCTGAACCCTCAACAGGGTCAGGGTCAGGGTCGGTAAGAAAAGACCCATCCGAACCCGAATGCAAGAATCCGTTTCGAGGGTGTTTAAGGAAAACCCAAGGCAGGGGTTGGGTCCGACTCTTATTGTGAGTTAGACACCTACAGATGCAGCAAGTGTTGGAAAAAGGCGCCAGAGATGACAAGTGGCGAGAAGACAAAGCGGGTTTGAGAGAGAAAGGTTTCTTCTTGGTGAGAGAGGGGGCTAGGGTTGAACCAGCGGCAGCAGTAGCTGCCATTGTGGGAGCTATAAAGTGAAAAAGTTTGGGATTGTTTGTGGATAAAGAGAAAGAGAAAGAGAGAAGAGGGCTACCCAGAGAACGAGAGAGGATGGGGGCTGATGAAGTTGGGCGCAGCAGTTTCTGCATCACTTCTTCCAAGCATTTCACTTACTCTTTCGCCGTCTGTATGCTGTGCTTGCAAGAGTCCCTGGTAATGAGGGCGGGAAGCTGAAAGAAAGGGTTTTTAGGTTTCTCTGTCTGCTGTCTACTGACTGCTGTGCTGTAAGGAGAGACAAATAGAAAGAGGGTTTCAATAATCACCAAAAATAAGAAAGAGAATTTCAACTTTCAACTTTCAATATTGAAAAGGTCACTTCTGAACCTATATATATATATATATATAAAACCCAAATAGGAGCATGACCGATCAAAAGACTAGTCAATAGGTTAACGGTTTGTATGCGAATTAAGCAGTTGAATAAAAAAATTGATAAATAATAATTTTAAAAAAATTATATAATTATAAATATTATATAAAAAACTATTATTGATATAACTAAATTTTGTAATTATAATTATTCAATTTTAATTTTTTAAAATTGAATTTATTAAATAATAATATATATTAAAAAATTAATAATATTATTTAATAAAAACATGTAATTTAATAATAAAATATATTTAATTAAAATAATCTTTTAAATATTATGTTCAATTTTTATAAATTATTTTTTTAACACTTAAAATATTAAAAAATAAATAAAAACTCAAGTCAAACAATTTGAGTTTGACCAGGTTGTTGTAAAATCTCATTGAAGCCCAAAGTTGGATCGGTCCAGAGGTCGAGTCATGGGTTTTTTCGATCGAACTAACTGGTTGGTTTAGTTCGTAGAACTACTAGTTAGAGAACTTGTGTAATACACGGATAAACAATGATCCAATGAAACATAAAAATATAAAAATATGATTGGTTAAGCAAGTTATGTATCAACTTTTCAAAAAAAGAATTTAAAAATAATTTGTTATTATAAAAAGTGTAAACAATCAGATTAATATTAGAATTTTATTTAAAATACACTAACCCACTCATTAGGTACTTAAAAGAAAAAGTTTATGGACAAAACTTAAATTTATTTTTTTTATGTTCATTACATTCATTCTACTAATTAAGTTATGACATGTGTTTATTAATATTTTTTCTCCTATTCTCTTTTTAAAAAAAATACTCACATATCATAATTTGATTGATGAAATAGATGTAATAGACATAAATAAATGAACTTAAGTTTTATCCAAAGTTTATATCATTAACAATTTATTATTTGATAAATTAATATAAATGATATAAACATTAATACAACTTATTTTTTGTGATAAGAAAACATTTTGCAACAATAAAAACTATTTGTATAAAAAGTATATATATCCACAAATTAGAAATGCATGGCATAACTTTATTTATTCTATTGTTTAACTAAATTAAGATAAAAGAATTATTTATTTAATATCAAATATTATGTATTATATATATATATAATATATATATATTATATATATATATATATATATAAGCATGATTTTTATTAATTTTAGTTCATTTTATAAAATATTTTATTATAATAATATGTAATTTGATAAAACATTTCGTACATATCATTTTTATTGTGTGACTTTGTTTTTATTTCTTCTCATGAATGAGAAAACACAATAAATGAAGATTTTAAGAATAAGAAATATAAAATAGAAAGTTAAAATTTTAGAAGTTATAAAATTTGTAGTCAAGTCAAACTTAAAATAAAAAAAAGTTAAAATAAAATATAAAATTATTAAATAAATGAGTACAAATGACACATTTTGATTTGAAGGTTATTGATACTATTAAAAAATAAAAATGCCGAAGAAAGGCTTTTTTTTTTTATATATATATATATATATAAACTAATTTTTAAATATAATATTAAGATTTATAGTCTTGTTTAATACAAAAAAAAAAATAGTAGACATAATTGTTACAAATAAAATGTAACTAATTAGGTGATTGATATCTATAAATCGATTATAAAAATATTTAAACTAACTTTAACCGAGAAGAAGATGAGTGAGCGACAAGTCATTTGTACTTACTTTTGAATGATAAATATAGAGATAAAGAGTAGTTAATCATACAATGCACAAGATAATTATATTCCATCACATTATTTAATAATTATTTTCATTAACAACTACTCACATCTTAACATAATTTGAGTGGAGCATTGTTATTGACTTTTCTCAAAATTACTTACTTGATTGAGTTATACAAACTCTATTATTTGTGCAATCCTTAAAATCTAAATCGAAGTCTATTCATGTTAGTTTAATCTCATATCTCACAGCTATGAACAAACTCACCCCAAATCATTTTACCACTCCTTTATGTTACTTGAACCTCGTATACGCTACATTTATTTCTTATACACATGACGCTAAGATTCTTAACTCCATTTTCCAAGCATGACATATGACTGCCAAAGAGTTTTCCATTAAAAACACAATTGCAACTCATAACTATTGTTCTAAAGCACAAATAAGACAATGAAATATATATACACCATATATAACCAGTAACTCGAAACACACATTAAGACAACTATATATAAACAACATATCAACTAAGTTACTTAATCACATAAAATACAACTTGACTCCTCAAACATATATTTTGTCCAATTAATAATAATAATTAATAAATATTATATCTCAATTTAATAATTATAAAACAAATAATATTTTATCTATTATTACATTATGATCAACAACTATCTACCAAACAAATTCGTAATTGTTGCAATTAAAAATAAAAGTTGAACCAAATGTAGGGAAAAAATAAAACAAAATAAACACTAAAACATATAAAAGAACATTAATTCTATTGATAAGATAAGAGTCTTCAACTCACACTATCAAAAAGCAAAATCCAACACTTAAAAGCTATTTAGCTCTTGCAATTTTCTTAGATTTCCTTTGCTTAGTTATAAATCCTGTAAATACACACAATGAAAATTTTAGCCACAGATAACATAATAATTATAACAAAACTAAAAGAACAAATTTCAATTACTCTTGGCAATTGAAACTTTAGAATAACAAATTCTGTCAACAAATGGGATAATTACTTAACTAATTTTAAAATGCATTATATCACAATCCATACTTATAAGGAACCTATTATTTCCCCAGGTTGTAAGTTGTCTTAATTAAAGTATTTTATAGGACAATATATACAACACTTTTTTTTCATGACTATCAATTTGATCAATGAACAATTATGAATATTTACAAATTTGGGGATAGTGTCAATGGGGAACTTTATTGAGCTTTGGTTGGCAATAATCTATACCTCAAGCTGCTTTGAGGCCAAGTCCATTTGTACTCTACATGAAACACAAAATTAGCAACTAAGTAGAATCACCCCAAGTTCTACAATCTAAAGTGTAGAGACCATAAGAGAACGAATGAAAATTAAAGTACTACCATCTAAAATAAAAAATCACACTAAACAATGAAGGTTAATGTGACTAATGTTTATCAATTTTAATAAATCCCACCACAATAAGGGTCATTCTTCACCAAGGCACAATCAAAATTAAGAAATCATTTCACCAGCATAATCCTTCAAAAGAAAATATAATAGTTTGCAACATTAAAAATATCATATTTTGGAATTTAGTAGAAAAGGTTCCCTATAATTATCAAAGGTCTCATGTGCAATGTCAGTGTTAACAAAACCTTCAGGTATTGTCATTCCAATAACAATACTCTACAACTAAATTTAGAAACACGAAATATCATAGATTTAGATAAACTTGAACTTTACAGATGCTACATTCTTCACCTCACAAATCACAAATTACTTTTTTTTCATCTGCATTTTGCAAAGGTCTGTTTTTCTAAAATTTCCTCACCATCTAGCCAAAATGAAACTAAAATTCAAGTTTATGATCTGATTCCTAATTCACTACTCAAACAATCATAACAAAATTAAGCAACAATGTTATGTGTTCTATTAAAAACATAGGCGAGTGCTATTATACACTCTGCTAGCTTTGGGTGTATAATACACCCTGTCTTTTACTTGTAATAGTAAGTTTTTTTTTTTTTTTTAGGTTAATATTTTTTTTCAAGTTAGTTTTTTTTTCTAATTAGTTTTTTTTAGGTTAGTTTTTTTTTTAGGTTAATTTTTTAATTATTTTTTTTTACACATCATCACCATCATCTTGTTGTCACCAAGAATCGTTCACTATCATTTACACCGCCTTCGGCCCACCACCTTTTTTCGAGTTATACTATTTATTTTTTAAGTTGTATAAGCGTGTATAATATATAAAAATAATACCAGTTAAAATTATACTAGTTCTTATATTTTTTCATAAATAATTGTGCATACTGAAAACTCTACAAATTTTAACTGGTAATATTTACACACAATAAAATCTGTAGAGTTTTTAATATGCATAATTATTTATGAAAAAATATAAAGACTAGTATAGCTTTAACTGATATTATTTTAACGATAATTTTTTATACAGTTATGCAACTTAAAAATAAAATAGTAACTACGTGGACAATAACTCTGACTATGAACAGTATAATTTTTTGGTGATGAATAATATTTTTTTAGGCTAGAACTGTATTTTTTTTAGCGTGAACAATATTTTTTTAGGCGTGAACAGTATTCCCTGGCGAGGACAATGAACAGTGCAACAGGTTACAGGTCGTTGATCATAGTCATTGATGTATTTTTCAATACAATTAACAGTTGAGATGCACTAGGTACACCATACACCCTGCATAGCAGGGTGTATATTAAAAATGACCTAAAAACATATACATAACAATAAATACAATTTTAAAGCAAATGCAACAACACACAAACCAATTAATAAGTACAACAATCAATAAAAAAAAACTAAAGAACCATACTCATAAAAATATAACAGTGAATAAACAAATACATAGAAGATTATAGGATTGTTGATATCAACCATCAGGTATTGTCATGCCAATATCAACCTTCAAGTATTGTCATACCAATATCAATATTATATTGCAATGTTGCAGGCATTCAGTTCAAGAACATGGATATATTTTGAAGTCTAAATTGAGAAACTTACACACAAAGACCTTTGCCAGCAATGAATTACTTCTTTAAACCATTCAGATTTTAGATGTCATAATAATAATAATAACAACAATAATAATAATAATACAATATGAAATCTACAACCCTATGTGAGCAGCTTGCTGAATCAAATGAAAAATTTTAAAAATTAAATACTAGTTTAAGTATTTAACTTACTCACAAATACATGTGCTTACAATGGATTGCTCCTTAAACCATTCAGATGCCATGAGGAAAAAAAAATTATGCAATCTACAATCATGTGTGTCAAGCTTGCTAAATCAAATGAAAAATTATAAAAAATCAAATACTAATTTAATTTAATAATTTGTAGTAATTTTGTCATGAGAAATAATGTTTATAGGAATCACAAAAATTCCTTAAGGATATAGCTTTCGGTGTAATCATCACTTAAAGAATCCATAATCACTTCATTGATTAGTGAATTTATCAAGGTAACATTCAATGTGTCAAAAAACAATAAAATCAAACAAATCGAATTTGGATAACAAAAGCAATAATGTAATTAAGATTTAGCATCTTGACTAAAACTCAAACTCTATGGTTTCTAGAATAATATAGTTGAAAAATTATTTTATCAAAGAAAGTTCACAAATAGGAAAAAAATATGGTAGTCTACCAAAGGTGGACATAAAATGCTCTACCTTGAAAGCATGAAAACACATACACACAAATGCACACACAATCAATTATATTGCAAGTTACATTCCATATAATAATTTTAAAAAAAATCACTAAATGTTCATAAACTGGAGCTACTGACTGACACCCTCAAGCTAATTTGAGCAAATATTTATGCAAAATTATTCTGCAAATTAAACTATCCAGCAGAAACTACCTCAGCTTTGAGCAAAGGTGCAGTGACGCAAGTGAATGTAAAGGAAGGTTTTCTACCCTTGTCCGTTAGTAATGTTTTGGGAAAATATTTCTATGTAGTATAGTTAGAAAGGCCATAGGTCTTGGCTCACCGATGAGATCAAGTATATAATTAGTTTAAAGCTATAAAAATAATTTGTAGAAAGAAAGAAAGAAAGAAAGAAAGAAAAGAAGGGAGAGGGAGAGAGCAAGCAAACAACATGTGATACAGCAAACAAAGCACATCTTCTAACCTTCATTTGAACCCAAATTTTTAGTGCCCAAAAAAAACACACACACACACAAACAAAAGCTGAACCATGGTGTTATTGTCCTGAAGTAAGTTAAAATAGAGTTGACTTGGTTAAATGAAATCCATCAAATAGAAGAAAATGTTAGGAAAAATATGCAACATTCTTAGCCAACTTAGCAAATGCCAAAGTGATGGCATCAACTAATTGTCTACCAAGACCTTGTGCTTACTCAGTTACATAGAAGAGCCTAACATGGAAAGAAAAAAAAAAAAAGGCCACCTAAAAATGCAAGTGAGATAAATTTTGTATTATAGAATGTTCCATCACATTAAATCAGTCAAATTTTGCATCACGGAAATATATTTGGTGTTCTGTGTAGAGGTGAAGCTAATTCCAAGATGAATGTATAGACCAAATAAAAAAACTATTAACTTGTGAAACTAATTTTCATCAAACTCCAAATTCACTTCCATTGGTGTTTGGTACACCAATCGCTATATAATTTCTGAAATTCCTAGCATAGGCATTAAAAATAAATTTCCCACTAAATATGAATGTTTAATTCTTATTAGGACTATAGTGTTGGGTTGTATTTCAGATCAAGAAACTAACTCTTTACATGTTCACAGCCCTCAATGATTTTCACCAACTCAATAAAGTTCAGGCCAGCAATGCTCAAATTAAAGAATCTAGCTTTTATTTGAGTTGATATGCCACAAATAGCCAATGAACATACTATAAAATAATTTTATGATACTAATTTTTAGTGCACTGGTAAAAATAGGAAATGCGAGAAAACACCGTGCAAAGGCAAAACAACAAAAAGAAAAAAGAAAAAGAATCAATGTTATCAAGTTATACCTATAGAAAAATTCCCTAAAATCTATTATAAGAAGGCACTATACTTTTGAAAGGGTAACAGTCAATATTCTAGTGAAAGGGCTAAAATTATACCAGAAGCACAATGTTGCTACCATTGCAATGGTGAATTCCTTCTTCAATAAAATTGATCCTAATTATTGGTAAAATTGGTCCAAATGGCTCCTCCCATGCAATTCACATATCAGGCTAAAACATTATCCTGTACAAATTAGCTCTTGCAAAGCTCCAATTTTGATGTCTGATACAAAACCCCCAAAAGGATCAACATGAACCTACACACAAAAATGGCTCAATTGAAGGGGAAAAAAATCTTAAGAAGTGATTAAATGCCTTATCTGAAACTGCTCTTGAATCTGGGAGAAATGTGACACAATTACCTCATCCTACCAAATCTAGTGGTCGTTATTCGAATCACCTTCACACTCCACTTATCTGAAAAAGTTAAACACCATAAATAAATAAGAAAACATTACAAAATCAAAATTGAATTTTGAGACAGAATAAAAATTATCATGTCCCCTTCCCCTACATTCAAATTATTATGCTTCATAATAAAATTGTACTTATCTTTAAACATATTTTTACACATATAAAATAATAATTTGAATATTTAAAAATTGACTTAATAAAATGTGACTATTTATGAATTTCTCCTTCTCCACTCAGATGTACTTTATATTCTATTGTATTCCATTTTTTTGTAATCAATTAATGAAGGTTAATTCTAATTGATAAGAAAATTAATTTAAACTTTAATTAGGAATAACATTAAAAAAATTTGAATTTCTTCCAAGAAAATTGAATTAATCTTGTATAATTAAAGAAAATATAATAAAATAAAATCAGTGTAAAATATACGGTGACATTATTTCAAATTAAAGATTTTATGCTATATATTATGTTGATTGATGTTTAAGCCTTTCATCATTATGTTTTCTTTGTCTTCCATACTTTAGCAATTACAAATAAGTTTTGCTTTAATCATTTTTGGTGCACTAATTTGCGAAATTAAAGACAAAGAATCATGAAATAAATTAATATATTCAAGAAAGATTCTAAAGTTAAAGAAATACAACTGTAAAGAAATATTCAAGAAGTACAAAATTTACAAAGAAAGCAATCAAAAATTTCAATATATTCAAGAAAGATTCTAAAATTAAAGAGAATGAATCATGAAATAAATTAATATTCATTGCTTTTAGTCCTATGTTTTCGAAGCCTTCTAGTGGGATTAATGGTAATTCATAGGAGTTTGGATACAAATCCATATACGCTTTTAAGTGAAATATAACTGTAATATTTAGCTATATTTTGAATATAACATTTAGGCTATGTTTGGTGCGTCGTATAAGGAGGATATAATAGTATAAGTTAATACTATCAGACTTTATCAGACGTTTGGTATGTCCACCTGATAGGATAGTCAAATCCATCAAAACTTCTTATCATACTCTAATAAGATAACACTATCCTCCTTATAATAATGATATAACCGATAAGATTTTCCTCCCACCACTACCCTCCACTTTTAATATTATTAAATTGTAATTATTATTATTATTATTATTATTATTAAATTCATAATTATTATTATTATTATTATTAAATTCGTAATTATTATTATTATTATTATTAAATTTGTAATTATTATTATTATTATTAAATTCATAATAATTATTATTATATTCCTAATTTTTTATTATTATTATTAAATTCGTAATTATTATTATTATTATTATAATTATATTTGAAATTATTATTAATATTATTAAATTCGTAATTATTATTATTATTATTAAATTCGTAAGTATTATTATTATTATTAAATTAGTAATTATTATTATAATTATATTCAAAATTATTATTAATATTATTAAATTCGTAATTATTATTATTATGATTATTAAATTCGTAATTATTATTATTATTATTAAATTAGTAATTATTATTATAATTATATTCAAAATTATTAATAATATTATTAAATTCGTAATTATTATTATTATTATTAAATTAGTAATTATTATTATTATTATTAAATTAGTAATTATTTTTATAATTATATTCAAAATTATTAATAATATTATTAAATTCTTAATTATTATTATTATTAAATTCGTAATTATTATTATTATTAAATTCGTAATTATTATTATTATTATTATTTCATTAGTAGTTTAACAAGCAAAATGTGATGGTAAAAAATGTTAAGGATAATATAGTCATAGTAAATAATTATATATACTATCAAGTTATTTATACTAAATCGATCAACGCTTGATAAGTATAAAGATTTATCACTTGTTTATACTATCGAACTTATCCTATTCTCTTATACTATCACGCTTTATACTATATCGGGTATATACTAAACTTTTTTTAATTTCATGTTACATAAAATATAACTGTAATAAATTAATAACATGTTTTTTTTTGTTACAATATTTCTTCTTTTCTTTTTACTAGAAAAAATATTTCTTTTTTCTTCAATGTTTTCTCACTACTTTTAGGTGTCACATACATACATAATTATATCTATATATATATATATATATATATATTAATATTATAATTATAATTATTCCTATAATTTCGAGGAAGAAATAATAGTTATATAAAGCTCTTCTTAAAATGATAACTCCAATAATCAAATCCTAAAAAAACATATATACATAGTTTTGTTTTCGTATCACATGGATATCGTTTCATTATTTCTCCTTTTAAATTAGCATTAAATACAAGACAAAATATTTTATTGAATTACTACTCTTATTAATGAAAATCGAATCAATTTAAGAAAAATTGATATTAATTAATTCAAAAGTTTAAATGAAAATATAACACATGTTAATACAAAAAATTAATTAAAAAGGTCAAAATACTAATTGAATAAAAAGTTTATAAAATAGAATAATAATATAATAAATTAAGATAAAAACAAATATCCTGACCGATAAGTTAATATTCATGATTGATTGAAAAGAATATAATATACAAAAAACAATAAATAGGTGGCCCCATTAATAAAGATTTATTGTGATTAAATAAAATTTAATGGATTTTAATTGGTTAAAAAGAGTATTGTAATATAATGAAATCAATTAATAAATGTTCAATTAACAAATATTGATTCTGAATGATTAAAAATTAATTTAGAACTCAATTTACAACAAAATTAAATAAAAAGATCTTGAATGAATCTATGATAGTTAAAAAATTAATACCACAAACTTTATTAAAATTAATTTAGAATATATTGTTACATTATTTTCTCAAATATATTGGCATGGGAAAATACGTTAAAAAGGAAAAAGCAATAGGGCTTCAGCCAATTTTTGTACAAAGAAAAAGAAAAAAAAATTCTAAAAGAAAAATATAATCTGATAAAATCAATTTATAATATATTGAAACTAAATTTCCATTGATTTTAGAACCAAAAATTTGCTATTGATTTGAGATAGAATCAATTTAAAAGAATTAACATTAATTAATTGAAAAATTTGAATTAGGGATGCAACACGTGTTAATATAAAAAATTAAGTAAAAAATTATTGATTAGAAAATTAATCAAGAAAAATATAATAATATAATATAATATATTAATATGATAAAAACAATGAATAATAAATATATAAAGAAGAAATACTAAAAAATATTAATTGATTGAAAAATTAATAAAAAATATAATAATAAAATAAAATATAAAATAATAAATACAAAAAACAAAAAAATGCTTTGGTCTCGACTCTTATTGTACAAAAACAATAATAAAAAATAATATAATATAATTAAATCAATTTAAGATATATTTTTACTTTTTTTTTTCAATATAATTAACTTATTTCTAACGTAAATAATAAAAGTGTTTTAACTTTTAATTTAATTTAAAATATATCATATTTTTATCTTTTAAAATTTAAAATTAAATACATCTTTATTAACTCGTTTTAGAAATAGAATTATATCCCAACATTACCTACCGAATGATACCCAAACCCAAGAATTTGTTTACTGACAGATTGTCAAATACATTGGGAGGAGGGTAAGGCTGTGAGTAGGAAAAAAGTTATCATTCCGCTATCAAAGCAGGTTAACTTTTGTTAATGCAATGACATGATTCCATCGCCACGTCCTTTTCACATTATAAATGCACCTTACTGAGTCCAGGCATTACAACAGTTTTACATATCATCATAATTTGTATTTGCTAAATAAATCATAAGAAGAAGTTGCGACCTGCACGTGACAAATCAAGTAAAATAAAAATTATAAAAAAGAATGGTTTAAATATAATTTTTTCAGATAATTAAAAAAATAAATATATTTTTGTCTCTAAAAATATTTTTAATTTTGATCCTTTTAATATTTTTTTTAGTTTTGATCTTTTTAATAATTTTTTTAAATTTTTAGTCATATCATTAGTAAACATCCGTTAAATAATTACATGACAAATGAATCTATTAACATGATAGAGTGAGACCTCAATTTGTCACTAAGTACTTAACAAAAACTTCACTAACAATATGAACTAAAATAAAAAAATTCATTTTAAAAGATTAAAATTAAATAAAAAATTTAGAATGATCAAAATTAAAAAAAATTATATTTTAAACACCAAAAATATATTTAAGTAAAAAAAAAAGACAAAATGATAAATAGAAAAAAGTAGGGTCATCAAAATATGCTTGCTCGTGCATTGGTTTATTAATTCGTTTATTTATTTAACTTTTTGAATTACTAATAGTATGAATTAAAGTTTGATTTTACATATTTGATATACTTTTGTTTCTGAGGTAAAATTTTAGTGTTAAGTGGCCTATGATTTTCGATTCGCACATGACCTTTGACATTTGAGAGGATAGAGGAATCCAACTGTCGCAAAAATTTTAATGAACTCGTCCTTGAAATTATACAATTTGTCATCTCATTAATACTGATGACATTTAATGAAAATAATATGTGCCAATGTTCATACATTCATCAAATATTAACAAGTGTTGTGTAATATAATATCTGCTAATTGAACAAGTGAAATTAGAATTGAAATTAAGCTTAAGAAGTATATTTATAGCATAATTCCAAACACAACTGGTAACCAACTAAGTGTTATGAGCTACTTCTATGGTTGAAGATAAAATCTAAAAAAAAATAGTCAAATCTAGAAAAAGAAAATGAATATGGTGGTTATTGATAACTTGTCTTTCTATTGTAAGTAAGGAATGTAGAGTATTCAAGACTTTTTGCAATATTACAAAGACTTCTAATTTATAGATAAATTGAGTAATTATTTTGAGCATCAAACGATCCTGCAGTGATTTGATGATTGTTCAAATTGCGTCACATGTCATTGACAATTACTTATTCTTTTCCATAAGCACATAACTTGAATCCACGTCTTCATGGAGTGCTTATGCATCAACATGGGAAGTAGTGGGGATAACCACCCCCATTGTGGGTTCCGGCCTATTACTCATAGTTTATAATTGAAGATCTTTTAGAAAGTCACATGCTTTTCATGTACACTTTAAAGTTAAGCCTTGTTAGAGCTTCTCGTGGACAACGTCAGTGTTGTCGCTACGTAACTTTGTAGAACTAGTTCGAAGGACTTAATCTATTGTGAAGTTTTTCTTAACAACATCAGTATTGTTGCTATGCACCATTTCAATTCAAACTCCAATATAGGTGTTGACTATATCTATTGGCGTGCCAACCTTACGGTAACCTCAGTTTACCATTTAATTCCATGTTTGACAGCATCAATATTGCCAAAATACTAAGATAGCATCAATACTATCTTGAATTAGGTAGCTTAAGTACTACCAGGATTCCTTCTTCAACTAATCTTTTCATGACTACACTTAAGCAATTGTTCAATACCTCGATAACATCAATATTGCCTTCATTCGATAGCTTTAGTATTGTTGACTTAAGCTTAAATATTCACTTAACACCTTCGAGCAGCCCCAGTACTGCCACGTGTCATATGCTAACATGTGCAATTATAGCCCACGTGTGCCTAACGACTAAATTTTATTTGGTTCCCAACATATGCCCTCCTATATATGGCCTTTGAGTGGTTGGACGAATTGGCCATACTAATGAACCTTTTTGGAAAACGTCATGTCACCTTAATTGCCATTAAGTTCTAAATACGCATCTCCCAAATGCATTTACTTTAAGTATCTATTTTTCAACCATATTTATGTTTCATACCTCTTCATTTGTCCAATGGTCATTTTCTTTCTCCTCTTTATAAAGGATCCTGAGAATGGAAATTCCTCATTCTCACTTAAAATGGCAGCAGAAAGGAGTCATCTTCTTTCTTGAGTAATCCTTATTTTCTGCCCCAAAATTCCTTGCATCTTCCATCCAACAATATTCCATCATTGGAGCTATACTCTTTTGCTCATGCATATTCAATGGTTGAAGCCAACAAATCCTCTGAAGATTCTTTCCAAAAGGTCCTGGCCATCCCAAGATACCTTTTTGTCCATGAATGCACAGGTTTGGCTAGGCCTACGCTAGTCTAGCAGCTCGCTAGTCTTCGTTAGATGTATAACTACATTTAATGAAGTCTGTATGTACAGTTCTACCTCCCTAATTACTTAGGTTTCCAAGTGACTTCAAATTAGCTAGGGAGGCAGGAAGATTGGAGTCTTAGAAAAAGTATCTCCTTGACCTTATGCTTTATTGGCTAAGGGAGTTCAGCAAGTGGCAGAGTCTACTTCTTTTGGCCTTTGGAATATTCTATTCAGTACTCCTAAAACTCCAAATTGTAACCTAGAAATAGGATTTTGGCTTTTGTAATTTTGTATTTCTCTAAAAGTTGTAATTTGTCAACATATCAATGCAATTTTATTTCTTTCATATCTTTGTGTCGAACAAATCGAGCCCCAATACTTTAACTTGCTTTGAGAAACTTAAGCCAACATCCTTATAACTAGTCGACCTCAAATATAACTTTGTCAATTCAAATAAACTCTTGGCTATATTAATGATCACGAATTAGTTTAGCCTTTGGTGAAATGACTAAGTGTATTGATAACCACAGATGAGGTCTTTAATAACCTGGCCAACCTAAGATAGCAGTTAAAAATTGATTAGCTCAATTGACTCCTCTACTTAAATAATTGCAACCTTAAAGAACTTTGGCCATTATCTATTTAATTAATAGCCTAATTCATTAGTCTACTCAATGTTGCAATTGAACTATTGGACAAGAATTTTGAGTCAAAAAGATTTATTCAACAACCTCTGTGTCAACTCTTAGACCATTTTTTTAATAGTCAATTTTGCTACTTAAGCCCACATATTAATTAACTAGACTTGGATTGATATGTTTGCCGTAAAATACTTCTATTCAAATTAGTGTTTTTAAAAGGATAGGTGACATTTCAAGATAACCCTTTTAAATTAATACCGCAAATTCAAATTTTTTAATAATGACATTATCTTCTCCAAACAACTAAGAATTTGAAAGTCAAACAAACTCTATTGTCTGCAAAATGTATTTATACCCAACGTTTCTCTACCCCTTTTGTGTTTTCAGCGAGTCCTTTCTCTCTATAACGCCGTTTGTTTCTTTTTTGCCTCCTTTACATCCCTAACCCCTGTTCCATTCAATTCCAATAGCACGCAACCATAGAACCTCAAACCTTTCTAGGCCAACTTCTTTTTCTCTAATAACGTCGAAAAACATTCATTCAACTTCTAACACTTCATGCCAAACTTCAGGGCAAATTACAACAAAAAGGATTCTTTGTGATCCTACTCCACCGAAAACACAAGTGGAACTCCTTCAAAGCCAAGTATTGGTTCCTTTTGACCTTCTCTTTTCTTCTTATTTTCATGGTCCTTCTAGTTTAGTTGAAGACTATGCTCAGGATGAAACCTACCCTTTCAAATCCTAATTCAAGCCTTTATTCTTCAATCCCCAAAGCCTACTTTATCCTTGGATGATGAAATAGGTTTATAGAACTTTCCAATAAGTATCCAAGGATTACATCAGTTTACTAGATAGAATCCAATGTGCAAAAGTTGGGGATTGGAAAAAAAAGGAATTTTTGGCATTACTCACCTTTCTAATACGAAATCAAGCTTATTCTAATGATGATTAACGCAACAATGCCATTCTAAAATCTAGTTTCTAACAGCTTCACATTTCGGCATGGATTCATGGGTCTTACCCTCTTCAATGTAGTTAATATCTCAGGGCTATGCCTTGATGCCCTTGCAATGTTACCTTCATCAACAGTGCCAGGCAATTTAAATAATATTCACAAAGAACAAAGGGCGAGAAAAGGGCATTGTAGCTACTCTATGTGAATTTCCCACTTTAAGGGGTAATAGGATAGAATGAGTAACTTATAGGGAATGTGTAGCATTCCTTACCTTATGGCTATGTAAAAATGTGTTTTGTCCTTTTAGTATTAAAATTACTTCTTTTGTGATTCTAGTAGCTGCTATGTTGATGGATTATATGGAGTATAGTCTCGCTCCATTGATACTGGTCCACCTTTACTCTTCTCTTAATGAAGTTTACCTAGCTCTGTCGAGTAGAGAAGCAGTCAACAATCCTAGAGGGCCTCTTTGGTTAATCCAACAATGGCTAAATGTTGTATTTATTGACCATCTTCACTTCATTTTGTCTGTTGATACTAAATAATGTTGTTATGGGGTAAGGTTGGCCCATTTAAATGTTAATAAGGAAGCAAAAGATGATCAACTCTAGAGGTATTTTAGATTCCTGTATTGTCTAGATGAATCTAAAAACTCGAGGCTTCTTTATCCTTTTTGCTAAGAGAAAGTATGGGAGTAGATGGTTTTCAGGCTTCCTTTAATCTTCTAGGGCAGATATAAAAAATAGATTGCGCACCATTTGGGCCAATTTTTTTTTGTCCTTAGCATTTGTTTGCTGATTTTCCTGGCCAATTAAAGTTTGAAGTGCAAGTGCACAATCCTCGTTTTATGTCTAGGCAATTTAGTTTAATCCAAACTTTGCCAAGAAAATACAACATTGGTTTTCCCTGGCTCACTCCCAAGATTGTTCTTAAGGATTTGAATTATTCCCCATTATTCTTATAGCTCATAGCTCCTTTAGATATAATTTCTAGTTAGTCAAGTTTGAACTTACCTATTCAGTTGCCCCTGAGTTCAAAGCTTGGTGGTCTTTTTTTACTACACAAAGATTCAATCGTCCTTGTGAAGAACTTATAAATTCTCTTATTTTTGGGGCAGACAAGTAACATTTTACTCAAGTTCATAGCTATTCATTGCTAAGAAATTATTGATTTTCAAGCCTATTATCTAGTTTGATGGGATCATATTGACATAGAGGGAACTATTGAATGAGCTCAACCTATAACATCCTTCTTTCTAGCCTAGCTATGTGGAATTTTAACAACATACAATAGAATTATTAATGGTTTGTGTTTTAAATTAAGACATTAGTTGACTCATAGTTTATACTAGTTCACTGATGCTCCAAACTAGTCAACTAATGTTTCAGATAAGATGACTCATCTTTGTAAGAAAGTAGCCACATGATTAAATGTGTAATTAAGTGGGATAAAAATTTATCATGTTTGAAGCAAGTCTAAGGTCCAAAATAAAGCAAGCTATAGGTCCCTTGGAATTCAAGATTTGTTTGTCTTGGTAAATAAGTGTAAGATAGTGGAGGGATATTTATTGGAGAGTAAGGCTGAGAAAGGAAGGTTGAAATTTCAAAAGAGGGAGAGAGTGGATGATAAGCAAAGAGTAAACACTTGTAGGTTTAGGTTCAATCAAGATATAGGGAAACAAGTTTAGGTGGAGAATAGAGGGCTAGCATGTGGGAAGAAAGGGAGGACACATAGTGATAAACCTTGCTCGTATGTACATGGTCTGTGCTACATATGTAGCAAGCCAAGACAACAATTTAGAGACTGTCCACATGGAAAATGAGTGAAACCCAATCTCAGATCACTAACTAGAGGGTGTGTGTTCACTTTGAGTGAAGAAGAGGCAACTCATTCTCCCAATTTGATACAAGGTAATTATTTAATTAAAAACATTCTCTTAACTACATTATATGATTCAAGAGTCACGCATTCCTTTATTTCTATTGAATGTGTGAAGAAGCTTGAATTGTCTGTGTCTGTGTTACCATATGATTTGGTTGTTTATACTCTTATAGGAAAGTTGGTTTTTACTTCACTTGTTTGCTTAGATTGTTCTATTCAGGTATAAGGTAGGCCTTTTGTTGTAAATCTCATATATTTACCCCTAATTGGCATTGATATCATTTTTTTCATAGATTGGTTGCCTGCAAGCCATGTTGCTTTAAATTATTTTGATAACTCCCTTATAATTTTGTCTAATTCCTTATCTACACCAACCATGCATGATTCAATTTACTTAAATGACACTCAGGTTAATCATTGCTTATTTTAAGGGGTTTAAGGATATGTTCTCCTATTTTCCTTAGACTCAAAGGTAAAGTAGAACATATATAACATCCCTATAATGAGAGAGTACCCTAAAGTTTTTCTAAAGGAGGTAACAAGCTTACCACCCAAAAGGGAAATTGACTTCTCAATAGATAGTGTCAGGGATAGGACCCATATCTGTAGCACTATATAGAATGTCTCCTCTAGAGCTAATTGAACTCTAGAAGCAGATAGAAGAACTATTGGCCAAACAATTCATCTGACCTAGTGTGTCACCTTGGGGAGCACTAGTGTTCTTGGTGAAAAAGAAAGATGGAAGATTGAGGTTGTGTATAAATTATAAATAACTAAACAAATTTACAATAAAAAATAAATACCCACTTCCCATGATAGATGTCTAGATGGACGAATTGAGAGAAGCCATAATTTTCTCCAAGATAGACTCAAGATCAAGTTGCCATCAGATTAGAGTCAAAACTGAATACATCCTTAAAGACTAGGGGTGTCAAAATGGGTCAAGCCCGATGGGCCGGCCCGAATAACCCGACAAAATGGATGGGCTGGGCTAGTAAAATGTCAGCCTAAAACTTACATGACCTGAATGGGTTAAGCCTGAATGGGTCAGGCTAGTCCACTTTTTTAACACTACATAAGGCTAAATGGGTTGGGTTGGGCTAGCAAAATACCAGCCCAAAACTTACACGGCCTGAATGGTCCAACCTGAAAATGGCCCGACCTTGAATGGGCCAGCCTGACCCTTTTTGACACCCCTACCTAAGACTGCTTTTCAGACTAGATATAGGCACTATGATAACCTAGTAATGCCCTTTAGTCTTACCAATGCACTAGCAGTATTCATGGACTACATCAACTGAATCTTTAGACCATATCTAGACCAGTTTGTGGTTGTCTTTATAAATGGCATTCTCATCTTCTTAAGGGCAATTGAAGAGCATGAGCAACACCTTAGAATAGTCTTGTAAATCTTAAAAGAAAAATAATTGTTTGTCAAGTTAGAGAAATGTGAGTTTTGGATACAAGAGGTGAAGTTCTTAGGTCATATTGTGTCTCAAGTAGGAGAATCAATGGATCCTGATAAGATAGAAGCAGTAGTACATTGGGAGAGGCCTAAGACTATCATCGAAATCAAGAGTTTCTTAGGATTAGATGGCTATTACAGAAGGTTTATAAAAGGGTTTAGCTGGATAGAAGCATTACTCAACTAGTATTGCCTCTAACTAAGCTTACCCAAAAAGGTAATCCCTTTGAATAGACAAATATGGATGACAAAAATATTCATATCCATGGGTATCCACGAGGATTACTCGCTATGAGACAAGGGATAAGTACTTGTTTAATAAATAGGGGGGGAGATGGGGATTATACTACCTGCCCCGCTGGTACTCGCAAACCTGCTAAATATATTTTTCATTTAGTATTTTACATATATAGTATGTTTTTTTTTCTCTTGCACTTTGAGTTGAGATGAAAAATTGTATTTTCTTATTATTTTACAATGAATTTTTTCAATGAATATATATCATTATTGTAATAATTATTTATGCAGATTGATTATTACAAAATATAATTGAACTTGATATGTAATTTGTGACATTTTTTTTATTTTGTAAAAATTTTAAATTATTGAAAGATATTGTTATTTGTGATGTTAAAATTTATTTTATTTATGTTTCCTTTTTTTTAAAAAAATTCATTTTGAATTATTAGATGCCTATGGTCTTTCCTATGGGGATCATAAATTGGTACCCTTAACAGGGATGGGGGCAGGGACGAGGGTGGGGGAAGCATTACTCACCCCCACCCTGCCTTTTTGTTGCTATTCCTATGGACACAGGAGTGTGAAAGTAGTTTTCAAGAATTAAAACATAGACTAACCACCACACTTGTGTTAGTGATACCAGACTATTTCGAATACTTTGAGGTATACAGTGATGCGTCAAAGAAAGGATTAAGATATGTGTTGATATAGAATAGAGGCGTAGTTGCCTATGCTTCTAGATAACTGAGGCCTCACAAAGAAAATTACTCTACCAATGACCTACAATTGGTAACGACTGTATTGCCACATAGTCTCTATATGAGTGAGCTTAAGATTGCATGGGACCTTAGAACCCAAATTAGAATGGCCTAACAAAAGGATGGAGATTTGAAATCCTTAAAGGAACAAATCCTACAAGAAAAGCAAAAGGATTTCAGTAGGGCAGAGGATGGAAGCATCATGTTTCGAGGGAGAGAATAATCTTGGGACTAGATCAAGTTTACAAAACCACTGAGCAGGCTAAGTTTATAAGGGAGAAGTTGTCTATAGCTCAAAGTAGACAGAAAAGTTGTGCGAATAAGGGAAGAAAACTTTTAGAGTTTGAAGAAGGGGAACGTGTATTTCTGGGAGTCACTTATATAACTAGGATTGACATAAATCTAAAATCTCAAAACTTGAGTCCTCATTTTCTTGGTCCATTCCAAATCCTTAAAAAAGTCAGACTTATTGCTTACCAAATTGATCTTCCATCCATTCTGTCCAATTTTCACAATGTTTCTCACGTTTCACAGCTTAGAAAGTATAACCATTACTCTTCATACATTTTGGAAAGTGAGTAAATACAAGTAAGAAATTATTTAAATTATAAAATAAAAATTGTACGAATTACAAATACTAGAGTTAAACAACTCAGAAGGGAACAAATTTCTTTAGTTAAAGTGATATGGAAAGGGATGAACTCCAAGGAGGCTACTTGGTAATTAGAGCAAAGTATGAGGCAAGACCATCCAAAGTTGGGGATAGAAATGCTTAGCCTTCCTTTGTTATATTATGAAAATATGGATCTTTACGATGATAACTGGTGTGTTGAATGGTTGAATATAATGTTTTGATCATGATGATAATAAGTGGTTGAATGAGGAGAAAAGATTAAATGTTTAATCTATGAGGACTTGCATGATTTTAGTGTTATTGTTGTTTCTGTTGATTGACTTATGAAAATATTAGTTGACAAATCCTAGGAGTTGATGCTTGATGATACTGTCTTATAAAGATTAGTTGACTGATTCTGTGTGTTGTTATTTGCTGAGAGTTGCCTCATGAATAGATTAGTTGACTGATTTATGAATTGATATTCTGTTAGTTTCCTATTGACCAAGACTAGTTGAATGATCTTATTATTTCACATTTCTATTAGTTATCTCATATGAGAGACTTGTTGAGTGATCTTGCTATTTAGCATTGTATGTTATAAGTCATTGGGTAATGTACATGACATGACTAATAGATAAGGTTTTCTTTGATCATTATATCGTGTATATTTGAGTTACTCGATGTTGTAATGACATGCATAGCATTGCTCATGATCATAGCATGATGTTGCAAAAGAATGCATTGCCATGACTTTTAAGAAAGTTGCATAAGTATTTTTGCATTAAAGAAAATCATAAGAAATTGTATAAAGAAATTGTATGAAAAAAATGCTTATCCCAAGTATGCAAATGAGTACTTTGCTAGGATAGTGTTCTATGACGGTGAGAAAAATAAGGCTAGGGAATGAGCTCACATCTCAAGCATAGATTATTAACAAGAATATCTATCTATAGGAGGTGCAAGGCCCAAGGGGCATTCTCAAGATGTTAGATATAAGTAAGAAGTATCTAGCCTCATTCTCAGGGGTGGTGTGAAGTATCTAGGCCTATTCTCAGGGTAGGGGAGTAAGCATTAGGATAAAGAAAGCAAAGAAATGAATGCTTGAGAAACCGTCATGTGCATACAACATTTGCATTCATGCTATCTGTGTATGCTATCTATTGTGACATAAGATTATTAGGATTGTATAAAGTTTTTCTCTAAATGAAATGATTTTTTTTTTGTATTAGGCATTGATAAATACTTCACTTAGAATGTATATTAGAATTATTTTATATTCGATATAGCTAGAACCATCATTTGAGTTTTCTATTTTGAACTTATATTAAAAACTAGGAATTTCTAGAATCCTCACCCTATTTTCCATGATGTTCCAGTCTCAGACTAGATTACTTAGACAGGATACCACTAGTATCGATATTGTACTAAACTAAGGGGGTAGGTGTACAGACTCAAGACAAGCACCCCCATCTTCCAGATTACAGTGACCGTGAGCATCATGCTGACTCCCTAGCAATTGGCTGAGGTTGGTGTGAGTTTTTTTTTTTTAACGATCACCTAGGGCCTAGCTGGATAGAGCCATTTTCTTTTTGTTTGTATCCATTGCATATAATAGTATATGTGCCATCTATGATTTGTATCTAATAACTTGGTAGTGAAAACTTTACTTGGACATACATACCTATAATGGGTTGTGATTCACATATACTGATGCATGTAAAATTTTGTGTTATGAATGTGTATGTAGTTGTTTTGTTTATTTGATATACCGAGTATATGACTCCGCCAACTAGATAATGTACTTTTGAGAATTCCACCATGAAGAATTCTTAAGGGATAATTTCAAAAAATTAAATGATAATTAAGATTAAAATTAAGCATTTCTCAAGGCTTTCGGTCTAGCTCACCATGAGAGCCAAATAACTAAGTTCAAGGCTTATAACATCACTAAAAAATAACTAAATAGGAATAAAGTATGCTTGTGATGAACTCTATAACATCTTCAGGAACATGTTAGACTTGTATATGGTTACAAAGGTAGACTAATACTTGTTTATCATGCCTATTAATTTTTGTGGTCATCTGAGTACGTTTAGTCACTTTGTTGTAGTACTATGTGTGAAAAATAGTTGTTATCAGCCCCTGAATTGGCTTAAACTACTTGGTTAGTGAAATAAACGTGAGAAATTTTCTTCTAGGTAAAAAATGTGTGGAAGATGGTGTAGTTAAAATTTGAGGTTAATCGAAGTTAGTTTGATATTTTTAAGCACATTGAGTGTGCTAGCAGATATAGAAAAATATGAAAATGGTGAAACAAGATTTTCGATGAATTTTAGGATTTATTTTAAACTTATTGGAAGTTAAGAAACTTGATTTGGTGAAATTTAAGTGTTCTTAACATATCAGGAGTTATAGCTTAGTCACTTAAGTGACCAAGTCTCTCACGATTTCTTCTGTTTTCTGCCCTTGACCATTTATGCTTCAAAATGAGATATATTTTCTCTCATTTCTCATAACTCTCATGGCTGCCATTAGGGAAAGCAAAGGCAAAGGAATAAAGGAGAAAAAGTTGAAGCAACATCAACCAAAGAGGAGGAAGAAGATAGAGGTGGAGAAGAGCTTCTAAGTTCATTCCTATTCTGAAGATAGAGGTAGGATGAACTTTATTTTTGACTCTTCCATCCATTTTCTTCATCTTGCTCTTGAGAGGCCTTGATATGGCAAATGGTTTTGTATGTGATTTTTGTGTTCTTGGCTTGAATCTTATTGTAGAACTTGAGGATGACTTATGTTTGGTTTGTTGTATGCTTGGTGATGAATTTTCATCCCTTCAACACTTAAGATTTTCACTTGAGCTAAGAAGGAAGTTTTAGGTCTTTACGATGATGAATAATTCATTGATCCAATTTGGAGTGAGTTAAAAACTGTATAAGAGTTGTAATGTGTTAATAGACCTTGTGTGGTGTTGAAAATCACTTGAAATTGAGTTTTAAGTGATTGGAAGACCACTTGTTCCCAATAGAACATTGGTTCTTCTATAGAATTCTATAGAATTTAGTTTCTGGCAACCAGATCTTAGGCATTGTGAGTTGGGCGCTTGAGCGCCCATTGCCAGACAGAGAGCAGCTTCATGTTGCAGGAGGAGAGCCTAAGCACCCATTGATGAGCGCCTAAGCGTGCGAAGAGTGCTTGAGCGCTAGGCAAGGAGCGCCTGAGCACCTATCACCGGGGAGAACAGGGGAGTTTCTCTGCCACCTGAGCACTTGAGCGCCCAAAGTGGAATGCCTGAGCGCCTAGTCCAGGTTTTGAGAGGATTGTTATTTGATAAAAATAAAGTGCTTAACTTATGTAGATCTTTATTTTTTGCTTCTTCATAAGTGTTGAGACTCTAATAGGAGTATTTAATGAAGCGTTAATGATATGATTGCAAATCAATTGGTATATTAGTTATTAGGGTAATTAGCATCATTGTTTTATATATTGGTGATTGTTGAAGGATGTGATCCTCACATTTGTGAATAATCTATGGTAGGTGAGGAGGAACTGCTTCTCCTTATTATAGTGATGAGCTGAGGATAGATTTCTTATCCCTCATTATTCTAGCAATTGAGGCGGGGTCTTCTTCTTGTTAGATGTTGTCCTAAATGGAAGGTAATTGAGAAAGGATTCCTTACTACCAGAGGTGATCCTGAATCTTGATAGCGTGAGGAAGGGCAGCTCCCTCCCTATTGTAGAGTAGTTGAAGATCGTTATTTTTTCTTTACTCTTTGGAATTACGTGAAGCGATGATTTGTAGGGTATTTGAGGCAAGAGATTTCCTCACTACTTTTGATTACTTTGAGGAGGGATTCCTTACTATCGGAGAAGATTGCTGGAAATGGGTTCTAGTGCTTGTTCAAGATTTATGGAACCAGGTTCCATTGCTTTGTTCAGGATTCATGCATTTCATGACATCACCATGGAACTGGATTCCTGTAAATGGTATCATAACATTACTCAATACATACTTAGGTTATTGCATAAGCATGAGCATAAGGCATAATTTGACGTAGTATGACAATTGTATGGACGGTTGTTATTCGTTACATAATCATGACAAGACAATTGTATGGACAATTGCTGATCTTTAAGATAATGATTTGTGAGTTGTGTATGCGGAAATGAGTTTTCTATACAAACTTATAAATGAGATTCTATTTCGAGAGGAGAAAGGAAATAGATTTGGCTTTTGCCACCTTTCTAGAAAATTTGTGCTTTTACGTGATATTTTTTCCTGAAATAGCTGAAATGATTGTGATGACATGTTTTATTATAAATCTAATGAGAATATTGATTCTCAACCCTTGTGTGTGTTTCCATAATGATTCCAGGGACGAAGACTTATGAAAAATGAAGACAAAATAGGAATTGGAAGACTTAGTATAACGTTGTTTTATGTTTCTTTTAAAAACATGTATATGTTGTGCTTTGAGGGGCCTAGTTATAAACTTTGTATATATTGTTGTTTGTATGAGAAATGTAGATGTTATGTATATAATCTTTGTTTGTGACTCATATTTTCTATATATATGATTTTGTTATACTAGAAAATGCTTAGTAGTAATAAGTAGCATGCCTGAATCTAATTAGTGTGGTATAATATAGATTATACTATTGTCATTAAATTTGAGATGTTATAAACTCCGGCTTATCTTAGTTCATTCAAGCTAGTCAAAAGGGCTAAATAAGCTAAGGGCATCACATGACCTATCTTTTAAGCATAAGCCTTTGCTAAATGTTGTTTTCTTGTTCACCCTCTGTGTCGATGACTTAGCTTTTCCAAATAATGGTCGCTTTCTTTTATCTTAAGCTTTTATTGGAATACCTTGTTCGGTTATAAGTGCATATTGTAGAGGCTATCTCTTTCCCCTCAGAAGGAGAAGAACCTTTCAATAGGGGTGGTAGGTCGCCAATTCCACTAAGGACCAATAGGACTACACGTTAATCGAGTCAAAGAACTCAACCTTTTCTGGTAGTTAAAGAACATTCTTACCTATTTTGATATTCTAGCATCTTTCCTTTTTCTATGCAAGGTAGATGAACTCAATCCTCATCGTCTATTTCCCCTTCTATGAGCAAAGAAGCTTCATAGTGAGTTTTTCTTTTTTAACCTTTATTACACCTCAAGTGCGACCTTCACTTGCCAATTCATTTAAATTTTCTAATCTTTGCTGCATTCATATTATATTAACCTTGGCACATCTCTAACTTTAGGCTTCTTTTTAGGGGAAAAAAAGTCGGAAGCAGTCACAAAAGAGCCAATAATCTATTCGGAGAAGTTTAGTGAGGGTGTGACTATTATAAGTTCAAATAACTTCTTTTTCTTTGGCATTTAAGCAACTTTGTGATTTGATGACTCATAATCAATTTTTGACTTTCAGGGAAAAAAGTAGAGGATCTCATTGGAAGATGATACAAATAAGAGTGATCATTCTAAAGAGATTCATCCTTTCAGACCAACAGTTGAAGGCTAGTCTTCGTCCTTCCCTCCACCAGAAGTTGCCCCAGTTGCCCTAAGGCATCGTATAAGTTAGCATTCTAGTTTTAGAAAATAATCCCTCACATGTTTCTCATTAAGGATTTGTTATTGTGCCAATAAAGCCTTTCATCCAAGATAGAGAGGTTGTTAAAGTGGCGACTGAGGCCACTATCCCTCCTATCGACACAAATCCAACCATTCCAATAGAAGCTGGTGGGTTTAGTAATGTAGAGGCTACCACCTCCATTCATCCTGAAGGATGACTCGATTAAGGCTCATCCTCTTCTGATAATATTCTTAATAAGGATTTCCTGGCCAAAGACTCATTTGAAAAAGTTTGGTTTAAGGCCAAGGAGGAGTCCGTGAAAGAGAAAGATAATAAACGACTCATGGACCATAAGAAGTTTATCAATGACATTAGCATCCTCTTGTGTAGAACTTAGAGGCTATTGTCAATGATCTAAATACCAAAGCTTAACTCCTTTTCCATCTTGAGTATTTTGATAATGCAGAGGATGATATAATACCTAGCAGGTTACGATGGTCTCTTTGATATACTAGTTAATGCCACTCCAATTTTGCCTCCTATGAGACTACAATGGTAGGCATGCAACGACTTGACACCTACCTTGAGCAAAACAAAAAGGCTTTAGTAGAAAAGATTCAAGAGGGTTGCTGCAAATATAAGGCAAATCGGAGGAAGTTAATGGAATTTAAATAAGGTGAGGATTGCTTGACTAAGCTAGAAAAAGAAATTAATGATCTATGCCCAGCTTTGCACCAAAAGGAAGAAAAAGTAGAGTGGATTAGGAGTTTGCTTGAGAACTAGGATGCAGAACATGAATCTTTTGCCAAGAATAAGAATGATATCCAACAAGAAGACTCCCAACTAGGTCACACTATGAACCTATTGTATATTGAGTATGCGGATGTATATATGGTAATAAAAACACTATAGCTTAGTGAGATCACCTCAAATCCAGTTAGCATGCTCTGCTGGTAAGTTCTAAGCAAGCATTCCTTGCTATGAGGGTAAAATAAGGGGTAATAATCCTGATTTTGAAGCAATGTTAAGGAACAATAATATTATTATTTTTCTTTGATATGGCCATATATTTGGCCTTGGAGATAATTTAAACCGGTATTCTTGTTTTGTGCATTTATGGCCTATGCCTCTTAAGATATTTTCCATTGATAGCCTCGGTACATTGACCAATATGCACCTCCAACAATTGATAGGCATTACCAGAATAATAGTGTGTCACCTTAAATTATCCCTCCCAATGAGGACTCAATTTACTATAAGTTTGACTACATTGGTCTGCTGGGGGGAAATACTATATCTTCCTTTCAATATTTTGGAGAATACCACATCCCCATTAACCTTATTAGGGAATACCACATCCCCAGTCAATCTGTTTGGGGGAATACCACATCCCTTCCTACACAAACATTTAATAAATATTAGTAATTGAGAAAAATATCACACAAATCATGCACAAGGTTTAACGTGGTTCAGTTAATATGCCTACATCCACGGATGAGAATAGTCAAATCTACTATCAAAACAAATCTAGCCTGCAGGCCTTACAAGACAATCTCTCTTAGACTCTCATGACCCTACTAATTCCCAAATACAAGTATTTATAACTTATCCTTCCTAGTTTCCTATTATAAACAAATCTCTCACAAATCTTATTTATATCTTACAAATCTCTAACATATTTTTCAAATTTTTTAACAAATCTTTAACACATCTTCATATATATCTTCATATCTTTCATATTTTCACAAATCTTTCATATCTTCGCAAAATAGGAAACTAGCGACGATAACAATCTTTAATGGAATTTAGGTCAAATCCAACAATCTCCACCTTGATACAAATTCCATTATCATATCTAACAAAACAATCTTTAAACCTTCAAATTTATCGTTATCAATGGAACACGCCGCTTGACCTCCATGCCAAGAAGACTTTCGACAACACCTGCCACCGCTCACAATGCTCAATCTTCTAAGTCTTCAAATCAAATTTTCGTGCTTGCACTGTCGTTATATGGAACACGTCGCTTGACCTCAATGTCAAGAAGACTTTCGACAAACCTGCCACATTTGCTGCCATAATAACGAGACCACCTGATCTCCATTTTCAAGAAAACTTTCAACACAAAGGCCCAAAGGAACCATACAATTGCCTAGATCCTTGAACCATCAGTTATGATACCACTTGTTAGGGAGAAATATTATAACCCCTTTCAATCTTTTGGAGAATACCACATTCCTATTAATCTTATTAGGGAATACTACATCTCCGTCAATCTGTTTGGAGAATACCACATCCCATTTTGCACAAACATGCAATAAATATTAGTAATTAAGAAAAGCATCACAAAAATCATGCACAAGGTTTAACGTGGTTCAGCTAATATATCTATATCCACGAATGAGAAAAGTCAAATATACTATCAAAACAAATTTAGCTTGTAGGCTTTACAAGACAATCTCTCTTAGACTCTCATTCTCACTCTCATGACCTTACCAATTCTCAAATACAAGTATTTATAACTCATCCTTCCTAGTTTCCTATTATAAACAAATTTCTCACAAATCTTATTCATACCTCACAAATCTCTAACATATTTTTTCAAATTTTTTAACAAATCTTTAACATATCTTCATATATCTCTTCATATCTTTCATATTTTCACAAATTTTTACAAATCTTTCATATCTTCACAAAATAGGAAACTAGCGATAACAATCTTTAATGGAATTTGGGTCAAATCCAACGTGGTTAATGGGCAAAATTATCTTTCAAAATAGGTAAACAACCATAAAACTTTGGCTTTTAATTTTCTTGTTATAGTTTGATGCACCTTATTTTATATTGGATAAGATGGTCCAATGCCATCAAGCACTCTTTTGTTAGCTTATCTAACTCATCACACTTCTTATTCTAATATTCCTCCAAAGGTATTCGCTCTTGTCTCTGTACCTTTAGGGATTAAATGTTTATTTTACCGGTAATATGGCATCTTGCCCATACAACAGTTTGTATGGGGGTACTCCTGTCGACTCCTTCGGCGATGTTTGACAAACCCATAACACTTAATCCAATATCTCATGCTAACATTTTGGATGTCTACCAATGTATTTCTTTAAAAGATTGATAACAATCTTATTCACAGTTTCTACCTACCTATTTGTCTGTGCATAATAAGATATAGAGGTTAACATTTTGATTCCTTGTGATTGAGCATAATTTATCACCTTTTTGCCAATAAATACTATACCTTGGTTAGTTGTAATTGATTTAGGTATCCTAAATTGACACAAAATGTTCTTTTTTGCAAAATCGATCACATCATTCTGAGTAATCTCTTTCATGGGCACATCTTCCACCTATTTTGCAAAAAAAAAAAAAAATTAACTACAACCAAGATGTACTTATGTCCCTTAGATGATGTAATAACTTGATGAGTGGAGGGAGAAGGTAGGAATAAAAATTTCTTTTAAAGGGCATTTTTGGCATTTTATGCTTTAAGTAAAAAAAACAAAAAAAAAACCAGGGGGGTTGATGGACAGAGACTCGATCGTCTCCTCCTTCAAGTGAAAGGGCTCCATTAGTAGCCATTATTAGTTCTTCCCATTTCCCTCTATTTTGCCACAAATCACTTACACCCACTTGCATCTAGTGGTGGAGGTAAGTTTCTACTCTATGATTATTGTTTCCTTTTAGTAATGGGCATAAAATCTCTCAAGCTTTGCTAGCTCAAAAGCGGTGGGTGAGAGTGTTTTGGAGCTTTAAGTAAAAATCTAAGCATTTAGGAGCTTGGACTCTTGTAAGTGGTAATAAGAAAGTCAAACCTCAACTTTTCACATGGGTTTCTCAAAAACCCTAAACCCTATAATTAGGGATTTTATCTAATCTCTTTACCCATTCTTAGTTCAACCATAAATGAATTGTTGTTCTAAATCCACAAGTGTACGGTTCGTCAACAAGTAATAAAGTGATGAGTAGAGTATCGCTTCCATGAGAATCGTGTGACTATCAAACTATGACAATTTTAATTATTTAGGCAAATGAAAATAACAATATAGAATAAAATAAAAGAAATTTAAAAAATAAATAAACAATTAATAAAACTTATAAGACTAATAAGATAGAGCTCAACCAAGTATTAAAGACGTAGGATTAGGAATCCACTTCAATTATCTATCATGATGAACATTAATTTTTATTTATTAATGATTAACTATGTTTTGAAGGTAGTCTATCCTAAATTATTTAAAACTCAATCTATTGGAACTAAAAACATGTTAAAACTAAATCAACTCTATTCTCATGGCAATTAAATTAGTTAAAACTCATTAAGTTCTATGATATCCTGTTAACACTCGAAGGATCAAGTCTATCTCTAGGTCTTAATTCCTAAGTTCAATTCTTATATTATCAACCATTAGACATCAACACTTAATCCTTCACCTAATACCTAAAATCATACAAGTATGACTGACAACATACCCTAACCATTAATAATACTAGGAATGAATAAAAAATAATAATTATTTTATTAACAAAGAGATAAATCAAATACTTAACATGATAGAGTAAAGAGTTTCATCCTAACCCTAGAAAGGGAATTTAGCCATGCATGACAAATAAAACACAAACAAGATTAAAAGATAGAGATACAACCATGAATCAATCCTAGAAAATAGAAAATAAGAGTAGAAGTAGAAGTAGAAGTAGAAGAAAGAAAGAAGGATGTCTTCAATGGATGCCTCTTCTCCAAATCTTGCCTCCAACCATTGTTCTTCAATCTTTGTTGCCTCCAATCTCCTCAAAAAAAGCTTTTATATCTTGTCTATTTATAGGGTATTAACCTTAATAGAGGTGTCACTTAAGCTCCTTACTTGATCTCAAAGTAATGAAAAGATCTTGATTGGATTTAGGAAACTAAATTTAAGAAACTTAACCTCCTTAATTGATCCCCAAGTAAATCCTTAATTAGTCTCCAAGTAATGAAAATGTGTTGAATAAATTTAGGAAACCTAATTAATTGGTTCTAAATTCCTATTACTTGGCCAGCACAAATCTCATTTCCTGACTTGCATGCTATTTTACACCCTCCAAACGCGATGATTGGGCTTCGATATTTTCATAAAAGTTGTAGTTTTCTTTCTTAGTTTTCCAATTCCATTGGAATCAACTTGTTTTGACTTCCATAGCTTAAGTTACATCTATTTTATCATTAAAAGGTCAAGAAATTTGTGAATCATGGCAATGTTAATTCCAAGCTCAACTCCTTTGCAAATCAAATCTTCAAAGAACCATATCAAAACACCTCTTTTAACCTAAAAATAAAGAGAAAGGTCAACCATAAATTACTAAGGATAGTTTAATAAAGAATGACATAAATCCCCATAAAATTCATCTAAATTCATATCAAACCAAGTATAAGGTCTAGTGGGACTTTCTAAAGCTTTATCATTTGAAAGTTTTAATTGTTGCGTGATTATTTTATTTATTCATGGAACTTGTGTTTTAAAGCCATAACATCTAGTGGGTAATTCTACATTTGAAGGGAATGACAACAAGTAAAGAGTTGAGGATACTTTCTTACTGGTAGTTAGAGGTCGTGTGGTTGGTTTTGATTTATCTTGACTTGTTGGATTATTTGTTTATGGTTAGATTCGTTAGATATTATGCCACTTGCTTCTCTTGGAGTCCTTAGGAGTGATTAAGATGGTTCTTCATATATGTGAGTGGATAATTTACTTTGTGACATCTTTTTATTTGTTTTATGCTAATAGGGAAAACAAGATCTCTTTAGCATATTGACTTTCTCTTCAAAAGTGAAATTCTATTTCATGATGAAGAGTAAATTACATTTTTTACTGCTGGTTTGGAATTATGAAATATTTTTGATGAATTTCAATTTGAAAGTCATTATTGCAGGTAGTGCTAAATTGCTTTCACAATGACATTGATTATGATTTTGAGCTATGGCTTCAATCATTATATGAATTATTATGTTGTTGCTCATGAAAGTTAATTTATAATGGTTTTGAATTTTATTTTAGAAATTGTGAAATAAAGATTGTTGATTTTGATGAATTAGATTGATTGTCATACTTTAGGTTGATTTATATTTTAAACATCCATGATGGATTCTGTGTTAGAATACCAGTCACCATTGAAGAAGAAATATAATGGCCTATGTGAACATAATAAATTAAATTAAGTTATTGGGTGAAGGAACCCTTAGCAATATATCTGTCTGCCGTTAGCAAAGAGATATAACACCCTATGTATGCATAGTAAGTTCAGTGAAGCTACTGGGTGAGAGGACCCTTAGCTTTATATCTGTTTGTCGTTAGTGAAGAAATATAACGTCTATGTACACATAGTAGATTCAATGAGATTTTATTACTTGTCGTAGTGAAAAGATATAACAGCCGATATGCATATAGTAAATGTAGAGGTTTTGCCGAGTGAGGCGATGCCCTAACTTGAAATAATATGAAATGAGATTTGTTAGGTAGGGTTGATTTTCCCAATTTGAAGTATAGTTCTTTCAAGTGTGACCCATATGAATTATTCTATATATGTCTAGCATTCTTGAATTCATTTATAACTACAAACGGTTTTGAAAAGGATAACATTTGACAACTTGGTTTCATTATAAAGTTTATTCCTTTGGCTATTATTTTGAGTTATCTTCAAAGTTTAAAGATTCATCCTATTATATGTTTTCCTTCTTGTTCACTTTATTATTATGCACTCACTGAGTTTATGTGACTCGCTTGTTATTTTTAGTTTTACAGACTTTTAAGTTGTTGATTAAGTTAGTTGGGACTTATTCATCCTAGCCAGTTTATCTTTGGTATGCCTCCAACTAGTTTTGGTGGATATTGTTGTTTTGATCCCAAAGTCTTGCAACTAAATGGTTATTGGTCTGAATTGTTTAAAGTGAATTTGATATATTTGTGTTGAGCCTTTGGTTTCTTAATAAATATTAGGTTAATTGCTGGATTATATTTGTTATGCTTGTCAGGCTAAATTTGATTTGATATTTAGCTTATGCATTGGTCATGGTTCTTGAGGTAGGTCTTGACAAAGTTGTTATCAGATAGTTGGTTATAGGTCCTAATAGCTACATACATGGGTAGTAATAGAATTTTGTTTGTAGCTTGTGTTCCTGGGCACAACTTACATGCAAAGAACTATTACCACCCACTTTACTTGGGATCGCATGTCTAGTCTTGTGCTGTCAGTTTTGTTTTGTTTTTGACTTCTTCAAATATTCTATCTTATTTTGTGTCTCCCCAATATGATTGTTAGAAAAGATGCCCTCTAAACCCAAAGATGGCAATATTGGGACCGGATAATTACGTGTAGTTACTGTTCAAGTATAGTTGGAAGTGCCAGTTGGAAGTGTGAATGAATGTTATTATTAGCTTTAATTATGACAAACGGTATTTAAGATAAGCATATCTAAATCTAGATTATTTTAGAATTTTAACCAAGTATGAGAGGAAAGCATGTATATAAGAATAGTATTGTTATGTCTAGTTTAAAACGTCATTTTGAAGATAAAACCAATATCTAAAAAAATTGATTTTGTGAGGTGTAATTTGCTTAGCCATATACTAATTTGGATGTCAGAATTTTTAAGATCATCATTGATGGTATTATATATATAAAGATTCATGGAGAAAGAAGATTGAATTTAATGAAAGATTATATAGAAGAAAGTAAATTAATGTTTTATTTTGGTTTTTTTTTTTTGGGTGGTTTAGGTTCCTTGAATAATACTTAGAAATTAAATTTTATCTTGTACGGTTTAAATGCTTAAGTGATTACTTAGATTTAGTGTAGTTCTTGAAGATATCTTTTAGGCCCAGATGGTCCTATGGAGGTGAACAAATTCTAGTGTTAAAAGTAAAGGGTTAGTATGAACCATATGCAGTTCATAAATGTGCCAGAGTTGCATGCAATTTGGAAATAAAGGCTTCTTTTATGGTTGCATTTTCATAGTGTTGTTTAAGCAAGAGTCATCCATGTCAATTATGGGAACTAAGATGGTTCAGAATCAAACTAAGTAGCGTAGTAGTCTAATTGAAAAAAAATTATAAATGCAGATTTTGCTTTGAATTCCAAAAGCTCTTTAATAGGAAAGTTATGTGTTGAAACAAATATGAGAGGAACCGAAGAATACATATAAGGTCTTACTATATACTTTGATTAGTATTTAAGCTTGATTTTTAAAAAAAATGCAATTTTGCTGTTACAGTTATATTCAATGAGAAAACTAACTAATCATTGGCAAACATATGTGGCGGGATGTGTTACCAAGTGGCTTCCAGTACTCAAGAGGAGGGGTGAATTGAGTATAAAAACTTTTTAACCAAACCTCTTTTTAATTAAAATAAATATCAAAAGCTTAATAAATAAATGCACAGAAAGAATGAGAAGAAGAGAATAAATAATAAAGAACAGCGTAAAATAAATGTGCAATAAAATAAATTACTTAAAATAAAGAGATTAGGGAAAAAAAGAAGCAGGCACAGTATTTATCCTGGTTCGACCACTAACCCACTTGTGGTCTACGTCCAGTCCTCGAAAGCCGAGATTTTTCACTAAGTATACAAGCTTCAATAGGTGCTTGCTACCGTTACAAAATAGAGCATTTTTCACACACAGGGACACTATACCCTTGTGCTAAAGTCTCAACCTGCAGGGATACCTCACCCTTATACAAACCTTGAGGGACACCTCACCCTCGATACAGATTATCAGAAAATAGAGATGAAGAGAAACTCTCAAACAGAGTAAGTAATACAAGTTGAAGTGCTAGTAGAGCTCTCACAGAAATATCTCAAAGTTTTTAAGCAAGAAGAGCGTAGAAAATAGTTTTCACAAAGACAGAGTAATCAGAAAATAGTTCAGAATAAAGGGTAATGGAAAATGTGACCCAGGCTTGCTATTTATAGGGAAAATTTAGGTTAAACAGTCGTTGGGTACAATTAATGGCAATTAAAATTCTTGTCTGTTTCCATTTACGTAAACCAAGTTCCGTGTTTATTCGAATAGAGCCAAGGCTTATTCGAATAACACTGTTTCTGAAAAACTCATACAAGATGGGTTATTCGAATAACCACCCTGTTATTCGAATAACTCTGTTAAAACCAGAGTTTGTGAAAACGCACGTTTATTCGAATAAGGACTCATTTATTCGAATAACGTGTTTAAAAAGAAGTTCAGAAAGAAAGCATTTATTCGAATAACATATGAACTATTCGAATAACTCATTTCAACACAGGGTTCTGAAAACTTAGTTATTCAAATAAACCAAGGGTTATTCGAATAACCACTTTAAAACCAGTTACGAAAAACCTTGGTTATTCGAATAACGGGGTAGTTATTCGAATAACTCTTTTAAGAAAACAGACCACGTGTAGATGGTTATTCGAATAAGCACAGCTTTATTCGAATAACTCAGTTTAAAAGATGTTTTTCAAGGGTTATTGAGTTTAAAATAGTTTTCTCTCTTCTTTTCAAAAACAAAGAGATATTAATGTGTGAGCTCCGTACAATAGATCCTAAGTCCTAATGCTAAACGAATATAAACTTGGACTTGATCTAAATATTATCTTCATTTATTCTTCCCGTTTGTTATCATCAAAACAAGTCTTCATAGATAAGCATCCAAACACATTCTCCCCCTTTTTGATGATGACAAACTATCAATAAGACTATCAATGAAAAAACGTTAGTGCATATAATTGGAATTCACAAAAAGGTATAAAAGCTTACTCCCCTTCTTTAAATAAGAGGTAATATATATATATCAGATAAGTGCGCAGCTCCCCCTTTCAAATTGAATCCAATCCTGTCTTTTCTCAATAAAAGTCAAGTGATCAAATATTTTCTCCCCCTTTTGTCATAAGCAAAAAGGAGGGGTAAGTCCCATAAACATATAGCAAAGTGTAGAAAAGGGATCAAGCTCAAGACAATAGATCAACAGTAGTTTATGATTTATGCATTAATAAAAAGAGAGTCAAATACATAAGCCATAAATAAAATTACATAGAGCCAAACACAAACAGCCTAAGAACAAAAGAAAACTAAAAGTAAGCATCCGGAGGTGGTGGTGAAGAGACTGGTGCAGGAGCAGGTGAAGCAGATCGAAGAGCCGCAACCTCACGTTCAATGCCTTCTATTCTGTCAAACAGAATAGAGAAGGTATGTTCCATGTAAGCTCGGTTGTCTTGCAAGGTGGCCATGATCTGTTCCAGAGTGACGGGAGCGAGTGCGGCAGCGGGGATATCGGCGGGAGCGGCGGGGGCAGCGGGGGGCATCGGCAGGTCAAGCTCGTCCTCGCAACCTCATCTGGGTACACCCAACCTTCATCGGTTTGAATTATCTTCATCTTCCGTAAGGTGTGAGCGCCAAAGACGTTGTGATGAGTCAGAGCAATGGCCCGCTCAGTCTCTAAGACTTGAGGATACTTGCTCAGCAAGGTAGTGACGATGATGCCATAAGGTAGGTCTGATTTGTCCTTGCCCTTGGCCCGCATCATATGCCTCATGATGAACACAGGCCAGTTGACCTGATGGCCATTCTTCAGAAACCATAGCATGAAGACGTCCTCTTTGCTGAGATAGGCGTAGTTTCCACCGCGAGGGGCCAGAATGTGAGCATAGGCGTAATGCAGAAGCCTATCTTGGTTTTTCAGTATTCCACCCTTGAGACCTTTATCGGAAGGGCCGGGGCCAGCTTCAAAGCCAGTCTTCAAGCGCTTGAAGTTTATTGAAGTCTTCAAGGAATGGCGTGTCATCCTCTTCAACAAGGGCGTCGAGAACTGCAGCCGAACGAGAGTTAACCTCGATCCGGTGGTGTGATCACTATGTTCTGATCACATACCTCAGAAAGGAGATTCTGGCCGTCAAAAGCTAGATTGCAGAAGAACATCTTCACCAAGGCTGGATAGACGGTGGCCCGGTGAGAGCAAAGCTGAAGAACACCTTGGTTTTGCGGCGGGGGTCGAGAAGTCGGCCGCGGTCTTCTTGGAAAAAGGAAAGATCCGATACTTGGGTTGAACCAAGTTTCGCTCCCAGAAGTGAGAGATGAAGCGTGCACGGTGCTCTTCATTGGAGGAGAGCCTTCGAAGGTCAAGCGGGTTGGTGCCTGGAGCATTCTTCGTGCGAGGACGTTAGCTGGAGGAGGAGGCCATGAGAGAGAGAGAGAGGAAGCAGATAGTGAAAGGTTGGAGAGGGAGGAGTGAAGAGTCAGAGAAGAGTAGAGAAGATAGAGGGTGAAAGGCTTTGGGGGCGCATGGGTTTATTTAAAGAACCCGTGTTTATTCAAATAAACGAGAGGTTTATTCGAATAAACCTTGCGAGAAAGGTGAACAGACAGGGCGCGTAGGAAGCGAAGAGGTGTGGCGGCTAGGGTTTATTCGAATAATAGGTGTTCTTATTCGAATAAAACGACTAGGAAAGCCAAGCGTTTTGGCTAGTGGAAAGATTTATTCTAATAACTATGGAGTTATTCGAATAGGAGAGACCCACCGATCAAGACCGATAAAAATAAGGTTCGAGTTATTCGAATAACACGGGGTCTATTCGAATAGACCGAGATCAAGAAAAGACCGATAAAAACGGGGCTGGTTATTCGAATAAAAAGGGTTTATTCGAATAAGCGAGAGAAACGAGAAAGAAACACCGAGAAACACGGGTTTCTGGTTATTCGAATAGGGAAGATTTTATTTGAATAAGCGAGAGATGAAAAACACAGTAAGTAAGCAAAGGTATCAGTTTATTCGAATAAGTGAATTCTATTCGAATAAGGCTGATATTCAAAAACAAGCAGAGAAGGAGTTTAGTCGAATAACGCTTTGTTTATTCGAATAAAAACTCACACAGAAGCATATACGTATATAAAATTAAAGGCATACAAACATGATAATGATCAGCAATGAATAATCAAATAAGCAATTCAAATATTTGATTGATCAATTATGCCCAATTCTCTCGAATATAAAAGAATGCTTCTTTTGCTAAGGGTTTAGTAAAGATATGCAAGTTGCTTAGAAGTTTCAACAAACTCAAGAATGCAGTCCCTTTTTGTATATGATCTCTGATAAAGTGATGCCTTATCTCTATATGTTTTGTTCTTGAATGCAGTATGGGATTCTTAGAGATATTTATTGCACTAGTGTTATCATACCTTATCGGGATGTGATCAAGCTGAAGACCGTAGTCTAAGAGTTGTTGCTTCATCCATAGGATTTGAGCGCAGCAACTCCCTACCTGCAACATATTCGGCCTTTCGGTAGACAAAGCCACACTATTTTGTTTCTTACTATGCCAAGAAACTAAAGAACTACCAAGCAAGTGGTAAGTTCCACTAGTACTTTTTCTGTCTAATTTGCACCCAGCAAAATCAGAGTCAGAATAGCCTATTAGGCTACAAGAGGCACCCTTAGGATACCATAAGCCCATTTGTGAAGTGCCTACAAGGTATTTCATTATTCGTTTGACAGCACTTAAGTGAGATTCCTTAGGGTTTGCTTGATATCTAGCACACATGCATACACTAAACATTATATCGGCTACCAATGTGATAAGATAAAGGAGAGAACCAATCATACCTCTATATTTCGTTATTTCTACTGATTTACCTCCTTCATCTTTGTCCAAATAGCAAGACGTGCCCATTGGAGTGGCCATATGTTTAGCGTTTTCCATTTCAAATCTCTTCAGCAATTCCTTGCAGTATTTTGTTTGACTTATGAAAGTCCCTTCGTTTGTTTGTTTGATTTGAAGTCCAAGGAAGAAATTTAATTCTCCCATCATTGACATTTCAAATTCATTCTGCATTGACTTAGCAAATTCTTTGCAAAGGGATTCATTATTAGCACCGAAAATAATATCATCCATATATACTTGCACAAGAAGAATGTCATGCTTTTTATTTTTAATAAAAAGAGTAGTATCGACTTTTCCTCTCAAAAAACCATTTTCCAAAAGAAACTTGCTCAACCTTTCATACCAAGCTCTAGGAGCTTGCTTTAAATCATATAAAGCTTTTTTAAGTTTAAAAACATGGTTGGGTAGTTCATGATTTTCAAAACCTGGAGGTTGTTCAACGTATACCTCCTCTTGAATAAAACCATTCAGAAAAGCGCTCTTGACATGATATAATTTGAAATCCATGATGTAAGCATAAGCAAGTAACATTCTAATAGCTTCTAGTCTAGTTACAGGTGCATAGGTTTCTTCATAATCTATTCCTTCTTCTTGATTATACCCTTTAGCAACCAATCTAGCTTTGTTTCTAGTTATTAATCCATTTTCATCAAGTTTGTTTCTAAAAACCCATTTAGTTCCAATTATAGGGTGATTATTAGGTCTAGCAACTAATTCTCAAACTTGATTTCTTTCAAACTGATTTAATTCCTCATGCATAGCTAGGATCCAATGTTCATCATCAAAAGTTTCAATTAAATCCTTAGGTTCAATTTGAGAAACAAAAGCTAAGTGATTACAAGTATTTCTAAGGGAGTTACGAGTACTTACACCTTTAGAAACATCACCGATAATTTGATCAAGGGAGTGATATTTTGAAGTTCGCCATTCTTTGGGAAGTTCCAAAGCTTGCGAATCCTCTTGTCTTAGTTCATCCTCTTTTTCCTTGATTTCCTTTTCTTTCTTGTCTGGTGTGTTTCCGCCAAGATTTCGCAACATCATCAACAACAAGATCCTTTCTCGATCCACTTTGGTCGGTTTCATCAAATGCAACATGTATAGATTCTTCAATAGTCATAGTTCTTTATTGTAAATGCGAAAAGCTTTACTATGATTTGAGTAGCCAAGAAATATACTTTCATCGGACTTAGCATCAAACTTGCCTAAATTATCTTTTCCATTATTTAAAACAAAACATTTGCAACCAAAAACATGAAAGTGTGAGACATTTGGCTTTCTTCCTTATACAACTCATATGGGGTTTTCTTTAAAATAGGCCTTATAAGGGCCCTGGGTTCATTACATAACAAAGTTGTACTTACAAAGCATCGCCCAAAAGTATTTAGGAAGAAGCAGTCTCATTAAGCATAGTTCTCGCCATTTCTTCTAAAGAATGGTTTTCCTTTCTACAACTCCGTTTTGTTGCGGAGTTCTAGAAGGAGAGAAATTATGATTAATGCCATGTTCATCACAGTAATTTTCAAAAACATTGTTTTCAAATTTGCCACCGTGGTCACTTCTTATAGAGGATATTTGAAAACCTTTTTCATTTTGAATAACTTTGGCAAGTCTTTTAAAAGCTAGAAATGCATCATTTTTATTTGCAAGAAATAAAGTCCATGTAAACCTAGAAAAATCATCCATAATCACTAAAGTATAGTAATTCCCACCAAAGCTCATAGTTCTAAAAGGTCCAAATAGATCCATGTGCAAAAGTTGTAAAGGTTTAGTGGTAGAAACTATATTTTTCGCTTTAAAAGAGACCTTTATTTGTTTACCCTTTTGACATGCATCATATAATTTATCTTTTATAAAATTAAGCTTGGGTAGTCCAATTACTAGCTCTTTAGAGACCAACTTCTTTAAGTGATCCATGTGAATGTGTGCAATTCTCCTATGCCATAACCATGAATCATCATTCTTACTCAAAAGACATTTCGCATCATTTGAAGATATATCATCAAGACTAATCATATAGATGTTGTTTACTCTATGACCAATGAATTTAACATGCTTGTCATTTTTATCTTCAATTATGCAACAGTTTGAATCAAGTATGACTTTATTTCCTTTATCACATAATTGGCTAATACTAAGTAAGTTGTGTTTCAAGCCTTCAACAAGCAGCACATTTTCAATGGAAGAGTTAGGGTTCTTACCGACTTTGCCGATTCCAAGAATTTTACCCTTGTTATTATCGTCATAAGTGACGTGTCCATGATTCTTGGGAATAAGTGCGGTGAACTTTGAGTCATCCCCGGTCATGTGTTTGGAGCAACCGCTATCAAGATACCAATTTGAACTCTTGGCTTTCAAGCACACCTACAACACAAGTTTAGTTTTTAACTTTTGGTACCCAAATTTTCTTGGGTCCTTGTGTGTCAGTTTTGGGTATAGTACCCTTAGGAAACCAAACCATTTTTGTTCCAACTTTTGTATTTATGTTTTTCCTTACATTGCATGTTGAAGCACTATATCCTTTTCTTCCACAATAAAAACATTTAATAAAAGGGCTACTTGAAATACTGGAATGCACAAAGAAATTTTTATAGAGTTTTTGTTGATTTTTCGAGTTATAACCTATCCCGGCTTTTTGAAAAACCACTCTTTGTCTTCCTAATAAAATATTTAAGTTATCCCTTCCAAAAGTGAATTTAGAAAGAGTATTCTTTAGATCTTCGTTTTCTTTTTCAAGTGTATGACATGAAGAACAAGAAGAGGAAGTAGAAGCATGTGAAGAATGATTTGTGCATGCATCAATGATTCCTAAAGTTTCGTTTTCAATTTTTAATTCTTCTATTTCTTTATTTAAAACAAGAATTTGTTTTTCTAGAGAAGAAATTGTTTTCTTAGATGAAGAAATAATTTTTGTGAGTTTTAAAGATTCTTCATATAATTCCTCAAAAGCATCTTGTAACTCATCGTAAGAAGGTAATAAAGTATTAGAACTTACCTCGTTTTCGTTTTCTTCTTCATCTCCTTTTGCCATGAGACACAGTTGAGCTTCTTCGCTATCTAAACTGTCAGTTGAGTCCATGTCATTTTCATCCCACGCTATGTAGGCTTTTCTTCCTTTTCTTTCCTTGAAGGGCTTCTTTTCAAATTTTTCCTTCTTCTTTTGATAAACTGGGCACTCCATTTTCATGTGACCAGGTTTGCCGCATTCATAGCAAGTTGGAGTCGATGAAGCTCCTTCGCCTTTGAAGTGTGTCTTTTTAGGAGGGAAGGGAGGTCTTCTTTGCGTTCCCTTTTTCTTGAGAAATTTACCAAACTTTTTAACCAACAAACTTAAATTTTCTTCATTTACCTCAACGTTTTCAGAGCCTTCTTCATTTTCTTCATCATCATTGTCGATTAATGAAGAGGTGGCTTTGAGTGCTATTCCCTTTTTCTTTTCATCATTCTCTTCGCTTTGGCTTAATCTGCTCAACTCCAACTCGTGCTCGTGAAGTTTTCCAAATAGGGTAGCTAGAGTCATTGTGGACAGATCCCTCGATTCAGATATAGCTGTCACTTTGGGTTGCCAAATCCTGCTAAGACATCTCAACACTTTGTTAATCAAATCTTAATTTGAAAAGCTTTTGCCTAAGGATGCAAGATGATTAACTATGTGGGTGAACCTCTTTTGCATTTCCTGAATGCTTTCTCCTTGGTTCATTCTGAATAGTTCATATTCACGAGTTAGAGAATTGATTCTCTAACTCTTAACTTCACTAGTACCCTCATGGGTAACTTGCAAAGTATCCCACATTTCTTTAGCAGTTTTACAATTTGAAATTCTAAAAAACTCATCATATCCCAAAGCAGTAGTAATAAAATTTTTGGCTTTTAAATTAAATTGCACTTTTCTTTTGTCTTCATCAGACCATTTATTTCGTGGTGTTTCGGTCCTTACACCATCGACCTCATGTGTGGGTATAAAAGCGCCGTTTTCGACAGCGTCCCAAACATCTAGATCAATAGCTTTAATGAAGATTTTCATTCTTTCCTTCCAATATGCGTAACCATCCCCATTGAAAAAGGGTGGTCGGTTTATGGAGGATCCTTCTGAAAAACCATTTGAAGAAGCCATATACTCTTGAAGCTGCTAAGCTCTTTATACAAGAGTCTAGCTCTGATACCACTTGTTACCAAGTGGCTTCAAGACTCAAGAGGGGGTGAATTGAGTATAAAAACTTTTTAACCAAACCTCTTTTTAATTAAAATAAATATCAAAAGCTTAATAAATAAATGCACAGAAAGAATGAGAAGAAGAGAATAAACAATAAAGAACAGCGTAAAATAAATGTGCAATAAAATAAATTACTTAAAATAAAGAGATTAGGGAAAAAAGAAGTAGGCACGATTTATCCCTGGTTCGACCACTAACCCACTTGTGGTCTACGTCCAGTCCTCGAAAGCCGAGATTTTTCACTAAGTATACAAGCTTCAATAGGTGCTTGCTACCGTTACAAAATAGAGCACTTTTCACACACAGAGACACTATACCCTTGTGCTAAAGTCTCAACTTGCAGGGATACCTCACCCTTATACAAACCTTGAGGGATACCTCACCCTCGATATAGATTATCAGAAAATAGAGATGAAGAGAAACTCTCAAACAAAGTATGTAATACAAGTTGAAGTGCTAGTAGAGCTCTCACAGAAATATCTCAAAGTTTTTAAGCAAGAAGAGCGTAGAAAATAGTTTTCACAAAGACAGAGTAATCAGAAAATAGTTCAGAATAAAGGGTAATGGAAAACGTGACCCAGGCTTGCTATTTATAGGGAAAATTTAGGTTAAACAGCCGTTGGGTACAATTAATGGCAATTAAAATTCTTGTCTGTTTCCATTTACGTAAACCAAGTTCCGTGTTTATTCGAATAGAGCCAAGGCTTATTCGAATAACACTGTTTCTAAAAAACTCATACAAGATGGGTTATTCGAATAACCACCCTATTATTTGAATAACTCTGTTAAAACTAGAGTTTGTGAAAACGCACGTTTATTCGAATAAGGACTCATCTATTCGAATAACGTGTTTAAAAGGAAGTTCAGAAAGAAAGCATTTATTCGAATAACATATGAACTATTCGAATAACTCATTTAAACACAGGGTTCTGAAAACTTAGTTATTCGAATAAACCAGGGGTTATTCGAATAGCCACTTTAAAACCAGATTCTGAAAAACCTTGGTTATTCGAATAACGGGGTAGTTATTCGAATAACTCTTTTAAGAAAACAGACCACGTGTAGATGGTTATTCGAATAAGCACAGCTTTATTCGAATAACTCAGTTTAAAAGATGTTTTTGAAGGGTTATTGAGTTTAAAATAGTTTTCTCTCTTCTTTTCAAAAACAAAGAGATATTAATGTGTGAGCTCCGTACAATAGATCCTAAGTCCTAATGCTAAACGAATATAAACTTGGACTTGATCTAAATATTATCTTCATTTATTCTTCTCGTTTGTTATCATCAAAACAAGTCTTCATAGATAAGCATCCAAACACAGGATGAAATGAGGAAGCATGGTGTATTTAGAGGAATATCAATAAACCTTTAAAAAATGCAAAATGTTTAGTTATATTTGGAAATTTCTTAAGAAAGTTATCAACTCTCATTCCCTGTGGTTTTAGTTGTGGTTTGGTTTCAAGGATTTTATAGAAATGACCTTACTCAAATTATAGAGTTTTACATGTTTAGTCTACCTTAGGCATTTTCTAGCAGCATTCACATATTGGGCTAAAAGAGTCATTAGGAAACACTATTTTACATTGAAACTTGGTGATAACATTGTTAGTATGTCAATATCTTAGGCTAGAAATTTTGAGAGTTTGGTTTAAGGTGAAGGTAGAATTGCTTGAAGAGGAAAAGTGTGCTTGGGGTCAAGTATTTGTGGGATCAAATTAAGTACTAGGGGTCATGAAAGGAGTGATAAAACTAAGTAGGTAATTAATGTTTTATTAAATGATAAGGAAGTGAAACAAAATTAAAATAAGTAAACTATTTTAATTTAAGCCTTTTGGACGGTGCTTTTTGCGCTTCAATCTTGTTGACAATCTTCCCTCCTCCACTAAACAATTTGTTACTTGCTAAAGGAAGTAGGGCTTTACATGTGTAATTAGTCGTCACCTAAAGATAAGTGTTTCATGTGTGATTTTTATTTTGGAGATTAATGTCAAGCTAAGAAAATGACATGTGACATCACATGATTCTATTTGCCAATAAGATGGGGAGATAGGATAAAAAATTTAGGAAAGTGCTTGTTACCTACCATATTTCAAAGAAGTCATAATTTTAGTTGAAATTGTTGGTAAATGATATTAAGATAAAGGTTCAAATAATGGGATATTGAGCTAGAACTTTAGCATAAGATATCAATAACTTCATAAATGAACCTGATTGAGAATTTACTTGATAGTCCAAATTGGAAATTTAGTTTGCAAGGGAGAAAATATGTCTAATGTTTGTTTTGAAGTGATCAGAATGTTATAATAGTGAGTTGATGGCTTAGGGTATTTAATGTGATGAATAATTCTTAAGTGATATAAGATTTGGTCAATATGTGAGTCAAGATGTTATTATTAAGGATATGGAAGTTTCATAAATTTTGATGTTCTTTAGTTATTGAAATGTGGGAAGTTAAGTATACTACTTAAAGTGGAGTCTTGTTTAAGTTAGGTGGGCCTAAAGCAGTTTATGGATTGATTTAAAAAAAAATCTTTAGCTTAAGGTTGAAATTTTGCTTGACATTATTTAATACACCCATAAAGTAATTCTAGAGAGTTGGAGGTTAAATCTAAAGAGGAATTAGAGATTATTTTGTAAATTGAGCTCTAAATATGGGTATGATTAATCCAATTCTGATTTTGGTACTGCAATTAGAGCTTGAGGTCAATGTATGGTTAATAGAGTTAAAAATTAAAACACTCGGAGAATAAACACCTATGAAAGTCTCAAATAGTATTAAAAAGTTTAATCAGAGGAAATTTGACTTTAAGGGTCGGTAGTGTAGGCTATAGATGTTGATAAAAAAACTTGGAAATAATGATAATAAAGCCAATTTTGTTAAGTTTAAGGTGAAAAGCATTTGGTAAGAGATATGGAAGTTTGGAGTTGAATGTAAGATTGACTTACCAACAAGACCTCAAATTTTATTGTCCATAAAGACCCATGGAAGGCTAAAATTTGAGTGAATTAAGGTAGTATAGTTGAGGGTGAGCCATGGAACGCATCTACTAGTGACTCACAAGCTACAGGCAGCGGTCATGAGGATGAACCACTTGGTGATGAGATTGGTGATAGGGATGATGATGACATGAATGAGGATCACTATGATCTTTTTCCTCCTGATGTTTGATACATTGTCTTTATGTTTGTTTTGATAAAGGACTTATATAACTTAATTTATATTTATCTTGATCTTTTGAAATATTTTTACTTTGATCTTTTGAAATACTTTGTGGTATGACTTGATATATAATTATGATAATATTTTTAAATTTTGAAAATTTGTTGCTAGATTTTTAGATTGGATTGTTGTATTGTTGTGTTTCATACATGTTTAAATTATATAATCAGGTTGTTTAAAAATTGAAAAAAAAAATGAAAAAATTTAGGTCATCAGCGACAGAAATCATCTGTTGCCAAAAGACATATATTTATACTTTCATTTTAGCGATGAAATATTTTTCGTCTCTAAAATCGTTAATAAATAATAATATTTTAATAATCAAGAAACTTGGTTACTGATGTTAACGACAAAATTTTTTTAAAATAGCAACAGAACTCTATTTCCATGGCTAATAAATTAGCCACCAAGGATTACGTCACGACCACCATTCCGTTGCTAATTATTTTAGCAACAAAATTTAGTGGATTAGCGATGAAAAACTTTCGTCGTTATTTAAGTAATTTTTAGTAGTGGTAGTTGAGGTTAACGTTTTGGATAAGTTAGCTCTTTTGAATCACCTAAAGAACTTAAGAGAACTAATATAATAAGTTGGAACTAACATTGTGATAGTCTGAGTTACAAGGTTCAAGTGTGGAGCAAGAAGAAAGAAAGAGAAATGGTATGATTTTAAAACCTGTATTAGACTTGATTAAAAGCAAAGTTTGAAATATGATTTTTGTTTAAGCATGAGACAATTGCTGTTATTAGGGTACTAGCAAGATAACTAAATTTAGGATTTTAGATTGAAAAAGAAATTGAGGCAATATGCTTGGATCTTATTTGAGGTTGAAATTTTGAACGTACAGTGTTTGGAATATAAATGTAATTTTTGTGTGAAACTTTAAGGTAGACTAATGAGTGCAAGTAGCTAATATAAATTATAAGGAATTTAAAGGTTTGAAGTTTAAATCAGGGAATTTTGGGTTAAAAATTGGAGTTTGATTATGGAAAATATTTTAATAGATTTGTTTTAAAAATATTTATGTAATCAAAGTTGTCAAGGCAGGCAAAGGGTACACGGAAGTAATTGGATTTTGTTTTGAATATCTTATAAGTTAAATATGTGATTTTGTAGCCTTGTATCTTGGGTATATTATAAGAAGGGGTTATGAGGTAGAGGTATTATGTGCTTCTAATTATATAATAATTGAGAGTATTTGTGATGGTACAATGTACAAGATCATGATATGTGTTATGTTCGAAGTAGACTCGTTGTCTGTCATAGAGTCTTAGAATGACAGTTATGAAGAAATACTAATTTAGGAATTTGAGATTAACACTATGTTTGGATGATAGGTAATGAGGGAAACAGAAAGGAAATGAGGAGATCGTAAATGACTTCCCTTATTTGGGAGTTTTAAAATACATGGGAATAGAACGGAACACATGGGGAATCATTTTTTCCCTATTCCCCTCAAATGCCTAACTTTTGTTCCCCCAAAATTGAGGTGGAATGAGGGGAACACATAGGTAATTTTGTTCCGTTCCGTTCCGTTAACGAAACTTCCAAACAAAGAGAATGAAAATTATGTTCCATTCCATTCCATTCCTTTCCGTTTCATGCCCACCTATTCCATTCCGTTCCTTTAATGAAAAAACATTCAAACATAGGGTAAGAGTTTTGTATAAGGATCACTAGGTATAAGTAAACTTGGTTATGAGTTTTTTGGCAATGAATTTGGAAGTAGGATAAGTGAATTAAGTAGCTTGATGGGTCAGATTCAGAATCTTTGGAGAACCTTGGAAAAGATTTATAAGTAAACATAGCTAAGAAGCCAAGTGATCTCATCAAGACAGAAACTTTGCAAGGTTATAATATTATGATCAAAACTAGTTCAATAGGGATATTATGGAATTTGAACATTCTAGACAAGGGATATTATAAATTATTTATCATAGTCAAGAATAAGAGAAAGAAGAAAAGTATAAGTTCTAGTTGACTTGAGGTTGAGTTCAAACAATTGGGAACTTAAAGTTAGTATATAAGGGTTGTATGTCAACTTAAATTTGAGGAAGAATCTTTTTTAAGGAGGGGGGAAATTATAATAACTTGATGAGGGGAAGGATAAGGTAGGAATAAAAATTTCTTCTAATGGACATTTTTGTAATTTTCTACTTTAAGTAAAATAATTGAATGTTTTAAAAAGAAAGGGGGTGATGGACGAACACTCCATCATCTCCTTTTTCAAGTAAAAATGCTTCATTAGTGGCCATTAACAATCCTTCCCATTTTCCTCTATTTTGCTACAAATCACTTGCACCCACTTGCATAAAGAGGTAGGGGTAAGTTTCTACTCTATAATTATTGTTTCCTTATGATAATAGGCATAAAATCTCTCAAGTTTTGCTAGCTCAAAAATGGTGGGTGAGAGTATTTTGGAGCATTGAGTAGAAATCTAAGCATTTAGGAGCTTGGGCTCTTGTAAGTAGTAATAGGAAAGTCAAACCTTAACTTTTCACATGAGTTTCTTAAAAACCCTAGACCTATAGTTAGGGGTTTTATCTAATCTCTTTACCCATTCTTAGTTCAAATGGACTTTATAAAGTTTTATCATTTGAAAGTTTTGATTGTTGTGTAATTATTTTATTTATTCATGGAACTTGTGTTTCAAAGCCATAACATCTAGTGGGTAATTCTATATTTGAAGGGAACGACAACAAGTAAAGAGTTGAGGATAATTTCAAACTAGTAGTTAGAGGCCTTGTGGTTGGCTTTGATTTATCTTGACTTGTTGGGTTATTTGTTTATGGTTAGATTCGTTAGATATTATGCCACTTGCTTCTCTTGGAGTCATTGGGAGCGATTAAGATTGTTCTTCATATATGTGAGTGAATAATTTACTTTGTGGTATCTTTTTATTTGTTTTATGCTAATAGGGAAAATACAATCTTTTAGGCATATTGACTTTATCTTCAAAAGTGAAATTCTATTACGTGCTGACAAGTAAATTATATTTTTTATTGCTAGTTTGGAATTATGAAATATTTTTTATGAATTTCAATTTGAAAGTCATTATTGTAGGTATTGCTAGATTGCTTTCACAATGACATTGATTATGATTTTGAGCTATGGCTCCAATCATTATATAAATTATTATGTTGTTACTCATGAAAGTTAATTTATAATGGTTTTGAATTTTATTTTGGAAATTGAGAAATGAATATTGTTGATTTTGATAGATTGGATTTGATTATCATATTTTAAGTTGATTTATATTTTAAACATCCATGATAAGTTTTGTGTTAGAATACCATTCACCATTAACAAAGAGATATAATGGTACTATTTGTCATTAGCGAAGAGATATAACGGTCTATGTGCACATAGTAAATTAAACTAAGATATTTGGTAAGAGAACCCTTAGCATTATATCCATTTACCGTTAGCGAAGAGACATAACGACCTATATATATTCATAGTAAATTCAATAAAGCTATTGGGTGAGAGGACTCTTAGCATTATATCCATTTGCTGTTAGCAAAGAGACATAACAGGTCTATGTGCATATAATAGATTCAATGAGATTTCATCGTTTGCCATAACAAAGAGATATAACAGCCTATATGCATATAATAAATGTAGAAATTTTATCGGGTGAGGCGAGGCCCGTAGCTTGAGATGATATGAAATGAGATTTGTTGGTTAAAGTTGATTTACCCCATTTGTAGTATAGTTCTTTCAAGTTTAACCCATATGGATTATTCTATATGTGACTAGCATTCTTGAATTCATTTATAACTATGAACAATTTTGAAAAGAAAAACATTTGACAACTTGGTTTCATTATAAAGTATATTCCTTTGGCTATTATGCTGAGTTATCTTCAAAGTTTAAATATTGATCCTATTATTTCTTTTCTTTCTTGTTCACTTTATTTATTATACTTTCACTGAGTCTGTGTGACTCACCCATTATTTTTGTTTATACAGACTTACAAGTTGTTGATTAAGTTGGTTGGGACTTGTTCATCCTAGCCAGTTTATCTTTAGTATGCCTCGAACTACTTTTGGTGAATATTACTGTTTTGATCCTAAAGTTTGTAGCTAAATGGTTGTCGGTCTAAATTTTTTAAAGTGAATATAATATATTTGTGTTGAGCCTTTGGTTTTGTAATAAATATTTGGTTAACTATTGGATTATATTTATTAGGTTTGTCAAGCTAAATTTGATTTTGATATTTAGCTTATGTGCCAGTCATGGTTCTTGAGGTGGGTCGTGACAGATGAAGGCGAGTATATCTGACCAATAATGTCCATAGCCCATCCTCAAATGGCCATGGTTTAATAATTGAATGCAACTGGTCAGTAGGCAAATGTTGTATAAGACCATGCTTTTGGCATTCTAAACAAGACTTGGAATATTCTATGCAATCCTTCCACATTGAAGGCCAAAAGTAACCTCGTTGACGTAGCAACTAACTCTTTTTATGGCTTTCCTGATGGGCCCTATATATTCCTTCATAGATTTCTATTATGGCAGTTTAAGCTTCTTGATTGCCTAAATAGTTCAATATGCTTCTGTCGATTGACTTGTGACACAGAATTTCATCGACAAGTACAAAGTTGAGGGCCCTTATCCTAAGTTTCTTATCAGCTTGTATGCTTGGATTATTCAAGTATTCAATCATGGGTTTTATGCAATCATCCTACTCCACACTGTTTTCAACCTTAATAAAATTAATCTCTCTTTGGCTCATAGGTTCCAATGAAGTATTGGCCTCAATCAATTAAGTTAAGGTTGATGTAGACACTTTATATCCATATGCTAATTGAGCTAACTCATTCACAACTTCATTTTCAGCTCTTGCTACATGTTTAAACTCGATCTCATCAAACTCGAATGCCAACCTTGAAACCATTGCAAAGTAATTGGCTATGTTTTCGTTTATACATCAATACTATCGAGTCATTTGTTTTATTACCAATTAGGAATTCCCCCACGACTTCGACATTCTTGCAACCCATTTGAAGTAGAATTTCAAGCTATTAAGGCTTTATACTTAGCTTCGTTATTTGAACACTTGGGATTGATTTGAAATCTAAATTTTATTGGGCTTCCCTTAGGACTTAGTATAAAAACACCAATGCTTGACCCCTTTTGGTGGCTGGAGCCATCAAAATAAATTCTCCATCACTTTAAGCTAACATATGGAATTATGGCTCTAGGATGATGATTAACCACAAAATTAGCTAGCACTTGTCCCTTCATTGACTTCCTAGGTATGTACATATTTAAGTTAAAATTCTAATAGGGCAATTACCTATCTTCCAATTCTATTATGAGTGATTGACTTAGAAAACACGTACTTTATAATATTATAGTAGAAAGAAAATACACTTCAGTCAGTAACAAGTAATATTTCAATTTCATACATGAAGAGTATAAGGCTTAGCATAATTGCTCTATCACTATAATTCTTTTTAGTTTCGACTAGCATCTAATTGTAGTAAAATATTGATCGCTCATCACCGTTTGCACCATCTTGAGCAAGAAAGCTTCTAATGGTATCATGTGTTGCTACAACATACAACTTTAGTAGTCTGCCAACTTTTAGAGGAGGTGTGAAATGAGGATTAGATAAATTTCTTTTTATCTCATCAAATGCCATCTAATGTTGCTCATTTTATTTGAACTCTTCTTTTTTCTTAAGCTTCAACAATGGAGAATATATTCTCAACCTACGTAGCAAATTCAAAATGAATCGTCGCAAGAAGTTAATCTTTCCCAGCAAAGATTATAACTTCTTTTTGATTTGCAGTGGTCGGGTTTCCATGATTACCTTTGATTTGTTCTTCTCTATCTTTATGCCTTTCTTTTGCACAAGAAGCCAGGGAAGTTTCCACCATATCATTGATGTAACCCTCCATGAACTTGCCTATCATGCCATGAAAGATGGTGTTCATTGCCTTTTAGTAAGTAGCCCTTGCATTCTTCAATCCAAAAGGTATCACCACCCATTCATAAGTCCCAACAGCCCCAGGGCATCAAAAGGCTATCTTGTCGACATCCTTTTCAGTAATATATATCTGATTAAATCTCAAATGACCATCCCTAAGACTCAAGACATCATGATAGGAAATGGCATCAACCAACGTGTCTATAATTGACATAGAATATTCATCCTTCAGTGTTGCTATGTCAAAATTCTAGAAATCCATTTAAATATGAATTTTGCCATTTATCTTTATCACTGGGACTAGATTGGATATCCACTCCACATACCTTGTAGTGTTGATAAATTTGGCCTTGAGTGGCCTTTTGACTTCTTCTTTTATTTTCGGGATCACTTTTGGGGCGAAGTGTCTCATTGGTTGCTTTACCAGCCGATACCTTGGTTTCAAAGGCAATCTATGTTCAACCAGGTCTTGGCTCAAACCAGACATCTCACTGTAATCCCAAGTAAAGCAATCTCGATACTCCTTAAGCAAGGAAATGAGTGCTCTCTGGAAATAATCTAGAAGTAACTTGCTGATAAAAGTTGGTCAGTAAGACTTACCATCTCCAAGGTCAATCTCTTTGGTGGGATCCTGGACCTCGATAATCTTGTTGTTTTCTCTGAATGGTGAGTCTTCAAAAAGACCATCTTTACTTGTTGTCAGACCATTTGTGTACCACAAGTGCACGGGTTATTCAAGTAATACAGTGAAGAATAAAGTTCGTTCCCACAAGGATGTTGGCTTCCAAAGCTAAATATCAACCAATAACTTAACTAATTCTATTCAAGAAGATAAAAATAGAGAAAGTGTAAATAAACTAAATCTAACTACAAAGCAATGAAAATATTGTTTAGAGCTTTAGAGAATCCTTCTTCACCTCTTATTTCAACTAATAACATGCAATCCTTACAAGCAACATCAATGAAATGATTAAGTTAGCTTGAGAATATGATTTAGTTAAAAGCCTATGTCTAGGTCAATTAACCATAGTTTCATTTACTGAAAACTCCTTAGTTAGATGCAAAATTCACTCATGAACAATCTATTCTCAATCACCCGCTATGCATGGCTAAAAGGTATATTTCTATCCAGTTAGCGAATCAACTTATCAAAGCCAATTGAATGAAATCGAATATGCATCAATCATACATTAGATCTAAAATCCAAATTCCTATGTCTAGTTTCATCAAATTTCAACAAATCACTCAAAAGCTGATCAAACAATCAAGAGCATTAAGAACCATATGATTGAACAAAACCAAATATCAATATATACTCAAAAGATTACAAAATCATTAATATTCACAGGAGGATTCAAAGTCATCCTTAAATATAACTTAGCTAATCATTGAACACCAAAATAGAACCATAAAAATCATGTTCAAGATAGATGAAAGAGAGAAAAGAGAAATGAGAAGGAAGGAAGCTCATGAATTTGATCATTGATGCTTGAATCTCTTTCTATGAAGAAGATGGCCTCCAACCTTACTTCCTTAGGCTTCCTCAGCCTCTAAACAGTAAAACCTAGCGCAGCTTCTCTAAACTAAGTAAAGTATAATTACAAAATCTAATAAAATAGTATTTATAGGCTTAGAAATACAGGGCACGTCGCAGTATTAACATGCCTACGCCACAGCCCACATACAATTAGGTCACAGATGTCGTGGCATCCATAAATCTGCGTCGCAGCGCTCTAGCCTCGGGTCTTTGTACTGATGTAGGGGAATACACCACCACCGCGACATTGACATGCCTGCGCCGCGGCGTTGCTGCTAAGATGCAAATTTGGCTTTCTCTTCCACTTTTGGCTCAAATGCTCTATATATGAACTTGTTTGGAGCCCTTCTTATAATAAAGAAATCACTAAATCAATAACAAATACAAATTCACTCAGTCTCTTATCAAATTAATACAATTTGCTTAATATCACATAGAAAGGTATCCAGATTAGAATATGACAAATATAAGCTTAAAACCTTCCAAATATGCATTATACACAAGAACTAAGCATTTTTTATAGCAAAAATAGAGCAATAATAACTACATTCTATTTGATGCTCATTTGTCATCCTTTGGCCATTTTTTAGCCATTGGATGATGTGGAACCTAGTATAGTCCAACTTAATGCTCATTATTTTTGGGTTGAATCCGACCTTTATTGGGTCAATCGGTTGGATTGTTGGGTTGTACTCTTTGAATTTAGCATAACATTGTTGTATGTAGCAAGGACTATCATCAATTGGAATTATTTCAACATCTCCCTTATTATTCCATAGGATCAACTTCTGATGAACAGTTGAGGGGGTGGCTTTTATGGCATGAATCTAATCATTCCTGAGCAAGTTGTAATTGGCTTTAGATGGAACAATGACAAACAAAGCCTTTCACTTTACAGAACCTACTTGCTCACTTAACTTTATAACTACCTCGGAGAGGCAACTATTACCATTACAATCGATAATGACCAAGTTACTATTCATGTATTCACTGTTGTTCCTCCATTTATCATAATGTGGTTTGTTGGTACTCCCTCTGTATATCTTTGTGTGCAGTGACTTTAAATGATCTCTTATATTTTCATTTGGCTTCTTGAACTCAACAACGCTATTAAAAATAGTAATCATAGATTGCTCGTACACCCAAGGTTCTTCCAGGTCTAGCTCCTCCTCATTCTACAGGTTCTCAATGTTAGTTTCGAATTCTGTAGGGATAATAATTACCATGTTCACAATTATAGATTGCCTCCTGGTTCATCTGTAGCCTTTTCAATCAATTTTGCATCTATGTAGTCTTTAAGCTTCACCTTTGGTTCAACATTTTCTAGTAAAATGTGGTATTCTGGGTAAGCATCATATCCACATTCTAGGTTAGCAGTACCCTGCACATATGTTTGCATCCGATCGGCCATGTTTTCATCGATTGACTCTTCATTAGACCCTCTTTCCATATCAAATATGGGATTTCTCACTTGCTTCTAAACTATTTTGTCTGCATGCCTTGCTTTAGACCTTTTCTTTTATCAATGTCACTTTGGTGTACGAGTAAGTGGCTGATAGTATTTGTGTGGTCCATATGAGTGAGAAAAATTTGTCCTACACTATACATTGCCCTCTTTCTTAAAAGGTGGTCTTCTACTGGGAGCAAGTGCAGAGCTTTGATGGTAATCTCTTGCATTCCTTTTCTATTTCCCTATAGGTACATATCTACATTAGGAACTCTAGTCTTGTCGTGTAATGTCTTAACATTAGGAGCAAAAGGACCAAAGTTGACAGCCTTCTATTTTCTTGTCTTCTAAACTAGGTTGACATTGGCCGATGCATCCTGTTTTGGGAAGAAAGCCATAATAAGTTGGGTGGCCACTTTTCTATGTGAACCTGTCATTACAAATTTGGGAATAATCACATTAATCATTTTTTCTTTTTAATCATTGTCATCTTTTCTTCGTTATATTTCTTGTACACCATTCTAAAAATTAGGCACATCTTTACTTGATGACCTTCTTCATCCATCCTCTTCAAAAACTGCATTATTGTTTCATCAGACCTTGAGTATCTATGGGTCACTTCAAATAGATCTACAATCTCCCACAAACATTTTTCCTTTTCCGTAACAATTTTGAAATCCACTTGAATCATCCCAACCTGAAGATTTTGTGGCTTTGCATATCCATCTTGCATCTTGAATGGATCGATGTCGTCTTTCATTGCTAACTTATATTTGTTGGAAAAATTCGGTCTCATTTCCTTGATCTTATTCTGAATCATGTCCCTAAATTGAGAACAACTATTAGTTGAGTGCTTGTAAGAATTATGATATTTACAGTAAGTTCTATTTTTAAGTTCACTAGGAAATAGAAGTAGATGTCCCTTAGTCAATTTAATTTGTTTATCTTTTAAAAGCATGTTGAATATTTGATCAGCTTTAGTGACGTCGAAACTAGTAGACTTAATGCTTTAGGTATTCCATAATTTCTTTCCCTTTGGTTGGTTTCAATGCAAGGCAAATGTATGGAGGTTCCTTTTGTAACTCAATGACAAATATTTCTTCTATTTTAGTTTCATTATCGCTGTTATAGTCTACCTTATGCACTCACTCTTTCTTCGCCCATCCTTTCAATCAAGCCTTCTCCAGCTAGAGTTGCTCAGTTTGTTGCAAATTGTTGGCTAAATAAGCCATGTTGGTTAACTTCTAATTGATTAGTTTCTTTCAGATGGCAAAGTTTAATCCTTTGGTCACTATCTTAACTACCTCAAGTTCAACAAGGGTTGGGGTGAAGCATATGCTTCGCATATGCCTAAACTGATTAAAATAATCAACTACACTCACATTAGGCCTTCTCTTAATATTAAAGACTTCAATTAGTCCTACCTTCATCTACTGCCTAAAAATTTGTTCATGAAATAACTTTCAAGTTGTTCCCAAGAGTGGAAAAAAAAGGGTAATGTCAAGTAGGAATGGAAATAGGCTAGCCGGCATGTCAGGGGCCTGTAGCCTGACCTGTTTTAGGCTTGACCTGTTTAGAAAATAAGCTAGGCTCAGACTTTTTTAAAAGCCTGTTTCATTTAATAGGCCAGACCTAGCCTCTCAGCAAAGCCTGTTAGGCTTATTAGGCCGGCCTATTTATATTTATTTATAAAATTATATTCTATTTTTTTTCAATGGCCTTTCAAGGTCTGTTTAAAAACTTAGGCCTATATGAAGGTCTTGGCCTACTGGCATATTTAGAGGTCTTAATATAAAATATGCTTCTAAACAGGCTTCAGGCCAGGCCAGACTTCTTAAACCTGCCAGGCCAGGCCCAGGCCAGATATTTGTAACACAGGCCTGGCCTGTTTAAGGTGAAGCATGACTTGGCCTGACCTGTTTCCATCCCTAATGTCAAGTAATAAGTGAAAGTATTTTGTGTTAATGAATTAGGAAATAATTTCATTTTATAATACTCATCAAAAGCTATGTGGGTGACACTAAATAATGTGATTTTTTCGATTATATGGTTAAATGCCTAACACTAAATAGTGTTATTTTTTTATCATGTGGATGAATACCTGGTACTGAATAGTACTTTTTTCGATTGTGTGGTGATGTGTGTGAAACAACATCATGTTTTGTTCTTGTTTTGCATGCATTCTTGAGTGTTTTAGGCATTTTAGTTTTCCTTTTTGGTTAGTTTTTCCCTTAGTTCGGATAACTGCGGTGTTTTTGGTGTTCCTGTACAGGATTAATATTGAATTGGCCTTGGATTGAATGGAATGCTTGCATGTTTGAAGTTGGATCTTAATGGATAGCAAAAAGGTGCAAAAAGACCATTCTAGAGGGATCCACGGCCTGCCCGTGGATTAAACCACGGCCATGGATCGAGCAGCAACTTGAAGTAGCCAAAGAGAGATTCTAGGGAGTTCCACGGCCTGGCCATGGAATGATCCACGGCCGTGGATCCGTGGAATGATCCATGGCCTGGCCATGGAATGATCCACGGCCTGGCCATGGAATGATCCATGGCCATGGAATTCTGACAGCAAGATCCACGGCCAGCCCGTGGAATGATCCATAGTGGATCGCGATGACGCATCAATTTTTAAGTTTTATTTTTTATTTCTTTTAGGGACTTTTTAGCCAATTAAAACCCTAGGTTATAAATAGATGTTCTGAATATAATGAGAGAGTTCTAGTTTGGTTCAAAAGGAGGCACAAAAGAGGCTTGGGATCTTCATCTTTCTCCCTTCTTCTTTCATTGTTACGGGTTTGGGATGTTTTTAAGTTTGATTTCTTGTCTTCTCTTCTCTATGTCTGAGTAGTTTCTTTTTGTTTCTAGGATTGGGTAATGCCCTTTGATACATTGATAATGATTAATTGACGTTGTTTCCCCTTTTATTAATCTTGATTGTTCTTTGATTCAATCCTTATTGCTTTTATTCATGTGAATTTGCTGGCCACTTATTTGCATCTCATAGGCATTTAGGGACGTACTGAGAGGTGAACCTAAGTGTTGGAACCATAAGAATTGAACTTAAGGTCTAAATCACGAGAGTAGTTTTAGCCTTTCGAGGATTCAATGAATTGCCACAAAGCATAATGGGTTCAATTTAAATTTAATTACCACGAGAGTAGGAATTGGTTTAATTGGGCACGGATCTTGTATCTTGAGAAAGAACATTAACTAATTTAGGGTAATTCACCTTTAATTGAATTTGATTTAATAAAAGGGTTGTCAATTAGGATTTATCTTGTATCATTGTGGTATCCCAATCTTAGAAGCTTTCTTGAATTTGAAAATCCCTTTCTTGATAATTCGCTATTTTGTTCTGAATTTGTTTTCTTGATTTTATTTAATTATTTTGTTACTATGTTCTTCTTTATCAACAATCATATTCCTTTTTGTTTAACTTAATTGAATTAATTAATTAATTGGTATTCATAGACACAGTCCTGTGGATTCGATCTTTTTATTACTTGACGACGAAACCCTTGCAGGTACACTTACAGATTTCACGCATCAAGTTTTTGGCGCCGTTTCGGGATTGTATTTTTCTTGAATATCGGTTTAATTTTTAATTTAATTATTTTAAACCTTTTTATTTTTACCATATTATTACGTTCTTGTTTTCTCTTTGACTCTCTGCAGTAATTTCTCTGGTTTATGCAAAGTACTAGACGTTCGGGACTCTTGTTGAAGCAGATCCTAAATTGAAAGAACTTTACGTAGAAGGAGAAGACAACAAAGGTAAAGAGTAAAGGAAATATCTGAACCAACACTTGTCATGGCAAAGAATTTGAAGATAATAAACCTTTAAAGGAGTATGCAGCCCCTAATGCTCGGGGTTTGCGATCTGGGATTGCTCGGCCAGACATTGAAGCTAGGCACTTCACTATACCTCCTGCCTTACTTTCCATGATAAGGCAGAACCAGTTTGGAGGATTACCCTTGGAGGACCCAAATGATCATGTGGAGATGTTCTTAGAATTCTGTGAGACTCTCAAAATTGAAGGTGCCTCAGTTGATGCCATTCGCCTCCGATTGTTTCCATTATCATTAAGGGACAAGGCTAGAGCTTGGTTGAAATCGGTACCCACCGATACATTAACCACATGGAATCAATTGGAGCAAGCATTCTTGAATAAGTTCTTTCCTCCTTCCAAGACTACACATCTTAGAACTCAAATAACAAGCTTTGTTCAAAGAGACGGAGAATCATTATCAGAAGCTTGGGATAGATACAAGGGGCTGTTGGAAGCTTGCTCGCATCATGGACTAGAGAAGTGGTTAATTGTCCACACCTTTTACAATGGTTTGGAATATTCTTCGAAGGTGTCTCTTGACTCCGCAGCTGGTGGAGCTTTGATGAACAAAAGGCTGACAGAGGCTTATGAGATTATTGAGAGTGTTGCTTCGAATCATCACCAATGGGCCAGTGAAAGAGGTAACAACCCTAGAAAGCTTTCGGGAGGTAAGTTTGAGGTAGATGGTGTTAATTTAATTATGTCAAAGTTTGATTCTTTGAATAAACATTTTGACATACTTGAGAAAGCTCATGTAAATGTCATAGGTGCCTCTAACAATTTTTGTGAGATTTGTGGAGCACAGGGACATATTGGTGCTGAATGCCAAGTTGGAATAGGATCCTCACATGGTGCATCGGTGGAGCAAGTGGAATCCTGCCACAATTTCCATGACTTCAACCAAAAGGGGAGGAATGATCCATATTCCCAAACTTACAACCCCGGTTGGAGGTCTCGTCCCAACTTCTCCTATCGAAACAATCAAAATCAAGCTGGACAAGGTAGTGCTCAACCCTCTATTGGATTCCCCCAGGTACAAAAGTCTAAACTCGAAACTCTCCTTGAAAATTTTGTAGAGAGTCAAACCAAGCAAAATGAAGAGTTTAGGCACCATGGTCAAGTTGTTACTGAGGCCATTAGAGATTTGTCAGCTAAGGTTGACAACTTGGCCATTCATAATAAGATGTTGGAAACCCAGATTGCCCACCAAGCGAGCACTTAACATAGGCAACAAGGTAAGTTTCCTGGTCAACCAGAAATAAACCCAGGGAATGAACATTGTAAGGCTTTGGGTTTGAGTTGTGGAGAGAAGTTAGAGAATCCCAAGGGTAAGGGGGAGAGTGACAAAGATGAGGGTACTGAGAAAAAAGAGACTAAGACACAGCCCTTAGGTTGAGGAGGAAACAAATAAGAAAGTGTCTAAGTATGTACCCCAAATTTCCGAACCTTACCAACCCCGGTTCCTCTTCCTCAAAGATTGGCCAAGGCCAAGCTAGATAAGCAGTTTGGGAAGTTTCTTGAGGTCCTTAAGAAGTTGTACATTAATGTACCCTTCACTGAGGTGTTGCAACAAATGCCTACCTATGCTAAATTTCTTAAGGACATTTTGTCTAATAAGAGAAAGCTAGACGAGTATGAGACCGTAGCGTTAACTGAGGAGTGTAGCGCTTTACTTCAAAATAAGTTACCTCCTAAACTCAAAGATCCTGGCAGCTTCTCTATTCCTTGCTTGATTGGGAATACCAGTTTTGATAAAGCTCTGTGTGATTTGGGGGCTAGTGTCAGTCTTATGCCCCTTTCTGTGTGTAAGAAGTCGGAAGTGGGTGAGTTAAAACCCACAACTATCTCCCTTCAATTGGTGGATTGGTCAGTCAAGTACCCCGTAGGTATCTTAGAGGATGTTCCTATTAAGGTTGGTAAGTTTTATATGCCGGTGGATTTTGTTGTGCTTGACATGAAAGCTGATGCTACAATGCCGATCATACTTGGGTGTCCATTCCTTGCCACTGGAAGGGCGATCATTGATGTCCATGAAGGAAAATTGACTTTGCGATTGAATGATGAGGAAGTAGTTTTTGATGTTTTTAATTCTGAAAAAAATTCTAATTCCTTAAATTCATGTAATCGCATTGATGCTACTAAAGTTGTGGATAGTGTTGTGCTTTCAGGTATACAGGAATCAGTGACTGATGCTATGCCCTGCAAGGAAGGACCTAAGAAGCATAGTGACAAGTGTGACGAGAAGCGTGAATTTAAAATCAGGGATAAAGTTTCTTGTCAATAACTCGCTTCTACGTTTTTGTCCTAGTAAGTTATGGTCGAAATGGTCTGGACCATATAAGATTGTTTGAGTTTTATCTTACGATGTGCTTGAGGTGAAGAAAGAAGGCCATAAGCCTTTCATGATAAATGGCCAAAGAGTAAAACATTTTGAAGGAGTGTGGACTGAGCACTACTCCATTGACATCACCTGAGCACAGAAACCAGACCAAAGTCAAGCTAATGACTTTAAACAAGCGCTTCTTGGGAGGCAACCCAAGTTTCTTTGTTTTTGTTTTTCCTTTTAATTTCTTCTTTTTCTTTTGATTTTGTGTGTTGTTTTGTTGGTTTGATCTTTATCTTATGGATTTTGTCTAGGTTTGACCCTTTTGAAGCTAAATTTAGAAAGAGAGTGAAGTGTGAAGTGGAAAGTTCCACACCAGTGCCATAGATTGAACACTAGAAGTTTTTCCACCACCGCAGTGAGTTCTTTTCTTTTCTCCTTTCTCTAGTTTAAGATTTTTACATTGGGGACAATGTAAGTTCTAAGCTTGGGGGGGTATTTTTGTATTTTCATATTTTTATTTTCTTTAGTTTCATGCATTTTCATGTCTTGTTTTGCATTTCATTTTCATGTTGCATTTTCACACCATCATATCTCTTGGGTTTTTGGTTGAACTTGTGCCCCTCTCTTTTGAGGATTTTGAGATGGTATTAATTTGGAACCCAATTTGTTGATTCTTGTGATTGGCTACAGGCATTGTTTTAATTGGTAGTAGAGGTGATCTTTTGATAGTTGATAATTAGCATATATTCTCTGAATTTGTGCTTCTTATTGAATTTTTAAACCTCTAAATGTGAGTTTTGAGCCTATTTGGGACTTATGCACTGTATGATTTTTGTTCCCATTCTTTGTGTTGAGTGATATTCCTCATTGATCTTGTGCTCTAGAACTTGATTTGAAATCATTTTGAGGTGAAATTTTTTATTACATGCTTGAATATGATTAAGGCATCTTAGGTATTTTTCTGGCCTTCTGAATTTGTTACACTTTCATCCACTAGTTGCCCAATTTGAGCTTATTGCATATTTAATTTTCTTGATGCCTATGATGATATATTATTGGTAATCATTTAGAATATTAAATGGAGCAAAGTGGGTTTGAAAGTTGTGAAAAGTGTGTTGGGAATCATATATGAATGACATTTCTCTTTTTCAAAAAAAAAAGTGCAAATAAAAGAAAATCATAAGAAGCTTGAAAAAAAAAAGAGGAGAAAAAGAAAAAGGAAAAGTAAGGAAGAAAATTCTTTAAAATGTGGAGTTATGTTGAAAAATGGTCTTTGCTCCATTTATGTTCTATTGAATTACTTGTGTTTATTGAAAATCTTGATGAGCCCTTTTGTGCAAACCTTCCTTTCTCTTCCTTACCTATTATCATTCCTATGGCCCCATTACAACCCTTGAAAGACCTTTTGATTCTTGCATGCATGCTGATTATTAGTGAAAATCTGGTTTCTTATCAAGCATATGGAAGTGCAATTTCTTTGAAGGATTTTGAGCGTATGGTTTTCACCCTTAAACACTTTGAGTGTTGTTAGTAGAGTGAACTTGATTCAATCAGTGAAGATGCATGATTTTTGAGAACTTAGCCTCTAATTGGACTTGATTTTGATTACCTCTCAGATTCTTTGTCTGTCTTTGCCTATTGCTTGGATATTGTTTTCTCGGGTTCATTATTCTTTATTGCCTTTTGATCCCACTTCTTGGTTTGACATTAGTTATTGCTTGGGGATAAGCAAAGTCTTAAGCTTGGGGGGATTTGATGTGTGTGAAACAACATCATATTTTGTTCTTGTTTTGCATGCATTCTTGAGTGTTTTAGGCATTTTAGTTTTCCTTTTTGGTTAGTTTTTCCCTTAGTTCGGATAACTGCGGTGTTTTTGGTGTTCCTGTGCAGGATTAATGTTGAATTGGCCTTGGATTGAATGGAATGCTTGCATGTTTGAAGTTGGAGCTTAATGGATAGCAAAAAGGTGCAAAAAGACCATTCTAGAGGGATCCACGGCCTGCCCGTGGATTAAACCACGGCCATGGATCGAGCAGCAACTTGAAGTAACAAAAGAGAGATTCCAGGGAGTTCCACGGCCTGGCCGTGGAATGATCCACGGCCGTGGATTCGTGGAATGATCCACGGCCTGGCCATGGAATGATCCATGGCCATGGAATTCTGACAGCAAGATCCACGGCCAGCCCGTGGAATGATCCACTGCCGTGGATCGCAGTACGCATCAATTTTTAAGTTTTATTTTTTATTTCTTTTAGAGGCTTTTTAGCTAATTAAAACCCTAGGTTATAAATAGATGTTCTGAATACAATGAGGGGATTCTAGTTTGGTTCAAAAGGAGGCACAAAGGAGGCTTGGGATCTTCATCTTTCTCCCTTCTTCTTTCATTGTTACGGGTTTGAGATGTTTTTAAGTTTGATTTCTTGTCTCCTCTTCTCTATGTCTGAGTAGTTTCTTTTTGTTTCTAGGATTGGGCAATGTCCTTTGATACATTGATAATGATTAATTGACGTTGTTTCCCCTTTTATTAATCTTGATTGTTCTTTGATTCAATCCTTATTGCTTTTATTCATGTGAATTTACTGGTCACTTATTTGCATCTCATAGGCATTTAGGGACGTACTGAGAGGTGAACTTAAGTGTTGGAACCATAAGAATTGAACTTAAGGTCTAAATCACGAGAGTAGTTTTAGCCTTTCGAGGATTCAATGAATTGCCACAAAGCGTAATGGGTTCAATTTAAATTCAATTACCACGAGAGTAGGAATTGGTTTAATTGGGCACGGATCTTGTATCTTGAGAAAGAACATTAACTAATTTAGGGTAATTCACCTTCAATTGAATTTCAGATTTAATAAAAGGGTTATCAATTAGGATTTATCTTGTATCATTGTGGTATCCCAATCTTGGAAGCTTTCTTGAATTTGAAAATCCTTTTTTTGATAATTCGCTATTTTTGTTTTGAATTCTGTTTTCTTGATTTTATTTAATTATTTTGTTACTACGTTCTTCTTTATCAACAATCATATTCCTTTTTATTTAACTTAATTGAATTAATTAATTAATTGGTATTCATAGACATAGTCCCTGTGAATTCGATCTTTTTATTACTTGACGACGAAACCGTACACTTGCGGATTTCACGCATCATGTGGGTGAATACACAACACTGAACAATGCTTTTTTCGTTTATATTGGTGAATACTCGGCATTGAATAGTCCACTCTTTTTGATCATATGGGTGAATTAGCTAGCACTGAATAATTCTTTTTCCAGTCATGTAGGTGAATACCTGGCACTAAATAGTGCACTTTTCCCTTATTTTTGTTGTAGATTATGAGTGTGATCTATAGAGAGCAAGTTAAAGACAACTAAACAATGATAAACAAAATTTCCTCATTTTATTAATATTGGCCATTATATGCCTCATTAAAACCCCTATCAGGAAAAAAATCCAGTGAGAAAAAATCTTAATGTAGGAAAAAAGTACATATTTCGCTTTTCTTGCATATAAGAAGGACTAAGTAGATAGTAGAAATTCTATAACATTTCTTTCCTAACTACAGTACCTCCTGAGATTTGAGATATGCCATGTTCTAGGTACTTCTTTCTGGTCTAGCTCTTCTAGCTTTAGGCCCCGTTTCACAAGTTGGTTTTTATCAGTATGGCCCCTCTTAATTAGCAACTAACTTTCCTTCACCCAGGGTTTTTCCATGGATTTCTGCCTTCCTAAGGATCAAGTTGTTGACCTTGAAGCTCCGTGGAATAACCTTGGAATTATACTTTCTTTCAGCCCTTCTTTTTACTGCTTCAACCTTGACCCATGCTATCTCTCGTTCTTATTCTAATATGTCCAATTAAGCAAGTTGTTGTCCTTCATTTGTGTCTTTGTTGAAGTTCATCCTCCTCCAGCTTAGTTCTCCTACTTCAACAGGATCATTGCCTCCATTCCATACGTCAGCCAGAATTGTGTTTCTTTTGTGGATGATTGAGGGGTAGTATGGTATACCTTATCAGTACCTTTTGCTTGCCCATTCCCCTACAAAGGCTTCACTAGTGAAGCATTGCCGGGTTCCTAGCCTTTCGCTGGATTCTTAGAACTTTTTATCTGTGAACTGGGTATTGTTATCTGTTACAAGAGAAAAAAGAAGTCTAACTTAGCATATGATGTTTTTCCAAATAAAGTACTCCTTAGCCAAAGTAATCCATGTTAATGGTTTAGCTTATATTCGTTTTGTAATGTAATCTACCGCCACAATGAGGTATTTTCCTTGCCCGGTTGCTGAGGGAAAATATCTGAATAAGTCCATTCTTAATTTTGAGAAGGGCCAAGAAATAGTAGAGCTATATAGCTTCTTAGAGGGGGCTTAGTGGAGGTTGGCGAATCGTTGGCATTTATCACACCTTTTTCACATACTCGGCGCAATATGCCTTCGATGTGGGCTAGAAGTTGCTAATCCTGAGGACTTTGGATGCCATTGACCATCCGCCTAAGTGGTGGCCACAGATGCCTTCATGGATTTCCACCATTACATAGCTAACTTAGTCTTTGTCTAGGCATTTTAACAAAGGCGAAGAAAATCCCTTTCTAAAAGAGTTCATCATTGAAGATGACATAAAAGCTAGCAGATCTTCTAACTTTGTGAACTTTCCTTTCTTCTATGGGTAGGGTTCCATCTTACAAGTAATTGATTATGGGAAATTGCCATAAGTCGGGGTCCTCTTGAATTTTCACTACTTCTTACTTTACTATGCTTAGTTCTTTGATTATTTCTTGAATCACTATTCTATTGTTACAGGGACCTTTAGTACTTGCCATCTTTGAAAGGAAGTCGACCCTGGAGTTCTAACTCTAAGGTATATGTTTGATAAAGAAGTTGTGGAATTTGGCAGCCATATTTTGTACTTTCTCCAAGTATGGGGCTAGTTGCGATTTTTTGGCTCGATACTTTCCTTTCATTGGCTCATGATAAACTAGGAATCAGTTTTCACCATTAAATCTCGTGCGCCAACATCTTGGGCTAACTTCATTCCTGTGATCAGGGCTTCATATTACGCCAAGTTGTTGCTTTTTTTGAACTTGAATTACAATGACTACCCCACAACGATGCCTTCAAGCCCTTCTAGTGTGATCTTTGCCCTGCTTCCTTTGATATTAGATGCTCCATCAACATATAATATCCAAGTTCCTTGCCCTAAGCTTACCTAGGTGATGTTACTTAGCTTGAACAGGAAGTCAGAGAAAAACTAAGACTTGATTAGTCCTCGGGCTTTAGTAGCAGATGTCATACTCAGATAACTCTATTAACCAAGCAATCATTCATCTAGCTAGCTCTGGTTTCCTGAGGACTTGCTAGATCGGCTAGTCTTCCTTTACCATTATTTAATGGCTTTGAAAATACGGTTGCAATCTCTTAGCTGTCGTTACGAAGGCTAATGCCAGCTTCTTGATCTTCTGATTCCATACTTCTGGTCCTTGAAACACTTTGCTAATGAAATAAATCGGTCTCTGGTCCTTTTTTTCTTCTCTAACTAGTACGGAGCTCATAACTTTCTTAAAAACTGACAGATAAAGAAGTAGGGTATCTCTGGGCTCTGGCCATGTCAAGATGGGTAGGATAGCCAAGAAATCTTTTATGTTCTGGAAGGTGGCTTCACACTCTAGAGTCCATTCGAGTTTTTCTAGTTTTCTGAGGCACTTGAAGAAAGGCAAATACTTGTCTGCTGACTTGGAGAGGAACCAAGATAGTGCTATGATGTGCCCAACCAAGCATTGTACTTCCTTCACCAAGTTTAGGCTTTTCATATCAATTATGGCCTAACATTTATTTAGATTATCTGGATTTGCTTCAGTTCCCCTGCTAGTAAGCATAAAGCCTAAGAACTTCCTAATTTCAACCTTGAAACCACATTTCTCTAGGTTGAGTTGCATCATGTGCTTCCAAAGTTGCAAAAATCATTCTTTGAGGTCCGCACAGTGTTTTCCTCCATGGGGGGTTTTGGCGACCATATCATCAACATAAACTTCAATATTCCTCCCCATCAGCTTGGAAAAAACCTTGTCCATCAGTTGTTGATGTGGCCCCTGCATTTTTCAACCCAAAGTACATGATTCTATAGCAATAATTCGCTCTTTCTATAATGAATTCCATTTTGTCCTCATCTTCTGGAGCTATGTAAATTTGATTATAACTAGAGTAATCATCCATAAAGTCGAGCACCTTACACCCAAATGCACCGTCAATCGGCTTGTCGATGTTAGGCAACGGGTATGCATCCTTCGAGTAAGCCTTGTTAAGATCAGTAAAATCTACGCACATTGTCCACTTCCCATTTGATTTCTTTACCATGACGACATTCAATAGCCAAGTGGTATACTATATTTCTCTTACAAACCCAGCATCAATGAGCTACTTGGTTTCTTTGGCGACGGCCTTGCGCTTCTCATCTCCAAGTTTTCTCTTTTTCTAGGCTACTGACTTCGCATTGGGATACAGGGCTAAGTGGTGACAGACGAACTCAGGGTCAATACTGGGCATATATGACGATGTCCAGCCAAACAAGTCGGTATTCCTTTGCATGAGGGCTATGAGTTGCTTCTTATCGTCTTATAGAAGCTGAGCACTTATCTTGGTGAACATAGAGGGGTTTGTCCTAAGCGTTACATGCTTAAATTTCCACTCGGGTCACGACCTATTGTCTTGGAACTCTCTTCGCCAATCAAGCTTTGGAAAATTAATATGGTGGGTGAAAGACAGGTTTCCGCTATCCTCTTTTTTTGTGCTTCTTGGTTTTAAACAGTTGATGTAGCATTGCCTGGCTTCATGTTGATCTACATGGATCACTGTGACCTCGTCTTTATTAGTGGGAAACTTCATGGTTAGATGTTGGGTGGACATAATCGCTCCTAGCTTATTTAATGATGGCCTTCAAAGTATCATGTTGTAAGAACTACTCTGGTCTATTATGTGAAAATGGATATTGATTCCTTCTCTTTAATGCCCTTTTCTTCTATGAAAGTAGTCCACAACTCTATGTATCCTTTCGTATGAACTTGTTTTTCTGAAAACCCAACAAAGTTTTCGTGATAAGGCCCGATCACGTTTTCTATGTTAGCCAAGTGGCCTCAAACTCAAGAGGTGGGTGAATTGAGTTTATAAAATATTTTCGCAAATCTTTCGTAAAACGTTTGTTAAACAATTTTCGTTGAAGCTATTGGATAATTGAAATGAATAGATAAATGAGATTGAATACTTCACTCACAAATTAAATAAACCAAGATGAATAATATTCAAGCAAGCATATAAAGTAAATGCACAAATATAAAGAGATAGGGTTGAGAGAATCAAACACAAGGATTTATCCTGGTTTAGCCACCCCTTGTGACCTACGTCCAGTCCTCAAGCAAACCACTCGAGATTTTCCACTAAACTTCAAGTTTGAACGGGTACTTGAAAACCTTTACACAATAGAGCACTCACCAACACCTTGGGATACCTCACCCTTGTGCTTTGAGCCTAAAAAAAAAAAAAAAAACAGAGGTGCCTCACCCTTTACAACCTTTTGAGGGATGCCTCACCCTCAAGGAATACCTCACCCTTTTCTAACTTTGAAAGATACCTCACTCTCTAAGGGATACCTCACCCTTCACTCTAGAGGGATACCTCACCCTCTCTTTTTCAGATTACACAAAGTATAGAAGATAGAAACTCTCTTAAAGAGTAGATAAATACAAATTGAAGCTCTTAATATACTCTCAAAGATTTTTCATGTTTTTACAAAAAACAGAGCAAGAAATGGATTTGAGAATTGATTCACGTTTGGAAGTATTGATGATCAGTTTTTGGTTCAAGGTCAATCTCAAATAAAGACCCCACTTTGGTATTTATAAGTTTCTCATTTAATAGAATCGTTGGGGTTTTCTGGGCACGCATTAAATGCATTAAATATAGCCGTTGGACGTTGTCAGGATTCTTGTAATCGATTACTCAACTTATGTAATCGATTACATATGTTGTTCCAACGTGTTCTTAACTTTATGGGCTCTGTAATCGATTACATTCTTGGTGTAATCGATTACATGGCTTCGACTTGTGTGTAATCGATTACAATATCCGTATGTAATCGATTACATGACTCTCTACTGTGTAATCGATTACAATATCCATGTAATCGATTACATGACTCTTTGAACGTGTTCATGCTTTTAGGCTTGATGTAATCGATTACATATATTGTGTAATCGATTACATGGTTTCGACTTGCTTGTAATCGATTACATTGCTCATGTAATCGATTACATGCCTTGCTCTTTCTTGTGTAATCAATTACAAACGTCGTGTAATCGATTACATTGGCCATTGAACACATTTTTCAAGTCCAATAAAGCTTGTAAGTCATTTCTAACACCTTGAGACAATTGTTTAAACATGAATCTTTTTAAGAGTGTTAGTTTTAAGATTGAAACACAAGTTTTCTTGAAAGCCATGTTTATCTTTGAAATTTCCCATTTATTTTGAAATCATATATTGAAAAACCATTTGAGAAATCTTGAGAGCATTTAACATTAGTGTCCTAAGTCTTATAACTAAATAAACCTTCTTGTCTTCTTTCTTTGATCTTGATTTTTCCTTTTGTGCTTGATCTTCACTATTGCACTTGATCTTCGCTTTTGTCTTTGTTATCATCAAAAACCCATTTGATATGCTTCAAGACATAAGCATTCACATTCTAGGATTCTTATCTACTTGAAGGCACTGGCAAAGATTATATCAGCCAAATTACCTTAGTCTATTAACACCCTTCTGATGATGAAATTTCTTGCTACAACGGGTATCACCACAGGATCATCTTGGTTTTAAAATTAACTCCTTAGAAATCTTCATCGATGAAAGTGACTGGGACCTTCTGAGTTGGTGAGATAATGTCAGCGGTTATCTGGTCAATACTCATGACAGTGTGGATAGTCTTCATGTTTCTCTTTCTTACCGACTCTGATTCTCCACCTCTGGTGAATCCCCTTGCAATGGTGTTTATAACTCCTTTAATCACACTTTGCCTTTCACCTTATCCACCTTGCTTCTTGTTTATTGGGCTTGGGCTCCTTTTTTATGTTCTTCTTCTTTTCGGGCTTTGATCTCGCTCCTTGAGGACGAAGTGTTTCATATGGCCTTGTTGGATGAGATGCTCTATAAGGTTTCTTAAGCCCACATAGTCTTCGGTGTGGTGGTCGAAGGCCTTGTGATATGCATATCTCTTGCTTTTATCTTTGTAGCCAGGTTGGGATTTGGGGGCTTGTGGAAGTTGTGCAAGTTCAGTAGCATAAATTCCCAAGCTTGGGGAGCTGTGGATCGTATCGGGATGAACGACCATGCCACAACACTCAAGGTCACACGCATATCCGAGCTTCAAGCTTTAGGGGCTGTGGATCTGATTCAAGTGTCGAGCTCAACCAAATAATAAAATTTTAGTTCTACCGATAACTTATAGTACAAGGCAACGAACCGAGCCGTCTCTTGAGGATCAAGATACTAATCAAACCAAATCAAGATCACACAGGGGGGATTATGTATGCAGAATGTAAACGTAATAATTAAATATAAGAAAGAAAATCAAATTACAAAGCAACAAATCCAAGAAACCATCAGAAATCTAGTTGGCTTGTCATCGATCACTAAACATGCATCTTGATTGAATTAATCGGTTAATCTATGATTGACCAAAATCTCTGCATCAAACACATAGAATTCAACACTAAATAAGCACCTAGAATTTAACTAACAAACAATTCATAAATCTGAAATCGTTAGAATCATGCAACCTATGTTAGTTTAACAACTAGAATTCAATTAACCTAGATTAGCAAATCTGTCAACCTAACCTTCTTTAATTCATGTGATTAAACCACAATTAATCAATCATAATTTAATCACAAATCTTAATTAGGAATAAGGATTCAATCAAATCACGTCACACAACAGAAATCTTTAATCATGTAATTCGAAATCCAAATCAAGAGAAGAAGAAGATAATTAATTCAATTCAAAATCGAAATTAGAAACATAATCTCAAAGCCAAACTAGAATTTCCTCAAGACCCTTAGATTGATATCAGATAATTAACTCTTCATAGCTGCCACACACAGTTTGCAAAAGAAAAGAGAAACTCTAGGTAGAAGAATCAAGTAAAAATGGCTTGGGTCTTTATCTATCCCGGATCCCCTCTTTATAACAAAATAACTAACTTAAAAATTAAGAATCCTAATTTGACCCTAGGTTAAATTTAATTTTCGGCCTCTTAGCTTTCCTTGGCCACTAAAATCACTAGATTTGGGCTTTAGATGAGAGAGTTATGCCCAATTCACTCTTAACAGGTCTCTAATTCCATCAGCCGACTTCACAGGGGTGAAACGCCATCAAAACGTTGTAGTTTCAATTCCTGGTCTCATAAGAATTGAATATATATGTCTTAACTTTCGAATGCCACCGGTTTCAGGTCCATATCACACCTATAAACCTGAATTATGGACCAATTAGTGCACACTGCTCGAGTTACATGACAAAACTCGAGCCCTAACTTCTAAGCCCAATTTGGTCCACTAGATATTCGATTTAACTCTGAGACTTTTCATAAAAGTTGTAGAGCTCTCTCTTATCTTTCCTACAAGGTAAAATATATAATGTTTAGATATTTAGAACTTATGATATGACCGAAATACAGAAATATTATAAAATTTTAATATTGTTAAAAAAATTAATAAAACTCAATTTGAGTCCAAATTTATAAAATGTAACAAAAACTAATCAATTAAGCATATAAAAAGTTTAAGAGACTAAATATGAGAGTTAAATAATATATAAAAATCGTGTTTATCAGGATTATATGAAGGTATTGCTAAACTTGCTAGCTTTTGAGAATCCCCTCTGGGTTTGGACCTTCACCTCAGACCTTAGGTCCCCACCCCGGCCTAGGAACACACATCCTATCTTCAAAATGCCAGCAAACGGGCTTGAAAGGACGCAGACACCTACCCAACTCACTAAGCCGACCCAACGGCCCACTACCCATGTTCCAGAATACTCCCCTAAACAAAATAGGTCACATGGCAACTTCTAACGTACCAACCAAATAATATATTTTCCCTCCAAAAATCCTTCTCTAAGCATAGCAAATGTGATGAGGTATGGCCCCTGTCCTTATAAATAGGGATGATTTCAGCATTCCTAAGTAACTTCTCCTTTCTAGCTGAAACAATGACACCACCTTGAGCCTTGAGCCTTGAGCCTTGCTTGGGCCTAGAAACACCTCCCTTCATGCTGTGATCGCCGTGAACACCCAAGCTCCGTCGTGCTTAGACAAGCTCCAAACCACCTAGGGTACAATTGACGAGAACAACATTTAATATATTACATTAATAATTGATTGATTATATTGATTAACCAAGTGATGTCCAAAATAATATATCCTTTTTAAAGCCATTTTTAATTTAGGTAATATATAACAGGCCAAGAAATGGTGACGCCTCTTGCACTCAACCGCACGTTGAAAACTGCCAACAGATTATGCGCTTATTTTCAGTTCATTTTGTCTCCACTACGGTCCTCTTGTCATGTTGACTATAGCAGTGTTCTAGTAAAAGTAAAAAAACAAAGGCACACAGCCGATATATATGTATATTATTATATATAAAAATGTTAGTTAGGTTTTGAAAGCAATAGAGAGAGATAAATAGAAAGAGCATTGAAATTACGAAATCAAGTATTGAGACGTTGAAATATTGAAATTGAAAGAAGAGAGAAGGCATTTAATAAGCTCTAAAATCAGTTGAGGCTACAAGACTTTGAGTTGTTTCATTCGCATATTTGCCATTATTTATTGCATTTATACCCCAACGACTTCTCTTTCCTTAACCTTCGCTTCCTCAACAACTCCTCCAACTCTCCAAAACCACGAAAAAGAAATAGAAAAAGACAAAGCCAAAGAAAAATCAGAGTAGAAGAGAAACCCACACCTTGAAGTTTCTCCATTTTTCAACCATTGGAACACTGAAGAAAGATAGTTGGTGAAAACATGGGAAATCGTTTTATTTGCATGACAAAGAAGGAGTCCAAAGATGTTGGATCGAGAAGCAAGAGAATTGGTAGATCACAGAGGAAGATGGTGGCTGAGGAAGACTTGCATCTCCAGGCACTCTCTATGGCACTTCAACAGCATCAATTGTCTCAAAGGTATGAAGGGTCCATGTCTAGGAGAATTGGCTTCACAAGCTCCAGAAGGCACGCTCTATCTGAGTCATTCTCAGCCAATAAACAGGTATGGTGTTTTTCTTTGGTGTGGGGGTTGGTGAGGTGCTTTTTTTTTTTTTAAGCATGATTTGTGGATTATTGATTGAAAAGTTTTTATTTTTGAATCATTTGATCAGTGGCAAAAAGTGGGTTGTCATCATTAAGATCTTTAAGTTTATGGGATCAAGTGAAAACTTTTATTTTTATTTTTTTGTGTGATGAGTGAAAACTAGTCAATTGCTAGTGGAAGTAAGTTCAGTCAACAGAACAAGCCGTAGCTGAAAAGTATACATAGAAAAAGAAATCAAGGGTTACTTTTTTCATTTTTTAAAATTCTTTTTTGTGCCTAAAAAGGTGCATCTGGAAAAGAACTGGGTCAATTCACTCTGCTTTGAAAAGCAGATGCAATTTATTTATGAATTAGTTGCCTGTATCTTGTACTCGTTTAAATCCCCCACTTCCCTTCCCTGCCCCAACTTGCGTGGGATCAGTTGCCGGGTGCTGACTCCACTAATGCGTTGTTACTAGCGTGTAGAAACTCCTTTTTATGTGATTTGCAGTGTAATCATGTTGCAGATGTAAGATGGACAGTCACTAACATATTTTGACCCCATTCTTAAGCTTTATGGGAAAATGCTGGGGAATTTTCCTTCTCCCTTTTCAGGAGAGTCTAGCACAATTGTGTAAGAGGAAAATTAGGGCTGTTTCGTGTTTGGAGCCAGATCGTGTTGAGCAACCTCACCGATGGTACTGTTGTTGGAATCACCATCTGAGGTGGTGGTGCTTAATTTGTTAGTTCTTATACAGGTGGATTTTGCTTTTGATTTAATGGAAAATCACTCCTTCTTTTAAGGGATCTTTGAAATGTTTGAATTTATGCATAGAATTAAAAGTAATATATTAGTGAGTGTTGCAGATGTTCGCTAGGACCTAGAATGGAAAGGAAATGAATAATCTAATCAATATATATATGTTCTTCACAATCTTGTATTTGCACAAAATATTGATTAACAAACTTCTTTAGTCATGTGTCATAAATTATTTATAGGTATAACAATGCTGTTTTAGTCTTTTCGGTTGTGAATGTTAAAATCTGCTTTCCCCTTGACTTTTGTTTGTAATATTTCTGACTTCTTGCCAGTCAGTGGTTATCTCTGTTTCTACCCTCTTATCCTCACTAAGATTACAAGTGAACACAATTATTTATGTCATATCCTATGCAGGTTCCAGAATTTCTGGAGAACATTAAAACAAAGAAGTTTGTATTAATCCATGGAGAAGGTTTTGGAGCCTGGTGCTGGTACAAGACTGTTGCCCTTCTAGAAGAAGCAGGACTGCTTCCTGTTGCCTTAGATCTTAGAGGTTCTGGAATTGATCTCACAGACACTAACAGTGTCACTACATTGGCAGAGTATTCAAAACCTTTAACTGATTATCTCGAAAAACTTCCTGAGGATGAAAAGGTTCGAATGTGTGACATTGAAAATATATTCAACTTGAAGCATGTCATTGTTCTGCATTCTGTTATATTTCATGAAAATGGAAATTTTGCAGGTTGTTCTTGTTGGTCATAGCATTGGTGGTGCTTGCGTTTCTCATGCATTGGAACATTATTCACAGAAGATCTCAAAAGCAATTTTCCTTTGTGCTACTATGGTGACTGATGGCCAAAGGCCTTTTGATGTTTTTGCTGCTGAGGTATCTAGTTAGTTTCTTCACTTAATTATGTGACCACTTGAATTTGTGAGAGTTCATATATGGTGAATAAATCCTCAAATCAAACATAAATTAATAATAACACATGCTAAAACATTCTTATATGATGTGCAGTGTGCCAACTAAACTTTCCAAGTTTGTAACCATTTTTTTAACAATGATGTTATTATGTGAAGCAAATATTGTTCTTCATTCTTTCCCGTGGGTTGCGCAACCTTAACTACTATACTAGCTCTAGAGGGAAAAAAGTAATATCATGGCATTCCATCCTTCTTTATTTTCCGGATCCATTGCTTTAAACATATTAATTGGTGTAATTTCTTCATGTATTATCATAAATTTACAATATCATGACTAGGTTAATTTCAATAACTCAGATTCTATGATTAGAATTTGAAGTTTTAACCAACTTTCCAGTGAATCTTTTAGTGCTCTAATGTGCCGCTCAGCCAGCTTCATTTTCCATGACTATTCTGCCTTCTTAAATACATTTTTTTTTGGGCAAAAAAATATTTTCTTGTAAGAATAAAAAATAAATTGGAAAATTTAAATATTTTGGCTTTTGAAAAGCAAAAAATAAAAAGCTGTTTTGAGAAAGCTCAAAATTTTAACATTTCCAAGAAATAAGAGGCACTTTTGGGATTTTGCAAAAGAGCACATTCAAATGTGCTCATAATTAGAGTGATACTGGAATGTTTTCTTCCCATAGACACTCAAAGTAAACATTATAGCAGCCAAAGTAAAAGTTCTTTGTGATATATTTTCATTTCCTAATAAACATTTCTTTTTTAAATTTCATCTCGTTTTGCATTTTGCTTGGAATAACTTATAATTGTTCTCACAAATTATCTACACTGCAGCTTGGATCTGCTGAACGTTTTATGCAAGAATCAAAGTTTTTGATCCATGGGAATGGTAAAGAAAAGGCCCCCACAGGATTTATGTTTGAGAAAGAGCAGATGAAAGGGTTATATTTTCACCAATCCCTTGGAAAGGTATGCAGGATTCAAGTGTATTTCTAATTTTTTTTCCTCCAAAATTTTTTAGCTGCTACATCTTGACTGTCCATTTTAAGTTAGCTACTTAAAGCTGCACAACTTTCATAAATAGTAAAATTTCGGATCTAAAAATCTGTTTCGTTATTTTTTTTTTCCTTTCATTCTCTTTGTTTTAATTTTTTAGAGGTGGTTGGGTGGAGGAATAAAAAATAAGTATATTGCACAATCAATAATTTCAAATATTAAAAGATACAAAAACAAAAATTAATTGGTTTCATCTGAAATGTATTACTGTGCTGATATAAGTACCTGCTTAAAAGCTTAACTGAAAAGCTTGTTTAGAGTAATACTATCACATTATTTGTATATCAATGACAGTGTAGATGTGCCAATTCTAGGAAAATATAAGGGCAAAATGTAAGAAACCTCTTCTAACTATAGGTCATGTGCAGAAAACCCTTCTATGCTTTGAAACTCACCAACTTGAGTCCTTAAACTCACCAAGCCGTGCATATTTACTCCCTTTAAGGTGGTTTTCTGCACAAGCACAAGGGGGTCATTATACATTAATATGCACAGTTTGGTTAGTTCAAGGGGTCGTGTTATTGAGTTCCAAAGCACAAGGGAGCTTTCTGCGCATGACCTATTGGTGGTGGGCGTTTCTTGCATTTTGCCCTAATTTTAAATATGATAGAACATGCTAAAGAAGATACAGGGGTCATGTATAGGTCACTACTTCTCATTTATTTAACATGGGAGGAAAAAAGAAGGGGGGGGGTTATCATAAATATTAAATACAAATAACTAGAGGGGGTATTTTGTTCTCTAAATTTTTTGGGTTGTAATTAAGTAATTTTCTTTAATGATTTGGTGATTCGAAGGATCCCTAATTGTGTAGTTAGCTGGAAAGGTGGATACTTCTCTTTGGTTGGAGGACGCATTACCATTATTCAAGCTTGTTTGTTAAGCATTCCATACTATCTATCCCTTTTTTTTTGTAAATTCCTTTTACAGTGGCTGAGAGGATTGAGAAAATTGAGGGATTTCTTTTGATCTGAGATGGGGGAGAGGAGTAGAGACCACGTTGTTAGTTGGGAGGTTTGTTGAGGCCTAGAAAAGAAGGGGATTTGGGATTTGCAAATTTGGGGCCTGCTTGGTTCCTATTTGAAAAAAAAACAGAAAAAACTTGTTTGGCCTTTGGTTTTACTTTTCCATTTTTAAAACAATAACTCAAAATGTTGTTTTTAAAACTTAAAATACTATAACAACTGAGATATTTTCTTTACTCTTGTTCATGTCTTTTTTAAAATGGCAAATGACGTAAAAATTGACATTGAAGGATCAATTTGAAGTCGAAAATTGATATTGGAGGTCCATTTTGATGTCTTTATTATAGGAGGATAAACGTATTGAAGAATTAGGTTTGAGGTTAAGGAATAACAAAACAAGAAAGAGACGGTTAGGGAATAAAAAACGAGACAGAGAAGGCTGTAAATTGAGAATAATATTTATAGGAATAATGTGATACAAAACACGAACCTAATACCCTTATTTATATTAATAATTAGGTCAAGTACTAACAGTGCTAGTACTAGCCTAATCCCACTAACATAAGACTAATAACTTAATAAATAATAACCCTAATATTCTTACAAAACCGATGACACTTGTACCTTTGGTGGACCAAAATCGGTGTTTACTCTTTGTTTTTTAATGTTTTATCTGGTCTTGGCTTGTAGCTCCTCTTCGTGTCACTTATTCAACTTCTGTCATCTTGCTAGCCAATGGGGTGGTTTACTACCACCGACGATGACCAAGTTTGATGTTCTTTGTTTTCTTTTTAGTTTACTTCTTTTTCTCTCCATTCTTTTCCTTGGTTTTACCTATCTGTTGTTATGCCAATCTACCTTCGATGATGAGCATGTCTTTTTATCTCCTTTAGCTATTGTTGTTTTCTTTTTCACTCCACTTGCAAGCTCCATGTGGTAGGAGATTTAAAGTGAGTACAATTGAGTACCTGGACGACTCTAGCCCCCTCTTATTGATCAATCTAGTGCAATAAGGGCCAAAGCTCAACTTTGTTCCGCCACCTGGAAGGGCATTGGAAAGCAATTTTCTAGTTGTTGATCTGTGAGTTCTGCGTGAGGGAGATAATGCCCTCAGAACTCAGGAATAGCTGGCTGGTATTCAACCTGGCTTTAAGTTTGAAGAGAAAAACCCCTTTTTCCTCTAAAGCTTGAGTGTTGTGGGTCTGTTTTTCATTCCCCCTTTCCAAATGCTTTAGAAAGGTTTTTTTTTTTTCCTTTTTTTTTCCACTTCTTTTTTCTTTAAGAAAGAGATGCTTCTTGAACAAATATTCCAAACCAATTCCTAAATTATTTTTGTTTTTGAAAATTGTTTCCAAAACAGTTTTACAAAAAAGGTTCGTAAAGCAGATAACACGAAACAGAAACGAACAGGTCCTAGGTGTCCTAGAATATTGCTTTGTCAGGTAAATGTCTATGGCACTTTCCTATAGAGACTACTTCGTTAACTTGTGGAACCAGGTAATTCAAAGTAAGTATGGTTGAGACCCAAGTGAGTGGAATCCCAACGAAGGGGTCACTATGACTCATGCAAGTCCTTGGAAGTTTTTCTGTCAAGGGTATGCTTCCTTTGGATCACTTGTTTCTTTTGGCTTGGATGATGGTTCTTGTATCTCATTTTTGGAGGATGTATAGGTGGGAAATATTCCTTTTTCAGAGGCCTTTCCCTCCTTTATAATTTGTCTTGTTTAAATTACTCACACATCCCAAAGCTTTTTGTACCGAAAAAACATCTCAATGCTTTTACTCTGTTCATGATTCTAATATTTATTGGGATTTTCACTTTAGATGAGACCTGAATGATAGGGAGAGCATTGAGATTCAATCCCTTTTGCTTTTACTTGATTCTTCTCACTTTTATTCCTTTCATGATAGGAGAATTTGATCTATTAGCTGTTCTGGTATCTTTTCTTTGTGATTCCTATTTTTCATTTACTCATTTTCCTCAATAGGGAGAGGTTTCTTCATGACAAACACATATGGAAATCTAGAATTCCCTTTAAGGTCAAGTCTTTTGTATGGGCAATAGTACTTAATAGGATTAATACCAATGACATGCTGCAAATTTGTAGGCCCCACCCAGCAGTTTTTCCCTCACATTTGTGTTATGTTCAGCTTAACTTCAGAAACGGTATACAATCTATTTCTACAATCTTCAGCAGTTTTTGCCTCACATTTGAGTATGGTTGTTTGTAGATAATCTATTACCATGTCTGTTCTCATGAGTATTTATTATTGCCTTTGTTTCCATCCAAACCCCGTTGATTCTACTAATATATGCATCTGATAAAATTTGAAATGAGTTGTATTTCAGGATGTTGCTTTAGCCATGGTTTCCATGAGACCTAGCCCTCTTGGTCCAATCATGGAGAAGCTGTCTTTATCTCCTGACAAATATGGTACTGGCCACCGGTTTTATATTCAAACACTGGATGATCGTGCACTTTCACCAGATGTCCAAGAGAAGCTAGTGAGGGAAAACCCACCTGAAGGAGTTTTCAAAATCAAAGGCAGTGACCACTGTCCATTCTTCTCCAAGCCACAATCTCTCCACAAAATTTTGGTGGAAATAGCTCAAATTCCTTAGCTTAATGGTCATCGTGATTTGTTTTATCTTTCCATCCCTCTAAAATTACGAAATTAAAAAGATAGTTGTTATGGCTCTGCATTATTGACAACCATAGTTGAAGTACAGGGAAGCCCAATTGGGAGAAGTATTTTATTTTTTATCATAATGAAATTTTAGAGGAAGGAGCATGACTTCATTGCCTTTGAGACAACAGTATGATTCAACTACTAAGTGACTTATGTAAGCCTGGGTTTTTTTTTTTTTCTTAATGACTTTTTTTCATGTGTATAGTAATATTAACTTTTGTACTTCACAATTTGGCTTTGACAACTAACTTTTATTGTCATTTCAGTAGAGTAAACTTGCATAGACATTTCTGCGGTCTGATAAAGTCACAGGTGGCTTCATTTTCTATTTTCTAGTCTTTTTTGAATTTACTCGTATTTTAAATTTCAATCTTATTCATGAAAAGGTTGAAGAGAATGATGTATTGGAACCTAAGTCGTCTTTAAACTTGTCTAATCAATTAAACCTTTAATCTAATCGATTAATACAAGGTCAATGAGTCGTGATAAATTATCCATCCTCTCTTTGTTATCCATCCTCTCTTTGTGCTTGAGAAATTTTCTTTTAAAATTCTTTAATTAAGTAGAAAACTTCTTATAATAAAATAAAATTGAAATTATTTTATAGGTAGTTATATGTTTTGAGAAAATTCAAATAGTTTCTAATCATTACAAATTTTTTTTTTGTGAAAAAATTATTTGGGTCCCTCAATGTATAATATTCCACTAGACATTTCTTTTGACGAAGATACATGCTACAAGGCTTCTTAATAGTTGAACCAAATATGATTTTTTTATTATATTTTTTTTATATTATTTTTTATATTATTCCTTATATCATTAATTATATTTTTTATTATTTTTTTCACTTAATTATAACCCTTCAAAAAAAGTGTAGAAAGTAGTGTTGGATAAAAAATGACGTAAGAATATCATTTTTTATAGTTCAACAGATTCACGAGGTGGTTTTTCAAGATACGAGTAAAAATAGACAACCGCAAACCTCTGTGGAGGGGAGTAATGATTCAGTTGGCTCCAAACCTGGAACCACAATGGTTTTATGTTCAATATGAGAGACTTTGTAATTATTGTTATTCATGTGGGTGGTTGGGGCATGTTATGGAGGATTGTGAGGAAGGTGGAGGAGAGAATGATGAGTCACCTCAGTTTGGAGAATGGTTGAGGGCTACAATTGGAGGACCACGATCTTTCTCTAACAAAAGTTTCGAGTTCAACAGCTTCTCTAGCCCGTCAACTATGAAAAATGGAAGAGAGGTGAGAGATGAAGGCAGTTCGGTGGAGATAAATAGTAAAAAGGGTGAGAGCGAGCAACTTATAGCTATAAGTAAGTGATGGATTTATGGGAGTTTTAGGAATCACTTTAGGACTCGCATGTATATATATGCGTATATTAAGGGAACCTAACAGCTTAGTCTATCGGTACGTCATGTGTGGGCAACAAAGTCTCTCATGCCTGCCCATGTAAAATCCTCAATAACATGTTAGGCTTGTAAACGGGTTACAGAGATAGTCTAATACTTGCTTAACATATCAGTTCAATTTTGTGATAAAACTTAGTTAGTTTAGGCAAATGTTGCAACGCAAAAGTTGAAAAGTAACTTAAAATGACTCATATAGTAGCGCTAAGTTGAGAGAAACAGGTATGGATAACTTGTTTCTAGGTAACAAATAAGCTAAGTATGATACAGTTAAAATTTGAGAAGAATCAGAGTTAGTTTGATATTTTTAAGTACATTAGTTTTGTATTTTAATATCAGATTGATCTCAGTAGATATGAAAAAATAGAATAAAGGTGAAACAACAATTTAAAAGAATCATAGTATTTATTCTAAAGTTGTTGAAAGTTGAAAAACTTAAATTAGCATAATTCAAATGTCCTTAGCAGATATAAGTTTCAGCATAGGAACTTAAGTTACCTCTTTTTCCTTTACTTTCTTTCTTATTCTCTCGGCTGGAAGCAGAGAAACAAAGAAACAAAGAAAATGAAGGAAGAAAAGAGAGAAAGGAGAAAAAGCAAAGAGGATAAGAGGAAGAAGAAGAAAGGAAGATCAAGACCAAGATCAAGGCTTGAAGATCATCACACCACAACAAGTAGGGGATTTCTATTCATTTTTTCCTCTTTGTTATTTTTGAATAGGGTTAGGGATTTTGAATGGAAAAAGGGAATTGGAGAGTCAAATCCTAGTTCTTATCTTGATTCTTGATTCCAAGGATTAAGTCAAGCTAGTTTCAGCTTAGTGAGAGCAAGATAGTCATTTATGATTTAAGATAATCCATTTTGGATTATTAAATGAGCTTAGATAATGAGTGGAAGTTAGAGAGATTTCTACCCTAAATCTATGCCTAAGTGAGTTAATGGGTTGTATGAGAGTTACAATAAGTTTAGAGGCCTCGATTGAGGTTAGAAATCACAAGAAAACTGATCTAGAATGATTGGAAGTAACTAAGGTCCCAAAGGGACATAATTCAGATTCTGTAGAATTCAGTTTTTGTAACTCACGCCGTGGCGTGGGGAAGTCACGCTGAGGTGTGAGAGTGGTCGAGAGCATTGCGCTGAGGTGTGACAAGGGCTGTGCCGTGGTGTGAGTAGCAGATTACATTCACCCGAGAGCAGCGCGCCGGGGAGTGACAAGGGCTGTGCCGCGACATAAGCACCAAAATTTCTCAAAGATGTTATTCTTGACATTTTGAGGTTCCCTATTAGTTGGAATCACTTATATATGCTTCTTTAAGTGTATTAAGACACTTTTAGAGATATTTAACAAAGGAAATAACCCACCTAGCATATAAGAATAAGTTGAGTTTCCAAACTTTTCAAGAGAAGGATTTGTTTGTAATAGAAGTCTAGGACCTTTTATCACATTAGTGTGGTTTATAATACCATTAGTGATGTAATGGTAAGGTAGTTTAAAAACAACTTTAAGAAGAAATTTATAGGCATGATTCACTCTCTTTTAGTTAAAGATGAATTAATTATGTTAGTTTCAAGAAGAATACTCTATTATCTCATTAAGTTGGGATTGAGTAGAGTGTTTAGCAAGAATTGGTTCCTTTGTTGATAAGGTTTGAACCCTAGTATCTGTTTCCATTATGCAATGAGGTTGAACTTAGCATCTGGTTCCATTATGCCATGAGGTTGAACCCTAGAAACTGGTTCCCTTATGCAATGAGGTTGAACCCTAGCAATTAGCTCATTTATGCAATAAAGTTGAACCCTGGTAAATTGGTTCCCTTAATGAGGTTGAACCCTAGCAAGACTTAGTTCCTTTATTTATTAAAGTTGAGCCTAATAAAACATGGATCAGTATATCCTATGCTAGGCTAAGGATGAACATATCCTATGTTAGGCTAAGGATAAGTAAGTAATAAGTCAAATGAAGGAATTCAGTTCCTAAAAATAGTTAAGCTACATGTATGAACTTAGTGAAGGATTATATAGTTATTAGATCATTGTTTATATAAAGTTAGAATGTGAACGTTCTAGTGGTAGTGAGTATAGTTTCACTTACTTAGTGCAACTGTTAATCCAATGTTCATAGTGTTATTCATTAGAAGGTGATATTCGTAGAGTACTTATATCATGATAATGAATAACTAGACTAGAAAAGTTAGTATTGTATATTAGTTTCAGAGAACATTTGTTCAATATAAATACTTTAGTACTGGTATTGGTTACTCATACTGAGAATTTTATTTCTCACCCTGATGTATTTTCATGTAAATCCAGGTCAAGGTCTTTCAAGAGGGTATGAAGATGAAGATATAAAAGAACTAGATGAGTTTAGTTATGTTTTTTGTTTAAAGCTTATGTATTAATTTATATTTGCTTTGAGAATGTAAAAGTTGTATGTATAATGTTGTACATATGTATGACTTTTAGTTATGACTCTCCATAATTATTTGCTTAAATGTTATAGATTAGTTTATGATTAAGTTAGAAGTATCATGACTGATACTGTTTATCTATGTATGTGTTAGATATACTAGGGTACTGATATTAGGATGTTATAGTCCGCAACATGTTATAGACGCAGAGTTATGCACTACCACTATAAGAAAATAAAGTTATGCCTTAACTAATAGCTATAACTTTTGGCCTAGTAGTAAATACTTGATTCTAACAAGTGGTATCAGAACGAGGTCTCATGTTCGAGTCCCCTGAGTGTCGCTGGGGAGGGGGGGAGATTGTTGGATTTATGAAAGTCCAGCAATCACCCTAAGACTCATATATATGTATGGGCATACATCAAGGGAGCTTGACAGCCCAGTCTGCCAGTGCGTCATGTGTGCGCTGCCACTATAAGGCATATTATAAATGTGGGAAGAAGTGAGAGATAAGGTGCAAAATAAAGAGAGGGTGACACCAAAGAAAACAGGTCACAACAAAGAAAAAGGAACTCCAGGTTCGAGTGAAAAGAAAAAGCTGAAAAAATGTAAGGAGTATGCTAGAGTGGTAAGGACTTCAAAAGGAAAAGATAACATTTCCCAGGTTGCTAAAAGAAGTTTGGAAACAACATTAAGAGAGGTTGATAGAATGGAGATAGATAGCAGCCCAGTGAAGCAGAAACAAAAGGTAGGGGCAGGAAAGGTTGAGGGAAGTCCAAGAATAGCAACGACAAAGCCTGTGAAGCAAGCTTATCGAGAGCCATAAAAATATTAGTGTGGAATTGTCGTGGACTCGGGTATCTACAGGCAATTCTGGTTTGCGCCTCTTATTGGGGCAAGAATGTTCTAAATCTTTAAGATAACACAAAATCAAGCCTAATTTAATCTAGAGATATGTTCTAAATATTCTAACATTCCTCCTCAAGCTAAAGCTAATAAGCTTTAACTTGTGAACGAAGTCTGGAATCTAAGACGGAATCTAAAATTTAGGACGAAGTCTGAAATGGAGTCTGGTATCAAAATGGAGTCTGAAATCTTAGACGGAGTCTGGAATGGAATATGGAATCTAGGATAGTAATTGGAGTCTGGAACTGAATCTGAAATCTAAGACGGTGGCTGTGGTAACTGAGTCTAGAACGGAGTGACAGAAAAACAATGATGGTGAGTGAAAGGATTGTCAGAATATTTAGAACATGACATGAGAGGTGACTAATCAGAGTTCTAGATTTTCGGGAACTATGTAACAAAATAGTGATGGGACAGGCTATGGAGGATGATACCTCTCTGATACCATGTTAGAAATAAAGAAACAGGGACATAGAAAAAATCTGGAGAAGATTTTTGTATATTCTCTTAATTATCTCTTAATTAATTAATTAATCAGTGTGTACAAGAAGATTTCCTATTTATAGGAGAGAGAATCTATATAAAAAAAGAAAATACAATCAAATATAATCAAAATATTATCTCTAATTATGTGCGAACCAAATCCTTAGATAACATAAAATCAAGCCTAATTAAATCTTGAGATATGTTTAAATATTCTAACACTCCCCTCAAGCTTTAGCTTGTGGACACAGCCTAGAATTTAGGATGAAGTCTAAAACGAAATCTGAAATTTAGGACGGTGTCTGAAACATAGTCTAGCATCAGAACAGTGTCTGGAATCTAGGATAGAGTTAAAAATAGAATCTAAAATCTAAGATAGTAATCGGAGTTTGGAACTGAGTCTGGAATCTAAGACAGTGGCTATGGTAACTGAGTTTGGAAAGAAGTGACGAAAAAACATTGACGATGAGTAGAAGGATTGTCAGAATATCTAAAACATGACATAAGAGATGACTAAGTAGAGTTCAGATTTTAAGGAACTATGCAGCAGAAAAGTGATGGGACAGGTCATAGAGGATGATACATTTATGATACTATGAGAAATAGAGAAACAGGGACACAGAAAAAATTTAGAAAAAATTTCTGTATATTTTTTGAATTATCTATGAATTAATTAATTAATCAATATGTACAAAAAAATTTCTTATTTATTAGAGATGAAATTATATATAAAAAAAAATATAATTAAATATAATTAAAATAATATTTTTAATTAAATGCAAACCAAATTCTTAAGATAATATAAAATCAAGTCTAATTTAATCTTTAGATATGTTCTAAATTGTTGGAAACAAAATTATCAAGGAGAGAGTTTGCAGGGAGGGAGGGTTACTCTCAAGGAACGGGTGTTGTTAGTGGGGATCGCAGAGGTGGGTTAGGCTTGCTTTGGAAATAAAATCATATTTTATGAATATTTTTACTTCTTCTCAGCCCCATAGAGTGGAGGAAGTTTCGGCAAATGTACGTAGAGAAGTAGATGAAGAGATAAACCAGTTTTTTTCCATGACTTTTACCCGCACCGAAGTTAATGAAGCTTTATATCAAATGGGAGCTACCAAATCCCCAAGCCTAGATGGTATGCCCGCTCTCTTCTATAAAAAATATAGGCACATTGTTAGTAAGGATGTTATTGAAGTAGTTCTTAGCTATTTAAATGGTGGTGATATGTTGAGTGATATTAATCAAACTTTCATTGCATTGATTCCTAAAATTAGGAACCCTGAGAATATGACACAGTTCAGGCCTATTTCATTGTGTAATGTGGTTTATAAAATCATAAGTAAGGTTCTGGCTAACATATTAAAGATTATTTTTTTTTTATAATTTTAGATTCTCATTTATTGAAAGATTGATTTAAAAATCAAATTTTATGTTTAATTTTAAAAAAATAAGAATTAAATTTTTAGAAATAATTTTATGTTTGAAATTCATTAAAATGAAAATTGAGACATTTTAACCCATAAAGTAAATTAGCTATCAAATTTGATGCAAAAAGATTGAAATACGGATAATTTTAGAAATCAAATTATTTTTATTTTTTAATATTTCAAACAGAAAATTTAATTAAATTTGATTTACAAATAAAATTATTTCTTATTTTTTTGTATTCCAAACATACTCATAATGCTTTTGTGCAAAATAGACAGATTACGGATAATGTCATCATAACCTACGGAATGATTCATGCTTTAAGGAATAAGAAATTTGGGAAGGAAGGATACCTCGCTATGAAGTTAGACATGAGTAAGGCTTATGATAGAGTAGAATGGAATATTTTGGAGAAGATGATGAGCAAGTTGGGCTTTAATGGAAGGTGTATCGCTCTGATTATGAATTGTATCAAATCAGTATCATATCCTGTGCTTGTTAATGGAGTACCTAACCTGATTTTCTCTCCACACAGAGGACTACGACAAGGAGATCCACTTTCCCCATATTTCTTTGTTATTGTAGCCCAAGCTCTCTCAGCAATACTGGATCAGGCAGAGGTAGATAACAGTTTTCTAGAATCCGGATATGTAGAGGGGCACCCAAGGTGACTTATTTATTTTATGCGGATGATAGCTTAATTTTCTCTAGAGCTTCCATGGGGGGTTGTATTGCTCTCAGGGAGATTATTAACATTTATGGATGTGCATTGGGTCAACAAGTGAATTTTGATAAATCTGTCATATTTTTTAGTCCCAATGATAACAGGGATTTGAAAGATCAAATTCTCCAAGCATGTAATGTGGATACTGTGGCGTTATCTGAGAAATATTTGGGGCTTCCCACTATGGTGAGTAGATCCAAGAATAATTCCAGTCTCTAAAAGATAGGATCTAGAAAAGAATTCAAGGATGAAAATAGAAGCTGCTCTCAAAAGGAGGTAAGGAAGTTCTGATTAAAGCAGTAGCTCAGGCTATTCCTACATACACCATTTCTTGTTTTAAAACTCCTACTTCTCTAAGCAAAGAGATGAGTAATATGATGTGTAGATTTTGGTGGGGATGTCAGACAGATGCAAGGAAAATTCACTGGATAAATTGGGAAAAATTGTGTTGGCCTAAAATAGTGGGAGGAATGGGATTATGGGATTTACATACATTTAATCTTGCTATGTTGGCTAAACAGGGATGGAGAATTATGTGCAAACCAGATCTTTTGGTCTCTAGAATTTTGAGAGCAAAATATTTTCCTGATGGAAAATTCCTTACAGCTGGGCTGGGAGCCAAAACCATCCTATACAAGGCGGAGTTTGATATCTGGCTGTAGTGTTTTGGATTTGGGCATTATTTGGAAGGGAGGAAATGGGGAAAATATAGAGACCTGGAATGATCCCTGGGTGCCAAATAGACCATCTTTTAGTATTCAGCATCCGTAAGTCTTGGACTTAACTTTAACCAAGGTGGCCCAATTGTTTGATCCTCAAGATAACTCATGGAAAGTAGATGTGATTAGAAGTGTGTTTAACATGGAAGATGCTGAGGCCATTTTGAGAATTCCTGTGTCACCTAACCACGAGGAGGATAGCCGGTATTGGGTTCATGATTCAAAAGGTATCTTTTTAGTGAAGAGTGCTTATAGAGTGGCATTGCAGGACTCTATAAATCAGAAGATTTAGAGGAATGAGGATGGCTATCACAGATTTGAGGTGCTGCAACAATTATCAGACCTTTGGAAGTATATTTTGAAGCTTCGAATCCCACCAAAGATGAAGGTTTTTGCTTGGAGAGCGAGCCGTGATGTTCTCCCTACAAGAATGAGATTGGCTAGTAAGGGTGTGAATGTTGGAAATGGTTGCTATATCTGCCAAGGTGTAGATGAGAGTATGGACTACCTGCTGACTGAATGTCCCCGCATGACATAGGCAATCCATGCTGCTGGGTTGTTGGTTCATCCATCCAGACAATCCAGTGAAAACTGGGTAGAGAGCATCAGGGATTTTTGTGCACAAGCGCCCAGGAATGAAGTTGAGCTTTTGGTTATGGTGTGGAATGGTTTGTGGTGGGAAAGAAACATGGTATAGCAAGGCGAGTCTCTTAAGAGTCTGAAGCAAGTGGGATTTTCAGCAAAAATAAATCTCCACTCTTTCCATGAAGCCAGCGATCAATCAGAAGAAAGGTTGTAGGATTTGCAGAACCAATCTAGATGGAGAAAACCAGGAAGTGGTTTTGTGGAAGTGATAGTTTATTTTGCAGCATTTCCAGATTGGAGTGGTGGCTCGTAACTTTGAACGCAAATTTCTCTCAACAAAAGTTTCGAAGGTGAATTAAAGTGGATCCATACTCAGGAGAGCTTTTGGCTGCTAGAGCAGGTTTGTTACTAGCCTGGGATATGGGGCTAAATAAGGTAATTCTTGAAGGTGATGCAAGTGTAGCATGCAAGAGCATAAATGGTAATGAAGTGGATAGGTCTTATAATGATAATATTTTGAGAGACATTTTTATGTATGCTTCTTGGTTTGAGTGTTTTGATTGTTTGTACACTCCTAGAGAATGTAATAGGGTAGTTGACATTTTAGTAAATCATGTTAGGGAGTGAGAGTTAGCTACTTGGGTGGATAATCCACCTCCTTTTATCATTTCTGCTTTGAGATTGGATACGTCTGATCCTTAATAAAGTTTTCATCAATTCAAAAAAAAAAATTATATTATTTTTACACTTTACTTATTTAGATAAGAAAAGATGGAGTGTATTACGAGAGAGTATATTTTTCTTATTTTATTATCTGAAAAAAAGATATGTTAAAATAATATAAAATTTTTATATAGAAATGTCGTTATTGATTCGTATGACTCGTGGGCAATTGTGGCATTTGCCCATAACGAACAAATAAAACAATATTCGTGGGCATTGGTGGCCCATATTTATCTTTCATGGGTACTTGAACATGTTTCACACATTTTCATTGAATGCACACTAATATAGCTTTGGGAACCATACTTTTGTTGCACTAACAAACAGCTTTGGATGCCACCAATTGTCCTTAACAAGTTGTCTCCTGTCGGAATATGGCTCTCTAGCTAAGAAAAGAAAGAGTTAAAGAAAAACAATATTCAAGTCTTAGACTATTAGGACCTAGTTGATTACGAGGAATAAAATTCAGATAAGTCATCAGTGAAGCCTAGCTCAACTGTTATTATCCTTGTGATGAAAATAAGGAAATTTGATTCTCCACATCCTCATTTCCTATTCCCTCTTAGGTCCAATAAGACCTCCTTTAAAAAAAGGTCATAATCGAATATAGCATCACTTAACTCAATTGACTAGGTCCCTAAAGGCTATTAATTGATTAGGACAAGTAACTAATCAATTAGGACTGTATTAGAATGTCTATTCTCATTTCTACCTAATGTAATCGGGTTGAAATTGATATAATTGATTAATAACCTACATCATGTTAGACTTTTTTTTATTATGTGTGAAATAACATGGTCACTAATTTTTTAAATTTAGATTAATTGAATGTCAAATATTATAAAATATTTATTAGTTTAACTCATTTATGATCAATTTTGTTATTTAGCTCTTATAAGTACTTAAACTCATGTGGATAATATTATTTTGAGTTTGAACTTTGTGTATGAGTTTTTTATGATGGGTAGGTTAACCCATATTATAAACACAATAGAGGCCCCTATTATCATCTTATATATATTGTGGTTACCCCATTGAGACCACAAGAGTTTTGTGCATATAGGAAATGAAAATAATTTGTCTCCTCTATGACGATAAGAATTCTTGACTACTTTTCTCTCATGGTGTCTCCTCAAGGATGTGATTTCTCTTTGGTATAAGGTAATTTTACACACTAAATCTTAATTATTGATTAGTTGATATACATGCCATGAATTAAGGTTTAAGGTAGATCCAATAATTTTATTTTTGTGGGTATAAAATTTCTAGCAAATCGTATCAGAGCCAATGGTTCGCATGGGCCGAATATTTGGAAACGGCGGTTGGTGCTCGGGTTCTGTCCTAATTTATGTTGTGGAGCACATTGACAAGATTTGAGTCTTAGTTGGTAACTCCGTCAATACTCAGAATCATTTTCGCTTGAGGGAGAGTATATTAATGTTGAGACTCACACCATTTGTTGGGCCACATGGGGAGCCCAAAAAGGAAGAAAGATCACTATCAATAGACTAAGTGAGAAATCACAATGGTGGACCTGACGCTACATCTTGACCCAAAACCTTAAGGCAATGAGTTTATGGGTCTTCCCACTTATATACTTTTCACTTAACTCATTCTTTACCAATGTAGAACTTCAACACTCATACTTGAATTTTCAACATTCTCCCCATCAAGTGTGAGTCCCTCCATTAATATGCTCTGCTTCAAACGAAAGCGATTCTGAGTATTTAGCTTTAAGTATTCAGTGATTCTGAGCACCAACCACTATCTCTAAATACTCGACCCATACAAACCATTAGCTTTGATACCATTTGTTAGGTTACAGAAGGAGCCCAAAAGTAAGAGAGATATTTATCAATGAACTAAGCGAGAAACTACAATAATTAGCTTGACGTCACATCTTAATCCAAAATCTTAAGACAATGAATCTATGAATTTTTTCACTTATATCCTCTTCACTTAACCCATTATTCATCAATGTAGAACTTCAACACTCACACTTGAATTTTCAACATCATTCATATTTGTTAAAATCATTACCTAGTAGCTACTAATCAATTAAAAGTAAATAGTCAAATTAGTGCCTGAAAGATACTATGTCGGTCATGTTAGTCCCTAAATGATAAAAATTACTCTCAAAGTCCTTGAACGTCCATTCCGTCGTTCAAATTAGTTCCTATTCCCAGAACATAATCCTATTTGTAAGGACTAATTTGAACAACAAAATACATATTCAAAAACTTCAAAAGTAATTTCTATCAATCAAAGACTAATATAACCAATGTTGTATCTTTCAAGAACTAATTTGACCATTTACTCTAATTTTATAATCTTGGATTGAAGTTATGCAAAGATCATACTTTTTTTAAACACCTAGCCGATAATCGATTATAATTTCTAATCAATCGATTAACATCCAATGAATGCATTTTTTAGCTGTCACCTAAGTTTTAAAACACTATTACAGCACAATAATTGCTATTTTTGCCCCCAAAATATCCCCTCACATTGCAACTGAGAGACTAATTTCTTGAAATACATCAAAAGCCTAAGTAAGATCCCTCCTAACGGTCTTACACCATCAAAAAAACGAAAAGGCATCCCACTAATGCGATCAAAAATAGAAAAATGAGTACCTATTACTAGTTGGTGCATGTTAAACATCAAACCCCAAAGTATAGCAACATCATAACTCATTACAGCGCAGAGGATAAGTTCTTCAGTGCCCACGTGAATTGCCATATTTAACTACATGAAACACTGTAAATTTTAGCACAACCGGCTTCCTCTTGATCAACTCAAACTTACAATCATCTCCTCCTGACAGTGACAGATGGTTCTCCCTTGCAAATTTACTCCATCCCTTCACTATCCGTGTAGCTGCTGACGTGCGACAATGAGATACGCAAGAAGCCTCCCACTGTTCACCATTAGAATTTTGGATCTTCATAGAACGCTATAACTTCAGATACTTTGAAAAGTGAGCAGGAACATACTGATACTGCACAAGGGAGGGAGGGGGGTTGGCATGCGTAACTCAATATTTAATTTAACCAAAAACTATAAAAAAAAGCAGAAAATAAAGTAAAATCCTCACCGGAAGACAAGGATTAATGGTTGACATGAAAGAAGGATTTTTTGGCTTGAGTTTATTGGCAGCATCCTTTGCTCTTTCAGAAGAAGAGCTAGACATTGTACTAGTGTAGTTTTGATTACATCCACTTTTGCCTTGTTTTCTATGAGAAATAGACCTTTCTTTCTTCCTTGGTTTGCCCTTACTTCGTAAATTCACTTTATCTACACCAGTTATTTCTACCTGATTCTCCTCCCTATGCTTTTTGCTTCTTTTCAGAAAACCATGGTGCTGATAATCAACCCAGGACCTTTTCCTAGGACACTTAGGGTGAGTGTTATTGTCCAAGTTTGGTTCTCCATTAGTACCACGACTTTTGCTTGGATAGCAAATCTCAGCAGCAGTAATATCAAATATAAGAACATGAAAACTTGAATTCCCTTCATATTTGAAAACTAGGAAGGAACCATAACTGATAGAATAGTATTTTGCAAACTTCTGCCAATCGTTGCAAAACCAAACATCTTTACCACATTTCTTCAATCTCATTTTCCAAACACAACCATCGGGAACAGTAATTGCAGCAACAGTCAATAGTTCATCCCCAAATCTTCTTATAAATTCCTCAGGAATTCTCTGCAGTGATCATTTCCTTAATTAGTTAGAACTCATCAGTTATAAGATCAAATCTTAAAAGAGGGGTGACAAACTTCTGAGATTTCCGTTAACCTCACAGATAGGGTCAGCAAAAGAAGATAATTCAAGCAGTATCATTTTACTTATACTTCAAAATTTCCAGTTTCTTCTTATGTACCAACCAAACAACAAATTGGCTCACACGTTAATACGCTATGTCAATCATGTTAATAATAGCAAAGATTAAAAAAACCAAAAACAAATAACAAAAGCATAGATCAACGAGTCATCAGTCGTGTGGCATTAACAGATCCTGACTAGAGTCACCAGACCATTAAATGTCCAAATATTCAGATTCACCCAAAAATTGAACTGATCTGAACAATGGCAAAGATATTTTCGAGCAAGCCCATTTTTTCTTTTTTAAACTATATATATTTTATGCCATAAAAGTACAAGTTACCCCATTGAGACCTGTAAAGCAGTAACTATTTCCTCACAGTTAAAATTTCCCAGTTCAAACAAAGAGATGACTCCCAAAGAAAATTATTTTTCATATTTTTCTCATGGGAGAACTTTCCGATTCATTTCTTATATGGTACATGCAGAAGCTGAAAGAAACGAGCAACCAAACAGAAACTATGTCATTCATTCATGCTTACTTATAAGTATTTCACAAAAAGCAAACAAAGCTTTAAGAGAAGTGGGTGTTATACTCTTACCAGTTGGTTGGCATTAATGGCTGAGGGAAGTATGACCTTCAGAAAATGTTTCGGTTCACTATTCGCCGATTGCCGGACACACCTTCTCCGGCGAGGCGGCATTGGAATAAGTGATTTTGCTCAGGGTTGAGTTGACGTATGAGTATACTTCCACAATAAATAAGATTAACGAAACAGTGCAGTAACTTTTTCAGATAAGCTGCTCATGCCTTTATTGGTTTTCAAGACTCATCATGACCTGACGATGTATTCTATAATGAAGCAAATTAAGTTGGGTTTGAATTTTTAAATTTTGATCTTGTGAGAATTTTTTGGATAAATTCGATTCATACTTTGCCTTAGTTTGATCTGGTTGGATATAATATAATATTTTAATTTTTTTTAAAAGTTAATGATAAATAATAAGATTTTTAAATATAAATTAATATTTGTTATATAACATAATTATATTTTTATATTGATATAATTTATTTTATTATATTTATTATAAAACTTTTTTAGTTGTAATTTTATACTTTTAAAATTTTATGATTTAATTATTTATAATGTCTAATATTGTATATTTTATACAAATATAATGGTCAATTGAATTTTTACTCATTCATTAATCAAATCATAATCGAATCGAATTCAAATTTAAAAAAAATAATTCAATCAATATATCGTTTCAAGTATAGATCAAGATAAACTTGTCTTAAATCGTCCTTTGAACACTCTTACACACCATGTCTATTTTGATAATATAATAAATGAAAATGTTGAGTAAGTTTATCTCTAAAAGTGAGAGTAAAAGTGTGCTTACCATTAATTAGTTATTCATAATGTATATTTAATATTGTGTATTTTATATAAATATCAAGGTCAATCGAGTCCCGACTCATTTATTAGTTGGATCATGACTGAGTCGAATTCGAGTCTAAAGAAATGGTTCAATTAACATATCAGGTCGGGTTCGAATCAAATTAAACTCATCTTAACCTGTCCCTTGATCACTCCTACACCTCATGTCTATTTTGATAATATAAAAAATGAAAATGTTGAGTAAATTTATCTCTAAAAGTGAGAGTAAAAATGTGTTTATTATTAATTTAAGAGAAATGCTTGATGCACATCATTATGGTGTTCCTGATCTCACATCTTTATAAAGTGTCAGAAAGTGTGGAGTGTAGATGTATAAAAAATGATATGAAGCCAACTATAACCATGTGATAAAAATTATATTGATAAAAGGTGATATGTATGTAAATTTGTATGGGCAACAATATTTTTAATTTAATAAAGTGTATTATGATTTTAACAGAGTAAATAATTTAAAGATAAATAAATTTAATTTAATTAAAGATAAATTCACATTTACTTATTTAATATATAATATATAAATTATTATATATATATATTTATATATATATATATATATAAAGGAGTGGCTTAAAGTAATAATCAAACTTAAACTCTGAATTGAAAATCTTTTATAATGTTAATGATTTGAACACTACTTGAAGGGTTGTAAGCAATTGTTGCCATTGTCATTTGTTAGACTACATCTAACATGTGTGTTATCAAGTGGCTTCATATTTAAGAGGGAATTGAATTAAGTTTGTAAAAGATTTTTATAATTTTTTTGCAAAACATTTGTTTGTCAAAATTTATTGAAACTATTAATTGCAAGAAATAAATAAATAGATTTGCATACAAGTTTAAGCAAACAACTAATAATGAATGTATACAAGATAACACAATGAAATAAATTGCTCAAATACTATGAAGCATAGATACGGACACATACACGGACATGAGATACGACACGGAAACACACTAAATTCAAAAAATTATAGGACACATCTGACAAATATATATATATATATATATATATATATATATATATATATATATAAAAGTAAATTAAAGAACTTGGTTTATGAATATATATAAATGCAAAATTTTTGAAAAAAGATTCATAATTCATTAATATTTTCTATAAGTTTGAAGATTTACAATATTTTAATATATGTCATATGTATTAATATTTGTTATCTAGTAAGCCCTTCTTAAAAATATGAAGCACAATTTCTATTGACATTTTCTAAAAAATTTCTTAATAGAACTAACCATGTACAAGTACATATGCATCCAAACAAATTAACTAGAGAGAATAATGGTGTGAGGCAAGTTTCGATGACGATCAATTGGACGGTTTGGTACGAGCAGAGGTAGAAGGAGCAAATGAAAATAGTGATGTGTGAAAAGATAAAACTTAAAAGCCTAATAGTGACGTGTGAAAATATAAAACTTAAAATAACTAGTATGTGAAACTAATGGCTTGGGACATCAGTCATATGATTGGACTTGAGTGAGTTACGGACTTACTAATTAGACATTAGTTATGAAAACTAATTTTTTTTAAAATATTAATGGGTTCTGACTAAGCCGTGTCCTAAATGTGTCCAAGCGTGTCTGAGCCGTGTCCAAAATGTGTCCAAGTCGAAAAAAAATAATTTTTTTAAATTGAACACATTTGGATACATAGGACACATATATTGTACGGGTATTGCTGTGTGTCCGACACGAACACGTGTCCAATACGCCTAAAAAATTGTGTGTCCATGCTTCACAGCTCAAATATTAAAGAGATAGGAAAAAGAGTGTGCAAACAACAATTTGTTTAAGTTTAGACACTCCTTGTGACATGCATCCAATCCTCAAGTGATATCAGAGTGTCGAGCTCTGACATTGTGTAGGTTTAGACTGAGGTCAAAGACTTTGTTTTGCAATGTGTTGAGAGTCTTCTGGGGTCAAGTTTTTTAGCTCTTGACCATGGACTTTGAGACGCACAAATACTTCTAGTGGTGTGGACCATGGATACGCCTCCATGGTGTCAAGATTGGATACCAGGGTAAGATCTGCCAGACTGCTAGGTTATTGCTTGTTGAAGGAGTGGTATGTGGTAAACGAAGGTGTGACCTTTGGCTTGTCTCAGATGTTTGCCCTACTGTGCTAGCATTTCTTCATCTGTGTAACTATAACCTTTTTGCCACATAGCATAAGGGACTTCACTTGCAGGCATCCATTGCTTGGTTTTTGCTCCTTCCAATTATTACAAATTTGAAACATTTTCAATTATGCCCCTAAGCATAGGTTGTAGTTGGTGCTAATACTTTCCTATAAATAAAGGGTGAAGGGAGTATTCTTTCACTTTATGCTCCCCTTGCTTCTCAAACTTCTCCTAAACCTTCATCTTCTTCTCTTCCAATGAGCCTTAATAGTCTCAAACCACTATACGGGAAGGCTCGTTGCAACTTTTAGTAGGTTTCTTCATGAATTACCCCAACACCTCTCAAAGGTATCTCCCCTCCTTCCTATTTCTTTTTTATTTTTCCTGCATCTTGGTTAAAATTAGGGGTATGAGGAGTAGTGAAGAGTATTCTCTGGAAATTCTAGAGCAACACCCACCTCTGGCTCGCCATGCCTCTATAGGTTCAGTTCGTGCTTCGGAGTCTGAAATCATGGGTAAGAAAAAGCTCACCCTCGAGCAGCGACAGAAGGAATTCCCTTCATCCCCGGACGTGGAGCTTTATTCTTGGGTTCATTATGAGCCATTGGGTATTGTTTCTGTGGTCAATACTCCCAACATGAACAAGGATCTCTGAAGATACATAGATATGACAGAGGTCGGCATCGATGAGGTGAAGTACTTATATGCTTTCTGCAACACGCATGAAAGGATATGCAACCAGCTGATGATAGGAAGTCACTTCATGAACATGTATAAGATATTCTTCACAGGTCTTTGCCTCTGACTAACGTTCTCTAAGTTCTAGATGAAGGTGTTCAACTGGATATAAGCTGCCCCCTCTCAACACCACCCCAATAGTTAGGCCTATGTCCGCTCTATTGAGATCGTTTGTAACCACTTTGGGGTGTCGACCTCCTTAAACATGTTCTTTTATATGTTCAATGTGCTTGCCTCAACAGATGACAAGAAGTCCATTTGTATTGGAACCAACACTTCAAGAGTAAGTAGCAGTTGTAAGATAGGTGGAGCTGAAATGTTTGAGGTCGAGCAAAAAACCTTTAGTTTCTTGGTGGAAATGACAAAAGTTCACAATTTCAAGTGTTCCTAATTAATTGGATGGGACGCGGCCGAGGTCAAAGCACTTTTAGGTGAAATTTATGATCTGAGGAAGATCTCAATTTTCTAGTTATCATTTTCATGCATTAGCATTTTAGTGCCCAGCACTCATCATTTAAAGATTTCATACAGGTATTGATCACAATTCCTTTTGGTTTGTTTTCTTTACAGATAGCATAGGGATTGCGGACAACCTCAAGTACATGAAAAATGCTCTAAAGAAATAGGTTGTTGTCAGAGGCATTGCCCCTTCATCATCCTCTGAAACCACTCGAACAGATTCTGAGATCAGGGATACTGCTAGTGTTTCTCACAAAGCAGTGTCTAAGGAGACAACCTTTGCATCGGTTTCTCCAGTACCTGATCCTTTCACCTGCAAAAGGAAAAACACGGAGTAGGCCAGTGGGAGCCACATGAAGTAGGGCAGAATCTTAGATAGGGAGGCACCCGTGGTTGATACCGAAGATGCAATGAACACTTTGGCTAAAGGTGGGGAGCACGCTGACCCCGTTAACCTTACTGAATCATTTCTGTCCTCCTCTACATCAATTTGGAGTTGTGGTTTTGACATCTACAGTCACATAGACGTGTTTTTCCAAATGGAGGATGACATGGAAGTGCTGAAGCAGTTTTCACCCTTCGAGCTCCTTCTAAACCTCTAGAAGGTCAACCTCCAGTCCACCTACATTGTCAAGTACTTGGAGAAAATACTTGATATGAAAAAGGTGTCGGTACTGGAGGTCGATCTCAAGGCATTTCAACGAAAAGGTGCCACTTGGGACGAGGAGAAGAATGAGCTCAAGGAAAGCTTGACTATGGCCAAGAATGATTTGAAGACAGCTAAGGCGAAGGCAAAGGATGAAGGGACTAAGGCAAAAAGACCTGGAAAACTCGGGCCGAGGATCTTGAGGTCAAGGCCAAGGATTTTGAGGCTAAGGTTATTTGCTTAGAGGAAAAAGTGTCTTGGGTCTCGAAGCTCAAGAAGCAATTAGAGGAGGAGTGCAAAGCTTGGGCTAGAGAGCGAGGGGCCTTGGGGGCTGAAAGGGAAGATTACTTAGCAGGTTGGAAGGCTGCAACTGAGCAATCCTCTAAGAATTCCTTGCCCCAGGTTTCTGTCCTCTACCTTGATGTCACTGACTTCACGAGCACTGACCACCTAAAAGTCGTGGTTGATGGCTAGATTTTTGATGTCAGTGAAGACAACGATGAGGACAAAGTTGGCGTCCAGGATGAAGTTGATGCTAGCAATGCCACTAATGTTCATTCGAACTCAGAGGTCAACGTGAAGGCATAAGCTCAGCTTTGCTTGTTTTCCTTTTACTTAATTTTGGTCCTTGCATGGGCCTTTTGTTTTTGTAAAGACATATATTGCCCGCTGTTTTAGGGCTTTAATTTAAATCTTGTTTATATCATATTTCTTTGTGACCAATGTTTAGTATTTCGTGCTCTGGGTTCCAATGCCCTTTAACTTATTTTGCGACCTAAGTTAGGATCCATGATCCCATACTTGACTATCTTTTGCTTTAGGGATCCAATGTCCCTTTAACATTTTGCTTAAGTTGGGATCTGTGATCCCATACTTGGCTCTCTATGATGCTTTAAGGATCCAATGTCCTTTTAATATTATACTTAAGTTAGGATTCGTTGTCACATACTTGGCTATCTTATGCTTTAGGGATCCAATGTCCCTTTAGCAGCATTGTGGGTGTTTAACAAAATAAGGATCTTAACGAAAAACTATATTGAAAATTCCTTCATAATTCCATTGATTGTAGTCGTATTTTCTATTTACAAGAATTGAAAACCATTTACATTTAGCTATAATATCACTTCAAGTTAGAGGCATGCCAAGGTTTAGGCAGCTTATTTCTAGAATGGACAATGATCTTATAGGCTCCTTTTTCTAACATCTCTGTGATCTAGTATAGGACTTCCTAGTTAGGGCTCAACTTTGCTTCCCTTGCGTATCGCCCTCTGATTGTCGCCTTCCTCAAACTTTGAACTTCTATAGGAAGACTTACTTATTGTATCATTGGGTGGTTTGAAGTTTGAAAAATACATCTCTAATGTGGGCGATATCATGTTGCTCCTCAGTGAGGTCGAGCTCCTTTCATAGAGATCTGTCATTATGGTCTTCGTAGAAATGTTCACGCCTCCAACTTGGTTCCCCTATCTATATGGGATCATAGCTTCATAGCCATAAGTGAGCTTGAAAAGGTGGCTGAGTGAGGCATGGTCTGATATGCTCATAGCCCATGCCCTGCCCTAACTATTTAGCCTATTCTTCTTTGGCATCATTAAGCCTCTGCTTCAAACCTTGAAGAATCACTCTATTCATTGCCTTGGCTTGCCTATTGGCTTGGAGGTGTTCCACCGAAGTAAAGTGTTACTTGATGTGGAGGTCGGAGCATACTTCCTTGAACTTCCTATATATGAGTTGGGTTCCGTTGTTCATGACTATAGTCTTCAAAATCCAAAGTCTGCAGATGATGCTCTTCTTTATAAACTTCTTCACCCTTTTTGTCGTGATGGTTGCTAGTGGTTTTGCCTCGATCTACTTCTTGAAGTAATCAACAGCCACTATCAAGTATTTCAACTAGCTAGGTGCCTGGGGAAAAGGCCCTAATAGGTATAGACCCCATTTGCAAACAAGTCATGGAACTAATATGGTGGAGAGTTCTTCAGGTGGAGCAGTCTGGATGTCAGAGAACCTTTGGCACTTGTCACAGTTTTGGACATAGGCCATTTCACCCACTATCGTAGTAGGGTAGTAGTACCTTGCTCACAGGGCTTTTCTAGCCAAGGCCCTTCCTCTTAAATTTTGGCCACAGTATTCTTCATGGATTTCAACTAAGACATACTAAGCCTCCTCTAGGGTGAGGCACTTGAGCAAAGGGAGTGAAAAACCTCGATGGTAGAGTTTATTGTCTATTAGGACGTGCCATGTGGATGTCCTAATGACCTTTTTGGCTTCTTTCATATCTTTGGGGAGTGTTCCATCATGGAGATTGTCTATAATTGGTCTTATCTAGTCGTTATCCTCATTCACTGGCATCACAGTCTCAGGCTCTAATATGCTGGGAGTGGATAAAGTGTCCTGGATTACGGACCTATTATTCCAAAGGCTTATTTTGCTTGCCAGCTTGGATAGAAAATCCACCATGTAGTTTTTCACTTAGAGAATATGGTTTATCACAACCTCAGAGAACCACTCCATCAATTGTTTCACCTTTGTCAAATAATTTTGTAGTGGCGGATCTTTGGTCTGGTATTCTCCTTGGACCTAGGATGTTACCAACTGACAATCGCTGCACAGCTTGACTTTTGATGCTCCGAGATCTTTTGTCATGAGTACCTTCGCTATCATTGCTTCATATTAAGCCTGATTGTTCGAGTTAGGGAACTCAAATCTCAGAGACTGGTCGACTGTTACTTCATTTGTGTTGCCCAGAATGATTCCCGCTTCACTTCCTTTCGAGTTTGAGACTCCATCAACATAGATTGTCCATCCTTCTGCTTTATGAACCTCTAAGGGAGAAAAGGGAAAGTCTTGAAATGTCTACCCAGAATTTCGAAAGCCAAAGATCCTAGCCACTAAAAAAGCTAAAATAAAGATGGGAAAAAAAAGGTAAAAGAAGATGAATGTAATGACTCAAGGTCACAACCACTCACTATTACCAGGCCCTATCCAGAAGGCCCTGAATGCCCAATCTGTGCGATCCAATTTATCAATTTATTGCCCATATTGTTGCTCGGCCGATCTTGGTCCTGTCATTTTCTTTGTATGGCATTTCTATGGTTCTTTTGTGGAGTACATATGCTTTTGATAGTCTAGATGCTCATCTTTTGACCTTGTCGGTACAACTTTTTAACAATGTGACATTGATAAAAATACTTTTATTTATAACTGCAAATGCCCCCCCTTTTTTTTTCCCCTACAGTCTATGTAATGATCCTTTGTCATAATACAAAACTTTAAATATGAATATCATTGTTAAGAAAATGGATATAATAAAACCTAATTGTTAAACAGAAAATCCAATTGAAAGCTACAAATTTTTGTTGAGTTTCAATAGAACAATATTTAATTTCTTAATATAATTAACTTTCTTCTTGACAATGATTGGAATTCGATTTATTATAGAAAAAATGCTTTAAATATACCCTTCTATAACTAAGCAATGCTCAATTTCCAAATAAATTAAGACAAAAGACGTATAATAGTAAAATAATCAAGAGAAGGAGAGAGTGTATTATGTAAAGAAACTATGGGATTCATCTAAACTCAACATGATGGAGTAAAGCAATTCCATGTCAAGATACAAGTACTTATTACCCAGTTCAGATTTTTGAATGAGCCTAGTTATTTATAACCAAAGTTCACTACCCACTCTTGCTTTTCATTGTTATTATCCCCTCAAGAATGGGATAACTAAGAACCATTACATAGCTAAGCAGGAAGAGTTGACCAAACATCTCTTCAAAATCTTTTACATTGAGTAGTCTCCATAAACCCCCGAAGAAACAAGCAATGTTCACTAAGAGTAATATAACCAATGGAGACATGAACAAAGCTGCACCTTGGAAATCGAACCTACCCTGCTCATATTTCTTGAGCTTCTCTTTGTCAATGGCTTTATTTGACAAGCTGAATTTCACCTTGTTCAACCCTAACCATTTCTTAGTCGCTTCTATAATTGCGAATAAGCTAGTAACTGACTTTAAAATCCAAATTCTTTGTTCATCCCACCACATTGCCACCGAGCCACCGCCAGAAAGGACCTCAATCAAATGTTGAATCTGGGTGGCTATATACAGTATTGCAAACACTGCAAACCAGGGATCTGTAACCTGTAACATAAATAAATCAAAGCATGTATTCTTGTCAGTGAAACAATTTACTTAATTATATCAAAGCACGTTAACTTCTTGTCAGTGAAAAATTTTACTTAATTATATTATATTTATATGCTTAATATATAAAGGAAAAATCTTATAGTAACTAACATATTGGGAAAATGACAAATAATTCGAGTATAAAAAATAATGACAGTATATCAGCAATCAAAGACTTGTATAGGAACTTCACCTTTGGAAACACAGGAATTCCTTTCAAGAAGCATACTTGAGGTACAATGCCATAAAGGGTGAAGACAACAGCATATAGGGATGACGTTGTCAAGAAGCAATAAGTGAAGGTATGAATAATGGACATTCTTGAAAACCCATATGTAAAAGGGCTGTATTTGGAGACTCCGAGCAAGCAAAGTTCAGACAACCACTTAACCAACTGAAGCATGCCTTCCTTGATGTCAGTGGGGGCACACCCCAAGAAACATGGTGTTTTTGGGTAAAGATATGCTGATTTCCATCCTCTGCAGTGCAGAAGATAGCCAGTAATTGTACTCTCCAATAAGATGCCATACGAGAATCCTACCTGTGGGTAGCAATCAAATTTACATTTATAAAATTATCAAAATTTTGTCCATAACCATCTAATTTAAGATCAACTGAATACCAAAGGGGGGGTATATATGTTACTATGTATATATACACTTGCCTCTGTACCCCATTTTGTGCTTGTTTCATAGGAACAAGAGGCCACTACTTGAGCTTCTCGCAAAATTGCATCTCTTGGAATATTCTTTTTGGCAGTTTGCTGTCCACGGATGGCCTTCAGTGATTCTATGTACGTGGTAGACTTGCCAAAGTAGTTTTGGGCATCAAGCAGATAGTCATCTGCGATGACAGATCAAAACCCACACAAGCTGGTTAATCAGAAATAATTTATTTGGTGTGATCAATACACTATCAGTCTCTCACCTTAAAATATAATGCTACAGAAAATCTTGTGGGAAGGCCAAACTTTAAATGTCTACATTTTATTAAAGGTAATGGGTTATATTGGATAAAATGCAAGGATTTGGGGAGTGCAGGTGCTATCTTGCTATTTGTACAATCCATATCAATAGTCAGGGTATTGGATTGTACAATATATGTAGTGAACCTCAATTAGAAATTTCTAGGAGGATATTTCATTAAGGTTGAATTAACAAGGAAAGACTATACAGATTGTAACTTGTTAGATCACAATGAATGAGATTTACAAGACAAAAACAGTTAGGTGCTATGTAGTCAAAATTTAAATGAACTACCGGGGAGAAACATATATCAATAAGAAATTTATATTGAGGCCATAAGCACCTTTTTGGTTTGGACTTCCAAATAGTAATGCACTTCTATTCAAGTAATTGCCGCTACCAGAAAGACCTGGACCTCTTAGTCCATCCATGCCTTGCCACATTGTCTAAAAGAAATTACCATGTGTCATCAGATAGATGATCAAACAAACATAAACAAGCAGATGTGAAAGAAATAAAAAATAAAGACTTGATAATTTGTTGGTTTACCTTAAAAGCAGTCCTAGATTGACTATCATAGATGTCTTTCTTGCTAAGGTTGTGAAACATTTGAGGGAATTGGACAAATGCAATATACTTAGAGGTTTCAGGATCAAGGAAGAAGCACATGGCTTGTTTGGCCGAGGATGGATCATTGCAATACATATCACAATCCACTGCAAGTACATAAGGGCCATTGCTGATTAGGCCCGAGACTCTGAGCTGCAACCACAATTGATGAAATGCTAAACTGATTAAGCACACCAGAAATTCAGAAAGAAAGAGAAAGAGAAAAGTAGGGATCAGATTCAGAGATTACACACCAATGTGTTGAGGGCTCCTCCTTTGAATTTGTGAGGGAGGGATGGCCTTCTTTCACGGGACACGTAAACAACAAGTGGTGTTTCCGGTTGGTCATTTATAATCTAAAAACAAATAACAAAGTAACATCATCAATTAGATATTTAGATTTCTTTCTTCCCTTCCAACGAATAATAAAAGCTTTGTTCATTAATTGATGAAGTATGAACTCATGTTAAATAGCGCTAAAACCTAAATAATAATAATAATAATCACACACTTGTAGAAAGGATTTTACCTAACTACAATTTCTAACTCAAAAATTAATATCATAATAATATCTATAAAAATACCTTAACCAACGATCATCTCATATTACTCTAATTAACTAATTAAATTTATTTTAACTACGAATTCATATTTAACTATCAATTTAAAAGAAATTGTAATAATGAGTTAAGTAAATTGATAATTAAACACACGTAAATTTTTTATTAAATGTATTTGACAGTTAATTAATTAAAATAATGCAAAATTATACATGTTTACATATGTGAAAATAATATTATTAAAATGTAGCAATTAAAAAATATATATATATGTAGTATTAAAATGTAGATGTGTCCCAGTTTTCTGTTGGGGATCAGCTGAAAAACAACAGCAATTTCAATTTTAAAAGGTTAATTAATGGACCACAAATGTTTAGCTGGCACTTTCAAGTTTCAATAGCAAAAGAATAATGCTAGATTACGAATAGGAAATCGCAGTACAATTGTTATTAGCTCCCTTCCTACGTGAATGGGTAAACTACCAATAAACATAACGAAAACAGTGTCGTCATAAATAGCAAGCTGATGGCAAAATCCAACAAAATGCGTAGTTTTTACTTTTTATGGAAGCGTTTAACATATACCACAACCCATGTGGTATGGATACAACACGCATTTTTACCTTCAAACACCGTAATTCGGGTTTTTTTGTGTTTTTATTTTTTTTTTATTTTGTTAAGTATATGTGTGAATTTAAGTGTAGGTAAATATTATCAGTTTAATTATATAATTTTTTATATATATACAATTATTTATAAAAAAGAATAATATGTTCAAGTTTATGTGTGAATATGAGTATATATAAATATTAATAATTGAAATTCATAAAAGAATTTATATGTAAATTTATTTATAAAAAAATTTATCTAAGTTTTCTATGTATGCTCTTAAGTGTATATGTGAATATTATTAATTAAAATTTGTATGATTTTTTATATGAACATTTATAAATTACAAAAAAAGAAACTAAATAGGTTACAAGTAATTAATTTGCACCGTTGATCTATTTTTTGTAAAGATCAACGGTGCACACTGATTGTTATATGGAGGTTGTTGTATTGAAAATGAACCCAGTTTATATCTCTAATCTACTAGTCAATTTAGTATGTGTTTGGTTTACAGTTGGTAAACTTATTCGTCATTCTTAATCTTAACGGAAAAAAAAGGTTAGTAGTACTTCCCGCCGTACCTCGATACGAGGAGGTCTATCACTCACAATACGACGATTTTTAGGATCTGAACCAAATTTCTCAATATCTTTTTGCATTTTCTCATATTTAGCCTGCAAAATAACAAAACATCACATGAGCACAAACAAATTTCATCATAGTAGCTTAGACTCAGAGATTGAATTCTCAAGACACCTCAGAAATAAAAAATTAAATCCTAAAAAAATTGTGCAACTCAATCCACTAATAAAATTGTTACCTACACAAATAAAATCCTCGTAAATTTCTCATGAAATAATAAATGAGTAATAGATAAGTAACTCTTCTATAACTTTACATCCAGCCTAAATTTTTTTACCGTTCATTTATTATTTTGTGAGAGCTTTGTGATATCATTTCTCAACTAAGAATATTCAGCCCAAGTCATTTTCTGGTTTAGTGATCCTTTTTGTCTCAACTTTACATACCACCATGACAAGAACAACACTCACAAAAAAACAAAACAGGAAAACTTTACAAACAGGGTACTTCCGTTATCAGTTTGGCGCACTGTTGGGTTCCTTTCACTGTATATATAAGAGGATCTTAATTTCATACATCCCGTGATACAAAATAATTAAAATAACAAAATGATCACGGTTAATTTTTAATGAATGAATAACAGTAAATTTCGAGGCATATAGACCAATGAGATTTGAAAAAATAGGGAAAAATACAGAGAGGAAATGATTAATTTTAAAATCTTAACTAAATTATTCATGATATTTTTATTATTTATCTCACCATGTAGTTTAAGATATATATTTTTAAAGTATATATGTATAATAAAATATTTAAATGAGTTTGAAATTTTGTTTTTTTTATTGATTTCAAATAACTTAATAGTGTATAATAATATTATAAGTGGATGTGACAGTGAATTTTAGTTGAGGCTGATAGCTGTAACTTTCTCTTTTCTCAAACTTTAATTTTCTTAAAAAAATATAATAAGTAGATCGATCGAGTGGTACATTATGCGCATTTGACTTAATGATAATCTTATTTATATTTAACATATATATATATATATATATAGAAGTTTAAGTAGTGGGCAGCCACAAGAGTCTTATTAGTTAATCCTCGTGAATAATAAAATAAAAAAATCGAAGAAGAGGGCGACAAGTTATATATAGTAAAATCACCATATTATTAAACGGTATAAAAAGACTTTATATTAAAAGTTGCCATCAATTAGATATCATATGTCAAATAATAAAGAATCCAATTTTCATCTATGTAATATATTTTTTATAATATCTTTTAATTATCAGTTGTTCACCTAGTAAAAAAAAGACAGGTTGTATCTATTTAAGATTTGCTATATCATCAAAATAGTCTAACTAGGATAACAACTATATGTAAGTTAAATTCATTTCATGTTCTGTACCAAAAAAAATTAAATAAATAAATTCTTTTCATGTTTTGAGTATCAGATTGAAGGCAAAGTTTAATACGTCAAAACTGGGACAAACTTTTAAACGTTGTTGAAGTAAGAGAACAAAAAATATTTTGAGTAACTTTTATTCGTAAATGTGAAATTAACTTATATGTGACTTTAATATTTCTATAAAATACAAAATAAATTTGTGAATGAATTAAAAAAATTAAACATATAAAAATTAGATAAATAACAAAATTAAAAAAAAAATTGTACCATAAGTAACACTACCTCAAATTATATAAATTATTATTGTTTCTCATTTTAATTATATTTTTAATAATATAGTTAAGTTATTATATGTTAAATGAAAAACACATCAGAATTTCTCCAAAAGTGGATCAAAATTAAACCTCAAGTAACAATTAAAAGAAAATCTGGATATGGCAAAGACTTTTTGAGAGTTTAAATAGTAACATATATACCTTGATCTTCTCCTGTTCTGCCCTGAATTCATCAGTCCGAATAACCTGCTCATCTTCTCCCATAGGCGAGAAGAAAACCTTGGGACACCTTGATTTGATCCCATACTTTTTGCAGAAAGGAACCCACACCTTAGCAAATTCAGAAGCCTCTTTGATGCCATACAAAGTCACGTGGCAGCCACCATCATCGGAAAGATACACGGAGAGCTTGTTCGCGGGGTAGTCCATGGCAATGGCTGATATAACAGTGTTCATCACCTCCACCGTTGGCTCCTTTTCAGGGTCAAGGGTGCACACAAAGATGTCAAGCCCCGGCAGGTTAGCATCACTAGGCAACTTCTCTGTCATGACCGACCGAGACACCGGATGCCACCGGAAGGCTTGGTTAAAGAACCAGAGCACAGCAAGAAGAAGCTCGGCTATGGTGATAAGAATCCATGGTAGAGTTGGTGTGGTACTGTCATGGAAGGGATGGGTGATGCGGTAGTAAATGAGGAGCAAGACAGCCACCAAGTGGAAAAGTATGTGAACTCTACTAAGGAATAGCCATGATTGAACAGTTTCAGTATGGAGGGTGAAGGTGGCCATGACTAGAAACCAGAGTTTCTCAACCTTGTAGCCAAGTTCCTTGAGTTTAGGACATGAAGCTGTAAGCACACCCTTCGTAATTTTCAGGGTACTAGTGAAAGATGGACAAGCAAACCCTCTATACCTATTCATTTATAAACATTTTGCAGAATCTTAATTTTTTTTAGGAGGTAGTTTATGTCAGTATAAGTATTTTTTTTTATATTTATTTTTAATTGTTAATTTTATTTTTGTTTAATAATTAAAATTATTTTATTAAAGATAATTATTAGATAAAAGTAAAACTAATAGTTAAAAATGAATGTAAAAAAAAAAATTTACACTAATATAAATTAATCTTTTTTTTTTTTTTTTTGAGGTAAGAGAAAAACAAGTAAAAAAGACTCTGAATTGAAGAGAAACTCTTAGGTAATTTGATAGTCAGATATTTCTCTTTATTAAATGCGTATCAAGTTATAATTATCTCTTATTTAAATTATATTTTTAGTATTTTTATTAAAATATTATTAAAATATCATTTAAATTAAAGACAAAAATAATCTATAAAATCAATATAACACACATTTAATAAAATATAACAGTTGCTCTAAAAACATGAAAGAGATTATATTATTACCTGATTAGTAATCAAACCAGTAGTATTTTCATTTTTAATATTTTGTTAATCTTTAACTAAAGTATTTCTACGAATATTATTATGGACTAGCTTCTCAAACTTGCGATCAGAAAGCCCATATTTTTTATATTTTATATCTCTACTTTTGACGGATTATTATTTATTTCCCTCGCGTGGAACTCGTTCTAGCATTATTTTATTTAGGACACCAGAGGAGCTCGCATAACACATGGATTGGTGTTGCCTCGTGGGTATTTTTTTTATAGGTTGCGTAGTTCATTTTCTAACAGCTATATGTAAAACTTGAACTATCACCACTTCACTTTACAAATTATTGATACTAAATTTATTTCATAATATCAAAGGTTAAATTAAATATTTGATCTCTATAATTTATTCATTTTTAATTTAATTGATCCTTATAGTTTTTTTTTCCTTCAAATCAATCTTTGGACTTATAAAAGTTTTTAAAATAGTTTTTGTTCTAGACCGAATTTTAAGTTAACAGTTCAAGAATAACTCAGTCCACCAGAATAAGATTCCAAATATTTATATGCGCTATTGGATTAGTTAATCTACCTATTTAGAAGGCACAAATCTCTCATAAAATTCCTTATAAATATAGACACTAATTACATTTTTCATAAATAGAAAAATTAGTTATCAGAGATAACAATCTCATGAATTTTGATGCTAAATAATAGCATTCAATTCAGATTGAATTACGATTCTTATCACTTAAGACGCTCCTATAAATACTTTACAATGTCTCAAAGGTATGCATCTAATTTCAAATACTACCTACATTGTGCACGGTCTAACTTGAGAGTCGGAATATCTTTTGCAGGTACCCATCCCTCACACCACCATTGTTGTCGCCGTGCTACGAAGGATTCCACCTTCATCAACCAATATAAGTATTAATATGAACTTTGTTCAAAACATTAGCGCCGTCTGTGGGAAAAAATAAAATTTTATTTCCATCATCGCCATCATGGTTACCATAAGGAGAAATCAAGTCTCTGCCAATCAGAATCGTGCCTCTACCATGCAGAACCAGCCTTGCCTTGGCCATTGACCGGCGCGTCCCTAAGCCGATCTAAGAACCAGTCGCTGCCCAATCGGAGCTCAGGCAGAATGGGTTGAAGACTTCTTATACTAGTGAGAATCTCCCCTATTCCCTTATGTGAATTCCGGCGATGCAACGTCTCGGTCCACAAGGAGCACCTTTTGGGGATGCCAAGTCATAGGTGTCAATGCTGCAACGCCAAGGAGCTCGGATAGAGAATGAAGAAGTTCAATCCTGCCATGCTAAATCCGTTCTCCAGGAGCTGTCTGGAGCACAACTCATCTCTCTAGTTAGAGTCTAGGATGAACGCATTCTCAACCTAGAGAAAGCTATCAATTAGGAGAAATAAGGCCAAAATGATCTCTAAGAAAAGAGAAAAGCTCATGACTGGTTCACCTTCCAAAATGTTCTAGGATTGTGGAACTCGGTCAAAACACTGAAATCTCTATTCGAGAAAGAAAGGAGCATAAACACAGGGTAAGGAACTCAATTTCATAAAACTAACCTTTTTCCAATAAACTAATGGCTTATGAGATCCCTAGGCGTTCCAAATATCCCACAAATATTGAAGCATATGATGGGACCACGGACCCTCAAGAGCACTTATACTACTAAAAAATTTTGATTTAGAGACAGAATTTTTTCCATCTCTAATAGAGACAGAAACAGAGATGGATTTGATGAATTAGAGAGGAAAAATAAACTTTAAAACTTAAAGACGGAATTGATCCGTCTTAGAATTTTCCATCTCTATTTGATCAATTTAAAGTCAAATACAGCAAGAGACGGAATTTAGAAATGGAATTTATTCGTCTCAGATTTTTTCATCTCTAATTATGTCTCTATTCGATCAATGTTATGCTTTAAAAAGTTAAATATGTTTAGAGATAGAATTTAGAGATGGATAAATTTCGTCTCTCAATTTTTCGTTTCTAATTTCATCTCTATTTAATCAAATAAGTATTTTAAAAAATTCAAATATATTAGAGACGGATGTGTTCTGTCTCTAAATTATATATAATATATATATATATATATATATAATTATAATTTAATTAATTTTTCAACTTAAAGATAGAGACGGAGTGTTTCCGTCTCTAATATTTCTACCTAATACTATATTTGGATGATAGGTAATGAGAGGAACGGAAAGGAAATAAGGAGAACGGAAATAATTTCTCTTGTTTAAGAGTTTTAAAATGCATAGGAAGGGAACGAAATACATGAGAAATCATTTCCCCCCTATTCCCCTCAAATGCTTAACTTTTGTTCCCCCCAAAATTGAGGTAGAATGGAGGGAACACATGAGTAATGAAGTTCTGTTCCGTTCCGTTAATGAAACTTCCAAATAAAGAGAATAGAAACTATGTTCCATTCCTTTTCTTTCCTTTCCACTCCATCCCCACCTATTCCGTTCCGTTCCATTAATGAAAAAACATCTAAACACACGCTAAATCTTTAATTCCAACTCAGAAACCCAATTCTCTCTCTCCCACTCAACCATTGTTCTCCTATCTCCATCTCTCAGCTCATCTCCATCTCAGCTCGTCCTTTGAGCTATTGAAACTGACCTGCTTTCTCACTTTTGTTTCTCTCTCCACTCTCCATCTGTGCAAGTCCCTTGCTCGCTTCCTACTCTCCCAAGCCCTACCCTTCCTTGTCATGGACAACCTCTTCGCCGATCATGACTACTTCTCCGACGACTTTGATTCCACCTACCACCTCTGCCCTCACCGTCGCTTCCTCCAAGATGATGACCCCGATTTCGGCCACGAGAGGGTCTACTTGCTTCCCTATAGGTCAATTGATTCTTCATTCTTGTGCCTCAACCAATTAGAATCCTCGATTACTTGTATTCTAATGAATTTTTAATGCTTAGTTTCATGAAATTGATTTTCGTGTTGTGGTTTGTTAGTTTTGTTGGAGTGAAGATAGTGGATTGAAGCAGAAGGTAAGGGGATTTTTTATAGTTCATTTTATCATTTGAATTAGTAATGTCACAATCTTCAACCCTTTGTATCCATTGGTTAAGTATTTGTCATTTTTATGTGTAGGCTAAGGGGATGAATTATCTTCATAAACGTAATCCTCCCATTGTTCATAGAGATATGAAATCGCCAAACCTTCTCGTTAACAAGAAATATACAGTGAAGGTAAGAATGAGAATTTCTCATGTACACCAAATTGTCGTAAAATTTTCATTTAATCCATTGGTCACCCTTAGCAGTATGGTTCCACTTCTCTTGCTCTCACAAATTGCCTTGTACCAACACAAGCCTATATTAAGTCACCAAAATTCTCATCTTTTTAGTCTGGTAGCATGGAAGTACTTAGATAGTATATGTTTAATGACACTGTTTAGCCGTCATGCCTTCCAATCTTTTTTGTGAACTGGTGGAAGATTGAATGTTATTGCAAAACTTGGTCTACCTTCACATAGTTGATAGAAGTTTCAGCATTCAGCTAATTAGCTGGGCTTGTTTTGATGCAAATTTGGCATGTTGGCAAAAATCCATTTAATATGTAAACTATATATACAGTGTCTTAGCAACATTTTTTTTTCTGGGAGGAGGGGTGTTGTTGGTTGTCTGTTTTCTTAGGCATTAACGAAGTGTTTTCACAGAATGCTAATCTAACATGCTTCCTTGTACCTTTCCATTAGGTTTATGATTTTGGGCTTTCCAGACTAAAGGCAAATACATTTCTCTCATCCAAGTCAGCTGCTGGGATTGTAAGTTTACTTTCACAATATATATTTTCTGTTTTTAATATCTTATGTTTCAGAGGTAATTTTTATTATTACTAGTTGAATTTTTCACCTTTTTCTCCGCTTGCCTGAGTGGATGGCTCCAGAAGTTCTTCCAGATGAGCCATCAAATGAGAAGTCAGATATTTATAGCTTTGGTATAATCTTGTGGGAGCTTACAACATTGCAACAACCATGGAATAATTTGAATCCAACACTAGTTTGTCATATACCTTTGATACATGATATTGCAGTATGTTCATGCTTAGATTTTTTATTATGATTATATTGCTTTGATTTTTATGAAAGATTTGATGATTGTAAGAATAGACATCAAATAGCATACTGCTAGTAATACCAATCTGAAAATGATTACAAGAAATGTATATTGGTTGAAGCATGTATTGAACAGGCCAATGATGACAAGTATACTTTTGGAGGTGTCTCAATGGTGTGCCTGAGTGAGGTTTTTGGAGTGTTATCCTATTTCATAGTGGTCTATCTTTGGCATATAATGCTACTTTGACTGAATATGCTTGCATATTTATTTCTCTTTTTCCTTTTGGACTATCAGGCTATCACTAATGTGTTAGATGCAGGACCTTTTGTATTACTTCAATCTTCACAAATCCATAATGTGTTATAGGTTGTGGTAGCTATTGGCTTTAATGGAAAAAGACTTGAGATACCACATGATTTGAATCTTCATTAGCCTCAATAATTGAGGCTTTTTAGGCCAAGTGAGTTCAAATACATCTTTCATTTGTATTCTGCTTCAATATTATGTGTAGATTTTATTGATATTCATGGTTTACTGTAGTGAGCCCTGGAAACGCCCTTCTTTTTCAAGTATTATGGATTCTTTAAGAGTATTGCTCAAACCCCCGACACCTCATACTGGTCGTCTAAACATGCCATTACTTACCTGAATAGTTAGAATCCAAGTTGTTATTCATGTATGCACATACTACAGGGTTTTATTAGTTTTGATGTGTAACAAAAATACATTGTTTTAGTAGTCTCAGGTGCGTACTAAATTCCATAATGACATTGCATAGCACTAAATCTGGCTTGGATGAGTATATCTCTATTTTTTGCTGTGTTTTGTGGTAAGGGAAATGATTATCAATTTTCTAGTGGAGACATGACCTTCTTCTTATTTTTGTTATTATTATTCTGTTTAAAATAAAGAATAATATTATACCAAAAATATTATTATTATTATTCTGTTTAAAATAAGTAATAATATTATACCCAAAAAAAGTAATAATGTGCTGAAGTGCAGTTGCAACTCAATCACAAATTAGTTGAGGGCTGTGTGTGTGGGGGGGAGAGGGGGTTTGGTTAAGAGGGTTGGTGTAGTCAATGTTCTTTTTCCCCCTGATGGTTGTTGCTTGTAAAAGATAGTGCATGCCTAAGCTCTTGTGATCAAACTAATACATGTTGTCAGGTAGGCATTAAATCATATTTGGTTGTTAGTTTCTTGTTTTAAAACTACTATAGTATGGTTATTTTGTTTTCTTTTATTAGAGACTAGCTGCTTGGAGGAGCTTAATCTTGTTAGTAATTCTGTTCCAAATGAACTTTATGCTCTATCAGTAAAAGGATGCTCACAAATGCAGGAGCAGAAACTTGATATTGTGAAAGTTGATGACAATCAAGAGGCCCTTTGCTCTCTAAACACTGATTGCCATCAGCTTGAAGATGTTGATAGTGAAGATATTCCAGATAGAGTAGAAGCTGCTGCTTCTGGAATTGATGACAGCTGTGCTAGTTCATGTTAAAGAAATTCTTCATCTCTCGAGTGTCATTTCACTAAACAATTTTCAGTTGCTATCGGTAAGGCAAAGAACTTGCAATTACTGGACCTTAGCAATAATGATTTTTCTGCACAAGTAGCAGAAACATTCTAATGGCAATTGCTTTGCATTTTGGCTGCAAAGAATAAGATTTTGAAAACTCCTAAGTCTAAACATTTGCATTATATTAGGTTGCTGTCTTTATATATTTAACTGAAATCTTCTATTTTCGTTTACTCACCTGATATTTTTTAAAACCAGGTAAGGTCATATTGGATCAGCTTTTGTGTAGAATTTTTTTTTTTATAAAATGAAGGCATCTAGTTGTGGCAAATCCCAACTAGATGCCTAATATTTTTAAATATTTTTTAAAATATTAGAGACGGATTTAGAGACAAAAAAATTCATCTCTAATTTAGAGATGGAAATAGAGACGAAATTTTTCGCTCTCTAATTAGAGATTAGAAACGAATCTTATAATTGAATAGTGACGAAATTTAAAAATTTAGAGACAAAAAAAATTCATCTCTAAATTAGAGATAGAATTAAATTCTTCGTCTTTAACAATCAAAGACACCTCTTTTAGCGATGGATCAATTTCTGTCTCTAAATATTTAGAGATAGAATTTTGCACATTTAGAGACGGAATTTAATCTGATTTTTTTAGTAGTGTTAGATGTTTATGTTTCTGCTCTCCTATTTGTTGGAAGAGATGATTTAGTCATGTATCGCACTTTCCCTCTATCTCTAAAGAAAGCCGCCTTGAGATCATTCACTACCTTAACTCCTAAATTTATTATCAATTAGGAGGGCTTCTCTTCAAGGATTTTGTTGCACTTCACCACCAGCAAGGTGCATCCGAAATCCATCTCATGCATATCCCAAGTCAAACAAGGAAAGGAGGATTCTCTTCGAGACTTTATATCTAGGTTCAAGAAAGAGATCATGAATATACGTGACTGGGATGAAAGGCTCGAATTGCACTATATGAGAGAAGGACTCCGCCTTAGGCCGCTTTCTTTTTCTTTTACCAAAAATGAGCCTAAGACCATGGATGAGTTCTGTGCTCGAGCTAATAAGTACATCAATGTTGAAGATGTTCCCTAGGCTAGCAAGCATATTGAGAAAGGAGAAGATGCTAAACCTAAGTCTGGATAACCCAATCAACAAGGATGGGACTAGAAACTACCTTTCAAGGGAAAAAATGAGAATTATACTCCCCTCAACACACCTCAGATTCAAATCTACCAAGAAGTCATGAATACAGAGTTCAGAGATGTACAAAGACCTCCTCTTTGAAGTAATATATGTAGAGAGACAAGTCCAAGCATTGTGCATGGCACGACGACCATGGACACAACACAGAGGATTGCATCAACCTCTAAGATGCTATTAAGTCACTGATCCGAGATGGCCGACTAGGATGCTATGTGTGCCAATCTCGAAAAAATAATTAGAGGGGAGGAAAAAACTATAAAAAGAGAACCTATAACCCACGAAGAAGCCCATATCTGCCCTATCAGAGAAGAAGTTCTCCTGCAAGGAATGATAATCCCGGCGTAGGCCCACCTCTGGGTAATGCCCAAAATCAAGAAAGGACACAACCCCGGGATGGCTATCAAGATAACAATCATCATCATGCTGAGGTAACTCAAACAATCAACACCATCTTGGGGGGCTTCGCGGGTGGCGGTGAGCCAGGTAATGCCAAAAAGAATAAGAACTTCGAGCTGTACTGAGCATGGTATCCTTCTCTAGGACTAAGTCTGATGGCAGCATAAGAAAAGCCCCACTGATTTCATTCTCTAACAAGGATTACAGATGCACAATCTCATATCACAATGACCCCATGGTGATCTCGAGGATAATCACCAACGTCAAAGTTTGACAAATATTTGTTGATCAAGAGAGCTCAACTGACATCATGTTCCTAGACTTGTTCGAGAAGATATGATTATCAAAGAAAAAATTGATCCCATACACGGATGAGCTGATCGGATTTACTAGAGACAAGATCACCCCGGTGAGATACATCGAGACCTACTTGACCTTGTGGAAAGATTCCTTCTTCAAGACACTCAAGGTCAAGTTTCTAGTGGTTGACTGCCCCTCAAGCCATAATGTCATACTAGGTCGTCCTTCACTCAACGCCTTTGGAGTCCTGATTTTCATACCCTACTTAGACATGAAGTTTCTGAACCACCAGGACAAAGTCGTCATAGTCAAAGGAGACCAGGCCACAGCGAGAATATGCTATAATGAAAGCTTGAAAATCACCAAAAAATCTTGGACCACAAACCAACATAGCATTCTAGCATCAATCACTGTAGATCCCGTCAACGCACTCTTGATTGAGTTAGATGTTCGTGAGGAAGTTTGCAGTACATGCCCTCAAGCTAATGGAGAACTGCAACCCATCGAACTTGGCGCCAAGCCAGACCAGGTGACCAAGATTGGAGGACATTTGAATTAGGAAAAGAAAACCTGGTTAACAAAGTTTCTAATGAAAAATAAATATTTATTTTCCTAGACCTCCATAAATATGTCAGGGCTAGACCCAAAGTTTATCTGCCACCGAATCTTTATCATGAAAGATGTCAAGCCGGTGGCTTAACGAAAAAGAAAATATGGACCTAAGTGATCGGCAATGTCGCACTCGCCTCAAAATAGACTAGGATTTACAATGGAATATCGTATAGTGTATAACCTAGGTCATCTCCCAAGGACCAATTCGGATTTCTCAAGTATGTTAGCAGTTATCAATAAGTAAGGGGGGTTTTGTTCAATTCAATAACAGAAAACGAATTCAAGTTTAAAGAAAATTCAATTAAGGAAACACCAATCCAAGGTCTTCAATTCAAGTGGCAGAATTAATCATTGTTCAAAGAGAATAGAATTCTGTTGCATTCACCTCTGTTAATTCGAATTCAACTAGATAATCATCTAGAATTTCATCAACTAAAACAGAATCACAATCGCAGTTCTTGATTAAGATTGATTTAGGAACAGATTCGGATTAACATAGATTATCAATCGATGATCTATTCTCCATTAGATTCAGATTAATCAACCCTAATTCTAACTTCAATTTCGAAATCCAAATCAGAAATCAATTGAAGAAGGAGAAGAAGGAAGAACACAAACAGAATTTACAAATAAGCAAGAGAACTCAAAACTCTAACCACAATCATTGAATTCCTTGGATTGATTGGAGCTTTAGCCTTCCATGGCCATTACGAAAATGCAGAGAAAAGAGAAAAACGAAAATAGAGAAGCTGAAAAGAGAGAAAAGGTTTTTGCCAAAAATCTGTTACAACTGAATAAAATCCAATCAAAAATGTGAATTCGGAATCTGCCTTGACCTATTTGTAACTGAAAAATCTTGTGTAATTCCTAATCTACCCCTAGCCCATACTGTAGCCCTCTGAAACAGCTTTTCATAGACATATCATTTGCCTTAATTGGGCTTAAATTGAGAGAATTAGGCCCAAATCATGGAGGAAAGGTCCAAGCTTTGTGACAGCAACAGCATCCTAACTTTGAGGCCCAATTTTCACCTTGAATCCAGCTGAATTAGAAAAATTTCATCAGACATGATATTGTAGATCTTCGTCTCAGCTTTCAGGGGACTCCAAGATCATCCAAATATGATACTCGTAGCCCAAGTTATGGCCTGTACAAGACAGAAAGGTCAAAATGAGTTAAAATCCGAAAATTAATGAAGTTTTTACAATTAAGCTCAATGAAGACCAATCATCTAAAACTCATCTTCAAACATAATATTGGGCACAATTATCATCAATTAGGCCAAATATAAAGCAATAATGAATGCCTAAAATTTGATTGATCAAATTCCCCCACACTTGAACCTTTGCACTCTTGGGCAAAATTTAAAATTGAACCAAAAGGGTTTTCATCACAAGCACACAAAAACAACATACCTTCCAATGAATTGCAAGAATGCAAGGTAGTGATCAAGATTCAAACATCCAAAGTATCAAGGAGTCAAGACAAACATGAATATATCTCTTAACATCTCAAGCAAGCAAGAAGACAAATCGAATCAAATGATGAACCAAAAATGATAAGATCCTCGCTAGGCATACTCTACTCTCAAGTGTTTAAGATTGTATTTACACTCAAGGCACCCATGAAAGCAAGTACTACCATAAGCTTGACAAGTCTCTAATTTTCACCACTTGAAACACATGCAAATAAAGATCAAAAGGACTTTATTCAAGGTTGTAATGGGGCCAAGGTAAGGGAAGGAACAATATGGATATGGCAAGTTAAGCACCCAAGAGAATAAAAGAGCAATAAGAGGAACTCAAATGACAAGTAATGCAAATTCTTTTACTTTGATCACCTTTCCTTTTGCCTTTCACAACCTTTATAGAACCCTTTTTTTTTCATTTTTTGTTTTTTACTTATTTCTTCCTTTTCTTTTTCTTTCTTTTTTTTTCTTTAGCTTTCTCTTTCTTTTTCTTAATTCTATTTTTTTATATTTCTTCTTCTTTTACTTATTTCCTTTTTTTTTTCATCTTGCACATTGCAAATCAATTACACAACCCCCACACTTGAACTTTTACCCACAAGCCAAAAGAGCTCCTCCAATGAAATGAACCAATGCTCTCCTATTCCCTAAGGTGTAGATAAAAACATGGTTTTTCACATAAGGTACAAAATGAGCTAAAACAAAGAATAGGCAAGTAGGCTCAAGGGGGTTAAACAAAGGGAAATGATGCAAGGTTGGCTATTTGGCCAAAGTAGCTAAACAAAGAAAGAAGACCTCAATCATCTCAATACATGCATGTGAGCAAGGAGCTTCAACAAGAATCAAGTCAAGTTCTAGAGCACCAACAATCATGAGTGAGATCACACAAGAAAGAAAAGAGAATGGCATAATGCAATCCATCCATTATAAGGTCCAAAATCTCACCAAGGACAAGCCTATCACAAATGATGCAACACTTTAATTCTCAATGCCAGCTTGCTAAACCAAAAATGCAAGAAAAATATTTATATCATGTCAAGAAACCTCTAACCAAGAATGATGAAATCATTCACAACCTGTACAAACCAAGATATTCAATGAAAGGCATGCAAAAATGGATCAAAACAGAATTAAAACAAACAAAAATAGAATTAAAAATAGCAAAATGAAAATAGAAATAGAAATAAAACAAAAACAAAAAAAAGAACAGAAAACAACAAAAATAGAAAATAACAAAACAGAAACAAAAATTGGAAAATAGCGTAAATAGAAAATAGCGAAACAAGATGACGAGAAAACAAAAAATAGCAGAAATAGCATGATAGCAGAAAATAGAAAACAAAAACAGAACAGAAAATAACAAAACAGAAAAAGGAAAACAGAAACAGCAAAATTCCCCTCCCCCACACTTAAATCACACATTGTCCTCAATGGCAAAACAAATCAAAAGACAAGTGAAATAAAAGAGCAAAGGAAGAAAACACCTTTATCATGGTGGGAAGATTTGCACTTGGGGAAATGTGGGCTTTGCCAAGGAGAGTTCCTCTACAGGTGCTGGGCTTGCAGGGCTCCCAAGAAAGGGCTTAAGACGGTGGCCATTAACCTTGAAACTCTTATCGGTGGCTTCATTTGAAATCTCCACTGCACCATAAGGGAAGATGCTAGTGACAACAAAAGGACCATCCCACCTAGAACAGAGCTTTCCGGGCATGAGTTTAAGGCGAGAATTGAACAAAAGCACCTTTTGGCCAATGGAGAACTCCTTCCTAGAAATCAGCTTATCATGGAAATGCTTAGTCTTTTCCTTATAGATCCTTGAATTCTCATAAGCCTCCAAGTGTAGTTCTTCCAGTTGTTGCAATTGAAGTTTCCTCTCTGAACTGGCTTGGTCAAATGCTAAGTTACAACTCTTCACTGCCCAGTATGCACGATGCTCTATTTCCACCGGAAGGTGACATGGTTTACCAAAGACAACCCTGAAAGGAGACATCCCTATAGGTGTCTTGTAAGCAGTACGATGAGCCCAAAGAGCATCTTCTAATCGGTGGCTCCAATCTTTCCTATTTGGCTGCACCATCTTCTCCAAAATTTGCTTTATCTCTCTGTTAGAGATCTCAGCCTGCCCGTTAGTTTGGGGATGATATGTAGTAGACACTCTATGCACGACCCCATACTTCCGAAACAAAGCCTCCAAAGTTCGGTTACAGAAATGAGTCCCTTGGTCACTAATGATAGCGCGAGGCACTCCAAACCTGCAAAATATGTTAGACCTGACAAAATCCACAACAACTCGAGCATTATTAGTCCTGGTAGCCTTAGCCTCCACCCATTTAGAAACATAATCAACTGCAAGCACAATATAAGAGAAACCAAAAGAAACAGGGAAAGGGCCCATAAAATCGATACCCTAAACATCAAAAACCTCGCAAAACAGAATGGGCTGCTCGGGCATCTCCTGTCGGCGAGTGATAGCCACTCCTGCTCTCTAGCACTGCTCACAAGTATTGAAGACCTGATAGGCATCTCTGAAAATAGTAGGCCAGTAGAATCCAGAATCCAGCACCTTCCTAGCGGTCCGCTGTGGTCCAAAGTGACCTCCAACTGGAGAGGCATGGCAGAAATGAAGAACGGACTAGATCTCATGGTCAGGTATGCATTTGCGAATCACCTGGTCACTACAAAACTTCCACAAATATGGATCATCCCACACATAATATTTAGCACCACTCTTAAGTTTAGCTTTCTGTGATCTAGATGCATGAGGAGGAAAAACAGATGCAACCAAGTAATTAACTAAATCAGTAAACCAGGGAGAAAGTGGGGTATCATGCAGGTGCATGAGTCGCTCATCGGGAAGTCATCTCTGATAGGAGAAGGGTCAACAACTCTTCTATCCTGCTCAAATGATCCGCCACCAAGTTCATTGCGCCACTCCTATCTCTAATCTCCAAATCAAACTCCGGAGAAGCAAAGCATCCATCTAATCAATCTAGGCTTCGAATCTGCCTTCTTCAACAAGAATTTTAATGCTGCATGATCAGTAAAAACAACCACTTTAGAGCCAAGCAAATATGATCTAAACTTATCAAGTGCAAATACAATGGCAAGCAACTCTTTCTCAGTGGTAGTATAGTTAGCCTGTGCAGCATCTAAAGTCCGAGAAGCATATGAAATGACATGAGGCAATCTGCCGACTCTCTGTGCAAGGATAGCTCCCAATGCATAGTTAGATGCATCACACATGAGTTCAAAAGGAAGCGTCCACAAAGGTGGTGAATGATGGGAGTGGTGGTCAAAGCTTCTTTGAGGCAATCAAAAGCCTCTCTGCACTTGCCATCAAAATCAAAAGCAACATCTTTCTGCAACAAGTTGGACAGGGAAAGGGCCTTTTTGCTGAAATCCTGAATGAACCTCCTGTAGAAACTTGCATGGCCAAGAAAAGAATGAACCTCTCGCACGCAAGAGGGGTAAGGCAACTGGGAAATAACATCAATTTTAGCAGGATCTACTTCTATACCCTTCTGAGAGATGATATGGCCTAAGACTATGCCCTGTTCTACCATAAAATGACACTTCTCATAATTAAGAACAAGGTTAGTCTCAATGCATCGATGCAAGACTCTATCCAGACTATCCAAACAAGTATCAAAAGAGGAACCATAAACAGTAAAATCATCCATAAACACCTCAATGCAATCATCTAAAAAGTCTGAAAAGATACTTACCATGCATCGCTGGAAAGTTCCAGGGGCATTGCATAAGCCGAAAGGCATCCTCCTGTAGGCAAAAGTGCCAAAAGGGCATGTGAAGGTGGTCTTCTCCTAGTCCTCTGGTGCTATATGGATCTGGAAGTACCCCGAAAAGCCATCAAGAAAGCAGTAGAAAGACTTTCCAGCCAAGCGCTCAAGCATCTGATCGATAAAGGGCAAAGGGAAATGATCCTTTCTTGTTCCTTGGTTGAGCCGCCTGTAATCAATATAAACTCTCCAGCTACTTTGGACTCTGGTAGGAATCAGCTCATCACGATCATTCTTCACTACTGTGATTCCTGATTTCTTTGGAACCACTTGAACTAGACTTACCCAAGTACTATTTGAGATAGGATAGATGATCCCTGCTTGCAGAAGCTTGGTCACCTCTTTCTTTACCACATCCAGGATCAAAGGGTTGAGTCACCTCTGTGGTTGTCTCACTGGTTTAGCACCATCCTCAAGTAGTATTCTGTGCATGCACATGGAAGGGCTAATGCCAGGAAGGTCAGCCAAGGTCCAACCTATAGCTTTCTTATGCTTCCTCAGAATTTGCAGCAACCTCTCCTCCTGGTCAGCATGGAGGGCAGTAGAAATGATCACTGGCAGCTGCTTATCCTCCTCTAAGTATGCATACTTAAGGTGCTTTGGGAGTGGCTTAAGCTCTAGTGTAGGTGGCTGCACTATAGATGGAAGGATCCTGGTGGAAGTAGCTGTGTTTACAGCCTGCAATCCAACGAAATCTGATGCAGAGGTACTTGCTGTAATCAAGCTACTACATTTTGACTCCACACAATCTGTATCCACACAATCTGTATCAGAATCACCATTTAAGTAGGATGCAATCTCACTACAAACACTGCACATTTCGGAAACAATACAAGCATCACATGTGTAGGTATCTACAAAATCAGAAAAGAATAGAAGATCATCAGCAAAGAGCTCAGAAAAGCCATCATCAACTATATCAGCCATCAAATCTATATGGAAAACTGAATGTTCTTCCATGGGGTGCTTCATGGCATCCAAGATGTTAAATCGAACCACATTATCTCCAAACTCCATGGAAAGAGTGCCTGCATGGACATCAATTTTGGTTCTGGCAGTTTTGAGGAAGGGTCTACCAAGAATGATGGGAGCCTTGCTGGATTCGGATTCTCCATCCATATCCAGAATGTAGAAGTCAGCAGGAAAAATTAGATCATTTACTCTAACAAGGACATCCTCAATGAGTCCAGCAGGGTATGCATTACTCCTGTTTGCCAACTGAATGATGACTCCTGTATTCTGCAAGGGTCCAAGAGCAAGAGAGTTGAACACTGACATAGGCATAACATTAATTGAAGCACCTAAATCCAACATGGCATTTTCGAATTTGCTATTGCCTATGATGCATGGGATAGTAAAAATCCCTGGATCCTTGCATTTTTGGGGCATTGTAGGCTGTATAAGTGCAGACACATTTCTTCCCATGCTGATCTTCTCATTGCCCTTTAGTCTCCTTCTATGAGTACACAAATCCTTAAGAAACTTGGCATATCTTGGAATTTGCTTGATTGCTTCAATAAGAGGAATGTTCACCTCAACCTTCCTAAATGTCTCTAAGATCTCCCTATCTGTATCAGTCTCAAAAGTCTTCTTAGGCTGCATAACTCTCTGAGGGAATGGTAATGGGATGGACTGCTCAGTAGTGACTACAGGAGTGGGGCCAGAATCTGTATTCGTATTTTTCCTGCTACATGGAATTACTGGTATGGCTTGCTTCTCCTTATCTGATTCATGTTGCAACCTACAGTTTGGTGCATCAACATTCTTACCAGATCTTAGAGTGATGGCACTCACATTTCTTGGATTTACCACAGTTTGTGTAGGAAGTTTATCAGAATCTTGGGACTGTAATTGATTCATAGAACTAGCAAGTTGCCTAACTCGATTCTCCAAATTTCGAATGGTAGCTTCGTCTCTTTGGAATTATAAATTGTTCACTGCCATCTGTTTCATCAATTCTTCCAAGGTTGGCTCGGATTTAGGAGGGGTAGTATTTGGTTGCTGTAAATTTTGCTGCTGCATGAAAGGTGGCTGGTATGACCTACTAGGTCCTGCAGTGGGCTGGAAGGGTAGCTGCTGCTATTGCTGCCTAAACTGAGTAGGGGCAGGCTGTGTAGAGGTATTTCCCCACCTCAGATTTGGATGATTTCTCCAGCCTGGGTTATATCTGTTGGAGGACAGATCGTAGCTCTGTTGTTGCTGCTGCTGTTGAGGCCTATTATTGTATATGTTTGCTGCATAGGCTTAGGGGGTACCATCAGTATCAACCTCTTGCAATGTAGGGCAGGCATCTATTAGATGATCAGCAGAAATACAGATTCCACACACTGGCGGGCAGAGCTCTATGCACAGGTTGCCGTTGTTGAGTCTGACCAATTGCCTCACTAAGGATGCAAGGTCATCAATTTTGCTTTCCAATTTTCTGTGATCTGCAGCATAAGTTGCCTCAATTTCGTGGACACCTCTACTCAATACCACCGAGTTACTCGGTGCCAAACTGTTGGGAGTTAGTGGCCATATTCTCAATCAATTCTCTTGCAGCCATAGGGGTCTTGTCTACCAATGCACCTCCACTAGCAGCATTAATCATGCTTCTATCCATAGGCAGCAAACCTTCATAAAAATACTGGATTAGTAACTGGTCACTAATCTAATGGTGAGGACAGCTAGCATACATCTTCTTGAATCTTTCCCAGTATTCAGACAATGGTTCTCTGTCAAACTGCTTGATGCCACATATCTCTTTTCGAATTGATGCAGCCCTTGATGCAGGAAAGAATTTCTCCAAAAACAGCCTCTTAAGATCATTCTAGCTAGTGACAGATCTTGGATGCAAATAATAAAGCCAGTCCTTAGCAGCATCCTGTAATGAGAAAGGGAATGCTCTAAGTTTGATGTGATCTTCTGAGATGCCTTGAGGCTTCATGGTGGAACACACAATGTGAAACTCCTTGAGGTGCTTATGAGGATCTTCTCCTGCATGACCATTGAACTTAGGCAGCAAATGAATCAATCCAGATTTAAGTTCAAATGGAACATCAACATCGGATCCGAATGCATAAAGCGATATGTAACATCGGGAGGAGAGCAGCCAGCTCCTTCAAGGTTCTATTATCCATAATCTCAGTATGCTCAGTATGCTCAGTATGCACAGTATAATCAGAATTAAAAGATGGATCAATGACAAAAAGTGCAGAATCAGATAATTCAGAAGCAGAATCACTAGTATGATAAGTATGTGTAGAATCACTACTTCCTATATGCTCAGCAAATGCAGAATTAGATCTATTGAACCTATGCAAGGTATGAAAGGTCCTATCTATCTCAGGATCAAAATTATGCAAATAACCAGGATTAGACCTAGTCATATAACATGTAAAACTTGAAAACAACAAAGTAGCAAAATGGAGAATCCAACACTAGAGATGCAACAAAATAAATCTAGTTGACCTACCAAATGATTTTTAAAAAATATGGGACCACCACACACTTAAAACTACACTAAAATGGAACTCAAAAATGCAATGAAAAAACTTCAAAAAATGAAAAAGTGGTCTAAATGAAGGAATTATAGCAAACCAGGGTGGACCTCACAGAAAAACTGTGAGCCTTGTGGAGAAGGCTATTTTCCTTCAACCCACCAATTTTCAGCTCATTCTGAGCATGTTTGATCAGCTAAAAATTACAAAAATGTCATTGTCTCACCTAAATTTGCTCAAAAACCCTACCAAACGATGGATTTTGGCCAAATTATGGAGGAATGATCCTTTTAGGATCAGTTTGCTTAGAATGATGGTTTACCTTTGGGGACCAAGTTTCAGCTCAAGACTCCATCGCAAGTACAATTCCTGTCTACTAGTCCCTTTTTGGATTCAGAAAAATGGGAGCAAAGTGAAATTCAAAAGTGAAAATGGGGGTAAAACTCAAGAATAAGGATGAGAACTTTCAGATGTCAATAATGAAGTATATGGATGATCAAATGTAGCAAAATGACATGCAATAGTCGAATGTGGTGCAAGGGGACCAATGGAACAGTAACCGCAGCAAGGTTATGCAGTAAACAGGCTATGCAGCTCAGCAGATTTCAGGAGATTTTGTAGCATATGAATGTGTGAATTGTGCAACAGAATTATCAATTGTGTTGAGTGAAGCAATGCACATTCACAGGAGTCATGAAATGCAGCAAAAGTCCAATGGAACAGTAAACAAACCAATGGAACAGTAACACGAAAATCCAAGGAACTGCAAAATGCAATGCAACAGATTGGTGTGTTATGCAGAATTGAATGTTATGCAGATTTATACCAATAGAAAAAAAAATACAATGGAGCAACAATAAAATGTAATTATGCAAGAGAGTGTAATCAAGAGAGTAATCAGTGAAGAGGTAATCAGAATCAGATTTATGCAGCAGAATGACAATTATGCACATGTGAGAATGAATGAATTATGCAAAGAAATCGAAATTATGCAAAGATAACGTAATTATGCGTAATTACTCACAGACTCGAATCGATGTGCAATAGAAATAATCAGTAGAAGAACAGAATTATGCAATAGCAGAATAGAATTATGCAGCAGCATTGAATTCTGCAGTAGAACAGAATTGCACTTCTTCAGATGAATGCAACAGAATCAATAGATAGCAGAATCAGTAGCAAAATCAGTAACAAAATCAGTAAAATGCACTTAATGACTTCCAGCAAAGTTCATCACGAATGCACAGAAATTAGCAACTATTAGGAACACCTAAGAAACCGAAAATAGGTCCCCGGTAATGGCGCCAAATTTTGATTGGTGATGTCGCACTCGCCTCAAAATAGACTAGGATTTACAATGGAATATCGTATAGTGTATAACCTAGGTCATCTCCCAAGGACCAATTCGGATTTCTCAAGTATGTTAGCAGTTATCAATAAGTAAGGGGGGTTTTGTTCAATTCAATAACAGAAAACGAATTCAAGTTTAAAGAAAATTCAATTAAGGAAACACCAATCCAAGGTCTTCAATTCAAGTGGCAGAATTAATCATTGTTCAAAGAGAATAGAATTCTGTTGCATTCACCACTGTTAATTCGAATTCAACTAGATAATCATCTAGAATTTCATCAACTAAAACAGAATCACAATCGCAGTTCTTGATTAAGATTGATTTAGGAACAGATTCGGATTAACATAGATTATCAATCGATGATCTATTCTCCATTAGATTCAAATTAATCAACCCTAATTCTAACTTCAATTTCGAAATCCAAATCAGAAATCAATTGAAGAAGGAGAAGAATGAAGAACACAAACAGAATTTACAAATAAGCAAGAGAACTCAAAACTCTAACCACAATCATTGAATTCCTTGGATTGATTGGAGCTTTAGCCTTCCATGGCCATTACGAAAATGCAGAGAAAAGAGAAAAACAAAAATAGAGAAGCTGAAAAGAGAGAAAAGGTTTTTACCAAAAATCTATTACAACTGAATAAAATCCAATCAAAAAGGTGAATTCAAAATCTGCCTTGACCTATTTGTAACTGAAAAATCTTGTGTAATTCCTAATCTACCCCTAGCCCATACTGTAGCCCTCTGAAACAGCTTTTCATAGACATATCATTTGCCTTAATTGGGCTTAAATTGAGAGAATTAGGCCCAAATCATTGAGGAAAGGTCCAAGCTTTGTGACAGCAATAGCGTCCTAACTTTGAGGCCCAATTTTCACCTTGAATCCAGCTGAATTAGAAAAATTGCATCAGACATGAAATTGTAGATCTTCGTCTCAGCTTTCAGGGGACTCCAAGATCATCCAAATATGATATTTGTAGCCCAAGTTATGGCCTGTACAAGACAGAAAGGTCAAAATGAGTTAAAATCCGAAAATTAATGAAGTTTTTACAATTAAGCTCAATGAAGACCAATCATCTAAAACTCATCTTCAAACATAATATTGGGCACAATTATCATCAATTAGGCCAAATATAAAGCAATAATGAATGCCTAAAATTTGATTGATCACTAAGAAACAAGAAGTAATCAAAAAATAAGTAAAAGAACTCTTGAACGTCGGATTCATCAAGGAAGTTTCTTATACCACTTGCCTTTCTAATGTGGTCATAGTCAAAGAGGCTAATGGAAAGTGGCATATGTGTGTCAATTATATCGACCTAAATAAGGCGTTCCCAAAAGACCCTTATATACTTCTCAACATAGATAATTTGGTGGACAATTTGTTTGGATTCCTACTACTTTCCTTCAAGGATGCCTATTCAGGATATAACTAGATTCCCACGAACCCGGAGGACAAAGACAAGATTGCCTTTATAACCGAGATGGGAAGATATTGTTACCACGTCATGTTGTTCGAACTGAAGAATGCAAGAGCAACTTACCAAGGAATAATGAACAAAGTCTTTGAAGGACAGATTGGTAAGATGCTAGAAGTTTACATAGATGATATGATAATCAAGACAGCGGAGACCGGTGGCCACATCAAGCATCTGGAAGAAGTGTTCGCACAAATTCAGAATCACAACATGAGGCTGAACCTAGAGAAATGCTTCTTTGGTGTATAGGCTAACAAATTTCTAGGGTTTTTGTTGATAAACCAAGGTATTAAAGCCAACTCAAAAATATGTTAGGCCATCCTCGACATGGGCAGCCCGCAGTCCGTGAAATAAGTGCAACAACTGATAGGTCGGATAACGACCTTCACACGCTTCGTAGCCAAGACTGCTCAAAAATCTCTTCTCTTTTACAAAACCATAAAAAAGGGAAAAATTTTTAAATTGACCCCATAGTGTGAGACTATATTTTAAGAACTGAAGCAGATGCTGTCCACACCACGATTCTGACAAGACCGGACCCCGGTGAAACACTTTATGCCTACCTTTCTGGCAGTAACGAGGTGATCAACTCAATTTTGATAAGAGAAATAGAAGAATGTCAGAGGCTAGTTTATTTTTGTCAACAAAGTCTTATAAGGCCTCAAAATCTGCTATCAAAAGATTAAGAAATTGACCCTAGCATTGTTGATTACTACAAGAAGATTAAGGCAATACTTTTAGTGTCACCCCATTATAGTGAGGACGGACTAACCAATTTGGCAAGTACTGCATAAGTCAAATCTCGCAAGGAGAATGACTGCTTATTCGGTAGAGCTCTCCGAGTTCGGTATTACTTATGAGCCAAGACCAACCATAAAGGCTCAAGTATTATCTGACTTCTTGGTTGAGCTCACACCATATTCTAGCCATCCTAGAGCGCATTCCTGGGCCATCTACGTTGATGGCTCCTCGAATCCTAAAAGGAGAAATGTCAGAGTAATGTTAGAAAATGAAGTCGGCCTCATGTTAGAACATTCTCTGAGGTTTGAGTTTCCTACTTCAAATTAACAAGCAAGTTGAATATGAAGCATGTATCGCAAGCATCAACATGGCAAAGAAGATGAAAGCCATAGATATAACCCTATGCAGTGACTCACAGCTGACAACATCCCTAATCTAGGGTGAATACCAGGCTAAAGAGCCTTTATTGCAAAAACACTTAGCCAAAGTCAAGAAGTTGATGGAAAGCTTTGATAATGTTAAGGTAAAGCATCTCCTAAGGGAGTAGAACTCCAAAGCCGATATCCTATCAAAGCTTGCTAACACCAAGAGCCTTGGCAACAACATGTCCATGATCTAGTACACCTTACTTAGTCCCAGTATTACGGGTAATAAAGTCCTCTTACTGGAAGGTGACGAAACTTGGATAATGCCCATAGTTTTCTACCTTCTAATGGCTCATTACTTGAAGATCAAAAGAAAGCCTAGAAGATAGTGCGAACAGTGGCTTGGTACACCATTCTTGATAACCATTTGTATCATCGCAGGTTCTATTCTCCCTTCCTTAAGTGCTTTGGACCTAAGGAGGCAAAATACGTCTTAGCCGAGATTCATGAAAGAAACTCTGGCCATCATCTCGATGGAAAGTCCTTAGTACGAAAAGTGCAGAGGGTTGGATACTATTGGCCTACTATAGAAGCTGACGGTAAAGAACATATTAAAAAATGTGACTAATGTCAGTGCCACTCAGAATCTAGGCAGCCTTACCAGAAGATTTATCTACGATGCCTGCCCCCTGACCATTCTACCAATGGGGGGTGGATATCTTAGATCTTTTCCCCTAAGCATTAGGGCAGATTAAGTACCAAGTGGTGGCGGCTAATTACTTCACCAAATATATTGAGGCAAAACCGTTATCCACTATAATCACTGCGTGAATCCAAAAGTTCACTTATAAAAACATCATCAGCATGTTTGGAATACTAGAGTCAATTGTCACGGATAACTAAACCCAATTCACAAATCAAATGTTCAAGGATCTCCTAGCCGGTTTCAAGATGAAGCAAAATTTCACCTCGGTGGAACATCCAAAGACCAATGGGCAACCTGAAGCCACCAGCTGGGTTATACTTAGAGGGATAAAAAAGAAACTTGACGATGCTAAGAGGAATTGGGTGTAGCAGCTCAATCATATCCTATGGGCGTATCGAACTACACCCTATTCCTCCATAGGACAAACTCCCTTTAAACTGACTTACGATTGCTAAGCTATGATCCTTATGGAAATAAGAGAGTCGAGCTAGAGAAAACATAAAATTTCTAAAGAAACCAATCCAGACCTCATCCGCCATGAATTGAACTTATTAGAAGAGCAACTCCACATGGCCTATGTTTGAGAAACTGCCTTTAAACAAAGGATTGTCACATGGTATAATTCTAAAATGATTCCACAAAGATTTAATCTTAGCAACCTTGTGCTATGTAGGGTGGACATCGGAGGGAAAAATACGAAGAATGGGAAGTTAGCTCCTAATTGGGAAGGTCTATACAGAATTGTATCCAAAACCAACATAGAAGCCTACGCTCTGGAAACTCTCTCTTGCAAAACTATCAAGAATTTCTGGAATGCAGATAAGTTAAGGAAATATTATAGTTAAATGCCTCTAAATTATTATTTTATCATGTAAGTAACACGTTCCAATATGAATAAACTAGTTATTATTTTAAACCATTGGTTACTTTATTCATTGATTACTACTACAACCCACGAGGTTATCACACATTGCTGAGGTTTGAGAAATATGAGGTTCGAAGAGGATCAAATAATCCTTTATCTGTACATGATGGCCAAACAAGGGAATCCACTTAACCGGTATCCGAGTTCAAGGAGTGTATTCAAGGGCTTTCACTTGTACCCTAATGAGTTTGACCTTAACCCATAAATTGAACATATTTACAATGGTTAAGCGTATCCGATTGTAGCCCGGGACAGTGGACTCCACACCAAGAAGCTTCTATGTTAACTATATTCTATAATTTCAATATTAAGCCTAATCCATAAACCTGAAAAAGGTTTAACATGGTTATGAGCATTAGACTGTTGCCCAAGATAGTGGACATCACTCCAATAGGTTCCTATGTCATAACTTTGCACTAAAAATTTGACTAAGTGTCAAACATTTCTAAGCAAAGCCAACCACCATGATCGAGCTTTGGACCTATCTCGGTTAGGAAAATACAAGTGTTTGCTAAGTCTAAAATAGCCATCGAGATCGAGCGTTAGACCCATCTCAGTGATAAAAACAAGAGCATTTTCTAAGTGTAAAAGAAAAATATTAAGATCGAGAGTTGGATCCATCTTGGCTAAATAAAGGCAAGAATACTCTAAGCATATACAAAATCACTATGATCGAGTGTTGGACTCATTTTCGTGAAGAAAGAGAAAAAAATAACAACAATATGGGAAAAAAAATACCAAGTACTAAAATTAAAAAGATACCTGAGATAAAAAATTATTCATTTACAAATGTTATAAAAAACCCACATAGGGGGCAAAGCAAAAAAAAAGTATGATTAGTTGTCCTCCAGGGTTGCCTCCACGACTGTCTCTGAGGTCCTCACCTTCGTCTGACCGTCCCCCGACACCCCATCCTCCCCCTCTTCATCGAGCTCCACCCTAGGAGTAACTTCGTCAACTAGAGCAGTCGCGGGAGTTGCATATGCAATTTGACCATCCCAAACCAAATTCATTGAACTAATTCCCTCCTCATTAAGATTCAAGTTCAAAAGGCAAAGTTGGGCATGAGCATTCACGAATGATTCATCCACAGACTTAGACCATTCATCTTCAAGCACCATAATCTCTTTATTCAACTTAGCTTCAGTTTGGCAGAGAAATTCATTTTCAACTTGGAGGGCGGTTAGAGTAATCTCGGTAGAAGATATATGATCTTTCATTGTGTTTTCTTAGGCCACTCCTTTAGTAACTTGAGCCTGGAGCATGGTCACCTAGACAACCACCTAAAAAAGATAGGCGACCCCAGTATGGAGCTTGGCGATCTCAATTTCACGTAACTTGAGCTCTTAAGTGACTTGAACCGATGATAAACACAATTTTCATATATTAGTTAACCCTTATATTTAGTCTCTTAGACAACTTATGTGCTTAATTGATTGGTCGTAGTTATATTTTATAAGTTTGAGTTCAAATTGAGCTTAATTATATTTTTCAGCATTATTGAGAATTTTACATTATTTCTGTATTTTTAGACATAACTTGAGTTCTAGATATCTAAAAATTATGAATTTTACCTTGTAGGAAATCTGAGAGAAAGCTCTACAACTCTATTGAAGAGCTCGAAGGCTGAATCGGATGTCTAGTGGGTTAGATTAGACCTAGAAGTCAGAACAAAGATGTTATTGTTGGAACTTGGACAATATGTAGAGATTAAGCCATAATTTGGGCTCTAGGAATCATATGGAGTTAAGACTGGTGCCATTCGAAAGTTGAGACACAGATGTTAAACTCTTATGAGACCACTTATTAAATTCGAGACGTTTTGATGGTGTTTTCACTCTTTGAAGTCGGCTAATGGGTCTAAAGAGTTGTTAAGAATATTTTAGGCATAATTCTCTCATCCTAAGCCTAAATTAGGCAAACTAGGTGTCTAATTAAGCAGTAACAACAACCACTAACAAGAACCCTAATTTTTTTCTTAGCCACTCTTACTTGCACTGTCTCTCTTCATCTCTCTTCCTCTCCATTCTCAGTAAGTTTCTTTCTTTTTGGTCTTTCTTCCCTTCTATCCATGGAGGGCTAGACCCTTTTAATCAATCCTAGAGATTGACAATCTTGATGTTTAATTATGAGATCTTATTTTGATTGTTTTAGATTTAATTGTTAATCAAGTTTTTCTTTTACCTCTTTTGATTTCATTAAATCCGAATTGAATTACTTAATTTGATTTAGTTGTTGTTGTGATAATTACATAATTACCACGCGTTTAATGAAGATTACAGAGACTAAACAATGCATCAAAGGCATTTGATGGATTGTTAAGCTTGATTGAATTCTGGACTTTAGGTTAATTTAGGATTGGAAGGGTGCTTAATTCATTTAATCTTGATTAACTAAATTTTAGATGCTTATCTAGTAGAGGATTCATGGATCATCTTAAGGCTTCTTTATGTGATCTAATACTAGAAATCTGATTAGCAATTGAATAGATTCCTAGTGATCAATGGTGGATTAAATTCAAGATTAGTTAATTTCCTTGAATTAGTTGTTTACTGAATTATGTTTACAATTTTTAATTACTTTCGTTTAATTAATTTTGTAACTTTTTTTTCCTCTTTGTTAACTTCTTAATCTGATTGTTTAATTAGGGTGATCCAAAGGCTCGACCCAATTGTGCCTTTTACTATAAGTAATTTGGTAAATCAGCTTACAAATTGATATAATTTGATAGTATCGTCATCTATCAACCAACTGCTCATCTTTTTGGGTATAACTAGCTCAAGACTTTATTTTTTTACCCTGGAGAGCATTGAGCTCTCTTTCCAACTATTGAGCCCTATGAATGGACTCAAAAGTCCCCTCTAGAAAATGGAGGATGGAGGTGTTGTGCATATACCATACTTGAGCATCCCGGAGAACCTCCACCATATCATGCTCTATCAGCACGTCTAAATTAGTGGGAGATGGAAAGGCATTGTTAATGAACCTTGTGGGGTTAGTCCTTCTGCCTTACACCAACCCAAGAGAGAAATACAGTGGAGTAGCCTCGAAGATTATAGACCCCAGACCAGCAGCTACCTCTGCAAGAGCAGCTTCAGAAATCGGCCTCTTATCATTTTACTCCATCTTGTCGTTAGTTTTCCTCTTCCAAGGTCGAAGAGGTTGCACAGGGGAACCGGGCTTTACCTTTTGCACTGTAGTGGGTGGAGGTGGAGGAAATGTGACAACGACCCTTAGAGCAATGGCTAGGGCCTATGATCCAGAAGCTCCTACTCTCCTGGCCGCCAAATGATGGGCAAGGAGCTTGAGTCCACCGGGAGACGCTATGCTTTTTGCAAAAAGAAAACAAATGTTACAACACTTAGGAAAATTTTGAAATACAAGTATAACATATATATGCAGGGCGAGATACCTAATAATGGCCTTATTGAGTCAGCAGGCTCATTGATGATATCTTTACAATATATGGCCCTACTCGTGTTAGAACATTCAACAAGAAAATGAAGGACCTTAGCTTCATCCTTAGGGAGCTCTGAGATTAGAGTTTCTATCTCTTCTATCCTCCGCTCCCATATAGCCTGGGTCTAGTATAAATAAAGATGGGGTTCGCCGTCCGAGGTAATAAAAAAAAAGGCATTGATCCTGAAGCCCTTTTAATTCTAAAAAAATCATTCTTAAAGTTTTTGAAGGACTCTTGATAGAGCTTGAACACTTTGCGTTTGACCTATGCTCGCAAAGTGACCTACCCTCTTTTATGAATATTCCCAGAGGGTGAGAACCGGGTGGAAATAAAGAACAAGGATGAACCCCTACAAATTTAGGTGGAGTTGGGTTAGAGCCACACACAAACAATTAAGGACCCCAATCGCGAACTCTGTGAATGAAATCCGAACCCTAATCTTTATAAAGAGTGCTTCCTACATATATATGAAGTGATCGCCTTCTGTCTACACAAAGCATACTCTTTCTTCCTTAAGTGGATGGTAGATGGAGGATGGCATACTCTTTGTCTCTCAACTCGTCAGTAGTCAACTGCAAGTATTGTTACTTCTCATATGCTCCCTAGCACTTATTACACTTGAGGGAGTGCCTAAGACTTCTTAGTCGACCTATTGATATAGGTCAACATCTCGAGGAAAAATGAGTTCCCTCTGTTTTGATGGTGTCGGTCTTCGAGTTCGTGCGATAACATCACCTACAGAGGCCGCACTCATGTTAGATTCGGAAAAGGATTCACTAACATTTCCTAATTCTACCATGAGCTCGGAGAGTGGATGGTGTGATGTGGAATGTGATTAAAAATAAATATCAAAAACAGTTGCCAAGTTCCACCAAACATATAAAAACCTTGCAACCAGTTGTAGTGAGCAAGGGTCGATCCACAGAGAACCAATTCAATTAACACTATCAATCAAATTCCTAAATTAAACTCTGATGAAAAATAAATAGTAAAAGTAAAAGGGGGGTTTTGTTGATTAAAACTAAAAAGAGAAATTAAACTTAAACCAAAACAGTAAACACAATTTGAATTATCAAGTTAAAGATATTGGTTAAGAGATGGAATCCACCACTAGATTTATATGATTATGCCAACTTACATACCCTTTATACCAACATGATCAATTATGTTCTTATGTGATTGTGAGATAAATTCCCTGTTTTCCTTAAGTGTTGGCCAATTTAGCAACCGCTCAAATCAACTCCTAATCATCGATTAGTTATAAAGCAACTGCTCTTACAACTATCCAACAATTGCATTAAGATTTAGAAAACCAAACACACTAAGATCTAATCACACACTGGGATTAAATTACTTAGAACATATATTTCACTAGATCTATTACCGCAACCACGCATAATATATCCAGATCTACCACTTTTATAATTGGTAAATAGCATAAAGATAATTATACCCACATGAACATTATACATTCTGCTAGATTTACTACTGCAACTGCGCATAATAAACCCAGATCTACCACTTTGAAAGTGAGAACAAGTATAAAAACTTTCATACCAACAATAGATTCAGAAATATATGAATAAAAATATAACTGTATTGATATAAAGAAATATGCAAGATTCACATAATCAAAACTAGGGTTTCATCTTCCCTTAACCAAATAAGAAAACTAGCCACACATGGCAAATTCAAAAATAGAAGAAAAACATAGTTCAGAATGAAAGTGCAAAAGAAAACTGAAGATCAAACTAGTTTCCAAAGGTTAGGGATGATCGATCTCCGATTGCTCGAACCCGAGACTCCAATCTTCGATCCAATCTTCCTCTCTCTTGTTCTTTGAATCCTCTTCAGCCCCTTGGCTGCTCCCAGCCCAGACCTCCTTTAAGGGCTCTAAGCAACCCTATTTATAGGTTTTGAAACCTAATTTAGCATTAAAACTCGAATTTAAATTTCTGATGCGACGACACGGGCCCTGTACTTTTCTATCAACCCAATTCCATGTATTTCACAAGTCAGAGAAGAACACGGCCCAGGCCCTGTAATTTGACACGGGCCGTGTCGTTTGACACGGCCCACCCCTTGTCAGGTGACATGGGCCCTGTAATTTGACACGGCCCAGGCCCTGTAATTCGACATGGGCCCTGTAATTTGACACCTTCATTTTTAGTCCGGATTCTTTACAAATGCTTTTCTTTCATTGCTTCAAGAGGTGATATTGATCTCCTTAAGCATTCATCTCTCTCCTTAAATGGTCATCAAGCTCGGTTCAATGCTAATGGACTCAAACACTCAAAGATATATGAAAAGCATAATTCATTTATGAGTGTTTATAACCACATTTAAGCATAGTTTCACAATAAACATCCAATTAAGCTCTAAAGTAGAAACTTAACTAAATATCAACAATTAAGCACATATGGAGTCCAATTAAATCAATCATAAGGCAATTAAAATATGAAAATAATCGACAGATCAAATACCCCCACACTTAGCCTTTTGCACTCCTGGGCAAAACATAAGACTAAACCAAGGAACAGGGAAAACAAAACAAAACAAAACCTAAAAATTTAAAGAACTCAATTTCCAATGATATTCAAGAGAGGCAAAAAGAGCAAGAAAAGATTCAAGGGATCACAATATTTAAGAGATAACAATTCTTCAAATTTCCAATCAACAAGCAAGGCATCTTCAATTTGAAAAGCATGAATTAAGAATGATAGATCCTCACAAGATACACTCTCAATCTCTCAAGTGTTTACAAGGTAAGTATTTCACTCAATTCAACCCATGAAAAATGTACTACCATAAGCTTGCTTATTTTCTACTTCTCCACTACTCAAACACATACACACACAAATCAAGAGGACTTTATTTAAGGTTGTAATGGGGCCAAGGTAAGGGAAGGAAATAATATGGATATGGTAAGATGAGCACCCAAGAGAATAAAAGAACATTGGGGAGAAACTCAATTGACAAACATGAAATTTTTATCCCCTCAAATCTATATAATGCATATTCTCTTTCCATCTTCCTTTCCTTTTTCTTTCTTTTCTTTTACAATCTTTCTTGAAATTTTTTTCTTTTTTCTTTGCATTTTTTTTCAACACCTTGCATATTACACATCAACTTGCACAACCCCCACATTTGTCTTATTAAACACTTGCAAGCAAAAGAGCTCCTCCAATGAAAATGAACCAATGCTCTCCCATTCCTTAAAGTAAGGTAAAATCATGATTTTTCACATAAAGCATATAATGAGGTAAGACAAAGAATAGGCAAATAGGCTCAAGGGGTTAATCAAAGGGAAATAGTGCAAGGTTGGCTATTTGGCCAAAGTAGGTAATCACAAAAGAATGCCTCAATCATGTTCATGTATGTAAGTGAAAATGTAGCTTCAAAAAGAATCAAAGCAAGTTCTAGAGTGATCAATATGACATGAGTGAAAATCACACAAGAAAGAAAAGAATGGTATAAATGCTAAATCCATCTATCAAAAGGCTCAAAATCTCACCAGGTATGCATCTATCAAACTCAATTCATCAATCAAACATCCAAAACCAAGCATGCCAAATTCAAGATGACAGAAGAAATTTATAAATCATAACCTTGAATTTCAATTGCTTCAAACTCAAACTTCACAAATCTCAAAACATCATTGGAAACCAAATAAAAACACATAATTTTTTTTTTTTGGTTTTTAATGTAATTAAAATGTAAAAAATATAAAACAAAAATTAAAACAGTAAAACAGAGTAAAATCCTCCCCCACACTTAAATTCTACATTGTCCTCAATGTAAAGCTCAAAAGAGAAATAACATTCATCAAAATCATCAAGTAATGAAAGACAAGTAAAATAAAATGGAGGGAAAAAAAGAAACATCCTTATCAACTGAAGTAACAGAAGTAGATGAAGAGACTTCCACCAGGATCCCATTGGCGAAAGCATAATAACCAATTTATGCTTGAAATAACATGAGAGCTTCCACTGGGGTCCCATTGGCTGAAGTGTAATGACCAAGTTAAGCTTGAGACATGAGGGCTTCCACCGGGATCCCACTGGCCTTCCTTATTTTCCTTGGCTTCACTACTGAAGAGTAATATGTGCACTTCATCAACTTCATATGCATTGTTTCTATTGGACCATGGCCCAAAAACAAAATCCACTTCAGCAGTGTCCATCATCCGATTCTCTTCTTCCACCTTTGGAAACTCTTCAGTGGCCTGCAATTCCACCTCCCTTTGGGTCTTAGATTCTGCTTTGTAAATAAAATCATCAACTTTCAAGTCTGCAGAAATCTCAGCACGATTAGCACATATAATATCAGTACATGAGTGACAATGAATATAATTATTAAAACCAATAAAATCAAAAAATTCATCACACAACTCATCATACTGTCTCTCCACCACCTTAGGAAGGAGTTCAAGAATACTTACCTTGGGGGCCTTAGAGTTTTCCCCCTCCTCACTTACCTCTTCAAGCTCTGTTTTTTTCTTTTCAATGGTTTGTGAAGGAGAGGTGAGTTCATCTAGCGTCTTCCCACTTCGTAGTATGACAGCACTAGCATCTTCCTTCACATTCTCTTCTGATTGTGAGGGAAGTTCTTCAAAAATTTGGCTCTGGAACTTGCTGAGATCTGTGGCTAACTGATCCAAAGAGTTTTGCAGGTCATTACACATGGCCTGTGTTTCTTGTTGAAACTGAATGTTATTAGTGGTCATTTGTCTTATTAGCTCCTCCAGTAAAGGTTCAGGTTGCCTAGGAGGTTGAACTTGTTGCTGCCCATGACTCAAGTTAGGAGGATCCCACCACCCTGGATAATATGTATTGGAGTAGGGGTTGTAGTTGTCGGATGATTCAGAATATCCCCATACTGCCTCTACCTCCTCATTTGTGTCTACTAGGAAAGTGGGACACAAATCAGTGGGATGTCTAGATGATAAGCAAGTCTCACAAGCTTCCATGATTAATGGACATCAACACCTACAAACACTCAGAAAGAAAGAATCAAAAATTAAAATAAAACAAAAACAAAAACAGAGTAAAAATAGGAAACAAATTAATAGCGCAATTGGAAAATTGGTTCCCCGGCAACAGCGCCAAAATTTGGTGTGATGTGGAATGTGATTAAAAATAAATATCAAAAACAGTTGCCAAGTTCCACCAAACATATAAAAACCTTGCAACCAGTTGTAGTGAGCAAGGGTCGATCCACAGAGAACCAATTCAATTAACACTATCAATCAAATTCCTAAATTAAACTCTGATGAAAAATAAACAGTAAAAGTAAAAGGGGGTTTTGTTGATTAAAACTAAAAAGAGAAATTAAACTTAAACCAAAACAGTAAACACAATTTGAATTATCAAGTTGAAGATATTGGTTAAGAGATGGAATCCACCACTAGATTTATATGATTATGCCAACTTACATACCCTTTATACCAACATGATCAATTATGTTCTTATGTGATTGTGAGATAAATTCCCTGTTTTCCTTAAGTGTTAGCCAATTTAGCAACCGCTTAAATCAACTCCTAATCATCGATTAGTTATAAAGCAACCGCTCTTACAACTATCCAACAATTGCATTAAGATTTAAAAAATCAAACACACTAAGATCTAATCACACACCGGGATTAAATTACTTAGAATATATATTTCACTAGATCTATTATCGCAACCGCGCATAATATATCCAGATCTACCACTTTTATAATTGGTAAATAGCATAAAGATAATTATACCCACATAAACATTATACATTCTGCTAGATTTACTACTGCAACCGCGCATAATAAACTCAGATCTACCACTTTGAAAGTGGGAACAAGTATAAAAACCTTCATACCAACAATAGATTCAGAAATATATGAATAAAAACATAACTGTATTGATATAAAGAAATATGCAAGATTCACATAATCAAAACTAGGGTTTCATATTCTCTTAACCAAATAAGAAAACTAGCCACACATGGCAAATTCAAAAACAGAAGAAAAACATAGTTCAGAATGAAAGTGCAAAAGAAAATTGAAGATCAAACTAGTTTCCAAAGGATGGGGATGATCGATCTCCGATTGCTCGAACCCGAGACTCCAATCTTCGATCCAATCTTCCTCTCTCTTATTCTTTGAATCCTCTTCAGCCCCTTGGCTGCTCCCAGCCCAGACCTCCTTTAAGGGCTCTAAGCAACCCTATTTATAGGTTTTGAAACCTAATTTAGCATTAAAACTCGAATTTAAATTTCTGATGCGACGACACGGGCCATGTCATATGACACGACGCCTGTGCCCCGTACTTTTCTCATTGGCTCAATTCCATGTATTTCACAAGTCGAGAAGAACACGGCCTGGCCCCGTAATTTGACACGGCCGTGTCGTTTGACACGGCCCACCCCCGTCGGGTGACATGGGCCCCTGTAATTTGACACGCCTGTGCCCCGAATTCGACATGGGCCTTGTAATTTGACACCTTCATTTTCAGCCTGGATTCTTTACAAATGCTTTTCTTTCATTGCTTCAAGAGGTGATATTGATCTCCTTAAGCATTCATCTCTCTCCTTAAATGGTCATCAAGCTCGGTTCAATGCTAATGGACTCAAACACTCAAAGATATCCTGAAAAGCATAATTCATTTATGAGTGTTTATAATCACATTTAAGCATAGTTTCACAATAAACATCCAATTAAGCTCTAAAGCAGAAACTTAACTAAATATCAATAATTAAGCACATATGGAGTCCAATTAAATCAATCATAAGGTAATTAAAATATGGAAATAATCGACAGATCAGTGGACTAGCAAGTCTTTGCCTTGCCAGCTCTCTAGCATGATTCGCTCTCTGGATTGCCTCCAAGATTCTCATCCTAATTAACGAACTTGGACTACCATCAGAATCCCTATCGTGAGCTTGACGCCTCTGCCTTGACTGAGGTGGTGGGGACGACAGAGCACTAGTAATCTCTACAAAAACACCACTTTTTTGCATTATTTCCTCACTACTATTCTTTGACATTTTCCTCTCACAAATGGTGTTTCTAGAAAGGGAAAAATGGGTGGAGAAGGAGAGTACCTTGAGTTTAAACGATAAAAAAGGCTTGAAGAAAGTTGAAAACAACCAACAACCGTTGCTGGTACTAGCTAGAAATTGCCTTGGTTCGCTGGAGAAGAAGAAGCAAAAATGCTAGAGAAGGAGAAAAATGGGAAAAGAAACCCCCACTCCTATTTATAGGCGAGGAAAATCTCCCTAATTGTTGTCATGAAAGGGGGCAAAAGTGCCTCTTCTATATCTTTTGAAATTGAAAACAACTAATCATGATGTTACGAATCCCAAATAGTAGCTTCCACTATTCATCAACCACATGGCATACTATTTCTGAACCAGAGCAGTTGAAAAGACAACACTCAGAATGTTTAGAATTGAAGTGATGCATGACATTTCAGAAGGACACTTAAGCCGGATCATAGGCTTTCATCAAGATATCATGGTAAAACCATAATACACACCTTAGTTCTAGATCAAATTACACCAAAATTTGGATGGGCCCCTGATGCGGATTAAAAGTTACAAACCCAAGTGTAGGTTGTTTCAAGTAATAAATTCTCGAGAGTTCGAGATCGATCCACAGGGAATTGATCAAGAAATTTTTTTTGACGTAAAGTAAATATTTTGTCACAATAATAAAAGTGATAAAACTTAGTCACAAATAAAAAAAGACTTACTTGGGTTAGGAGATCCACTCTTGGTAAATAAAATAAGGACAAGATTAATTCTTTTTATAACTCAATTAGAATCCACACATAATGGAGGTTCCAATAGGAAAATATAACGTTCAAAATTCATTAAAAATTATATACGTAATTATATTATGATTCCTTTAATCATCTATTAACACCACCACTCATAAATGGGTTCAAGCATTCATTGTGTCAATATTTTATCTACAACAAATCAAGATCTCCACTTTATAAGGAGTGTTTTTAAATTGATTGGAAACAAAATACAACACATATAATGACCACTTGAAAATATTTCATTTAAGCACAAGAAAGAAATGAATCTAACCTTATTTCATTACTAAGAGCTTCACTCTTTCACCTGAGTAAAATAAAACTTAGTTACTCATAGACAAGAAGAAATGAAGAAAGAAGAAGAAGAATATGAACATAACTTCAATTTAGAACAAAAGAAAATTACAACAATATAAACAAACAATACAATAGCATGATCTTAATCTCTAAGACTCAGACCCTTAAATGATCTGCCAATGGTACCTTTTATAGAGGATTAGGGATACAAAATAATAAGGGAACTGAGTCATGAGTGAGTGGATGAGTGGACAATGAGTGGAAAATGCCAAATGACTTTTGATGAGTGAAAAATTATGGAGATTCTTTGTCTCTGAAATCATTCAGTTCTGAAGTCATTGCATTCGTCATTTTTTCACCAACTGGTCTTCAAGAAAGTTGTAGGCCTGGATATTAGGTTTCAAATTCCGTTGTTTTGAGCCTAAAATCATTCCTACAACTCAATATATGGTCTGATTACTACACATTACTCAGGCCTAGTGACAGTTCCTCTGTTCTGACTTGTAAGCCCAATATAACCTAGTGAACCTTAGACTCTCGAAAAGTGTTGAACATAAAAGTTGTAGATTTGGGTCTTAACTATCAACCATCAAAATTTCAACCTATTTGACACCTTATATCCCAAGATATGTCATGAACAATATGCATAAGTCAAGCTGTCAGGATCAACACCATAGTTCTTGCTTCAACTCCAATTTGAGTTATCCAAACGTGTGATTTGGCCTTTGAGGTCTTTATGAAAGTTGTAGGGAATTGTCTAACTTTCCTACAAGACCAGAATCACATCAACCAGATATTTACAACTCAAATTATAGCCAGTTTACTGAACACTGCCAAAAAGATAAATTAAGGCTAATTCATGCAATAATTCTTTTAATAATCCAATAAGGTCCAATATCATAAAATGTGTCAAAACCAACTTAATTAAATCTAATTGAACCTTAAGAAACCCAATAAAAGGATTATAAAATGTATAAAATATATTGTTATCAACCCCTGTTCGCTCTTTTACTCATCGCAAGTGCACGAGTCGCACTTATAATATAGTCAAGAGTCAAATATCGTTCCCACGAGGATAATGATACTTCCAAAGTTAAATATCAACCAATAACTTAAGTAATTCTATTCAAGAACATAAAAAATAAAGAAAAGCATATAAACTAAAGACTGAAAAGTGATAAATTAAAAATAAATATAATGGATAGAGATTAGGGAATCCTTCTCTACCCTTTACTTCAATTGCTAATATGCAACCCACCAAATCAACATAAATGAATTATTTAGTTAGCTTGGGAATCTAATTTAGTTAAAACCCTATGTTTAGGTCAATCAACCATGCTTCAATTGCCCAACTCACTATGTTTTCATGAGAGCTAGTGCAAAATCCACTCATTAAGATTTATTCTCAAACACCTGTTATGCATGGCTAAGAGGTATATTTCTATCCCATTAGTGAATCACGAAAATAGAACCACAAAACTCATGTTCATGATACAAGGGTGAGAAGGGAGAATAGAGAAAAGAGAAGAAAGCTCATGGATATGTCTTTGATGCTTGAATCCTCCTCTATAAGAAAGACGACCTCCAACCTTATCTCCCCTAGCTTCCTCTCGGCCCCAAACGTGAAAACCAAGCGTAACTTCTCAAAACCTTAAAGCCTCTCTCTACCAAAACTAATAAAATAGTATTTATAAGCTCAGAAAATAGAGTCATGCCGTGGTGCCACACATACCACACTGCGGTGTATATGCAATTTAGGTCACCATGCCGCGGCATACGCTCCTTTGCGTCGCGATGTTCAAGCCTCGGGTCCTCTGTATTGATGCAGGGGATGCACCACGTCGCTACATTGATATTCCTACGCCGTGGTGTGAGATGATGGAATGCAAACTTGGATTTCTCTTCCAATTCTGGTCCAATTCCTCTAAATTTCAGCTTGATTGGAGCCCTTCCTAAAATAGAGAAATCACCAAGTCAATCACAATTACAAATTCACTTAATCACTTATAAAATATGCATAATTTTCTCAAAAACACATAGGAAGATATCCAAATTAGAATTTGACAAATATAAACCTAAAACCTTCCATATATGTACAACAAATAAGGACTAAACATTCTTTATAACGTAGAGATAGGACACAAATAACTACATTTCATGGAATTATCACACCCCCAAACCTAGATTATTGTTAGTCCTCGAGCAAAACAAAGTATGACTAAAGAAACCTACCTAACAATCATGCTCAACATGCATTCAACATCTAATATAATTTCAATTTTGTAATTAAACCACAACCAGTGTACAATGATTGTATAGCCCTCAAAAAGTGCAAATGTCTTATAATCAGTTTCACACATACACAATCCTTAACATGCTAACAATTCAGTTTCCTTCTATGCAATTCACATTTTCCACAAACATGCAAGATAAACTTCTCCTAGTCAAGTCATACTCATTCAGATAAGTTTATGAGCCTACATGTATATGAATCATATATTCCACAAAATTGAATCTAAACTCTCTCTCTACTAATGTAAATCACACAAAACTGAGGATCAAAAGAAACTTTAACAGCTTGTAATGTAAGGCTAATGATAATAGGCGTATGAAAAAAAATAGGGAAAGGATACAGTACAAACATTGAGAAACATAAACATGTTATTTCAAAGCTTGAACCTCTGAACGATATTAGTAAGGTATTTAATAGTGAAAGAAGAAAACTTGCCAGAACCATTCAATGCTTTTCGTACTTTTCTTTTCTTATACTTTACCTTGCTTTTCTTTTCTTTTCTTTTCTTTCTTTTTCATCATTTTTTCTTTTTTTCTTTTTTTTTTTTTCATTATGCAAAGCAATGCTTCTTTCTTTGATTGTATCTGGTTCCTTCAAGCTCATTTTGTATTAAATATGAATTAATACCCCTAATCAATCGACTCACTTCAAGAAATAATATATCATGTACTCAATAAACAATTATGGTAGGAAGAAAAATGCAATGCTTTCACATGCATTAGAATGGTTAACAGGTTAACGAATATAAGGGTGTTGAAAAATAAATAAGGCTGAACATTTATAAAGCTTCAAAAGGAGACCTATGGATAGTTCATTTCAGGGTAAGCTCGAAAGGCTCAATCGGTCAAAACAATGCCCTAATCATTTCCTCAATAATGCATAATCTAGGATTTCGCCTCAAGAGAGTTTAAAATAATTTCTAGGATAATCGAAACTCTACATGTACATTCATAAACTTTTTCTAGACATGCACTCTTATCATTTTCAAAGTTACACGTGCATCTAAGTGGGATGTAAATCATCCATAAAAAGTGACTGAATTGTTTTACATGCTTCATGATCGCAAATGGTTTCACTGTAAAAGGAGCAAATAGCAACCTTATATATCATTGGACAACCAAAACTACACCAGCAATTAGCAACATATCATGCATTCAAATAGATCCAACTTTTTCAATCCAAGCATGGATAACATCATGTGCCTAATGTTAAAAATTGAAAATTCTTCGTAAAGCCCATCAGTAATAGTCAACGCTATATAGAAACATGATAATATGATGGTTATCACTACTGCATACAGTAAATATCATCACATGTCATACATTCTACATTACAACATCCAAAGCATGTAATGATACCCCCAAACCAAAGTGAGACAACGCTCTCACTTTATATGGCACAAAGGGTACCTAAAATTAGCAAAAATATGTACACTGTTAGTCTAAGCATACTAAAATTTAGAATAACATAAAAATAAACAAAATATGTATAAAACAAGGGTTAACATCGCGACATGAACCTGCCTGCGCTACGGCATGTAGCTCATCTGCAGAATTCTGTAAAAAAATCACACTTGCGTTGCGGTGTGAAGTGTCTTGCACCACGGCATGAGAGATCAGCCTGCAAAATTTTGCAGCAAACACAGTTTTGCTGCCAATTTTGCTTCCCTAGGGTCTTCAGCACCTACAAAACTTGTCCAAAAAGTTAGATTACAATATATACAACAAAAATATAATAAAATTATAAAATCAACATACTACCTATTTAATGCAAAAAGAAAAGACATAAACATAAACTTGGGCTCCCTCCCAAAAGGGCCTGAGTTATAGTCCCGGAAGGACTTTGTCAAATTTATTTGCGCGCACGAGTGATCTTCTTGTACTTGATTGAAGATTTTTCTTTTGAGGAGTCACGAACTCCTATAAGGACTTCATATGATTTTGGTCATCCATCATTGTTATTATACCTAAAACAAAACAGATTGAAAAACTTAAATAAAAATGAACTATACAAAACTTGAATTAGAACTACCTAAGCTCATTGTCAATATTAATAATATAGAAATAAACCGTTATCGCCGGTAACGGCGCCAAAAACTTATTTGCTCTTTTGGTTACCGCAAGTGTACGGGTCATACTTGTAATATAGTCAAGAGTCAGATATTGTTCCCAGGAGGATAAGGATACTTCCAAAGCTAAATATCAACCAATAGCTTAAGTAATTCTATTCAAGAACATAAAAAAATAAAGAAAAACATATAAACTAAAGACTGAAAAGTAATAAATTGAAAATAAACATAATGTATAGAGATTAGGGAATCTTTCTTCATCCTTTACTTCAATTGCTAATATACAACCCTCCAAATCAATATAAATGAATTGTTTAGTTAGCTTGAGAATCTAATTTAGTTAAAAGCCTATGTCTAGGTTAATCAATCATGCTTCAATTGCCCAACTCACTATGTTTCCATGAGAGCTAGTGCAAAATCCACTCATTAAGATTTATTCTCAAACACCTGCTATGCATGGCTAAGAGGTATATTTCTATCCCATTAGCGAATCAACTTAGCTCCTCCATGAGAATGAAATCGAACATGCATCAACCATACATATGATCTCAAATTCAAATTCTTATGTCTAGGTTCATCAGATTTCAAATAATCACTTAAAAGTTGATCAGATAATTAAGAGTATTAAGAACAATATGATTGAACAAAACCAAATCATATATATCAACTCAAAGGAGTACAAAATTAACAATATCCATAAAAAGATCCAAAGTAATCCCTAATACAGCTAAGCTACTCATGAATCACGAAAATAGAACTACAAAACTCATGTTCATGATACAAAGGAGAGAAGGAAGAAGAGGGAAAAAAGAAGGAAGCTCATGGATGTGTCTTTGATGCTTGAATCCTCCTCCATGAGGAAGATGGCCTCCAATTTTAGCTCCCCTAGCTTCCTCTCAGCCCCAAACGTGAAAACCAGGCGCAGCTTCTCTAAACCTTAAAGCCTCTCTCGACCAAAACTAATAAAACAGTATTTATAAGCTCAGAAAACAGAGTCACACCGCGGTGCCACACATATCACATTGCGGCGCATGTGCAATTTAGGTCACCACGTCGCAGCATACACTCCTTTGCGCCGCGCCATTCAAGCCTCAGGTCCTCTGTATTAATGCAGGGGATGCACCACGCCGCGACATTGATATTCCTGTGCCGCGGCGTGAGACGCTGAAATGCAAACTTGACTTTCTCTTCCAATTCTGGTCCAATTCTTTCAAATTTCAGCTTGATTGGAACACTTCCTAAAATAGAGAAATCACCAAGTTAATTACAATTACAAATCCACTTAATCACTTACAAAATATGCACAATTTTCTCAAAAATATATAGGAAGATATCTAAATTAGAATTTGACAAATATAAACCTAAAACCTTCTATATATGTACAATAAATAAGGACTAAGCATTCTTTATAGCACAAAGATAGGGGACAAATAACTATATTTCATGGAGTTATCAGCCCCACAAACAAATCTGTATAGGGGCAACCTACTATGTATCCCGAATAACAGTATGATAACTTAAGTAGAGTGATCCATTTCGAATCCCGACCTTACTCATTAATACTGGGGGCATGCTATGACACATCATGGACCTCGACCCTTTGGAAAAAACATCGCGAGATTCGACATTTATGTTATGACTTGGATCCTTTTATCCAATGTATGTTGTGTGCTCCTACTGAACTCGAATATCTTGACACTTAGCTATCACATATAAGCGCCAAATTAGGGGCAACTATCCTAGACCAGGTTTTGGGTTAGCGGTTCAGGAGCAACTCAGCCCACCAAAATAAGATCCCAGATATTTATGCGCACTATTAGATAAGTTAATCTACCTATTTATGAGACACAAATATCTCACAAAATCCCTCATAGATAAAGATACTAATTACGTCCCTCATAAATAGGAAAATTAGTTATCAGAGATAACAATCTCATGGATTTTGATCCTAAACAATAACATTTAATTTAGATTGAACTAGGATTCTTATCACCTAGCTAAGACACTCCTATAAATACCTTGCAAGGTCTCAAAGGTATGCATTTAATTTCAAATACTATCCACCTTGTGCATGATCACACTTGAGTGTCGAAGTACCTTTTACAAATACTCACCCGCTCGCACCACCATCGCAGTCGTTGTGCTACAGAAGATTCCACCTTCATCAACCAATTCAGGTATTAATATGAACCTTGTTCAGAATAGTTTCTTCCATTAATTTTTGTTATAATGTTGTTATAACATCGTCAATTGGCTAACAAAATAAATAGTTTTTAATCCATTTAGGAGCTCCTTTAGATGCTCATTTTCTCTGTAAAATGTCAAACATATGCTCATTCATTCTAATAAGTACTGATTCATCTGAGTATATATTTCTTTATCCAATAGGTATTCCTTAATTCTAAAGAGTTTATTTCTTCTAATTTTTTTTGTCTAATAGGTACTCTTTTCTACTCTGTAAAATATCTAGTACAAACTAAATTAACAGTGTTAGAATGAAAGTTAACAGTATGAACTATTTTAAAAACTTTTAAAAGTGTTAGAACTGATTTGAAAAGAAAAAATTATAAGGATTAAATTGAAAATGAATATAAATTATAAAAACCAAAACTTAAATTTAACTTAATATAAATTAAATTTTTATGATATAATAATGATATTTACATTAATGTTTTTATTTAAATATTCCTTTTTTAATAATAACAACACAGATTGCACGTCAAAAATAATAATAATAACAGAGATTTCCAAGAAGAATTCATCCAAAAAAATTAAACCCAATTTTTTTTAAAAATAATATGTCTTCGTCCTTACTCCTTTCAAATCTGAGTTAAACTAAAAATTGTGAGTGTTTTTTTTTTTTTTTTTACATTGACAATATTTGGGTTCAAACCTTAAATATTACAAATAAATTTCTGACACACCTTAAGTTAAAATCATGTCAGTAGAACCTTTTTACAAATTGTGATATTGCTCAAAAAACTTTTATTTACAACCGCAGATAGCCTTTATTAAACCCGTTTATTTTTTGACACTTAACCATAATATAATACATCAAAAATGGATATTGTTGCAATCTACTACCCGAGGCAGTGGTCTTTGGACTGCTTAGTGTTCCTTGAGAGCTCCACGTCAATTGGTTGTGATGGTCCACTGGTTGGCGATGAGATGGGGTACCATAAAAAATACTTTTGATACTTGAGTCAATCTTAGAATTATATAAGAGTAAAAGTAAGTATAGGCAAAGAAAGAGAACATACTATAGGCACCTTATAATGTGTGTTTTATATAGGGGGTGAGGCCCCTAAGAGGGTCCACGATGGTGGGTCGGGTCAATCCAAAGGATGATAGAACCGGTCCCGGTCCAATGGACTTGCTACACAGTCCACAACTCTCAACTCAGAGCTTAGAAGTCTCAAAGCAATCAAGTTTGAAGAGCTGTGGTTACCTTATTCTCTGAGGCCTGCAAATTACTTGGGTGCGCTATGATTGGAGCTTGTTGGCATAATTTTCAAGATTTTTTGCTCGTCTATCCTTCTGAAGGGAGTGTCATTCATCCTTTTGAAAAGGCACTCTTCCGTCCTTTCGAAGAGAGTGCTCATTCATCCTTCTAAAGAAGCACTCATTTGTCCTTCCAAATAGAGTCCTCATTCATCCTTTCGAAGTGAGTGCTCATCATATAGATGTGAAGAAAATGAGCACGCTATCTAATGGGTGGACCTTGTTGGGCCCATTGGCCAAGACCGAGTCTATCTTCCCCAGGGTCGACATCTTGGACCCTCTTAAGAGCTTCACCCCCTATATAAATCATACACTATTGGGTGCCTTTGGTATGTTCTTTTTCTTTACCTTTACTTTTAGTCCCATCTGATTTTGAGAATGACTTGAGTGTCGAAGTGTTTTTGTAGGTAACTCACCCTGTCTTTGGCTGGCTAAGCATCACAACTGACTGATGTGAAGCTCTCCATCGACACCAAACAGTCCGAAGACTACCCCTTAAGTAGAGAATGGAACATATACTAATTGTTAAAAAAGGCATATAAATAAAGAATGTAATTGTTGAAAAGAAAACCAATTAGAAGTTACAATTTTTATTAAAATTCAAGAGAACAATTTTTACATTTTTTAATTGAACATATTTTTCATCATGACAATCATTGGAATTTGATTTATTATAGAAAAACCTATAGCATATACGATAGAAATAAGGAGAGACTCATCTAAGCTTAACATGATGGGGTAAAGGAATTTCATGTCAAGATACAAATACAGATTATGCAGCTCAGATTTATAAATGAGCCTAATTATTTATGACCAAAGTTCACTGCCTAATTATTGATGACCAAAGTTCACTACCCACCCTTGCTTTTCATAGTTATTATCCCCTCAAGAATAGGATAACTGAGAGCCATTAGATAGTTGAGCAGGAAAAATTGACCAAACATCTCTTCAAAATCCTTCACATTGAGAAGTCTCCATAAACCCCCAACGAAGCAAACTATGTTCACTATGAGTAATACAACCAATGGAGACATGAACAAAGCTGCACCTTCGAAATCAAACCTACCCTGCTCATATTTCTTGAGCTTCTCTTTGTCAATGGCTTTGTTTGATAAAGTGAATTTCACCTTGTTCAACCCTAACCATTTCTTGGTTGCATCTATAAGTGCGAATAAGCTTCCAGTAACTGACTTTAGAATCCAAATTCTTTGTTCATCCCACCACATTTTCACAGAGCCACCGCCAGAAAGGACCTCAATCAAATGCTGAATCTGGGTGGATACATACGGTATTGCAAAAACTGCAAACCAGGGGTCTGTAACCTGTAACATAAATAAATAAAATCATGTGAAATAAATAAATAATTCAAGTGCAATTCTACTTAGTTAAATATTTATATATTCAATAAAGGAAAAATCTTATAGTAGTATATTGGGAAAAAGAAAAAAAAAATGATAGTGAGTAGTGACAAATATAAATAGCAGTAGTAGTAGCTGTAGTTAAGGACTTGTGTTGGAACCTCACCTTTGGAAACACAGGAATTCCTTTCAAGAAGCATACTTGAGGAACGATGCCATATAGGATGAAGGCAACAGCATATTGGGTTGTGATTGTCAAGAAGCAAAAGGTAAAACTATGAATAATGGGCATTCTAGAAATCCCATAAGTGAAAGGGCTATATTTGGAGACTCCAAGCAAGCAAAGTTCAGATAACCACTTCACCAACTGAAGCATTCCCTCCTTGATATCAGTGGGGGCACAACCCAAGAAACATGGTCTTTTTGGGTAAAGGTAGGTTGATCTCCATCCTCTGCAGTGGAGAAGATAGCCAGTAACTGTACTCTCCAGTAATATGGCATACGAGAATCCTACCTGTGGGTAGCAATCAAGTTACATTTACAAAATTGTCAATTTTTGTCCATAACAAGCTAATTATTGATCACTGAATATCAAAGGCTGATAGGTACATATGTTTCTGTATGTATGTATACTTGCCTCGTTACCCCAATTTGTGTTTGTCTCATAGGAACAAGAGGCCACGACTTGGGCTTCTTGTAAAATTCCATCTCTTGGAATATTCTTTTTGGCAGTTTGTTGTCCACGGATGGCCTTGAGTGATTCTATGTACATGGTAGAATTACCAAAGTTCTTTTGTGCATCAAGCAGATAGTCATCTACCATAATAAATAAAAAACCACACGAGCTGACGAATCAGAAATCATTTATTGGGCATGATCAATACCTTTTTCTTTTGGAAAAATGTATGGTCAATACTTTATCACCCTAAAATAGAATCCTATAGAAAATGAGTGACGCGGTGGGTAGGCCAAACTTTATAAGCTACATTTTTTTAAAGGATAAAATTAAGGTATATTTTTTTATGTTTATTATATCTATTTCATTACTCTAATTATGATATGTATTCATTAATGTTCTCTCTCATACTCTTTTTTTTAAACACACACATATTATAGCTTAATTGAATATAATAAACATAAAAAAATAAACCTAAATTTTGTCCTTTATTAACTAACGTTATGGGTAGAGACATTGGATAAAATGCAAGGAATTCGGAAATGACAGTTCTATCTTGGTATTTGTACAACAACAATGATATTTACAGACTACATTCCTTAAAATTTTAGTACTTTTATTCGTCTAACTTTTATACGTTTAATTTTTTTTCAACCTACTCACAAACTCATTTTATATCTCACAAGAATGCTACAGTTACATACAAATTGATTTGACATTTCTCTCACATTAATATTAGTATAAATACAGTGTACATATAAAAGTTATACGCAAAACATTTTCCTTCAAATTCCACACAAGAAGTGAAAAACTATCACGACCCTTCTTTAATTTCTCTTTTTTTCTTCTTTTTCTCTTTCTTCCTCCCTTTCCATCAATGGCTCTCCCACTCTCGGTATGTACATAACTTTTCCGTTTGTATAATCCATATCAATGGTCAGAATGTTGGATTGTACAATCAATATATATATATATAAGGATATTTTAATAAGGTTTAATTAACATGGAGTACTAAATTAATTACCAAAACAAAAACAAAAAAGAGCATGGAAGACTCTAAATTACCAAAAATATGAAGACTAGAAAGATTGTAACTTTTTATTAGATCTTGAGTGAGATTCAAAAGACAGTTTATTTTATATAGTCAAATATATCAATAAAAAATAAGTAATGATATTTGTACATCACTTTTTTTATACTATTCTTTCATCATTTCCATTTAAGATAATAAAATAAGATAAACACACTTTCTAATACATATTTTTTATTTTTCTTCCCAAAAGAGTAGGTGTAAATGAAAAACACAAAAACACGGTGTAAAAATCATTTCCCATAAAAGAAATTATAGTGAGGCCATATGTACCTTTTTGGTTTGGGCTTCCAAAGAGTAATGCACTTCTACTTAAGTAATTGCCACTGCCAGAAAGACCTGGGCCTCTTAGTCCATCCATTCCTTGCCACATTGTCTAAAAGAATTCACAATATGTCATTGGTTAGGTCAAACACAAACAAACAACCAGATGTGGAAGAGAAAAGTCAAGGCTTAATAATTTGTTGGTTTACCTTAAAAGCGGTCCTAGATTGATTATCATAGATGTCTTTCTTGCTAAGGTTGTGAAACATTTGAGGGAATTGGACAAAAGCCATATCTTTAGAGGTTTCAGGATCAAGAAAGAAGCACATGGCTTGTTTGGCTGAGGATGGGTCATTGCAATACATGTCACAATCCACTACCAGTAAATAAGGGCCGTTGCTGATTAGCCCCGAGACTCTGAGCTGCAACCACAATTGATGAAGTGCTACACTGATTAAGTATACCAAAAATTCAGAAAGAAAGAGAAAGAAAAGTAGAGATCATATTCAGTGAGTACACACCAATGTGTTGAGGGCTCCTCCTTTGTATCTGTGAGGAACGGATAGCCTTCTTTCACGAGACACGTAAACAACAAGTGGCATTTCGGTTTGGTCATTTATAATCTGAAAAATAATAATAAAATAACATCATCAACCAGATATTACTTTCAGATAGCCTGAAAGGAATTTTTTTAGCCTAAAAATTGAGTAAGTCTTCATTTTAATTCTGAAATTGTAAGTATCAATCATATTATTCTTTAATTTTAAGAATTATTTATATTAGCATTTGAAATTATAATTTGTAAGTTAAATTGGTCTTTCTATAAGGATTAATATGATCAATGCTAAAAATTAATTTGATTGAGAATTATAATTTCAAAAACTAATGTGATTGATTTTTATAATGAAGAACTAATATAATCGATGCTTATAATTTCAAAGAATAAAATAAAAATTTACTCTTAAAAAAAATTTATAGATTAGATGCTTTTTATTTTTCCCTTAACATTCAGGTTCGAAAATTTTGTATATAACTTTATAAATTTGTTTCAATGGGGTCATTCATAGATTCGCTCCACAGATTGAAGTGAACGCAGATAAAGTTAGAAAGAGACCAGAAAAAAATTTTAAGTTAATATATTTTCATCAAACATGACAATACAAGAAATTTGATGATAAGCGGCAGATTTTTTTAGCGGAATTCACACTATTGGTATTCTTGAAAATTTCTGACAAAAGTATCTGTTGGAAAACTAAACATCAAGAAAAAATTATTAAATGAAAAATAAATAAATTTTTGGCTTATTAATCTTGGCGGATTATCTACTGGTAAATGTATCAGTTTTGTTTTTTAAGATTTTTCAATAGATTAATTCCATTGAAAAATTTCTTCAACTTCTGAAGAAGAGTGCCAGCCAATTCCCTGTGGATTATCCGCTAGAAATTTCACGCTAGTTACTCGAGTAACAAACCAATTACATTTTCCAATGATTCTAGTGGATTAGCTGCTAGAAATTTGAAAATACTTTGCATAAAATATTTTTGGCAAAGGAAACTTTTTTTAAAGAGTCGAGCACGACTCATTTCTCTTCCATTTCTATGACTATCTCCTCCTTCCTCTCCCTCTTCTTCGTCCTCTCTCCCTACTCCTCTCCCTGCTCTCCATCCATTCTCCCCCTTCCTCCCTCTTCTCCATCCTTTCCCCCCCTCAACCACCGAGCTCCATCCTTCGAGTGCTGCCTCCAGTAAAAATGTCAGTCCTTGACTCATCTAACGCTGAAATTCGTTAGTAATTTCTAGCGGATTCCTATTTCTAGCAAGCATTTTTTCAAGAAACGAAAATTCGTCAAAAATCTGTTAGGGGAATTAACAGTGGATTTGGCCACTGGTAATTCAGGAATTTCTTACAGTGTGACTATTAGGGGTGTCCACTAGGTGGGTTAGATAGATTTTGTGACATTTTCAGACTCAATCCACTCATCAAATCCACGAGTCCGATATACATTAAAAAAATTCTTTTATGCTCAAATAAATGTCGAAATACGAATTCAAACATTCATAACACATAATACATCTTCATTAAATACAATATATGTGTCAAATAAACTAAAAAGTCATATAATCAGTCTCAAATAAACTAAATAAATATAACAAGTCTCACTAAGTTAACATAAGTATAAAATTAACTAAAGTGAGCTAACAGGTGCTAAAAGTCATAATCAACAAACCACATTAGTTAATCAAAGTCACTATCATCACATTTAACATTTGGATTGACATAATCATTTAATTTATTTTCAATTTTCTTAAGATACTCGTTGTCATCTAGGTAATTTACTGGATTTTCATTACAGTGGTCAATTAGATGTTTCATGAGTTTCTCATCTTTATTTTCTTGGCCACATTTTCTCAATGTGACCACAATGCCTATACGTAAACTTAATTGGCACTACAACAAATTCGGAGGAAAACAACTTGAAATGTCAATATGGCTAAATGATTTTTATAAAGAAAACAAGAAACAAAAACTATTTAGGTTGGTTGAGCTTGTACGGGTTGACACTTTTCAAACCTGTTACCTGAACCGTACCTTGCGGGTTGGAGTGTTTTTCAACCTAAACCTCGGACCCAATCCAACCTATATTTTGTAGGTAGGGGTGTAAATAGGTCAGGGCGCCCTTTAGGGGCCTATGGCCTAACCTGTTCGAGACCTAACCTGTTTACTAAACAAGCTGGATCAAGACTTTTTTAAAAGTTTGTTTAGGTAAAAAGGCTAGGCCTTAAGCCATCTTTTAGGCCACGATGGGCCTGTCTTTCTGTTTAACTATATATAATATAATAATATATATTATAATAATAATTAATTATTATTAATTTATTATAATATATTAATATATTTTAAAATTAAATTTTAATAAAAGTTAATAAATAAAACCTAAGTTAGTAAGTTAGAATAAAAATAACATATTCGAATTAGAATTATCTTATAACTTAACAATCACCCTTACTTTTATAAATGTTTACCACTTTCTTACTCTAGTCTTTGATCGATGTGGGAATTGAAATTTTTTTAATGAAAAGCTATAAAATGAAATGGATACAGTATCAACTTATCTATAAAGCCACACAACCTGACTAGATGAAACAATGGTCCATAGAAATCATATTATGTTGACTGATTTAGAATTTCGTCACTTGAAAAAGATTAGAATGACTTATTGAAGGAACATTATCAACTTTGCGAGCGTGATATATACCTCTACATGCACAACGCAAAGCGTTGAATCTTCGGTGAATGAGGAATTGGCACTCCTAACCTCTGTGTTCTCTTCATGCAGTATGTGAATGATTTCACAGAAAATGAACTGGTTATCCAACTCACATGTCAGAACAACTTGTAGAATGGAACCCACTTCGTGAATCTCAAGTTGTGGAGATTTTGGGCTTCCCTTTGCATTAAAAGCAGTAGTGAAGCAGCAACCACAGGATCTCTTATTCCTTACCACTAAGCTCTCTTTCTTCTCTTGTGCCATTTTCACCTTTCATAAGTCCCACATCGATCAAAGACGAGAGCAAGAAAGTGATGAGTATTTATAAAAGTAGGAGGTGAGTGTTAAGTTATAACAAAAGTATATACTGACCTATTTCAGAGTTTAGACTTGTTAGCTTATGTAAAGGTCTACTGACCTATTTAAAAGGTAGGTCTATTAGCCTATGTAAAGGCTTGTTGGCCTATTTAAAGATAGACTTATTAGCCTATTTAAAAGCCTGTTAGCCTATTTAAAGGTAAGCTTATTATCCTATTTAAAGGTTTCATTGCAAAGTAGGCATTTTAAATAGGCTTTCAAGTCAGGCCAGACTTTTAAAAAGACTAGGTTGGGGCTTTAAAAATCAACTTATTTTAGCCTCATAGGCCTTATAATTGGGATACAAGCCAGACTTATTTAAAACAAAGCCTAACTTGACCTATTTCCATCACATCTGTCCTCCGTATTCATGAGGGAGTTATTATAATGAAACCTCTTTTGATTCTGACATGAGTATGACCTATGTAGGTAATGCCAATAACTCGAAGATGGGACAATGAAAGGCGGCAACATCAGAACCAAAGGAATATATATTTCCCTAAGATGTCAACTTGTACCAGTGGGTTGACCGTGAAGTTTTGGGTACCATGTCTATTGTCAAACTTTGGAGGGTGCTAGAGCTAAACAAGAGCATCTTCATCTTATAGAAGGTTGATTGCGGGATAACGAATACATGATCTGAGCTTCTTCAAATCAAGAAAGAGTTTGTTCAACCAGAACGGAAGGTGACCATTTTGTTTATATGTTCACTGTTCACCTGCATCGATGTTCGTCTTCCTTTCTTCGTCTTCAAGATCGGTGTTCTGAACCATCTATGAGTGGCTCCAACCCAACTTCATCCAAATGCATGGGGTTTCATCTTGACGTATGAGCTCATCTATAAAACTTTTGATGGTCGTATTCCATGGAGTTATTATTCTTCCTCTTCACCCAATTTTTACCCTCTAGGAACAACTTTCAAAAAAGGTGGGTTACTCTGAACACACAGGCAGGACGCAAGGTGTTTAAACTATATCAAAAATCTTTCAAGAACTTCAAAAAAGATTTTTTCCAAGTAGAAGGAGCTCTGGGGTTAATGTCTTTTTATGTTACCCTGGAGGGCGAACCAAGAATATATTTATACTAGATGCAGATGGTTTGGGATCAGAGTCAGGAAGAAATAGAGACTTCATTGTCCTTGTTAATAGAAAGTGAGACCAACATTCTCAACTTTTTAGTTGAGTAGGCTGATAATTGTGGGGTCATCTACTATAAAGATATTCTAGATGAGCCTTCCAACTCTTTAAGACAACTTTTAGGTACATCGATTTGAGTATATTGATAATTTTGTGTTTCATAATTTCTTCTAAGTGTAATAACATGCATATTCTCTTTTTGCAGAAAGTATAGCACCACTCGGTGGTCTTGAAGCTCTGGCACTACGTTTGGCCTAAAGGAAGGCTGGGGCATCGAGCTCTGCATCCTAGCCTGTAGTCCCAGTTTCTCCACCTTAAACTCAACCTCAGGAGGTGGATCTCGGGTTTCTTACCCAACCATTCCGGCTGCACAAGAGGAAGGGAGATGGATGGCGGGAGCCCAAAGGAAAAAAAGGTCAGTGACTGAGGTGGCACCGATTAATCTTAACCTTGGCCGAGAGTCTGAAGTCCCGGAGGGCGCCCTTCTCTAGTTTGTTACTAGGTCCATTTGGGACAACAGGGTTGATCTAGGGCAAATCATTAATAGTGCCCTTCTTACCCAAGTTAATCAAGATGTCCTGATTGAGCAAGACTTAATTGAAATTATCCGAGATGCCTAAGTCCAAGCTCTTCGCAATGCCTCTGTGCTCTAGTTCCTAGAATCCACCTTCGAGTCTATTCATCAGACTTAGGAACTGAAGAAAAAGTTAGACACCCTTCAAGGTGATAAAAAGAAGCTAGAGCTGATGGTGGCCCAGAGGACGGGCACTTGGCTAGGTGAACGAAGAGCTCAATCTGCAGAGGGCCGAAATAACCAAGCTCCAAAAGAAGGTCGAGGAAGGAAAAGCTCGGGAGAAGATCTTGAAAGATCAAATTTCTTCAACTGAGTCTAGCTTGACTACACTCTACACTAAAAATGAAATCCTCAAACAATCTGAGGCGAAACTCAAGAATGATGTGTTATATCTAGAAGATGAGTAGGCTGCTTCGGTGGACGACTTCTTTCTCAATGCGCTTGCCCAACTTCACCTCTTGAACCCAGACCTCGTTACCGAAGGGACCGAATCACTTAAGGTGGTCAGAGATAGTTACATCGTAGATGCCATCTCGGAAGCTGCATCAGTGAATCAGGTTCGTGCAATGAATGGCGATGAGGAAGAGGGTGACGAGAGTGAGGAGGCTGGCCAAGAAGAAGCTGAGGTGGAGGAGGCCGACCACGGAGAGCATAACCCAGATTCTTATTTTTTTTTCTAGTTTACGCCCTGCGTGGGATTAATTTTGAATGTATATGGATAGGTCCCGAGCTTCAAATATTTCTTCTAACTTTAATAACTTAGAATATTTTCTGCTTTGCATTTCTTCCTACTTCCTTTTAGTTTTTCCAACTGGGATGGGTTCAATGCTCTATCTCGGTGTTTTTTTTTTTCAATTGACACTTATCAATTTTTTGTCCATGTTTGTTCGCATAGCTGTCTATTTTGTGAGTTTGACCTTTCTGATATATCGTATTTCAGCTCTTACTCATCGCTAGAGTCTTTTGACACTTAGCCAAATTTCTAAGTGTGGTTTTGATGTGGAAGCTTCTTGGGGTGGTATCTTTTTTCTGGATACTAGCAAATATTGTTGCCTTATCCCAAGCATTGGTTAGATACTTTAAACCTCTTTAAACTTGCTTCAAGTTTATGGGTTAAGGTCAGGTTCATTATGACATGGGTTAAAACAAATAAACTCGCTCCTAGAGCGTGGAGAATGGTCAAGTGAGTTGCCTTTTTTTACCTTCATTTGTGTATCAGAATATCTTATCGAAGGTGGACCTTATATCCCTTGGACCTCTCCAAGGTGTGATAACCTTATAAGTTGCAATAGTTGCAAATGTGTAAAATAACCAGGTACAACGACTTCCCAAATGTGGGCAATGTGGCATTGTTCCTCCAACAAATCCAAGTTATAGTGGATGAGGTATGTGTTGACCTCTTCAGAGAAATTCTACCTCCTCCAACTCGGTTCCCCTATTTCCACTGGTATCATGGCCTCACAACTATAAGTTTGCTTAAAGAGAGTTTCCCCTATTGAGGAATGAGGCGTGTTCATGTATGCCCATAAAATGTGGTCGAGTTGTTCCACCTAATTTCCTTTAACTTCATCAAATTTCTTCTTGATCTCGCGAATTATGACCCGGTTGGTGGCCTTAGCTTGTCCATTAGTTTTTGGGTGCTCTACCGAGGTGAAATATTATTTAATCTTGAGCTCAACTAGGAGATCCCTAAACTTTTGGTTAGTAAATTATGTTCTGTTATTCGTGACAATGGATTTCGGAATACCAAATTTATTGATAATGTTCTTATAGGTGAATTTCTGTATTCGCACCGAGGTGATGTGGACAATGTTTCTGCCTCAATCCACTTAGTGAAATAGTCCACAGTTATCACTAAATACTTAACCTGCCCCGAGACTTGAGGGAAATGGCCTAGGATATCCATTTCCCATTAATAGAAATGTCAAGGTACGAACATTGTAGACAACTCTTCTAGTGGGGCTGCATAAATGTACGAAAATCATTGACATTTTGTTTCTGGACATGTTCTATACTGTCGGCTTCCATACTAGGCCAATAGTACCTGACCCTTAACGTTTTCTGTGCTAACAACTTTCCACCGAGGTGGTGGCCACAACTTCCTTCGTGAATATGCTTCTTTTGGGCAGAAGCACTTGAGGAGAGAGGAAGAAAACCTGCGATGGTATAGCTGATTATCTACGATGGTGTACTTCACCGTTGTTCGTATTAATTTTTTGTCTTCCTTCTAGTGTTCAGGAAATGTGCCATTATGGAGATAGGCAACTATGAATGTGATCCAAGTTTCATTATATTTCTGTTGGAGGACCTCAGAGTCCGTAATACTAGGAGCAAGCAGTGTCTCTTGGATCATAGACCTGTTGATGCCAAGGCTTTTGGTGCTAGCAAACTTTAACAATATGTCAGCTCTTGAGTTATGTTCTCTACAGATGTATTCCACCTTCACACTGTTGAAGTTCTCAATTAGCTTTTTTTACTTTGACTAGGTATTTTTGCAATAAAGGTTCTTTAGCTTAGTAGTTATCCTAGATTTGAGATGTCGCAAACTGTGAGTCACTGCAAAAGACTACATCTGTGGCCCTTATTTCATTTGCCATTATCAAACTCATAATACATGCTTCGTGCTTTTCCTGGTAATTTGAAGTCAAGAACTTAAACCTCAAAGAATGTTCTAGCATGAACTTGGCTCCATTTTCCAATATGACCCCGACACCACTCCCTTTGGGATTCGAAGAACCATCAACAAAGATGGTCCAAGAATTCATTCTAGGATGGTTGGAATCCGGTGTAAGCTCTACCAAAAAGTTTGATAACACTTGAGCATTTATGACTTGTCTTGGCTCATAAGTGATACCAAATTTGAATAGCTCTATTGACCAAGCGATCATTCTTCCAGCAAGGTCCGGCTTATGCAGCACCTAACAGGTTGGTTGATCCGTCTTCATGATCAAGGGGTGGCATTGAAAGTATTGTCGTAATTGTTTAGAAATGGTTAGCAGCATTAGAGCCAATTTCTCGATCTTTTGATATTGGAGTTTAGGGCCTTGTAGGACCTTACTCATAAAATAAATTGGCCTTTGACATTTATTAGTTTTTCTTATCAAGACTGAACTGGCCGCTTCATTACTAACTGAAAGGTGTGCATATAAGGTATCTCTGGGATTTGGCCTTGTCAGGATTGGCGGTGTAGCTAATATTTTCTCCAACTCTTGCAATGCAGTCTCGCACTCTAAGGTCTACACAAAGTATTTCCCTTTTTTTAGAGTTTTGAAAAAAAGGAAAGGACTTTTGAGTGGCCTTGGTTAGGAAACGAGTGAAGGCCACTATCTATCCTGCTAGTTGTGATACCTCATTCACGGATTGCAGACTACGCATATTAAGAATGGCCTGTCATTTCTCTGTGTTGACTTCAATATTGCGATTCGTTAATAAAAACCTCAGAAACTTACTTGTCTGTACCCTGAAAGCTCATTTCTCAAGATTTAATCTCATATTATGCTTCTGTAGCTGGGTGAACACTTTTTCCAAGTCTTTCACATGGTTTCCGAAATCCATTATCTTGTCAATCATGTCATCGATATATACTTCTAGCATCTTTTCGATTTGTTCTTTAAAAAATTTGTTCATCATTCGTTGGTAAGTTGTGCCTGCATTTTTTAATTTGAGGCAGACCATGGTAGTAATAGCTTCCCATCTCGGTTATAAACGTAGTCTTGTCTTCGTCATCTAGGTTCATGAGAATTTGGTTGTATCCGAAATAGACACCTATAAATGAGAGAATTCAGAATCTGGATGAGTTATCCACAAGCTTTTCTATATTGGGAAGCAGGTAAGGGTTCTTTGGACATGCCTTATTCAGGTAAGTATAGTTGATGCACATACACCACTTCCTATTTGCCTTTTATCCTAGGACCACGTTGGAAAACCAAGTGGTATAAGAAACTTCTTTGATGAACCCGGCGTCCAGAAGTTCTTTCACCTGCTTCTATATTACCTTCTGTCTCTCTAGTCTGAATTTTCTTTTTCTTTGTGCCACCGACTTTGTGTCTTTTTTTATAGAAATTCGGTGACAAATAAACTCGAGGTCTAACCTTGCATATCGACAGACGTCCAAGTGAAGAGATCCTTGTTCTTCTCAAGAAATTTGATTAGCTGGGATCTTTCATCTTGATCTAATTACCTTCCAATCTTGGTTACCTGATCCGGCGTGGTGCCAAGTTGAAGAGGTTGAAGTTCTCCTTCAAATTAGGGATGCATATCATAGATCTCCTCATAAACATCCAGTTTAGTCAAGAGGACGTTGACAGGGTCCTTAATGACTAAGGTTGAATTGTTACACTAGTCTATGGTCCACGATTTCTTAGCAATCTTTAAGCTCTCATTGTAGCATTGCCTAGTCAGTGTTAACCATGACAACCTTGTCATGTTAGTCAAGGAATTTTATAGCCAAATAGGGTGTAGAGATCACAGCTCTAAAAGCATTTAGTGAGGGGTAGCCTAGGATAACGTTATAGGCAGAAAAGCAATCTACAACAAAAAATTTGATCCTAAGTGTTTTAAACAAAGGATCCTTCCCCAAAGTCAAATAGGTCTCAATGAATCATACCAGGGTGATCTTGTCCCCTATGAATCTGATCAACTCTCTAGTGTATGAGATCAAATATTTCCTTGAAAGCCCTAGCTTCTCGAAGAGATCTAGGAACATAATATCAGCTGAGCTCCCTTGGTTAACAAATATACGTCGGACTTCGTTGTTGGTTATTATCCCAGAGATCACCATGGGATCATAATGGTCCGGAATAGGGCTACCATAATCTTCGTCTGAAAAAGAGAATAGTGGGGTCTTCCTGGGTCTGTCTTCTGACTTTGATCCTGAGTGGGAGGTTACGCTCAACACAAGCCAAAGAACTTTTTTTCTTGCATTCCCTAATTCACCACCACCTGTAAAAGCCCCTCGAAATGTTCAGGTTACTTTCGTGTGGCGACATTCATTGTCTTGAGTAGGATTTTCCCAAGGTTGTACCATTTCCTAGTTCTGGGCTTTCTGTGATGAACCCGTTCTACGATTTTTGTTCCTTGGGGGTAAGCATATTCTCTTATATGGAGATGAGCTTCTCTGAGAACTGTAACTTCTCTTCCTGTAATTTATTCCTCCTCTCTGATTATCATTCTAGGATTGTGGTGTGGTGTGGAATGTGATTAAATATAATATCAAAAACAGTTGCTAAGTTCCACCAAAAATATAAAAACCTTGCAACCAGTTGTAGTAGGCAAGGGTCGATCCACAGAGAACCAATTCAATTAACACTATTAATCCAATTCCTAAATTAAACTCTGGTGAACAATAAAACAGTAAAAAGTAAAAGGGGGTTTTGTTGATTAAAACTGAAAAGAGAAATTGAACTAAAATCAAAACAGTAAACACAAACTGAATTATCAAATTAAAGATATTGGTTAAGAGATAGAATCCACCACTAGATTTATATGATTATGCTAACTTACATACCCTTTATACCAACATGATCAATTATGTTCTTATGTGATTGTGAGATAAATCCCATGTCTTCCTTAAGTTTCACTCAATTCAGCAACCGCTCAAATCAAACCCTAACCATTAGTTATTTGTAAAGCAACCGCTCTTACACCTACCTAATGATTGCATTAAGAATTAGAAAACCAAACACACTAAGATCTAATCACACACCGGGATTAAATTACTTAGAACATATATTTCACTAATCATACCACCGCAACCGCGCATAGCAATCCTAGTTTCACCACTCTCGAAGTTTGGCAAGAATATAAAAACCTTTATATTGATTTAAGAAAGAAACATATGAATAAAAACATAATTGTATTTATATAAAGAATTATGCAAGAGTCACATAATCAAAACTAGAGTTTCATCTTCCCTTAACCAATCAAAGAGTTTAGCCACACATGGCAAATTCAAAATCACAATAAAAGTTAAAGGAAAACATTGTTCGAACGAGAAGAAGAAAAGAAAAACTAAAAATCAAACTAGTTTCCAAGGCTTGAGAATGATTGATCTTTGATCGCTCGAATCCGAGTCTCCAATCTTCAATCGAATCCTCCTCTTTCTTGGTCTTCGTGTTTTCTTAGTCTCCTTGACGACTCTCTCTGTCCAGACCGGTTTAAGGGCTCTAAGCAACCCTATTTATAGGTTTTGAAACCTAATTTGGCAATAACTTACGAAATCTAAACTCTGATCCGATGACACGGGACGTGTCATGTTACACGGCCCAACCCGTGTCTTATTCTGGTGGCAGATTTCCAAACATTCCAAGTCAGAGAGGAACACGGCCCACCCCGTGTCATTTGACACGGGCCGTGTTTTCGGTCAATTCGATATTGGCTCTTCCTCGTGAAGTCAGAGGAGTACACGGCCTTCCCCGTGTCATTTGACACGGGCCGTGTTGTTCAAATTCTTCAAATCTTCAAACTCAGAATAGCACACGGCCTACCCCGTGTCATTTGACACGGCCGTGTTATTCAATATAATCAAGATCAGCCTTGATTCTTCGTGCATACCCTTCTCCCTTTGCTTCTAGGGTTGATAATTTGATTCCTTTAAAGTCCTTCAACTCTCTTCTCAATAGTTCAAAACCAATGGACTCCATCACTCATGAATCTCCTGAAAATCACAACACGTTTATGAGTGTTTATAATCACATTTTAGCAAAGTTTCACAATAAACATCCAAAGATAATTCTAAATCAGAAACTTAGCTAAATGTTAACAATTAAACTCATATGGAATTCAATTAGATCAAACAAAGAACATTAAAAAGCTGAAATTATTATCAGATCAGATTGACGAAAATATCAGCCCAAATGGCCATCCTAGGTTAAGGATTCAATGGCATCCTAGAGATTGATACAGCTCTTAGTGTTATATCCATAGCCTTCGTGAAACACACAATGCTTGGATTTATCTTTTTGTGCATATTTTCTCAATAAAGGAGGTTTTCACACATCTCTGAACTTCGTGCTCATCACTTCTTGGTGAATCTATGTTCAAGGTGTATTGAGCGGGTGTAACTTTTGTACTTCCCCTTTAGTGGTGGCCTCAAATTTCGGGTTTGTAGGGGAGCTTGTCCGGATTTCAGTTTGGCATATTTTCCCTTCTCTAGATACTTTCTAGTGCGAATAATGTCTTCTGCATTGACGTATTTGTCAACCCTATCCAGGAATTCATCCATCATCTTTGGTTCTTTTTTAACCAGTGAAAAGGAAAATGCTCCAGGGCAGAGGCCTTCCCTCATGTAATTTAAGTTGAGTCTTTCATACCAATCACGAATGTTTACTAATTCTTTATTGAACTAGGATATGTAATCTCAGAGGGACTCTTCTTTTCCCTACTTAATATGGGAAAGATATGAAATGAATTTCGTCTGCACCTTACTAGTGGTGAAGTGCAGTAAAAATATTGAGGACAAGTCTTCCCATTAAAAAACAGACTTCAGAGCCAAAATGGTAAACCATCTCAGGGCAGCTTACTTTAGGGACAGAGGAAAAATACAACACATGAGTGGATCATCTCTTCTAGTAAACAGTAAAGCAGAAATGTAAGCATCTAAGTACTCTTAGGAGTTCGTGGTCCCATTATAGACTTCGATATTATTTGAATATTTGAAGTGCCTAGGGATCTCGTAGGTCATTAACTCATCAGAGAAATGTTGATTCTGCTTAACTGATTTTCTTTGTCTCTGCTCATGTTCTCTATTTTCACGCACCAGGTTTTTAACTCTTTGAATGGGTTCCATTGCCTTGGAATTTTCTAGATTACGTACCCCGCCATGGGTTGGTTCCTTCCTATTGTCACGATTCCTGTGAGGAACTCAGTTTTTGTCCTCCTTTTTCCTGGTTTGCAACTCTTTCCAAATCATGAATACGTTCATCCTGGAATATGACCAAGGAGATCAGTTCCTCTCGAAACAACTCTAGGAGACATGATTCACCTTATTGGGACCAAACTCCTTCATTGTTCTCTTGTGTTCCTAAATGCTGCAATGCCAATATCCGCAGTTTGGCCTCTCCTGAGGGTGCTCAATGCAAACAAAGTCATTGAGTCGCTGGAAAACGCCCCGGCTGAGGGGTGAGGTTCTCACTAGTATGCGAAGTCTCTTCTCCATCTCACCTAGGTTTCAGTAAGGCCAGAAGACAACTAGAGGAAGGTTGATTTTGTGTAGCAGAAGCGTGATTTTACTTAGTAGTGACCATGATGATAGTGATGGGAATCAAAGTTTATTGTTTCTCACAGACAACGTCAATGTTCTAAACTAGATTCTGATGATTACCTAAATGAGATTGATGAAAGTGATTTCTTTCGATGCACGGTAGTTGCGATGATAGTGCGATGGGTAGGTACTTGCAAAAAGCACTTTAATGCTCAAGAGACCATGCACAAGGTGGGTAATGTTTGGAATTAGCTACCTACCTTTGCGACCTTGCGTGTTATTTATAAAAGTATCTTGATAGATATGAATCATGTTTAAATCTGTATTAATGGATAATAAATGTCGTTAATTAGGATAATAATCTAATAAGATTATTATATCTTATAACTGATTTTTCTATTTATGAGAGATTCCATGAGAAATTTACTCTTCATAAATAGATATATTTACTTATCCAATTGTATTCATAAATATTTGGAATCAACCTCTAACGGGCTGAGTTACTTCAGAACCGTTAACTCGGAACCCGGTCTAGAATAGGTATATTAACCATTAATTTAATCTAAAGAACGTTGAAATTTACCTCAATAATAATTGAAGAGTAGAGACACATTTACTTGCTTACTTTATACACAAATTCTCTTTAAAATGAGTCATATTCTATTATATGATACAAGAAAACAATATTTGTTTTATTGGCCTAAAACATTATTAATTAGACTAAAAATTAATTATTTATTATATTGAAAAATATTAACAAAATTGACATTACTATAATTTGGGACTAAGAACATATAAAATTTTATCGTATAGTTTTTTTACATCAAATTTTATCGTAGTTATTTTAATAAAAAAGGAAAAATTAGACTACTCAAATAATTAAATAATACGAAGCTTTGTTTGCGCTAGTACATTATTAAATTTTAATATACAGAATTATAAATTCTTTTATTTCGGATTAATAATTAAAATTATATAGTTTAATAACATTGGATTAAATAATCTAACAGATATTTGCTGTTTATTGTTTTATATAATAATTACTCATAATATACTGAGATATACGTTAAAAAGAAATGAACATTATTTAACAAAAAAATGCATTAATTAAGTTCATGTAATGCCATAATCAGCAAGATTAGAGAAATTTTATGTCTCCTTGATTTGTGATTATGCTCCCCTTAGGATTCAGTTTCTCTCCAATTGCAGCACTTCTATCAATGATCTGGATCATTTATTTTTTATTCAATAATTAGTATTAAAAAGTATTAATTTAAGATTAAAAAAATTAATATTAAAAAATAAAAAAAATACTAATTATTAAATAAAATAAATGATCCAAATCACTATTGCACTACCTCCGGAGAGAAGCCGGATTCGTTCCCCTTATCATTCCATTCTTAACCTTAACTTGGAAAAAAAAATGTACCTCAATACGAGTTGGTCTGTCAAATACTATACAACGATTTTTGGGGTCTGAACAAAATTTCTCAATATTTTTCTGCATTTTCTCGTATTTAGCCTGCAAAATAGCAAAAAAAATCACGTGAGCAGGAAATTATCATAGTTGTATAACTTAAATAAGAAATTAATTAGTGAAAAGATCGACTCAACGAGTTAATAGTTTGATTGTGATTTAAGTTGTTAAAGTAAAATTCCAAACAAATAATAATTTTTTTTATAAAATACTATATCAAAAAGTAATTTATATAAAAAATTTATATAAAAAGTATTAATAATGTAACTAAATTAATAATAATAACTATCTAGTTTTAATTTTTAAAATTGAATTTATTAAATAATAATATGAATTAAAAAATTAAAAACATTACTCATAAAGAATATAGATTTAAATTTTTAGACCCCCTTTCTAAAAATATATAAGAATATAGATTTAATGACAAAATATATTTCATCAAAATTTAAAAGAGTTTAAAAAAAATAAAAACTTAAAAGACTTTTAAAAAAATAAAAACTTGAGTCAATTCCGATCAAACATTTCAAGTAAGTCAACAAGGTTGACCAGATCACACAAAAAAAACCCACTATGGCCAAGAACCACACGACCCAAAGGCTAGAGCTTGGGTGTTCCAGTCAGACAACGGATCAATTTGTACAGCTATGAAAATTATTGCATTAGCTCAAAGATTATTCTTAAAAAACCTTGGACTTTTTTTGTTTGTTCTTCACCTTGACAATAATACAAGAAAACAAAATGTCTAAAATCAGAAAACTTCGCAAACAAGTGACTTTTCTGGTTTCGCATGTCGTATCATATATAATATTATAAGTTAATACTATATTATAACTTTATTAATAGTTTGGTGTAAATAATATATTATGTCAGTTTATTTATTAATTTTTTCTTATAAGTTAAAAAAGTGATAACTTAATTATGTTTTAAGGAATAAAATTAGACTTGATTAATTATTATTTTTATAAAATAAATTTTATTACAACTCTAACACCTTAATACTCCAATTCTATTGTATCAATTTTATATTTTATATTATTAAATTTTATATTATTATTTATTATACTATTATTAGGTCTAATATTATGACCTATCCTATGCGTACTAATCTGGCCATTAATCAGTTGGGCCCACTGTTGGTTCCACTATGAAAAGGCAACCATGCAATGCAATGACATTGGGGTTTCTTTTTTCAATGCAACGCACTTTGAAGTTTGAAATTATTTATCGGCATAAATTCAGCAAAAATGGTATTCATATATTACATTTTTTATCTCTCTTTTCTAAAATGAAAATATGTAAAGGGAGATATAAAAATATAATATATATCTAATTTTTTTTATGAAAAAGATAGATACAGATTTAGTATATAAATAACATTGTAATGAATTCAACGTGAAATTTTAAGTATTTTTTTAAAATAAATTCTACGTCCAATTGTGCAAAGTGGATTCAGCATGGTATTCATTTTGCTTATATCACTTTATGCTAACCTAATATATAAATATAATTAACAACATAGATTGAAACGACGGCATAGATTTTCAATCTTTAATATATAAGAAGTTTAAGTGGCATCTGTGCCTAATAATCCTATACACACATGAATCATAAATGAAGAATAAAATTTAACTCTAACTTTTGATTTTAATTTTTTTAATCTCATTAAATCTTTTTTTATATGTTCATTAATTTAATTAAATGAAATTGAAAATAACAAATAATAAAATTAAATTAAATTAGAAGAATGAGTTGAAACCAAATATTACAACTAATTAAGTTTTGTTCATGTATCAAATAAAAAGATTGATGTAGTAAATAGTAACGTGTATGTCTATATATATATACGTATAGATACCTTGATCTTCTCTTGCTCTGCCCTGAATTCATCAGTCCGAATAAGTTGCTCATCTTCCCCCATCGGAGAGAAGAAAACCTTGGCACATCTTGATTTGATCCCATACTTCTTGCAGAAAGGAAGCCACATATTAGCAAATTCAGAAGCCTCTTTGATGCCATACAGAGTCACCGGACAACCACCATCGTCGGAAAGATACACGGCAAGCTTGTTTGCGGGGTAGTCCATGGCAATGGCTGATATAACAGTGTCCATCACCTCCACCGTTGGCTCCTTTTCAGGGTCAAGGGTGCACACAAAGATGTCAAGCCCCGGCAGGTTAGCATCACTAGGCAACTTCTCTGTCATGACAGACCGAGACACCGGCCTCCACCGAAAGGCTTGGTTAAAGAACCAGAGCACAGCAAGAAGAAGCTCAGCAATCGTGACAAGAATCCATGGTAGAGTTGGTGTGGTACTGTCATGGAAGAGATGGGTGATGCGGTAGTAAATGAGGAGCAACACAGCCACTAAGTGGAAGAGCATGTGAAATCTACTAAGAGCTAGCCATGATTGAACAGTTTCATTATGGAGGGTGAAGGTGGCCATGTCCAGAAACTAGAAATTCACAAGCTTGTAGCCAAGTTCTTGAGGTTAGTACATGAAACTGAAACCACCCTTTCTGTTTTTGTTTAATTTCAGGGTACCAATGAAAGTGGTGCAAGTAATAAGCCTATATACACACATATATATAGAGAGAGAGACAGAGACAGAGAGAGACAGAGACAGAGAGATGAATGATTAGTCGAATGTATAAAAAACTTTGAAATGAGATTGTATTAAAATTAAATTTTATATAAAAGTTACGTATATGTACACTCATATACATATATAAGGAAATGATCAAGTTATATTAGTATAAAATTTGATATATTTACATCACTTAGTATTAAATTTTAAAAAAATTAAATATTAATAAGAATGTAATCAAGTGGTTCTTATTTTTATATATTTTAAGAATATGTATTATATATAAATATTGACATATATCAATAAAGTATTAAATAATTTTGAATTAATGTAAAATTTTATAAATATGATCTATATGTTAGAAACTTTAAATCTAACGATAGATTTAATAAAAAAATTATTCAATAAAAAATTATCTAATGATATAAAAATGACTTTGACTTACATCTAATGTAACTTGATATCTCCTTTTTATATATATATATATATATATATATATATATATATATATATATATATATATATTCAATAAAAGTTATTTTGAATTTTGGATTAATGAAACTTGACTTACACCATTATAAGAGTTTGGATTAATGTAAAATTTATAGATATAATTATATATTACATATATATATGGTTTAATTTTGTTACACTATCAATTTAAACTTTTTAAATTATTAATTAATCATATATCAATACATATGTGACTTTTAAAATAATTATTATGAGAGTCACACATTTTTAATATCATGACAATGTATAATAATGCATTATTAATGTAAAGTTTTTTTATATTGTTAGTTTAATCATACATTATCACATTATTAAAAATATTTAACTTACATAATAATTATCTTAAAAATCATATATGTATGGATATATAATTAATTGAGAATGTAAAAAAAAACTTTAAACTTATAATGTACCAAAATTAAATAATTTATATAAAAGTCATATATATATATATATATATGAGAGGAGATTATGAACTGTTGATCTCCTTTCTATCTAATGGCTAACTAAAAGATGTATCACGTGAGGCAGTAATTTTACTTTCTTTCCTTTTGTTTTTTTCGTTGACCATACTGGATATAGACCTACTCAGTGTCTCATCGTCCTTTTTCACACAGAGATTTCACTATTTCACTCTCTCTCCTCCTTTCTCTCTCTAATACACGTGAGGCACCAGCCAGCCTCTTTAGGCTCTTCTCTCACCTTCCCACCTTCTCTAACCTTCATTCCTAAAATGCTCTGTTTCTCCCAAAGGTGAAGGGTGCGGGACCATTCATCACCAAAGCAAGGTATAATATTTGTTTTGGATTGGATTTTGAGTTAATATTACAAAAAGCAATTTGGCTTTTCTAAGATGCATCTCAGCCCACAAATGCACATATAAGCAGTTATAACAACACTTACAAAGAGAAAATCCCTCCATCAAATCTTTGTTTTCAAGGAATTACAGTTATAAGGAAATAATTGTTAATTTATAATTTTTTTAAAAAATTAATATAAAAACTATTATTAAAACATAAAAATCTTAAAATTTATGATTTTTACAAAATAATAAAGTATAAAAATATTAATTTTTGTTTATGAATAAAGAGTTAACTATATTACAAAGTATTAGAGAAATTTCAAAATTTTACATTTTATTCTTTTATCATTTTTTTCTATTTTAGTAATAGTGAAAAAAAAAAACTTTGATGACTAAGAATAGGATCTTAAGTTTTATGTAAAAATTATTTTTAAATATTAGTAACTTCCATCAAACTAGTAGTTATTATAATATAACACTACTATTTTCTTTTTACTCAATAAGAGTTTAATTTATTAACTTAATTTAATTACTTATTAAATTAATAATATAAATCATACATCTATCACATAAGACACTTAATCCAATAATAATCACTCTAAGTAATTCTTATTTTATAGGAATCATTGTCAATGACATTAATTATCATTAAATACCTATTTTAAATTAATTTTTCCTATATCACACTCACTTATAAATACTAGGCAAGCTATCAAAGTATAGATTTAAACTTTTAAACACTATTTACTTTATATATAGTCTAACTTAAATATTAAAATATTTTTTATAAATACTTACTCCTCATACTATTATCATTGTTATTGAAAAAAATCACCACAATAATCTTAGTCATATGATCTTCTAAAACTCATTTAGAATAATACTATATTTATATTTATTTGTCTGTTTTTGGTTTTTTTCTTCTTCTATCCATTAATTATTTGATTAAAGTGGGATTCGAGCCTCCATAATTTCTTTTTTTTTATAAGTTGATACTACATTTGGGTCTTCATATTTTTATTTTCTTCCATCTTTTTTTTTTTTTTTTGTCTTTTCCCTCGATTCCTGTGATCGACGCCTTTTTGAGTTGGGGATTCATTCCTATGAAGAAATCTTATAGTCAAACACTAAAATGGGGCTTATGGCCATATATGCTAATTTACGACTTACTTCTTTTTATTTTTATATAAAAAAGACTTTCTTTTTAAATCTAATTCTGTCTTTTTTCTTTTTATCTTTTAAGTGTTTTCACTAACAATATTTTAATAGTTTGCCATTTATATTAATTAATTTATAATTTTAGTTTTTGTTTTTTTTTTTGGATTAGATCAACCTTTTAGTCTTTGGTGTAAAACGATCCATATATATATAAAGGAAGAATCAAATTACATAATATAAAACTTAATATATTAATATTACTTAAATTTTTTTATAAAATATAATTTTTATTAATCGAATCTATTAAATTATAATTATTCAATATATTTATTTATTTGTATTAAATTTTAAAAAAATTAAATATAAATAAAAATTAATTAAAGTAATTTTTATTTTTATATATTTTAAAAATATGTTATGTTAATATTATTATATATTAATGAAATATTAATTAATTTTAAATTAATATAAAATTTTATAAATATAATGTATATATAAAACTTTCAATTCAACGATAATATTTGTAAAAAAATTATTTAATAAAAAATTATCTAATACTATAAAAATGTTTTTGACTTGCCGATGCCATTTTAATTTTGATCGGTCCAATCTATCTAATCATAAATTCATGTGGGGCTGAATTAATTTGCGGTAGATTAGATTGAGCCTTTCAGTTTGGTCATAACTAATATGAAGTGTGAAAAGATATTGGATGACCTATACATCGCTTGAAGATTGGGCTCGTTTTGAAGTCTCGTGGATCACGCTATAATATAATAGCATTATTTTAGGCAAATAGAAACTCACACATTAAAAACAGCTTTTGTATTTACACACCATTTTTATATTAATAATACTTATATTTTTATATTAAATAGTACATATTTTTTATATTTTATTTAATATCAATTATATATATATATTTATTATTATTTTTTTATTCAATCACATTTCTCAAAAATAATATAAATAATATTATACTTATTTTTAAAAGTGTAAGATAAGTATTACTGTTATATTAATTAATAATCACATAATACATGATAATTACTACATAATATATGCTAATTATTACGTAATATCTCAATCATTCGATAGTAGTAATTGAATATTATGTCAAATTATTTTTTAAGTATTTATTTATTTAATAAGTGATAAATTAATTTATTAAAATATAATCAAATATTTAAATAAAAATTATTTTTAATAATATTATTTTTATATACATAAATCTTAAAATTAAATTTAAAATCACATATTTAAAAAATTTAAACCATTTTTACTCAAACTAATACTCATTAGTTATCTAATTACCATATAATAAATGACATACTGATCATCAATCTAAAAATAGTACATAAATTTAAACGTGCAAATATCTTTTTCCATACCAAAATTATGCTCTGCACATATCTTCACTTCACAGGTGCAATCCGTTTATTTAATTATTTATTTACTTTTGTTCTTTTCGTCTTCCTTTATGTATGCTTTTTTTATTATTATTGTGCGTAATGAATTAGAAAGACAACTTGTGCATTGCTTACCAAAATATGTAAATGAAGAGTTGTTTAATCAATTACATATTTTATTTATTATGATAATTAAATAATATGAAATTTTATTAAAAATTAAATACAAAACAAATAAATGATATATTAATTAAATAGGTTTTCATTATTTTCATTTTTTAAAATGTGACAGCAAGCATATTTCATTTATTTTTTCTAAACAGTTTTCAACGCTACAAACCAAACATATTTTCTAACACGTGAAAAACTAGAAATAAAAATTAATTTTAGAAAATAAAATTAAAAATGAATATAAGAAAACATTTTTGAAAGCAAACAAACCTTATCTGTACCAAAAAATATATTATATTTCGTTTTGTTTTCATTCCAAGGCTTTTCTAAGCTTATTAAATTTTTTATCTCAACTATTAATTCAAAAAAAAAAATAAGTCCTAGTTAGATAATTGAACACTTGTATACACATAAAATATCATATACTGAGTTTTCTTAACTTTTTAATAGAGTTAATGACTGAGACAAATTATATGAGTTTTGAAAAGACTTTGAATAAAATTTTAAAAAAGATAATTATAATATAAAATAAAGGGAGAGAAGTATAATATTGCAAAATAAGAAAAAGTGTTAATTGGAACAGCTCTCTAAACATAAGTTATAGCTCTGTGTCACACCTCACTCTTGGTTAAGTTTACTCCTTCGGTATCATGAGGTGTGACTTACTGTGCAAATTGGATTTTATTTACAATGCATGGGCTCAGAAATCCACTAGAAATAAAATAAAGATGATCTTATATTTCTTTTAGAGTTATAGGTATTGTATATATTTTTTTAAAAATATGTAATTGAGAGAGAAAAAAATAAAAAAATATAATAAATAATATTAAATAAAATATAAAAAAAGATATATATATTATTTATGATAAAAATATCAAAATTACTAAAAATACCTTGTGACGAGGGTCAAGCAAAATCTTGAGGAGGGATTAGTTACATACTAAAAGAGTGGGGACACATGGTTTTACAAAAAATAAAAATAAAAATAAAATTTTTGGGTGATTTTGGAGTAATAAAAAACTATTTCTTTATATCCTTAATGTTTATCATTTCAGTTATGTAAGTTATTTTTATCTTCCACTATAATAATATTTTTTATTGTTACAGCTATGATTGTACACATTGAATAGTACAAACTAAAAACTTTTTTTTCCCTTCACGAACACTCATTCATTTCTCATCCTTTGAAGTATTTCTAACTAGCTATATGTGCGGTCGGCGTAGGATTATGTAATACAATTCATTGTTCTTTTTTACTTGTTTTTCTCATACCCAAAACAAACTATGACTTTGCAAGATGTTTATAAATGACATGGTTCGTAGGTTTATTACTTGTACCACTTTTATTGGTATCTTGAAAATAAAAAGGGTGCTTTTAGCTTCACGTCCTGATTGAAGTTGGCAAAAACATAAGAAAGAATGTTAAATTGTACACTTTTAGAATTTTGGTTTTCTTTGCAAAAACAAACACAGTCTAATCAATTTTTCTCTAGGCGATCTCTTGGAATTGAATAGATTCACAACAGACACACAAATGAGTTGAGTAGATTCACTTATTACTCCAGTCAACTCTGTTAGCCAAAACCAGTTGAACAAAGAAAAATGAAATCTGTATAAAATATTTCTAGAATAGTTTCTTTGAGCTTTTGGAGACTGGTATTAAACCTTTAATACAAAATGATGAGTTAGGATGAAGCGCTTTTAGCAAGATTTCTTTTAAAAGTCTTTTCAAACAAAATCAAACCAGTTTGCAGTTTCTCTCAGAATATCAATTCAAAATTTTCAACAATGGGCCTGTTTGTTGAGGCTCCTTCTGTTATAAACATTCCTCCTTGTTGATTTGCCATTTCTCATTGTAGATCTTTTTCCTGTCACATGGTTAAGTGAGCTCAACCTCAACCTAGAGGTTGAGTTCTGATACTAACTGAAGTTGACAAAAACAAAAGAATGAGGTTTGAACTGTGCACTCCAAGAAATATGGCTTTCTCTATAAAAACAGACAAATTCTACTCAACCTTTCTTGAGGCAATCTCTTGGAGTTAAGTAGATTCAAAATAGACATACAATGAAGTTGAGTAGATTCACTTATTACTCTACTCAACTTTGTTAGCCAAAACAAGTTTAACAAACAAAGATGAAATATTTATAAAATATTTCTAGAACAGTTCCTTTAAGCTTTTGGAGACTTATATTAAACGAGTTAGGATGCAACAGTTTTAGCAAGATTTCTTTTAAAGGTTTCTTTAAACAAAATCAAACCAATTTGCGGTTTCTTTTAGAATATCAGTTCAAATTCTTCAACATTGAGTTTAAATGTGATGTAGAGACTAGGAGAGAGTAAGAACAACTTAATATAGTAGTTTATCATGGTTCACCTCTAACCACTTAGAGCTTCGTCTAGTCCCCAACTCCTCACTGGGGTTTTCTTCACTATGAACGAGCATTATTTATACACCACATATTCTCCTAGCTACAAATGAGTATTTTTTGTTCCTCTAGCCATTCTTGGCTTCTTTTCTCACTTCTCACAGTGGCTAGTACAACCCACTAGCTCACCAACACTCACCCTATGGGTACAAGTATTTGGAATAGATTTAAGGTTGGATAACTCTCTAAAACACTCTCAAAGAGTGAATAAAATAGTTATAGTACAAGAGAAACACCTACAATAAGATATTCAACTAAGAATGTATAGGTAAGAAACTAATGAGTAGAGTTAGAAGGCTTGAGTAGAGTGAAATAGCATGTAAGCACTATTAGATTGATAATCAACTGTTCTAACTCTTCATCTCTCAAGTTTGAGCCTATTTATAGACTTTCCAGTGCTAGCATTTGAGTTTCAAACCTTCCTGACATATATAGCAAGTACAAAAATTAGCTATTAGACATAATTTCCTGATGCAACTTATACTATTTTGTCCTGTGGCAACTTAAGTAAGGTCATCATGCAACTTTGCTCAACTCTTGTGCTAGTTTTCTTAAACTCTACTCATCAAATCTTCTTACTTCTTTAATTGAATTCCTAGGTTCTAATGATGTCTTCTTGTTGATTAGCAAAGCAACTCATGCTCTCCCAGAATTCATCATGAATCTTTTCGTTATGTGAAAGATTTCCTATTTGAAAGTTATGTTGACCCTGCTCATGTTTTGTTCCTAACTTAGATCACTCTGCTTATCTTTGTCATGAGTTTACTCAAGTACTTTGTGACTCCTTTCTTTAGAAATGGTGATCAACCCTCCTTCCTTATGATCTTCCTCAGTGATTAGAGAGGGTATGAAAGTAAAAGCTAAGCATAATCTCACACAATCAAGTTAGTCCATCTAATATTATGAGAATAAACACATTTTCAATATAGATTATCAATTATTAAAACTTTCCATTAAAGCACTCATCTTAAAAAGGCTTTGGAGCTTACACTAACCTTAAGAACTTGGCTACAAGCTTGTGAATTTTTAGTTTCTAAGCATGGACACCTCCACCCTCCACACTGAAATTGCTCAATCATGGCTAGCCCTTAGTAGATTTCACATACTCTTCCACTTAGTGGCTTTCTTGCCCCTCTTTTCCTACCATATCACCCGTCTTTTCCATAACAATACTGCACTAACTCTACCATAGATTCTTGTCACGATTATTGAGCTTCTTCTTTTTGTGCTCAAGTTCTTTAACCAAGCCTTCCGATGGCAACTGGTGTCTCAGTCCGTCATGACAAAGAAGTTGCCTAGTGATGCTAATCTACGGAGGCTTAACATCTTTTTGTGCACCCTTGACCCTAAAAAGAAGCCAATTGTAGAGGTGATGAACACTGTGAAGTTGGCACCAACCGCAAGAAGGGGGAATGAATTATGGTCTTCTTTTGCAAACTTAATATTTCCTAAAACCAAAGGAATGAGTCTGCTCAATCCTACTCAAGTTTATAACTTGGTGTTGAGCAAACTCTCAACAATTTCTCAAAGACGATGAGTATACTAATAGGAAAGACACTTTTTCAAAGAACTAATTTAGAAGGATTTTTAATGAGTAAAGAATGAAAAGAATGAAAATCATAGTCCTTTTGAAAAACTTAGTAACCATGATTAGACTCAACATAAGATTGTAACAGCTATAAAAACAAGTAGGAATTGAAAGCACTTGTAATGATTAGATCTTGTTATATGAATACACTTAGGTTGAATTTGTGATATGATGTTTCTTAGTGATTTTTCTTTATGCACATCAAAGACTTAGTAGTCCTGATTTATCTAAATGAAACATATGTTGAAACTCATTAATTTTTGAATTAGATTCAGATATTTAAAACTGAAGATTAAAGGGATAAAGTAGCTTAACAAGCCAATTTATCCCAGTTCAACAACCTTCTCCCAGATGTTGAACTAGTCCCTAGGACCTCCTAGTACACCCATGTTTATAATGATGTATCCAAGGGAGGCGAGTATTATTTAGGGGGGGGCCATCACCACCTTCCTTTTGCCCATATAAAGATCCCAGTACCTCAGATAATTACCTATAGAGGTCGAGCTTTCACTATCAAAACTATCACTACTAAATGGACCTAGGTGTTGTTCTAGCTCTGCTATGATCTCAGAGACAAGATGATCCCCCTGATCGCTACCGCCCTTTAGGACGCCACCATCTGCCTTAAGATCTCATCCTTGACCTCAACCTAGGTACGCGACTTCTATACCCTAGGGACGTGATCACCCCATGGGTTCCTACTCAGCCACTCACACAATAAGAGGGGGGATCAGAGAGCATTTAAAGGGAAGAGCCCTCCTCCCTATCACTCTCAATCTTCTTAACCCTTGCCATTGCTAAACCATAAAAGAAAAGGGGGAAGGGGGAAGGGATACTTAATGAAAAAGAAGGAAGATGGCTGAAAAACTAGGACTTTGGGAAAGAAACGACAATTAACACTAACCACCACCACTGCAACTACTGTAAACGATCGTGCACACTTGCCTAGAACTCTCAAACACTCACCAAAAAATACAAAAAAAGGAAGTGAAAATGCGAGGAGAGTGAAGATATTCCCTCTCCCCTCTTTTTACCCTTTTCTAGGTGCACTAACGCCTCAACTACCACCCATAACTGGGGGCAAAATCATCAAAGCGCATGAACTTGAAAAAATAACAACTACTACTCACACTAACGCGTGGCATTGCAACACTAGTCGGATAAGTGAAACAATGTTGGCTCCCAAACAATGCGTCCTAAGAGAACTAAACGTCTTTTTTCAAAAAGTACGACCATGTATGCTTGATCATAGCAATATTAAATGCTCTAAAGCAAATACCCCAATTACAAATCCCCGCAAAAATGCTAGGAGAGATCCTAACCACTAGGGGCACGTTGTGATCCCACCACAGGTCATAGGAAACACTCCCCAAGAAATCCTAATTGTTGGAGGAAGATTCATCACGGATCTTAGCATAAATGCCAAAAGGTACCCAAATAGTTATGGAAACTTCACGCTTCTGCCACCCTGGTAACTCATACCTCAGCACTTATTTGCCACATCAGAGTACCAAGTTGGGGACAATTATCCTAGACTGGTATCCTAGAACTCAAGTCCAATAAAAGCAAGTCAAGTTGCATAGCCTAATTCTTATCATAGGCCACTACGGCCCAAAAAGACTTATTAAGCCCACTTTCCAAAAAATCATCATATTTCAACTAAATCTCCTTTTAACAAGGTCAATTGGAATCAGATCCCCACATAACTACCTAAGATTCCTACTTATAGGAAAACTTTATCTCTTAGGTATTATTTTCCTATCAAGTAATCACATGCTATAAATACATTACACAAGGTTTAACTCTCAAGTATACATCTAATTTCATACACTTTACTATCTTAATATAAACCTTAACTTGAGCATCAAAATGTCTTGTAATACACTACCTCCTCTTTGCCACAGCACAAGAAAGAGCCATCTAGTTCAACCCCATGGAACTGGACCAGGTACACCTTCCTTGATTCTAGTTCAGGATAATATCATTATTAGATTATATAAAAAAATGATATTAAGGAATGAATTCACTATCAATAGTTTGTATATTAAAGTGATAGTAGTTAACAAGTCAATTACAACATATATATGAATGAGAGTGATGTTATCCCATATGAAAACTATTTTACAAAAGTTTCAAATGACCTAGTATTTATAATGATGTTATTTTATATTATTTGTAATAATATTTTACCGAAAAAATCGCGATATATATGCATATATAGTTTTGAATATGACTAGTTTTATTTATAGTTCTTATTTCTCGTATAAAAAAAATAGGGTTAAAGTGGCTCTTTCAATTTGAAGGTTATCAGCAAATTATTAATTTCAACAAATATTTATAGTAGAGGATGTTTAAATTCAAACTAAAATCATATTGGTGCTATGAGTGAAAGGTCAAACAAGATAAATTATAAAAAAATTAATTTTGATATATTATCAAGTATAAAAATTTTAAATTATCATTTAATTTTATATTATTATATCATTAAAAATATTTAATTTTCATAATAATTATTTTAAAAATTACACTTATTATAATATATAATTAATTGATATTATAAAAAAATTTACATTAATAATATATTAAAATTAAACTCTTATAAGAAAAATTGTTGATTCACCTGTTTGGCTCATTTAGCTCAACATGAGAGGGAGCTGAATCCCCATCCAGGACTTCCATGTTCTAAATGCGGGCCCTTCTGCTTTTTTCCCCCCTCCAAAATGGACCACCACAAACGGCGCAGGCTCCAAAAGGAAATGTAGACCATCGATGAATGAATGGTGTCGTTTGGAGGTGGTCATGCTCACCACACTCAGTCCCTCCCTGCGGTAAGTCAGATCAGGTCAGAGCGGAACAGGGGGACGCTTACGAGTCATGGCCTCCTAACTTTTAATAATTAAACATTATATATATATATATATATGATATATTTTTTTTGTTAATTTCTTTAATAAAAAAATAAATATTTATCTTTTGATTAATAGATTATTTTAATTTTTTTTTGTATCAATAATAATTATTAAGTATATCTTTTTAGTTATAAAAATTATTAAAATAAGATTATGAAATAAGATAAAAAATAATTTTTTACAAATTACATGATTGTTATATTAAAAAAAATTATTAAAAAATTTATCACTTGATATAATAATATATGACTTTTATTTTATGAAATAGTATTAAACATGATTTAAAAATTAAAAATATATATTTAAAATTATCTTATATTTAATTATATTTATTATAAATATTTTTAATTTAAAATATATTAATTATAAATTAAATTAAATTAATTTTTATATTTATATTATATGATAATTATATTTTTTAACTTAAATATTTAAAAACATATATTTAACTTTTAATCTGGATCTTCTAAGATTAAAATTCTATCTCGACCCCTGAATCAGGTGTAATGTAATGGTGTATTACTATGTTCCTATATACCGTCATCAGATCTTAGCTTGGGGAGCTAAAGACGCCACCATCATTACGGTCTCGATAATCTTCACAAGTCTCGCGAGATTTCTACACCCGTTTTAACATTTGGCATGCTTTGTTCACGCTCCACTACAATGAAGCGATCAAATCATCTTTCATCTCTTTTTTTTTGTTTTTTTATCAGATATCGTAATTAACCAACTTTAACTACGCCGTTAACCACTTTTTATTCTTCGTTAACTAACTTTTTCATCGAACATAGAAATCGCGTGATAAAATCTTGTCAGATCATTAACAAAGCATGCGTAATTAACACTTTTTTGTTCTTCATTAACCAACTTTTATAGAAATAAAGTTGGTTAATGAAGAACAAAAAATGATTAATTACGCATGTGTTTGATTAATGATATAAGATTTTATCACATAATTTCTATGTTCGTGGAAAAAGTTGTTAACGAAGAATAAAAAAGTAATTGACGTGCAGGTGTTTGGTTAATAACGGCGATATACCAAAAAAAAAAAAAATAGGAAGCTGATTTGATACTGTTCATGAGTGGGTCCCATGAACAATATCAGATGTTAAAAATGGTGTGGGTACTGTGCGCGGTAAGATGAACATTTTCCCCGTCATTATTAATAACATTCTTTTCCAATCACTGACACTGGTATATTTGTCTGGTTTCTTTTTTTTTCTTGGTAACTATTTGTCTGGTTTTAATCTATGGTCTATTGAGGTTAACATGCTATAGGCCAACTGAATCAAAATTAAATTATTATTGTTTTAATATTTCATCGCCCACGATGTGAGACGTAAGAAGTGACTCAAACCGATCTTATGTGAAAAGAATGCTGTACAGTGCACGGCAACTGGCTAGATGAAGAGTAAAAGAGTGAAGCTTATGGAGAAAATAAGAGGGAGTAATGTACTACTACTACTGCAGCACACCACGAGCAGCACGTTGCGCCATTATTTTCATATTTTAAAAATAACTCGTGGAATGCAGGGGGACTTTTTAAAAACATTTTACTCATTTAAATTTTGAATAACTTGGGGGGAAAAAAACTTGGATAATACAGTTTGCAATTTAACCAACCCAAAAGCCCGTTACAGCTAAAAAAGTGTTTCGTGTATGGGTATTTTCTTATATTCACCATGCTTAGCAAGGTGTAAGGTATATTGTATAATTATAGTTATTGATTGTATTAAAAAGTTTATTAATGGCTATGATGAATAATTTATAATATGATGATCTATTTTTTTGTTTTTTTTTTCTGATTGTACTGTTTATATTTTTTTTTGTTTTAAGTTATATAATTATGTAAATATTATTAGTTAAAATTTATAGAATTTTTAGTATTTATAGTTATTTATGAAAATAATAATACTTTTTTAAATATATTATTGTATGTAAAAATTACTAGTTAAAATTTAATAATATTATCAGTTAATATATATATATATTAAAAAAACCCCTTACTTTTTCAAAAACTATAAGGGTTTTTTTATTTAAAAAATATTATTATATATAAATATTATTAATTAAAATATATAAAATTTTTAATATGTACAATTATTTATGAAAAAATATAAAAATTAATATAATTTTTCTTTGTGTGAGTTTGTAAATAGTTTTTTTTAATATATATATTATTAAAAATTCTATAAATTTTAATTAATATTATTTATACAATTATACAAATTAAAAAATAAAAAACATAATCTTAAAAAAAAAACTTATAATAAGAAATCATCTTAAATGATGAACTATATACCTAAATTTAAAAAGGTATATAGTAGCATCCTCCTCATATATGATGCTAGCATGTTTGGCATCCTTTTAAAGGCAACAACTCCTGGAGATTCTAACACTCCAACTGTTGGAAGTAATATTTTATCGTTGTTCACGAAAAAATAATAGCAAATTTTTATTGCTTTTGGAGATTCTAACAATTCAACATTCTTTATACCAAAATAACTTTACTCAAACCAATTTTTAACTAAAATTAAGTATGTAAAATCAAATTCATCCAGGATGAAATTTAGAAAATCTAAAAACACACTTCAAACTTAAAAAAAAAAAACTAAACACACACACTTAATATTTTTACATTACAAATTTTCATTATTATTCTATCTATTTCTAATTTCTAATTAAACTATATTATTATTTTTTAGTACAAAACTATATTATTATTTAATGATGATATTTATATTAGGTTTCTATTCAGAACTGTTCTGAGGGTTACCTGAAAATGTAAGTAGTGGTGGTTCTTTCCATGGTGCAACAACAACAACAACGAGCGAATGAGTGAATACTTACGAAAGACACTTAAATGTTCAAATCAGTATGTGTGCAAAGAAGGTAGTGTGTCTAATTGAGAATTAGGTGATACTTCTGTCATCTTTTGAGTACAGTTATATATGAACATTTTTAGTAGTGTGATGAGTCTGAACATTTGGTGCGTAGCGAATGCTGTTCCCTGAGTAAGTGGAATCTGTTATTCCATATCATCTATCTCTATTCATGCAGGATGTAGCGGATATTTGTTCCAATAGTGGGAGACACGTTTAGTGCATAGGCTGCTCCATGCGCTCAATCTTGTTTGGTGTCAGTTTGACGGGTCAAGTTGCTCTAGATTTATAAACCCTTTTCTTAGTCCAAAACAGTTTATTTTCAATTACTTTATTCATAACAACCCTTTTTAATGTAAAAACAAGAACACTGAGAAGTAAATATTTTTAGTTAGTTAATATATGTATTACTCAAGAAATAATTATGGAAGAATTTTTTGTCAACCATTTGGAACGTGATTAAATATTCACTTCTAATCTCAGTTCTGAATAGAACTATAGTTAAACGAGATAATATTGAAATGGAAATATGGTCAGTTTTTTATCAACTAGTTCAACTAACAGTTTCGATCTAATTTTTAAAACATTACTTTGAACTTACCTTCTATTTAAATATTTTTTAATTAAAAAAGGCTTCTGTTTGAAAAAATAAAAATAAAAATTCAACACTACCCTTCATGTTTTTTAAGACAAAAGATTTCTTTTTATCTTTTCTTATCTAACTCAAAAAATACAATTGTTTTAATAATTACGAGTCTGATTAATTAATAAATCTTCTCTCCCCTAATAACTCACTTTTTTATTTGGATAAAAAAACCACTTTTGTGTTTTACTTACTATATGTTTAATAATGTTTAATTTTAAAATAATCATTTTTTAAGAAAAATTCTCCCATATTTTTTGATTTTAAACTATTTTAAATATAAAATAAGTTAACCTAAATACACATACACTAAATTACTAGTTTTTTTTTTTTCTTTTCTACAAAATGCTAACTTAATGGATTGAGAAATGATGAATAGTATGAGACGAATTTGTTACGAATTCTTAATCACCGTTTGATTATGACTTTTACTTTTTTATTTTATTTTTTTTGTTAAAAAATTCTAAAATGCCTGTGTGGCTGTGAGCCATGTGAGTTCGTAACAAGTTTTGTACTTTGGCTTTCGTGCTGAATATTAATAACTATTTACATTATGAGTTTATTTTTTCTTTTCTGATAACTAGTATCAACAATTTCATAAGAATAACTACATGTTTGTTTGAGATTAATTTTTAAATTATTATTTTTTGTTTGATTTTTTTTTTGCACTATTTATACATATTTGAATAATTCTGATTCAACTTTTACGTAAAATTTAATATATTATAATATTTTTTTATAAGCTTGAAACTTAAAACTTTTAATTTATATTATAAATTATTCTAAAAGTTTTGAAATATAAATATAATTTTATTCTCAATTAAATAATTTTTTAATCATTATATTTTTTTATAATTTAATGTATAAAATCATTTTTATATTATCTAAATGAAATAAATTATTTTAAAATTATTTTTTACCTAATATATCTAAATATAAAATTAATTATATTATAATCGATTATACATTAATCGATTATTGAAAGAATTAAAATTTTCACAGCTGAATCAAACATACTCTAATTCTAAATCATTCTCATAATTTTTTTAATAATCCTCCTAATTATTAAATAAGAAAAGTATTAAATATTTTTTATATTATCAAAATATTAATAACATTTACTTTTTTATTTAATATTTTTTATTAAGTAATAAAAGATTATTAAAAAATATTTTATAAAAATATAACAAAACTCATCTTATAAATATTTTTTTATTTTTCATAAAATAATATTATAGTAAAAGTCAAAAAATAATATTATAGTAATTTAGTTATTTGAATGAAGCGCAAGAAGTCAGCTAAAAAAATGGTAAGAAATAGAAAATTACAACATGCTTTTATTTACTATTTGTTTAAAAAAATAGAATACATTAATCTTTTAAAAATATTGCAACGTGCATTCATTTTTTAAATTGGCAAAGAAATAATACAATAAGACTTGAAAATTAAAAAGAAAAAAGTACAACATGCTTTCGTTTTTAAAAAACTAAATTTGTTCCCATGCTATGCACAGGTTATTGATGGGTGATTTTATTTTTTAATCGCTTATTGAAATTTCTTATTTCATTTAGATATGATAAACTTAGATATTGTCCGAAAAAGGTTTCAACATAAATGATGTGAACTTAGATATTGTCATAAAAAGGTTTCAACATAAAAGTCTCATGCCACTATTGGCGTGGCCAAAAGTGAGTCTAACGAGATTAAAAATTGCAAACTAGTTTACACCCAAAGAAAAAAAAAGTGTTACAACTCCCTTAGAAATACTACTAACAACCCACCTTAACTCTTACTCCTTCAGGTTACAGTATTTCTTTAAGTTCTAAATAATTGATGGCCTGGTACTCCAACACCGTTGTATGCCTTGCAACTCGATACTAGTGCGATCAAATTCAAATTCCTAGAATAAAAAGCTTTGTCAAGTGTAAGGATTGTTCAAAAATCCAATATCAATTTACTTTTCCAACTTTTCCAGCTACCAAACAAAGTACTGCACTACTTGTTAAGTACAGTGTGAGAGGAATATGCGTATAGTTTGATGGTAAAGACTTTAATCTACAACCTCATCCAATGGTTTAAATTAATTGATCAAATTATTCATCACCTATACTTTTACATCTTATACTCCCTCTCCATATAGTTCTGGTATATAATACAAAGTTTTAAACCAAAATCAATCCTGCAACGGCCAGATTTGTTCCTTCTTTCATTTTATCAAACTTATTGGTTAAGACTCTAGAAATTTCTCAGCCTACCTGAAATAGCTATCATAAGTGCCAAGGAGTCACTCATTGGCAGTATTTTCACAAATAACAAAAACTGTTTACTCTCGTTTCCTATGGCATTACACTTGATATTAATTTTAAACACACATATAGCTTTTTCCTTTACCATTCTCTGCACCTTTATTTTGTTAAAAAAGTATTCTGTGTTGAGCCTTGTAATGCAAAAATGAACATAACTATAGAATAGAGTTAATAATACATAGATAAATAAAAATCATTTAACATCCATACATCCTAGTGGGTAGAAACAGAGAAGGAATAAATGAAAGAATCGTTTTGGGGTTCATTAAGAAGAAATATAACTTTGAATTTTCTCGTAAGACCTGATATATACAGAGTTTACTGCATATTCCCAAGTCCAAAAGTTCTCTTTTTTTTTTTCCTGGTTTTCCAAGTGGATGAATGACAATTTAACTCAATCTCAAAGTACTATCCATAATCTACCTCTTAAAAATAAAATAAACCCAAATAAGAACAAAGGACAATTAAATGATTTAGTTAATATATGAAAGCCAATAATTTAACTCTACCACAATTAAATTGGCACCGCTATGACCACCCAGTCCTCCAAATAGTAATCAATCCCGACTCTGAAGTTGATGAGTTAACGGAGCGTGTTGACAATCTTGTTTTGCAACTATCACCTTTTAATCCTTACGTTCTGTGCACAATCAATTGTAAAGCATGAATCAGACAGTTTATGCCAGACCTTTTTAACCAATATAAATGAAAAAAATTAATACTCTAAGATTTTCCAATGTAAGTGGATTCCCCATTTTTGCTGAGATGTTCCCACTCCTCATCTTTATTTCTATGGTCCTAAAAATGTAAAATCTTGCACTCCTTGCTGGTTCGTCAACTCTACCTTGACTAATCAGTAAATTTGGCCCCAAATCAAGATAAAACCATTCCTTCAAACCCAATTTTCATAATGCTCTCTCTCATTTGTTCCTAGAAGAAAACAAATATTGAACTAGAAATAAATTAAACAAAACCACCATGAAGCAAACAATGTCTCATTTTAATCACATAAAAATTCTTATGTAACTTCACAAAAGTTTTATAATGAAATCTTCCGCAGCAAAGGTGTGTTTTTGTCCTACTGTACTTTACCAATAACCCCTTAATACTTGCATTGACTATCAATGGTGACTCTAAATACCTTACCTAGCATTCAAAACCAGATAACCTCGCCTCTAAAACAGAATAACTACGAAAAGAGCCAATTTTTAATGTGCAAAAGGATGTTAGAAACATGCTTCAATAAAATATTGCATAGAAATAGAAGGAATGCAGTGGGAGGTAAGGTTTTGATCATATACCAGCATAAAAGGCACAAAAGGCAATGGAAGTTAGAAACATTCTTCAATAAATTTTGTTTCTCTCGATGATTCAATCATATACCAGCATTAAAAGCACGAGGCAATATGCTGTCTGTTAGAATTAATTAAGATCTTGTTACAGATAGAATAACAAATAAATGAGATATAAAATTATAAAATATTTTTATGAAATATTAAATCATTTGATTTTCAATTCAAATCTTTATTTGATTTAAATTATTGGATGATCAAGATTTATTTCTTATAATTTAGTTCTATTATAAGTAAGTAGTTATTGACATAAGCTTATATACATGTAATCATATCTATAAAATTATCTTTCCATATTTTTTCTATAATTGGAAAAAATTCAACAAGACTGTATAAATTTTGAAAAATTGGATAATCACGAATTATTCCTTTGAAACCTTTTAATATAGTATCAATGTCAACTCTAATTACCTTTTCATCATAGGAATCAGAGCATTTGGTTTATCTAATTTGAGAATTTTAATCTTTAATGGCTACTTCAACTAGTAGCAGTACAAATACATGCTTCAAACTCCATGGTTATCTTGACTGGCATCGTTCAAAGATTTCTCCAAGAGTTATTTTTTGTTGCTACTAGATAGAATCTGTTAAAGTAACAAATTTCAAAGCTTGTTTATTTTGAAGTAGTGTGATTTAATATAAAATTTTAGTAAAATGAATTTTGCTACAAGTTTACTCATTTATCTTTAAAAAAAATGGTGTTTCATCTATTTCTTATTGTATCTTTTCATTTAAAATTTAAGAGATTCCTTTAAACTCGTATTCTTCTTTCTGTTAGTTATTACAAAATATATAGTGTTATCTTGTTTTTTCTTTGTGTTTTTAAAAAACTTTAAGGAAAAAATTATTGTGATATTATTGAGGCAATATTATATAAATTGTGATCCATTAAATTCCATCGCTAAAATAATTAGTTGACAAAATGTTGTTTAGAGTTTCCAAATAATCCTTTTGGCTATTATTTTAGTGACACAAACTTAAATTAATATATAATATTTTGAAAACTAAAGTTTCCTATTATTTGTTATTATTTATGTGATTTGATTAGCGACAAAGTTGCTATTTAAATGGATTTTGTGGTACTATATTTTTTATGTTTATTTTATTTTTTGCAATTATAATTTGATCTATTGGATATCATATATATCAATCCAAAATTCAACTCTCAAATTTGTGTTATTTGATTATTTAAATAATTTTAAGTATTATGTTGTGTTATATATAAGGTTATTTTCATAGTGTTAAGGCTAAATTATGATTTATGAAACCTCTAAGTTTTGAATACTGAATTTTTATTTTAAGCATGATCTTGAACAAGTGAGAGTGTTGTACAAACAATATGTACTCCCATTTTTTGATGCCTATATTTCTTAACTAAATTATATTGTGGGAAACCGTGTGATATTTTAGGAAATGCTATTTTAGGAATTATTTGTTATCTGTATAGATTTGTGTGATTAGGAAAGATTATGTAAAATATTATATATATTTTATTTCTTGTTATTCTTTATGCAATTTTGTTTTGAGAGTAATTATTTAAAATATTTCCTAGATGGTATCGAGCTCCCTTCGGGAGGACACTTTTCATGATTCTTTACACACCTAAAGTTACGGCCTTCACGGGACCTAAAATTATGTACTGAGTGCCTTCATCGCACCAATTTTGTTGATATTTTGTTAATAATTTTCCATTAAGAGTGTGAATTATATTAATAAGGAGGAGGAAGTCGTAAATCCGAGAAATCGGGGCATTGTCCCAACAATCTTTATTAATGTAATTTCTAGAATGGAAAAAATTTCTAAAATGGGTTACTTTTGAGCACTTTTGAAAGGCATAATTGTGAAAAGTGAGTCTTGACCTTGGACCTAAGAAAGAGAGGACTAAGTTTATTGTGAGAAGTGCTATTTTGTTGATAAAATATTGTTTATAACAAAAGTGATTTTGGAGATTATATTAAGGCCAAAGATGCTCAAGTATATGCCTTAAAGGTGAAAACTTTAGCAAAGAAAACAGGGGAATTTGCCTTTATTAATGTGATTGTGGATAATGATTATTAAAGGCATAAAGACCAAATGACCTTAGAAGTTCTCAAAGAGTATATTGAACAAGACAGGGTCTATGTACTAGTTTTAGGGACATGATTTTGATGATTCAAATCTGGGAAACAAAAAGTTCTACTTTAATGAAGTTGTAATTTGGGACAAAGTGAAGAAGGCGGGATTGAGTTGAAAATTTCGCTATGGTAAAACATCAATTATGGACTTTTGCTCAAATATTGTACATGTTGATATGCTTGACAAAATCTCCCTTTAATGTATCATTATTTGGGGACACAAAAGCTTCATCGATGCAAATGAGTGTTATAATGAAATTGAATGGGACTAATTTTGAGGACCTTCCTTAGTAAATTGGAGAATGGATTCTTTGGCATACTCAAGTAAATTGTTCCATCTCCATTTCCATTTCCATTTCCATGGATTGATGTACATCCTTTCATATGAGGATGAACCTCATAGACACCTTTACAAATGCATCTTCCGCATATTTAGAAAAGAAGAAGAATTGAAAGGATGGGTTCAATCCAATAAAGTTTGTTTGCCCATCAATGACCTTAAAAACCATGTCCCAAAAGTATAGCATAGAAAAGACTATTAAAGAGAGCATTCGAAACAAATAATGCTAAAGAAGAATAAATTTGCCAAAATGGAAGAATTAGTAAGCCTCGTGATGTTAAGAAAAAATTCTTCTTTAATGATAAGCTTGGATATTCTTATAAAAAGCCATCTTTTTACGAAATTAGATGTTGAGAGTCTTCATTGTGAGGTGTGTGAGCCTTCTAGTGTTAAGCCAAGATATCGTTTTAATGGAAATTATTTTTTTTGTTCATATATATGGGTCCCTCTAATATTCTAAATGTGTATGCGGTTGATTGTTTGTAACTTTTATAGATGATTGCACCCGGCTTGAGAAAAGAAAGAAATTCTAAATTTCTACTCCATGGAGGAAACCAAGTGAAGGGAGTTAATGATCACTTTAATAACTTGCTTACTTCCTTTTGTCAAAAAGATGGTATAATGGAGCTAAGGTCAAAGTAGAACATATAGGAAAAATGGTTTAAATCAAACTCGGGCAGTTATATCCAAAATAATGGACATGATTTAATTTTGACCGCAACACATTTATGTACCTTCTATGAGGATCAAAAAGATGGAATTTGATTTCAATTTTCCACAACAAATAACCTTTTAGATCTTTGGATGTGTTTACTCATTTCCATTTTAGAAAATGCAAAAGCCTTTAAGGTATGTCTTTTTTTTTATATATTATGATATCCAAAAAATTCTTTGTGTCAAGGGATGTTACCTTTGAGCAAGAAGGCTATTTCGAGTAACCTTATCTTCTAATGAGTTTATACATGTTAAATGTTGATTCATTTTTCATTTGAGTTTTGATCAACGGGATTCGGCGGGCAAGAAATGGGATCCCAATAATGTTGTGATCCTCCCAACCAAAACTTGAAGATGTGAGATGGGAAAGTAGATTCAAAGAAATTGAAAGACTTTTCTCCAATGTTATCGTACAAACGATTTTAAAACACATCTCTATTGGGAGAGAATGGGAGGTTGATCAAGGAAATATTCTTCATGATTTAGACTTCTTTAATTTTGATATACCCTGTGTTGATTACATAGAAAATGGAAACAAGCTATGGACTTAGAGTTGGAGCATTAGAGAAGAATAACAGTGGGGGTTACCAAGAGAAAATGAAGTGAGAATACTACAATTAATTCATATAGATATTTGTGGGCTCATTATTCCTATTGCAAAAGAACAAAATCATACTATTATGGATATGTTGAGATTATGATTTAGTCATAAAAACTGCCTTTCTTCCAAAATTCTTGTGGAGAGATGCCTTGAAAGAAACCCCAACATTATTTGTATATATTGAATCATATGTTTACTAAAGTAAATTGGGTTATAAACAAAGCCAAGACTCATATATGAACTTATGATAATAATTGGTGTATGTGGATGACGACCTACCTTGGGAAGCAGGAGCAAAGAAAGGTTAAGTCAATTTAGGGATTTGTCAAGACCTTGGGAAAATTGAAATACTTTTTGGGAATTGAAGTGGCTCACTCCAAGAGACCTTACATACCCACATTTAAAAAGTTTGATCCCAAAACCACCCATTGGATCAAGCTTAAAATTTGAAATGTTTTTTCATTGACTATTGTATCAACGCTCAAGAGGTTCTAGGTTATATATTGTCACATTGCCTCATACTACGCTTTATGCATAGAGTTCATTTGAATCGACGAGTTTTTTGTACCTTAAAGGAACTCCGGGAGAGGAATTATTTGAAATGGGAATGGGACTTAGGATGATTTTCATGGATAGAAGGTCGATGAGTTAACACCTTTTTGGAGGAAATTTTATTTTTTAAATAGTACAATTATTAAATTTAAATATATATGCAACACAACAGTACAACAATGTAATTCAAAATTCAACAAATTTCCAAAATTTAAATAAATAAAACAATGCAGTTTAGCCATCCATTTAAACACATTGCGTTCACACAATAAGGTTATTTTCAATACGCCGTTGTTGAGGCTATATTGAACCAATATGATTTATGAAATCCAAAAACGCAGAAGTGAATGAATACTAACAAGACGTGTAATAAGAAAGTTAAAGAATTATTTGTTACCTCAATCTTAGAAGAAAAGTGTGCAGATTTAATATGTAGAAAAGCATCACTAGAGAATTTTTTCCCATTTTTTGATGCCTATATTTCTAGATAACTAAATTATTTATATATCCTAACATTCCTGTAGAAGCTGTTTAACTTCCATCAGAGTAGGACTCTTATCTCATACGATATACTACATTAATACTTGAGTAAGTCTACGCCAATTAATTTAATCAGGGAGTTGTTGCTGCAACTGAGTTTATTGACTGTACTGCCTTATTTTCCGTTGAGTACAACTCGATTTTACGCCCATTTAGTGGCTGCAACGACCTTGCATTGTGCTTGAACTCTAGGTTCAATGGTGCCTTTAGGAACTCCAGTTGTTTCTTGGAGAGTGATCTCTGCATGATAGTGTTTCATTTCTGAACTACTTTGTAAATCACTACATGTATATTTCTCCACAGAACTAGATAATTGGGAAAGATTAATTCTTTCATTTCAGCTGTTTTTTTCTGAAATAATTATTAAGTAAAAAGATTATTTTTAAAAAAGCCAATGTAAAATAAAAATTTTTTAAAGCTAATTTTCATAAGTTGAAGATTGAAATTTATGATTTTAGCTTATAAATTATTCCTTACACTTTGAAATGTAAATATTATTTTGTCCTCAATCAAATAATTTTTTTAATCATTCTATCTATTTTAATAATTTAATACATAAATATATTTTTTTTTCCACCAGTAGAGCATCCAAACTAGATAGATAATCGAAGATTATATATCTATTTTTTCTAACTTTCCCAAACACACTAAGAGAGTATATAATTAAGAAGTTACCTTGCCAAGGATGTTCCAATTAACCTCCTCTTTGCATGGAGGAGTGGTGAGAGAGCCAAAATATCTGTAATACATGTTGGTCCTTCTCTTCATATTTTTTACATTAAAGGTGCTAAGAGGGATATGGAACTCCATATGGCCTGCACGGTTCTCTTTGTTCAGCTCAACCAACTTGTCTTCAATCTAAACCACATTTTAGTATCATCAACTATCAAGCTTCCAATTGCTATTTTATAGTAATCTGAACCATAAAGTGAAATATATGACTTTCAATTCTACCTTTGAGAAGATAAGATCAGGATCACCCACTTTGTAGAGCACTGCCTAGGAAAAGTGAAGAAAACAAAACATCTTGAAGTGACCAAATAAACCTTGATTGGGTAGCAGTTTCAAAAAATGCTAGAAATTACACAGAGACAGAATTGTACTAAAAAAAAGTGAAAAAAGGAGAAGATTGTAGCAGGCAGCAATATTAACCAAATAATCATAAACCTGTAATAACTATAACAATAAAAATCTGATAATGCAATAACTCTTCAAGAATTAGTTATTGCATTCTGGTAAGTAACTTGCAAGTCTAACCAAAATTTTCCTTCCAGCATCAACACCCCATCTCATTGAGGAGATCACTATTGGCAACGAGAAGAAACAACTAAAGTAATTCTGCAATCAGAAAGGAAAAATAAATCTAAAACGTTAATTAGAACTTTTCTATCAACGTAAGTAGAGACAAGAATAGAAAAAGGTAACCAATTTTTGTTAGAACTAATCAATTTAAAAAAAAAAGACCAATTATTCTAATTTCTTAACCAATCATTATATACAAACAAAGCCAATTTTTATTAGAACAAACCAATTCTGAACAAAAAAAGATCAGACCCATTATTCTACTTTCTTAACCAAACCGTATAGACAAACAAAGACCTAATTTTTTATTCACATTAACAAACCTCAATGGCAAGAGAATTGCTCAAGAAGTAGACCAAGCCAGTGAGGGCAACAAACATGGAGCACTCAACCAATTGCAGTGTTTTCTGGTACACTAAAAGATGTACCCAAAAATATGTTAATGTGATGCAGCGGTGATGCAAAAATGTGCCCAAAAAAGAAGAAGAAGAAAATGCATCAAATCAGATGAGATGGGGGAGTTAAGAAGGCTGTCAATGAGCGGAAGAAGAGGAACTGTGGAGTTGAGGTGGAAGAAGCAGAAGAAGTCCAATGACATACAAGCAGCCCACCTATATCAATATTAATGCATGTATATAGAAATGTAAGAGTTGAGGTTTACCGCAGCTGCAGCAGACTTGTCCTCCTTTTTCTCCAGTGATTTCGTTTCTGGAGTGTTTAAGCTAATTATAATTTGCTTCATTCCTTGTCTGAGTAACCTACAAACAAACCCATAGCTTAATGCCTTCCTGTGCTAGCTTGTCAATGCATTTAGGAACTTATATAATGCAAACAGATTCATAAGAACACAACATATAGAACTGTTACTAGTTCTTATGATAGCATAGGACATTGCTAATTTCAAAGTATGCAAATGATAATTTAAAAAATCTAAAAACGCGCTAGCTCTGCTGATTAGTTAAGTAGTTTCACTCTGGCACTGAAAAAAGAAAAGTAGCAAGCAAACCCATAGCTTAATGCCTTCCTGTGCTAACTTGTCAATGTATTCAGGAACCTATATAACGCAAACAGATTCATAAGAACACAACATATAGAACTATTACTAGTTCTTATGATAGCATAGGACATTGCTAATTTCAAAGTATGCAAATGATAACTTAAAAAATCTAAAACGCACTAGCTCTGCTGATTAGTTAAGCAGTTTCACTTTGGCACTGAAAAAAAGAAAGTAGGCCCTTGTTTCCCACTAGTTTCAGACAGAAAAACAGTATTTGCAACTTACCCCATTTTGAAGTTTGTCTTCAACTGCAGTAGCACCAAGAAGAATTAAATCCTTCTCAATCTTTTCTTATGTTTCCTCTACAATCTGCTCCGGATCTACAGTATCAAGGTCCTCAAACCAACATCGGCATATTCATTAATGTGCTGCTTAGTCTTCTCTTCAAACTCCTTTCCATTCTTTGCAAGTCGTTCAATTATGACACTGATTTTGATGGCCACAGAAAAGTAATTTAATATTTTGGACATCTGAAACCAATTGGAAATGATACTCACGTAGTGTATTTAAGATAGTCATTCACTATATTCAGATTTACATAAGACAACAGATGGAGGGACTTCATGGAACATAACCAAAGATTAAGATGAACTGATAATCCTTAACAATGATTGGACAGACATCTCAAAAGTTAAAGTGAAAAACACTGGTTGTTTGCTTCATAAATGAAACTACCCATATCAAATATAGGATGTGGGCAAGGAAGTAGTTAGTGATAAGCATGCTAGGGGTGTAATTTGGTAGTTTGGTTTAGTTTTTGAAAAAAAATAAATTCGAACAAATTAAAATCAATTAATTTGATTTGGTTCGATTTTTATATTTTTTGATAGTCAAATCCAAACCAAACTATACTAAATATTTATGGATTGGTTTGGTTCGGGTGATCGGGTTGGCCATTTTTTTAATACAAAAATTAACTAAATAATTAACTTTTCATAACAAAAAAAAATACATAATAAACTTATAAAAAATTTTCTAGAAATAGAATCAAATTAATTGATTTGAACACTAATAATTATTTCATGTTTCAGAATGTATATTAAAAGGTTCATAAAGAGGGAACAAAAAAACATGTTGATATTTGTATTAAGAAATTATATTTGAATAAGTTAAAAAATTCTTCAAGAGAAATTTAACTTGGCAAATTGTATACTACCACTGTTCAATTAAGATAAAGTTGTGAGGCTACTAACCTGGAGGTATATATGTAACCAATTGAACCCTTAAGGATATGAGTGGAGCTAATGGAGATTAGATTAGTTGAACTTTGAATCAGCAACTTAACGAATCCAAAGTCTCCAACCTTTGCAGTCATATTTTCATCCAAGAGAATGTTGTCGGGTTTTAAATTACAATGCACAATAGGAACTTCACTATCATTGTGCAGGTAATCCAATGCACAAGCAGCATCAATATTTATATTCAATCTCTCCATAAGATTCAACTCATTTTCATATGCATGCTTTCTCTTCCTCTTAATCTAATCTTCCAAGCTCTCATTACTTAAGTACTCATAAACTAGAGTTAGAAATTCATTATTTTTAAAGTCAATACTAGAGCATTTAAAGTCAATTTATTGTTTCCAAGCTTCCAAGTTTAGATGATGATGTTGCTGTTACTTTCACTTTTTTGTTCCTTATATATAGTAGTAAGCAAATTGTCAGACATAGTATCAGTGCTACCACTGTGGCTATGATTATGTAATATCTGACATGCCTTCTTCCATAGCCATGAGGCTCACATGCAAAGTACAAGCAAAGTTTTTTATTATCTTCTAAATGGATAGGAAAAAGATTTTGGAAAACTCCACCATTAGGAATGATTCTTTCTAAATCATTATAAAAGAGGTTCAAAAGCTAAATGACATGTAGATTTTGAAGTTCAATAGGAATGGATCCAGAGAGTTGGTTGAAGGAAAGATCTAAAGTTTTCAAGCCTCTCACCTCTCCAAGAGTTTTGAGAATAGCACCTGATAGCATATTTTAATCGAAGCTCATGATCTTAGGTGAGTAGGTACCAAACAATTTGCGTGAGATGAGTTTCCTAGTCTTCTGTGTTGAACGAAACGACGTTTTAGGAGTTGAAAATTGAGAAAATATTACAAAAAATGAAAAAAGTAGTAGCCAAAAAATATTGTAGCATAATTTTTTTTTAAAAATAAAATATATAAATATATGGTTTGATTTGGTTTGGTTTTGAAATTTCAAATCCGAGAACCGAACCAATTAAGCTTTAATTGGTTTGGATTTTACCTGAACCAATCAATATATCCAAACCAAACTAAATCAATTTAATTGGTTCAGTTTGAATTGATCGGGTTGGTCGATTATCCGAACTAATTTATATCCCTAAAGCATGCTATGATAAAAATTTTCCTTTTTTATTATTTTTTGTGATATGCAATGATGTCATGCTAAGATGCAGACTACTTAATTGGGATAAAAATTACTTTTTTTTTAATGTTAACATGCGGAGTGAAATGACAACTCGAGTAAGTTGAAAAATTCTATTTATTTATTTTTTACAAGAAGATACAATAATGTAATTAGAGAAAATCGATGTAAATTCTTATTATTGTTGTTATTTTTTTGGTTCTTTTTTTAATCACATGCAGCTAAGTCTGACCACTTGGTTATGACTTTTATTTAATGAAGTGCTATCATGTAGAAAGATATTATTCGAGCTTTTTGAGATGCAAGAGCGTCATGCAGAACTATGGAAATTTTTTGTTTGTCGCTTCTTTTTTCTTTTCAGTAAAAGGATGCAACAATGTCATGTAGACAAAAAGATGAAAAGTCCTTTGTTTTTTTTTTTTTAATGCATGGATTTATGTTGGCAATTAACAAAATTTCGGGTGCAACGTGAATCTTTTTTCTTTGTCTTCCATTTTTTTTATGCTATCATGTAAGAATATGACTACTTGAACAAAATGAAAAATTTCTTTTCTCTTTTTGTGAGATGTTATTATTCAATTTCAAAGAGCAATGACCATTTGAATTTGAAAGCAAAAGACTGTTTTTATTTTCTTTCATAACCAGAGGCAAGAATGTCATGCAAGGAAAAGAAAAATGATAAAATCCATTTTGTTGTTGTTTTTTTACTAATTTTTATTCAAGGATATTATGTTATTATGCAACGAAGGATTACTACTTCATTAGGATGAAAAACCTCTTTTTTCTTTTTTATTTCTTTTGGATGCACCAAAAGTTTTCTGTTTCTATTTTGGTTGTTTTTTTCTTTTTGTATACTAGCATGTGAGAATGTCATGTAGAGAAAAACAACCACTTGATTAGGATGAAAACATTTTGTACTTTTTGGAAGCAAGGAATGATAACCATTTGATTAGTATTATGTATTTTTTTTTTATGGAATGCTATCATGCAATGAGAAATAACTATTCAGATTAAAGAAATTTTTTCATTTTTCTCTTTTTGATGGGAAGCTAGAATGCAAATGATTTTTTTTTTAATGCAATGGTAAATGATTATGGCACTACATGCAAGTGAATGGGTGGATGAATGGACACGATAGATTGTAAGCCCATTAACTACAAATTTTTATTTTTTCAAAGTTTAATTTTACTTGAAGGGATACCATAGAAATTCCAAACAAATGTGATTTGTCAAGCTAGTAAGCTTTGTCAAATCCCTAAACTTCATTTATGAATAAAATGCAGAAGATTGGTTTTTTTTTAAAGAAAATATATGAACATATTGGAAGAGGGTGATTCTCCTTTCTCTTTTGAAAGTGAAAACAGTGAGTTATTTATTTTGTAAAGAAAATGCTATCATACTAAATGTAGTTGATTTTTTTTATAACAAAAGTAACACATTGGGTTAGCAAATTGTTGGCTCACTAATAATAACTTGTTTTCAATCAAGACTCACTTTCTTTGCAAGGATTTTTTTTTTTGGCAAATTTAATTTGTCACTTTAGCAGGCTACACAACTTAACCAAACCTAAGTATTTATTGATGCATAAAATGCAAGGGAAGTATTTTCATTTTTTTTATATCTTTCATCTTTTTTGGAAGAAAAACGTGCTCCTTTGTGTCCTAAATTGCGTAAAGCTTAGTAGTTAGGTGGATAATATCCCTAAATGGTACTAACTCTAACTTGGGATAACAACCAGGTTCATTCTACCAATGTGCACGATTTTTCAAGATGAATATAGACTAGTGAAGGTTGTGGTTCTTAGATTGCCCCTATTTGACATATAAAGACCCAATTCCATGAGCTTGACCATAGGGACAGATAAGTCATAATATGATAGTGATGACACCGATAACAATCTGAGAAGGGAATCAGTGATTATCAAGGAAGTATAAGCCTCACAATAACAACATCAAAGCCCCTTCTAATCCTATGGCATTCCATAGTTCAAGTATCCAGCCCAAAAGGCGTGTGAAGTAAGAGATGGTGATGTGTATGCTAGGAGCATACTAACCTGCAAAAAACCTAAGAAAAATACATCTAACCTACAAAAAAAAAATTGTCAAATTAACAAAACACATATAAAGCAGCAACAACAATCATCTACCCTAAGGTTAAACCTAAGCAAGATACATATTTATAGTAAAATAACTATATACTAACAAAATATCAGTACCAAAGACAATAACAATAACAGATACATACAAACAGACTACACTATGCAAAAAGAAATTCAACAAGATAACAAACAAAAAGGGTAAACAAACATTGCTCAAGATTATCATATTTGCACAACAAGCTTACACAAGCTTGACTCTCAAACCGGCCTAAGTAGAGTCGCCATTTGTCCCAACCAGGATTGCGACGGGTCAGCAAAATGATTAAAAACAAAGAGGAGGTCACCACCAATATTTATTTAAGTTAAGAAAACATTGGATAAACCTTTTTTATTAAGAAAAACTGGTCTATGAAAACAAGACTAGACTTGGGACTCAATTACGAGTAGGGATGTGTTAATACTTTATATCGTTCGTTCTAAAAACAATTACCTTAAGCTAATGTGCAACAAAAATATTTGCTTTACCCTTTTTAAAAACATTGTAATTATTCATAAAATAAATAAATAAATAAATAAATTTATAGGCTAGTTGATTATAATTATAAAATGTTTTTTTTATTTTTCATTAATCATCTAAGTCACAACACTCTAAAACTAAATATAAAATCATATCATTGAGCAAAAAAAGAAAAAGATCACACAAGAATTCTAAATAATGCAAACAAGATAACTTATATATTTTTCATTTTTCATTTTTATCATTTTTATTAGTCAAATATTTTTTTGTATTTTCAGATTTTCTTCTTTTTTTATTATAAAAAGGGACAATTATTATCTCCAAAGTTTCTGTTTTTTTTTTTACTTACTCTTTCTAATCCAAATTATTTGACTACATTGTCATGTAAACTTTTTCTTTGCATTTTTAAAGTTTAATTTTTCATTTTTTTCCAAGTCTAGTTTTAAAACAACCTTAACCCAAAACTTTACTGTTCCAAAAATACATCACAAGAGTCAAAATACACACATCAGTTGTCATTATTCCAAGATGACAATAAAATATATCACTAAAAGAAATAAGCAGAGAGTCCCAAAACATGAGATGAGATACCAACACAATAAGATAAATAAATCACTTAAGAAAAAGGGAAATTGGCCCAAATTAATTAAAGAGTAAATTACACTCACCCCCTCCAAGTTTGATGATATTATATTCAGCCCTATTCTTTTCTAAAAATGACACTCATCCCCATTAATTGATCAAGTTGCATAATTATGTAAATATTATCAGTTAAAATCTATAAAATTTTTAGCATTTACAGTTATTTATAAAAAAATATTTTAAAAAAATATTATTATGTATAAATATTACTAGTTAAAATCTGGTAATATTTTTTATCGATTAATATTTGATAACATTATTAGTTAAAAAATGTATATAATTTTTCAAAAAGCTCCTTATACACCCACACAGAGAAAATTATAAATATTTTTTATAAAAAATATTATTATATATAAATATTACTAATTAAAATCAGTAAGATTTTTAGTATATCTGATTATTTTTAGTATACAAAGTTTTTCATAAATAAGCTGTAAATACTAAAAATTCTATAGATTTTAATTGATAATATTTGCACAAAGAATGAGACTGATATTTTTTTTAAATTTTTTTTATAAATAACTGTGAATGCTGAAAATCTTATAGATTTTAACTGATAATATTTACACAATTATATAACTTGATCAAATAATGAAAGTGAATGTTATTTTTAAAAAAGAATGAGGCTGAGTATAATATCATCAAACTGGGAAGGGTAACTGTAATTTACTCTTAATTAAACGAAAAAAAAATGAGAAGAGGATATAACATTAGGTGGCACCAAAGGGTTGTGGCTTTCACGTGTGCACTGGGGAAGGAACTCAAACTTGGTGCGAGAGTTCCATGACGGCAGGGTTGAGTTCGACGGAGGCAGTGGGTGGTGGATCCGGCAACGACGAAGGGTGGCGATGGAGGTCCGGTGGTGGTTGGTTGGCTGTGGCTGGCCATTTGGTGGCAGAGGAGGTGGTTGGGTGTGCGCGACTCAAGAGGCTGGTTTGGCAGAGGAGGCTTCGTTCAGCCATGAAAAGTGGTTCATTTTGGATGATTTGAGATTGCTGGAGTGATTTTGATGTTGGTTTTTGATGGTAGGAGAAGGGTTGAGGATGGTGGTGTTTGTGGAGGTTTTAAGGCAGAGAGTGAGTTTACGGAGTTTAGATGGGGACTTCTAGTTTTTGAGTTGGTGGGGATGAAGGTTGTGTTGGTTTAGGTGACTGTGATTGGTGTTTGAGTCTTGAGTGTATATGGGTGTCTTGGTCGAGATCTGTTTTTGATTGTGATCTGTTTGTGTTTGCAGTTGTTTTGCTAATGGGGTGACACAAAAGGTGTTGTATTTAATAGTGGTTACAAGGAGGGGGATTTCCGTGTTAAGTGGTGATGGTAGCATATGAGGTTGGGAGCCTTGTTTTTCTAGTAAATGACTCATTGTACATCAGGATATTGGTTGTGATGGAGGCAGAGAAGTTGGTTTATGGAGGTGGGATGGTGGTTGATGTTGCAATGGCTATGGAGGCTCAAATAGCTATGGGTATCCATTTGGGAATCTATGGGTGGTGTGTTTTCGTCCCTCCAGACTCTTCTTCTTTTTCTCTTTTGCTCTCAGTCGCCCCTTGGGTTTCTCTCAAAGACACAAGAAATCTAAAACCAAAAGCCCCCAAGTGTTAAAATTCTACATACATAAGCATACTGAGAATTCATAATTTTTATATGCATATCATTACATTAATGTGTATTAACTTTGATTCATGCCAAAATTGATGCTTTAATTTTATAGATTTTGATGAAAATAGAAACTTATTTCTCTCTCTCTTTTTTACGTTCTTTTTTTCTTAATAGAAAACATAAAACGTAAATTGTACTGGAAGGAGAGAGGACTTTGTTTCTTTTCTTTTCTATTCATTAAAAAAACTACTATCATCAAGCAGTTAATAGAGGTTAAAAAAAATTTCTTCTCAACTATCATCAATCAATTACCATTTAACTCTTTATTTATTTATTAAATCACATAATTTGCTACACACACATGAGACATTTCTCACATTCTTATGTGACAAAGTATCATTTCACGATTTAATAAAATATCAATCATAATGCGCCTAAACAAGGCTAAAAGTTTTATACATTGGTTGCATCATAAGTCATAATTAATAATAAGAACTAATAAGAGTCATGATGATTGTATATCATCAAATCGATGTAGTTCCTTCCATGTACTATTATATTAGCCTTCTTCCTAACATGACACTTTAATGGGAAGTACATAATATGTCCAACAATAATGTCTTTATCAAAGAAAAATATTGTTTTCAATATTATTATTCATACATGTACACATAAGTTTGAAAACAGAAAATTTCAGAAACTTATACATTAATGAGCTCAAAGCATCAAATATACATTGAAATAAAACAATAATGTTCAACTTTCACTAGCAAACATAATGCTCATACTTTTAACATGATCAGTAAATGTTTTGGGCGATAATTCTTTTGTTAAAGGATCAGTAATCATAAGATCAATGCTAATATGCTCTATTGACACTCTATGTTTCTGAACGTTTTCTTTAACAGTAAAGTATTTCAATTTCATATGTTTAGCACCTTTGAAATACTTGTCATTTTTAGAAAAGAAGACAACCGTGGAATTATGATGAGCATGCAAAAAATGTGGTTTTATGTCTTGAAATCTTGAATTATTTTTCCTGAATTTACTCTTTTCACTGCTTGTTTCTTAAGTATCTTGCAAAGTTTGATTTAGTTTTGTAATTGAGAATACTTGAGCTAAAAGAAACAAAATCCTCACCACTTTGATGTATTTTTGTAGGGAAGCATCTAATGATGCAGGAGATAGATTTTTGGAGGCAAATTCAAGGAATTCTAGCTGTCAACTCAGCGCCTAGACACCCTGGATTCAGCGTCTAGGCACCCAAACCATAGCAGACCATTCCTCACTATGATGTACGCGTCTAGGCGCCCTCAACTAAGCGCCTAGGCGCTGGTCCAAAATGCACGCATGTTTCTATCTATGTAATGGGCGCCTAGGCGCCCTATATTCAGCGCTTAGGCGCCCATATTAGTATAAAAATGCTTTTTATTCATAGCCTGAGGAACTGGGCTGTCATAGAGACAAAGGGAGGAGATATGAAAAATATACCTAATTTGGAAAGCTTTGGTGTGTTTAAAGAGAAGAATAGTGAGAGCTAAGATTTTCTTCAATCTTCCATGGAGTTTTGCATCTTCTTCCCTATTGTTTTAGTTTCTACATTTATTTCTATGTCTAGCTAAACTCTCCCTTGTTGGGATTGAGTGGATTTTGATGGATTTTGCTTATATTTAACTTGGATTTTAGTTATGCTTAAAGGATTCTTCTGTTTTGAGTTTACAATCTCTGTTCTTAAAGCTTTCTAGGGTTTGATCATCATTAGAATGATTTTTTTAGGTTTATGCATTGGATGGAAATTTGATATGTAAATTTTGTTTGAGATTGTGAACCTTGTGATTCGTTGTGCTAGGAATAGTCAATTAATGCTTGTTATCTCATTGGATTCTTAATCTTAATGCTTTTTTCCTTTTAGAATCACCTAAGGAATTAGGGATTTTAACTAGGATTTAAGGTTCTTGTGCTTAAGGAATTAGGACTTTGGATATTTAGGTGAATCCGATAACAAAATAGAAGTAAAAATTTGTTTTAACCTCAAATTAATATGCAGCAAATGAAATTAAATGAAACTTGATCCCAACTCTTTCTTATCTTTGAATTTCTATCTCTTTTGTGTTTTAAGTGTTTGTTAATTTGTCAAAGCTAAAATATCAAAAAGAATCTTTTTCTTTAATTTAATCTCTTGCATGCTTAGTTGTTTACAATTGAGCTCCCTTTGAACCAAAGTTTCATTTGAATAGTAACTAAGTTCGTGAATTGGTAATTAGTCATTGATCCCTGAGAGCGATATCCAGTTTTCTCACCGTTTTTATTACTTAACGATCTAGTACACTTGCCGTGGTCCCATCAAGTTTTTGAAATTTTCAGCGACCTAACAATACTATCGAATACTCCAAGCCCTGGAATAAAATTTCGTAGCCATTTAGCCTGAACCATGACCTCAAAGCATGCCACAAATTCAGGTTCCATATTGGATGCAGCAATGACAGTCTGCTTCACACTTTTCTATGATATAGCTCCTTTAACTAAAAGATGCAAATAATCAAAAGTAGATTTTCTTGTATCCACACAACTAGCAAAATCTAAATCTGAATATCCGATCACTTTAAGATGATCAGACCTCCTATAAGTAAGCATGTGATCTTTCGTTCCTTGTAGATATCTCAGAACTTTCTTTGCAACTTTCCAATGATCTAAACCAGGATTACTCTGGTATCTTCCCAACATTTCAACTACAAAGCTAATATCTAGTTGGGTACAAGTCTGAGCATACATTAAACTCTCAACAACAGATGCATACAGAATTGCTTCCATCTGTTTTCGTTCCATAAAATTTTTTAGACATTGCATGAGACTAAATTTGTCTCATTTTTGAATTGGAACCGGAGATGCTAAGCACTTTTCCATTATGAATCTCTCTAATACTTTATTTATATATGCTTTCTGAGACAAACCCAACAATCATTGTGATTTATCACGGAATATCTCTATCCCAATCACATAGGTTGCCTCACCCATATCTTTCATTTCAAAGTTATTAAAGAGAAACTTCTTAGTCTCACTTAATAGACCAAAATCATTAGTTGCAAGTAAGATGTCATACACACAGTCCACCCATAAACACCCTCTACACATAAAGCCTCACCAACACAACCAAAGTTTCTTATTCAGAATTTGAAAGAAATAGTCATGGTATAATAGAAAAATGGAATCATAAATGTAACATCCTACCCCTTAATGAGACTAAGGTGGAATGTTAGTAATCTTGAATTTTACCAGGTCGTCATTTCCATTCAGGCTATATACAAATAATTCTTTTATTGAGTTTTTACAACACCAAAAAAAAAAACTAGAATTTTTTTATCTCTCATCAGAAAAACACTAGAATTAATTGTTGTGAGCAAAATTCTTATCTTTCCATATGTAAAGCCACAGCTGCTAGGAGCCTTAAGCATCATAATATAATACTAACAAATATTAACTAAATGAAATAATATTATTCATTCTCTCATTTGTTTGCTCCTCTAAATGGTATCAGAAGTTTTACTTCTCCCACGAGACCAACGATCCATGGCCACTTCCGCTAACTCTCAATCCTCAGTTACCACAAGAACTCAGCCCACTATTGATTCTCAACCAAAGTCCACTCCATTCTTCGACTTTGGAGCAACTTTTAAACTGAAACTCTCTGCTTCCAACAACCCTGCATGGAGACGTCAAGCGAAATCTCACCTAAGGAATTAGGGATTTTAACTAGGATTTAAGGTTCTTGTGCCTAAGGAATTAGGACTTTGGATATTTAGGTGAATCCGATAACAAAATAGAAGTAAAAATTTGTTTTAACCTCAAATTAATATGCAGCAAATGAAATTAAATGAAACTTGATCCCAACTCTTTCTTATCTTTGAATTTCTATCTCTTTTGTGTTCTAAGTGTTTGTTAATTTGTCAAAGCTAAAATATCAAAAAGAATCTTTTTCTTTAATTTAATCTCTTGCATGCTTAGTTGTTTACAATTAAGCTCCCTTTGAACCAAAGTTTCATTTGAATAGTAGCTAAGTTCGTGAATTGGTAATTAGTCATTGATCCCAGAGAACGATATCCAGTTTTCTCACCGTTTTTATTACTTGACGATCTAGTACACTTGCCGTGGTCCCATCAAGTTTTTGAAATTTTCAACGACCTAACAATACTATCGAATACTCCAAGCTCTGAAATAAAATTTCGTAGCCATTTAGCCTGAACCATGACCTCAAAGCATGCCACAAATTCAGGTTCCATAGTGGATGCAGCAATGACGATCGCTTCACACTTTTCTATGATATAGCTCCTCTAACTAAAAGATGCAAATAATCAAAAGTAGATTTTCTTGTATCCGCACAACCAGCAAAATCTAAATCTGAATATCCAATCATTTTAAGATGATCAGACCTCCTATAAGTAAGCATGTGATCTTTCGTTCCTTGTAGATATCTCAAAACTTTCTTTACAACTTTCCAATGATCTAAACCAGGATTACTCTGGTATCTTCCCAATATTCCAACTACAAAGCTAATATCTGGTTGGGTACAAGTCTGAGCATACATTAAACTCTCAATAACAGATGCATACAGAATTGCTTCCATCTGTTTTCGTTCCATAAAATTTTTTAGACATTGCATGAGACTAAATTTGTCTCATTTTTGAATTGGAACCGGAGATGCTAAGCACTTTTCCATTATGAATCTCTCTAATACTTTATTTATATATGCTTTCTGAGACAAACCCAACAATCATTGTGATTTATCACGGAATATCTCTATCCCAATCACATAGGTTGCCTCACCCATATCTTTCATTTCAAAGTTATTAAAGAGAAACTTCTTAGTCTCACTTAATAGACCAAAATCATTAGTTGCAAGTAAGATGTCATACACACAGTCCACCCATAAACACCCTCTACACATAAAGCCTCACCAACACAACCAAAGTTTCTTATTCAGAATTTGAAAGAAATAGTCATGGTATAATAGAAAAATGGAATCATAAATGTAACATCCTACCCCTTAATGAGACTAAGGTGGAATGTTAGTAATCTTGAATTTTACGAGGTCGTCATTTCCATTCAGGCTATATACAAATAATTCTTTTATTGAGTTTTTACAACACCAAAAAAAAAAACTAGAATTTTTTTATCTCTCATCAGAAAAACACTAGAATTAATTGTTGTGAGCAAAATTCTTATCTTTCCATATGTAAAGCCACAGCTGCTAGGAGCCTTAAGCATCATAATATAATACTAACAAATATTAACTAAATGAAATAATATTATTCATTCTCTCATTTGTTTGCTCCTCTAAATGGTATCAGAAGTTTTACTTCTCCCACGAGACCAACGATCCATGGCCACTTCCGCTAACTCTCAATCCTCAGTTACCACAAGAACTCAGCCCACTATTGATTCTCAACCAAAGTCCACTCCATTCTTCGACTTTGGAGCAACTTTTAAACTGAAACTCTCTGCTTCCAACAACCCTGCATGGAGACGTCAAGCGAAATCTCACCTAAGGAATTAGGGATTTTAACTAGGATTTAAGGTTCTTGTGCCTAAGGAATTAGGACTTTGGATATTTAGGTGAATCCGATAACAAAATAGAAGTAAAAATTTGTTTTAACCTCAAATTAATATGCGCAAATGAAATTAATGAAATTGATCCCAACTCTTTCTTATCTTTGAATTTCTATCTCTTTTGTGTTCTAAGTGTTTGTTAATTTGTCAAAGCTAAAATATCAAAAAGAATCTTTTTCTTTAATTTAATCTCTTGCATGCTTAGTTGTTTACAATTAAGCTCCCTTTGAACCAAAGTTTCATTTGAATAGTAGCTAAGTTCGTGAATTGGTAATTAGTCATTGATCCCAGAGAACGATATCCAGTTTTCTCACCGTTTTTATTACTTGACGATCTAGTACACTTGCCGTGGTCCCATCAAGTTTTTGAAATTTTCAACGACCTAACAATACTATCGAATACTCCAAGCTCTGAAATAAAATTTCGTAGCCATTTAGCCTGAACCATGACCTCAAAGCATGCCACAAATTCAGGTTCCATAGTGGATGCAGCAATGACAGTCTGCTTCACACTTTTCTATGATATAGCTCCTCTAACTAAAAGATGCAAATAATCAAAAGTAGATTTTCTTGTATCCGCACAACCAGCAAAATCTAAATCTGAATATCCAATCATTTTAAGATGATCAGACCTCCTATAAGTAAGCATGTGATCTTTCGTTCCTTGTAGATATCTCAAAACTTTCTTTACAACTTTCCAATGATCTAAACCAGGATTACTCTGGTATCTTCCCAATATTCCAACTACAAAGCTAATATCTGGTTGGGTACAAGTCTGAGCATACATTAAACTCTCAATAACAGATGCATACAGAATTGCTTCCATCTGTTTTCGTTCCATAAAATTTTTTAGACATTGCATGAGACTAAATTTGTCTCATTTTTGAATTGGAACCGGAGATGCTAAGCACTTTTCCATTATGAATCTCTCTAATACTTTATTTATATATGCTTTCTGAGACAAACCCAACAATCATTGTGATTTATCACGGAATATCTCTATCCCAATCACATAGGTTGCCTCACCCATATCTTTCATTTCAAAGTTATTAAAGAGAAACTTCTTAGTCTCACTTAATAGACCAAAATCATTAGTTGCAAGTAAGATGTCATACACACAGTCCACCCATAGACACCCTCTACACATAAAGCCTCACCAACACAACCAAAGTTTCTTATTCAGAATTTGAAAGAAATAGTCATGGTATAATAGAAAAATGGAATCATAAATGTAACATCCTACCCCTTAATGAGACTAAGGTGGAATGTTAGTAATCTTGAATTTTACCAGGTCGTCATTTCCATTCAGGCTATATACAAATAATTCTTTTATTGAGTTTTTACAACACCAAAAAAAAAAACTAGAATTTTTTTATCTCTCATCAGAAAAACACTAGAATTAATTGTTGTGAGCAAAATTCTTATCTTTCCATATGTAAAGCCACAGCTGCTAGGAGCCTTAAGCATCATAATATAATACTAACAAATATTAACTAAATGAAATAATATTATTCATTCTCTCATTTGTTTGCTCCTCTAAATGGTATCAGAAGTTTTACTTCTCCCACGAGACCAACGATCCATGGCCACTTCCGCTAACTCTTAATCCTCAGTTACCATAAGAACTCAGCCCACTGTTGATTCTCAACCAAAGTCCACTCCATTCTTCAACTTTGGAGCAACTTTTAAACTGAAACTCTCTGCTTCCAACAACCCTGCATGGAGACGTCAAGCGAAATCTCACCTAAGGAATTAGGGATTTTAACTAGGATTTAAGGTTCTTGTGCTTAAGGAATTAGGACTTTGGATATTTAGGTGAATCCGATAACAAAATAGAAGTAAAAATTTGTTTTAACCTCAAATTAATATGCAGCAAATGAAATTAAATAAAACTTGATCCCAACTCTTTCTTATCTTTGAATTTCTATCTCTTTTGTGTTCTAAGTGTTTGTTAATTTGTCAAAGCTAAAATATCAAAAAGAATCTTTTTCTTTAATTTAATCTCTTGCATGCTTAGTTGTTTACAATTGAGCTCCCTTTGAACCAAAGTTTCATTTGAATAGTAGCTAAGTTCATGAATTGGTAATTAGTCATTGATCCCTGAGAACGATATCCAGTTTTCTCACCGTTTTTATTACTTGACGATCCAGTACACTTGCCGTGGTCCCATCAAGTTTTTGAAATTTTCAGCGACCTAACAATACTATCGAATACTCCAAGCCCTGAAATAAAATTTCGTAGCCATTTAGCCTGAACCATGACCTCAAAGCATGCCATAAATTCAGGTTCCATAGTGGATACAGCAATGACAGTCTGCTTCACACTTTTCTATGATATAGCTCCTCTAACTAAAAGATGCAAATAATCAAAAGTAGATTTTCTTGTATCCACACAATTAGCAAAATCTAAATCTGAATATCCAATCACTTTAAGATGATCAGACCTCCTATAAGTAAGCATGTGATCTTTCATTCCTTGTAGATATCTCAGAACTTTCTTTGCAACTTTCCAATAATCTAAACCATGATTACTCTGGTATCTTCCCAACATTCCAACTACAAAGCTAATATCTGGTTGGGTTCAAGTCTGAGCATACATTAAACTCTCAACAACAGATGCATACAGAATTGCTTCCATCTGTTTTCGTTCCATAAAATTTTTTAGACATTGCATGAGACTAAATTTGTCTCATTTTTGAATTGGAACCGGAGATGTTAAGCACTTTTCCATTATGAATCTCTCTAATACTTTATTTATTTATGCTTTCTTAGACAAACCCAACAATCATTGTGATTTATCACGGAATATCTCTATCCCAATCACATAGGTTGCCTCACCCATATCTTTCATTTCAAAGTTATTATAGAGAAACTTCTTAGTTTCACTTAATAGACCAAGATCATTAGTTGCAAGTAAGATGTCATACACAGTCCACCTATAGACACCCTCTACACATAAAGCCTCACCAACACAACCAAAGTTTCTTATTCATAATTTTAAAGAAATAGTCATGGTATAATAGAAAAATGGAATCATAAATGTAACATCCTACCCCTTAGTGAGACTAAGGTGGAATATTAGTAATCTTGAATTTTACCAGGTCTTCATTTCCATTCAGGCTATATACAAATAATTCTTTTATTGAGTTTTTACAACACCAAAAAAAAAACTAGAATTATTTTATCTCTCATCAGAAAAACACTAGAATTAATTGTTGTGAGCAAAATTCTTATCTTTCCATATGTAAAGCCACAGCTGCTAGGAGCCTTAAGCATCATAATATAATACTAACAAATATTAACTAAATGAAATAATATTATTCATTCTCTCATTTGTTTGCTCCTCTAAATGGTGTCAGAAGTTTTACTTCTCCCACGAGACCAACGATCCATGGCCATTTCCGCTAACTCTCAATCCTCAGTTACCACAAGAACTCAGCCCACTGTTGATTCTCAACCAAAGTCCACTCCATTCTTCAACTTTGGAGCAACTTTTAAACTGAAACTCTCTGCTTCCAACAACCCTGCATGGAGACGTCAAGCGAAATCTCACCTCTTTGGCATCAAACTTATTGGTTATGTGGACGACACTCTTACCAAACTAGCTTCTTGTCAGCTTGCTTTTGTCTTTCGTTATTGAACACGACAGCACCACACTTGCTGCTTATGACACATCACGCCAGTTATGGCTTGCCCTTGAGGCCAAATATGCAAATTCTTAGCAATCACATGTTACGTCACTCAAAAATCGCTTGTAGCACAGCTGAAAAGGCTCTTAATCAACCACTGAATTTTAATTCTCTATAAAAGCATTGTTGATTAACTTTCTATCATTGATCATGCTATTTCTGATGTTGATGTAACTCTTTATGTCCTCAATGGCTTAGGTACTGAATACCATAACATTGCAGCTTCCATCAGGTTCAGGGATAGGCCTTTTTCCTATGAGAAATTCTACAGCCATCTTATGGCACATGTAGAGTATCTTAAATGTGATGAAATTGGAGTTCATGTTCCTATTGCCCAGTTTCATCAAAGAACAGCTAATATCAACAGGCCATACCATGGTAATAGCTCCAATCAATGCAACCATAATGGTGTTCCTCCCACCAACCAATATGCTCCCAATTACTTGAAGTTGGTAGTAACACAAGAAAAGGAGTTGAATTGTGTTCCTTTTTTTTTTCTTTCTTGAAATCAAGCTTCTCACAATAAAACAACATTCTCACAACTGAAAAATGACCTTATAAGATATATTTAAATCTATAACTTATCTTTAAGGATAATCTTAAGATAACAGTCATAGAAAAATAGTGTTAAGATTCAGATCGCAATTATATTAAAACGAGATTCTTGAGAATATTTCTCTAAATAGATTCAATTAACCTCTCATTTAGGTTTTAACTTTGGACACAGTCAAATTGATAAGAACTAAGTAAAAGCAAGGAAAGAGAAGCTTTACACTAAGATTTATACTAATTCACCCTTAAACCACGTGGGGCTACATCAAGTACCCAACAACCACTAAGATTTTCCATTATCAAGAGTATTTTTTGACAACCAAGCCTCTCTAGGCTTTAATACAAGTATTCTTTGACACAGTCTCTTCAATTTAAACCCAAGTATTCTTTCTCATAGTCTCTTCAGGCTCACTTTCACAAAGTTGAAGTGGCTTCTACAACCCCCGAGCTCACTCACATAGTACAAGAATCAAGAGATGAATAGAAGTGTTTGTTTCAATAGGATAAAACTAAAAAAATACTCTAAGAGTAGATACAAACACTTAACAAAAGCTTACAATAACCTACTAAAGATTTTGCAAATTTCAGAATAGTAGATAAAGATGAGAAGGTTTAGTTCACAGTGTTCTTAGTCAGATTTTCTTCAAAGTTCATTAACCTTCTGACTTTCATGTTTGTGTCCTTTTATAGGTTTTGAAAATATAACTGTTGGATGGTTTAAATGGTAATTGTACTTGTTGGTTGCAAGTTACTATTATTTTATCTTTTCTTGTTGAGTCAGCATGCCAATCTTTAAGTGAGATGATTGAGCAACTTTCTCACAAGCAACCTTCTCATGAATATTCTTAGCAGTAAACTTCTCACTGAACTCTCTTAACTAACTTTCTCATCCAACTTTCTCAAGCTTGAATATCTTTAATCTTCTCATCTTTTAATTCCACCATGTTCTTTCTAATTCTTCTTGATGATTCTGATAGTAAAAGCTTCATTTATAAGTTTGAATTCTTGATGATTCTGATGGTAAAAGCTTCATTTTTAAGTTTGAATTCTTCTTAAGTTCAACCATTGTGGGAGTTCTTCATTTTGCTAAACTTTCTTATGTTCTTTAGGAACTTTCTTAAGTTGCATGTGAACCTTGTCAAGTCAGAAATTTGATATTCTTACCCTTTTCTATTTGCCCAGTAAGCTTCCTTGAAACTTGTTTAGTCCTAAAAAACTTAATAATAACAAGAACTACTCCACAAAGATCATGTTAAACTAATTCAGGCATTAGGAACATTCAACCATTATTTTTAATATAATTGTTATCATCAAAACTTAATATGCAATCTAAAGCACGAAAGAGCTTTGGAGCTTATACTACTCTAATCCTAGCTTCACCAATGGGTAGTACAATCAGCAAAAGAGGAATTTCAATGATACCAATGATAAATCCAATAGACCTCCACCGAGGTGACAATTATGTGACCAATATGGACACATTGCAAGGTTTTGTCCTGACTTTATGCAACATAATTCTTGTCCTTCAACAAACTTTGTCTCATCTACTATGCCCATAACAAACAACTAGGTTATTGATACCGGTGCTAGTCATCATGTGACCACTGATTTAAACAATCTCAGCACTCACTCTCAATATGATGGTCCAAATCAAGTCATCATTGGAGATGGTTCAGGGTTGAATATCACTCATGTTGGCTCAACTCACCTCACCGCCCTAATGACTAGCTTTGCATTAAACAATGTTTTATGTGTTCCTTAAGCTAACCAAAATCTCATCTTTGTTTCTAAAATTTGTCAATCAAATAATGTCTTTGTTGAATTTCACCCTTGCTCTTTCTTTGTGAAGGATTGTACAACGGGGGCGATTTTAATACGCGGTCAAAGTAAAGATGATCTTTACCCCATCCAACATCAACTAAGCCACCTAATCTCTTCACAAGCTCTGTCCACAACATATCCGTCACCACTTCAATGGCATACTCGTCTTGGCCATCCATCCACCAAAATTCTTCATCAAGTTCTCAAGCATCACTTTCCTTCAAGCAAATTCCAAGCTTCATTTCATTGTCCTTCTTGTCAATTAAATAAAAGTCATAAATTTCCTTTCCATGATTCTCATGTAATAACAAGTTCCCATTTGGAACTCATTTATTCTGATGTATGAGGTGTTAGAATTTTTATTTATTAGCATAAATAATATTATAATTTTATAAAACTGATATCAATTGGATGTTGAAATTATTAGAGCATTTTGTTTAGCCTAAATTGTGATAAGTTTTGGTAATGATTCTATTGTTGTTAAAGCACTACTCATATGTGAGTTTTGTTTTATGAGTCCTGTATATAAGTTTGCAATAATGGGTAAGTTTAACCCATTTTAGTTATTCCATATCTACAGGGAGAGACCCTTATTCCTAGTCGTTCCATTGCATACAGTTGTCTCATTGATACTAACACGTAACCAATTACTGTGAGATAACAATAATATTTCTCCCTCATCGAGATTAATTTTAAGGGTTTCAACAATGACTTCCTCATTAGCACATTTTCAAGGTAATCCTAAAACTATTTATATATTTTAATATGTCATAAATTTTGGGATTAATAGATTCGGGAAATTTAATCAGGGAATTTTTTTTAATAGTTGGTATCAGAGAGGTTTTAATCCTAATTATGAATATCAATTTTTTTGTTTTACCTAAAAATCGTATGAGGTTTAAAATTGAATAAACCTGAAATATTATTGTATGTGATGTATAATTCAAAATTTTTTTGAGATTAATTTCAAAAATAAAATTAAGGCTTTGTACATCGAGATTTTCAGAATATGTATATATAAGAATTATGTTAAATGATAAAGCAACCAGTGAGAATTTCTTAAATCAAATTTGTGAATTTTACTTCGTTTTTGTTTAAAGCTAATTTTTTCTAGACTATTTTTCAAAAATCAATTTAGGGGTTTCATAGATCTTGATTTTCCAAATCCAATGATACCAGAATTGTTGTTTTTTTTATGCAGAATTGAAGATGAAATCATTGAAAAACTAAAAACCCCAAATTTTGTTCTCTGCGTTCTTTGAACAGTTTGTTTTGGAAATTTTCAAAATTAAAGTTGGGGTTTTGTAGATCATTGTATTTAGTTCAATGACCACCAAAATAATTGATTTTGGTTGAGAAACAAAGAAGAATTAGCGTTTGACCCGCGAATTAAGTTTCGGGTTCTGTAATGGGTTGCACAACCCTGATCAGTGTAAACGGGTGAGAAAGATAATGCCTCCTTACCTTCACCCACACACATAATGAGCGCGTGTAGGCGCGTTTCATATTCTATTTTTTGGGTTGTGCTCCACACGCCCTTTTCTATTTTTTTGGTGAATTTTATTTATTTTTTATCCTATTTATTTTTATTTCAAAATTTCTAGAGATTAAAATTGTTAAAAATTTATTACACTCTCCTTTTTTGCCGCTGAAAATTTTTGTGTATTATTATGTTGTTTATGGGCATGATATATATTGTGCACTCTCAAAGTTGATGTTATTTGGACATTGAAATAATTTTCGGTGTTATTTAGTGCATAAATTAATATATAATGTTTTGAAAACTATTTATTTTGTTGTTATTTATGCGATTTGATTCTGAGAGTTGTTGTTTAAAGTATTGTGGTACTATTTTGGGGCACTTTGCATGATTGTAAGCTCATTTTCGTGGGACTAATTATGTTGAGGTGTCATTTATTGATAATTTTTTAATAATGTTGCATTGAGGATTGTGTTGATGATGCACTTACCCTATCGATTTGTCCTCATTAATAAGATTACTGAGGATTTGTTAAAGACATTAAGGTTGTGCCCTTAGAGCTCTCGGTATCCTCTTGGTACTAGCTTTAGAGACATGATTTTGATGTTCATAGGAGTCTACTCATGTGTTGTAATTCGAGACCCTTAGGTGAGATTACAATTTCATGAGGAAGCTCCATTATGGTTATTTGCTCAAATATTGTACATGTTGATATGCTTGACAAAATCTCCCTTTAATGTATTGTTCTTTCAGCATTATCAATGCAAATGAATGCTTTAATGAAATTGAATGGGGCCAATTATGAGGATTGGGTTGATTTTATGAAGTTATTTCTTGTTGTCGCTAATGTTGATGCTGCTCTCACTGAGGATGAACTTCATGGACCCATAAGTGCATCTTCTGTTATAGATAAAAAGAAACATGAAAAGTGGGTTCAATCCAATGAAATCTGTTTGATGATTATGAAGTATAACATGGAAAAGAGTATTAAAGAGAGCATTCCTGAAACAAATAATGTTAAGGAGTTTCTCAAATCTGTTGGTGAGAAATTCAAGACCTACAGTGTTCAGTTTGCTTCCCACAAGAATGGTGACAAGAAAAAGAAATTTGTTAAAGAGAAGAACAGTAAGCCCCAATTCAAGAAAAAAGGGAATGATAAGCTGAGATATTTTTCTAGGTTCTGGTCGTGGTGAGTCTTCTGGTGTTAAGCTCAAATATCAATTTAATGGATATTGTAAGTTTTGTGATATATATGAGTATAAGCAGTCTGATAGTTTAAAGTTTAAGAGCTGACTTCAAAAAAAAAAAGTAACCCCTTGGGTCTAGTGTGTTTTGAATCAAATCTAGTTGATGTTCCTTCAAATACCTGCTGGTTAGATACTGATGCAACTATTTATGTTACAAATTCATTGCAAGAATTTAGAAGTAAGAGGAGACCAAATGAAGGGGAGTTGATGATCATAATAGGAAATAAAGTTAGAGTCAGAGTAGAACATATAGGGGTGGTTTCTTTAAAGTGGTGTACTAGGCATGTTTTAGTTTTAAAGATACAGTTTATGTGCCTTCCATGAGGAAGAATTTGGTTTCAGTTTCAGTTTTGGATAGTTGTGCCTACTCTTTCCATTTTAGTAATGAAAAAGGTTTCTTTATATTATGATTCTGCTCTTGTTGGTTCTAGAGTCCTATCTAATGTTCTATACATGTTGGATGTTGATTCCCTTTCTATTAATTAACGACATTCGGATATCAATAATGTTGTTAGGAATAAGCGTGGTAGAGTTATTAAAAACTCTTCTATGTTGTGCCACAAACATTTAGGACACATCTCTAGGGAAAGAATAGAGAGATTGATCAAGGAGAATATTCTTCATGATATAGACTTTTCTGATTTTGATACCAGTGCTGATTCTATAAAAGGAAAACTTTTAATTATAACCAGGAAGAGTAAGGTTACCAGGAGTTAAGGAGTACTATAGTTAATTCATACAGATATTTGTAGGCTTATTACTCCTATTGCTATAGGCAGTTTTAGGTACTTTATCGCCTTTATTGATGACTTCTCAAGATACAGGTGGATTAATTATTTGCATTAGAAATCTGACTCTTTAGATGCCTTTAAAGCATTCAAAGTCATTGTTGAATTGAAATTTAGTAAGAAAATCAAATGTGTGAGGTCTGATAAGGGTAGTGAATGCTATGGTAGGTATAATGAAACTGATAGAAATCGTGGACCTTTTGCTAGGTCTTACAGGACTATGACATTGAGGCATAATACACTATGCCTGACATTCCGTAACAAAATAGAGTTATAAAAAGGTGAAACTATACTCTTATGGATATGGTGAAATGTATGCATAATAATTAATTCTACTCTTCTAGAATTTTTGTGGGGAGATGCCTTGAAGACCGTGCTTATATATTAAATCATGTGCCAAGTAATTTGTGCTGAAGACTCCGTATAACCTTATGGCAAACAAACAGCCTACCTTGAGATATTTCTGTGTTTGGGGTTGTAGGGTAGAGGTGAAACCTTATAACCCACATTTAAAGAAGCTTGATCCCAAAATCATTAGTGATTTCTTCATTGGTTATTGTATTGGCTCAAGGGGTTCTAGGTTCTATTGTCCTTCTCATACTACTAGAGTTATTGAATTTGATCAGACTGTCTATTTTGAAAGGGACTTAGAGCATGGCGGAACTCAAGAACTGCATATTATTGATTTTAGAGAGGAGCATATTATTAGTTCTATTCCTATTGTTCCATTTCCAGGGATAATGTCATCTCCTTTGATTCATAATGATGATGTTGTTGATCTTGTTGATACTGTCGATATCCCTCAACAAATCAAAAATAATGTATAGAATTCAAATGTTATTGCAACTCCACTAAGAAGATATGAGTGGGTTCCTATATCCACTGAGTCTACTGATTCAGGGATTATGTTGTATGCCCGTAGGAGCATGAGTTTAATTCAGTTGAGGATTTTGATCCTATTTCTTTTCAAGAGGCCATGATTAGTCTTGATAGTACATAATAACTGGTGGCTATGGAGGATGTGTTGACTTCTATGAGAAAGAATAATGTTTGGGAGTTGGTGGAGTTTCATACTAGTTATAAAACTATTGACTGAAAATGGGTCTTTAAGACTAAACGTGATGCTAGAAGTGAAATTAAGAGGTATAAGACCAGACTTGTTACTATGGGATATAACCAGAGGGAAGGCATTGACTATAAGGAGACTTTCTTACCAGTCTCCACTAAAGACTCTTTTCGTGTTGCGATAGCATTAGTTGCTCATTTTGATTTGGAACTTCATCAAATGGATGTTAAGACCATATTCCTAAATGGTAATTTGTATAAGGATGTGTATATGGATCAACTTGATGGTTTCATTAAAGATGGTAGAGATCATATGATATGTAAATTAAGAAGATCCATTTATGGATTGAAATAGGCTTCCAAGCAATGATATTTGAAATTTGATTATATTGTTGGCTCTTTTGGTTGTAAAGAAAATACTGTTGACTAATGTATTTATCTGAAGTTTAGTAGAAGTAGATTCATTATTCTTGTTTTATATATTGATGATATATTATTGGCTAGTAATGATGTTGATTTTCTGTATGAGACTAGGCAGATGTTGACATCACATTTTGATATGAAAGATCTTAGTGATGCCTCTTTTGTATTGGACATTGAGATTCATCGTGACAGATATCGTGGTATTCTTGACTTGTCTCAGAAAGCTTACACTGAAAGGATTTTGAATAGATTTAATATATGAAATTTTGTAATCCTTGTGCTGCACCCATTCAAAAAGGTGAAAGACTCTCTAATACGCTGCACTCATTCAAAATGGTGAAATACTCTCTAATACCTAGTGTCCTCAAAATGATAAAGATGTCGCTGAAATGGAGAAAGTCACATATGCTTCCACTGTTGGCAGCCTTATGTATGCTCAAATTTGTACACATCTTAATATTACTTTCGTTGTTGGTTTACTTGGGAGCTACTTGAGCAAACATGGTGTGACTCATTGGCAGGTTGCAAAATGAGTTATGATGTATTTACAGGGTATCAAAAATTATATGCTTACCTATTGGAGATCAGATCACCTTGAGGTGATAAGTTATTCTGATTCTGATTATGGTAGTTGTCTAGATAACCACAACTCCACATCAAAGTATATCTTTATGCTGGCAGGAGGAGCTATTTCTTAGAAGAGTGTTAAACAAACATTTACAGCTACTTTCACTATGTAGTCAGAGTATATAGCTTGTTATGAGACTACGCATCAAGTGATATGGTTAAAAATTTGATTGCTAAATTTCATATTGTGGAGAGCATTTCTAGGTCTCTTACTATCTGTAGTGATAACTCTGTTGTAATATGCTTCTCTCAATTTAATAAAAGCTTTAAGCACTCAAAGCATTTTGATACAAAATACATGTTTGTTAAATATAAGATTCAAGAGTTTCAGACTCATGTCGAGCATATCACTGCAGAACTTATGATTGCAGACCCTCTAACTAAAGGATTACCTGTTAACGTTTTTGTTAATCATGTAAACCACATGAGTATAGTGAGGTCTTTTGATGTTTTGGGTTAGTGAGAGTTTATTTTGTAATTTTGTTAAAACTTTATTTTCTTATTATGTCTCGAGACCTTGAACAATTATATTATTATTATTATTATTATTATTATTATTATTATTATTATTATTATTATTATTATTATCGTTGCAATATAATATTGTTATTATTATTATCTGCGCAATTTTATTTGTTTATGATATGACATGTTGTAGAGACATTTTTGAATCAGTTTCATTTTGTTATTATGCTAAGATGCTTATTAAATATCAGAAAGCATCTTGAGCCAATGCTTAGGGCCATTTTGTTGAGAAATGCACTTTGTTCACATATTGACATGCAATTTTGATGTGCTTTCCCATTACCCATATATCACATTTTGTTGGGTTATTGGGATATGAGTATCTTGTATGTATGATATCAGTACTCCTTCGAGTATGATTTTTGTAACACCCTCCTTAGGGCATCACATTTCCAACTCCCGACTCATAATCTGGAAAGAAGTTCGCACAAAGTTTGAGTTATAAAAGATGGGTTTCAAAATTTCTTCTTTACTGAAATGTAAATTTACTGAAAATATTAGGTAATATTGAAAATCATGTTTCAACTATTCATTATGCAATATTGACACCAATTAATATCACAATTTAAAGAGAAATATAAAATTAACAGACTTATTTTTTTAACAGTAGCAAACCCCATGACGGGTCCTACTTAATAGCACGATATTACACTAACATTAATTCTTAATATACTCGCTCATTCTCTTGTATCAACTTGATGCATCAGAACTTTACTCCTTGTCTACCCGGCACATCTTCGAACTTGAGACACCACTTTTCAATGTTTCCATCAATCTCTGAGTATCTACCACTCGTTATGTCTAAGACAACTCATTCCTTCTACTGTATAATTTTAATAATACAGATAAAGCAAAACAATATAACAAAGAGGTGAGATCACCTACACCAATACCAACATGGCAGCACAGAGATAACACAAACAGCAATATCATACAGATAGATCATACCATAATCATGCTATCAGCATTAATCAACTATCATCATCTAATCATTTATCAGTTCAATCATCATCCAAGTACTCAAAACAATTGTCATAGCCAACATTCCTCAATTAATATATCATACAAATATAAATGCTCAGATTTATGCATATGCACAAAGACTCAGTTTATCAAAAACAACTCCATGGAGGTTTTCACAATTTCGAGAAGAATGCTCAGTTAATTGTCAGCCTTAGCCCAAAGACAATCTCCCAGTAGTTGAAAAGAATCGTGTTCTTGTCGGGTATCGTCAATGCGTTGCAACGGATTTGCATCGCCAAGTGGCACAGTGGTACTCGTCACGCGTCCACCGGTCGACCGCCGCGCCTTGACGCCCCAAGATCTATCATAGACCTCACTATCAATTCGATTCCTCTTCAACCACAAGGGCCATAATAGCTATTAGCTATATTTTATACAATGCACGAATATATCAGTGCAAGTCCAACCCCAAAGGGCCAAATCTTTTCAATTTCATTTGTTCAATGTAATCATATGCTTCAACACATATTTTTTCAATGCACGTATAATGCACCAAATCCAATCACAGACATATCTTTCCAATGCATGTATAATGCACCAAATGCCAATCACAGGCAAAACATGTCATTTTCTCACACAGCATCCATATATTGGTTCTACAGTATTTATACTGTATTTTCAACAGGAAAATCATATTATCACATTTTCATAGTTATAAAACACTTTCATCGTATTTTCACAAAATTGCGCAACATTTCCATTTCATTTTCACAATTCCAAAGCGTTTTCATTACGTTTTCACAATTCCAAAACGTTTCTTTTACATTTTCACAATACCGTAACACTCTTGTTACGTTTTTAAAATTTTAAAATGTTTTTATTACGTTTTCAAAATGCTGCAACTCTTCTGTTGCACCTTTGAATCACATATTAAAATTTTTAACATTTTTCTCAATCGCATAAAAATATACATTTATCAAATCGCGTAATGATTTTCTATCGTTTTCAAAATCGCGTAACTTAAAAATCATTCTTTTAAGTTGCGTAAAATATTTTCCATCATTCTCAAAATATTTAAAACACTTTCCAAATCACATAACGATTTTCTGTCATTTTCACAATCATGTAAAAATATTCTATCACTTTTAAATCACATAGTGATTTTTTAACAATAGTTCAAATCACGTAAAAATATTCTCTCATTATTTAATCACGTAGTGATTTTTCAATAATATTTTCAATAGTGTAAAATATTTAAACGCTTTCCAAATCACGTAGAAATATTTTAACATTTTTCAAATCACGTAGAAATACGTTAACATTTTTCAAATCTCGTAAAAATATTTTTTTATATTTCAAATCATTTTTAAGATATGTAAAATATTTTTCAACATTTTACAATTATGTAAAATATTCTCAATATTCCAAACATTATTTTGGACTTAAATAAATCAATATTAATTTCAACACATTCTTCAAATTACGTAGCTTAAAAATCACGTTTTTAAGATACATAAAACATTTTTCATCACAATTTCATTACGAAAATATTTCTTAGCCTTGAAAATTCCTTTTTAACTTTTCTCAAAATAATATAACTTTGTATTTTATTTTTCATATTTTCCTTATTCAAGAAAATTTTTTCCACATTTCTTAATTCAAGAAATCCTTTTCCAAAATATAATTCACAAAATCACTTTTTCATTGATATAAATCAATGTTTCAAAACTTAACATTTTCTAACGTACTTCAAAACTCAAAATAAGTTATACGTTAGTAGATTTTCATAATACCACTATATTCTTCATTTTTCCCAAATCATTTCCAAACACAACCTTCTTCAAAATAAATTGAAGTTCGAAAACATTTTCGTTTACAAAAACTTAATTTCTCAAGTGATTAAAATGCTCTGATTCCCTTTTCAAATTTCTTGTATTAAATCAATTATATTTTCACTTGAAAAATTACTTTGTTTCATCAAAATCTAGGCATTAAAAGCCTTCAAAAATGTGGACATGACTATTGAAAATTATCAAAACATTTTTCCTTCTAAATTGATATGGTTTTACACAAACAAAACTATTAAAATTTTATTTTCAAAACCGAAGTACCGATGGTTATAAAAAAACCAAACCCATTTGTTCAAATCCTTTTTCACTTTCTTTACAAATTCTTTTTCACTTTCTTTGCAAATCCTTGTTCATTTTCTTTGCAAATTCTTAAAATCAATGTTTGCCCGTTTCATTCAAAACCCATATTTAGAAAAACACTTAGGATCTTTTTACACAAAATAAATCAATAAAAATTCCTCAAAGACCGTATTCTTGTTCTCTTGAAAAACAAACCCTTTGTTTATTTTTCATACTCTTCAAATCATTCATTTTTATTTTTCATGAAAATATTAATTTGTGAACACCTATTTTGAGGTGTCTTGGCCGAAATTCACTAAGTTCTAGGGACCAAAAATTAATTCCCTTATTCTTGAAAAATTTTAACATGAACTCTAATTTTTTTGGGAGCTCAAAACCGTAGCCTCCCCCTTGGCCTTTGGAGCCAAAAATCAATTTCCTTTCCACCATCAAATCATGGCATACATATACATATTTAAATATATATCACAAACATGCCATAATCAAAGCAATAAATCATGCAAATCATATCAAGCATAAGCAAATAAATCAAAGCTCATAAACATATAAATTATTACATGTCCATAGATTGGAATCCTCACATGGATTCACCATCCATCAAATATAAGACTATCTCTCACCACCATACTTGGTTGGTGAGATGGATCTCCCTCTTACCTCTTGAAGATCCTCAAAGACTTCTTGATTTGCTTCTTTTTCCAAGTCCTTCACCACCAAAGGCTTCTCAAATACAAAATAAAATACATAGAAATTAGTATACTAAGCTTGATTAAGAGAAACCATGGATCAAACATGGTTTAGAACATGAAAAAGAGAGAAGAAATGAAGTTTCCTTACACTTCACCTCAAAAACTCCATAACTTTGATCTTGAAGAAAGTCTATAAAGATGAATGATTTAGAGAAAGTCTCCAACATGAAAGTTACTTAGAATATCATGTAGATTCAAGATCTATGGTTGGATTAAATTAAACAAACTTAAAGGGTGGTCTTAGGGTGGTTGACCGAATTCCTCACAAGAAGGAAAACATAAGCTTTTTGATCTTTAACTTGAAGGACAAGGTTGTAGATGATAGAATTTTGAGAAGTTCCTAACATGAAAGTGTTTTGGATTGATAAGAGGATTCAAGATATGTAACTAGATAAAATTATGGAAGATTGGAAGTGGTTCTATGGGTGGTGACCGAATAACTCAAGAAAGGAAGAAGGTGAAGTTCATGGTGTTGTTCTTGGTGTTCTTGACAAATTAGAAGAGAGAGAAGAGAGAGAATGAATTAAGTGTTATAAAATGTGATAAAAATGAAATTAAATGGCTGAATTGAAGTGGGCAGTCGTGTAGTAGTTTGTAGGTAATATTAGGAGATAAGTTTGAACCCAAAATATCACCAATTATGTTCACATTGAAAACACATGGCTTATGTCATCTTTGAATTATTAAATTGCCATGCTAGATAATTCAAGAACCTTGGAGAAGCTCTCCAAGCTGCATGACCATGTGGCTCTTCATAGGATTAGGGACTTAATTATTTTCAATTAAAACCTAATTGTATGCTAATTAATTAGTTAATTAATTAGGTCTAGTTTCCTAATTTCACTTAATTAACATTCTAACTATATAACTAATTAATTAAACATATTATGGCATATATTATAACCTCTAATTAAAATTAGGATATCTAATTAAGAATTAAATTATAACAATTTAACATTTAATTTAATTTACTTAGCTTGTTAATTAGGCCATTAGATTAACCAAATTAGGATTAATTAGTTACTAATCAAATTCAAGCTACTATTGTTGACTTCATCTTTTTCTTTGGCCTAAAAAGCCTATTTAAAGTTGTCTCCCCTCTAAACACTCTCCTAAGGATGCAAACAAATCAATAATGGTCAAGAATGATGTAATATTGACCATGACAAGTAATAATGGTCATCAAATCACCTTTAGCTCCAAAATACTACAACAACCATCCCCTCCTTGCATTATGCATGCAATAATATTGTCATTATTTTCAAGCCATTATTTGAAGCATTCCTAACCATTGATTAATTCAATGGTTAGGATTTAGGTAGACTTTTGATTTTTAGAAGACTAAATCTAGGCCATTGGATCTTTCTCCTTTAAATCCTAGCCATTAGACGTGTCTCCAAAATAAAGGGTCAAGATTACTCCTTCTTATTTTTAATCCAAGGGTTATAATTAGTCATAGCCTTTTTAGAAGACCAAATCTCCACCATTGATTAAATCCAAATCCAATGGTCATAAATGGTCCTTGTTACTTTATAAGACTAAATCTCTACCCTTGATTTAATTTCCATCCAACGGTTATAATTGATCCTATTCACTTTTAAGATCAAATCTCCACCGTTGATTAAATCAAGATTAAATCTCCAACGGTGATTAAATCGATGGTGGATATCCAAACCACCAATGTTGACTTAACAGTATAGAATTTTATTTTTATCTGTTATAACCCCACGAAAGAATATATTTACTGTATTTTTATCGTCTTATAATTAAATACAGTACAAAATACAGTAAAAGAAATTTTCTAAAACTGTTTCCGGATTCAGGTTTAGTAAGATCCCCTGTCTCCGTTTAAACAATACAAATTTTTCTATACGTAGAAAATTTTTTCACTTGGCGGGACCCACCTGGGCCCACGTATGGCCACCTGGGCCCACATACACCCTTTGGGCCCACAAACAGTAAAAATTTTCATAAACACACATAAAATCACAAAAATTAGAAAACTCACAAATATCAAATCAGATCACGTAAAATAATTAAAATCTAACGGTAAAAATTAAATTACGTAAAGTTTTCCCCAGCCCGAAAATTTTTATTTTCCTGACTCGGAGTAAATCACTCAAAACGATCAAATACGCTGACGGAATAATCAAAATAATTTTACAGTATCCAGAAATTACTAAACAGTAAAATTCTGTTAACTGTCAAAATTACTGTTTAAGAGATAGAAAATTTTGGGGTGTTACAATTTTTTACTTTGTTGAGTTGCTTGTACTCTCATTTTGGACCAGTTGTTAAGAGTGCTGGCTCGATTTTGACGTTATGTTATGGCTACATATTGTTTGATTGATATGGAGAATTATTTTCTTATTGAAATATTGTAATATGACTTATGCCGTTCAAGTGGGAGAATTTTAGAATTTTTTATAAACTAACATAAATCATATTATAATTTTATAAAATCCAAATTAATTAGATGTCAAAATTATTAGAGCATTTTGTTTAGTCCAAATTATGATCAGTATTGTTAATGAGCCTATTGTTGTTAAAGCACTGCTCATTTGTGAGTTTTGTTTTCTTGTATATGTGTTTGCCATAGTGAGTAGGTTTAACTCATTTTAGTTATTCTATATATACAGGAAAAGACCTCTATTCCTAGTCATTCTAATACGTACAATTGTCCCATTGATACTGAAGCGTGAGTGACTATTGTCCGATAGGAATAGTATCTGTCCCTCATCAAGATTAATTTGAAGGGTTTCAATAATGACTTTTTCATCGTTGCTTTTTCAAAGTAACCCTAAAATTATTTATATATTTTGATATGTCATAAATTTTAGGATTAATAGTTTTGAATTTTTTTTTAAATGAGGGCCTTCTCCAGTTATTTCTATCAATGGTTTTTGTTATTACGTTATTTTTGTGAATTACTTTACTCGCTATCCTTGGATATACCCATTAAAATTTAAAAGTGATGTCATTATTATTTTTCCAAACTTTCATGCTCATATTGAAAAATTCTTTAATCACAAAATTCGTTCAATTTACTATGATGGTGGCGTAGAATATTTCAAACTCAAGCCTTACTTTGAGTCAAATGGAAATTCTCACTTTATCTCATATAAATCTAATTCTTAATTTTTAAAATTATTTTTATAGCTTTCCCCTTTTTATTTTTATTTATGCTCTACTTTTAAGCAATTAAAATTCCAAAAAATATGAAAATTATCAAATAATGTTATTTTTATATAAAAATTTACCATAATTTTATTTATTTATTTTAGCTTAATTATAAATTTTGGCTATTTTTATAACTTATTTGAATTTTTTTACTAATTTTGTGCTAATTCCTTTGAATTAACTTGTGCGCTAAATCTCTATCGGCCTATAATTACAATAAAATCACACAATAAAAATTAATTAAATTATTATCTAATAATAATAACTTTTATTTAAATAAATTGAGAGGAGAATGTTACAAAAATAATTGAAAATAATGATAAAAATATGAATAAAATAAAAGGATAATCATATTAACACAGGATTTCTGACATCAATAAATTAAAGTCAAACACAGTTTAATTACATAGCAATCCTTAGTAAATATTCACAGCATTTAATTACATGAGTATTAACCAATGCAAGTACTTGCAATCATAACACAGGAGAAAAGTAAATAGAACTATTTGAAGTAGCTCCAATCACAGGATGGGACAAATACTACCTCCTGGGTTATGGGTATTTCTTTTTGTCTCCTGAAGGTCTTGTTTGAGTTTCTTAATTTCATAATCTAATCTGATTTGAGTTGACTTAGCATTGTCCTCTACCATAAGTCTTGCAGCTTTCTCTTCTGCCAATTGTTGCAAAAGATTCGCATTTCCTTCTTTAAACTTTGATTCAACCTGCAAAACAAATTTATTATTTGAAAGAACAAAATAACAATAATGGAGTAGTACTCAACTTCAACCCTTTATGTCATTTTTTTTTCTCCCATCTTTTAGTCATCAAAAGGCTATATAATCAGTCTTAGATATCCAATTTGTAAAACAAGATTGCCACACATTACCCAAAAAATATTTAAGTAATGTTATGACTTAATTTATGATAATAAGTAAGATTAAATCCTTAAAATTACATCTTCATTTCAAAATAACAATGATTCAGTGCAGAAAAAAAACAACATAAAATAACAATTCATGATATGGGCACTATGGTTGATAATCAAAAGAAAATAAGAATACACAATAATTTCAATGCATTTGTTTAGTGTAAAATAATATTTAAGTATATGTTGGTTTTCGATTATCCTATATCTGCTTATTATGCGCTAAGTGAGTGTATATGTGTGTGTACAACTATAACGCTACTTTCAAAATTTCCATAAAATCAAATATTATATCCCAATGTTTAACTTTTAGTAAAATAAGATAAAATTCAAGTGAAATGAAATGATAATTATCAGAAGATATAGAGATAAAAGGTACCGTCTCAGTAATTCGTTTTAGCATGTCATCATATGATTGTTGCATTTCCTTTTTAAACTCCAATATCTTTGCTTTTGAATATCCTTCCAAGGAATCAACCTCTCTTTGTTGGTTATGCAGCTTCATTGCTCCCTCCTACAATCAAGTGAATAATTTAGTGACATCATTTACATTATCTGCCAATATTTTAGGAAACAAGTTTGTCAAAATATGCAAAACCTTCACCTTCAGTTCTACAAATAACTCGTTTGTATAAGGTCGTCCACCATTATGTGATATAACATTGTTTACAAGTAAGAGAAGCTGTTGAACTTGTCCAAGCCGCTTTCTTTCATCCTTAGTCTTATTATCAAAAAGCGCACAACGATTGCCACATAGAGCAAGAATTTCCTGCAGTGATGTTAAAACTCAATTGAAATCAACAGAATTCTTAATTTCCCATTTAAGATTTGGCAATTAGGACAGTCCTATATTCCAAGATATTCAGGAAATACTAGGGAAGACATCTCCTAGTTATTTTATTTTTAAGCAAACTAATAGAGCGCAAAAATAAACAAATATAAAATGATGATGCTACAACGAATCATTTTCGATAAGAAAATATAAGTTTAATAAAAAGACACCAACAGGAAACAGACCATGTTAACTAGAACCTTACAAGGCCGTAAACCACTCCAAGAACTAGACCGCTAGAAGACCACAAAATTGAAAAAAACATATAACCTCAACCCATGCCATTGGGCCAAAAACCAAATTACTAGTAAGACTATTTAGGGCAAGGTCTTTTTTAATGGCTTCTCCTAAGTTTTTCTTAGATCTTTCTCTAAAATTTTAAATTAAAAAATCCAAGAACTTCCAATGAAAGATGAAAGTGAACTACATAATTAATGTTCCAAGTTATACCAACATGCGACAGGGTAAGTGCAACAATATCTAAAGAATGTTTCAGTTGTTCTACTATATCAGTATTCTTTTTCCTTTAAGTTAAAATAAGAAATTTTATTAGAGATATGAAAGAAACAAACAAGTACAAGGATAGAATATAAGATGACATCCTTAGTAGCCCAGGCAAGTTAATTGAGTAAGCAAAAAGTTTATCAATATCTCTGCATATCCATATGTTAAATCACCTAAATACTTTAGATGGGAGTTGAAGAAGCCTTACTATAGATTTGCTTCACTAGGTCGTTCAAGTGGGCTTGTTAATCATTTGTACTGTCCATTTTCTTTTCCTTTTTAAGAGCCTCAAGTATGCACACTTAATGTGCAACATTAAAAAGTTGTATTTGAATGTCTAAAATTTTCACAAATAGTTGAATGCTCAAATAAATCTACCACAAGTTTAACCTTAAAAATTATTTTATGTTCAAGGATATGAGATCCAAGGTTGAACTTACAATGAAAAAACAAGCTCATAGTAAGAACCTCAACAAAGTTTAATAGATGAAGAGAGTGATCCAATTAAGGGGAAAAAGTAGTAGTTAATGTAAGTGATAATACTAAGAAACCTTTAGAGGCTTTGGAAACTCGTGACCTAAATAATCTTCAAGTGTCTCATCATTTTCTTCCAGTTCATCCCCTCCAGTGAAGACTACAATCATGTAGTCAGTAATTTTGTTTCCAAACAAAGTCTGTAGGGTATGTAAAGCGGCCACTTCTTCTTGAGAAAAACGAGTTTTGACAGAGAGCACTACAAGGATGGCATGGATTCCATCCTTGGCCATATCTATACATTTGACTATTTCTTTCCCAACAAACTCAGGTCCAGCAAATAGTCCTACAAAACTTTTTAAGGTTAGATTGTGACATAATAAAAATATGAATAGGCAGATGAATGAATAGTTAAGCAATCAAGCTTCTTCAACTAAAAAGGAGACAAAGAATTATGTAATGATAAGTTACCATGCTTTACCTGGGGTGTCAATAACATTAATGATTTGTCCATCTCTTAGAACAGTACTATGCAATTCGCAAGTGCTCGTTACACCAGAAGAGCTTGTCTTCGACTTGAAAACTTTCTTTCCAAGAATGGTATTACCTGTTGCACTCTTGCCATTGCCAGTACGTCCAACCAAGACCAATGTTCGAACATCATTATTTGAGGAAGCTCTACTCATCATATAAATTCAGGTTACTACTGCGAGGACAAAAAATATCCTGAATAAACTAGTAACAACAAAACACACATTTAAGAAAACAAAAACTAACAAGTTTCAAAATATTAGGCAGCTCCCAATCAATAGCGTGCGTTAATTTAAGTAACACCTTAAACAAATCAATCATGTATTCCAAGTCAACTTTGACAATTTGGATAATAGCAAGCTAAAATTTGTTATATCTTCCCCACAAAGTGATCTTTTTTACAGAAAATACACGCTATAAAGCTTGCATACCGTGAAACAGTTTGAAAAACTTGTGTGTGAATGTGTCTATATATAAAAGGAGGAAGAAGAAAAGAAAAAAATACATTCTATGTTGTTTCAACTTTCAAGTGCATGTGCGACCGTTTGATTTTTCTAACCTTGAGAGCTTTTTTTATATGCTCGAGAACCAAGCATGGCTTGCTTGAGAAAACACAAACAAAAAACCCAAGCAACACGAAAAAGAAAATTGAAGTGTTTGAGAGTAGTAAGAGAGTAATATACCTAAACTAAGGGTAAAAGAAATGATAGAATAAAAAGTGAAACTTGGATGAGAAGAAAAGTGTGTTGCAAATCCAACTCTTGGGAGGCGTGAGAAAAGAGAAAAGGAAACCAACCCAAACAAAAGAAAAACCCACGGAATCAACAAAAAGAAAGTTCCTGAAGCCTACATGTCAGATTCAAAGGTCACTTTTCTTACCCGCTTCATTATTCCACTTATATATATACCTTCTTGTAAAGCTAGACAGTCTTCAATACGAAGCTATCATTTGAATTTTGTTGATGATATGTGCATGAAGAAATGTTGCTATCTGATTAAAACACCAAGAGTAGTTTTGTCTGATGTTTTTGACATGAAGGACCATGTCTTGTTAGAGATGTGTACCAAAATGAAATGTTTTTATTCCATTGGTAGAAATATCCTATTCCATTAGTAGAGTATGATGAGAAGGAATGTTGTACAAAACATAATAAGTTATTACGTACTAAGCCCACCCATTTCTTTTACCACAACTTTATATGGACTTGAATTCTATAAATACGATGTTGCTTGGCGATGAGCAATTCATTTCCCCTCCAACATGCAACAAACTTTTTCTTTTTTTCCTGGCTCTAGGGATACCCATTAAGAAGAATTCTTGCATACATATGTATGTAAGATACATACACTCACATGAGGTGAGTCCCATTATGAGGTAGGGTCCATCCCATGTGAGTGTATGTATCTTACATATGTATGTATACAAAAAAATTTTGCCCATTAAACTTAAATGAGGATGTGGAAGATCAAATACTCATCGCATAACCATAATTCCTTTTTAGAAATTATTGGGGATAGCATAAGTTATACGCTAGACTGTCACTATAATTCATTTTTTCAAAGATACAGTAGGCCGATCTTATTTGTAGTTTAATTAAATCATATTAATATATGAGTTTAATTTAAACCCTTTAGTACTATAATTTAATCTTATGTTGACACATCATTTAATGAATTTGAATATGTTGACAATTACATAAGATATCAAACCTATTAGATAATTTGGCAATACATCACAATTTATATATTTTATTTCTAAATTCTTAATACATTTTATATCTTTTTTATTTTTCAAAATTATTTTGCAATTCATAAATTTGTGCAAGCAACAAATAAACAAAAAGACAAAAATATAATATTTAATATTAAAAGTCAATATCGCTTTTTTATTTATTTATCAAAACCAACATAATTTATCCATTTTTATAAATTAAAAAATGCACAAAATATACTTTTTCTTGCTCGCACGGTGAAAATTTTCAATCAAATGGTTTAATATATATGTTTTATGCATTACTAAAGTTTATTAAATAAAATAATTTTTGGTTGTTACAATTATATATTGAAATAATAATATACAATTGTTGATTAGTTAATTTAGTTAAGTAGTTACTTAGTTAGGTTAAATAATTTGTGTAAGAATAATTCTAAATCCTCCTACATAATCCCCCTAATTACTAAATAAAGAAAGTATTGAATATTTTTTATGTTTTCAAGACATTAAATACATTTACTTTTTCATTAAATACTTTCTTTATTTAGTATTAGGAAGATTATTAGGAGAAACTTTTAGGAGGATATAGCAAAAATATTTTGTTGGTTTGGTTCCTCTAAAGTTTTTTTCTTTGGTTTTAATCCCTGTCGTTAGTCTATACTATTAGTGAGCCTCTGTTAAATGCTTATGTGACAAATAGAGCCACTAACATGTGGCATCAGTGAGTGAGACCTCCGTTTGTAACATAAGTATTTAACGGAGTCTTACTAACGACAGGGACTAAAACAAAAAAAAAAATTAGAAGGACCAAAACCAACAAAATTTTTTTGGAATAACAAAAACTAAAAAAAAAATTAGAATGACCAGAACCAAAAAGTGTTATATTTTCAAGGATAAAACATATTTAAGTCTTTTGATTATAACAAACGGTTAATTTACTATAAGACCAAATCCAAGAAAACTTCCAATTTAGAGTAACTTGAACTTATCTTGATAAGATCATATATTATGGACCATAGTTAGTGCCTTTTTGTAATGTTTCAATATTCCGACAAAACATTCGTTTTAGAGAATAAAGGCCGATTTTACTAAATGTTTCAAAAACTATGTAAGTAGTTGATCCTAGCTTAATTATGATATTTGGTTTGTTCACATGTGATTTTTTAAAATATACGAAATCATGATGCATAGGTTCAAAATACCCAGAATGTGGAAACCAATCATCACCTACATGATCTCGCTAGGGCCTGAGTAGACAAATGAAATGTTATTCACAATATTTTGTTAATGGGTAAAGATCTCACTAGGGCCGATATGGTTGTTATCCATGTTCCCATAGAAGAAAATGAGATTGCTAATGAGTTGGCATAGTAAGCATAAGGTTATAAAGAGTCAATTGGTGATCTCAATCAAGCAAATTTCTCTTGGGAGAAATTACAGTAGCTGAATCGCATGTAACTGAGGCAAACTAGATAATTGAGTTAATTCAAATCATCAAGATCCTTTGGCTACTATAGACTTTAAACTTAAGCAGAAGGCTCTTATGTATGTCCTAGTTGATAATGACTTATATAAATAAGGACATGAAGTCTTATTATTGAAATGTTTAAGTAAAGTTGAGGCTATGAAAATGATAGTAAGGTCCATGGAGGCGTTTGTGGAGCACATAGATCAGGTCCTAAAATGAGATGGCTAATACATAGATATGGTTATTATTAGCCTACGATTATGGTTGATTGCATCTAGTATGCCAAAGGTTGTGAGCCCTGCCATTTGCATGGACTTATTCAAAGGGTACCAGCTGAGGATCTATACCTAGTCATTAAGTCTTGGCCTTTTAGAGGATAAGCAATCGATCTTATTGGGAAAATCTATCTTCCATATTCCAAAAGGCACACTTTCATCATAGTGGCTATGGATTATTTCACTAAATGGGTTGAGGCTATGTCCATGTGTTCATTGGGGATAAGGTGGTAGCTTTTGAGCAGGAATATAGGATTAAGATGGTGCATTCTACACCATATTATACTTAAGATAATGTACAAGATGTGGCCACCAATAAAAATCCTCATTGACATGATAAGAAGGCTATTGAAGATAAGTCGAGGAAGTGGCACAATTAGAAGTGTTATGGGCATATTGATATTCTAAGTGTACTGCTACTAGTCTTACTCCTTATCAGCTAACCTTTGGACAAGATGTTGTTTTACCTTTGGAAATAACTATCAAGTCACTTCGAGTTGCTAAGAAGAATGATCTCGAAACAGACAAATATTTACAAGCCATGTACATGCAATTAGAATCCGCCTATGAAGATCAACTAATGGCACTTGAAAATATTCGACTTAATAAAGCTAAAGTGGTTCGAAGTTATAACAAAAAGGGAAAGGCCAAGAGATTTGTCAAGGAAGACTTAGTTTGGAAGACTATTTTACCTATTGGAACAAATGATCCTACGTATGGGAAATGGTCACCAAATTGGGTAGGCCCTTATTTTGTTAGTCAAATTATTCCTGGAGTCGCATATTGGCTAGTAAATATGCAAGGGGATGATTTGTCAAAGAGTATAAATGAAAAATACCTATAGCCCTACTATCTATCTATGTAGGAAACAATTCAAATAGATTAAACATAAAGTCAAGTAGCTACAGGCCAGCTACTTAGCCTAAAAAGCAAGCAAATTAAAATAGTAAAAGTTAATACCTAACAAAGGCCCAAAAATGACTACTTCTTAATGGAAGTCTACCAAATTCAAAAACAAAAATTAAAAGTTCAAAGAATGTTGGTGGATTTCTATGGATTAGAATGTGAAACAAGTGAAGTCTCATCGGCAGCCGTCAAAGCAGGCTCCATTGCAAGAATAGACATGGAGACGACTACTTGGCTAGGTGGGGTGATGGCCAATTTTGAGCTCCGTATAGATTCTCTTTGTTTTGTTGTAGCCAAAAGGTCCTTAAGTCATTCCTGGAATTTAAGGCATCACCTAACCCAATTTCTCTACCTGTCATGTCTTGTTCAAGCATATCTTTCTGTTGCAGCACATAATCTATCTCGACATCCAAACTTATCAAATGGGTGTACAACCAAATCCTTGCATCAGTCAATTGTGGTTGAATAATGACTATTTTAGCCTTAATGTGGCTCAGTTCCTTATTCAATTCATCTAGTCAATTGTTCAAACGAGTCTGCTCCATAATATTCTCTTGTCTTTCCTTCTCTACTGCCTCATACTAGGTTTGATAAGTGGACTTTTAGGGTTGAAGAGTTGTTAGCCGATCTAGGTCTTTCTGACTAGTGTCTCTACTAGTTTTATGCATCTGATAGTAGAAGAAGATATTAACTAATAGAAGCGCAATTTCATTATAGGCCACCTTAAGCCCTGGAGACAAAGATGGATCTGAGGACTTGGTGACTTTGGCCTAGGAAAGCTTCGGGGAGGCCAAAATCTTAGGATTAGCAGGAAAGTCTTTGTGTAAATGATTATCCACAAAATCAACTTGCATTGAGAGAGGCGAGGTATCACTAGTAGGAGGGCTTGAAAATTAAGATTTAGAGTACTGAATTAGCACTTCATCAAAAACCTTGGGAGAAGCAGTCGATTCTACTTCAGCTAAGATTTGAATAGTTGAAAGCTTGGGTGTCTTTAAGACATGGTGAGTCTTGGATTTTTTCTATCAAGTAGGATCCAAGAAAAGATTAGTATAGCCGAAAAAAATTGCTTGAATAAAAGAATAAAAGTGAGAGCGTGGTTACCTTTACAAAGATGTTAGCTTTGGTTAATGACCTTTTAGATTTTACTGCAATAGCAAGAGTTGTCATTGTAGGAGCAGTCGATTGGCGAGTAAGACGACAAATGGAACTATCTAAGATGGCTCCTTGAGAAGGTTGGTGAGTTTTTACATCAATCACAACCATTGTAGCTTTGCCTATATCAAAATCAAAGGTGTGCAGTCAGTTCACCAATTAATCATAATTAAATGGTGGTACATTGAAATCACTAAGCAATTACCTTTATCCAAGGTTATTGTGCCTTAAGACTTTGTCGGAGAAGCCTTGGAAGCTTTCTTCTTTAGTTCTTTAGTAGAGGGTTCTAAGCTTTGATCAATCAGTTTACCCAAATAACTTGAAGGAGGTAGATGATAAAGGGCATTGAAAATAGTTGGCTACTAGTCAGAGCAATCTGCAGTCTCACTTGGATGGATGGTGAATCCAAAAAATTAAAAGTTGTTCAGCTAGGAATAGTTAGTCTACCAAAAGGACTTGATTTTAGCATCAGTAAGAATAAGTATGGAGAAGGAATTAGTCGAGGATTCACAAGGTACAAGGACACCTTGGACTAAACCTAGTTGTTTAGAAAAACACTAGGGGTTATAGGGTTAGCTAGGTCAAAGTCTTGTTGTGCTGAGATGTTAGTTCAACTCCACAAAAAAGGTTTTTGGATGACAAGACACTACTTTAGCTAAGGGCCAAGTCAAACAGCCAATGGGTTTCATGGTTTCCTAGGGGATCAAGTTTTCTTCAGTTAGGACCACAATCCCTCTGAAGATGAGGATACAAGTTGAGTGGTTGCGAGTTTGAATGCTAAACAGTCAATTGGTGATCTCGAAAACAAATTTCTTAGTGGCTGGAATTAGATGAAGGACCTCTTCATACAATCTAGGATTTTGAGGTTTTCCAATAGCTGAATAAGAGGTGGGAACAAATTTAGGAAAGTAGTGGAAAATCCACAGAATCAAAAACCACATGGGGCCAAGAACAATCTTTATGTCCTCACCACATCTCAACCAATCCACCTTAAAAAACAAGCTCTTATACAAAATTGCCAAAAGGATAGGGCCCAAAGTCATGCTCTTCTAGAAGTGATTGCAACAATAACATAAGAAAAATCAGAAACTACAACAACTAAGTTGGTGCAAACAAAGTACTTATAGAACAAATATAATAGGAAGACCTTGTGTTCTTCATCCTTCATTTCACTGGCTTCTTGTCTTTTAGATTGGCTGCTAGGATGTTGGTGTATGAGGTGCCTTCCTTAGAAAACTTGACCTTTAAATCATTATAAAAAACAAATGCTATGTAAGGCTGGGACTTCATCTTCGTCAATAGGAATCTCAAGCATAGTCAAAATGTAAAGAATTGTAGAGCTCATAATGGCGAACGACAACACGAACCCGTTGATACCACTACAGGAAATGAGACTTTTAACAGAGAAAAAAAGTTACTGCAAAAGAGAGATTTGTTGCAATAGGACACTTTTTGTAGTGAAATAGAATCGCTACACACCATTGCATTAGAACCTGTTACGAAAGGTTCTTGCAGCCACTTTTTGGGGTTGTTGCAAAAGGTGATGATTTTGTAGCCAAGGATGTCACTGCTAAATACACCAATTCGCAACAACATTTTCTCGCTGCAATAGGTTAACCCTTTGGCAACCAATACTGTTGCTGTGAAATGTTAATATTGGCTGCGAAATGTTCAATTTATAGTAGAGAAACAACTTTGAAGCACCTTTGGCAGCAACTAATGTCGCTGCAAAATTGTTGTTGCGATAAATTAACCCTTTGGCAGCCAATATTGTTGCTACAAAATGTTCAATTTCAAATGGCACACATGGCTATTGAAACACCTTTGCCAGCAACTAATGTCGCTACGAAATACTTTTTTTTTTGGCAAATGGAAAAATTAAGAACTAATTCCTTATTAATCAACTTACTTAGGTTTATTTAGCATCATTTATGTATAAGTATAAATTTAACAAAATTATCAATAAATTAAAAGCTAAATTTATTTTTTTATTTATTGATTTTTTTGGTACCAAAAAAATATGAATTAGCCAAACAACATGAAGTATTTAATATATGTGTATATATAGCTATACATTGTCTTTACTTCAATATTTCACCATACAAATGTTAAAAATTAGTCATGAACATAAGACGTAGTGGCACTACACAACCCCTAGCCTACTTGAAATGATCCCAAGTTAAAAGACATCATTGGTTAGTGACTACATAAGCTTTCACATATGATGTTGCTTCCAAAAAAACTAAACTTAAGACCAGTCATGTATTCTACCAGATGCTTTCAACCTCCCAGCAAAAGGTTTGAGGAACAATCCTACAATATTATCTTTGTTATATCAAATATGCTCCAATCAACAACCACAAAATAGTTTAGAAAAGGTAGCCAACTTGACCTTTGCAAAACCTGCACCATATTTGCTTAAGTTAAATATTTTTTATGAAGTCATAGCTATAGTACTATAAGTCATAAGTCATATGCTATATGTTGAAAAATAAAGAATAGAAAAACCAAGCCAATTAAAGGTGACCCCAATTAAAGTCTACTTAATGACAAGAAATGACTGTGTATCAAATATGCTATTAGTAACAAAACAATGGGACTTTCCTAGCTACATGCAAGGTCCAAGCTAAAAAAATTTCTTAGTCACAATAAGGATCAGAATCACAGAATGTAGATAAGTCCATCCTCGAGGTATAAGAATGAATACAAAGTAGAATCATCAATGGTATTCATTAGTAACAAAACAAAAGGACTTCCTAGCTACATGCAAGGTCCAAGCTAAAAGAATTTCTTAGTCACAACAATAAGGATCATAATCATAGAATGTAGATAAGTCCATCCTCAAGGTATAAGAATGAATATAGAGTAGCATCATCAATGGTATTTATTAGTAACAAAACAAGGGGGCTTTCCTATCTACATTTATGGTCCAAGCTAAACAAATTTAGTCACAACAATAAGGATTAGAATCACAGAATATAGATAAGTCCATCCTTGAGGTATAACAATGAATACAAAGTAGCATCATCAAGGTCCAAGTTGAAAATTTTTCTTAGTCTCAACAATAAGGATCAAAATCACAGAATGTAGATGATAAATCCATCAACGAGGTATAAGAATGAATAAAATTACAAAGTACCATCATTAATGGACGGCAAAGCGGGGATGGGGGTCTGCCATGAAAATGGCAATTTCATAGCTGTCAAATTGATCACTTATTCTAATGATGTAAAGACAGAATGGTAGAAATACACAACTAGAAGATGTGTTAGATTTGGAAAACTTTAGGGCTTTGCAGAGCTTGTAGGATTGAGGCCAAAAAATTTGGTTGGAAGATTTGTCAGGGTCTCAATTTGTGTTTAAAGATGATAATTCATCGCAGCTATTTTAATATATCATTTATTTCTTGGAGAATATGGAGAGCCACTAACCAAACTAATATCTATGAAATAAGTGCTATTTCTAATCATTTCTAATCTCTATGAAATAAGTCTGTAGCTATTTCTTTAATACGAAGCTATCATTTGAATTTTATTGATGATATGTGCATGAAGTGATGTTGCTATCTGATTAAAATACCAAGAGTAGTTTTGCCTGATGTTTTTGACATGAAGGACCATTTCTTGTCAGAGATGTGTACCAAAACGAAATGTTTTTTATTCCATTGGTAGAAATATCCTATTCCATTAGTAGAGTATGATGAGAAGGAATGTCGTATAAAACATAATTAGTTATTACATACTAAGCCCACCCATTTCTTTTACCACAACTTTATGGACTTGAATTCCCTAAATACAATGTTGCTTAGCGATGAGCAATGCATTTCCCCTCCAACGTGCAAAAACTCTTCCATGCACATTCTGTTTCTTTTTTTTTTCCCGGCTCTAGGGATGCCCATTAAACTTAAATGAGGATGTGGAAGATCAAATACTCACCGCATAACCACAATTCCTCTGTAGAAATTATTGGGGATAGCATAAGTTATACGCTCGACCGTCACTATAATTCATTTTTTCAAACATACAATAGGGTGATCTTATTTGTAATTTAATTAAATCATATTGATATATGAGTTTAATTTAAACCCTTTAGTACTATAATTCAATCTTATGTTGACACCTCATTTAACGAATTTGAATATTTAAACAATTACATGAGATATCAAACCTACTAGATAATTTAGCAATACATCACATTTTATATATTTTATATCTTATTTTACATATATCTAAATTCTTAATATATTTTATATCTTTTTTATATTTCAAAATTATTTTGCAATTCATAATTTCGTGCAAGCAACAAATAAACAAAAAGACATAAATATAATATTTAATACTAAAAGTCAATATCGATATTTTTTATCAAAACTAACATAATTTATCCATTTTTATAAATTAAAAAAATGCACAAAATATACTTTTTCTTCTTCGCACAGTGAAAATTCTCAATAAAATAGTTTAATATGTTTTATGCATTACTAAAGTTTATTAAATAAAATAAATTTTTGTTGGTACGATTATATATTGAAATAATAATATACAATCGTTGGTTAGTTAATTAAGTAGTTACTTGGTTAGGTTAAATCATTGGTATAAATAGGACTTAAAGTCATAAATACTTCATAGGTTGGTTAATTAAGAATGCGCAATTCATGAAAGAGGATTTTGACTAAGTTTAAATATCTTTTTGGTTTATGAAAATATAACACTTATTAGTTTTGATTTCTCTAATTTTTTTTATTAGTTTTGGTCTCTCTAAATTTTTTTTCTTCGGTTTTAGTCCATTTCGTTTGTCCACTGTTAGTGAGTCTTCGTTAAGTGTTTATGTGGCAAACAAAGCCACAGACATGTGACATCAATAAGTGAGACCTCCGCTTGTCACGTAAGCACTTAATGGTGTATCACTTATGACAAGAACTAAAACAAAAAAAATGAATTAAATTAAAAGGACCAAAACCAACAAAAAATTTAGAGGGATCAAAACTAGAAAGTGTTATATTTTCATAAATAAAACATATTTAAGCCTTTTGATTTTAACAAACGGTTAATTTACTATAAGACCAAATCCAAGAAAACTTCTAATTTAGAGTAACTTGAACTTATCTTGATAAGATCATATATTATGGACCATGGATAGTGCCTTTTTGCAATGTTTTAATATTTTAACAAAACATTTGTTTTAGAGAACAGAGGCCGATTTTTCTCACTGGTTCCAAAATTATGTAACTAGTTGACTCTAGCTTAATTATGATATTTGATTTGTTCACCTGTGATTTTTTAAAATATATAAAATGATGATGCGTAAGTTTAAAATACTCAGAATGTGGAAACCAATCGTCGCCTACGTGATTTCACTAGAGCCTGAGTAGACAAATGAAATGTTATTCACAATATTTTACTAATGAATATAGGTTTCACACTTCTACATGGGCAAGGGGAAGAAATATGATAAAAAGTGGAGTTTGAGTTAAGGGATCAAGTGATGATGAAAAAAAATGTTTACTATAAAATAATTCAAAATATTATTAAGTTAGAATATTTTGGGCAACCAACTGACAAAGTTATTCTTTTCCATTGAGAATGGTTTGACTGTAACAACCAAAGTCTAATAGAGAATAGGCTTAATTGTTACATGCATATCTAAAATCTCTCCATGTAGGTCAAGGACGCTTTCATCCTCTAGGAGCCAAATTGAAAATATTAACTTGATTTTGTTCTTTTAAGCCCTACAATATAGTGAATCTTTTAGGAAATGGGTAGTCTCTTCTTTTATTTTATCTTGCCTAAGCTGACCAATCATTTTGAATGGTCTTAGAGACTTAATTTATTTGTCTCGCGTTGGAGCTTTCCTCGTCTCACCATGAAAATCTAGAGTTATCTTAACTATCGGAATAAAAAAGAGAATTGACAGAATTAAACATAACATATTTATATATATGCATCATCAATACTTCTTGTTCATTACAGGCCCTCATTGTGGCTTACAGTCATCCATATAACTATACATCTTTTATAAGTTCCTCTATATACGTCAGTAGTTAACTAATTAGTGTAGTAACCCCTTATAGAATATAACTAAGCACCACTTGGTATCAGATGCCACCGACATTCATGTCCAACATATAAAAAATAATTCTGATATTCTTATAATAAATAGTGCATATATCACTTTTCACACCTCATTTAATATCGTTTATTATAGTTATTTTTGTTTATTACTTTCTCTCTTTCAATCATACACTTTAAAAAAAATGTATACAATACCTACGCCTCTAAAAAAAATATAAAATCATCTTTTTCCTATATAAAAAAATCAAAATAGGGCCATCCTCAAATAATGGTGCATATTGATAAGCCTATATTTTATAACATTTAATTGAACAAATGAGGGTGATTTGCTTGTAATTATGAAATAATTTTAAATGGATCCTTATCATTATTTTCATTTTGCAAATCTAGAAAGATTTAATGCATTTGGAGAGATATAGTGGATCATTGAAGGAATTATTGCATGACTTAACCCTAATTTATCTCTTTGACAATGTTCAGTAAATTAGCTATAATTTGAGTTTCAAATATTTGATTGATGTGATTTTGATCTTGTAGGAAAGTTAAGACAATTCTCTACTACTTTCATGAAGACCTCAAAGGCCCAATCACACGTTTGGAAAACTCAAATTGGAGTTGAAACAAGAATTAGGGTGTTGATCCTGACAGCTTGACCTTTGTGTACTGTTCATGGCATATCTCGAGTTACAAATTGTCAAATGAGCTCAACTTTTGATTGTTGATAGTTAAGATCCAAATCTACAACTTTCATGTTGAACACTTTTCCAGATTTAGAGGTTTAATGGGTCATATTGGGCTTGGAATTCAGATTACAGGGTCAGAGTCAGAATACAGGGCCTGCGTTAGAATACAGGGCTTAGATTGCGTAAAAATACACGGCCGTGTATGCCTCTTACTTTGCATTTGAAATAGTAAATTTGGGACCCCCAACTCAGTGTCATACACGGCCTAGGCCGTGTATGCATACACGGCCGTGTATGACCTCCAGAACTCAATTATTGCAAACTTCTGCGCGAAGTTTGTGTTGGGGGCCTATATATTGACATTCTTGGCACGTTTTGAAGGAGGTGGAGACCTAGAGGAGTAGCTACAACTCCTTGGAGAAGGAGAGAGGAGGCATAGAATTAGAGATCTAAAGAAAGGAGGGGCAGATCTGAGGAAAAGAAGGATTGATCTGAAGAAAGGAAGGATTTTCTTGGAAGCTTGAAGAGCTGAATTTCATCAAAAGGGGTTTTTGATCTCTCTTTCTTTCTATTTCTCTTATTTCTTTTGCTATCTTCTCATGGATCTGTATCTTATTATGAGTTTGTTTGTAGTAAATATGTGTGGTTAAACTCATAGCTAGGGCTATGGGGGATCTTGTGTTCTTAATTTTTTGGATCTGATTTCTAAATTGATTATGGTAATTTCTTTGTGGGTTTACTATATTGCTTGAATTCTTGTCATAACTTGATCACTTGTGACATTCATTAATTCATTGTTTGACCGGTGACCCTCCGCACTCAATGAGTGGATCTATATGGTAAGCCTGGGATTATATTGGTGAATGACCAAACATCAATTTATCCTACCAATGGAATTGACGGGTTGTTAGTTCATATCTTGAAATTGGAACTTAATGCATTCTTGATTAATTCAACTAAATGACCAAATAGGTGGATTAAATTAAGAATAGAATATTGTTTCATCCATGACCATTGGGATTCAATAGCTTATAAGATAATATCGACAAAAGAATTACCTGTATCATAATTGAAAAAAGATCCGAATAATAAGACTCAAGCGAACCTTGCGCCCTAGCATCTTTCTATCTTTGTTTACCTTTTCTTTATTTAATTGTTCTTTTTATTTTCTCCATTAGTTTTCTGTTTTAAATTTGAATCTGACATACACTTTCGACTGTCTAAATAACATAAGAGTTTTACAACTTTAGTAATTATCACTTATTCCTCGTGGGATCGATAACTTGGACTCCAAAGTCCTATATTACTTGGCGATAGAGTGCACTTGCTCTTAGTGTATCTTTTGCATGCACCAAGTTTTTGGCGCCGTTGCCGGAGAATAATTTTGGTAATATTAGAGGCGTAAAATTCTAGTTAATTTAGATGAAATTTTTATTTTAATTTATTTTATCTGTTTTTATTATTGTGTTTTGCTTTTGTTTATCTTTATTTGCTTTTATTTTTATTTAACCTTATTTGTATTTATTTTCTTATTTTGTATATTTCTGTTTTGTTTTTATTATCATTTTTTTATTTTATATTTCTTTTCTTTTATTTTTGTTTATTATTTTTGTTCATGTATTTTTAATTAATTTTTCACTGTAATTTTCACTTGTTTATTTTTTCTTCTTTATGTTCACTTGCTCTCAGTTTCCTGATTTGACATTTGATCCAGAAATTGAGAAAACAGCTCGCAGGTTAAGAAAGCAAACTCAAATTTCAGCTGTGACAGAAGACATAAATAGAATGGAAGGACCAACAATTGAAGGGAATCGTGATGAAATAGCTAACCCAGCAGAGCGAACCATGCTTGAGTACTCTATGCCCACTACTGAAGGGTATGGAGGAAGTATTATAAGACCAGATGTGGCGGCTAACAATTTTGAGATCAAACCCGCATTGATCTCCATGATTCAAAATTCTGTACAGTTTAGAGGATTACCTTCAGATGATCCAAATCAGCATTTGGCTAGATTCTTACAGTTGTGTGACACTATCAAATACAATGGAGTGACAGATGATGCAATCAGATTGTGACTCTTTCCTTTCTCTCTTAGAGACAAGGCGAGTCAATGGTTAACGTCACTTCCAAGGGGTTCCATCACTACATGGGATCAATTGACACAACAGTTTCTGGCTAAGTATTTTCCTCCTTCTAAATCTGCTAAGTTAAGAAATGATATATCTTCTTTTGTGCAGTTTGAAATGGACACTCTTTATGAAGCTTGGGAGCGCTTTCAAGAGTTATTAAGGAGATGTCCACACCATGGATTTCCCGTGTGGCAGCAAGTCCAGATTTTTTATAACGGTTTATCTTCTACAAACCGTTCCCTCATTGATGCTGCTACGGGAGGTACTATATGGAGGAAAACACCTACTGAAAGCCAAGCATTGATTGAAGAAATGGCGCTGAACAGTTATCAATGGCAAAATGAGTGCCAAATTCTTAAGAAACCAGTAGGAGTGCATACTGTGGACGCTTCTACTACCATGCTGAATCAATTGGAAGCCTTGACAAAGAAGGTGGAAACCTTGATGGTAACAAGTAGTGCAGCCCCACCAACTATTTGTGATGCATGTGGAGGACAGGGTCATACAAGTTCAAACTGTCAAGTTGGTAGTCCCTTTGCCCCAGAATCTGAAGTAGCAAATTTTGTTGGAAATCCCGACTGGCAGCAGTACAATCCTTATGCCAACACCTACAATCCTGGTTGGAGGGACCACCCCAATTTCAAATGGGAAAATCAACAAAGCTATCAGCAGAATCAACAGAGAGCCCCACAACCACCTCCAGGTTTTTAAGCACCTGCAGAGAAGCCAAGCTTTGAAAATCTTGTAATAAAGTACATGTAAAATTCAGAAGCTAGAATGAAGACCATGGAGACTCAAATCAGTCAGTTGACTACTCTGATGTCAGAAAGGCCACCAGGATCTTTGCCCAGCTCTACTGAACCTAACCCAAAGGAACAGGTAAAGGCAATCACTCTGAGAAGCGGTAAGGAGCTTAGAGATCATTCTAAGAACAAAGAGGAACACATGCAAGAACATGAAGATACTCTTGATGGGCCAAATACTATAGAAAATAAAAAGATCAGTGAAGCGCCTCCTATGGTACAGGTAAGTGAGCCACAAAAGTCTTCCATTCCATTTCCTCAGAGGTTCCAGAATACCAAGCAGGACAAGCAATTTGAAAATTCTTGGAGATGTTCAAGAAATTACAGATTAACATTCCTTTTGTGGAAGCTATCTCTCAAATGCCAAAATATACAAAATTCTTGAAGGAGATACTTTCAAACAAACGCAAGCTTGAGGAATATGAGACAGTCAGATTGATTGAGGAGTGCTCTGCCATTCTCTTAAAGAAATTACCACCAAAGTTAAAAGATCCAGGGAGTTTTACTATTCCTTGCTCTATTGGTAATTCTCATTTTGAAAAAGCATTATGTGATTTAGGTGCTAGCATTAATTTGATACATTTCTCTGTGTTTAAGAAACTGGGAATGCAGGAACCAAAGCCTACCAACATTTCTTTGCAGTTGGCTGATAGATCCATTACTTATCCTCGTGGTGTATTGGAGGATATCCTGGTAAAGGTGGACAAGTTCATTTTTCCAGCTGATTTTATTGTGTTAGACATGGAGGAGGATTCTGAGATCCCAATCATACTTGGGCGACCATTCCTTGCTACTGGGAAGACTATGATTGATGTCTATCAAGGGAAGTTAACCTTGCGATTAAATGATGAAGAAGTTGTTTTTAATGTCTTTAATTCTATTAAGCATCCTAGTTCCTATGATTCATGTAATTGCATTAATTCTATTGATATTGTGGATAGTGCTGTGAGTTCATGTTTGCAGGATTCAGTTATTGATGACGTTCTGGAAAAGATCTTGACTATGGTCAATCCTGACCTTAAGGATGATGAAGAGGTCAAAGAAATGGTAACGCGGTTAGAAGTTGGCATGTCTGAGGACAACAGAAGAAATTGGGGGTATTATGAGGATTTGGATAGGAAAAACATACCTACTCCAAAGCCTTCAATTGAGGAGCCTCCTGAACTTGAGCTCAAGCCCCTACCTTCCAATTTAAAGTATGCTTTTCTGGATCCTCCGTCAAATTTACCTGTGATTATCTCTGCTTTGCTTTCAGGTCCAATGGAGGAAAAACTCATGAGAGTGTTAAGAGAGAACAAGACAGCATTTGGGTGGACCATTCATGACATTATGGGCATCAGCCCTACCATTTGCACCTACAGAATCCACATGGAGGCACAGAACAAGCCGCTTGTGCAACCACAAAGGCGGCTCAACCCAAACATGAAAGAGGTTGTAAAAAAGGAGATAATAAAGCTGCTCGATGCAGGTATCATTTACCCCATTTCTGATAGTCCTTGGGTGAGTCCAGTACAAGTAGTGCCAAAAAAAGGGGGTACAACAGTCATGGAAAATAAAAAGAAAGAACTCACAACTGTGAGAAACGTGACTGGGTGGCGTATATGCATTGATTATAGAAAATTAAATGACGCCACTAGGAAAAATCACTTTCCCTTACCCTTCATTGATCAAATGTTAGAGAAACTTTCAGGTCATGCATTTTTCTGCTGCTTGGACGGATATTCTGGCTATATGCAAATACCTGTGGCACTTGAGGATCAAGAGAAAACCACTTTCACATGCCCATATGGTACATTTGTATATAGACGGATGCCTTTTGGGTTATGTAAAGGCTACTTTTTAGCGATGTATGATGGCTATTTTTTCTGACTTGATAGAGGATTGTATTGAAATTTTCATGGATGATTTCTCTGTGTTTGGCCCTTCCTTTGACGATTGTTTGTATAATCTCAATTTGGTTTTGGAGAGATGCAGGAACACTAACCTTGTCTTGAACTGGGAAAAATGTCAATTCATGGTACAAGAGTGCATTGTTTTGGGGCGTAAGATTTCGTCCAAAGGTTTGGAAGTTGATCCGGCAAAGGTGGAAGTAATTGAAAAATTGCCCCCACCTAAATCTGTTAGGGCCATTCGAAGCTTTCTGGGGCATGCAGGTTTTTATCGGAGGTTTATCAAAGACTTTTCAAAAATTGCCAAACCAATGACTAACCTCCTAATGAAGGATGCACTATTTGATTTTTCTGATTCTTGTTTAAAAGCATTTCTTGTCTTAAAGGAAAAATTAATTAGTGCACCCATCATTGTTGCCCCTGATTGGTCCTTACCATTTGAATTAATGTGTGATGCAAGTGATATAGCAGTTGGGGCTGTCTTGGGCCAAAGGAAAGGTAAAGTTTTCCAAACCATTTACTATGCTAGCCGCACTCTTAATGAGGCACAAAGAAATTACACTACCATTGAAAAAGAATTGCTAGCAGTAGTATTTACTTTTGATAAATTTCGCCCTTACCTTATTCTTTCTAAGGTTATTTGTTATACTGACCATTCTGCTATTAAGTATTTGCTTTCCAAACAGGATGCTAAGCCGAGACTGATTCGGTGGGTTCTTTTGCTACAAGAATTTGATATTTAGATATGTGATAAAAAGGGTACAGAGAATCTTGTAGCTGATCACCTGTCTCGATTGGATGAGGAGGTGTTAGAGCCCTCTACTGAGCGAGCTATAAATGAATCATTTCCTGATGAGCACCTCTTTGCAGTCTCCACTTTACCATGGTATGTTGATTTTGTTAACTTCCTTGCAGGTAATACCATCTCACCTGATCTCAATTATCAACAAAAGAAGAAATTCTTATATGATGTTAAACATTATTTGTGGGAGGACCCATACTTGTTTAGGATTTGTGCTGATAATGTTATTAGAAGATGTATTCATGGTAGTGAAAGTCATTCCATTTTTGAACATTGTCATTCTAGGAAAACTGGTGGTCACTTTGGTCCGAGTAGAACTGCACACAAGGTGTTGCAATGTGAGTTTTATTGGCCAACCTTGTTTAAGGATGCATTTGAATTTACTCGATCTTGTGACAAATGTCGGTTTGAGTGGAAACATCTCTAGAGACGGGATATGCCATTGAATGACATCTTGGTTTGTGAACTTTTTGATGTCTGGGGAATTGATTTTATGGGTCCTTTCCCAAAGTCTTTTTCTAATCAATACATTCTAAGTTCTTTGTGGATTATGTTTCTAAATGGGTTGAAACTGTGGCATTGCCTACTAATGATGCTCGAATGGTGGTGAAGTTTATGAAACGAAACATTTTTACTAGATTTGGTATACCTCGAGCAATCATAAGTGATGGTGACACACATTTTTGTAACAAGCAATTTGATAATCTTTTGAGAAAATATGGTGTCACTTATAAAGTCGCCACTCCTTATCATCCACAAACAAGTGGCCAAGTGGAAGTTTCAAACCGCGAATTGAAAAAGATTTTGGAAAGAACTGTTAATGCATCTCGTAAAGATTAGTCTTTGAGTTAGATGATGCATTATGGGCCTACAGAACTGCTTTCAAAACACCCATTGGCATGTCTCCTTATAAACTTGTGTTTGGTAAAGCTTGTCACTTACCTGTGGAACTAGAACATAGAGCATATTGGGCACTAAGACGTGAGCAGCTAAATTTTTGAATTTTGATATGAATGCTACAGGTGCACAAAGACGTGAGCAGCTCAATGAGCTGGATGAATTTCGTCTTGAGGCATTTGAGAATGCCAAGCTCTATAAGGAGAAAACAAAAAAAATGGCATGACATGCGGATCCAACAGCATAAGTTTAAGATTGGGGATCAAATTCTTGTTTATAACTCACGACTTTGTCTATTTCCAAGTAAACTGCGGTCAAAATGGTATGGACCATATGAGGTCATTAGAGTGTTACCATATGGTGTGCTTGAAGTGAGGAAAGAAGGACAACAATCTTTCAAGATAAATGGGCAAAGAGCAAAGCACTATGAAAAAGGAGTGGAAATTGAGAACCACTCTATCTGCCTCACTTAGTCTTAGTATAAGTTCATCGTCAGGCTTGTGACCTTAAACAAGCGCTATACAGGAGGCAACCTGTGTTTCTTCCTTATTGTCTCTTCTTTTAGTTATTTTTGTTATCTTTGTTTTAAAGTTGCAATTTGAAGATAATGTCCACAAACTGAGAAGATAAAAATTTAATTCATTTCGAATGGCTGAGTAAAGAGTCATACTCTTGAAACGCATTCATGTGAACTTGTGCATCATGAACTTCTTATTTGTGGAATCTTTTCAGGGGTGAACATAAGTATTACAGTCTTGGGAATCTGACTTTAAAAGACCCTAGTTTGTGTTTCTACTCATGTGTTCGTGATTTTTCAGATTCTTTGTATCGATGTTATGTTGTTTTTCTGCCTGCCATGTCTCATGTCTCATTAGGTTGTATTGCTCTTTTCTTTACTCTTTATTTATCTCTCTTTCACATTGAGGACAATGTTAATATTAAGTGTGGAGGAGTGGTAATGTACTTGGTAATGTACTCGAAAAAAAAATTTGCACAACTGATGAACACTTGAGTATTGCTGATAGTTAAGTTGGAATTGTGTGTTAATCGCTTGATTTATTCTGAGCTGATAGAAATATGTTTGAAAGGGGAATATGTTAATTATGAGATTATTTTGTGTGAAGTAATATTGTTCAATTGAGAAAAGTGAAATTTAGCATCTTTGAGTCATGCCTGCTTGTTTCTGTTTTCTTTATCAACTTAATCAAAAAGTGAGTTTTGACTTTAATGATTGAATTTTTCATAAATAAAGTCCTATTTTCCTTCTAGAGTGAATTTTCTTTTGATTGATGTGCGCTAGAACTTGCTTTGATATCTTGTTGAAATTTTAATGACTCACATGCATACTTGAATATGATTAAGGCAATTAGGCTTAATTCTTTCTTGACTTCCAGAGTTACATTGATTAAATAATCTATTAGTTATCCCATTTGAGCCTGAAATTGATTTCTTTGAATACCCAATTAAATAATCAGGTTGAATGCTTTGGAGCAATTGATGTGTTGATTGAAAGGTCTTGAAAGGTTGCTTTTATCTTCAAGGGTTTAAAAAAAAAGTTTGGAAAAGAAAAAAAAATGATGAATGAAAAGGAAAGAAAAGAAAAGAATTGTTGGTGAAGAATAATGAAAATATTGGATTGAAAGTGAGAAGCTGTTATATTCTTGAGCATTATGCTCTATCTATCATCTTTTCAGCCTGATTCTGCTTTGTATTGATTTATTCATGAGCATTCTTTATCCTATTTTATCATTTCTTCCTATCTTTCATTATACCCTTGGCCCCGTTACAACCAAAGGAAAGTCCTTTTGATTCTTGTGATTGTATGTGAACTTGAAAGTGGAAACGAGATTGAAAAGCAAGCCTATGGTATTGCATTTTTCAAGAGAAATTTGAGTGATCTCTTTGTCCTTTAAACACTTGAGCGATAGAAAGATGAGTGATCTCATATGCTTGGTAAAGAAAACAGTTGCAAGCTAGGCTAAAGCATCTTATTGTTTAAAATTGCTAAATGATCTTAATTGGTTGGATTTGATTACTGATCTTGAACTTTGGAATTCCCCTTGATTTATGTTTCTGGATGTTAAGATTGATCTTGCTGTTGACCCCTATTCTTTGCTTGAGGACAAGCAAAAGCTCAAGTGTGGGGGAGTTGATAAGCCTATATTTTATAACATTTAATTGAACAAATGAGGGTGATTTGCTTGTAATTATGAAATAATTTTAAATGGATCCTTATCATTATCTTCGTTTTGCAAATCTAGAAAGATTTAATGCATTTGGAGAGATATAGTGGATCATTGAAGGAATTATTGCATGACTTAGTCCTAATTTATCTCTTTGACAATGTTCAGTAAACTAGCTATAATTTGAGTTTCAAATATTTGATTGATGTGATTTTAGTCTTGTAGGAAAGCTAAGACAATTCTTTACTACTTTCATAAAGACCTCAAAGGCCCAATCACACGTTTGGATAACTCAAATTGGAGTTGAAGCAAGAACTAGGGTGCTGATCCTGATAGCTTGACCTTTGCGTATTGTTCATGGCATATCTCGAGCTACAAGTTGTCAAATGAGCTGAAATTTTGATGGTTGATAGTTAAGATCCAAATCTACAACTTTCATGTTGAACACTTTTCCATATTTGGAGGTCTAATAGGTCATATTGGGCTTGGAAGTCAGATTACAGGGCCAGAGTCAGAATACAGGGCCTGCGTCAGAATACAGGGCCTAGATTGCGTAAAAATACACCGCCGTGTGAGAATACGCGGCCTAGGCCGCGTATGCCTCTGACTTTGCATTTGAAATAGTGAATTTTGGACTCCCAACTCAGTGTCATACACGGCCTAGGCCGTGTATGCATACACGGCCGTGTATGACCTCCAGAACTCAATTATTGCAAACTTCTGCGCGAAGTTTGTGTTGGGGACCTATATATTGACATTCTTGGCACGTTTGGAAGGAGGTGGAGACCTAGAGGAGCAGCTACAACTCCTTGGAGAAGGAGAGAGGAGGCATAGAATTAGAGATCTAAAGAAAGGAGGGGCAGATTTGAGGAAAAGAAGGATTGATCTGAAGAAAGGAAGGATTTTCTTGGAAGCTTGAAGAGCTCAATTTCATCAAAAGGGGTTTTTGATCTCTCTTTCTTTCTATTTCTCTTATTTCTTTTGCTATCTTCTCATGGATCAGTATCTTATTATGAGTTTGTTTGTAGTAAATATGTGTGGTTAAACTCATAACTAGGGCTATGGGGGATATTGTGTTCTTAATTTTTTGGATCTGATTTCTAAATTAATTATGGTAATTTCTTTGTGGGTTTACTATATTGCTTGAATTCTTGTCATAACTTGATCACTTATGACATTCATTAATTCATTGTTTGACCGGTGACCCTCCGCACTCAATGAGTGGATCTATATGGTAAGCCTGAGATTATATTGGTGAATGACTAAACATCAATTTATCCTACCAATGGAATTGACGGGTTGTTAGTTCATATCTTGAAATTGGAACTTAATGCATTATTGATTAATTCAACTAAATGACCAAATAGGTGGATTAAATTAAGAATAGAATATTGTTTCATCCATGACCATTGGGATTCAAGAGCTTATAAGATAATATCGACAAAAGAATTACCTGTATCATAATTGAAAAAAGATCCGAATAATGAGACTCAAGCGAACCTTGCGCCCTAGCATCTTTCTATCTTTGTTTACCTTTTCTTTATTTAATTGTTCTTTTTATTTTCTCCATTAGTTTTCTGTTTTAAATTTGAATCTGACATACACTTTCGACTGTCTAAATAACATAAGAGTTTTACAACTTTAGTAATTATCACTTATTCCTCGTGGGATCGATAACTTGGACTCCAAAGTCCTATATTACTTGGCGATAGAGTACACTTGCTCTTAGTGTATCTTTTACACGCATCACATATCCAAAAATATAAGGCTAGCTTCTACTGGAGGTCTACAATAATCATAGTCGCTAGTCAGTCAGATGCACAATCATAGAAGTGAAAAATATAATTAAACACTCCAGTTCAGGTACATATACTCAAGTATAGTAATCTCCAGCACAATGTTCAAGGTAGGCATCTTTAAATCTGTGTATCTGAAAACATCATGCCCAAACAAAAAGACGTGAGAATTATGAAAATCCTCTAGACAAGCAAAAGTACAATATATAAAACAATTTTGTAAATCCACGATGTTTCCAGCTGTATATGCATACAGAAAACAATTTTACATTTCTAAAACATCAATTCCTTGAATAATCAATAAAGAAATACATAATAATCATTACTCTCAAAATTATTCTTTTTAATTCTTTCCCTCTTATTTTTAGTTTCTTTTATATAGCCATACTTTGCTCTAATCCCATATGCAGCGTATGTGCTATCTGGTCATGAGCATCCTCCTAACCCTCTTTCCCATCTCTTCTATAGGCCTTTTTCTGATGAAGCACGGGGATTTACTCTAAGGAATACCTCCTGACAAGAGAATTAATATCCTTTCTCTGATATTCATTCTCTTTCTTAGCTTAACATGCTTTTCATATCAACTCGACATGAACTCGCATGTATAAATTTATCAAAATAGTTTAGCATAATTCTGTTACAATTCATCAATGGCTATAAATACAAGATTTCCCATCTCTAGTATCCAGCCAAGGCCGAATGACCTCTTGATCTACATGCAATAGGATTTTCACAATTATCTACTTTATCACATTCAAATTTTCTTAATGTAATGCAAGATTTTGTAATCACCACCTATATACACAAATATAGATACACATGAAATTGAAATTAATGGGATACATAGCCATGAACTCCTCATGGCCGAAACACTAACACTATAAGGATGTTGGATTTTCAAGTTCAATATCAATTAAACACAACAATTAATTAAATCCTTATTAAATCTTTTACTCCATCCCATGTTGCACATTCCAAGAATGAAACCTTTCACATTTCTTGATCCCTTGGTGCTGTAACATCACCACCCTAATGATTTTTTTTTGGTGTTAGGCCCTCACAGGCTTAGGGGGACCCACCACTAAGGTGGGTCCAAAGGATGCCCACAAGGGACCCTAGGGGAGGGGAGAGGAAATGAGAAATGGGTGAGAGTGCATTTTGACCCCCTTTAAGCCCCATCAAAGTGAAAATTTCAACATGCATAAATTGAATTCAAGTTTCAACCCCCATAAAACCATATCCCTTCCATTCAATACAAAAGGGTAGATTTCACATCACCTAAGTATTCATTTGGTTTCTAGAATTGAGTATAAAATTAGAGTTTGAAATTAAAATTAAACCTCTTAATTCTAATTTTTATGTTTAAAATGTCATTTAGAATTAAAATTGTAATTTCGTAAACTAATTCCATGAAATTAAAAAATAACTAAGTTAAGCATTTTCTTAATTCTTAACATATATCATAAGAATTACTAATTTCATAATTTAAAAATTAAACTCTCTCTCTCTTCCTCTCTCCACATTTATTTATGAACAATCATATTTATTTAGATTCTATATTTATATAGAAAATTATTTTTATATTTATATAAAAATTATTATAATAGCTATTTTTTTTTCTAAAAAATTCATGAAAAATTTTTGTATGAAAAAAATGACTATTATATTATAAAAATATTATTGTATGAATATTTTTATTAATTTTAATTTTGTAAATAATTTTTAATATTTTAGATCATACCTTTAAACAATAAAATTATAATTGAATTTAAAATTATAATTTTTTATCTTAATTATTTGACAATTTCAAATATAGAATTTAAGATTTTGGACCAATTCTAATTCTGAAAGAATTGAAATTAAAATTAAAATTTTATATTTCAATTCCAATTCCGCTGTCCAAACGAACTATAAGAAAAGGGAAATTGGCCCAAATTAATTAAATGAAAAAAAAGAAGTGAGAAGAAGATATAACATTAGGTGGCACCAAAGGGTTGTGGCTTTCACGTGTGCACAGGGGAAGGAACTCAAACTTGGTGCGTGAGTTCCGTGACGGCGAGGTTGAGTTCGACGGAGGTAGTGGGTGGTGGATCCGGCAACGACGAAGGGTGGCGGTGGAGGTCTGGTGGTGGTTGGTTGGTTGTGGCTGGCCATCTGGTGGCAGAGGAGGCGGTTGGGTGTGCGCGGATCAGGAGGCTGGTTTAGCGGAGGAGGCTTCGTTCGGCCATGAGTGCTACCGCTAGGTGTTATGGTTTGGGTCTCTCGTGATTGATTTGCGGGGGTTTTCTCGGTTCATTTTGGGTGATTTGAGATTCTTTGGAGTGATTTTGATGTTGGTTTTTAGTGGTAGCGAAAGGGTTGAGGATGGTGGTGTTTGTGGAGGTTTGAAGGCAGAGAGTGAGTTTCTAGAGTTTAGATGGTGACTTCTAGTTTCTGAGTTGGTGGGGATGAAGGTTGTGTTGGTTTAGGTGACTGTGATTGGTGTTTGAGTCTTGAGTGTATTTGGTTGTCTTGGCCGAGATCTGTTTTCGATTGTCATCTGTTTGTGTTTGCAGTTGTTTTGCTAATGGGGTGACACAAAAGGTGTTGTATTTGATAGTGGTTATAAGGAGGGGGATTTCTGTGTTAAGTGGTGATGGTAGCACATGAGGTTGGGAGCCTTGTTTTTTAGTAAATGACTCGTTGTACATCAGGATATTGGTCATGATGGAGGCAGAGAAGTTGGTTTATGGAGGTGGATGGTGGTTGATGTTGCAATGGCTATGGAAGCTCAAAGTAGCTGTGGGTATCCATTTGGGAATCTTCTGGGTGGTGTGGTTTCGTCCCTCCAAACTCTTCTTCTTTTTCTCTTTAATAAGGATATTGAGAATTCATAATTTTTATATGCATATCATTATGTTAATGTGTATTAACTTTGATTTATGCTAAAATTAGTGCTTCAATTTTATAGATTTTGATGAAGGTAGAAATTATTTTCTCTTTCTCTTCTCTACGTTCTTTCTCTCTTGATGGAAAACATAAAACGTAAACTATACAAGAGGGAGAGAGGACTTCATTTTTTCTCTTTTCTATTCATTAAAAAAATTGCTCCCATCAAGCTCTTAATAGAGGTTAAGAAGCCTCTTCCCATCCATCATCAACCAATTACCATTTAGCCTCTTATTTATTTATTAAATAACATAATTTGTCATACACATGAGACATTTCTCCCATTCTCTCACTTGACTCATATGACAAAGTATTATTTCATGATTTAATAAAATATCAATCATAATGCACGTAAACAAGGCTAAAAGTTTCATACATTGGTTGCATCATAAGTCACAATTAAGAATAAGAATAATAAGAGTCATGACGGTTGTATATCATTAAATCGACATAGTTCCTTCCATGTACTACTATATTAGCTTTCTTCCTAACATGACACTTTAATGGGAAGTACATAATATGTCCAACAATAATGTTTTTATCAAAGACAAATCTTGTTTTCAATATTATCATTCATACATGCACACATAAGTTTGAAAACAGAAAAATTCATAAATTTATACATTAATGAGCTCAGTGTCAAATATACATCGAAATAAAATAATAATGTTCAACTTTCACTAGTAAACATAATGCCTATACTTTTAACATGATCAGTAAATGTTTTGGCCGATAATTCTTTTGTTAAAGGATCAGCAATCATAAGATCAGTGCTAATATGCTCTATTAACACTCTATGTTTCTGAACTTCTTTTTAATGGCAAAGTATTTCAATTCCATATGTTTAGCACATTTGGAATACTTGTTATTTTTAGAAAAGAAGACAGCTGCGAAATTATCACAGTAAATTTTCAGCGGCCTGACAATCCTATCGACTACTCCAAGCCTTAAAATAAAATTCCATAGCCATTTAACCTGAACCGTGACCTCAAAGCATGCCACAAATTCAACTTCCATAGTGGATGCAGCAATGACAGTCTACTTCACATTTTTCTATGATATAACTCCTCCAGCTAAAAGATACAAATAACCAAAAGTGGATTTTCTTATATCCACGTAATCAGCAAAATCTGAATCTGAATATCTGATTACTTCAAGATGATCAGACCTCCTATAAGTAAGCATGTGATCTTTCGTTCCTTGCAAATATCTCAGAACTTTCTTTGCAGCTTTCCAATGATCTAAACCAGGACAACTCTGGTATCTTCCCAACATTCCAACTACAAAGCTAATATCTGGTCGGGTACAAGTCTGAGCATACATTAAACTCTTAACAACAGATGCATACAAAATTTCTTCCATCTGTTTCCATTCCATATAACTCTTTGGACATTGCATGAGACTAAATTTGTCTCATTTCTGAATTGGAACGGGAGATGCTGAGCACTTTTTCATTCTGAATCTCTCTAAAACTTTATTTATATATACTTTCTAAGACAAACCCAACAATTATTGTGATTTACAATGGAATATCTCTATCCCAATCACATAGGTTGCCTCACCCATATATTTCATTTCAAAGTTATTAGAGATAAATTTCTTAGTCTCACTTAATAGACCAAGATCATTAGTTGCTTGCAAGATGTCATCAACATACAAAACCAAAAAGATAAACTTACTCCCACTGACCTTCAAATATATACACTGATCAACAGTATTTTTCTTAAATCCAAAGGATACAATAGTATTCTTGAACTTAAGATACCATTGTCGGGAAGCTTGTTTAAGTCCGTATATTGACTTCTTAAATTTACATACCATGTGTTCTTTTCCTTCTTCTATGAACCTCATTGATTAGTCCATATAAACCTCTTCCTCTAAATTCCTATTTAAAAAGTCAGTTTTTACATCCATTTAGTGTAACTCTAGATCATAATGAGCCACCAATGCCATGATAATTCTGAGAGAATCTTTCTTAGAGACCAGTGAAAAGGTCTCTTTATAGTCAATGTCATCTTTTTGAGTAAATGATCTGTTAATAATTTCAGCTCTTGAATGTTCTTTGTTTGATCTAATTGGATTCCAAATGTGTTTAATTGCTGACATTTTGTTAAGTTTCTGATTTAGAGTTATTTTTGGATGTTTATTGTGAAACTTTGCTTAAATGAGGTTATAGACACTCATAAACGTATTGTGATTTTCAGGAGATCTATGAGTGATGGAGTCCATTGGTATTGAGCTGTTGAGAAGAGAGTTAAGAGACTTAAGGGAATCAGTATCAACCTCTAGAAGCAAAGGAAGAAGAGCATTCATGAAGAATCAAGGCTGAATTCGAAGAAAGTGATTGACACGGCCCGTGTGAAATAACACGGGGTAGGCCGTGTGTCATTCTGACTTTGAAGACTGGAAAGTTTTGATCAACACGGCCCGTGTCAATTGACACGGGGTAGGCCGTGTACGCCTCTGACTTCACGAGGAAGGATGATTTGAAGCCTTGACCGAGAACACGGCCGTGTCAATTGACACGGGGTAGCCGTGTTCCTTTCGACCTTGGAATAGCGAAAATTTGTCTCCGAATCGGACACGGGTTGGGCCGTGTAGAATGACACGGCTGTGTCATCGCACTGAAGTTAATTTCGTGCTTTAATGTTAAATTAGGTTCCCAAACCTATAAATAGTGTGGCTTAGAGCCCTTTAAGGGATTCTGGACGTAGAGAGACGTGAAGGAAACTGAGAGAAACACAAAGACCAAGAAGGGGAAGGATTCGATCGAGGATTGGAGACTCGGATTCGAGCGATCAAAGATCAATCACTCTCAAGCCTTGGAAACTAGTTTGATCTTTAGTTTTTCTTTTCTTCTTTTGTTCTGAACAATGTTTTCTTTTAATTCTTCCTCTGTTTTTGAATTTGCCATATGTGGCTAAACTTCTTGATTGGTTAAGGGAGGATGAAACTCTAGTTTTGATTATGTAAATCTTGCATACTTCTTTATATTAATACAATTATGTTTTTATTCATATGTTTCTATTCTTAAATCAATATAAAGATTTTTATATTCTTGCCAAATTTCGAGAGTGGTAAAACTAGGATTGCTATGCGCGGTTGCGGTGGTATGACTAGTGAGACATATGATCTAAGTAATTTAATCTCGGTGTGTGATTAGATCTTAGTGTGATTGGTTTTCTAATTCTTAATGCAATCATTAGGTAAGTGTAAGAGCGGTTGCTCTACAAATAACTAATGGTTAGGGTTTGATTTGAGCGGTTGCTGAATTAAGCGAAACTTAAGGAAGACATGGGATTTATCTCGCAATTGCATAAGAACATAATTGATCATGTTGGTATAAAGGGTATGTAAGTTAGCATAATCATATAAATCTGGTGGTGGATTCCATCTCTTAACCAATATCTTTAACTTGTTAATTCAATTTGTGTTTACTGTTTTGGTTTAAGTTTAATTTCTCTTTTTAGTTTTAATCAACAAAACCCCCCTTTTACTTTTACTGTTTATTTTTCATCAGAGTTTAATTTAGAAATTGGATTGATAGTGTTAATTGAATTGGTTCTCTGTGGATCGACCCTTGCTTACTACAACTGGTTGCAAGGTTTTATATTTTTGGTGGAACTTGGCAACTGTTTTTGATATTATATTTAATCACAATCCACACCACACCAAATTTTGGCGCCGTTGCCGGGGAGCTAATTTTCTAATTGCGCTATTAATTTGTTTCTTATTTTTCTCTCTGTTTTTGTTTTAATTTTAATAGTTTATTTATTCTTTTCAACTATCTTGCAAGTGTTCATGTCCGGTGAAGAGGTGAACGAGCAATTGAGGAATCTGAGGCATTACTTTGAACAAATCGGCTCATAATTCACACTGCCGACGTTGAAGTTTGCCCGTCACGTAGATCTTTCCACTCTGCGGCATCTGAGATATCTGAGCCGCTTTGAAGAATGATGGCGAGAAAATACATTAAGGATGTTGGGTGCTCCGGACTTAGACCAACAACCTTTGTGCATAGAAATTCCTGAGAATGAAGAGGCATTTGAATTGAAATCTGGACTGATTCATCTGTTGCCATCTTTCAATGAACTAGTCGGAGAGGACCCTAACAAGCATCTGAAGGAAATTCATGTTGTATGTTCTAGCATGAAGCCCGCGGGAATTTCAGTTGAGCAAGTCAAGCTGAGAGCTTTTTCGTTTTCCCTAAAGGACTTTGCAAAGGAGTGGTTGTACTACTTGCCACCCGGATCGATTCAGACATGGCAGGATATGGCTCGGGTTTTCCTAGACAGATACTTCCCTGCATCAAAGACCGCAACAATCAGAAAAGAAATTTGCGGGATCCAACAAAGACATGGGGAATCACTTCATGAGTACTGGGAAAGATTCAAGAGATTGTGTGCTAGCGCCTCAAAGACCAAATTAGTGAACAACTTCTGATACAATATTTCTATGAAGGTTTGCTAGGAATGGACCGCAACATGATTGATGCTTGCCAGTGGAGGAGCCTTAGTTGATAAAACTCCTCGAGAAGCCAGAAATCTGATATCTAGAATGGCTGCGAACACTCAACAATTCTTTACTCGGAATGATACAGGAGTGCGAGCAGTTAAAGAGGCTGACACTACTAGTCTGCAGAACCAAATGACACAGTTGACTGCCATGATTCAGAAGCTGATGGACACTGGGAAAACACCAGTACAGGCATGTGGAATTTGTTGCTCTTCAGGACATCCCACTGATATGTGTCCCACTTTACAAGAAGACACAAATGAAGAAGCCAAGGCAGTGGGGGGATTTTCTGCTCCATCCAAGAATTACAACCCCTACTCTAACACATATAATCCGGGGTGGAGAGATCATCCCAACTTTAGCTATGCAAAGCAGCCTCAAGCTCAAGCGCAACCCCAAGCCTATGGTCCTCTAGGGTTTCAGCAAAGGCAAGCACCCTTTCCTCCAAGGCAACCGCAAGTTCAGGCCCCTAGGCAACCTGAACCTTCGTTGGAAGATCTAGTGAGGCAAATGGCCACTAGCAATATTCAGTTTCAGCAAGAAACAAGGGCCACTATCAGTACTTTGCAGAACCAAGTGGGACGGGTTGGCTACTGAGATCAACAAGGTGCGAGTCGATTTGGAAACTTCCTCGAAATGAGGTGAACCCAAGAGAAAATGCTAGTGCTGTCACCTTGCGAAGTGGGAAGACACTTGAAGGACCCACATCTTCCCCAGTCACTGAAGATAAAGCTCAAAATTCTAAGGAGGTAGATGAGGAGGGGCTCAATTCTAAGACCCCTAAGGTAAGTGTTTCTGACCCATGTCCTAAATATGTCACTAAGGCCCCTTTTCCGAGCAGGTTGATTAAAAATAAAAAAGAAGAAGCGGATAAAGAAATCTTAGAGACTTTTAGGAAAGTTGAAGTTAACATTCCTCTGTTAGATGCCATAAAGCAAGTGCCTAGATATGCTAAATTCTTAAAAGAGTTGTGCACTAACAAAAGGAAGTTGAAAGGTAATGAACGAGTCCAAGTGGGAGCAAATGTTTCAGCTGTTTTTAATAGGAAACTCCCAACTAAATGTAAAGATCCTGGCACATTTACTATACCATGCACTTATCGGTAATGCCAGGTTTGAGAGGCCATGCTAGACTTAGGTGCATCCATTAATGTTATGCCCTTTTCTATTTATGCATCTTTACATCTAGGACCTTTAGAACCTACTGGAGTTATCATTCAACTGGCAGACAGGTCTAATGCATACCCTAAGGGGGTTGTTGAGGATGTTTTGGTGCAGGTCAATGAACTGGTGTTTCCGGCAGATTTTTATGTGCTGGATATGGAGGAGGACAAATCTCCCAACTCTGCCCCCATTCTGTTGGGGAGGCCTTTCCTCAAGACTGCCCGAACTAAAATTGATGTGCATTCGGGAACATTGACTATGGAATTTGATGGAGAGTTGATTAGATTCAACAGCTTTGAAGCCATGAGATACCCGAGTGATGTGCACTCTGCTTGTGTTATTGACTCTTTTGATATCTTGGAATCTTTAATTTTTACTGTTCTTGAGTTTGATCAATTTGATGTCCTTGATACAGTTATGACTCGCAGTTTAGATTTTCAGGATTCAACGAAGGATGACCAAGGAGAACCATGGAGCGAAGAGGTTAATGAAGTGGTGGCAGCCTTACATACAGTCTCTTCCACCTCAGAAGGGCATGAGGTATCATATCTTAAATTACCTTTACTACTGATGTACCTAAACCTTTTGTTGTGCGAGGCACAGAGCCTGGAATTGAAGGAACTGCCCTCCCATTTGAAATACATTTTTTTGGGTGAGAAGGAGACACTTCCGGTAATAATTGCTAAATCCCTCACCAAAGAGCAAGAGGAGAGCTTGATTTCTGTGTTGAAAGAACACAAGACAGCCATTGGGTGGACTATTGCGGACATCGAGGTATTAGCCCCTCCATTTGCATGCATCGAATCTTAATGGAGGAGGGGCTAAACTAGTAAGAGAACCACGAGAGGAGGTTGAATCCCAGATGATGGATGTTGTGAAGAAGGAGATCGAAGCTCCTAAGTGTGGGGTTATCTACCCCATTTCGACGACAAGTGGGTAAGCCCAGTCCAGGTAGTACCAAAGAAATCTGGCATTACCGTGGTAAGAAATGCTGAGAATGAGCTTATTCCCACTAGATTATAGACAGGGTGGCGTGTTTGTATAGACTATAGAAAATTGAATGCTGCCACCAGAAAAGACCACTTTCCTTTACCTTTTATTGATCAAATGTTAGAAAGGTTAGCTAGTCATTCTCATTATTGTTTCTTAGATGGATTTTCAGGTTATAACCAGATTACTATTGCTCCGGAAGATCAGGACAAGACCACTTTCACTTGTCCTTTTGGCACCTTTGCTTATAGGCGAATGCCTTTGATTTGTGCAATGCGCCAGGGACTTTTCCAGAGATGTATGGTGAGTCTTTTTTCTGATTACATAGAGAATATCATTGAGGTCTTCATGGATGACTTTAGTGTATTTGGGAATGGCTTTGAGAAATGTTTGGACCATTTGACTTTGGTTTTGAAGAGATGCATTGACACAAACCTTGTTTTAAATTGGGAAAAATGTCATTTCATGGTAGAAGAAGGTATTGTGTTAGGTCATGTAATCTCTGCTAGGGGCATTGAAGTTGATAAAGCTAAGGTAGAGCTTGTACGTTCATTACCCCCGCCCACTAGTGTGCGGGATATTCGTTCTTTTCTTGGTCATGCAGGTTTCTATCGGCGCTTCATCAAGGATTTCTCCAAGATATCAGCACCCCTCTGCACACTTCTCCAAAAAGATGTTCCATTTCAGTTTAATGAGAAGTGTATGAAGGCTTTCCTCACACTTAAGGAGTTGATGACTGAGGCACCTATCATTAGGCCGCCAAATTGGGAGCTTCCATTCGAATTAATGTGTGATGCGAGTGACTTTGCGGTAGGGGCTGTCTTAGGACAGCGAGTTGATAGGGTTCCTTATGCTATTTATTATGCATCAAGGATCCTAAATGATGCTCAACTGAATTACTCTACAACTGAGAAAGAACTTCTTGCTGTTGTTTTTGCTTTAGAAAAATTTAGATCATATTTAATTGGCTCTAAAGTAATTGTTTTTTCTGATCATGCAGCATTGAAGTACCTACTGGCAAAGAAGGAAGCGAAGCCACGATTGCTCTGATGGATTCTGTTACTCCAAGAGTTTGACTTGGAAATTAAAGACAAAAAGGGGAGCGAAAACTTGGTGGCAGACCATTTGAGCAGGTTGGTGACTGAAGAGGAGGACATACCTATACCAGAGAGCTTTCCGGATGAGCATTTAATGGATATCGCAACCACTATTCCGTGGTATGCTGATATTGCTAATTACTTGGCCACCAAAGACTTTCCGGCAGGCTTGAACAAAGCACAGCGAGATAAACTGAGGAGTGATTGTAAGTATTACATTTGGGATGATCCTTACCTTTGGAAGCATTGCGCGGATCAAGTGATTCGGAGATGTATCCCGGATTCAGAGACTCACTCCGTTCTATCTTTTTGCCATACTTATGCCTGTGGAGGACATTTCGGCATAAAGAGGACAGCCAACAAAGTGCTTGACAGTGGTTTCTACTGGCCTACCATCTTTAAAGATGCTTATGATTTCTGTAAATCATGTGACCGCTGTCAGAGAACAGGTAATATTGGTCCACGAAATCAAATGCCTTAAACTCCCATAATCTTTGTGGAAGTTTTTGATGTTTGGGGCATTGACTTCATAGGACCGTTTCCTCCTTCTTTTGGTTTCTCCTATATTCTTTTAGCTGTGGATTATGTTTCCAAATGGGTGGAAGCTAAAGCCACTAAATCTGATGATTCTAAGACTGTTGTGGATTTTGTGAAGTCCTTTATCTTTTCCAGGTTTGGTACTCCCAGAGCCATCATTAGTGACCAAGGGACACATTTTTGCAACAGAATCTTTGAATCCCTTTTGAAGAAATATAGTGTGGTGCACCGGACCTCTACTCCTTACCATCCTCAGACGAATGGCCAAACCGAGGTATCCAATAGGGAGATCAAGTCCATCCTTGAAAAAACTGTGAATCCCATGCGCAAGGATTGGAGTACTAGACTTGCTGATGCCTTGTGGGCTTATCGGACGGCATACAAGACCCCTATTGGTATGTCCCCATTCCGATTGGTTTATGGGAAGCCCTGTCACTTGCCAGTGGAGCTAGAACATCGGTCTTACTGGGCTATCAAGCAAGTTAACTTGAACTTGGAAGGTGCTGGCAAGCAGAGAAAACTCTAAATTCAGGAGTTAGAAGAATTGAGGAATGAGGCCTTTGAGAGTGCCCTCATTTACAAGGCCAAAACCAAAGCATTTCATGATCAAATGATTTCGAGGAAAAGTTTCCACCAAGGCCAAAAAGTGTTGCTATACCAATCCAGACTCAAATTATTTCCAGGTAAGTTACGTTCTAAATGGATTGGCCCATTTTAGTAATAACAACTGTTTTTTCTTCACGGTGCAGTGGAGATCATGAACGAGGCCTGCGGCAAGGCATTCAAAGTTAATGGGCACCGTCTCAAGCCTTACCATGAACTTAGGAGAATGCGAGAGGTTGAAAACATGCATCTTCTCCATCCATCTTATGAAGAATCTGAGGAGCACCACAATGTCTGGTGAGGACAATAAACCAAGCGCTTATTGGGAGGCAAACCAATCGATTTGCTTTCTTTTTCCTTTCTCTTTTACATTGTTTAGTTTCTTAGTTTAGCCTATTTTTAAGTGTTTCTTGCTTGATCTCTGTTTCCTTGCTGATATTTGTGTTTGGATTTGCTCATTTTTAGTTTGATTACTTAAGTTCATGGTTTGTTGAGTGTATGTAGTCCTGAGGAAAAGTTTAGAGTGCATCGTGTAAGTCAGCAATACACGGGGAGGGCCGTGTCACATGACACGGCCCGTGTCCTCATGACAACAACCCCATTACTGCAGAAATCTACACGGGGAGGGCCGTGTCACATGACACGGCCCGTGTTTTCAAGGATAAGACTTTTGTGAAGATTCCAGAGAGGTACACGGGGCTGGCCGTGTCATATGACACGGCCCGTGTTGTCCTGACCATCAGAACCCCTGTTTTCCAGAGAAGTACACGGGGTGGGCCGTGTCATATGACACGGCCCGTGTTGTCTTGCGCAGCTTATTGCTAAGACAGCGTAGTACACGGGGTGGGCCGTGTCATATGACACGGCCCGTGTACTCGTACCAGCGCCTCACTTAAACCCTAATTTAGGGTTTTCTCCCCCAATTTCCTCTTCTCTTCTTCCCCTCTGCGCAGCCACCACCATCTCCCCCTTCAATCTTTTCTTACCCACCACCAGCCACCACCATTTTCCTCCCTTCTTCACCATTTTTCTTCATTATCACCTCTCCCCACACACATTCTCCTTCTTCCCCTCACGCATTTCTCCTTGTTCCTCCTCTTTCCACTTTGTTTCTTCTTCTTCTTCTTTTTCTTCTTCTTTGCGCCGGTCTCACGCACATTCCCTTCCAATCTCCACATTACCTTCAATAGCCTCCAATCTCCACCGTATTCCACCATTCCCCTCGATATCCATCATTCTCCCTGTTTTCCATCATTATCATCTCCCCTCTTTCCACGCGCAGTTTCTCTCCCTACTCTCCCTAATTTTTCGATTTCACCCTCCACCCACCACCACATTCTCTCCTTTCTTCTGCTTCTTCTCTTGATGGGTCCTAAAAAGCGTGTCAAGACCACTCTTTGCGTCATGTTCGCTTCATCCCCATCGTGCTGGCTCTAGACGTGCTCGGTCTCCATCACCCCCTCAGGTGCCAGTCAACCCCATCGACAGAAAGGTAGTGGTTCCCACTCGCTTTTTAGACGTAGATACCCTTAGGACTATAGGGTTATATGGTGAGGTGTTTGCTCTGTTGGGAAGAATTGGTTGGGTTGATTTTGCATTGTTAAAGAAGCCTACTTTTGCTGCATTGACTAGGGAGTTTGTTTCTAGTTTTAATCGTAAGCTTTACCCTCTGTCTGATCAAACTAGATGGCCTGGGGAAATCACCTTTAGGTTGCTAGGTAACTCCCATTCCATTGATATTCATATGTTTCGAGTTATTTTTGGTTTTCCTGAGGGGGAAAATATGTTACCCCGTGATTTTAATGCTGATCATGTGTGGTCTACCCTCACTGTGCCTGAGTCTGATAACTATGATCCTAAGATGTCTAAAGCCTCTCAGCTTAGGTCCCCTGCCCATCGCTATATTCAGAAATGGTTAGCTAATACTCTGTGTGGTCGGGGGGAGAGTCAAGGGACGATTAGCCGTTCGAGTTATTTTTCTTACATTGTATGATTGAGGAGTGCATGTTAATGGGGGTATTGGCTCAGTAATCGTTTCATCATGTCGGGACCACTTTAGGCGGGTCGTATTGTGTTAGGAGGGTATGTGGCTTGCTATTCGATCACTTTGAGTATTTGGATTTGGTGGAAGAGGAACCAGGTTCGTGGTCCCAGTGCTATTGATGGGGCCATTTTGGTGGCTATGAAGCTCGCACTCGTCTAAATAGTGCTTTCGTCTTGCTTGGCGCCGATGGATTTGCCTTGCCTAGAGTTGATCCAGGACCCGAGCCACGTGAGGATACTGCTGTTTTTCTCCTCCCCTGTGTTTTTTGGTGATGCGGGCCCTTCCACTCACTGGCGCAGTTTTCTTATGATGTTATCTTGGCCGTATTGATTGCTTGGAGTGGACCATCTTGCTCGCTTTCGGCGCAGAGGATCATTTTCGGGCTATGGAGGTCGCACGTGATCGAGAGAATGGATGCCATTGATGGCAAGCTTGACCATTTTGCTTGCATTTTTCATCTCCCCTCCCCTTCTTGATGTATTTTCATTTTCTTTTGAAATTTGTGTCCTTCATTTTGATGGTTTATTGTACATTGTTCTGATTACTATTGTTACTCTTTTGTATTGAACTGAGTTTCATGATGCAATACTTCATTTCTTCGCATATACTTTATTTATTTACTTGGATTCATTTTATTTGTGGTGTATGCTTTGACATTGAGGACACTGTCTGTTTCAAGTGTGGGGGGGGGGAAGTTGGTTTTGAGCCTCATTGCACATCCTGATCTTAATGGCATATCTGGTGCATGTTTTTTCTAACTGGTTTTTAGAGTATATTGAGCAATGAGCAGGTGATTGATTTTTAATTGGACAGGTTTTTAAGCCTAAAGGAGTTGACTTTCTTGCTTCTAAATTTGCACTAAGAGGTTTTGAAAATTGAAAGGGTTTTGAGAATTTGATAAAATTTGAACCTAGTGAGTTTTGGGCCTTAATATGAATGACTAATTTTAAGTCACTGTTCTTTGTCGTGTGATTCCACTTGTGATTATATATTTTTCTTGAACTTGATTTGACTCTCTTTAAAGTTGCAAATGATCATCCGCACATTTTTGAGATGATAAAGGCATTTCTTTCTTTCAACCATGTGGCCAAATAGCTAGCCTTGTACTTTGATCCATTGTTTCACCCCTTTGAGCCTGAATTATATCCTTTCTTTTTATTATAGCTCAATACAAGCCTAATAGTGAAAAACCATTGCTACCCTACCTTAGGGAGTAGAAGAGCTTAATAATTATGTTGGGAATTGTGTTTGAATAAGTGTGGGGGTGATTACACTGTTACAATTATGTTTTTATTCAAAAAAAAAAGAAAAAAAAAGAAAAAAAAACAAAAGGAGCGAAAAAAGAAAAGAAAAAAAAAGATTGATAAGTTGGTTGATAAATGGAGAAAGTCAAGTAAAAGATGAAGATGGATTGCAAAGTGTTGGGGTAATTGTGCAAAAGTGTTTGGTTTTATTCCCCTTAGCTCTTCTATTTCTCGATGGTCTAACTTTGTTTATCCTTGATATATCTTACCTTGACCTTGACCCCATTACAACTTGATTAAAGACCTTTTGATCTTTGTGTGCATGTGATTTAGGTGGTGGAAAAGTAGAGGCTTGTCAAGCCCATGGTAAGGCATGTTTTCATGAGTTGGTTGAGAGTAAATACAAGCCAAAATACTTGAGTGAAAGGGAGTACATCTGTGAGGATTTATTATGTTGGCTTAACCACGATTTTGGATAGACTGGCTTCTTGATTTGGATTGTTGAGAGAGGGAATTCTGAATGCTTAGATTCCTTGAAAGAACCGATGTGTATAGATTTTTGCTCATTGTTCAATACTTTTGTTACTTTTTGGGAAGCATGTGCTTGGTTTTATGTTTTTGCCTGTGAGTGCAAAAGGTTAAGTGTGGGGGTATTTGATCTGTTAATAATTTCACTCTTGAATGTTCTTTGTTTGATCTAATTGGATTCCAAATGTGTTTAATTGCTGACATTTAGTTAAGTTTCTGATTTAGAGTAGTTTTTGGATGTTTATTATGAAACTTTGCTTAAATGAGGTTATAGACACTCATAAACGTATTGTGATTTTCAGGAGATCTATAAGTGATGGAGTCCATTGGTATTGAGCTGTTGAGAAGAGAAATAAGAGACTTAAGGGAATCAGTATCAACCTCTAGAAGCAAAGGAAGAAGAGCATTCATGAAGAATCAAGGCTGAATTCGAAGAAAGTGATTGACACGGCCCGTGTGAAATAACACGGGGTAGGCCGTGTGTCATTCGACTTTGAAGGCGGAAAGTTTTGATCAACACGGCCGTGTCAATTGACACGGGGTAGGCCGTGTACGCCCGACTTCACGAGGAAGGATGATTTGAAGCCTTGACCGAGAACACGGCCCGTGTCAATTGACACGGGGTAGGCCGTGTTCCTTTCTGACTTTGGAATAGCTGAAAATTTGTCTCCAGAATCAGACACGGGTTGGGCCGTGTAGAATGACATGGCCCGTGTCGTCGCACCAGGAAGTTAATTTCGTACTTTAATGTTAAATTAGGTTCTCAAACCTATAAATAGTGTGGCTTAGAGCCCTTTAAGGGATTCTGGACGTAGAGAGACGTGAAGGAAACTGAGAGAAACACAAAGACCAAGAAGGGGAAGGATTCGATCGAGGATTGGAGACTCGGATTCGAGCGATCAAAGATCAATCACTCTAAAGCCTTGGAAACTAGTTTGATCTTTAGTTTTTCTTTTCTTCTTTTGTTCGAACAATGTTTTCTTTTAATTCTTCTTACGTTTTTGAATTTGCCATGTGTGGCTAAACTTCTTGATTGGTTAAGGGAGGATGAAACTCTAGTTTTGATTATGTAAATCTTGCATACTTCTTTTATATTAATACAATTATGTTTTTATTCATATGTTTCTATTCTTAAATCAATATAAAGATTTTTATATTCTTGCCAAATTTCGAGAGTGGTAAAACTAGGATTGCTATGCGCGATTGCTTGTGGTATGACTAGTGAGACATATGATCTAAGTAATTTAATCCCGGTGTGTGATTAGATCTTAGTGTGATTGGTTTTCTAATTCTTAATGCAATCATTAAGTAAGTGTAAGAGCAGTTGCTCTACAAATAACTAATGGTTAGGGTTTGATTTGAGCGGTTGCTGAATTAAGCGAAACTTAAGGAAGACATGGGATTTATCTCGCAATTGCATAAGAACATAATTGATCATGTTGGTATAAAGGGTATGTAAGTTAGCATAATCATATAAATCTAGTGGTGGATTCCATCTCTTAACTAATATCTTTAACTTGTTAATTCAATTTGTGTTTACTGTTTTGGTTTAAGTTTAATTTCTCTTTTTAGTTTTAATCAACAAAACCCCCCTTTTACTTTTACTGTTTATTTTTCATCAGAGTTTAATTTAGAAATTGGATTGATAGTGTTAATTGAATTGGTTCTCTGTGGATCGACCCTTGCTTACTACAACTGGTTGCAAGGTTTTATATTTTTGGTGGAACTTGGCAATTGTTTTTGATATTATATTTAATCACAATCCACACCACACCAGTAAACCCTTTCGCAACTAGCCTGACCTTGCAATGTTCTAAGTTACCATGAGAGTCACGTTTGGTCTTAAAGACCCACTTGCAACCAACTATTTTACAACCTTCTGGTAACTCAACAAGGTCCCAAACCTCATTATATTCCATATATTTCAACTCATCTTTCATGGCATCTAACCATTTATCAACATTATCATTATTCATGGCTTGTGAAAACGTAACTATGTCATTCTCTATTCCTAAGTCAACTTCAGACTGTTGTAGATATACCACATAATCATCAAAAATAGTTGATCTCCTTTCTCTTTGAGATCTTCTTAATGCGATTTGTTGTGGTTCTTCTACTATAGGCTCATTTACTACAACTTCATTGTGAGTAATGAGATCGTTTATTTGTTGTTCTTCATTATTGTTAATTGGTTCAACAACTTGAAGAACAACAAATTTATTAGAGACATAAGTCAAAGGAACTTGCACTCTCAATTCTTGAATCTCCACCTTACGTGGTGTTTCATTCCCACTAACTTCACCATTCTCAATGAACCTAGCATTCCCGATTTCAATAATCCTTGTAGTATAGTTAGGACAATAAAATCTATACTCTTTTGACTTTTTTGGATAACCAATGAAATAACCACTGATTGTTCGTGCATCTAATTTCTTTTCTTGTGGATTGTAATATTTAATTTCTACCTGGAAACCCTAAACAAGCAAGTGTCATAGACTAAGTTTCCTTCCAGTCCACAACTCAAAATGAGTATTTGGAATTGCCTTACTAGGAAGCCTATTCAACAAATACATGACAGTCTTTAGAGCATAAGTCCATAATGAAATGGGTAAAAATGAATTACTTAACTTACTTCTAACCATATCTAGCAAGATTCTATTTCACTTTTCTGATACACCATTTTGTTATGGTGTGCCTGACATTGTGTATTAAGCACATATATTTCGCTTTTCAAGGAATTCAGCAAATAGACCTGGGTGTTGTCCACTTTCATAATATCTTTCATAATACTCACCACCTCTATCAGACGTAACAATTTTCACTTTTCTGTCTAATTGTCTCTATCAGAGCTAGGTGTTGTCCACTTTCATCATATACTCTTTTCTCCCAAGGCTTTGAGTGCTTCAAAATTCAAGTGACCAAATCGCATATGCCAACACTATGCTTCATCTTCAACATTGGCTTTCAAACACTTTGCTTCAATTGTATTGAGATTCAACATGAACATTCTATTTTTTTGTCATAAACACCTTAGCTACCAAGTTAGCATTATGATCTTTAAGCCAAAGATAACATATGAAATTCATATCCCTTCTCAACAAGTTGTCCTAAACTCAAAATGTTATTTTTTTAATTTAGATACATAGTAAACATTGGTAACTAACTTGTGACCACCATCTTTAAGAAAAATTAAAATGATATCTTTGCATTGAATTTGGACTTTTAAGTGTCTCCAAATGAAACATTGTCCTTCACTTTCTCATCAAGCTCCATAATTTTTTCTTTATAGCCACACATATAATTGTTTGCACCATTGTCAAGATACCACGAGCTCTTGTGTGGGACTCATCCAATTTGAGTGTCCTTTTGAAACATCATGCGCCGTTTTAATTTCAATCATTCTGAGCATTGTCCTTTCAACTGCTTTTGTTCAAAAATAGTACCCCACATGGTTAAAGAATAGTAGAAGCTGTCATTTGAGATTCATACCATTATGATTCCAACGTAATCATTTGGGATTCATAACGTCATGATTAGCCGTTTTCAAATTTCGAAATGGAAGGGAAGAAAGGTTTTTGCCTCTAGTCCTGACAATAGTTGGGGAAGTTTCCTTTGTCTATAAATAAGAGTGGGGGTTTCTCCTCCCACTTTTTTCCTTCTCTGGCAATTCTGTACTTTCTCTCCGACGAATTCTTGGCTTTGAGGGCTTCCTCTAAGGGCTCATTTTGCTTTTTTAACAATTTTTCTTCTTCGGCTAGTATAGCCCTAAGCAACTCATCAATAGTCATGGTATCTAAATCATTTGAATTCTTAAAAACACAAGTCACATAATCAAACTTTGGAGTCAAAGAGCGAAGGATCTTATCTTTCACATGATCATCTTTAATGTTTTCTTCATTTGATTAACATTCACCAACACCTTTAAGCTATAATCTGAAAAAGTTTCAGATTCCGTCATATGCAAAGCTTCAAATTCACATCGTAAAATTTGAAGTCGCACCTCCTTCACCTTGTTTGCACTTTGGAAAGACTTTTGTAAAATTCTCCAAGTTTTTTTCGTAGTGGACACATTGCTCACCTTCTCGAACATCAAATCATCCAAACCTTGATGGATGAGGGACAAGGCTTGTTGGTCCATTTTCTTTAACTTTGTCAATGCTTCCTTCTTATTTTGAGACAAAGTGACCTCGTTTTGTGGCTTAGTGTAGCCAATGTCTACAATCTCCCAGGCATCTTATGATCCAAGCGATGCCTTCATACGATGAAATCAAGCTTTATAGTTATCTTTTTTTAAGACAAGGGAATTGAAATACCATTTCATTATTTGTCATCAATCAAATGTCACTAGCTTTGATACCACTTTGTCAGTGTGAAAGAATAATAGAAGAGACACTTTGTAATTTTTTTATTTCTTATTCAACAAATTTCAAAGTACATAGGATACTTATAGAAGTGAAAGAGAACTTACATATTGTATAATTCTTCCTAATTAACAATAATAATTTTTCTTTAACTCGTGAAATAAATCATCCTATAACTACATAACTCCAATGAAATAATTCTCTCTAATGACATATAACACATCATAATTCTTCATTACTCATAAAATAACTCTCATAACTTTCATAACTCACAATAGCTACCACATCAAAAGTCACATAACTACCAAAATTCTATTAATTTCAAATTATTATTTTTAATGAACACCTACTGCTATGCTTAGTTAAATAATCAAGATACAGATTATGTGAGATGATCCTCTTCCTTGTCATAATCCCAAGACCTGGCCATTCCTCATCAACTCAAAATTATGTCACTTCCTTGTCCTAGATCACTCCCTACACTAGCCTCTATACCCATCTACACTCAAATCACAATCTAATCACCATTCAATCCTTCTTAGGCCAAGAATCCTGAGACCTATGTTTAACCAAAATAACATACATTGTTTACTTGGTGAATCATAGAAATATGTTCATCATGAAAGGGTGAGAAGTATTAGAAGTTACAACAAGTTGACCACTACGTTTCCACTACACCATTCTGATTTATGTAATTGGCCCTTAAATAGGAGTAACCCTAAATATCATGATTTATCAGGGGTTGGGTTTTCTAATTGGACGCTAACACAGAGAGGTGCTTACATAGTTAATGATATTACACATTCTAAACAGACTAAGATATAGGTAGCCAACTCAGTTGACGATCGTTGCTGTATACAAAAATGAGGGAATAAGTATATCTATCTCGTTGCCATCCAAAATCGGTATCTACTTATACTCTTAGGCTTAGGTACTACATGATAAAAACAGGTTGGGACTTTTGGTTGGCCTGGATCAAGTGCTGACAAAACATAATTTATTGTCAGAAGAAGGCGGTATTTCAAAAACAGGCTGGGATTTCATTATGGCTCATAAAATCCTAAAAATTTGAATTAGAGTAGTCTAATCATTTATCTTTTATTAGAAACAAACCTGATTCTAATTGGAGTTATATAGCCAAAATTATATAACAAAATGTAGCAGCTGTCACAAATTGGATTGCAGATTTGTCAGAATTTGTACTGACTTTATACACTACCCGAGAATGCATATGAAACACATAAATCTTGAAATTCTTACAGAATGAAGAGTTGACCCTCAGTTTTTAAATGCAAATAAGTCTCAGGTGAATTGGACCCTTAGAGGAGATTTTATGTAGTTTGGTTTAAAGGATGTGAGGACCCCAAATTCTGCTGGGTCAGTCCCAACTTCAAATCAACACTGGTATTGTTTGGAATGTGCAAAAATTCTGAAATTTTGATCAAAAATGGTTCTATTTCTTGGCTTTTAAATGAAAGAAGCGGCACAAAATTTGAGTTTTTATAACCCAAGTTATGACACAAAACTTGCAAGCTTCCAGAGTCATAACAACATAAGATATTTTACAAAATTTTGTGCAACATCAAACTCAAAAGGACTCTTGACTGGACAGTAGGCACTTAGACGCCCACTTACCAGTGCTCAGGTGTGCTTAGACTGTTACTTGTTAGCATAGCAAGGTTTCTTACTTAGAGAATTTGAACTATAATTTCCTACTCTAGAGCAGAAAAATCAGAGACCCTCACCCACACCACAGGTATCAGTTAATTTTGCAGGTTCTCGGTCAATACACAAAGAAATTACTTTTATACAGAACTATACAGCCTATTAAGTTTAAGAATATGAAATTAAAAGTACGTAACAGTCATGGGTTTCTTGAAATATAAAAACTCACCTATAACTCTTTCATCAACAAAAGACAAGTTAGAAAAACACATCTTGTAATGCCCTGATTTTTTTTTTGTTTTTGGTTTATCTGTGATTTTTGTGATGTTGTGAATTTTTATAATTTTTGTGAATTTTTGTAGATTTTAGGAATTATTTGACTTATTTTGATTATTTTAATATTATTTTTAAAAAAATTTAGACTGTTGAAACGAGGTCGGGGGATCTTATTAAACTCAAAATCGGAGATAGTTTCTGAAGTTTTCATTGTCTGAGATTTTATCTGGCAGATAAAAATTTGGGTGCGTTCTATTATCCATTGGACATTAGGTACCAGTTTTGTTAATTATAACTTTTGTCCATTGGATAATAGCTTTTAGTAAAGATCTAATAGATTGTTTATATCTAGTTACCTTTATGACATCACTCACACGACATCACCTTTTGACTTTTTGGACCAAGGGAGGAAGCTTCCTAAGGAAGCTTTGAGGAAGCTTGTTGGAGAAGCTTTGGACACCCTCCCAAGGTGAATTGCACGGCCAAGGGGAGCCAAAAAAGCTTCTAGAGTAAGCTTCATTAAACTCATTTTTATCATTTTCTTTTCATCTCTCATCAACCAAAAAGCTACACACCTTTTCTCTCTCACTTTTTCTCTCATTTTCTCTCCACCAAGCTCACGGCCACACCCCTCAACCCACTCTCTAATCTTCTTTATTTTCAATCATCCATATTTCTTGAATCCAAACCTCTTTCTAAGACACTTTGGTGTTGTGATCTTGACCTTATTCATCCATTTTCAAGTGCTTCTTCAAGTTAAGGCTTGAAAGCTTTCAAGGTGAAATTCCACCATCTTTATTCTTCTTTTCATTTTTCTTCTTTCTAAGACCATGATTTTGATCCATGGTCATTCTTTCCAAGCCTTAGATGTTGATCTTTTTGTATGTTGTTTTTGTTTTTCAAGAGCTTCTTAGAAGACAAAGTTTGATTCAAAAAGACACCCAAGAAGTGGTTGGTCATCATCTAAGGTAATAGGTAGATTACTCTCATCAATCTTTCATGGTGGTGAGAAACAAATTGATGTGTTGAAAGTGAAGAACCCATGTGAGGGTTGTTCACTTGATTGTATTGATTCTTGGAGATTATGATTATTTGCCCTATATGATTTTATGGCTAAATGTTGTGCATAATCTTAGTAGAATAAAAAATTTGATGGTTGAAATATGCTGTTTGCTTGAAATCATGTTGATGAAGATAAAAATCTAGAGGCCCAAGGACTTTAGGACTCACGGCCAAGAGACCCTAAATAGGGTATTCAAGACAAAACTTTGTGTTAATTTGGAACTTCGGTGCTTAGGTGAAAAAGGAAGTGGATTAAGGATTTATAATACTGAAGGAGTGATAAAACAAAATTTAACCATTTATAAGAGAGGAATTTCGGCCCTTGAGTGGAAAAATAAGTTTGAGAATGAGATAATAAAAACTTTAGGTACTTTTAGGGTTTAGGGGAAAAGAAGAGAATCTAAGAGATTAAGACAATATGGTTCTTTTTATATTCTTTGTGAAAAATATTAGGAGGCATTGCTTAAAGGAGCCTAGCTAGAAGAGTTTTGTAATTAAAGTTAATTTTTACAGTAATGCTTGAAAGTTTCAAATATTAAACTTAATAATGAAATAAAAGTTTACATGTTAGAAAAAAAATTGTGACAATGTTTCATGTAATTTAAAAATGATAATTCCTGAATTTACGCGATAAAGATACCTTGTGACTGAATATAATAGCAATGTGCTGTTGGGCTCTCGAATGGGACCCAGAGATGTTGATGACTGGCTTGACTTATGAGTAGCTCATGTTTATGGAAAATCATGATATTAATATGTGTACATGCATTGAGTCTTTGATCTTGTACTGTACCGACAGTGTCGGTTGAGGCTTTTTGCCTAGGAGTTGAATTACACCTTAGTGTGGGTGCAAATTGTGTAGTGTGGTTCACTTGTTGAACTTGGAGGCATCGGGGCGTGGATATCCCACAAGTGGCCAGTTTGTAGCTCCACTAAGCCGTGGTGACTGAGCAACGCACCAACGATCTCGACCAAGCACTATTTTGTTCACGATCTGGTGTAGACTATCTTGTATAAGCGATGTTGCGCAAATTGAGAAATTATAGCACTTGACTTGAGGCTGATGAGATACAGACATGTCTTCTAGATCATTCTCTCTGAATTTGTATTTAGCTCCATGGAGTAGGAATTGGTCCATTGTACATATGCATAGTCTGTCTACATATCATTGTGACGTTTTATATCTTCTACATTATTTGATGTTGGATGCCAGAACTGCAATTACTATTTTGTATTATTTCTACGCTATCATGTTGGTATTGATGTAAGGAATCTCACATCTCTATTATGTTATTCTATTTTTATGTGTACCTATTGATAAAGACCGAAAGGAGGACAAAGCAGACTGCAGCTTTCCTATTGTTTTATTTTTTGTGATGGCAACTAGAATAGAGTTTGTTGGTTTTGTTAGAGTTTAGTTCCATGGAGGTACGGATGCTTGGTGTATCGACTGGAATACTGAACGAGTTAAATATGTAGGAGATGTAACTTTATCTATTCGTAGGACCTGCGATGGGGATCCTTTTGTTTCTCTTGACGTCTCGGTGCGTCTGGAGTTCTTTATGCCTATCAGGGAGTTGTGGGGTGATTTGCATTACACCCCAAGGGAGGATCAAGACTTTATGGTGTCATCTGCTAAGACACATGTCCGTAAGCTCTTGCCTCGACTGAGGGATCTGTCTGGGGAAGAGTCCAAGGAGGTGGACTTGATGGAGGATCCAGAGGAGGATCTAGTGGGGGCCTACTCCCTAGGCATATAGACTTGGGCTAGTTTATGTTTTGTTAAATAGTTGTATATGTCTTTTAAAGTTCAGACTTTATGTTTTTTTGTTTTGGGTGAACTGTGATCTATGCCACTTATGTGTGTGTGTGTATATATATATATATATACATATATATATATATATATATATATATATATATATATATATATGTATACTTATATATATATATTCCTTTTTGGTGTGTACTATTCTATAATTATGTCTTGTGTTGTTTATGCTGTTTAAAGTTTATGCCTTTAAGAAAGAGAATTTGAAATCCGTCGTTTGACAAGATTAAACCTTTTCCACGTTTTACTAAGTTTTTTTTAATATTTTAGTGTGTAAATGTGGCACCCAAAGGAGGATGTTACATTAGTTAGTATCAGAGTCCAAGTTTAAGTTTTTTGGGGTTTGCTATTAGGTCTATCTTGCTTGTGTTGTGTGATTCTCTATGTTTGGTTTCCAAAAGGAGATGAAATTGTTTGAAATGATTTCACCTGACTTTCATTGTGTATTATTTAGTCTGACTTCAAAGGAACGTGATGGCTCATGGTGGAGATGTATATATAGACCTTGGACGAGACAACGAGAGTATGGCAGCAGTAGCAAAGGAGATGCATAGGATGGCGGAGGTAATAATACAATAGAACCAAAGAGCTGCCCAATAACAAGAAGTGACTGCAGAAACTCAGAATATGTCAAAGTTTCACCGTAATAATCCACCACAATTCAAGGGAGAGTTCAACCTAGAGAAAGCGAGCCTTTGGATCAAAGAATTGGAGAAGATATTCAGAGGAATGAGGAGTACTAATACTCAGAAAGTAACCTATGCTACCTTTATTCTCGTTGGAGATGCTGAAGACTGGTGGGAAGGAGTCCAATGATTGATGGAAGCTGAAGGAACAGTGATCAGCTGGGAAGTCTTCAAGAACAAATTCCTAGAGAAGTACTTTCCAGCCAGTGCGAGGGACGCGAAAGAAATTGAGTTTCTAGGCCTAAAATAAGGAAGCATGTCAGTCAGTGAGTATGCTGCTAAGTTTGAAAGCTTATTAAAGTTCTCAAGGTATTTCCAGCTATAGCTTGATGAGGAGTGGAAGTGCCGCAAGTTCGAAAAGGGACTTGAAGAGAGCGGTATTGCCTTTGGGAATTGATCAGTTCCTAGCTCTTTTGGACAAGTGTCATAGGATTGAAGAGTTGGATCAATCATGAGAAACAAGAAATCGTAACTTTGGACCCTCTCAGTTCTAAAAGGGGAGAAATGGCGGTGGCAATCGTTTTCAGCAAAAGCCATATTTGAGCCCACTAGGGAATCAATCTGAGTAACAATCACATGGAGGAGGTTCTGGTAGCCACAAGTTTGTCAGACTATGGCGTCGTTGCCTAAATGCTTCAAGTGTAGAAAAGACCACCTAACGAAGGAGTGTACAGTCAATGGGATCATTTGTTTCAGATGCGGGAAGCCCAGACACATCTCAAGGGATTGCAATCAACCCAAAGCGGAGCCCTTTGTTAACAATGTACGTGCTGCAAGACCTCAGGTGGGAGGAAGGTTTTGCACTATGAGTAGAGCGGAAGCCTCCCAATCCGAAGATCTAATTAAGGGAGATTGTGCCATAGGAGGTAACCTTTTAACTGTACTACATGACTCAGGGGAGACCCATTCTTTTATTGCCTATGCTTGTATGCACTGATTAGGATTATCTGTGTCTTCCTTACCTTTTGATTTGAATATTTCTACTCCCACTGCTAGAATTGTTGTTACTACTAGAGTTTGTTTAAACTGTCTTATTTCTGTGGAAGGTCAAATCTTTTCGGTTCATTTGATTTGTTTGCCTCTTTCTCAAATAGATGTTATTCTAAGAATGAATTGGTTATCTTATAACCATATCCTATTAGACTGTTCCAATAAAACCTTATTATTTCCTGATTCTAAGATTTCTAGATTTATAACTGCTAACCAAATCAAGATTTTCTTGAGCGAATGAGCTCAAGGATACATGCTTTTGTCTTCCTTGGAGGTTAAGGGTGAGACCAATGTGAATACTATTCCTGTGGTCAATGAGTTTCCTGAAGTCTTTTCTAATGATATACCTAGATTACTATCGGAAAGAGAGGTAGAATTTTCTATCGATCTTGTGCCAGGATCAGGTCTTATATCCATGGCACCATATCGGATGTTGCCATCAGAGTTAGCCAAGCTCAAGAAGCAGTTGGAGGAACTGTTGGAGAAGAAGTTTGTGAGGCTAAGTGTTTTGCCGTGGGGGGCCCAATACTGTTGGTTAGAAGAAGGATGGAATTTCTCAGTTATGTGTGGACTATCGTCAGTTAAACAAGATTACAATCAAGAACAAGTATCCACTTCCGATGATAAATGATTTGATGGATCAGCTAAAGGGAGCCACTATTTTTTTTAAGATTGATCTACGTTCTAGCTATCATCAGATTCACGCAAAAGTAGAGAATGTTCCTAAGATGGCCTTTTGGATGCGTTATGGGCATTATGAGTATATTGTGATGCCGTTCGGAGTAACAAATGCTCCTGCTGTATTCATGGATTACATGAATCAGATCTTCTGTCCTTATCTGAATAAATTTGTTGTTGTCTTTATTGATGACATTTTGATTTATTCTCGAAGTCAGGAGGAATATGTCGAACATCTCAGTGTGGTTCTTCAAATCCTAAAGGAAAAAAAGTTATATGCTAAGCTGTCTAAATGTGAGTTCTGGTTGGAAGAGGTTTAGTTTTGGGAATATGTGATTTTAAAGGAAGGAATTATAGTAGATCCATTGAAAGTGGAGGCAGTTCTTTAGTGGGAAAGACCAAAGACTGTAACAGAAATTCGTAGCTTTGTGGGATTAGCTGGTTATTATCAAAGATTTATCGAAGGATTCTCCAAGATAACAGGACCTCTCACTCTGCTTACAAGAAAGAATTAACTTTTCGTATAGACAGATGTGTGTGAAGAGAGTTTTCAAGAGTTGAAGAGATGGTTGACTACTTCGCCAGTACTGATCCTACCTAATCCCAATGAATCTTTTGAGGTGTATTGTGATGCTTCATATTGGGGTTTAGGATGCGTCCTTATGTAAAACAGAAGAGTGATAGCTTATGCTTCAAGGCAATTGAGAGTACATGAGAAGAACTATCCTACACATGACTTGGAGTTAGCTGCTGTTGTAACACCCCTTGATTTAATAATCACGGCACAATCGTCATTATGTCACGGTCACTAAATTTTGGCGTGCTATCATTGTCAAATAACAAACTTTACAAAAATATTAATCATTTCGCATATGAGGAAAATAGGAGCCACGAATGAATAGTTACATATACAACTAGTGCAAATGTGAATTATAAGATGTATTCAATTTACAACATTTAAGACTGGATAATCACATTCAAGCATACATATACCCAAAAATACACTTAATGCAGATAATGCAAAATAAAGTATAAGTACCCACAACATATCCTCGACTAAGGAGTTGGGCACTCCCTCGGATCCTGAATGCGTAAGACAACCCCGGGCACACCGGTGTAGTGAGAAATACGAGATAAGGTCTTCAATCGCAGTCCTCTTCACGGTCAAGGTCAAATTCCCAATAAATCACATACTCTTGTCAGTCCAGTCAACTCGCCAAGCCCTGGCACCTTCGGTGAACTCAAATACGATGAAACCAATAGGGTCCCTTCAAGGGGTCCTTACCGAACGCAGAAAATCAAACCAATATCTCTTGTAGGTTCGACCTTGCCCCCCTTTCAGACTTTAACCAAAAACCATACAGAATAGCACAAAATACAGAGAAGAGATAAGACATTCTACTTTCATTACCTATGATGGCAGCAAAGAAACATAACACAAATGACGAAGTCATTCCATGCATACAGATATTACAAACATGTTCTAATTATCAATTGCGTAAGCATTATCAGAAAACGTATTCCACGACAATACAATTATCAACAACACTATAACAACAAGTATTCACTATAGATATATAACAAGTATTTATATTTCCACAATATGTATGTTAACTATGCCCATGATAATGTATGAGCTAACCATGCATATGCGCAATGCGTATGTTGACTATTCTCATGTACAATGTACTCATTTCCTACTCCATGGAGCTAAACTCAAAGTTTTCATAGATGAATGCCCCAGAAGATCTGTCCTCCCTCAGTAGACAGTCTACGCCGGGCCATGGAAAGTAATAGTGCATTGTCAGGCTGCCAGTGCGTTGCAACAGTGTTTCACGGCCAGGGGTATATATAAGGTGATAACCGGATCACAGGTGAAACACCGCGCCCTGACGTCCCCAAGGTCTAAAAAGTCCCCACTATCCTGCAAGTCTTTGTCCATTCCTAGGCATAATACACCATAATTGTATAATGATCAATTGCATATCCAATGAACTCAAATCACATCAGACTCAGTAGTTTATCAGATGTTTCCAGGGTCCAGTTCGTCGGCCCAATCTCACAATGACAATGCATGCTCCAATGCATATGGATTCAATGTGTACATATGTATATATGTATATATATATATATATATATATATATATATATATATATATATATATATATATATATATATATATATATATATATTCACAATGATAGCATAACTTATTCAAATTCACAAACCACAACGAATCAATACTAAAATCTCATAGGTGAACACATGCTATTCAAAGTTACTATGAAAGTTATGCTTTAAGTCCTTTATGTTCTCGCGTTAACTCTCTGAGAATGCCTAGTCTAAGTTCCTCATAGCCCTTCTCACACTCTTCTTATCTAATCACTAGGTGTTAGGTGATCAAAGTTTTCAATTAAGTTTTCGAATTTACTAATCCTTGCATCCTATTCCCATAAATCTAATCACTAGGAGTTAGGTGATAAATTTTTAATTCTGGATTCGACGAATATTGGCATCCTACTCGACGGATACTGACATTAGAGAAGTGTCTACCAAATGGTCAGAATTCTTACTCAACGGATGTTGGCATCCTACTCGACGAAAATTGACATTGGAGAAGTGTCTCTACTAAATGGTCAGAATTCTTACTCGACAGATGTTGGCATCCTACTCGACGGAAATTGACATTGGAGAAGTGTCTCTACTAAATGGTCAGAATTCTTATTCGATGGATGTTGGCATCCTACTCGATGGAAATTGACATTGGAGAAGTGTCTATACTAAATGGTCAGAATTCTTATTCGACGGATATTAGCATCCTACTCGACAGAAATTGACATTGGAAAAGTGTCTCTACTAAATGGTCAGAATTCTTATTTGACGGATATTAGCATCCTACTCGACGGAAATTGACATTGGAGAAGTGTCTCTACTAAATGGTCAGAATTCTTACTCGACGGATACTGGCATCCTACTCGACAGATATTGACATTAGAGAAGTGTCTCTACTAAATGGTCAGAATTCTTACTCGACGGATATTGGCATCCTACTCGACGGATATTGACATTGGAGAAGTGTCTCTACTAAATGGTCAGAATTCTTACTCGACGGATTCTTACTCGACGGATATTGGCATCTTACTCGGCGTATATTGACATTGGAGAAGTGTCTCTACTAAATGGTCAGAATTCTTACTTTACAATTGTTCACAAAGAATCCCCAAATTTTGGGCCTCAAAACTGTAGCCATCCGGGAACCAATCCAACATCATTTTCCTCCATGTCATACATTCCAGTCTACTCAGATACATGAATATACACAAACAAGCAATCTAATAGCATGAACACATTATAAACAACATGTAAACAGAGGATAACCTTCAATAGGATTTTCTCACAATCAATCACAAACAGAGAGTTTCTCACTACCAAAACAGGTTGAAGAGAATAATCTTCCTCTTACCTTAGTGAAGAACAAGGAAAGCAAGCTCCTTTTTGCTTGGGAATCACGTGCCTCACCACCATAGAAACCTTGGTGTTCAAATCCATAAAAATGAAGATCAAAGGGTGGAAATGGTATCCATAGTCACTAATGTGACCATGGCACACGAAAATAGAAAGAAAAGGCGAAGAAAGTTGAGAGCTTTACCTTAAAGCTTGAAGCTTTGGTGTTGGGCTGCCAACCACGAAAATGGAGGAAAAAGGAGGAGTTTCAAAAAGAAAAAAGCTTGAGGATGGAGAGGGGAAGAAATGGTTTGAGTTAGCTTGAGTATGGAAAGCTTGAAATCAACAATGGAGTATTTGGGTGTGTGGAAGAAGAGAGGAAGAGAAATGAGAGCTGCGTGAGGGAGAAAGAGAGACTAGCGTGAATGAGAGAAAATGGGAGGGAATAATTGTGATATTACCCCCAAAACCGTGCTGCACAATGAGAGGGAGGAGAGAGTGTGAATAGTAGTTGGAGAGGAAGCTTCCTAGAAGCTTCCTTGTAGCTTCCTTGAGAAGCTTCACGCGTTTCTAGATAAAGTGCATAGTAAGCTTGTCTCCTTAATTAAATACATCTGAAAGATGATTAATTACACTGTTAGAATTATTTTTTCAGTGAATAAAAGTTACGGTTGATGAAAATAATATTTTATTATTCATCAGATGATTTTATGATACAGTGATTTTATTTATTAGATAAAATCTTAAAAAATAAAAACTTCATAAACTGTGTCCAGCCTCGGGTTTAGTAAGATCCCCCGTCGACGTTTCCACAGTCCGAAGTTTACCAGCCTTAGGAAAAATATTTTCGTTTTCCCGGCTCCGCTCAGTGGGCACACGAAACGAAGAATATATTAAAATATTCAACATTTCCAGAAAATTCCACAAAAATTCCTAAAAATCATAAATATTATAAAATGATTATTTATAATGAAATAAATAATTTTTGGGATATTACAGCTGTTGTGTTTGGGTTAAAGATCTGGAGATGCAACATAGGAACTAGAAGACAAAATGAGAAAACAATATCCGTATTTGCTCTAAGGTATGATGAATTTCGAGGACGAAATTCTTTTTAGAATGGGAGAGTTGTAACACCCTGATTTTATTTTATTTTTGGTTTATCTATGATTTCTGTGATGTTGTGAATTTTTATGAATTTTTTGTGAATTTTTATGGATTTTATGAATTATTTGACTTATTTTGATTATTTTAATATTATTTTTAGAAAATTTTGGACTGTTGAAATGAAGCCGGACGATATTACTAAAGCTGAAATCGAAGATGATTTTTAAAGTTTTCATTATTTGAGATCTTATCTGGCAGATAAAAATTTGGGTACGTTCTATTATCCATTGGACAATAGATATCAGTTTTGTTAATTGTAACTTTTGTTAATTAGATAATAGCTTTTAGTAAAGATCTAGTAGATTGTTTATATCTAGTCACCTTTATAACATCATCATATGATATCACATTTTGACTTTTTGGATCAAGGGAGGAAGCTTCCTAAGGAAGCTTGTTGGAGAAGCTTTGGACACCCTCCTAAGGTGAAGTGCACGACCAAGGGGAGCCAAAGAGGCTTCTAGAGTAAGCTTTATTAAACTCATTTTTATCATTTTCTTTTCATCTCTCATTAACCAAAAAGCTACACACCTTTTCTCTCTCACTTTTTCTCTCATTTTCTCTCCACCAAGCTCACGGCCACAGCCCCTCAACCTACTCTCCAATCTTCTTTAATTTCAACCATCCACATTTCTTGAATCCAAACCTCTTTCTAAGACACTTTGGTGTTGTGATCTTGACCTTGTTCATCCATTTTCAAGTGCTTATTCAAGTTAGGGCTTGAAAGCTTTCAAGGTGAAATTCCTCTATCTTCATTCTTTTTTTAATTTTTCTTCTTTCTAAGACCATGATTTTGATCCATGGTCATTCTTTCCAAGCCTTAGATGTTGATCTTTTTTTATGTTGTTTTTGTTTGTCAAGAGCCTCTTAGAAGACAAAGTTTGATTCAAAAAGGCACCCAAGAAGTGGTTGGTCATCATATAAGGTAAGAGGGAGATTACTCTCATCAACCTTTCATGGTGGTGAGAAACGAATTGATGTGTTGAAATTGAAGTACCCATGTGAGGGTTGTTCACTTGATTGTATTGATTCTTGGAGATTTTTTGATTATTTACCTTATATGATTTTATGGCTTAATGTTGTGCATAATCTTGGTAGAATAGAAAATTTTAATGATTGAAATATGTTGTTTGCTTAGAATCATGTTGATGAGGATAAAAATCTAGAGGCCCAAGGACTTTAGGACTTATGCCAAGAGACCCTAAATAGGGTATCCAAGACAAAACTTTGTGTTAATTTAGAACTTAGGTGCTTAGGTGAAAAAGAAAGTCGATTATGGATTTATAATAATGAAGGAGTAATAAAACAAAATTTAGTCATTTATAAGAGAGGGATTTCAACCTTTGAGTGGAAAAATAAGCTTGAGAGTGAGATAATAAAAACTTTAGGTACTTTTAGGATTTAGGGGAAAAGAAGAGAATCTAATAGATTAAGACAATATGGTTCCTTTTATGTTCTTCATGAAAGATATTAGGAGGCATTGCTTAGAGGAGCCTAGCTAGAAGAGTTTTGTAATTAAAGTTAATTTCTATAGTAATCCTTGAAAGTTTCATTAAATTCAATAGTGAAATAAAAGTTTACACATTAGAAAAAAAGTTGTGATAATGTTTCATGTAATTTAAAAATGATGATTCCTGAATTTGTGCGATAAAGATACATTGTGACTGAATATAACAGCAGTGTGCTGTCGTGTTCTCGAATAGGACCCGGAGATGTTGATGACTGGCTTGACTCTTGAGTAGCTCATGTTTATGGAAAATCATGATATTAATATGTGTGCATGCATTGAGTCTTTGATCTTGTACTGTACCAACGGTATTGAGGCTTTTTGCCTAGTGTAATACCCTAGAAAGTCATGTTAGGCTTGTATATGGTTACAGAGGTAGCCTAATACTTACTTAACATGTCTGTGAAGTTTTGTGACTTTCTGAGCATGTTTAGGCACTTTACTGTAACGCTAAGTGAGAAATATAGCTGTTATTTGCTCTGAAAGTGGCTTAAATTGCTTAGTTAGTGGAAATAAGTGTGGAGAGTTTGTTTCCAAGTCACAAATGTGGAAACTGTACTACAATTAAAGTTTGTGAATTTTTGGAGTCAGTTTGAAATTTTTGAGCATACTGGTAGTGTGTTTTAGTGCCGGATTGACCCACAGCTGATATAAAAATATCAATTTTTGGTGAAACAAAATTTTTAATGAATCACAAATTTATTTTGAATCTGTTGGAAGTTACGAAATCAGATTTGGAGAAATCTGAGTGTTCTTAGTAGATCGAGATTTTGCTACCCAACTAAGAGAAGTCTAATTAGACTTCCCTTCTTAAAAATATCCCACGACTGGGATATTTGAAAGGCAGAAAATAGAAGTGAAACGTAGGAAAGAAGAAGGAGGGGAAAAGAGAAAAGAGAGAAAGAGAAAGAGAAGGAAAGAGAGAAGAGAAACCAAGAGGAGGATCAACCATCAAAGGAAAGGAGTCAAGCGGAGCCTTTGCTATATCTTCATCTTCAAGACTTGAGGTAGGGGGTGTTGTTTTTATCCATTTCCTCTTATCTTCACCTTGTTTCTTGGTGGAACTTGATGAGGAAAAAGTAGGGTTTAGGTGAGAATAGGAAGTTAGATGTTAGTTTCTTGCTTGTTTAGTTGAAATGAGTTGGATTCTAACAAGTTTAGTGCATGGTTGATAATTTGGAACCCTTAGAATCCATAGTTTCCTATTAGTTAGTTAGTTAAAACAAAGGGGTTTTAAGGTTGGAGTTTTAGTTTTAATCAAAGTTTGATTGAACCAAAGGAAGAAATGAAGTTTATAACTTGTTTAGAGACCTTTAGTGATGATAGAAATCATCTAGAAGTGAGGATAGAGGGTGAAATCTTGGTTCGGAACCAAGATTATGTAGAAACGTGTTCTGCAAAAATTTTTGCAAAAGTGTCACACCTAGGCACAACCTGGTCAAGCCTAGACATGGACTGATCAGTTTTTCAGTCCAGCGAGACAGACTGCCACGCCTAGGCGTGGTAAAACCAAGCCTAGGCATGATACATGATAGCAACCTAACAACTTGTAGTGTTTATCATATAACTTGAGCTATAGATATCGGATTGAACTGATTCTAGTGGCATTTGAAAGATGAGACATAAGGCTATCTACCTATAAAGTTTCAAAATTTTATCAATTAGGATGGATTTTTGGTGAATTTATGAAAAACATCATTTTTAAGTGCCCAGAATAGATTTCATCAGAATTTCTATTTTGATGTTTTCAAATTCCTAATTGCTAGGATCTTTTGTTTATGCCTAGTAGAGTGTATTGAAACTCTAATAGGGTAATGAAAGAAGTGAGAATGTATTAAGTTAAGTTGACTTGAAATGCTAATTACGGGAGGTAATTAGACATGGTTATAAATACATGTTTGTTGTATTATGATGTTTTATGTGAAATTGAGGTTGTATAAGAGTTATAATATGTTCATGGACCTTGTGGAAGTTGTAAAATCACTTGAAAGTGATTTTGAGTGAGTGTAAGATCACTTGTTCCCAATGGAACAGTGATCATTTCTGCAAACTTATGTAGAATTATTTCTGGTTTGAGAGCGCCCAGGCATTGAATTTCTAGGTGTCTAAGCGCCCAGTGTCCAGAAAGAATTTGTTAGATGTGGAGAGCGCCTAAGCGTGTAGAATCTGAGCTCCTGAGCGCCCAATGTAGAACAAAACAAAACAGAGCCTTGTTTTGGGAAATGGAAGGGGATCTTGGTGTATTGCTTCCCAAAGAGTGTTAAGACACTAGTAGGAGTATTTAATGAAGTGAGAACGTGATGAATCATATTAATTGGTAATGCTAGTGGTGAATCAAATGGATTCGTAATGCTATGTACGTGAGATAATTAGGCATGACTATATACATATAATTTGCATTATGAGGAATCGAGGAATTGAATTTCCCTAAGTGTGGGAATTATTCATGTTTGCTCTTTTTAGAGGGTTAAAGTACTTCTATAAGTATTTGATGAAGTGTTATAAATTGAATATGAAATACATGAATATCAATTGTGAAAACTAATTATGAGAAGTAATTAGTAATTATTTTACAAGAAATGTTTGAGAAACATCATGAGGTTTATAATATCCTCTTTGTATTGTTGAGAATCATAGATTGGTGAGTAATATCCACTCTATGCAATTGATGAGTCATAATGATTTGTAATACTAATTATAAGTACTTAATTGGTAATGATGATATACTTGATTGTATGTGATGCCTTATGGAAAGGTGTGAGTCCCGTGAAAGTGAGTGTTCTAAGGATGGACTTCCTTGTTCATTATTGATAACCGTGTAGTTGATGGGATTTCACTACCCGAGGGGGATGAGATTTCCTCTGTGATAATGATGTATGCTGGATGAGACTTCCAGTGCTTGTTCAAGGTTATGGATGAAAATATGGACTTCTATTACTTTGTTCAAGTTTCATGCATTCATGACATTACCATGGGATTGGAGGTCCTGGATGTGGCATCATACATTATTCACTTCCATACTTAGGAAATTGCATAGACATAATCATTAGTCATAATTAAGCATAGCATGACAATTGTATGGGTGGTTGCTATCATGATATTTTCATGCATTACAATTGTATGGGCGATTGCATATTGTTAAGATGAAATGTTGCTTCTATGATTGAAGTGTTAACTTGATAATTATAAATATTATCTGTTTGTATATATATATATATATATATATATATGCTGGTATTGGAATATTTCTACTGAGATATGTTTTCTTACTCTGATTGTATTACCATGTAAATTCAGGTGCGAGTTCTTTGAAAGGGAAGAAGAAGATGTACGAGGATTAGCACAGTGTAGATGTTGTTTTTGAGCTGAGCTTATATAAATGTTTTATATTTGCTTAGTTGTTTTAAGTTATGTATAATAGTATGCCTTGAGGTAATGATGTATATATATATAACTTTCGTTTCGTGGCTCTCCATATTTATTCATTGCGTATGATTGATATGGGTTTGATGATGGTGTATGTTAGTAGTAGTAGGGTCAATATTGTGTTATTCATTTATATGACGATATATTTGGGTAGCAAATATTGGGTTGTTACACCTAGGAGTTGAATTACACCTTAGTGCGGGTACGAATTGCGTAGTGTGGTTCACTTGTTGAACTTGGAGGCGTCGGAGTGCGGGTATCCCATAAGTGGCCAGTTGGTAGCTCTATTGGGCTGTGGTGACTGAGCAACGCACGGACAATCTCGACCAGGCACTATTCTATTCACGATCTGGTGTAGAATGTCTTGTATAAACCATGTTGCGTAAATTGAGAAATTATAGCACTTGTCTTGAGGCTGTTGTTTGTCCCAAAATAGGCCGCAAGTGCACGGGTCATTCAAGTAATAAAGTGAAAAGAGTAGAGATCGTTCCCTCAAGGATAAATTTACTTCCAATGCTAAATATTAACTCATAGCTTACCTAATTCTATTCAAGAACATAAGAATAGGGGAAAACAATTAAACTAATGACTAAAAAATGATAAATGAAAATAGCTGATGCGTGAGGATATAGTGATTAAAATTCAGATAAAAATCAGTTGTCAGGCCCACCAGAAAATAAAAAAAACCTTACAACTAGTTGTAATTAGTAAGGGTCGATCCACAGAGAACCAATTCAATTAACACTATCAATTAATTCCCAATTTAAACTCTGATTAACAATAAACAGTAAATAGGGGGTTTTGGAGTTTTGATGAACAATGAATAATTTCAAAGGCAATAATAATAAATTAACTGAAATCAACAATATAAGAAAATTGGTTAAGAGATTGAATCCACCACTAGATTTATATGATGATGTAAATCCACATATCCTTTTATTCCAAAATGTTCAATTATGTTTTTACGCAATTGTGAGAGTAAAATCTCTGTTTTCCTTAAGTGTTGGCCAATTTAGCAACCGCTCAAATTAACTCCTAATCACTGATTAGTCATAAAGCAACCGCTCTTACAACTATTCAACAATTGCATTAAGATTTAGAAAACCAATCACACTAAGATCTAATCACACACCGGGATTAAATTACTTAGAACATATATTTCTCTAGATCTATTACCGCAACCGCGCATAATAAACCCAGATCTACCACTTTTATAACTGGCAAATAGCACAAAGATAATTATACCCACATGAACATCATATATTTCGCTAGATCTACTACCGCAACCGCGCATAATAAACCCAGATCTACCACTTTGAAAGTGGGAACAAGTACAAAAACCTTCATACCAACAATAGATTCAGAAATATATGAATAAAAACATAACTGTGTTGAAATAATCAAATATGCAAGATTCACAACATCAATACTAGTGGTTTCATCACCCCCTTAACCAAGAGAGGTTTAGTTACACATAGCTAGAAGGAAATCACAAGAAAAACTGAGAAAGAACAACATAAGAAACAAAGTGCAGAAGAAAAACTAAAGCAAACGAGTTTCTGAGGATTGAGGATGATGGATCTCCGATTGCTCGAACTCGAGACTCCAATCTTTGATCCAAGACTCCTCTCTCCTTCTCCAAGGAGTTATAGCTACTCTCCTAGGTCAGAACTCTCCTCAAAACGTGCCAAGGGTGTCAATATATAGGCCTCCCGCACAAACTTCACGCAGAAGTTTCAATAATTGCTGTCTAGATGCGAACCACGGCCGTGGTAGACACCACGGCCAGGCCGTGGTTGATTCTGTAATTAAGTTTGTCAATGCTGACTCTCAACCACGGCCGTGGTGGCCACCACGGCCTGGCCGTATAATCTAACTTCTAAGCTCAATATGACCCATTAGACCTCCGAATCTGGAAAAGTGTTCAACATGAAAGTTATAGATGTGGATCTTAACTATCAACCATCAAAATTTCAGCTCAATTGACAACTTGTAACTCGAGATATGTCATGAACAGTATGCAAAGGTCAAGCTGTCAGGATCAGCACCCTAGTTCTTGCTTCAACTCCAATTTGAGTTATTCAAACGTGTGATTGGGCCTTTGAGGTCTTCATGAAAGTGGTAGAGATTTGTCTTAGCTTTCTTACAAGACCAAAATCACATCCATCAGATATTTGAAACTCAAATTATAGCTAGTTTACTGAACATTGTCAAAGAGATAAATTAGGGCTAATTCATGCAATAATTCCTTCAATGATCCAATTAGGCTCAATATCATAAAATGTGTCAAAAATAACTTTATTAAACCTAATTGAATCTTAAGAATCCCAGTGACTAGAAAGCATAATTCAATTATGCGTGCAAATGAACACATTTAAGTAAAGTTTCACAGTAATGTTCCAATTAGGGTTTGATATCAGAAATTAAGCTAAATGATGACAATTAAGCACAAATGGAGTTCAATGAATCAATTACAAGGCGATTAAAATATAAGAATAATCAACAGATCAATTACCCCCACACTTAGCCTTGCACTCCTGGGCAAAAATATACAGTTCAACACAGTTTCACAACAAGCCAAGCAAATGCAGAATAATGCGTAAAGACCTTTGTGCATTTAGTTTTCAAAAGAAATTTAAACAATCAAGAATTTCCTTTCTTAGCAATCCAAGTTGACAAGCAAAATCAATCAAGTTTCAGGGTTCTATCAACATGATAAATCCTCACTGAAATACTCTCTCACTCAAGTGTTTCAGGCTTGTGTTTTCACTCAACCAACTCATGAGAATATGCTTTACCATAGGCTTGTCAAGCCTCTACTTCTCCACTACTCAGACCACATGCAAACAGAGATCAAAAGGACTTTATTTAGGTTGTAATGGGGTCAGGGTTAAGGTAGGATACATCAAAGATAGACAAAGTTAAACCATAGGAACTAGAAGAGCAAAATGGAGAGATATTCAATCATTACACAGAATTTCCCAATAATCTTCAAATTCAAATTCCTATTATGTACCTTATCCTTTTTCTGACTTCTCTTTTTCTTTTTTCTTTTTTTTAATTACATATATATATACACACCTTACATCCTATTCACAATGATATTTTGCCAGCATGAGACTTTTATAGACAAACATAGCTAGGCAAATACATCATTAATTCACACCTCCACACTTATTCAAAAGCCACTTTCCAATGCAATCCTTAAGCTCTTCTACTCCCTAAGGTAGGGTAGTAAAATGGTTTTTTTTTCTTTAAGGTTTAAATTGAGCTTAGATAGAAGGAAATGGGGTCGATTAGGCTCAAAGGGGTTAATCAACGGATAAAATACAAGGATGGCTATTTGGCTAGCAGTTGTTTAAAAGAAAAATGCTTTTATCATTTCAAATGCATGCAGTGGTCATTAGCAGCTTAAAAGAGAACCAAGACAAGTTCTGAAAAGCACAATAATCATGAGTGGAATCACACAATCAAGGATCCAAAATGGCCTATAGTTAGCCATTTACAATAAAGCCCAAAAACCCACTAGGTTTCGATTCATCATTTTCAATTAAACCCTTTAATTTTTTAGAATTTCACTCGACAAAATTGATAACCAGAAAGTTCATTCAATCATGCTCCAAGTTTTTTTTTTTTCGGGTCAATTGCTCACTAACCAGATCACTTGAAAGCTTATTGGAAACTTTAAAAGCCCAATGGAGAAGTATCACAAGAAGAACAACACCATCAAGATCAAATACACTCACCCCAAGAAAGTTCAATCAGTCATTCAAATTCCAGGAGAACAATTCAAAAATCAACAGTATTCACAATAGAGCATCAAAGTATCCACACCCCCACACTTAAACTAAGCATTGTCCTCAATGCTACACACATCCAGAAAAGGAGAAACAATGACAAAGAGAATGCTACACACATCCAGAAAAGGAAAAATAATGATAAAGAGAAATGCTACACACATCCAGAAAAGGGAGATAAGCAAAAATAGCTATACCACAACCGAAAGCAAAAACAAATCAACTATGAATGAAACAAGCAAATCAATAGTGCAAATCAAATCCCAAATGTACACAATACAAGAGAATGAAAATACAATGGAAACTAAAGGGGTACATTTACTCATCATTCTTGAGGGAATGTCAAAATTCTATGAAGTTCATAAGGCACAAGTTCATATGAATGCGTCTCAAGAGTATAACTCTTTACTCAGTCTATTCATCATGAACTTAAAATTTAACTTCTCAATTGAATGAAATCCTTCCCAAAGAACATGGTTCAGCAATCAGAAGAACAAAATAACAATTTACAAATGAACTAATTCCTATAGTTTCGCTTGGTTTCCACTGTACTTATTCCACACAAATATCAAACAAACAATCCATTCAAACACACCATTAATAAAACAAAACACAAGGTTTTTTTTTTAAAGATTCAAATGCTTACAACCAACAAACAGATAAAAACATAATCTAAGAAACTAATAAAAATGTAAAATAAAAAGGGATAAAGAGAGCAAATCTGGTTGGGTTGCCTCCCAATGAGTGCTTTGTTTATTGTCCTCAGCCTGACATGATGATACTTTCAATGCTCCTCATATTGTGGAAGGATGAGGGTCATCACTTCCATCTTTACACTGTCAGGAGGTTCATGATAAGGTTTGAGACGATGACCATTTACCTTAAATGCTTTGCCAGAAATTTCACTCCTGATCTCGACTGCACCAAAAGGAAAAACATTAGTTACCACAAACGGCCCAATCCACTTAGAACGCAGTTTACCTGGAAACAATTTGAGTCTTGATTGGAACAGCAGAACTTTTTGTCCTCTGTGAAATTTCTTTCTGGAAATCAATTGGTCTTGGAATGCCTTAGCTTTAGTCTTATAAATTAGGGCATTCTCGAAGGCCTCATTTCTTAGTTCTTCTAGTTCCTGTAACTGGAACTTCCTTTGCTTTCTAGCACCTTCCAATTTCATATTTACTTGTTTAATGGCCCAGTAAGAGCGATGTTGCAACTCAACGGGCAAATGACAGGGCTTTCCATACACCAACCGAAATGGTGACATGCCAATGGGAGTCTTATAGGCAGTCCTATAAGCCCATAAAGCATCTTCAAGTCAAGTGCTCCAATCCTTTCTTGAAGGATTCACTGTCTTTTCAAGGATTGATTTAATCTCCCGGTTAGACACTTCAGTTTGCCCATTTGTCTGTGGATGGTAAGGAGTGGAAATTCTGTGCATTACTCCATATTTCTTCAATAGAGCATCAAAGGTTTTGTTACAGAAATGGGTCCCTTGGTCACTGATGATAGCCCTTAGGGTCCCGAACCTGGAGAAAATATGTGACTTAACAAAATCTGCAACAGTTTTAGAATCATCAGATCAGGTGGCTTTTGCTTCCACCCATTTAGACACATAATCAACAGATAAAAGAATGTATGTGAAACCAAATGAGGGAGGGAATGGTCCCACGAAATCAATACCCAACACATCAAAGACTTCCACAAAAATGATCGGGGTCTGAGGCATTTGATTACGAGGACCAATGTTACCTGTTCTCTGACAGCGGTCACAAGACTTACAGAAGTTGTAAGCATCTTTGAAAATTGAAGGCCAATAGAAACCACTGTCAAGCACTTTATTGGCTGTCCTTTTACTGCCAAAGTGTCCTCCACATGCATAGGTGTGGCAAAAGGAGAGGATGGAGTGTGTCTCAGAATCAGGAATGCACCTCCTAATGACTTGATCTGCACAATGCTTCTATAGGTACAGGTCATCCCAGATATAGTATTTACATTCACTCCTTAATTTATCTCTTTGGGCCTTGTTCAAACCCTCCGGAAAGTCCTTAGTAACTAGGTAGTTAAAAATGTCAGCATACCAAAGGATTATGGCATTGACAACCATCAAATATTCATTCGAAAAAGTCTCCATGATAGGCATTTCTTCCTCTTCAGTTACCAACCTACTCAAGTGATCGGCCACCAAGTTCTCGCTCCTTTTCTTGTCTTTAATCTCCAAGTCAAATTCCTAGAGCAATAAAATCCATCAGAGCAATCTAGGCTTTGCTTCTTTCTTTGTTAGGAGATACTTCAAAGCTGCATGATCTAAAAACACAATTACTTTAGAACCAATTAGATATGATCTAAATTTTTCCAAAGCAAATACAATGTGACTAGAAGTTCTTTTTTGTGGTTGAGTAATTAAGTGAGCATCATTTAGAGTCCTTGATGCATAGTAAATGGCATAAGGAACCTTATCAACTCGCTATCCTAAGAGACTGACCCTCTACCGCGAAGTCACCTGGCATCACACATTAGTTCAACAAGAACTCCCGGTTGGGTGGCCTGATGATAGGCGCAATGATTAACAACTTCTTGAGTTTATTGAAAGCTTCCATACATTTCTCATCAAAGTTAAAATTGACATCTTTTTGAAGAAGTCTGCAAAGGGGCAATGAGACTTTAGAGAAGTCTTTAATGAATCTCCGGTAGAAACCTGCATGACCAATAAAAGAACGAATCTCCCGCACACTAGTGGGTGGGGGCAAAGAATGCATGAGTTCTACCTTAGCTTTATCTACTTCAATTCCCCTAACAGAAATTACATGACCTAACACAATACCTTCCTTTACCATGAAATGACATTTTTCCTAATTCAGTACTAGGTTAGTGTCAATGCATCTTTTAAGCACCAATGTTAAATGTTCCAGACAATTTTCAAAACTATTTCCAAAGACACTAAAGTCATCCATAAAAACCTCAATGATATTTTCAACATAATCAGAAAATAAACTCATCATGCATCTCTGGAAAGTTCCTGGTGCATTGCAGAGTCCAAAAGGCATTCGCCTATATGCAAAGGTACCAAATGGATAAGTGAATGTAGTCTTGTCTTGGTCTTCTGGAGCTATGGCAATCTGATTGTAACTTGAAAAATCATCCAGAAAACAATAATGAGAATGACCAGCTAATCTCTCTAACATTTGATCAATGAAAGGTAAAGGAAAGTGGTCTTTTCTCATAGCGGCATTCAACTTCCTGTAATCAATACAAACACGCCACCCTGTCTGCAACCTAGTGGAGATAAGCTCATTTTCAGCATTTCTTAGCACAGTAATTCCAGATTTCTTTGGTACTACCTGGACTGGACTTACCCACTTGCTGTCAGAAATGGGGTAGATCACCCCCACACTTAGGAGCTTCAGTATCTCCTTTTTCACTACCTCCATCATGGGAGGATTCAACCTCTGCTAAGGGTCTCTCACAGGTTTAGTATCCTCCTCCATTAATATCCTGTGCATACAAATGGAGGGATTAATACCCTTAATATCAGCTATTGACTAACCAATGGCTGTCTTATGTTCCTACAAAATAGCTAACAGTTTCTCTTCTTGCTCTTGGGTGAGTGACTTTACAATTATTACTGGAAGGGTGTCCTTCTCCCCCAAGAAGATGTATTTAAGATGATCAGGCAGTGTTTTAAGTTCTAATTCAGGTGCCTGCACAACAGAAGGTTGAGGCATATCAGTAGTAACAGGTAAATCAACAAAAGTTACCTCATGCTCTTCTAGAGTGGAAGAGAGCTCTTGTAAGGCAGCAACAATTTCATCAATGTCTTCACTCCATGGCTTTTCTTCACTCTTCTTCTTTTCCTCCTGTACATCTAAGCTATGAGTTAGAATTGTATCAAGAGCATCAAAATGGTCAGTATCAAAAGCTGCAGAAATTAAAGAATCAAAAGGATCAAAAGAATCAATTAAACAAGCAGAGTGCACATCACTTGGGTATCTCATAGCTTCAAAAATATTGAATCTAATTAATTCCCTATCAAATTCCATTGATAGAGTTCCTGAGTGCACATCAACTTTTGTCCTTGCAGTTTTCAAAAATGGTCTCCCTAACAAGATAGGAGTAGATTTGGGAGACTCATCCTCTTCCATGTCCAAAACATAAAAGTCTGCCGGAAACACTAATTCATTCACCTGCACTAAAACATCTTCAACCACACCCTTAGGGTATGCATTAGATCTATCAGCCAATTGAATAATAACACCAGTAGGTTCCAAGGGACCCAAGTATAAAGATGCATAAATAGAATATGGCATGACATTTATAGATGCACCTAAATCAAGCATTGCCCTTTCAAACCTTGTGTTACCTATAGTGCATGGAATGGTGAATGTGCCAGGGTCCTTACATTTGGTTAGGAGTTTCTTTTTAATTACAGCTGAAACATTTTCTCCTACTTGGACCTTTTCATTTCCTTTTAGCTTCCTCTTGTTAGTGCATAATTCTTTCAAAAATTTTGCATATCTAGGTACCTGCTTAATGGCATCTAACAAAAGGATATTAACCTCTACCTTCCTAAAAGTCTCAAGTATTTCTTTTTCTGCTTCTTCTTTCTTGGTTTCAACCAACCTACTAGGAAAAGGAGCTTTAGTGATATATTTAGGAAGTGGTTCAGAAATACTTACCTTAGGGGCTTTGGAATTTTGCCCCTTATCATTTGCTTCTTTGGGTGGTTCATCTTTCTCTTGAGTGATTGGTGAAAAAGATGTAGGCTCATCCATCGTCTTTCCGCTTCTCAATGTGACAGCACTAGCATTTTTCCTCGGATTCACTTCTGGTTGTGAGGGTAGTTTCCCTGAAGATTGGCTTTGAAACTTGTTGAATTCTGTGGATAGCTGCCCTATCTGATTCGGCAAGTTATTGATTGCAGTCCTTGTTTCTTGTTTGAAACTTTGTATGGTTGCATTTGTTTCTTGTTGAAACTGTAAATTGTTGGTGGCCATTTGTTTCACTAGCTCCTCTAATGAAGGCTCAGGTTGCTTAGGAGCTTGAACTTGCTGTTGTCTCTGAGGGAAAGGTGCTTGCCTTTGTTGGAATCCTGGAGGTCCATAAGCTGGAGGTTGATTTTGAGGTTGCTTTGCATAGCTGAAATTAGGATGATCCCTCCAACCCGGATTATATGTGTTTGAGTAGGGGTTGTAATTTTTTGAAAGTCCAGCATATCCCCCTACTGCTCTTACCTCCTCATTTGTGTCCTCTTGGAGAGTGGGACACATATCAGTGGGATGTCCAGATGAACAACAGATCCCACAAGCATGAACTAGTGCTTTGCCTGTATCCATTAACCGCTGAACCATAGCAGTCAATTGAGTCATTTGCTGCTGTAGACTGGTTGTCTCTACTTCTTTCACTGCTCTCACTCCAGTGTCATTTCTAGAGTAGAATTGTTGAGTATTGACAGCCATTCTTGAGATCAAGTTTCTAGCTTCTTGAGGAGTTTTATCAACCAATGCTCCTCCGCTAGCAGCATCAATCATGTTGCGATCCATCACTTGTAAGCCTTCATAGAAATACTGAATTAAGAGCTGCTCACTTATTTGATGATGAGGGCAGCTGAAACATAGCTTCTTAAATCTCTCCCGGTAGTCATGGAGTGATTCCCCATGCCTTTGTTGAATACCACAGATTTCTTTTCTGATTGTTGCAACTTTTGAGGCAGGGAAGTATCTGTCTAGGAAAGTTCGGGTCATGTCTTGCCATGATTGGATGGATCCGGGTGGCAAGTAGTAAAGTCACTCCTTAGTTGAGTCTTTCAATGAGAATGGAAAAGCTCTCAACTTGACTTGCTCTACATGAATTCCTGCAGGCTTCATGCTAGAACATACCACATGGATTTTCTTCAAGTGCTTGTTGGGGTCCTCTCCGGGTAATCCATTGAAAGATGACAAGAGATGGATTAAGCCGGATTTCAATTCAAATGCCTCTTCATTTTCAAGAATGTCTATGCATAGAGGCTGTTGATCTAGATCTGGAGCACCCAATGCCCTTAAAGTGTTTTCTGCCATTGTTACTTCTTCAGATATTTCAGATGGCTCAAATGTCTCTGAACTCGATAGATCAATGTAACGGGCAGCTTCAATGTCAGCAGGTGTGAGTTGGAAGTTAGCCGGATGGAAGGAAAATTGAGGATGTGAAGTGAGTTGATCAATATAGTTCCTCAAATTTAGCAATCCTTCGTCTACCCCTTCAAGGGACATCAACACTTACAAAACACTCAGAAAGAAAGATTCAAAAACTAAAAATAAAATAAAACAAAAATAAAAATAGAGTAAAAATAGAAAATAAATTAACAGTGTAATTGAAAAAATTGGCTCCCCGGTAACGGCACCAAAATTCTGATGCGTGAGGATATAGTGATTAAAATTCAAATAAAAATCAGTTGTCAGACCCACCAGAAAATAAAAAAAAAACCTTACAACTAGTTGTAGTTAGTAAGGGTCGATCCACAGAGAACCAATTCAATTAACACTATCAAGTAATTCCCAATTTAAACTCTGATTAACAATAAATAGTAAAAATGGGGGTTTTGGAGTTTTGATGAACAATGAATAATTTCAAAGGCAATAACAATAAATTAACTGAAATCAATAATATAAGAAAATTGGTTAAGAGATTGAATCCACCACTAGATTTATATGATGATGTAAATCCACATATCCTTTTATTCCAACATGTTCAATTATGTTTTTATGCAATTGTGAGAGTAAAATCTCTGTTTTCCTTAAGTGTTGGCCAATTTAGCAACCACTCAAATCAACTCCTAATCACTGATTAGTCATAAAGCAACCGCTCTTATAACTATCCAACAATTGCATTAAGATTTAGAAAATCAATCACACTAAGATCTAATCACACACCGGGATTAAATTACTTAGAACATATATTTCTCTAGATCTATTACCGCAACCGCGCATAATAAACCCAGATCTACCACTTTTATAACTGGAAAATAGCACAAAGATAATTATACCCACATGAACATCATATATTCCGCTAGATCTACTACTGCAACCATGCATAATAAACCCAGATCTACCACTTTGAAAGTGGGAACAAGTACAAAAACCTTCATACCAATAATAGATTCAGAAATATATGAATAAAAACATAACTGTGTTGAAATAATCAAATATGCAAGATTCACAACATCAATACTAGTGGTTTCATCACCCCCTTAACCAAGAGAGGTTTAGTTACACATAGCTAGAATGAAATCACAAGAAAACTGAGAAAGAACAACATAAGAAACAAAGTGCAGAAGAAAAACTAAAGCAAACGAGTTTCTGAGGATTGAGGATGATGGATCTTCGATTGCTCGAACCCGAGACTCCAATCTTTGATCCAAGACTCCCATCTCCTTCTCCAAGGAGTTACAGCTGCTCTCCTAGGTCAGAACTCTCCTCAAAGCGTGCCAAGGGTGTCAATATATAGGCCTCCCGCACAAACTTCGCGCAGAAGTTTCAATAATTGCTGTCTGGATGCGAACCATGGCCGTGGTGGACACCACGGCCAGGCCGTGGTTAATTCTGGAATTAAGTTTGTCAATGCTGACTCTCAACCACGGCCGTGGTGGCCACCACGGCCTGGCCGTATAATCTAACTTCTAAGCTCAATATGACCCATTAGACCTCCGAATCTGGAAAAGTGTTCAACATGAAAGTTATAGATGTGGATCTTAACTATCAACCATCAAAATTTCAGCTCAGTTGACAACTTGTAGCTCGAGATATGTCATGAACAGTATGCAAAGGTCAAGCTATCAGGATCAGCACCCTAGTTCTTGCTTCAACTCCAATTTGAGTTATCCAAATGTATGATTGGGCCTTTGAGGTTTTCATGAAAGTGGTAGAGATTTGTCTTAGTTTTCCTACAAGACCAAAATCACATCCATCAGATATTTGAAACTCAAATTATAGCTAGTTTACTGAACATTGTCAAAGAGATAAATTAGGGCTAATTCATGCAATAATTCCTTCAATGATCCAATTAGGCTCAATATCATAAAATGTGTCAAAAACAACTTAATTAAACCTAATTGAATCTTAAGAATCCCAGTGACTGAAAAGCATAATTCAATTATGAGTGCAAATGAACACATTTAAGCAAAGTTTCACAGTAATGTTCCAATTAGGGTTTGATATCAGAAACTAAGCTAAATGATAACAATTAAGCACAAATGGAGTTCAATGAATCAATTACAAGGCGATTAAAATATTGGAATAATTAACAGATTAATAGCATAATGGATAGAGTTTAGGAAAATCCTTCTTCACCCCTTACTTCAACCAATAATATGTAATCCTTTTCATAAACATGAACGCAATGATTAGGTTAGCTTGAGAATCTCCATTACCTAAAAGCCTATGTCTAGGTCATCTAACCATAGTTTCAATTGCCCAACTCACTATGTTTCCATGAAAGCTAACACAAAATCCACTCTTGAATGATCTATTCTCAAATACACGCTATGCATGGCTAAAAGTTATATTTCTATCCCATTAGCAAATCAACTCATCCCGCCATTGGAATAGAATCGAATATGCATCAACCATACATATGATCTCAAATCTAAATTCCTATGTGTAGGTTTATCAGATTTCATCAAATCAATCAAAAGTTGATCAAAGCTTCAAAAGTATTAAGAACAATATGATTGAACAAAATCATACATCCATACAAACTCAAAGGAGAACAAAATTATTAATATCCATAAAAAGGATTCAAAGTATTCCCTAAAACAGCTTCTACATCATTGAACACATGATTACAAATCCAAATACATGCTCAAATGAATGAGAAAGAGAAGAAAACAAAGGAAGTAAAGAGGAAAGGCTTATGGATGTTGTCATTGATGCTTGAATCTCCCTCCATGAGGAAGATAGCCTCCAACCTTGGCTCCCTTGGCCTCTTTCAGCCTCAGAAAATGAAGAACAAGGCGTAGCTTCTCTAACCTAGAAAGCCATTCTAACAAAATCTGATAAAATTCTATTTATAGGATCAATTCTGCACTTAGCGTCACGGCGCACACTAACCTGCACCGCGACCCTCATTGAGTCAGTCACCTAGGGTCGTGGCGCACACTCTTTTGTGCCATGGCACTCTAGCCTCGAGTTTTTGTATGGCAGGTTGATGATGCACTTTTTGCACCGCGGTGCATACTACTTTGTGTCGCGACGCTCTCTCCCAGAATGCCTCCTTGGCTTTCTCTTGGGCTTTTGAGCCTTGAATTGCTCCAATTTCTCTGTTTTAAGCCTATCCTATATTAGAAAAATCACCAAGTTAAATTTAAATTATAAATCCACTTGATTATTTAACGAATACATACAAATTGATCATAATCATATAAAGAGACATCCAAAGAAAATTTAACCAATATAAGCATAAAATCTTCCATATATGCTTAATAACAAGAACATAGCATTCTATGAAGCACAATTATGGGGTACAAATAACTATATTTCATGGAGTTATCAACTGAAGAGATACAGACATGTCTTCTAGATCATTCTCTCTGAATTTGTGTTTAGTTCCATAGAGTAAGAATTGGTCCATTGTACATATGCATAGTCTGTCTACATATCATTGTGACATTTTATATCTGCTAAATTATCTAATGTTTGATGCCATAACTGTAATTACTATTCTGTATTGTTTCTACGCTGCCATGTTGGTATTGATGTAGAGAATCTCACCTCTCTATTATGTTATTCTGTTTCTGATAAGCAAATTCTTGGTCCTTTCAAAAGATAAAAAACTTGTTTTCTTGACCAAAAACTTGTTTAGACCATTTGTACGGCAAGTGCATAGGTTATTCAAGTAATACAGATATAGAGTATAAGTTCATTCCTACGAGGATAAAGGCTTCCATAACTAAGTATCAACCAATAGATTAATTAATTCTAGACAAGGACATAAAAATAGAGAAAAGCAAATAAACTAAGTCTAAACTACAAAAAAAAAAAAAACAATAAAGTTAATGGTTTAGAGATCTAGGAAATCCTTCTTCATCTCCTATTTCATACTAATGACTTGCTGCACATGGTCTATAGGGTACCTGAGTATATCAAAATAACAACTAAATTGGCACTGAGCATACTAAATAAAGAAAAACAAAGAAAATAAATAGAAAAAGGCAAAAACAGGGTGCTGCGCCGTGGCACAACCATGCCTTGGCCGCGGCGTGAGTAAAAAGCTACAGAATTCTGCAAAAAATGTGCACTTGCGCCGCGAGGCTCAACAACTTAAGCCGCGACTCGAGAACTCAACCTGTAGAATTCTACAAAAAAAATGGTTTCTGGTGCCATTTCTGCTTCAAGATGGCCTCCAGCACCAACAAAATGTGCCTACAAACTTAAAACATAGAATGTACAACAAAAAATAACAAAAACACAAAATCAAACTATAACTACATACTAACATATTAACATATTAACCTATATTACCTAATAACATACTAACACAACTAACATACTAACTCAACTAACATCAACATATTAACACATATACATTAACATATAAAATTCAATATATACTATTAAACTAACATACTAACATATATATACTAACATAATAACAAAAACAACATACTAACTTAATTAACATATCTTATTAACATATACATAACAATATCTAAAACAAACATACTACCTATTTATGCATAAGGTAAAGCAAGAATGTAACATAAACTTGGGATTTCCTCCCCAAGAAGGGCCTAGTTTATAGTCTTGGCAGGACTTTGTCACCAAAATTAATTTGTTGAGAATGAGTAGTCTTCAAGAACTTAATCCAAGGTCATCCTTTCCAAGAGTCGTGAATTCCCTCAAGGGCCTCGTATGATTGAAATCATCCAGCTTCTTTATTGAATCTAAAGCAATAACATAAAGAGAACTCAAATTAACATAGATTATATACAACTTGAATTAGAACTAATCAAACTTATTGTTGATATTAGCCATATAGAATTAAACTATACCCCTGGCAACCGTGCCAAAAACTTGATAAGCAAATTCTTAGTCCTTTCAAAAGATAAAAACTTGTTTTCTTGACCAAAAACTTGTTTAGACCATTTATACCGCAAGTGCACGGGTCATTCAAGTAATACAGATACAGAGTATAAGTTTGTTCCCACGAGGATAAATGCTTTCATAACTAAGTATCAACCAATAGCTTAAATAAATATAAACAAGGACATAAAAATAGAGAAAAGCAAATAAACTAAGTTTAAACTATAAAAAATAATAAAGATAATGGTTTAGAGATCTAGGGAATCTTTTTTCACCTCCTATTTCATACTAATGACTTGTAACCCTTATAAGCAACATCAATGAATTGTTAAGTTAGCTTGAGAATCTGATTTAGTTAAAAACCTATGTCTAGGTCAATCAACCATAATTTCATTTGCCCAATTCACTATGTTTCCATGAGAACTAATGCAAACTCCACTTATGAATGATCTATTCTCAATCACACACTATACATGGCTAAAAGGTATATTTCTATCTAATTAGCAAATCAATTCATCCCGCCACTGGAATAGAATCAAACATGCATCAACCATACATTAGATCTAAAATCCAAATTCCTATGTCTAGGTTCATCAGACTTCAACAAATCAATTAAAAGCTGATCAAACCTTCAAAAGCATTAAGAACCATATGATTGAACATAACTAAACATCAATATATACTCAAAAGATAACATAAACATCAATATTCATAGAAAGGATTCAAAGTATTCCCTAAATACAGCTCAGCTAATCCATGAACACATGATTACAACTAAAAACCATGCTCAAAAGATAAGAAAAATAAGAGAAAGAGAAAGGAGAAGGAGGAAACTATTAGAATATGATCATTGAAGCTCCAATCAACTTCCCTAAGGAAGAAGACCTCTATCCTTGGCTCCTTTGGCCTCCTCAGCCTCCATACACGAACCCTAGCCGCAACTTTCTCTAAAACCTAAAAAACTCTCTAAGAAAATCTGATAAAAATCTATTTGTAGGCTCAGTTCTGCACATCACTCCACGGCGCACACTCCTTTGTGTCGCGGCCTGCATTGAGTCGGTCACCTATGGCCGCAGCGCACACTACTTTGTGTCATGGCTCTCTCTCCCAGAATGCCACTTGGTCCTTCTCTTAGGCTTTTGAGCCTTGAATCGCTCCAATTCCTCTGTTTTAAGTCCATCCTTAGGAAAATCATAAGTTAAATATAAATTATAAATCCACTTAATCACTTGCATAATATGCACAAATTGCTCATAATCATATAGAGAGACATCCAAAGGAAACTTAACCAATATAAGCATAAAATCTCCCATATATGCATAATAACAAGGACATGACATTCTATGAAGCACAATTATGGGGCACAAATAACTACATTACATGGAGTTATTAATTTTTATGTGTACTTGTTGATAAAGACTGAAAGGAAGATAAAGCAGACTACAGCTTTCCTATTGTTTTGTTTTCTATGATGGCGGCTAGAAGAGAGTTTGTTGGTTTTGTTAGAGTTCAGTTCCATGGAGGTATAGATGCTTGGCTTATCGACTGGAATACTAAACGAGTTAGATATGTAGGAGATGTAACTTTATCTGTTCATAGGACCCGCGATAGGGATCCTTTCTTTTCTCTTGACATCTCAGTGCGTCTGGAGTTCTTTATTCTTATCAGGGAGTTATGGGGTGATTTGCATTACACCTCGAGGGAGGATCAAGACTCTATGGTGTCATCTGCTAGGACACCTTAACTGAGGGATTTGTCTGGGAAGGAGTCCGAGGAGGAGGACTTGATGGAGGATCCGACGGAGGATCCAGTGGGGGACCCTACTTCCTAGGTAAATAGACTTGGGCTAGTTTATGTTTTGTTAAATAGTTGTATATGTCTTTTAAAGTTCAAACCTTGTGTTTTTTTATTTTGGGTGGACTGTGATCCATGCCACTTATGTATATATATATTCTTTTTTGGTGTGTATTATTCTGTAATTATATCTTGTGCTGTTTATGCTGTTTAAAGTTTATGCCTTTAAGAAAGAGAATTTGAAATCCATCGTTTGACAAGATTAAGCCTTTTCCACATTTTGCTAAGTTTTTTTTATGATATTTTAGTGTATAAATGCGGCACCCAAAGGAGTGTGTTACACATCTTCACATCATAATTATGTAAACATGTGAAAAATAATCCACTCTAAACAAAATTCAGACCCAATATCAACAAAATTCACATTTTATAGGTAATAACAATAGCTAACCCACTTGTTCTATTTTTCTTTTACTTAGGCACATAACCAAACCTTATAGATTGTGAATGCTTATGTCCCCAAAGCATGTCAAATAGTTTTTGATGATAACAAAGGCAAAAGTGAAGATCAAGTGCAAAAGTGAAGATCAAGCGCAAAAGGAAAAATCAAGATCAAAGAAAGAAGTCAAGAGGTTTATTTAATTATAAGAGTTAGAACATTAATGTTAAATGCTCTCAAGATTTCTCAAATGGTTTTTCAATATATCATTTCAAAATAAGTGAAAAATTTCAAAGTTAAATGGTTTTTCAATATATCATTTCAAAATAAGTGGAAAATTTCAAAGTTAAACATGGTTTTCAAGAAACTTGAGTTTCTATCTTAAATCTAACATTCTTAAAAGGATTTATGTTTAATCAATTGTCTTGAGGTGGTAGAAATGGCTTACAAGCTTTATTGGACTTGAAAAATGTGTTCAAAGGCCAATGTAATCGATTACATGATGTTTGTAATCGATTACATAGCAAACAGAGGCCTTATAATCGATTACATGAGTAATGTAATCAATTACAAGCAAGTCAGAGGCCATGTAATCGATTACATAATTAATGTAATCGATTACAATAAGCCCAGAAAGGCAAGAACACGTTCAAAAAGTCATGTAATCGATTACACAGCAAGTCAAAAGTCATGTAATCGATTACATGGATATTGTAATCGATTACAAGCAAGTCAGAAGCCATGTAATCGATTACACTAATAATATAATCGATTACACAGAGCCTAGAAAGCCAAGAACACGTTGGAACAACAATGTAATCGATTACATTTTTTGTGTAATCGATTACACGCACCCTGACAACGTCCAACGGCTATATTAAATGCATTAAATGCATGGCTAAAACCCTCCAACGGCTCCATTTATTGAGAAACTTATAAATACCAATGTTGGGTCTTCATTTGAGGTTGACCTTGAACCAAAAACTGATTACCAATACTTTCAAACGTGACTCAATCCTCAAATCCACTCTTGCTCTGTTTTTTGTAAAAGTGAGATAATCTTTGAGAGCATATTAAAGCTTCAATTTGTAATCATCTACTCTAGTGAGAGTTTCATTCAATCAATCTATATTGCTTTGTAAAGAGGGTGAGGCATCCCTCCAAAAGTGTAAAGGGTTAGGTATCCCTTAGTTGAAGAGACTCAAGCTCCAAGGGTGAGGTATCCCAAAGTGTTGAGTGCTCAAGGTTGTAAAGGTTATCAAGCACCTATTGAAGCGTGAAAAAATAGTGAAAAATCTCTAGCGGTTGCTTGAGGACTGGACGTAGATCACAAGTGGATTGGTGATCGAACTAGGATAAATCATTGTGTTTGTTTTGTCTAAACATTCTCTTTACATTGAGTACTATTTTATTGAATTTCTTGAATATTGGTCTCTTTGGCTATTGTATTTATAAGTGAAAGTGTTTATCTCTTATATCCAATCATCTCTAATCATCAATTAGCTTCAACGAAAATTATTTATTAAACGATTTGCGAAAGATTTGCGAACTTAGTTTTCATACTCAATTCACCCCCCTTCTTGAGTATTGAGGCCACTTGATAACAAATGGTATCAGAGTTAGACTCTTGTATAAAGAGCTTAGCAGCTTCAAGAGAAGTGATAGCTTCAAATGGTTTTTCAAATGAAGGTTCTTCTATAAACAGACCTCCTTATTTCAATGGGGATGGTTATGCCTATTGGAAAGAAAGGATGAAAATTTTCATTGAAGCTATTGATTTAGATGTGTGGGACGCCGTTGAAAATGGTACTTTTGTTCCAACACAAACTAAAGATGGTGTAAAAATCAATACACCTAAAAATGAATGAACTGATGATGATAAAAAGAAGGTTCAATACAATTTGAGAGCCAAGAACATCATCACCACATCCTTGGGGTATGATGAATTCTTTAGGGTGTCAAATTACAAGACTGCAAAAGAAATGTGGGATACCCTACAAGTAACTCATGAAGGTACTAGTGAGGTAAAGCAATCTCGAATAAACACTCTTACTCATGAATACGAATTGTTTAGAATGAACCAAGGTGAGAGTATTCAAAATATGCAAAAGAGGTTTACTCATATTGTCAATCATCTCATCTCATTGGGAAAGACATTTCTTAATGAGGATCTTATTAACAAAGTCTTGAGATGTCTAAGTAGGAATTGGCAACCCAAAGTAACGGCGATTACGGAATCAAGAGATTTATCAACAATGTCTCTAGCCACCTTATTTGGAAAGCTTCAAGAACATGAGCTGGAACTAAATAGGCTCAATCAAAATGAAGAGCATGACAAAAAGAAGAAGGGAATTGCACTCAAAACCACTTCCTCTACAATTGAAGATGATGATGAAGATGGTGAAGAGGATGCTGAAAGTGTTGAGCTAAGTGAGGAGAATCTTAGTCTCCTTGTAAGAAAATTTGGAAGATTCCTAAAGAAAAAGATATTTCAAAGAAGACCATCATTTCCTCAAAAGAAAGTGTATCACAAAGGAGAAGGATCCTCCACTCCTCCAAAATGCTATGAATGTGGAAAATCGGGGCACATGAAAATGGAGTGCCCTATGTATCTTAAGAAGACGGAGAAGTTTGGGAAAAGGCCTTCCAAAGAAAAGAAAGGAAGGAGAGCATACATAGCTTGGGAGGACAATGACTTAAGCTCCTCTAATAATTCAGAGGATGAAGAAGCTCATCTTTGTCTCATGGCTCAAGGAGAAGAAAGTGAAGAGAGCGACACCGAGGTAACTTCTTCTAACTCAGAATCTCTACCTTCATATGATGAATTGCAAGATACCTTTCAAGAATTGCATGATGAATCCTTAAGGCTCACAAAAATGGTTTTGTCCTCTAACAAAATAATTTTCTTATTGGTAAACAAAGTTTCTATCTTAAGTAAGGAGCTAAATGAGCTTAAGATTGAAAATGAGACCTTAGGACTTATTGATGCTAATTCACTATGCATGACTTATTCCTCACATGATAACACATTCATATCATTACCTTGTTCATCATGCAAAGTATTTGAAAAAGAAATTGAAGACTTGAACAACACTATTGCAAAATTCACTTTTGGAAGAGACAACTTGAATGTGTTGTTAGGGAAACAAAAATGTGTGTTTCAAAAAAATGGTTTGGGATTTAATCCAAATAACCATAAAAAATCTTATAAGAACTTCTTTGTTTCCTCAAATACTTCAAGTAGTCCCTTTGTTAAATGTTTTCACTGTGGTAAGAAAGGGCATAGTACATCCACTTGTAATGTTAGAAAGAACATAAACACTAAAGTTGGAATAAAAAAAGTTTAGTTCTTAAAGGCACCATGCCTAACTCTAACACACAAGGACCCAAGACAATTTGGGTACCAAAGGTTAAAACTTGAATGTGTGTTGTAGGTGTGCTTGAAGACCAAGAGCTCAAGTTGGTATCTTGATAGTGGTTACTCCAAGCACATGACCGGTGATGGCTCTAAGTTCTCCTCCCTTACTCATAAGAAATATGGTTATGTCACATATGGTGATAACAACAAAGGGAAGATTCTTGGAATTGGCAAAGTTGGTAAGATCCCTTCATCATCTATTGATAATGTTTTGCTTGTTGAAGGATTTAAACATAATTTGCTTAGCATTAGTCAATTGTGTGATAAAGGCAATAGAGTTATATTTGATTCTTCTTGTTGCATAATTGAGGGAAAGGATGATAAGCAAGTTAAATTTGTTGGTCATAGAGTCAATAATATATATATGATTAGTCTCGATGATATCTCCTTAAATGATGCTAAATGCTTTATGAGTAAAGAAAATGATTCATGGTTATGGCATAAAAGAATTGCTCACATTCACATGGATCACTTAAACAAATTGGTTTCTAAAGAACTAGTAATTGGTCTTCCAAAGCTCAAATTTGAAAAAAAATAAACTTTGTGATGCATGTCAAAAGGGAAAATAAGTAAAGGTCTCTTTTAAAGCTAAACACATGGTTTCAACTTCTAGACCTTTACAACTTTTGTACATGGATCTTTTTGGTCCCTCTAGAACTATGAGCTTTGGTGGGAATTACTATGCATTAGTGATTGTAGATGATTTTTCTAAGTTTACATGGACATTATTCTTGGCCCACAAAAATGATGTTTTTCAATCATTTAAAAAGCTTGCCAAAGTTATCCAAAACGAAAAAGGTTTTTGTATTGCATCTATAAGAAGTGACCATGGTGGTGAATTTGAAAATCATGAATTTGAAACTTTTTGTGATGAACATGACATTGAGCATAATTTTTCTGCCCCTAGAACACCACAACAAAATGGTGTTGTAGAAAGGAAAAATCGATCTTTAGAGGAAATGGCAAGAACTATGCTCAATGAGGCCAACCTTCCTAAGTACTTTTGGGCGGATGCGGTTAACACCGCTTGTTATGTTATGAATAGAGCCCTAATAAGGCCAATTTTAAAGAAAACCCCATATGAATTGTACAAAGGAAGGAAGTCAAATGTGTCACATTTTCATGTCTTTGGATGTAAATGCTTTGTTTTGAATAATGAAAAGGATAACTTGGGGAAGTTTGATGCAAAATCTGATGAGGGAATATTCATTGGCTATTCTATACATAGTAAGGCCTTTAGAGTTTATAATAAACGAACTATGACCATAGAAGAGTCCATACATGTTGCATTTGATGAAACTAACCCAAATGAGCCGAGAAAGGATTTTGTTGATGATGTTGCAGAAATCTTAGCAAAAACGCACTTGAAAAATTAAGAGAAAGAGTCCAAGAAGCAAGAAGAGAGACTCCTTGATCACTCATGGCAAAAAGATTTAGAAATCTTGGACCTACCCAAGGAATGGAGGACTTCAAGACATCACCCTCTCGACAAGGTGATTGGTGATGTATCAAAATGGGTAATCACTCGAAACTCACTTAGAAATGCATGTAATCACTTAGCTTTTGTCTCTCAAATTAAACCTAAAGACATAAATAAGGCCATTAATGATAAGCATTGGATCTTGGCCATGCAAGAAGAACTAAACCAATTTGAGAGAAATCAAGTTTGGGAATTAGTTCCAAGGCCCATTGATCATCCTATAATTGGCACCAAATGGGTCTTTAGGAACAAACTTGATGAAACGGGCTTAATAATAAGAAATAAAGCTAGGCTTGTAGCAAAGGGATATAATCAAGAAGAAGGCATAGACTATGAAGAAACTTATGCTCCCGTAGCTAGATTAGAGGCCATTAGAATGTTACTTGCATATGCTTACATTATGGATTTCAAACTTTATCAAATAGACATCAAAAGTGCCTTTTTAAATGGTTTTGAAAACTATTTATTTTGTTGTTATTTATGTGATTTGATTCTGAGAGTTGTTGTTTAAAGTATTGTGGTATTGTTTTGGGACACTTTGTATGAATGTGAGGTCATTTTTACGGGACTAATTATGTTGAGATGTCATTTATTGATATTTTGTTAATAATGTTGCATTGGGGATTGTGTTGATGATGCATTTACCCTATTGGCTTGTCCTCATTAAAATGATTATTGGTGATTTGTTAAAGGCATTAAGGTTGTGCTCTTAGAGTTCTCAGTATTCTCTTGGTACTAGCTTTAGAGACATGATTTTGATGTTTGTGAGAGTCTACTCATGTGCTATAATTCAGGAACCTTAGGCAAGATTGCAATTGCATGAGAAAGCTTCATTATGGTTATTTGCTCAAATATTGTACATGTTGATATGCTTGACAAAATCTCCCTTTAATGTATTGTTCTTTCAACATTATCAATGCAAATGAATGCTTTAATGAAATTAAATGGGGCATATTATGAGGATTGGGTGGATTTTGTAAAGTTATTTGTTATTGTCGCTAACGTTGGTGCTGCTCTCACTGAGGATGAACTTCAAGGACCCATAAATGCATCTTCCACCGCAGATAAGAAGAAGCATGAAAAGTAGGTTCGATCCAATAAAATCTATTTAATGACTATGAAGTATAGCATGGAAAAGACTATTAAAGAGAGTATTCCTAAAAAAAATAATGCTAAGGAGTTTCTCAAATCTGTTGGTGAGAAATTTAAGAAGTATGATAAAACTGAAAAGGCCTACTACCTCTCTTTGTTGACAAAGACTACATATGATGGTGTGAGTGGTGTTGGTGAACACGTTTTGAAGCTTGTGAACTAGTACAACAAGTTGAGGTCCACGAAAGTGGAGTTGGGAGAGGATTTCCTAGTATGGTAGGTGTTTGAGTCTCTTCCGGCTAGTTTTGATGTTTTAAGCACTACTTACAACTCTCAAAAGGAGGAGTTAACTGTTGATGTGCTTATATTTATTCTTACTCAAGAGGAGTAGACCATGAAGAATGGCAAGGACCATAGTGTTCAGTTTGCTTCTCACAAAAATGGTGACAAGAAGAAGAAATTTGTTAAAAGGAAGAATAATAAGCCCTAATTCAAGAAAAAAAGGGGAATTATTAAGCCTAGATATCTTTCTAGGTTCTGGTCCTGGTGAGTCTTTTGGTGTTAAGCCTAAATATCAATTTAATGGATATTGCAAGTTTTGTGATATATATAAGCATAAGCAGCATGATAGTTTGAAGTTTAAGAGCTTACTTGAGAGAAAAAAAGGTAACCCCTTGGCTCTAGTGTGTTTTGAATCAAATCTAGTTAATGTTCCTTCAAATACCTAGTGGTTAGATACAGATGTAACTATTCATATTACAAATTCATTGCAAGAATTTAGAAACAAGAGGAGACTAAATGAAGGGGAGTTGATTATCACAATAGGAAATAAAGTTAAAGTCAAAGTAAAACATATAGGGGTGGTTTCTTTGAAGTTATATACTGGACATGTTTTAGTTTTAAAGGTACAGTTTATGTGCCTTCTATGAGGAGGAATTTAGTTTCAGTTTCAGTTTTAGTTTTGGATAGTTGTGTATACTCTTTCCATTTTAGTAATAAAAAGGATTCTTTATATTCTGATTCTGCTCTTGTTCTAGAGTCCTATCTAATGGTCTATACATATTGGATGTTGATTTCCTTTCTATTAATCAACGATATTCAGATATCAATAATGTTGTTAGGAAAAAGCATGGTAGAGTTGTTGAAAACTCTTCTATATTGTGGCACAAACGTTTAGGACACATCTCTAGGGAGAGAATGGAGATGTTGATCAAGGATAATATTCTTCATGATCTAGACTTCTTTGATTTTGATACCTGTGTTGATTCTATAAAAGGGAAACTCACAGTTAGAACCAAGAAGAGTGGGGTTACCAAGAGTGAAGGAATACTACAGTTAATTCATACAGATATTTGTGGGCTCATTACTCCTATTGTTATGGGCAGTTTTAGCTACTTTATCACCTTTATTAATGACTTCTCAAGATACGGGTGAATTAATTTATTACATGAGAAATCTGACTGTTTAGATACCTTTAAAGCATTCAAAGTCACCGTTGAATTAAAATTTAGTAAGCAAATTAAATGTGTGAGGTCTGATATGGGTAATGAGTACTATGGCAGGTATGATGAAACTGGTAGAAATCCTGGACCTTTTGCTAGGTTCTTACAAGATTGTGACATTGAGGCACAGCACATCATGCCTGACATTCCGCAACAAAATAGAGTTGCAAAAAGGTGAAACTATACTCTTATGGATATGGTGAGATGTATGCATAATCATTAATTCTACTCATCTAGAATTCTTGTGGGGAGATGCCTTGAAGACTATTGCTTATATATTAAATCATGTGCCAAGTAAATTTGTGTTGAAGACTCCATATGAGCTTATGGCAAGCAAACAACGTACCTTGAGACATTTCTGTGTTTGGGGTTGTAGGGCAGAGATGAGACCTTATAACTAACATTTAAAGAAACTTGATCCCAAAATCATTAGTGATTTCTTCATTAGTTATTGTATTGGCTTAAGGGGTTCTAGGCTCTATTATCCTTCTCATACTAATAGAGTTATTGAATTTGATCGGGCTGTCCATTTTGAAGGGGACTTAGAACATGGTGGAACTTAGGAGCTGCGTATTTTTGATTTTAGAGAAGAACATGCTAGCGGTCCTATTCCTATTGTTTCATTTCCAGGGATAATGCCATCATCTTTTGATCCATAATGATGATGTTGTTGATCCTGTTGATAATGTCGATATCCCTCAACAAGTCAAAAATAATGTTATTGCGAATCCACTAAGAAGATCTAAGCGAGTTCCTATATCCACCGAGTCTACTAGATTCAGGGATTATGTTGTATGCCTGCAGGAGCATGAGTTTAATTCAGTTGAAGATTTTGATCCTATTTCCTTTCAAGAAGCCATGGTTAATCTTGATAGTACATAATGGCTAGTGGCTATGGAGGATGAGTTAACTTCTATGAGAAAGAATAATGTTTGGGAGTTGGTGGAGTTGCCTACTGGTTATAAAACTATTGGTTAAAAATGGGTCTTTAAGACCAAATGTGATACTAGAGGTGAAATTGAGAGCTATAAGGTCAGACTTGTTGCTAAGGGATATAACCAGAGGGAAGGCATTGACTATAATGAGACTTTCTCACTGATCTATACTAAAGACTCTTTTCGTGTTGTGATGGCATTGGTTGCTCATTTTGATTTGGAGCTTCATCAAAAGGATGTTAAGACCATATTCCTAAATGGTAATTTGTATGAGAATGTGTATATGGATCAACCTGATGGTTTTATTGAAGATGGTAAAGATCATGTAGTATGTAAATTGAGAAGATCCATTTATGGATTGAAATAGGCTTCTAGGAAATGATATTTGAAATTTGATTATATTGTTGGCTCTCTTGGTTTTAAAGAAAATATTGTTAACCAATGCATTTATCTGAAGTTTAGTAGGAGCTGATTCGTCATTCTTGTTTTATATGTTGATGATATATTGTTGGCTAGTAATGATGTTGATTTTCTGTATGAGACTAAGCAGATGTTGACATCACATTTTGATATGAAAGATCTTGGTGATGTCTTTTTTGTATTGGGCATTGAGATTCACTGTGACAGATATCATGGTATTCTGACTTGTCTCAGAAAGCTTATATTAAAATGATTTTGAATAGATTTAATATATGAAATCTTCTACTTCTTGTGTTGCACTCATTCAAAAGGGTGAAAGTTTCTCTAATACCCAATATCCTCAAAATGATAAAGATATTGCTGAAATGGAGAAGGTCCTATATGTTTCCGTTGTTGGCAGCCTTATGTATGCTCAAATTTGTACACGTTCTGATATTGCTTTCGCTATTAGTTTACTTGGGAGAAACTTGAGCAAACATGGTGTGGCTCATTGGCAGGCTACAAAACGAGTTATGAGGTATCTACAGGGTACCAAAGATTATATGATTACCTATAAGAGATCAGATCACCTTGAGGTGATAGGTTATTCTGATTCTGATTATGGTGGTTGTCCTGATGACCACAACTCCACATCAAAATGTATCTTTATGTTGGCAGGAGAAGCTATTTCTTAGAAGAGTGTTAAACAAACACTTACAGTTACTTTAACTATGTAGAGTATATAGCTTGTTATGAGGCTACACGTCAAGCGATATGATTAAAAATTTGATTACTAAATTTTATATTATGGAGAGTATTTTCAAGTCTCTTACTATCTATTGTGATAATTCTGTCGTAGTGTACTTCTCTCAAATTAACAAAAGCTTTAAGCGCTCAAAGTATTTTAATACAAAATACATGTTTGTTAGATATAAGATTCAGGAGTTTCAGACTCGTGTCGAGCATATCCCTACAGAACTTATGGTTGCAGACCCTCTAACTAAAGGATTAGCTGTTAAAGTTTTTGTTAATCATATAAACCGTATGAGTATAGTGAAGTCTTTTGATGTTTTGGGCTAGTGGGAGTTTGTTTTGTAATTTTGTTGAAACTTTATTTTATTATTATGTCTCGAGACCTTGAATAATTATATTATTAATATTATCATTGCAATATAATATTGTTATTATTATTATTAGCGCAATTTTATTTGTTTATGATATGGCATGTTGTGGAGACATTTTTGACTCAGTCTCATTTTGTTATTGTGCTAAGATGCTTGTTAAATATCAGAAAGCATCTTGAGCCAATGCTTGGGGCCATTTTGTTGGAAAATGCACTTTGTTCACATATTGGCATGAAATTTTGATGTGCTTTCCTATTACCCATATATCACATTTTGTTGGGTCACTAGGATATGAGTATCTTGCATGTATGATATCAATACTCCTTCGAGTATGATTTTCTGCATTGTTGAGTTGCTTGTACTCTCATTTTGGACCAGTTGTTAAGAGTGCTGGCTCGATTTTGACGTCATGTTGTGGCTACATATTATTTGATTAATATGGAGAATTGTTTTCTTATTGAAATAATGTAATATGACTTATGCCGTCTAAGTAGGAGAATGTTAGAATTTTTTATAGATTAGCATAAATCATATTATAATTTTATACAACCCAAATTAATTGGATGTCAAAATTATTAGAACATTTTGTTTAGCCCAAATTGTGATCATATTGTTAATGAGTAAAGTATTGCTTATTTGTGAGTTTTGTTTTATGAGTCTTGTATATAAGTTTGTCATAGTGGGTAAGTTTAACTCATTTTAGTTATTCTATATATACAAGAGAAACTCCTATTCTTAGTCACTCTGATACATACAGTTGTCCCATTGATACTGAAGCGTGAGCGACTATTGTTGAATAGGAATAGTATCTTTTCCTCACTGAAATTGATTTTAAGGATTTCAATAATGACTTTCTCATCGGTGCCTTTTCAAGGTAACACTAAAACTATTTATATATGTTGATATGTCATAAATTTTAGGATTAATAGATCTAAGAATTTTTTTTCTTTTAACATGAGGACCTTCTCCAGTTATTTCTATCAATGATTTTCGTTATTACATTATTTTTGTGGATCACTTTACTCGCTATCCTTGGAAATATCCACTAAAATTTAAAAGTGATATCATTACTATTTTTCCAAAATTTCATGCTCTTATTGAAAAATTCTTTAATCACAAAATTTGTTCAATTTACTATGATGGTGGCATAGAATATTTCAAACTGAACCTTACTTTGAGTCAAATGGAATCTCTCACTTTATCTCATGTAAATCTAATTCTTAATTTTTGAAATTATTTTTATAGCTTTTTTCCTTTTTATTTTTATTTCTGCTCTACTTTTCAGCAATTAAAATTACCAAAAAAATATGAAAATTATCAAACAATGTTAATTTTATCTAAACAATTTACCATAAATTTATTTATTTTTTAGCTTAATTATAAATTTTGGCTATTTGTATAGTTTATTTGGATTTTTTTACTAATTTTGTGCTAATTCCTTTGAACTAACCTGTGCGCTAAATCTCTATCTGTCTATAATTACAATAAAATCACACAATAAAAATGAATTAAATATTATCTAATAATAATAAGTTTTATTTAAATAAATCGAGAGGAGAATGTTACAAAAATAATTGAAAATAATGATAAAAGTATGAATAAAATAAAAGGATGATCATACTAACAAAGGAATTCTGACATCAATAAATTAAAGTCAAACACAATTTAATTACATAGCAATCCTTAGTAAATATTCACAGCATTTAATTACATGAGTATTAACCAACGCAAGTACTTGCAATCATAACACAAGAGAAAAGTAAATAGAACTATTTGAAGTACCTCCAATCACTGGATGGCACAACTACTACCTCTTGGCTTATTAGTATTTCTTTTTGCCTCCTCAAGGTCTTGTTTGAGTTTCTTAATTTCATTATCTAATTTGATGTGAGTTGACTTAGCATTGTCCTCTACCTTAAGTCTTGCAGCTTTCTCTTCTGCCAATTGTTGCAAAAGATTCGCATTTCCTTCTTTAAACTTTGAATCAACCTGCAGAACAAATTTATTATTTGAAAAAACAAAATAACAATAATGGAGTAGTACTCAACTTCAACCCCTTATGTCATTTGTTTTTTCTCCCATCTTTTAGTCATCAAAAGGTTGTAGAATCAGTCTGAGATATCCAATTTGTAAAACACGATTGCCACACATTACCCAAAAAATATTTAAGTAATGTTATTACTTAATTTATGATAATAAGTAAGATTAAATCCTTAAAATTACATCTTCAGTTCAAAATAACAATGATTCAGTGCAAAAAAAAAAAAACATAAAATAACAATTCATGATATGGACACTATGGTTGATAATCAAAAGAAAAGAAGAATACACAATAATTTCAATGCATTTGTTTAGTGTAAAATAATATTTAAGTATATGTTGGTTTTTGATTATAACACATCAGCTTATTATGCGCCAAGTGAGTGTATGTGTGTGTGTGCAACTATAACGCTACTTTCAAAATTTCCATAAAATCAAATATTATATTCCAATGTTTAACTTTTAGTAAAATAAGATAAAACTCAAGTGAAATGAAATGATAATTATCAGAAGATATAGAGATAAAATGTACCGTCTCAGTAATTCGTTTTAGCATGTCATCATATGATTGTTGCATTTCCTTTTTAAACTCTAATATCTTTGCTTTTGAATATCCTTCCAAGGATTCAACCTCTCTTTGTTGGTTTTGCAGCTTCATTGCTCCCTCCTACAATCAAGTGAATAATTTAGTGACATCATATACATTATTTGCCAATATTTTAAGAAACAAGTTTTTCAAAATATGCAAAACCTTCACCTTCAGTTCTACAAATAACTCGTTTGTATAAGGTCGTCCACCATTATGTGATATAACCATGTTTACAAGTAAGAGAAGCTGTTGAACTTGTCCAAGCCGCTTTCTTTCATCCTTAGTCTTATTATCAAAAAGCACACAACGATTGCCACATAGAGCAAGAATTTCCTACAGCAATGTTAAAACTCAATCGAAATCAACAGAATTCTTAATTTCCCATTTATGATTTGGCACATAGGACAGTCCTACATTTCAAGATATTCAGGAAATCAAGATATTCTTAATTTCTCCTAGTTATTTTATATTTAAGCAAACTAATAGAGCGCAAAAATAAACAAATATAAAATGATGACGCTACAACGAATACTTTTCGATAAGAAAATATAAGTTTAATAAAAAGGCACCAACAGGAAACAGACCATGTTAACTAGAACCTTATAAGGCCGCAAACCACTCCAACGAACTAGACCGCTAGAAGACCACAAAATTGAAAAAAGCATATAACCTTAACCCATGCCATCGGACTAAAAACCAAATTACCAGTAACACCATTTAGAGCAAGGTCTTTTTTAATGGCTTCTCCTAAGTTTTTCTTAGATCTTTCTCTAAAATTTTAAATTAAAAAATCCAAGAACTTCCAATGAAAGATGAAAGTGAACTACATAATTAATGTTCCAAGTTATACCAACATGCGACAGGGTAAGTGCAACAATATCTAAAGAATGTTTCAGTTGTTCTACTATATCAGTATTCTTTTTCTTTTAAGTTAAAATAAGAAATTTTATTAGAGATATGAAAAAAACAAACAAGTACAAGGATAGAATATAAGATGACATGCATAGTAGGCCAGGCAAGTTAATTGAGCAAGCAAAAAGTTTATCGATATCTCTGCATATCCATATGTTAAATCACCTAAATACTTTAGATGGGAGTTGAAGAAGCCTTACTATAGATTTGTTCACTAGGTAGGTCAAGTGGACTTGTTAATGATTTGTACTGTCCATTTTCTTTTCCTTTTTAAGAGCCTCAAGTATGCACACTTAATGTGAAACATTAAGAAGTTGTATTTGAATGTCTAAAAACTTTTCACAAATAGTTGAATGCTCAAATAAATCTACCACAAGTTTAACATTAAAAATTATTGTATGTTCAAGGATATGAGAATCCAAGATTGATCTTATAATGACTAAACAAGCTCATAGTAAGAACCTCACAACAAAGTTTAATAGATGAAGAAAGGGATCCAATTAACGGGTAAAAAGTATTAGTTAATGTAAGTGATAATACTAAGAAACCTTTAGAGGCTTTGGACACTCGTGACCTAAATAATCTTCAAGTGTCTCGTCATTTTCTTCCAGTTCATCCCCTCCAGTAAAGACTACAATCATGTAGTCAGTAATTTTGTTTCCAAACAAAGTCTGTAGGGTATGTAAAGCGGCCTCTTCTTCTTGAGAAAAACGAGTTTTGACAGAGAAAACTACAAGGATGGCATGGATTCCATCCTTGGCCATATCAATACATTTTACTATTTCCTTCCCAACAAACTCAGGTCCAGCAAATAGTCCTACAAAACTTTTTAAGGTTAGATTGTGACATAATAAAAATATGAATAGGAAAATGAAGGAATAGTTAAGCAATCAAACTTCTTCAACTCAAAAGGAGACAAAGAATTATGTAATGATAAGTTACCATGCTTTACCTGGGGTGTCAATAACATTAACAATTTGTCCATCTCTTAAAAGAGCACTCTGCAATTCGCAAGTGCTCGTTACACCAGAGGAGCTTGCCTTCGACTTGAAAACTTTCTTTCCAAGAATAGTATTACCTGTTGCACTCTTGCCATTGCCAGTACGTCCAACTAAGACCAATGTTCGAACCTCATTATTTGAGGAAGCTCTACCCATCATATAAATTCAGGTTACTACTGCAAGGACAAAAAATATCCTGAATAAATTAGTAACAACAAAACACACATTTAAGAAAACAAAATCAACTAATTTCCAAATATCAGGCAACTCGCAATCAACAGCGTGTGTTAATTTAAGTAGCACCTTAAACAAATCAATCATGTATTCTCCAAGTCATCTTTGACAATTTGGGTAATAGCAAGCTAAAATTTGTTAAATCTTCCACACAAAGTGGTCTTTTTTTTATAGAAAATACATGCTATAAAGCTTGCATACCCTGAAACATTTTGAAAAACTTGTGTGTGTGTCTATATATATACAGAAGAAAAGAAGGAAGAAAAAAAAATACATTCTATGTTGTTTCAGCTTTCAAGTGCATGTGCGATCGTTTGATTTTTCTAACCTTGAGAGCTTTTTTTATATGCTCGAGAACCAAGCAACGCTTGCTTGAGAAAACACAAACAAAAAACCCAAGCAACACGAAAAGGAAAATTGAAGTGTTTGAGAGCAGTAAGAGAGTAATATACCTAAACTAAGGGTAAAAGAAATGATAGAATAAAAAGTGAAACTTGGATTAGAAGAAGAGAAGTGTGTTGCAAATCCAACTCTTGGAAGGCGCGAGAAAAGAGAAAAGGAAACCAACCCAAAGAAAAAGAAAAACCCAGGGAATCAACAAAAAGAAAGTTCCTGAAGCCTACATGTCAAATTCAAAGGGTCACTTTTCTTAACCCCTTCATTATTCCACTTATATATATACCTTCTTGTAAAGCTAAACAGTCTTCAATATGAAGCTATCATTTGAATTTTGTTGATGATATGTGCATGAAGTGATGTTGTTATCTGATTAAAACACCAAGAGTAGTTTTGTCTGAGGCTTTTGACATGAAGGACCATGTCTTGTCAAAGATGTGTACCAAAATGAAATGTTTTTGTTCCATTGGTAGAAATATCCTATTCCATTAGTAGAGTATGATGAGAAGGAATGTCGTACAAAACATAATTAGTTATTACATACTAAGCCCACCCATTTCTTTCACCACAACTTTATGGACTTGAATTCCCTAAATACGGTGTTGCTTAGCGATGAGCAATACATTTCCCCTCTAACGTGCAACAACTCTTCGATGCACATTCTTTTTCTTTTTTTCCCGGCTCTAGCGATGCCCATTAAACTTAAACGAGGATGTGGAAGATCAAATACTCACCGCTTAACCACAATCCCTCTATAGAGACTATTGGGGATAGCATAAGTTATACACTCAAACTTCACTATAATTCATTTTTTCAAACATACAGTCGGGTGATCTTATTTGTAGTTTAATTAAATGATATTAATATGAGTTTAATTTAAACCCTTTAGTACTATAATTCAATCTTATGTTGACACCTCGTTTAATGAATTTGAATATTTAAACAATTACATGAGATATCAAACTTATTAGATAATTTGGCAATACATCACAATTTATATATTTTATATCTTATTTTATATATATCTAAATTCTTAATATATTTTATATTTCAAAATTATTTTGCAATTCATAACTTTGTGCAAGCAACAAATAAACAAAAAGACAAATATAATATTTAATATAAAAGTCAATATCGATTTTTTTATCAAAACTAACATAATTTATCCATTTTTATAAATTAAAAAATGCACAAAATATACTTTTTCTTGCTCGCACGGTGAAAATTCTCAATAAAATAGTTTACTATGTTTTATGCATTACTAAAGTTTATTAAATAAAATAAATTTTTGTTGGTACGATTATATATTGAAATAATAATATACAATCGTTGGTTAGTTAATTAAGTAGTTACTTGGCTAGGTTAAATCATTTGTATAAATAGGACATAAAGTCATAAATACTTCATAGGTTGGTTAATTAAGAATTCGCAATTCATGAAGAGGATTTTGATTAAGTTTAAATATGTTTTTGGTTTATGAAAATATAACACTTATTGATTTTGGTTTCTCTAAATTTTTTTTTGTTAGTTTTGGTCTCTCTAAAAATTTTCTTTGATTTTAATCCACTACAACAAAGTTAACCTATAGCTACATTTTTTTAAGCTACACTTAAAAAGTGTAGTCTTATGTCTTAATAGGCAACGCTTTTACAATCATAACCTTTTTTGAGTGGTTTTGGCAACTGTGTTTTTAGCAACATTTGAAAAGCATACCTTTAAAGTGTAAAGGGTACGTTTTTATAAGCGTTGCCATTGTATACATATAGGTACGCTCTATCTGATAAAATGCAACACTGATAAAGCGTAACTCATTTAACCATCATAGGCAACGTTTCCAAAACGTAGTCTAATATATTTCCTTTACGCGCGCGTACTATTTTTTTCCCACTAAATTTCTTTTTCCAAACTTTACGAGAACCTCAACGAAAGTCCATCTCCCTTACTTTTCATAGCCTCTCTGCCACTCCCTTTTCTCCATTAGGGTTATTGTTCTTGCTCTCCCTGGTAATCGAGCAAGAGGCCACTGAATCCCTAGGATCACTGGTAATCCCTAAAATCTGCAGCAATCGAGCAAGAGGCCACCGAATCCCTCTCATCCTGTTGTGAGATCGCTCTTCCTAGGATCACTGGTAATTCCTTCGGTTCTTGCTCTATTTCTTGGCCATTCTCTCTTTGTCTCTGTTTATGCAAATTCTTTTCTCTCATCAGCTCAAAGCTCATCATTACGGTGTTAATGTGTTTTCTGCTACTTGCATTATTTTTATCAAAGTTCTTTTCTGCTCTATGCTATTATAATTTATAAATGGGGGTCTGTATTATTCATTTGTACTGTACAAGACTGTGTTGTTTTCAATTTCTCCCAATTTGTTCATTTGTTCATCTGTATTGTTCATTCTCTCTTTTATTATTAACTCTAAGCCATCTTCTCAAAACTTCACATCAGACAACAACACTTAACACTGATCCTTCTGAATCTCTCATAATAATAATAATAATAATATAATAATAATAATAATAATAATAAATATATTATTATTATTATTATTATTATTATTATTATTATTATTATTATTATTATTATTTTTTTTCTACTTCAATAGGAGATCGAGACTAATGGAATGCATGAGATGGACTTGGATGCCCATTGGATTGATTTGTTGTGTTGGGTGATTACGGTGAGTGAGAGAAGTGGATAGTTTTAGTTTAGTAGTATGAACCAAATTGACACAAAAGAGAGTCTTATTGACTTTTAATATCTACTATAATATTGCAAACACATATCTGCTATGATATTGCAGGCATCCAAGTGAGTAAGAAAGACCAATTTGCATTTTCAGGTTGGATGGAATCATTGAACTTATTTAACTTTAACAACTTTGAGCATCTTCTCTCTGTTCATATAATTTCTTTGCCTCTGTATGATAACACCAACTGTCCCCATGTGCAAAAGCATTGTGTGAAGTTTCAAACTCAAATCTTTTTCCTGTCAAAAAAAGAAAAAAAACTCAAAAATCTTTTGCTTTCTTTGCATGGCATCTTCAAAAGCATATACTTGATATGCTTTTCACCCACAGTTCCACAAAGATGGTTTGAGTTCTACGTTTCATCTTTTAGGTAATCAGATTTTTAATTAATAATATATGCTATTGTTGATATTTATTTATGTAAAGACATGTTGGAGGCTCAATACTCCTACCCTGGATAATGAATGTTAACTATTCACAAAAAAAAGGTGCCAAATCATTAATAATCAAGCAACAAGATTTATGTATACATGGTATGAACCAATTCTACTGGGCTTCAAGCATCAAGATCACACAATTTTCAGGTTCCACACATAAGTATGCAAGTTGATTGATTCCATCACAATCAGGTCTGGGCACTCATACCCCCACAGTTTAGAGCCAAGTTCAAAAACAGGATAACTAAAGAAAACAAAACACAAGAAAAATTATCATGCAAACTCCTAAATTAAACATAAAAAAATGCATGTGGAACTATGTTAATGTAAGAACAACCACTTTTTCTTATTTCAGTTTTTATTTAGTTTTTCTTACTAAATGAAATTAACATATACGTTGTGTTTTGCATAGTCCAAGTTCATCATTCCGAATGATGCAAAGAAATGGGTGATGGCTACAATTCGCGATGGTTGGAAGCGACACAAGGGAAAGATCAAGAAGAAACATTTTGATAAGTATTATACCATTGAAGATATGTTGAAAAATCGTCCTGCTGACATACCAGAAGTAACTTTCACCAAATTGATTAACTATTGGAGTCTTCCCATTGTCCAAGTGAGATAGAACAATCTTTTCTAACCTTAGTCAAATTATTGATCTAGTTATATTTTTTTATGATTTGATATATATATATATATATATATATATATTATATTTTATATATATATATATATATATATAAAATTTTTTTTTATTGGAATGTAGTCTATGTGTAAAATGAATTCTGTAAATAGAAAGAAGCAGAAGTTTGGGCATCGGATGGGGCCTGTAAATTTTGGAATAGTACGTATGAGACTGGTATTAACCTTAGACACTTGGGTTGGCAACATGACTTTCCTTTCTTCTCATACCTTGCTAGTATTGTCTTGATTGTTTGTACTTTTCTTTTCATTCTTGTAGCGCTCAACCAAAGAGAACAATGAAGATCCAACAAAATCTGAAATGTTTGTTGTAACCCGCACAAATAGTAAAGGAAAAGAAGTTGATTCAGAGACAAAAGTTGCAATTGTAAGCAAATGAAGTGTATTATTATTAATGATATTATTAATGTTAGTATTGATGTTATTATTAATGTTTTTTTAATAGTCAGAACTTCAAAATCGCCAAGAGGCTAGAGAAACCGATGAGCATGCATTTCAAGCAGTGTTTGGGAAGGAGCAGCTCAGGCGGGTTCGATGCTATGGTAGATCAGTTACAGCGACGTACTTGAAAAAAGAAGCATAAATCAACATAATCAAATAACAACACAATGAGAAAGTTGAATCCTTGTAAACTGAAGTCGGAGATTTGAAGGGAGAGGTTAAAGGATTGCGACATATTGTAAAAATTTTGTTGTAGCAAAACAACCCCGGAATGAGCGCAGAAGAAGTTGAAGCATTACTGCAATCTACCTAACACTCTCCACCGGATGCGAATAGTGCACAAGGTGTCGCAGGCCACCATCTTCCACGTTCTTCTGGATCAACTCTTGTTCCGAACCATGAAATGGTATCCTTTCCTTCCGAACCATATTTTTAGCATGCATCGATTTTTTAAGTAAGAAAATACCATCTGCTGTCTAAATTTGTTGTATTGAGGATTTTGAAGGAATTAAAAATCTCCTACTTTTGTCCTTGGTCTAAATACCATTTTGGATTATTTTTTGCACCCATTGTATTGAAATTTATCTGGTTGAAATCTACGAATATGCATCCCTGAGCATGTGCCCAATGTAGTGTGCTTGAATATTAATTTTTGTGACAAAAAACAAATGCAATATTAGTATTACCAAGATCTAGTATCCTTTGTTTTTGTTCTGGAATAAAATGGTGATAACTGACTTTACAACAGAAGATTTGGACTTCTACATGTTCTGAGCATGTGTTGGGAAATTTTATTACATAGTAGTGATAGTACAAGCAGGAAGCCATTGTTTTTAAGGTGAAGAATGCGATGAGCTTGCCCCATGAAGTGGAGAAGGATTGTGGCCAGGAGACTACTCTCTTCATAGTAGAGCTTTACTGCTTCAACTGTAGTTTATTTGTGGTGAAAACCAAACCTTGCCTTCTTATAACCAAATTGCATAGAAATCTCTCACACTCAGCTGGATGACATTTGCTCATCCTTCTGATCAACACGTTCTTTTGGGTACACACTAGGAGCAATTTTTAAGTATTTGCTAATGTCTTGGTGACAACTCTGAACTAAAAATGATTGTTTAGTTGCAAACCTCTTCTTCTTTTTTTCCTGTCAGATTCACCATGAATACAATTGTTATGTGACACTAGAACATGAGAAGAATATAGATCTTTGTGTGATTAGTAATGACATCTCCAAAAGCATTGTTGTACTGTGTATGAGTTGTTGAGATTTTTTGGCTTTTTAAAAATGAATCTATACATTACTAATCCTTTAGTTTAATTTAAATTTGTAGGACAATGCTGGTATTGCATTTGAGGATGGCAATAGAGCTACTTAGCATAAATTTGTGTATATTCTAAAATTAAAATTTTATAAAAATAATATATAAAATAAATAGCATTAACAATATTAAAAAAAGTATTTTTAATGTTTTATTAAATTTAATTACAAGGTAATAATATTTGATTAACAAATGTTATTTTTACAAATGGTAGAAGAGTAGTCATTTATAGAAGGTTTAAAAAAAATAGCAACATAAGGGAACACTTGTAAAGTGATGCCTTCGGTGAAACACATAAAATGCCATAAGGGAACGCTTTTCTAGCGTACCCATATAGTTAGACATAAAAGAACGCTTGTAAAGAGTACCCATAGAGTTAGACATAAGGGAATGCTTTTCCATTGTTCCCATAGCATTAGACATAAGAGTACGCTATTCCAACGTACCCATAGCGTTTGACATAAGGGAATGCTTTGTAAATGTACCCATAGGGTTTGACATAAGGCAACGCTTTATAAGCGTACCCATAGAGCGAAGAAGAAAAGCGTTGCCTTCGACTCTGAAAAGCGTTGCCTTAGATAATAGGTCACTCCTCTAAAAGCGTTGCCTTAGGACAAAAAAGTGTAGCCTTCATCAAAGGCTACACTTAAGTGTATTTTAGAGTACACTTTTGAAGGGTTGCCATAGACCAATTTTGTTGTAGTGATCCCTGTCATTTGTCCACTATTAGTGTGTTTCCGTTAAGTGTTTATATGATAACCGAAGCCATTGACACGTAACATCAATGAGTGGGACCTCTGTTTGTCATGTAAACACTTAATGATGTCTCACTTATGGTAGGAACTAAAACAAAAAAATAAAATAAATTAAAAGGACCAAAACCAACAAAAAAAAAAGTTAGAGGGATCAAAATTAGAAAGTGTTATATTTTCATGAATAAAACATATTTGAGCCTTTTGATTTTAACAAACGGTTAATTTACTATAAGACCAAATTCAAGAAAATTTCCAATTTAGAATAACTTGAACTTATCTTGATAAGATCATATATTATGGACCATGGATAGTGCCTTTTTGCAATGTTTCAATATTCCGACAAAACACTCGTTTTAGAGAATAGAGATCGATTTTACTTAATGGTTCCAAAATTATGTAACTAATTGACTATAGCTTTTATGATATTTAGTTTGTTCACATGTGATTTTTTAAAATATATAAAATCATGATGCGTAGGTTCAAAATGCTTGACCATTCTTATGTAGGAGCTGAGAGTCTTATGAGTTGAACTGATATTGAGAAGACTTCTCCTAACATTTCTTTGTTGCCATTAGTTCTAATAATCCTTTCTCATCTCTGTTTCAATGCTTCTTGTCTGCTGTTGATCTTTTTGAACTATGCTTTACTCTTTCTTAGCTCGACTCTTCTCATCTCAAACTTGTTCAACTCATCTTTGTTGAACTTTGGCTTTGCTAAACTAGAATTCTTCATGCTTATCATTTTAAACTTGATTTCTTCAAAGTAGACTTTGCTCATCTTGTCCCTTTTAAGCTTCTAATCTTGTTCAAAAAGGCTTCAAACTTTCTCAGCTTGGATGCGGCCTTTCTCAGCTTGTTGGCATTTGATTAGATCTACCTTTCTCATCTCGTCAGGATGTAGTAACTTCTGATTTAGTCATTTCTCTCCTTCCAGTGATAGAGAGAAGGGTTATTTCAAAATGTTCAGAGCTCGTTACTTCAGATCTTAACTCTTCTAAGCTCATTCTTCTCTATTTTGGTTTAGGCTTCGACAAAAGTGCTTAAGAAGCATTTCACAGTTGACTCTTCTGAGTAGATCTTTTACTTTTCTAATTAGCAGAGGATCTTTCCAAGTGGCATGTGATGTTTCTGATTTGGACAAAAAAACTCTTACGAGATCCTTAGAAGCATTAAGTGGCTTTGATAACACTTATCCTTTTCACATGAAAACATAAAATCGTCTTTCTATACTTCAAATCAATCCCTTGATCATGTTCATCATTCTGTTGTTTTTCATCCTTCAACAAACTTGAGAAACTTCCATTCTTTATTAATTTATCTCCTCAAAATTTGCAAGGACACATTTCTAGGCATGTTATACATAAGATCAAGTGTAACATCCTACCCCATAACGAGGCTAACTAAGGTAGAATGTTAATAGTTGTGACTTTTATCAGGTCTTCATCGCTATATACAAATAATTCATTTATTGGGTTATTACAACACGTATCTCTCTCTCTCTCTCTCTCTCTCTCTCTCTCTCTCTCTCTCTCTCTCTCTCTCTCTCTCTCTATATATATATATATATATATATATATATATATATATCCTATAGCCAAAAAATTTCTTCAGGTTCCCTACCTATATGACCACAAACATATGCACCTTCATATTAGTAATATTCCAGCGACCTAGTCTTTGACTCTTTGGAAACATCATGTTCAAAGGGAGTGAGAATCATAAAATTCTCACTAGGCAATAAAGAACAGTGACAAAACAATTTTTATAAAAACATGATATTTCCAGCTATATGAACTACAAAAAATATTTTATCTTTGTTTATTCCATGCATGACCGTCCGCAATACAAGAAAAATTCACATAATTATTTTATCAAAAAATTCTTTCTCTTTATCTCTTTGTCTCTTTAACTCTTTATCTCCGGAAAATGGCTAACCTCTTCTCTAATCATATGTGCCGAGTTATGAGCTCACTTTCTAGTTAAAGGTATCCCTCCAACTTTCTCTGTCTCTATGGGTATAACCCTTTTTTTCTGATTGGCACATGGATTTCTGTCTCCTCTAGGACTGCCTCCCTTCTAAAATTATGTCCTTTATCTATTTGCCTTATCATATACAAATTTCTCTTTTCATCATAATTATTACATCAAGTATATTTCTCATCAATATTTCAATAAATCTACAATATATAAAATTTAAATTTTAAAATCAGTAAGGCCATGGCTTGACTTAAAATTTTAACAACTCAATCATAGTCATAACTCAAATTATTTTATCTCTCCTTAGAAAAACACCATAATTAATTGTTGTGAGGAAAATTCTTATCTTTCGATATGTACAAGCCACAGCTGGGCCCAGGGATTCATCATAATATTAAAAAATATTAACTCAATGAAACACTTTGATTTGATTAGTAATGTGTTAAGAAACAATTAATAAATTTTTATTATTTTCACCAAGGTTTCAAATCTCGGACCGCATCACGTGATGCGGCCGCGACAAAACGGTCGTGGCGGCTGCCGAGATCGCAACAGGCCGCAATTGCGGCCGCATTTGACCGCCTTTGGCCGCATCAGCCGCAACGCGACCATGACTGCGACGTGACCGCAACTGAGATTTAAAACCCTGATTTTCACAATACCCATTCTCTCAATCTCTCTCCTGGTGCTATAGCCGTAACTTCCAGGTTGGAGATGGGCTTCCCAATGATTGATATTTACACCTTTTGTATTGGTTAAACATGCTATTAGTAGTTCTCTTTAAAAATATCTCATCACTCGTAACCAATTATGAATACCATCTCCCAATTAATTTCCACCAAATTATTCAACTTAATCTTTTTCATAACAACCGTAGCTCACACAGCAGAAAATTAAGTCTCCATTCTCCATCTATTCAACTTAATTGACCAACAAATATATCATTAAAGAGTTCAACAATAACTTCTTCTAATTACACAAACTATGGGAGAATCCCCTCTACTTCCAAACACTCATCACCATAACCACGCCCAACACATATAATTACTCCCAATTAGACCTCTTCAAGTGGGAGACTCTTACACCCAAATCTTCTTAGTTTACAGCCAACGTGACTACTCCAAAAGGAAAAGAATAAATTAATAAGATTAAAACAATTTTACAGGACCCTAGCAAAACAGTAGCGTAACTAAATAGAACTAATTGGAAATAACTCAAACCTTGAAAGAAAATAGAAGAAGCATAGATGATCATGCAAGGAATTGGAGAAAAACAAAATTTAGTTCTTTCTCCCCTACCTTGAGTCACGGTCTCTAATTAATCTCTTGAAGGGAAAGAGAATGATTCGGCTTGATATTGGTGTTATTGGGAAGATCTCAATTCCTAGAACAATTTTGCTTTCTAGCTCTTGAGATAATTCCACCAATTTATTTGCATGCAAGCACAATTAGCCTTTTTCTCTCTTTAATTCTTCTTCTCGGCCTCACTCTCCTTCTCATTCTAGATTTCTTTTGTTTGCATGAAAAATTTCTTTTGCTTGCATATGAAAAATGAGTGGCGGATGGGTTTAGGGGGTTCAATAACCGTATAGTACAACTATGGTTTAGCCATAGTTATCTATTAACTAACCATAGTTTATATTATTTGGTTAAATTTTAGGACATGTTGGGAATTACACAAGTGGATAGGTGTCATTCTTTGCTCCTTCCACTTTGCTAGATGTCATTGTTTATCCCCTCTTTTTTTTTCTAATCTTTCTTGATTTTCTCACCTTTATTTAAATAACTTATTTCATAATTTTTATTTCCTATTATTTATTTATTTTAATGAAATAATTCTTTAATAAAATTCTTATGAAATATTATTTTACAATTATTCTTCTTTCTCCTATCAAGAACTCTCATTAAACGGATAAAATCTTAATTTAAATTTTTTAACCCTTTTTTAATTCTTATTTTAATTATCTTCATGTTTTTCCTATATATTAACTAAGAGCAAAATCATGGCATATTACAATTTTCTTTTCCCTTTTAAAATTTTGTCTGCAAAATTTAGTTCACCTCACCCTAATGTACTTAGTTAACCTTATTCTAATATATCAGTTCACCTTACCATAAGTTACAATCGTGTTGGATTTTTGAGTATTTAATAGCCTCAAGCCTGTAAAATATATCCAATATACAGTTTACAAATGAGATTCTAGTAATACTCAGCTTTTCATTGGTGTTGTTTCTATAAGTCACATACGTATGTTCCCGATTGAGTTAATCAGTCTAATAGAGGACAACATGTTTCTCAAATTTATGATGTTAAGAAAATCGAATCCATTGCTTCTTCTTTTGACCTTCAATTCTGATTAACTTCGTGGATGTCAAAATGATAACACAATCAATTTCAAGTATTAAAACCATCCACTTACATGCCTTGATCGATATGCTTCCAATCAATCAAGAAAGAACACATACATGTAACCACAATTCAGTTACATTCAGTCCTAGCAATCCATGCAATTCAAAAAGTGTAACACCCTAATACAATTTATAGTAAAATAAAAAACCTATTCCAAAATAAATTGCATTAAACATATCACTTCTAATAACGCGAAAAATAAAAATTCATAATAACTTGTACAGTCACTGTAGAGAGCTACGAATGATTAAAAAGTCATATGTACAGTTGTCATTGGCTAACATGCCAAAAAGTATACATAAGCTTTTTTTAAACAACCAGAAATATACACATATACAAACTGGTTCTCAAAGAAAATAAAATACTACTCTAATCCTTCTGCTGTTTCTTTTCTTTGCCCTTATTCTTTTTAGGAACTTTACCTAGATTTATATGGAACACACAGGGGTGAGAAATTACAATTTCTCAGTATAAGCATACCAATATCAGCAGTTAATCGTTTACAACAAATAACTCAAATGAACTCATAAACATTTTCAAATATAAAAGAATATCCGACAATCAATAACATCAAAGAATTGTCCATATAATTCTAAGGTATTATTGAACAAACAACCAAACAATTAATCAGTTAAGCCATGACAAATGTCCACACAATTCAATCATGCAATGCCAATGCAGGTTTTAAAGTTGAAAACACAAGTTATTAATTATTTTCCCCCAGGAATCGCGTTCCTTGTATATACTAAGCAGGATAGGCATCCTACCCTGACACTACCTGGTGATGTGTAGACTAGTTTCCCTCACAAAAGTAAGAGTAACGACACTAACTCCATATACTGGTAACCCTAACTATACAAGCAAACCCGTAAGGAGAATTCGGATACAACATCTCATTCTCAGGTCATATGGTTGTGCACACCATCTAATGTTACAATACATAAGAAAATAAGCAAATACCAAGTTTGAAAATCAAATATCTGGGTCACATATCAAACACTAGAATATAAGAATCTTAGTCTCACTTATCCAACAAAGGTAGCTAAATTCATATATCCAGTTAAACGGCATTTAGAAAGTCCTAAAATCACTCACAAGTGACTTAGAAATCAACCTCATGTTGAACAAAGTTCTAAACACTAACCTAGACATTCCATCACACTTTGAATATTTAAGAATTTTCCAAACTTTTCATATATGCAAGTTAATAATTCTCTCCAAGAAATATATCAAAAAGTGCCTCAATACACCCTAAAAGACTTGCACAAATGATCCCAACAAGTAGGGAATTGAATTACCATCACATTGCTAAAATCAAGACTTGCCATGTCTCAGGCGCTTGAGCGCGTAAAGGTAGAGTGCTCATGCACCATAGCGTGTTCTTCTGGGCAGCACGGCTTTGAGCGCGCATGGCTGAGCGCTGAGTGCCCAGCAGCATTTGCTGTATAATATTTTTGCAGCAATGGAACACTGTTCATTTGGCTCAAACACGAGATTTGATCCATTCAAATCTATTTCTTGGTGATTTTGAGTCCCAAACAAGTTTACAAACATGAGGGAAACATAAAATACCAATTGATTTCACCAAAAATAGATCAAAATGCCAAATCACTCATCCAAACCCCTAAAATCAACAAAAAGAGCATTTTAAGTCCAAAATGAGGATTTTCAGTTTCTAATCCAAACTCTTGGCATAAACAAGTCATAAGGACCATTTAAAACTTATCCAAGTAAGAAAAACACTTAAAACACTTTAAGAACTAAATTTGGCATATTAGGTTTCAAATAGCCTAAGTATGAAAAGTGAGAAAAAGATAAAGTTTAAGTATCAAAAACTCATACCTTTAAGCTTCTTGATGCTGCCTTGATATTGCAAATTGATCCTCAATCACTAGCCTTGGATTTTCACTTTGATATCCTCTTCTTTCTCTCTTGTTCTTCCTTTTTGTCTCCTTTCTTTATTGCTATTCTCACTTCTGTTTTCTGCCATGAAGAAACAATGAGAAACAAGGAAAATGTAACAAATATCATGACAGAAAAGTCCACTCAAAAAGGTTGTAGCCGTGGCTGGTTTAAAGCCTTTAGTTATAATATTGATATTTCTCGATCTGTTAAAAACACTCAACTTTAGTTAAATCAAGATTTTCAAGTTCCAATAACTTTAAAATAAATATTAAGATTCATTAAAAAAATCATTTCACCAATATCAATATTTTTCATATCAGTTACTAATCAATTCGGTATTAAAACACATAACCAGTATGCTTAAAAATACCAAATAGACTCCGATTATTCTCAAACTTTAACCACATCACAGAATACCCATATGTGACTTAGAAATAAGTTATCCACATTTCTTTCCATTAGCTAAGTCATTTAACCTAATATCTAGGTTATTTTAAGCTATTTTTCACCTTTTGACTTGCAGCAAAGTACCTAAACTAACTCAGATTGTCACGAAATTAAGCAGACATGTTAATTAAATATTAAACTACCTCTGTAACTATTTACAAGTCTAACATGTTGAAGAAGATGTTACAAAAAGTACATTCACAGTAAACAATTTGGAAGCGTGTACATGTAGAATTCCAAAGGAACAAAACTTGGTTCCAATATATGTCTCTAACTCTATTTAATTTCTCTTCATGTGTTCATAAACTCAATTAAATAGAATTGAAACTAACAAATAGAGAGAGATTAAATGAGATTGGAAACAAGAGTTAGAATTAATTAAATGTTAGAGTCAAGTTTTATTCATTCAAGGGAATATTCACAACCACAGCAAATAAATCTCGTATAATTTAATATTTTAATTCAATCTTATAAGAAATCCAAACATGACAGCTCGAATAATTATAATCCAATGCTTAAAAATTTTCGGAACAAGCGAAATATTTTACGTCCAGGCTGTAAGACTGGCGCTTAAGCACCCAGGGGCGTTAAGCAGAATGTATTACCACTTATTTGTTAATTACTTAATTTGCTTTCAGGTCAAATATTAGCATATCTTAATTTACATACAACGCTTATATCATATTAATATAATTCAGGACAGCAAGGCATATATATGTTTTATGACTCAATTATAGTTTAACAAGACTAGTGCAATATTGTCCAAGATCAAGCCAACTCAGGTAAGAACAATATCATATTCAAATCGTATTTTCTACTCAACAGGCTCAAGTGCATTTAAATATTATCATACATGATTAACTATAAGTAAACGGAGAATCAAATTCGGTCTAACATATGATCGTCAATCTACTCATAGGAACCATGGTTTTTCTTTTAATTACATACACTCACGTTCCTTTAATGTTAATTTATGATCCAACTTTTAGTTGAAGCTTGCATGGACGACCTAGGATTGAACTAAATATGGGATTAAAACAGAAGTCTATATATATTAAATCAGTGTCTCTTATAATTATAATGGATATAAGTTCAACCACTAGCACTTAAACCAGACTATACAATCTCGTTTGTGAATTGCTCCTTTTCTTCCCATTCTCGTTAAGAGCCGTGACCCTTCTTCCATTCAACTATACGTACAACAAGTCCATGTCACTAAGAACTTCTCAAGGGACCTATTGTTAGTGTGGAAGAATAATAAAAGAAACACTTTGTAATTTTTTTATTTCTTATTCAATAAATTCCAAAGTACATATGATACTTATAGCAATGAAATAGACCTTACATATTTTATAACTCTTCCTAATTAACAATAATAATTTTCTTTTAACTCATGAAATAAACTATCCTATAAGTACATAAATCCAATGAAATAATTCTCCTTAATGACATATAACACACCATAATTCTTCATTACTTATAGAATAACTCTTATAACTTGCATAACTCACAATAGTTACCATATCAAATGTCACATAATCACCAAAATTCTATTAACTTCAAATTATTATTTTTAATCAATACTCCTCCTTAATTTGAAGTCTTCTTCTTCATTCCAAGCATTGCTCGCAATTTTTGAAATTCTTCAAACTTGAGAGGCTTAGTAAAAAAATATCAGCAATTCGATCTTGTGTCTTCACATATTTGGGCTCAATCACCTTATTGTCAACATACTTTCTAATGAAATAGAACCTTGTGTCTATGTGCTTGCTTCAATCATGGTATATTGGATTTTTAGCAAGAGATAATGCACATTTGTTATCAATACAAATCTTTGTTGCTTTCTCTTATGAAAAATAAATTTCTTTCAACGACCTTCTAAACCATATAGCATGACAAGTGCAAGAAGTTGCTACCACATACTTAGACTTACAAGTTGAAAGTGTGACAATGGATTATTTTTTAGAACTCCATGAAATAGCACAATCTCCCATAAAGAATACAAAATCGATAGTACTCTTTCCATCATTAACATCTCCCACAAAATCATTATCACAATATCCCATAAGCATGAAATTATTAGAAAATGAATAAAATAGCCCAAAATGAATTATACCTTTCAGGCGATGAAGAATCCTCCGAGAAACTTTCATCTAGGTAGAAGTAGGTGATTCCATGTAACGACTTACTACTCCAACCGCAAAAAGGATGTCGAGTCTACTTGAAGTCAAGTATCTCAAACTTCCCACAAGACTTTTGAAAATGGTGGGATCTTCTTTCACTCCATCATCAAACTTTGACAATTTAAATCCACATTCCATGAGTGTGTTCACGGAGTTACAATCAAATATGTTGAACTTCTTCAAAATCTCCTTTGCATAGGATTCTTGAGAAATAAAAATCTCATCCTCCATTTGCTTCACCTCTAGGCCTATATAGTATGACATGAGCCCAATATCAATCATCTCAAATTCATGTGTCAAAGCCTTCTTGAATCCTTTAAACAAAGTAGGATTAGTTCTGGTGAAAATTAGATCATCAACATAAAGACAAACAAGCAAAATATCTTTATTGTCATATGCCTTAACATAAAGAGCATATTCATTAACACATCGAACAAAGCCATTATCTTGAAAATACTTGTCGATACAACTATTCCATGCTCTTGATGCTTGTTTCAACCCATATAATGCCTTCTTCAATCTCAAGACTTTATCTTTATGTCATTCTACCACAAAGCTAATTGGTTGCTCAATATATACCTTCTCTTCTAGATAGCTATTAAGGAAAATAGACTTTACATCAAGTTGATAAATTCTCCACCTCATTTGAGCTGCTAGAGCAATGATCAAATGAATTGTCTTCATATGGACAACGGGTGCAAACACTTCTTCATAGTCAACTCCATACTTTTTCTTGTAGCCTTTTGCAATGAGTCTTGCTTTATATCTCTCTACATCTCCTTTGACATTCTTCTTTATCTTGAACACCCATTTGATTCCAATTGCCTCATGACCGTTGGGAAGAGATGATAACTCCCAAGTGTTATTCTTTTTAATGGCTTCAATTTCTTCTTGCATGACTTGTCTCCACCCTTTGTCTTTGAAAGCTTCATCAAAGTCTAAAGGTTCACTATTAACAAGAAGGCAAAACAAATCAAAAGGCTCAGTAACATCATATAATTCTTCAATACTTCTCATTTTTCTTGGCCTTTTACTAGAACTTTTTCTGAAAGATGAGGATGCTTCACTAATGGGAGATGGTGATTGAGTATTCTCTTGAACAGCTATCATGGTCTCTTGCTCTTCGTCTTCAAAGTATGGAAAGAAATCATAACTTCCTTCTTCTTGTGCTTCCTATCTCCAAGTGGCTTTTTCATCAAACTTCACATCTCGACTCACAACAATCCTGCCATTAATTGGGTTGTACAACTTATAGCCTTTGGAATTTATATCGTAGCCAATAAAAACATGCTTCTCACTTCGATCATCTAGCTTAGATCTCCCTTGGTCAGGTGATAACTCCATGAAATATAGTTATTTGTACCCCATAGCTATGCTTAAAAGAATGCTTAGTTCTTGTGTATAATGCATATTTGGAAGGTTTTAAGCTTATATTTGTCATATTCTAATTCTAATACCTTCTTATGTGATATTGAGCAAATTGTGCTTATTTGATAAGTGATGAAATGGATTTGTATTTGTTATTGATTTGGTGATTTCTCTATATTAGGAAGAGCTCCAAACAAAGCTGAAATATGGAGAATTGGATCAACAAGTGGAAGAGAAAGATAAATTTGCATCTCAGCAAGCAACGGTGCGACGTTGACATGTTAATGTTGTGGCATTGGTGGATTCCCGTGCATCAGTACAAAGACCTGAGGCCAAAGCACCGCGGCGCAAGGAAGTGTATGCCACAACGTAGGTTACTTAAATATCTAGAGCGCTATGATGCTAATAATTGGACGCCACGGCATCTGTAACCCAATTATACGTGCCCTGCGACATTGGCATGTTTGCACTGCGGCATCCCCTATTTTTTTGCTTCTATAAATACTATTTTATTAGATTTTAGAAAGAGATTTTGTTTTAGTTTAGAGAAGCTGCGGCTAGGGTTTCGTGTTTGGAGGCTGAGGGAGCCTAAGGAGGCAAGGATGGAGGTCATCTTCCTTAGAGAAGTTGATTCAAGCATAAATGATGACATCTAATGAGTTTCCTTCCTTCTCCTTTCTCTTTTCTCTCTTCCTTGTCTTTTGAGCATGGTTTTTGGTTATAAATTTCGTGTTCAGTGATTAGCTGAGCTATATTTAGGGATTACTTTGGATTCTTATATGAATATTGATGTTTATGTAGTATTTTGAGTATATATTGATGTTTGGTTTTGTTCAATTATACGGATCTTAATGATTTTGATTGTTTGATCAGCTTTTGATTAATTTGATAAAATCTAATGAGCCTAAACCTAGAAATTTGAGTTTTAGATTATACTTATAGTTTATGCATGTTCGATTTCATTCAATTGGCTTGGATAAGTTAATTTGCTAATGGGATAGAAATATACCTCTTAGCCATGCATAGTGAGTGTTTGAGAATAGATCTTAACGAGTGGAGTTTGCACTAGTTCTCATGAAAACATAGTGAATTAGGTAAATAAAGCTATGGTTAATTGACCTAGACATAGACTTTTAACTAAAGTAGATTCTCAAGCTAACTTAACTATTCATTAATGTTGCTTATAAGAATTGCATATCATTAATTGAAGTATGAGGTGAAAAAGGATTCCCTAAATCTTTAAACCATTATCTTTACTTTCATATATCGCTTTTATGTCTTTAGATTAGTTTTACTGCACTTTTCTCTATTTTTATGTTCTTGAATAGAATTAATTAAGCTATTGGTTGGTACTTGGTTTTGGAAGTCAATATCCTCGTGAGAACGAACTTTACTCTATATCTGTATTACTTGAATGATCTGTGCACTTACAGTACATAAATGGTCTTAATAAGTTTTTGGCGTCGTTGCCATGGATATGGTTTAATCCCATATAACTAATATTAACAATGAGTTTAGTTAGTTCTAATTCAAGTTGTATATAGTTTGTTTTAATTTAAGTTTTCTTTATGTTAAATTTTAGGTTCAATAAAGAAGTCGTATGATCATAATCATACGAGGCCCTTCAGGGAATTCGTGACTCCTGAAAAGGAAAACCTTTGATCAAGTTCAAGAAGACTATTCATTCGCACAATCTATTTTGGAGACAAAGTCCTGCCAGGATTATAACGCAGGCCCTTCTTGGGAGGAACCCCAAGTTTATGTTAATTTCTTATCTTACTTTTTGCATAAATGAGTAGTATGTTGAATTTTGTATGTTAATATGTTTATGTTAATTATGTTAGTATGTTGTTTTTGTTAATATGTTAATAGGTAATATATGTTAGTATGTTAATATATTAGTGTATAGCTTTTGTTAGTTTTTATGTCTTTATTGTGTTAGCTTTTGTTTGTTAAGTTTTATGTCTTAATTATGTTAGTACTTATATATGTTAGTGTGTTAATTTAGTAGTTTTATGTTTTTCATTGTTTTTTTGTTTTAGTATGTTTTAAGTATTAAATATGTTAATATGTTGATTTTGTGGTTATATTATATTTGTGTTATAATTATAGTAATTTAGCTTTTTGAACAAGTTTTGCTGGTGCTAGTGACCCCTTTGAAGCAATTCCAGTAACAAAACTGTGTTTGTTGCAAGATTTAGTAGGCTGATCTCTCACACCGCAGCACAAGGCACCTAATGACGTGGCGCTAGAGTGATTTTTCTGTAGAATTCGGTAGACGAGCTTAACGCGCGACATTGGCAGTTAATGTCGCGACGTTGTACTCTATTTTGTACATATTTCTTTTATTTTTCATGTTTTTACAGATTTTAGTATGCTCAAATTAAAATGTGCTTAAATTTGATAAGTTTAGGTACCCAATGAGCCAATAAAAGTAAGGACTTTGTCTCACTTAGGTTTGGGGGAGTATTATTACGTGCTTTGATTATAATGATGTATTATGTGTGCATGTGATGATATTTACTGTTTGCAGTTGTGATAGCCACCATGTTTTCACGATTTTCTATTTCTTTGGCTATTATTAATGGGTTTGAAAAAAAAAATTAATTTTTAATATTATGCAAAAGATATTATGCATGCTTGATGAAAATGTTAAATTTATTTGAATGCATGATATATTGCAAAAATACTGGTGTTGTTATGGTTGTCCATTGATATGAAAGGTTGCTATTTGCTCCCTTTTCAGTGAAGCCTTATGTTATCTTGAAGTATGTGAAATAATTTAGTTATTTTTGATGCATTATTTACATTTCACTTAGATGCAAGTATAACTTTGAAAATGATAAAAGTGCATGTTTAGAGAATGTTTATGGATGTACATGTAGAGATTTTGATTATCCTAGAAATTATTTTGTAACTCTCTTGAGGCGAAATCCTAGATTGTGCATGATTGAGGAAATGATTAGGGCATTGTTTGGACCAATTGAGCCCTTCGAGCTTACCCTGAATGATTTTATCATAGGTTCCCTTTTGAAGCCTTATAATTGTTTGACCTTATTTGTTTTTCTACCACCATTGTGTTCGTTAACCTGTTAACCATTCTAATGCATATGAAAGCATGTCATTTTCTTCCTACCATCATTGTTTGTTGAGTACATAATATATTATTCCTAGAGGGAGTCTATTGATTAGGGGTATTAATGAATATTCAATACAAAATGAGCCTGAAGGAACCAGATGCAGTCAAAGAAAAAAGCATTGCTTTACAAAATAAATGAAAAAAAAGAAAATAAAAAAAGAGAAAAAGAAAAGCAAAGCATAAGAATAGAAAATAAGAAAAGCATAAAAAAGGTTCTGGCAAGTTTTCGGATCTCACTGTTGAATACCCTGATAATATCAGTTGGTGGCTCATGACTTGGAATAATATGTTTATGTTTTTCAATGTTTGTGTTATATCCTATCCTTTCTGGTCTTTCAACCATACCATTAGCCTAACATTACAAGCTATTAAAGTCCCTTTTGATCCTCAATTGTATGTGATTTACATTAGTGGAGAGAGAGTTGGATTACAATTTTGTGGATTTTATGATTTATATGCATGTATGTTTATAAACTTATCCGGATGTGTATGACTTGATAAGAAGTTTATTTTGCATGTTTGTGGGAAAATATGAATTGCATGAAGAATGACTGGATTGTTAGCATGTGAAGGATTGTTTATGTGTGGAGCTGATTATGAGGCATTAGTACTTTTTAAAGACTGATGCAATCATTATACACTGGTTGTGGTTTGATAAGAAAGAAGAAAGAAAAATTGAAATTATGATATATACTGAATGATATTTGAGAATGAATTGTCAAGCTTGTTTACTTAATCATACTTTGTTTTGCTCGAGGACTAGCAAAAATTTAAGTTTGGGGGTGTGATAATTCCATGAAATGTAGTTATTTGTGCCTCATAGCTGTGCTTAAAAGAGTTCTTAGTTCTTGTGCATAATGCATATTTGGATGGTTTTAAGTTTATATTTATCATATTCTAATTATGATGCCTTCCTATGTGATATTGAGCAAATTGTGCTTGTTTGATAAGTGATTAAGTGGATTTGTATTTGTTATTGATTTGGTGATTTCTTTGTATTAGGAAAAGCTCTAAATAAAGCTGAAATGTGGATAATTGGATCAACAAGTGGAAGAGAAAGTCAAATTTGCATCTTAGCAAGCAACGCCGCGGCGTTGGCATGTTAATACCGCGACATTGGTGGATTCCCTTGCATCAGTACAAAGACCTGAGGCCAAACCGCCATGGCGCAAGGAAGTGAATGCCGCGATGTAGGTTACCTAAATATCTAGTGCACTGTAACACTAATAATTGGACGCCACGATGTCTGTAACCTAATTGTATGTGCGCCGCGGCATTGGCATGTTTGCGCTGCGGTGTCCCCTATTTTTCTGCACCTATAAATACTATTTTATTAGATTTTAGAAAGAAAGTTTTTTTAATTTAGAGAAGCTGCAGCTAGGGTTTCGTGTTTGGAGGCTGAGGGAGCCTAAGGAGGCAAGGATGGAGGTCATCTTCCTTAGGGAAGTTAATTCAAGCATAAATGATGACATCTAATGAGTTTCCTTCCTTCTCCTTTCTCTTTTCTCTCTTCCTTATCTTTTGAGCATGATTTTTGGTTGTAAATTTCGTGTTCAATGATTAGCTGAGCTATATTTAGGGATTACTTTTGGATTCTTGTATATTGATGTTTATGTAGTATTTTGAGTATATATTGATGTTTGGTTTTGTTCAATCATATGGATCTTAATACTTTTGATTATTTGATCAGCTTTTGATTGATTTGATGAAATCAGATGAGCTTAGACATAGGAATTTGAGTTTTAGATCATACGTATAGTTGATGCATGTTCGATTTCATTCAATTGGCTTGGATAAGTTAATTCGCTAATGAGATAGAAATATACCTCTTGGCCATGCATAGCGGGTGTTTGAGAATAGATCTTAATGACTGGAGTTTGCACTAGTTCTCATGGAAACATAGTAAATTAGGTAAATGAAGCTATAGTTAATTGACCTAGACATAGTCTTTTAACTAAAGTAGATTCTCAAGCTAACTTGACTATTCATTAATGTTGCTTATAAGAATTGCATATCATTAATTGAAGTATGAGGTGAAAAAGGATTCCCTAAATCGCTAAACCATTATCTTTACTTTCATTTATCTCTTTTATGTCGTTAGATTAGTTTTACTACACTTTTCTCTATTTTTATGTTCTTGAATAGAATTAATTAATTTATTGGTTGATACTTAGTTTTGGAAGCCAATATCCTCGTGGGAACAAACTTTACTCTGTATTTGTATTACTTAAATGATCTGTGCACTTGCAGTACACAAATGGTCTTAATAAGTTTTTGGTCAGGTACATGAACATAAGCAACACTTCTAAAAACTATAAATGATTGACACTAGGTTTGGTCCCACTTCATGCTTCTTGTGGTGTTTGATCCTTCACATTCTTTGTTGGAGAGTGGTTGAGCTAATAAACTGCACAAGAAGTAGCTTTGGCCCAAAAATCTTTAAGCATATTTTTAGCTTTTAACATACATCTAGCCATATTAAGAACAATTCTATTTTTTTTCTCTGCTACACCATTTTGTTGTGGTGATCTAGGAACAATTAGAAGGCGACGAATTCCATTTATTTCATAAAATTCCTAAAATTCTTTATATGTAAATTCGCCTCCTCTATCAAATCTTAGAAACTTGATTACATAACCACTCTCTTTTTCTACAAGAACTTTGAAAATTTTAAAGGTTACAAATACTTCAAATTTTTGCTTTATAAAATAAACTCAAGTCTTCCTACTATATTCATCAATAAAAAGCAAAAAATATTTATTTTTACTAAATGATGAAGAATTGATTAGGCCACACACATTGGTGTGAACAGGTTGCAATGGCTTGGTTGCTCTTGTAGTTGCCTCCTTTAGAAAGCTTTCTCATGCATGTTTTCCAAGGAGACATGCTTCACATAATTGATTAGGATGGTTAATTGAGAGCATCCCTTTCACCATCTTCTTTTCTCCCAAGGCTTTGAGTGCTTCAAAATTAAAGTGACCAAATCGCATATGCCAACACCATGCTTTATGTTCAACATTGGCTTCTAAACACTTTGCTTGAATTGTGTTGAGATTCAATAGGAACATTCTATTTTTTTAAGCAAAAAGGCATGCAAAAGCATCACAATAGAGGAGGAAATCCCAACTAGGTTAGCACCTCAACCCCTATCAATCATCTACAGCACACCTAAAATTTATTAAAAAAAAAAGAAGAAATAAGAGAAGAGATCGTGGGGGGGGGCATGATCCTGACCCATGAAAAGAATCATCTAAATCTAAAGCTGGGAAGACCAATCCTATTGCGGAAAAAGCCTTCACTAATAAAAGAGGGGGCTAAGTCCCACCAACAAAATCCCTGAATAGAGGATCCGTAAGAGGCAAGTTTATCTGCACAGCTATTGCCTTCACGGAATATATGAGAAAAACCAAAGTTCATATTCCTAGTTAATAATAGACAATTCCTCCACCTATTCCTTAACCTCCAAGGAACTACATTGATGTTATTTAAAGCAGAAATAACTAATTGAGAATCACATTCAAGCCATAAATTATGCCATCCTTTTTTTCTCAGCAATCTCAATGGCAAACATTGCACCAATCAACTCAGCATGAAGAGCATAACAGATCCCAAGATTAATTGAAAAACAACCAAAAACTACTACACTTTTGTCCCTGAAAATGTCACCATAGGATGAAAGACCTGGAGAACCTTTAGCTGCCCCATCTGTATTACATTTAACCCAATTGCATAAAGGAGGATGCCAACAAACTTGTTTGATTGAAGGTGCATGCCTTGGATGACCATCAACTGAAAACTGCTTCAAGACCAAAAAATCAAAAATAGAATTTAACATAGTGCCAGAACTGGACTTGCCTGAGAGAGAAACAAAAGCAATAATCAAGTTCAAAGCAGATTTGATGGGAATTACTTTGTTGTCAAACCTGATCTTGTTCCTACAGTGCCAAATGACCCAAAAGATATTAATGTTACCAGCTGCTATTATATCTTTAATCTAGGAACTTAAACACTGATTGCATAAAGCAAGAATGGAATGAATAGATGAACAATCAAATGTGCAGTTAATAGTGCTACTAAACGAGCTCCACAAAGTTTTAGCAAATTTGCACCTAAAAAATAAATGTTCAGTAGACTCTGCAGCAGATCCGCATAAACTGCAAATAGATACCACAGTGCATCCTCTAGCTTAAAGTTGCTCATCTGTAGTCATGCGATTATGAATGATTCTCCACAACAAAAATGACTTAGATGGAGGGATGTAGAAGTTCCAAATTACCTTAGACCAGGAAGTAGTTAGGCCTTTAGGATTTTGAAAGATAAATGCACTCTTTAGAGATAAATAACCTGAATTTGTAAGACTCCATACTAGTTGATCTTCACAAGGTAGAACAGGAATAGAAACTTTCTCAATTTCATTCAGTAGAGAGGGCAATCTGTCAAGTAAAATAGCAGGAATACACCATTTCCCATCCTTAATAAAGTCACAAACTTTTACAGAAAGGGAGGGATGAACTTCATTTGGAACCTCCATCAGATCCATGACTAGTTTTGAAAGCCAAACATCAGTCCAAAATTTAATGCAAGATCCATTACCAAGCTGCCAGGATGTATTGCTTAAGACAGTGGGAAGGCATTTTCGAATACCAGCCCAAATTGAAGATTTGATATAATGCTTAACAGGGAGATTGTTTTTGAGAACTCTATATCTTAGGATGTTAGACCACTGATCCTTAGAAGAGATAAATTCCCAACTAAGTTTCAACATAGTTACATTATTTATTGCTCTAATAAATTTGATTCCTAAGCCCTCTTCCTGAACTGGGCTACAAACACGGTGCCAGACAATAATTACTATTTTCTTGGTTTGAATATCTCCAGCCCAAAGGAAATTTCTAATCCATCTATCCAAAGTTTTGAGAAAACTAATAGGCCAGGAGTAGATTCGAAAGTTGTAAATAAGCATGCCTTGTATGACAGAATTAATTAATTGTACTCTACCCATGATAGAAAGCAAAGAGCCTTTCCAAGAGGAAAGTTTACACTTGATTCTGTTAGCTATTGGTTGGAGGTGAATTTTTCTTGGCTTTCCTTGGAATAATGGAACTCCCAAATAGGTGAATGGGAGGTAGCCTGAGGAAAACCCAAGCATATTAGAATTGCATAACCGTCTAGCAGAAGAGAGATGACCTGCATAAAATTTGAATTTTTCTGAGTTGATAACTTGACCTGAGGCTTGCTCATATGCTTGAAAAAGAGAAATTAGGCTTTGCACGCTCTTCTTTGACTTCTGTAGAAGATCATAACATCATCCGCATAAAGAATATGACTTGGCATATTACAACCTCTAGGACCTACCATTAGTTGGAGCTGTCCCTTATCAACCAGCTTTGAAATCCCACGGCTAAGCACTTCCTTGGCTATACAAAATAGAAGAGGGGACAAGGGATCACCTTGTCTAACACCTCTTTTACAATTGAAGTAGCCAATAGCATGACCATTCACTGATATGGAGAGTTTTGCAGAGTTTAAGATTACCTTCACCTAATTACAAAAAGTTTGATCAAACCCGAATGCCTTAGAACTTGTAAGAGGAAGTACCAATCAATAGTATCGAAAGCCTTCTTAATGTTAATTTTTAGAGCTAATTGACCCCCAAAAGCTTTTTTTATCAAGCGGGTTGATAGCCTCAGATGCAGAGCAAACACAATCTGCAATTTGTCTTCCTTTTATGAAACTTCTTTGATTGACTGATATAATTTTTGCAGCAATAATGGCAAGCCTATCTGCCATCACCTTTGTAATGATTTTGAACTGAAAATTTGCTAAGGCTATAGGTCTAAAAAGTTCCACTTTATCTACCCCTTGCACTTTAGGAATAAGCGTTATAACATTGGAGTTAAGATTGGGCAATAGCCAACTCTCTTTAAAAAATTGAAGAACAGAAGCAAAAACATCTCCAGAGATAATATCCCAAAATTGTTGGAAGAAGAAACCCCCAAAGCCATCAGGACCAGGAGCACCATTTGCATTCATAGAAAAAAAAACTACATTTCTAACCTCCTCCATAGATGGCAGATTAGTTAACATATCATTATCCTCTCTTAAAACCAAAATAGGGATAACCTTGTCAATAAGATCATTAGACTGACACCTGTTCTCCGAGGTAAACAAAGATTGGTAAAAATTCAGAATATGCTCCTCAATATCAATTTGATTGTTAAGGATTTGCTCTCCATGTTTCAACATAGAAATTTGTTTAGTAACATGTCTAATCTTTGTTGTTTTGTAGAAAAATTCAGTGTTCCTATCCCCAAATGCATGCCAATTTATTCTGGACTTTTCCTTCCAGAACTCCTCCTCCCAACATAAGGCATGATGCAGCTTCAATTGAGCATCTTTCTCCTGGTCAAGCAGATCATCCGAACAACCTAGGAGGTCCATTTGGATCTGAATATGATCTACCAAGAACATGGCAGTGGAGACCTTAGAGTGCACATCCCCAAAAATACTCCTGTTCCAATCCTTTAATTTCACTTTGAGCAATTTGAGTTTTTGAGCCAAAACAAACATGGGATAGCCATATACATATTCTTTCCAAGCCTCAGTAATGATCTTGATGTTATCTAGATGAGTAGACCACATTTTGAGAAACTTAAAAGGTGAACTATGCCTTCTGTCCTCCTTTAACGGATTCAATAGGATTGGATAATGATCAGATTTGCTTTTAGTAAGTGTGCAATAAGAGATACTTGACCAAAATTGAAGCTAATTATCATTGCAAATAGACCTATCCAACCTTCTCTCAGTATAAGAACCTCCTCTTCTACCATTTGACCAGGTAAATTGAGCACTTCGAGTCATGATATGGGTTAGATTTAATGAACCTGTCCAAGACCTGAAATCTTATAAAGCTTTATCTGGCAGCCTAGAACCTCTTTGCTCATGAGATCCCAATATAGCATTAAAGTCACTAATGCAACACCACGGTCCCTGATGAGAAATCTGTAAATTATACAAATCGAGCCAGAGATTTCTTCTAATCCGAGCATTAGTTGTAGCATAAATAGCTAATATAAAGAGATCCTGACCATTCAACTTTATAGAGAAAGCAATATATTGATTGGAATTAGCTATAACAGTAGGTGCATACTGATCAGAACATAAACACCACAGGTTGGAAACAAGACCATTCCTATCATTCACAACAAAAAGATTCAGGTGCAGACTACTCCAGTAGTTAACAGGAATATGATCTTGAGTTATCCAAGGTTCAGAAATAAACAAGAAATCAGGCTAATGTGAAAGACAAAGCTTTTTAAGGACTAACCTTGTATCAAGGTTTCCAATACCTCTAGCATTCCAATACAGGAGCTTCATTATGCAAAGTTGCTAGGACCAGCCTTTGAATGGGCTCTACTAATCTGAGCTTTTGCAGCTTGATTAGCTTTCTTTCTCATATTCTTTTTTTGAGATTTTGACAGCACAACAGTATAATCATCAATAACAATTTGTTCAGGAATCTCAGATTACTCTTCCTCAGTTCCATCACTTCAAAATTTGGAAATTATTCTCATCTCTTGCTGAACTTTTGATGGCATAATATTGATAGGAGAAGAGATTACATGACCACTATTAAGAACTACAGCAGAGTTAGCAGAAAAACTGTTTGAAACATGGCTAATTTCATGCACCTGCAAATTATCATTACTATGGCAGGATACACCATCACCAACTGCTATATTTTGATATAAAGGTTGAACCTAATTCTGAATAGGAATAGCATCTCTGGACTCATCAAAAATAATTTTGATTGAATCTTCATTCTTATCAATAAAATTCTGATAGGTTATAGCATCCTCAATAACATTCTCAATTCTGTTAACAACTAGATCTAATTCCCTTCCTCTAAATTCTACATTAATAACACGATTCGGGCTAGCAATTGCATCCAACACAGCAGTATAAACAATATCATTACTAACTGCTCCACCATTATTAACAATGATATCTGCCTCATTATTGACAGCATCATTGTTTATATTCGACTGCACCAAATTTCTGTCTTCATTTAACGAAAGATCTTCAAATTCCACATTCACCCTATTAGAAACATTAGAGTTAATTCCAGCCTGCAGATTGCTAGTTTCACCAACAATGTTAACATTCAACGATTGAGGGCTTTTGTCAATAATAACTTCCTTCCCCTTATTCATACCAAGATTTCCTTCTTGATCAGGAACCTGAGGCGAAAAAGTTATCACCTGATCCTTAGGATCATTCGACACTACCTTTTTAGGGACATAATGAAGAACAAGTTTCTTGTCGATCAAGACTCCTTGATTCTCCTTATTTTTGACCATCTGCCTTTTTCTGCAATCTTCTATAAAGTGTCCAATGATACCACAAGAAGAGCAGAATGGTGGGAGCCTTTCATATTCAATATTAACAAGAAGGCAAAACCTTCTCTTTCTACAAGAATTTGTTCCCTAAGGTCAGAACTCATATCCAGATCAACTAAGATCCTTACAAAGTAGCCTAAGGTTTTGTTTATTGTAGCATCATCCAAAGATAGTGGAACACCAATACCTCTTGCAATAGCAAACAAGATTTTTGGTCTCCAATATTCTTTTGGAAGTCCAAGAATTCTAATCCAACATTGTGCATTTGTTTGCTTCATAAGATTTGGGCTGAAATCAGGTGTCCAAGAAAAGAGTCTTAAAATTCTAGGTTCGAGGTTCCAAGAACCAACTAAGCAAACCTTTATGAGATCCTCCGTTGATGAGAATGAAAACTCCAAGAACACCTTTCCAATTGGAATCATCCTCCATTGACTAATGGCTTCTATAGTTTCAATAACTTGCATCTTAAGTCATTTACCTTGATGGGAGAGTCACCTTTAGAAAGGATCAACCTACCATGTAGGTGATTTTTACAGCTTTCTACACCCGCGAGATACTCATCTTTTGGGATTTTAACAGAGAGTGCATCTCCTTTCATGCATGGAATAGGTAATTAGCTCAAGGGGATATCACATGCATTATTCAGGGCCTAAGCAAAAGTCTTTTTTTTTAAAGAGGGAGAGGAGGCGGAGGGGGAAGGAGAGGGGGAAGAAGTAGAATAGGAAGCAAGGAAGCTTCGTGGAATGATTGGACTGACAGCCATGGGAATATGCAACAAGCATTACATTTGAACAAACCCTAGCAGAGAGGGTTACCTGAAAATCTATCTTTATTGCATTGATAATAAGTGATTTTCTTAAATATTCTATTTTTTTTATAGACACCTTAGCAACTAAGTTAGCATTATGATCTCTAAGCCAAAGATAACAATCTTTCATATGAAATTCATATCCCTTCTCAACAAGTTGTCCCAAACTTAAATAGTATTTTTTAAGAGTACTGCTATATACAGTGAATGGAGACCACGAATCCTTCTACGAAAAACGTGGCCCAATAGCAAGGTAGTCAACGTTCATTTACTCTTCTTTTTTATCAAGAAAAAAAATAAAAAGGAAAAAAGCTGCCAAAACGGTATTTATTTGGCATATCTTGAATCATTCGTGTGTCATTTTCATGAATTACGTTCGTGGGAAAAAGCATTTTCCATTTTTTAATTTGGGTACATAGTAAACATTGTTAACTAACTTGTGACCACCATCTTTAAGAGAAATTAAAATGGTACCTTTGCCTTGAATTTGGACTTTGAGGTGTCTCTAAATGAAACATTACCCTTCACCTTTCATCAAGATCCACGAATTTTTCTTTGTAGTCACACATATGATTGACTGCACCATTGTCAAGATAACACGAGCTCTTGTCATCTTTTTCATCATCTTTGAGTGCTAACAATAAGGTTGGATCTTCAACCTCTTCTTTGTCAATAATGTTGGCTTTTTCTTCAACACCATTAATACTATAATGACATTCTGATGCATAATGCCCAAATTTATGGCAATTGAAACATTCAATATTAGACTTGTCATACCTTCTCTCATTTGTTCTAGGATAGTTGTCTCTTCCTCTAATCATTCCTCTTCCACGGCCCCTAGTTGAATGATGGCTTGTTTCTTGATTGTTGGAATTGTCACAATTGCGTCTTCTTCTTCCACCTTGGCTATAACCACGTCATCTTCCTTGTCCACATCCACGTCCTCTTTGACTCTTGTCTCCTCCATCATCTTACAATGAAACTTTGACTTTGAGGGCTTGCTCCAAAAGCTTATTTTTCCTTTTTAACAAATTTTCTTCTTCGGCTAGTATAGCCCCAAACAACTCATCAATAGTCATGGTGTCTAAATCATTTGAATTCTTAAAAACACAAGTCATATAATCAAACTTTGGAGTCAAAGAGCGAAGGATCTTATCTTTCACATGATCATCTTTAATGTTTTCACTATACTTTTTCATTTAATTAACATTCACCAACACCTTTGAGCTATAATCCGAAAAAGTTTTGGATTCCGTCATGTGTAAAGCTCCAAACTCACATCATAAAATTTGAAGTCGCACCTTCTTAACCTTGTCTACACCTTAGAGAGACTTTTATAAAATTCCCCAAGCTACTTTTGCAGTGGACACATTACTCACCTTCTTAAACATCAAATCATCCAAACCTTGATGGATGAGGGACAAGGCTTATTGGTCCTTTTTGTTTAACTTTGTCAATGTTTCATTCTCATTTTGAGACAAAGTGACCTCATTTTATGGCTTGGTGTTGCCACTCTCTACAATCTTTCAAGCATCTTGTGATCCAAGCAATGCATTCATACGATGAGACTAAGCTTCATAGTTATCTTTTGTAAGACGAGAGAATTGAAATACCATTCCATTATTTGTCATCACTCAAATCTCACTAGCTTTGATACCACTTTGTCAGTGTGAAAGAATAATAAAAGAGACACTTTGTAATTTTTTTTATTTCTTATTCAACAAACTCCAAAGTACATAGGATACTTATAGAAGTGAAAGAGACCTTACACATTATATAACTCTCCCTAATTAACAATAGTATTTTTTCTTTAACTCATGAAATAAATCATCTTATAACTACATAACTCCAATGAAATAATTTTTCCTAATGACATATAACACACCATAATTCTTCATTACTCATAGAATAACTCTCATAACTTTCATAACTCACAATAACTACCACATCAAAAATCACATGACCACCAAAATTCTATTAACTTCAAATTATTATTTTTAATCAACATGTATTGCTATGCTCAATTAAATAATCAAGATACAGATTATGTAAGATGACCCTCTGCCCTGTCATAATCCCAATACCTGGCCCTTCCTCATCAACTCAAAATTATGCCACTTCCTTATCCTAGATCACTCCTTACACTAGCCTCTATACCTATCTACACTCAAATCACAATCTAATCACCATTCAATCCTTCTTAGGCCAAGAATCCTAAGACCTATCTTCGACCAAAATAACATACATTGTTTAGTTAGCGAATCATAGAAATATGTTCATCAAGAAAGGGTGAGAAGTATTAGAAGTTACAACAAGTTGACAACTTAGTTTCCACTACACCACTCTGATTTATATAACCCTTAAGTAAGAGTAACCCTAAATATCATGATTTATCAGGGGTTGGGTTTTCTAATTGGACACTAACACAGAGAGGTGCTTACATAGTTAATGATATTTCACATTCTAAACAAACTAAGATGTGGGGAACCAACTCAGTTGGTGATCATTGTTGTATACAAAAATGAGGGAATAAGTATATCTATCCTGTCGCCATCCAAAATAGGTATCTACTTATACACTTAGGCTTAGGTACTACATGATAAAAACAGGTTGGGACTTCTGGTTGGCCTGGATCAAGGGCTGACAAAAATAGAATTTTATTATCAAAATAAGGCAGCTTTTCAAAAACAAGCCGGGATTTCATTATGGCTCATAAAATCCTACAAATTTGAATTAGAGTAGCCTTATCATTTTTCTTTTATGAGAAATAAACCTGATTCTAATTGGAGTTAAATAGCCAAAATTATATAGCAAAAAGCAACAGCTGTCACAAATTGGATTGCAGATTTATCAGAATTTGTACTGACTTTATACACTCCCCGAGAATGCATATGAAACACATAAATCTTGAAATTCTTACAGAATGAAGAGTTGACTTTCAGTTTTTAAATGCAAATAAGTCTCAGGTGAATTGGACCTGTAAAGGAGATTTTATGCAGTCTGGTTTAAAGGATGTCAGGACCCCAAATTCTGCTGGGTCAGTCCTAACTTCAAATCAACACTGGTATTATTTGAAATGTGCAAAAATTCTGAAATTTAAATCAAAAGTGGTTCTATTTCTTGGCTTTTAAATGAAACAAGTGGCATGAAATTTGAGTTTTGGTAACCCAAGTTATGACACAAAACTTGCAAGCTATCAAAGTCATGACAACATAAGATATTTTGCAACCCAAGTGTTTGTTTTAACAGGGTAACACTTAAAAATACTCTAAGAGTAGATACAAACACTTAACAAAAGCTTATAATAACCTACTAAAGATTTTTCAAATTTTAGAATAGTAGATAGAGATGAGAAGGTTTAGTTCGCAGTGTTCTTAGTTAGATTTTCTTCAAAGTTCATTAACCTTCTGACTTTCAAGTTTGTGTCTTTGTATAGGCTTCAAATATATAATTGTTGGATGGTTTAAATGGTAACTGTACTTATTGGTTGCAGGTGACTATTATTTTATTTTTTTCTTGTTGAGTCAACGTGCCAATCTTTAAGTGAGATGATTAAGCAACTTTCTCACAAGCAACCTTCTCATGAACATTCTCAGCATTAAACTTCTCACTGAACTCTCTCAACTAACTTTCTTATCCAACTTTCTCAAGGTTGAATACCTTTAATCTTCTCATCTTTTAATTCCACCATGTTCTTTTTGATTATTCTTGATGATTCTGATGGTAAAAGCTTTATTTGTAAGTTTGAATTCTTGATGATTGTGATAGTAAAAACTTCATTTTTAAGTTTGAATTCTTCTTAAGTTGAACCATTGTGGGAGTTCTTCATTTTGCTAAACTTTCTCATGTTCTTTAGGAACTTTCTTAAGTTGCATTTGAACTTTGTTAAGTTAGAAATTTGATCTTCTTACCCTTTTCTAATTGCCCAGTAAGCTTCCTTGAAACTTGTTTAGTCTTAAAAAACTTAATAACAGTAAGAATTACTCCACAAAGATCATGTTAAACTGATTCAGGCATTAGGAATATTCAACCATTACTTAATATAGTTGTTATAATCAAAACTCAATATGCAATCTAAAGCACGAAAAAGCTTTGGAGCTTATACTACTTTAATCCTAGCTTCACCAATGGGTGGTACAATCAGCAAAAGAGGAATTTCAATATTGCCAATGATAGGTCCAACAGACCTCCACTGAAGTGACAATTATGTGACCAATATGGACACATTGCAAGGTTTTGTCCTGACTTTATGCAACATAAATCTTGTCCTTTAGCAAACTTTGTCTCACCTACTATGCCTACAACAAACAACTAGATTCTTGATACTTGTGCCATTCATCATGTGACCACTGATTTTAACAATCTTAGCAATTACTCTCAATATGATGGTCCAGATGAAGTCATCATTGGAGATAGTTTAGGGTTGAATATCACTCATGTTAGCTCAACTCACCTCACTGCCCCAACGACTAGCTTTGCATTAAACAATGTTTTATGTGTTCCTCAATCTAACCAAAATCTTATCTTTGTTTCTAAAATTTGTCAATCAAATAATGCATTTGTTGACTTTCACCCTTGTTCTTTCTTTGTGAAGGATCATACAATGGGGGCAATTTTAATACGTGGTCAAAGTAAAGAAGATCTTTACCCCATCCAACATCAACTAAGCCACCTAATCTCTCCACAAGCTCTGTCCACAACATGCCCGTCATCATTTCAATGGCATGCTCGTCTTGGCCATCCATCCACCAAAATTATTCATCAAGTTCTCAAGCATCACTTTCCTTCGAGCAAATTCCAAGCTTCATTTCATTGTCTTTCTTGTCAATTAAATAAAAGTCATAAATTGCCTTTCCATGATTCTAATGTAATAACAACTTCCCCTTGGGAACTCATTTATTTTGATGTATGAGGTGTTAGAATTTTTATTTACTAGCATAAATTATATTATAATTTTATAAAACCTAGATCAATTGGATGTCAAAATTATTAAAGCATTTTATTTAGCTCAAATTGTGATAAGTATTGTTAATGAGCCTATTATTGTTAAAACACTGCTTATATATATGTGAGTTTTGTTTTATGAGTCCTGTATATAAGTTTGCCATAATGGGTAGGTTTAACCCATTTTAGTTATTCTATATATACTGGGAGAGGCCTTTATTCCTAGTTATTCTAGTGCATATAGTTATCTTATTGATACTAATGCGTAATTGACTACTATGGGATAAGAATAGTATCTCTCCCTAATCGAGATTAATTTTAAAGGTTTCAACAATGACTTCCTCATCGGCACCTTTTCAAGGTAATCCTAAAACTATTTATATATTTTGATATGTCATAATTTTTGGGATTAATAGATTCAGAAAATTTAATCTGGGAATTTTTTTTAACAATTGATATCAAAGATGTTTTAATCCTAATTGTGAATATCAATTTTTTTTATTTTACCTAAAAATCATATAAGGTTTAAAATTGAATAAACCTGAAATCTTATCGTATGTGATGTATAATTCAAAAAAAATTGAGATCGATTTCAAAAATAAAATTAGGGCTTTTTACATCTAGATTTGGGGAATCTATATACATAAGAATTATGTTAAATGATAAAGCAACCAGTGAGAACTTCTCAAAACAAATTTGTGAATTTTAATTCATTTTTGTTTAAAGCTAATTTTTTTCTAGACTATTTTTCAAAAATCAATTTAATGGTTTCGTAGATCTTGATTTTCCAAATCCAATGACACTAGAATTGTTGTTTTTTACGGAGAATTGAAGATGAAATCATTGAAAAACTGAAAACCCCAAATTTCATTCTCTACGTTCTTTGAACCTTTTGTTTTGGAAATTTTCAAAATTAAAGTTGGAGTTTTGTAGATCATTGTATTTCGAGTTCAATGACACCAAAATAATTGATTTTGGTTAAGAAACAAAGAAGAATTGGTGTGTGACCAACAAATCAAGTTCTGGGTTTTGTAACGGGTTGCACGACCCTGATCAGCGTAAACGGGTAAGAATTTGTTATTTATTGATATTTTGTTAATAATGTTGCATTGGGGATTGTGTTGATGATGCACTTACCTTATCGGTTTGTCCTCATTAATATGATTCCTGAGGATTTGTTAAAGGCATTAAGGTTGTGCCCTTAGAGTTCTCGGTATCCTCTTAGTACTAGCTTTAGAGACATGATTTTGATGTTCATGAGAGTCTACTCATGTGTTATAATTCGGGACCCTTAGGCGAGATTGCAATTGCATGAGGAAGCTCCATTATGGTTATTTGCTTAAATATTATACATGTTGATATGCTTGACAAAATCTCCCTTTAATGTATTGTTCTTTCAACATTATCAATGCAAATGAATGCTTTAATGAAATTAAATGGGGCATATTATGAGGATTGGGTGGATTTTGTGAAGTTGTTTCTTATTGTCTCTAATGTTGATGCTACTCTCACTGAGGATGAACTTCAGGGACCCACAAATTCATCTTCTGCGACAGATAAGAAAAAGCATGAAAAGTGGGTTCAATCCAATAAAATCTATTTAATGACTATGAAGTATAGCATGGAAAATACTATTAAAGAGAGCATTTCTGAAACAAATAATGCTAAGAAGTTTCTCAAATTTGTTGGTGAGAAATTCAAGAAGTTTGATAAAACTGAAAAGGTCTACTACCTCTCTTTGTTGACAAAGACTACATATGATGGCGTGAGTGGTGTTGGTGAACATGTTTTGAGCTTATGAACTAGTACAACAAGTTAAGGTCCATGAAAGTGGAGTTGGGAGAGGATTTCCTAATCTGGTCCGTGTTTGAGTCTCTTCTGTCTAGTTTTGATGTTTTGAGCACTACTTACAATGCTCAAAAGGAGGAGTTGACTATTGATGAGCTTATATTTGTTCTTACTCAAGAGGAGTAGACCATGAAGAATGGCAAGGCCCATAGTGTTCAGTTTGCTTCCCACAAGAATGGTGACAAGAAGAAGAAATTTGTTAAAGGGAAGAGCAGTAAGCCCCAATTCAAGGAAAAGAGGAATGATAAGCCTAGATATCTTTCTAGGTTCTGGTCCTGGTGAGTCTTCTGGTGTTAAGCCTAAATATCAATTTAATGGATATTGTAAGTTTTGTGATATATATGAGCATAAGCAGTTTGATAGTTTGAAGTTTAAGAGCTGACTTGAGAAAAGAAAAAAAAGGTAACCCCTTGGCTCTATTGTGTTTTGAATCAAATCTAGTTGATGTTCCTTCAAACACCTGGTGGTTAGATACTGGTGTAACTATTCATATTACAAATTCATTGCAAGAATTCAGAAGCAAGAAGAGACCAAATGAAGGAGAGTTGATGATCACAATAGGAAATAAAGTTAGAGTCAGAGTAGAATATATAGGGGTGGTTTCTTTAAAGTTGTGTACTGGACATGTTTTAGCTTTAAAGATACAGTTTATGTGCCTTCTATGAGGAAGAATTTAGTTTCAGTTTCAGTTTTAAATAGTTGTGTCTACTTTTTTCCATTTTAGTAATGAAAAGGTTTCTTTATATTCTGATTCTACTCTTGTTGGTTCTAGAGTCCTATCTAATGGTCTATACATGTTGGATTTTGATTCCCTTTCTATTAATCAACGACATTCAGATATCAATAATGTTGTTAGGAACAAGCGTGGTAGAGTTGCTAAATTTTTTTCTATGTTGTGGCACAAACGTTTAGGACACATCTCTAGGGAGAGAATGAAGAGATTGATCAAGGATAATATTCTTTATGATCTAGACTTCTCTGATTTTGATACCTGTGCTGATTCTATAAAAGGGAAACTACAGTTAGAACTAGGAAGAGTGAGGTTACTAGGAGTGAAGGAATACTACAGTTAATTCATATAGATATTTGTAGGCTCATTACTCCTATTGCTATGGTCATTTTTAGGTACTTTATCACCTTTATTGATGACTTCTCAATATACGGGTGGATTAATTTGTTATGTGAGAAATCCGACTCTTTAGATGCCTTTAAAGCATTCAAAGTCATTGTTGAATTGAAGTTTAGTAAGCAAATCAAATGTGTGAGGTCTGATAGGGGTAGTGAGTACTATGGCTGATATGATGAAACTGGTAGAAATCTTAGATCTTTTGCTAAGTTCTTACAAGACTGTGACATTGAGGCATAATACACTATGCCTAACATTCTGTAATAAAATAGAGTTGTAAAAAGGTGAAACTTTACTCTTATGGATATGGTGAGATGTATGCGTAATCATTAATTCTACTATTCTAGAATTCTTGTGGGGAGATGACTTGAAGACTGCTGCTTATATATTAAATCATGTGTCAAGTAAATTTGTACTGAAGACTCTGTATGAGCTTATGGTAAGCAAACAGCCTACCTTAAGACATTTTTGTGTTTGGGATTGTAGGACAGAGGTGAGACCTTATAACCCATATTTAAATAAGCTTGATCCCAAAATCATTAGTGAGTTCTTCATTGGTTATTGTATTGGCTTAGGGGGTTCTGGGCTCTATTGTCATTCTCATACTAATAGAGTTATTGAATTTGATCAGGCTGTCCATTTTGAAGGGGACTTAGAGCATGGTGGAACTCAAGAACTGCGTATTATTGATTTTAGAGAGGGGCATGTTATTGGTCCTATTCCTATTGTTCCATTTCCAGGGATATTGCCATCTCCTTTTATCCATAATGATGATGTTATTGATGCTATTGATAATGTCGATATCCCTCAACAAGTCAAAAATAATGTATAGAATTCAAATGTTATTGCAACTCCACTAAAAAGATCTGAGCGGGTTCCTATATCCACCAAGTCTATTGATTCAGGGATTATGTTGTATACCCACAGGAGTATGAGTTTAATTCAGTTGAGGATTTTGATCTTATTTCCTTTCAAGAGGCCACGGTTAATCTTGATAGTACACAATGACTGGTGGTTATAGAGGATGAGTTGGCTTCTATGAGAAAGAATAATGTTTGGGAATTGGTGGAGTTTCCTACTGGTTGTAAAATTGTTGGTTGAAAATGAGTTTTTAAGACTAAACGTGATGCTAGAGCTGAAATTGAGAGGTATAAGGTCAGACTTGTTGCTAAGGGATATAACCAGAGGGAAGACATTGACTATAAGGAGACTTTCTCACTAGTATCCACTAAAGACTCTTTTCGTGTTGTGATGGCATTGGTTGCTCATTTTGATTTGGAGCTTCATCAAATGGATGTTAAGACTACCTTCCTAAATAGTAATTTGTATGAGGATGTGTATATAGATCAACTTGATGATTTTATTGAAGATAGTAGAGATCATATGGAGTGTAAATTGAGAAGATCCATTTATGGATTGAAATAGGCTTCCAAGTAATGGTATTTGAAATTTGATTATATTGTTGGCTCCCTTGGTTTTAAAGAAAATACCGTTGACTAATGCATTTATCTAAAGTTTAGTAGGAGTAGATTCATCATTTTTGTTTTATATGTTGATGATATATTGTTGGCTAGTAATGATGTTAATTTTTTGTATGAGACTAAGCAGATGTTGACATCACATTTTGATATGAAAGATCTTGGTGATGCCTCTTTTGTATTGGGCACTGAGATTTACCATGACAGATATCGTGGTATTCTTAACTTGTCTTAGAAAGCTTATACTAAAAGGATTTTGAATAGATCTAATATATGAAATCTTATAATCCTTGTGCTGCGCCCATTCAAAAGGGTGAAAGACTCTCTAATACGCTGCACTCATTCAAAAGGGTGAAAAACTCTCTAATACCTAGTGTCCTCAAAATGATAACAATGTTACTGAAATGGAGAAAGCCATATATGCTTCTGTTGTTGGCAGCCTTATGTATGCTCAAATTTGTACACATCCTAATATTGCTTTCGTTGTTAGTTTACTTGAGAGATACTTGAACAAACATGATGTGGCTCATTGGTAGGTTGCAAAACGAGTTATGAGATATCTACAGAGTACCAAAGATTATATGCTTACCTATTAGAGATCAAATCACCTTGAGGTGAGAGGTTATTTTGATTCTGATTATGGTGGTTGTCCAGATGACCACAACTCCACATCAAAGTATATCTTTATGCTGGCAGGAGGAGCTATTTCTTAGAAGAGTGTTAAACAAAAACTTACAACTACTTTCACTATGTAGGTAGAGTATATAGCTTGTTATGAGGCTATGCATCAAGCGATATAGTTAAAAATTTGATTACTAAATTTCGTATTGTGGAGAGCATTTCCAGGTCTCTTACTATCTATTATGATAACTTTGTCGTAGTATGCTTCTCTCAAATTAATAAAAGCTTTAAGCACTCAAAGCATTTTGATACAAAATACATGTTTGTTAGATATAATAAGATTCAGGAGTTTCAGACTCGTGTCGGGCATATCCCTATAGAACTTATGGTTGTAGACCCTCTAACTAAAGGATTAGCTGTTAACGTTTTTGTTAATCATGTAAACCATATGAGTATAGTGAGGTCTTTTTTTGATGTTTTGGGTTAGTGAGAGTTTGTTTTGTAATTTTGTTGAAACCTCATTTTATTATTATCTCTCGAGACCTTGAACAATTATATTATTATTATTATTATCGTTGCAATATAATATTGTTATTATTATTATCTGCGTAATTTTATTTGTTTATGATATGGCATGTTGTGGAGACATTTTTGAATCAGTCTCATTTTTTTATTGTGCTAAGATACTTGTTAAATATCAGAAAGCATCTTGAGCCAATGCTTGGGATTATTTTGTTGGAAAATGCACTTTGTTCACTTATTGACATGTAATTTTGATGTGCTTTCCCATTACCCATATATTACATTTTGTTAGGTCATTGGGATATGAATATCTTATATGTATGATATTAGTACTCCTTCGAGTAAGATTTTCTGTTTTGTTGAGTTGCTTGTACTCTCATTTTGAACCAGTTGTTAAGAGTACTGACTCGATTTTGACGTCATGTTATGGTTATATATTGTTTGATTGATATGGAGAATTATTTTCTTATTGAAATAATGTAATATGACTTATGCCGTCCAAGTGGGAGAATGTTAGAATTTTTTATGGACTAGCAAAAATCATATTACAATTTGATAAAAACCAGATTAATTTGGATGTCAAAATTATTAGAGCATTTTGTTTAGCCTAAATTGTGATCAATATTGTTAATGAATCTATTATTATTAAAGCACTGCTCATTTGTGGGTTTTGTTTTATGGGTCTTGTATATGAGTTTGTCATAATGAGTAAGTTTAACTTATATTAGTTATTCTATATATACAAGGAAAAACCCCCTATTTCTAGTCACTCTAATACGTACAATTACCCCATTGATACTGAAGCGTGAGCGACTATTATCAGATAGGATTAGTATCTCTTCTCACCAAGATTAATTTTAAAGATTTCAATAATGACTTTCTTATCGCCGCATTTTCAAAGTAATTTTAAAATTATTTATATATTTTGATATATTATAAATTTTAGGATTAATAGATCAGGGAATTTTTTTTTAAAATGAGGACCTTCTTCAGTTATTTCTATCAATGGTTTTCGTTATTACGTTTTTTTTTTGTGGATCACCTTTTTGTGATCACTTTGCTCGCTATCCTTGGATATATGCATTAAAATTTAAAAGTGATGTCATTATTATTTTTCCAAAATTTCATGCTCAAATTGAAAAATTCTTTAATCACAAAAATTCATTCAATTTACTATGATGGTGACATAGAATATTTCAAACTGAAGCCTTACTTTAGTCAAATGGAATTTCCAACTTTATCTCATATATATCTAATTCTTAATTTTTGAAATTATTTTTATAACTTTTCCCTTTTTATTTTCTATTTCTACTCTACTTTTAAGCAATTAAAATTCCCAAAAAAATACGAAAATTATCAAATAAAGTTATTTTTATCTAAAAAATTTACCATAATTTTATTTATTTATTTTAGCTTAATTATAAATTTTGGCTATTTTTATAACTTATTTTAATTTTCTTTACTAATTTTGTGCTAATTCCTTTGAACTAACTTGTGTGCTAAACCTCTATCCGCCTATAATTACAATAAATTTACACAATAAAAATTAATTAAATTATTATCTAATAATGATAATTTTTATTTAAATAAATTGAGAGGAGAATGTTACAAAAATAATTGAAAATAATGATAAAAATATGAATAAAATAAAAGGATAATCATACTAACACAGGAATTCTGACATCGATAAATTAAAGTCAAACACAATTTAAATACATAGCAATCCTTCGTAAATATTCACAGCATTTAATTGCATGAGTATTAACCAATGCAAGTACTTGCAATCATAACACACGAGAAAAGTAAATAGAACTATTTGAAGTAGCTCCAATCACAGGATGGGACAAATACTGCCTCCTGGCTTATGGGTATTTCTTTTTGCTTCCTCAAGGTCTCGTTTGAGTTTCTTAATTTCATAATCTAACCTGATTTGAGTTGACTTAGCATTGTCCTCTACCTTCAGTCTTGCAGTTTTCTCTTCTGCCAATTGTTGCAAAAGATTCGCATTTCCTTCTTTAAACTTTGATTCAACCTGCAGAACAAATTTATTACTTGAAAGAACAAAAGAACAATAATGGAGTAGTACTCAACTTCAACCCTTTATGTCATTTATTTTTTCTCCCATCTTTTAGTCATCAAAAGGCTATAAAATCGGTCTCAGATATCCAATTTGTAAAACAAGATTGCCATACAATACCCAAAAAATATTTAAGTAATGTTATTACTTAATTTATGATAATAAGTAAGATTAAATCCTTAAAATTGCATATTCTTTTCAAAATAACAATGATTCAGTGCAACAAAAAAAAACATAAAATAACAATTCATGATATGGACACTATGGTTGATAATCAAAAGCAAAGAACAATACACAATAATTTCAATGCATTTGTTTAGTGTAAAATAATATTTAAGTATATGTTGGTTTTTGATTATCCCATATCTGCTTATTATGCGCTACGTGAGTGTATATGTGTGTGTGCAACTATAACGCTACTTTCAAAATTTCCATAAAATCAAATATTATATCCCAATGTTTAACTTTTAGTAAAATAAGATAAAATTCAAGTGAAATGAAATGATAATTATCAGAAGATATAGAGATAAAAGGTACCGTCTCAGTAATTCGTTTTAGCATGTCATCATATGATTGTTGCATTTCCTTTTTAAACTCCAATATCTTTGCTTTTGAATACCCTTCCAAGGAATCAACTTCTCTTTGTTGGTTATGCAGCTTCATTGCTCCCTCCTACAGTCAAGTGAATAATTTAGTGACATCATACACATTATCTGCCAATATTTTAAGAAACAAGTTTGTCAAAATATGCAAAACCTTCACCTTCAGTTCTACAAATAACTCGTTTGTATAAGGTCGTCCACCATTCTGTGATATAACCATGTTTACAAGTAAGAGAAGTTGTTGAACTTGTCCAAGCCGCTTTTTTTCATCCTTAGTCTTATTATCAAAAAGCACACAACGATTGCCACATAGAGCAAGAATTTCCTGCAGCAATGTTAAAACTCAATCGAAATCAACAGAATTCTTAATTTCCCACTTAAGGTTTGGTACCTAGGAAAATCTTATATTCCAAGATATTCAGGAAATACTGGGGAAGACATCTCCAAGTTATTTTATTTTTAAGCAAACTAATAGAGTGCAAAAATAAACAAATATAAAATGATGATGCTACAACTAATCTTTTTCGATAAGAAAATATAAGTTTAATAAAAAGGCACCAACAGGAAACATACCATGTTAACTAGAACCTTACAATGCCGCAAACCACTCCAACAAACTAGACTGCTAGACGACCACAAAATTGAAAAAAGCATATAACCTCAACCCATGCCATTGGGCTAAAAACCAAATTACTAGTAACACCATTTAGAGCAAGGTCTTTTTTAATGGCTTCTCCTAAGTTTTTCTTAAATCTTTCTCTAAAATTTTAAATTAAAAAATTCAAGAACTTCCAATGAAAGATGAAAGTGAACTACATAATTAATGTTCCAAGTTATACCAACATGCGACAGGGTAAGTGCAACAATATCTAAAGAATGTTTCAGTTGTTTAACTATATCCATATTCTTTTTCCTTTAAGTTAAAATAAGAAATTTAATTAGAGATATGAAAGAAACAAACAAGTACAAGGATAGAATATAAGATGACATCCAAAGTAGCCCAGGCAAGTTAATTGAGTAAGCAAAAAGTTTATCAATATCTCTGCATATCCATATGTTAAATCACCTAAATACTTTAGATGGGAGTTGAAGAAGCCTTACTATAGATTTGCTTTACTAGGTAGTTCAAGTGGGCTTGTTAATGATTTGTACTGTCCATTTTCTTTTCCTTTTTAAGAGCCTCAAGTATGCACACTTAATGGGCAACATGAAAAAGTTGTATTTGAATGACTAAAATTTTCACAAATAGTTGAATGCTCAAATAAATCTACCACAAGTTTAACCTTAAAAATTATTATATGTTCAAGGATATGAGAATCCAAGATTGAACTTACAACGACTAAACAAGCTCATAGTAAGAACCTCAACAAAGTTTAATAGATGAAGAGAGTGATCCAATTAAGGGGGAAAGTAGTAGTTAATGTAGGTGATAATACTAAGAAACCTTTAGAGGCTTTGGAAACTCGTGACCTAAATAATCTTCAAGTGTCTCGTCATTTTCTTCCAGTTCATCCCCTCCAGTGAAGACTGCAATCATGTAGTCAGTAATTTTGTTTCCAAACAAAGTCTGTAGGCTATGTAAAGCAGCCTCTTCTTCTTGAGAAAAACGAGTTTTGACAGAGAGCACTACAAGGATGGCATGGATTCCATCCTTGGCCATATCAATACATTTGACTATTTCCTTCCCAACAAACTCAGGTCCAGCAAATAGTCCTACAAAACTTTTTAAGGTTAGATTGTGACATAATAAAAATATGAATAGGCAGATGAAGGAATAGTTAAGCAATCAAACTTCTTCAACTTAAAAGGAGACAGAATTATGTAATGATAAGTTACCATGCTTTACCTGGGGTGTCAATAACATTAATGATTTGTCCATCTCTTAGAACAGTGCAATTCGCAAGTGCTCGTTACACCAGAGGAGCTTGCCTTCGACTTGAAAACTTTCTTTCCAAGAATGGTATTACCTGTTGCACTCTTGCCATTGCCAGTACGTCCAACCAAGACCAATGTCCGAACATCATTATTTGATGAAGCTCTATCCATCATATAAATTCAGGTTACTACTGCAAGGACAAAAAATATCCTGAATAAACTAGTAACAACAAAACACACATTTAAGAAAATGAAAACCAACAAGTTTCCAAACATCAGGCAGCTCCCAATCAACAGCGTGTGTTAATTTAAGTAGCACCTTAAACAAATCAATCATGTATTCCAAGTCATCTTTGACAATTTGGATAATAGCAAGCTAAAATTTGTTATATCTTCCACACAAAGTGATCTTTTTTACAGAAAAAACACGCTATAAGGCTTGCATGCCCTGAAACAGTTTGAAAAACTTGTGCGTGTATGTGTCTATATATATATAGAAGAAAAGGAGGAAGAAGAAAAGAAAAAAATACATTCTATGTTGTTTCAACTTTCAAGTGCATGTGCGACTGTTTGATTTTTCTAACCTTGAGTGCTTTTTTTATATGCTCGAGAACCAAGCATGGCTTGCTTGAGAAAACACAAACAAAAAATCCAAGCAACATGAAAAGGAAAATTGAAGTGTTTGAGAGTAGTAAGAGAGTAATATACCTAAACTAAGGGTAAAAGAAATGACAGAATAAAAAGTGAAACTTGGATTAGAAGAACAGAAGTGTGTTGCAAATCCAACTCTTGGAAGGCGTGAGAAAAGAGAAAAGGAAACCAACCCAAACAAAATAAAAACCCACAGAATCAACAAAAAGAAAGTTCCTCAAGCCTACATGTCAGATTCAAAGGTCACTTTTCTTACCCCCTTCATTATTCCACTTATATATATACCTTCTTGTAAAGCTAGACAGTCTTCAATACGAAGCTATCATTTGAATTTTGTTGATGATATGTGCATGAAGTGATGTTTCTATCTGATTGAAACACCAATAGTAGTTTTGTCTGATGTTTTTGACATGAAGGACCATGTCTTGTCAGAGATGTGTACCAAAACGAAATGTTTTTATTCCATTGGTAGAAATGTGTACCAAAACGAAATGTTTTTATTCCATTGGTAGAAATATCCTATTCCATTAGTAGAATATGATGAGAAGGAATTTCGTACAAAACATAATCAGTTATTACGTACTAAGCCCACCCATTTCTTCTTTTACCACAATTTTATATGGACTTGAATTCCTTAAATACGACGTTGCTTGGCGATGAGCAATACATTTCCCCTCCAACATGCAACAACTCTTTTTCTTTTTTTCCCGGCTCTAAGGATACCCATTAAGAGGAATTCTTGCATACATATGTATGTAAGATATATACACTCACATGAGGTGAATCTCATTATGAGGTAGGGTCCATCCCATATAAGTGTATGTATCTTACATATGTATGTATACAATAATTTTTTGCCCATTAAACTTAAATGAGGATGTGGAAGATCAAATACAAACTGCATAACCACAATTCCTTTTGTAAAAATTATTGGGGATAGCATAAGTTATACGCTCGACTGTCACTATAATTCATTTTTTCAAAGATACCGTAGGCTGATCTTATTTGTAGTTTAATTAAATCATATTAATATATGAGTTTAATTTAAACCCTTTTGTTAATTTAATCTTATGTTGATACATCATTTAATGAATTTGAATATATTAACAATTACATAAGATATCAAACCTATTAGATAATTTGGCAATACATCACAATTTATATATTTTATATCTAAATTCTTAATACATTTTATATCTTTTTTTATTTTTCAAAAATAAATTGTAATTCATAAATTTGTGCAAGCAACAAATAAACAAAAAGACATAAATATAATATTTAATATTAAAATTCAATATCGCCTTTTTTTTTTATCAAAACTAACATAATTTATCCATTTTTATAAATTAAAAAATGCACAAAATACACTTTTTCTTGCTCGCACGGTGAAAATTTTCAATAAAATGGTTTAATATGTTTTATGCATTACTAAAGTTTATTAAATAAAATAAATTTTTGTTGGAACAATTATATATTGAAATAATAATATACAATCGTTGATTAGTTAATTTAGTTAAGTAGTTACGTAGTTAAGTTAAATCATTTGTATAAATAGGACCTAAAGTCATAAATACATCATAGGTTGGTTGATTAAGAATGCACAATTCATGAAGAGGATTTTGATTAGGCTTAAATATGTTTTTGGTCCTTGAGAATAAAATACTTTTTGCTTTTGGTCCCTTGAAATTTTTTTTGTTGGTTTGGTTACTCTGAAGTTTTTTTCTTTGGTTTTAGTCCCTGTCGTTTGTCTACTGTTAGTGAGCCTCTATTAAATGTTTATGTGACAAACAGAGCCACTAACATGTGGCATCAGTGAGTGAGATTTCCGTTTGTATTGTAAGCACTTAACGGAGTCTTACTAATGACAGGGACTAAAACGAAAAATAAAATAAAATAAATTAGAATGACTAAAACCAACAAAAAAATTTAGAATGACCAAAACAAAAAAAAATTAGAATTACCAGAACCAAAAGGTGTTATATTTTAAAGGATAAAACATATTTAAGCCTTTTGATTATAACAAACGATTAATTTACTATAAGACCAAATCCAAGAAAACTTCCAATTTAGAGTAACTTGAACTTATCTTGATAAGATCATATATTATGGACCATAGTTAGTGCCTTTTTGCAATGTTTCAATATTCCAACAAAACATTCGTTGTAGAGAATAGAGGCTGATTTTACTGAATGGTTCCAATACTATGTAAGTAGTTGACCCTAGCTTAATTATGATATTTGATTTGTTCACATGTGATTTTTTAAAATATACGAAATCATGATGCGTAGGTTCAAAATACCCAGAATGTGGAAACCAATCATCACCTACATGATCTCACTAGGGCCTGAGTAGACAAATGAAATGTTATTCACAATATTTTGTTAATGGGTATAGATCTCACTAGGGTCGATGTGGTTGTTATCCATGTTTCCATAGAAGAAACTAAGATTGCTAAAGAGTTGGCATAGTAAGCATAAGGTTATAAAGAGTCAATTGGTGATCTTAATCAAGGAAATTTCTCTTGGGGAGAAATTACAGTAGCTGAATCGCAGGTAATTGAGGCAAACTAGGGAATTTAGTTAATTCAAATCATCAAGATCCTTTAGCTACTATAGACTTTAAACTTAAGCAAAAGGCTCTTATGTATGTCCTAGTTGATAATGACTTATATAAATAAGGACATGAAGTCTTATTATTGAAATGCTTAAGTAAAGTCGAGGCTATGAAAGTGATAGTGAGGTGCACAGAGGCGTTTTTGGAGCACATAGATAATGTCCTAAAATGAGATGGCTAGTACACAGTGTTGATACCTAATTTTGTCCATAAGTTTTTTTTTACTTTCTTTTAATTTTTTTATTTAATCTGATTTCAAAAAATATATATAGGATGATTTTGTTTTGAGAAATAAAAAAATAATTAAAAATAGAAAAAATAAAAAAGGGGGTTACAGACCCAATTTCCTTCTCAACCCATGACCCAACTTCCTTCCTGCAACCCAAGAACCTTAGCCACCATCACCCTCAAACCCTAGCCTCCACAAGCAGCTGCATAACTGATGCTTGAAATCCGCAAGTGTACGATTTCGTCGTCAAGTAATAAAAGATCGAATCCACAGGGACTGTGTGTATGAATACCAATTAATTAATTAACTTAATTAAATTAAACAAGAGAAAATATGATTGTTGATTGATAAGAACTTAGTAACAAAATAATTAAATAAAAATTAAGAAAATAGAATTTAGAATAAAAACAAACAAGTTATCAAGAATGGGGTTTTCGAATTAAGAAAGCTTCCAAGATTGGGATACCACAATGATACAAGATAAATCCTAATTGACAACCCTTTTATTAAATCTGAAATTCAATTGAAGGTGAATTACCCTAAATTAGTTAATGTTCTTTCTCAAGATACAAGATCCGTGCAATTAAACCAATTCCTACTCTCATGGTAATTGAATTTAAATTGAGCCCATTACGCTTTGTGGTAATTCATTGAATCCTCGAAAGGCTAAAACTACTCTCGTGATTTAGACCTTAAGTTCAATTCTTATGGTTCGAACACTTAGGTTCACCTCTCAGTACGTCCCTAAATGCCTATGAGATGCAAATAAGTACAAGAAATTCACATGAATAAGAGCAATAAGAATTGAATCAAAGAACATTCAAGATCAATAAAAGGGGAAACAACATCAATTATTCATTATCAAAGTATCAAAGGGCATTGCCCAATCCTAGAAACAAAGTAACTACTCAGACATAGAGAAGAAGGAAACAGAAATCAAACTTAAAAACATCCCAAACCCGTAACAATGGAAGAAGAAAGGAGAAAGATGAAGATCAAGAACCCTAGCCTCCTTTGTGCCTCCTCCAAAACTAAGTTAGATCCATTGTATTCAGAACCCCCATTTATAAACCTAGGGTTTTCGTGGGCCAAAAGCCCCCAAAAGAAATAAAAATAAAAAAATAAAATCTGCTGCGCGCCCCGAACCATGGCCGTGGTGGCCACCACGGCCAGGCCGTGGTTGGTTCTGAGTTGGAGATTTCATTGCTGCTGTCTTCAAACCACGGCCGTGGTGTAGACCACGTCCAGGCCGTGGTTAGTTCTGGAATGGCCTTCTAAGCTCAATATGACCCATTAGACCTTCAAATCTAGAAAAGTGCTCAACATGAAAGTTGTAGATTTGGATCTTAGCTATCAACCATCAAAATTTCAGCTCATTTGACAACTTGTAGCTCGAGATATGTCATGAATAGGATACAAAGGTCAAGCTGTCAGGATCAGCACCCTAGTTCTTGCTTCAACTCCAATTTGAGTTATCCAAACGTATGATCGGGCCTTTGAGGTCTTCATGAAAGTTATAGATAATTATCTTATCTTTCCCTAAATTAGTTCCATAAAGCTCCAACTTCAATCATGCAAGCTTCCATTCATTCCAAGGCCAATTCAACATTAATCCTGCACAAGAACACCAAAAACACCGCAGTTATCCGAACTAAGGGAAAAACAAACCAAAAGGGAAACTAAAATGCCTAAAATGCTCAAGAATGCATGCAAAATAAGAACAAAATATGATGTTGTTTCACATACATCAAATCCCCCCAAGCTTAAGACTTTGCTTGTCCTCAAGCAAAAATTAAAGTCAAACCAAGATGTGGGATCAAAAGACAATAAAGAATAAGGAACCCGAGAAAACAATATCCAAGCAATAGGCTAAGGCAAGCAAAGAATCTGAGAGGTAATCAAAATCAAGTCCAATTAGAGGCTAAGTTCTCAAAAATCATGCATCATCACTGATTGTATTAAGTTCACTCCATTAACCACACTCAGAGTGTTTAAGGGTGAAGACAATGCGCTCAAAATCCATCAAAGAAAATGCACTTCCATATGCTTGATAAGAAACCAGATTTCCACTAATAATCAGCATGCATGCAAGAATCAAAAGGTCTTTCAAGGGTTATAATGGGGCCATAGGAATGATGATAGGTAAGGTAGAGAAAGGAAGGTATGACAAAGGCTAATCAAGATTTTCAATAAACACAAGTAATCCAATAGAACATAAATGGAGTAAAGACAATTTTTCAATCTAAAACATAACTCCACATTTCAAAAATTTTCTTCCTTGCTTTTCCTTCTCCTCTTTCTCCTCTTTTTCAAGCTTTCAACTCATGATGTTTCTTTTGTTTTCCTTTTCTCTTTTTCTTTTTTTTTTTTTGAGAAAGAGGAAGGTCAAATACATATAATTCCTAACACATCTTTACACAACTTTCAAATCCAAATTGCTCCATTTAATATTCTAAATGATTACCAACAATGTATCATCATAGGCATCAAGAAAAATAATTATGCAATAGGCTTAAAATGGACAACTAGTGGATGAAAGTGTAACAATTTCAGAAGGCCAAAAAAATACCTAAGATGCCTTAATCATATTCAAGCATGCAAACAAAAATTTTGCCTCAAAATGGTTTCAAATCAAGTTCTAGAGTACAAGATCAATGAGGAATATCACTCAACACAAAGAATGGGAACAAAATCATATAGTGCATATATCCCATATAGGCTCAAAACTCACATTTAGAGGTTTAAAAATCAATGAGAAGCATAAATTCAAAGAACATTATGCTAATTATCAACTATCAAAAGATCACCTCTACTATCAATTAAAACAATGCCTGTAGCCTATCACATGAATCAACAAATTGGGTTCCAAATCAATACCATCTCAAAATCCTCAAAAGAGAGGGGCCCAAGTTCAACCAAAAACCCAAGAGATATGATGGTGTGAAAATGCAATATGAAAATGCAATGCATAACAAGACATGAAAATGCATGAAACTAATGAGAATGAAAATAAGAAAATGAAAATGAAAATACCCCCCAAGCTTAGAACTTACAGTGTCCCCAATGTAAAAATCTAAAACAAGAGAAGGGATAAAAGAAAAGAACTCACTGCGGTGGTGGAAAAACTTCTGGTGTTCAATCCATGGCTATAGAATTTTTCATGGGCTGAGTGTGTAACCTTCTGATCTCTCTCTTCTTCTAAATATGACTTCAAGAAGGGGTCAAATCTAAATAAAATCCAAAAGACAAACATCAAAACAACAATCTATCACACAAAATTAAAATAAAAAGAATAAATTTAAAGAAAAATAAAAAAAAACAAAGAAACTTGGGTTGCCTCTAAAGAAGCGCTTGTTTAAAGTCATTAGCTTGACTTTGGTCTGGTTTTTGTACTCAGGTGATGTCAATGGAGTAATTACCTACAGAGAGTCAAAGAGAAATCAAGAACGTAAGAACCAAATAAAAGAAAAAGGTTTAAAATAATTAAATTAAAAATTAAATTAGTATTTAAGAAAAACAGGTCCACACAACGGCGCCAAAAACTTGATGCTTGAAACCGCAAGTGTAAGGTTTCATCGTCAAGTAATAAAAGATCGAATCCACAGGATTTGTGTGTATGAATACCAATTAATTAATTAACTTAATTAAATTAAACAAGAGAAAATATGATTGTTGATTGATAAGAACTTAGTAACAAAATAATTAAATAAAAATTAAGAAAACAGAATTTAGAATAAAAATAGCAAGTTATCAAGAATGGGGTTTTCAGAATTAAGAAAGCTTCCAAGATTGGGATACCACAATGATACAAGATAAATCCTAATTGACAACCCTTTTATTAAATCTGAAATTCAATTGAAGGTGAATTACCCTAAATTAGTTAATGTTCTTTCTCAAGATACAAGATCCGTGCCTAATTAAACCAATTCCTACTCTCGTGGTAATTGAATTTAAATTGAACCCATTACGCTTTGTGGTAATTCATTGAATCCTCGAAAGGCTAAAACTACTCTCGTGATTTAGACCTTAAGTTCAATTCTTATGATTCCAACACTTAGGTTCACCTCTCAGTACGTCCCTAAATGCCTATGAGATGCAAATAAGTGGCCAGCAAATTCACATGAATAAGAGCAATAAGAATTGAATCAAAGAACATTCAAGATCAATAAAAGGGGAAACAACGTCAATTATTCATTATCAAAGTATCAAAGGGCATTGCCCAATCCTAGAAATAAAGTAACTACTCAGACATAGAGAAGAAGGAAACAGAAATCAAACTTAAAAACATCCCAAACCCATAACAATGGAAGAAGAAGGGAGAAAGATGAAGATCAAGAACCCTAACCTCCTTTGTGCCTCCTCCAAAACTAAGTTAGATCCATTGTATTCAGAACCCCCATTTATAAACCTAGGGTTTTCGTGGGCCAAAAGCCCCCAAAAGAAATAAAAATAAAAAAATAAAATCTGCTGCGCGCCCCGAACCATGGCCGTGGTGGCCACCACGGCCAGGCCATGGTTGGTTCTGAGTTGGAGATTTCATTGCTGCTGTCTTCAAACCACGGCCGTGGTGTAGACCACGTCCAGGCCGTGGTTAGTTCTGGAATGGCCTTCCAAGCTTAATATGACCCATTAGACCTTCGAATCTAGAAAAATGCTCAACATGAAAGTTGTAGATTTGGATCTTAGCTATCAACCATCAAAATTTCAGCTCATTTGACAACTTGTAGCTCGAGATATGTCATGAATAGTATACAAAGGTCAAGCTGTCAGGATCAGCACCCTAGTTCTTGCTTCAACTCCAATTTGAGTTATCCAAACGTATGATTGGGCCTTTGAGGTCTTCATGAAAGTTATAGATAATTGTCTTATCTTTCCCTAAATTAGTTCCATAAAGCTCCAACTTCAATCATGCAAGCTTCCATTCATTCCAAGGCCAATTCAACATTAATCCTGCACAAGAACACCAAAAACACCGCAATTATCCGAACTAAGGGAAAAACAAACCAAAAAGGAAACTAAAATGCCTAAAATGCTCAAGAATGCATGCAAAATAAGAACAAAATATGATGTTGTTTCACACACATCAATAACCCAATTGAAATGGCAACCTTTCCTCTTTAGTGTTGATTGAAATCACTGATAGGATTGCTTCTCCATTTATCTCCCAATCACCAAAGAATTAGGGAGAAATTTTTTCAAAACTAATCCTATAAATCTCAAACACTCAAAAATTCCCTCAGATTAATCACATGCAGACAGACAGAACCCTCACACAAAGAAATCCTCAATCTTCACACAGAGCCACCACCTTAGCTCCAACCTTCACTATCTTAACCCACCCTCTGCTTTCAAATTCCCACAAACACCTTCCTAAAACCATCTTCAACCTTCACCTTCACTACTTCACTCTCATCCCTTATCACCATCATTTACATCCAAATTCTCCTCCTGAACAGTGACCCATCCACTCTATTTTCAACCCAAAAAAATAGCCCTAACCTGCAACCACTGTGCGCCATCCACGACCCACGAGAACGCACCACGATTAGATCTCCACGCGCGAACCGTCGCACCTTGTCGAAGCTCCAACACGCTACCTTGTTGTCTTCGCGTCGCACGCATTCTGTCATTGCAGACCGACGACCTCAAACGGCTTGCACCGTGCCTCTACCACGCGACCTCGTGCCGTCCACCGCATCGCGTGATCTCCAGCCCAAATTTATATACCAACCGCACAACCGTGCGCTTCCCTGAGCAGTCACGACTTCCCTCCATTGCCACCGTCTCCTTCCACCTTTGCCCCTGTATGTGATTTGCAGAACCCTCATTTTTCTCTGCTTCGTTATCTCTTTCAGAGACTATAAGTTTCTTTCCCACTTTTTGTTTCTTTTACTTTTATCTTTTTCTTTTCTTTTTTTGTTATTATTTTATTTTAGTTTCTTTTTATTTCTTTTTATATTATTTATTATTTAGTTGTTTATTTATTTGTTTCTTTTGGTTTGATATGTATTTGCTAATTTTGAGGTTTATATCACCTGTATTTTATTTTAACTCATTTATTTTTGTATTGATGTATTAATCAAATAATTTAAAATGGCCGACGATAGAAAAATTGGTAGAGGATTGGAACACCAATCAATTATGCTCTTCCCAATATTCTTGAGGCTTTATATTGGGTCTTGCCAAGAGCACTGATAATCATCACATAAAAATTAAAATAATTTTGTAAACTAAAATACAACCTTTTAAAAAAAACCAAAATAAAATCATTTTTGTAAAATAAAAATCCTCAAATAAAAGCAAACAATTTCACATAGTCTCAACCTTATGATTGTGGTGAATTCAATATTTTTTCTTCTCTTGCTTTGTCACTTTCAAAAATATTTTATTTTATTATTATTATTTTGTAAAATTCATTTTAAACCATTTTATCTCATAAAAAATAAATATTTTAAAAATATTTTTTCTTTCTTCTTTTCCTTGTGAAATTAACACAATTTCAATTCATCACTTCTATATAATATGTTGTAGCCTTAGAATTTGTTCCAAAATAATGACTATTTAGCCACTCATTGCATGTCTTAGTCATTTATCATCTTTGATAACATGCTTGACAAAACGGGACATATCAAAATAAAAATAAAAATAATTTTTTTTAATAATAAAGGACCAATTTAATTAATTTTGTAAATAACATCAGATTAAATAAGTAACCGTTCTTAGAGCAGACGGTGTAGGGTTCTAATACCTTCCCTACCCGTAATCAACCCCTGATTCACGAACTCTGAAACGTAGATCATCTCTTAGGTGTCCAATTGTACCATTCCATTTAATGGATAAAGCGATTGGTGGCGACTCCCAACACCCCGAGGTCTTTTCCTCCTTCTTCTTTTTATTTTCGTGGCGCCCTTCGGGACAGTTGCGACAGCTGGTGACTCCACTAGTTACGTTAGAGGGTTAAACTTTGTTTTAATCTCATGTTATTTTCTCTTTAATTATGTTGATCTATTTTTGTTTTATTCATTTATTTGTCATTTGTTTCATATTGTTGTACATTTTGTTTGCATTACATGTATTATATTTCTACTTTGTGAATAAATTTGCTTGCATGTTCCCTCATGTACACTTGCACACACAAGCTCTATACCCGAGCTCAGCATTATAGGCTTAGATAGAGGACAAAGTAGTGTTGCTTTGAGAGACGTTTGGTCTCCGAACAGACACATGAAAACCCTTCACTTAAATTAATCTCTTTCCGCTTGTAACCTATCATGGGTGAGGATGGGGGACTCTTGCTAGCCAAAGTGTTAGTGACAACAAGAGGCAATTTGGGAACCTTTTGTCCGATAGGGGTCTAGAACCAAAACTATCACTTGCTGAAGTAACCTTAGAGCTACCATGGTCCATAAAACCCATCCTTTAGGACAGGTACCTAGCCTAGGCAATCTTTTTCCTTTAACACATGAGGAATTTCTTTTTGTCTGTTATTCTTATCTTTTATAATTTCATTTTATAGATGCTAACTCCTTTTTTACTATTTTCTTTTATCTTACATTTGCATACGTGGTCCAACCTTGTAAAGATATCGATAAACCTCGAACAGGGATAAGAGAAAAGTGGCTCTAATGTCTGAGGTGGCAGAGAATATATAGGCTGTCAGCGAAGAGTCTGCAAGAATTCAAGCAAAGGAAGGAAACAGTTTGCACCACAGGGACGCTCTTTTACTGCCCCTAATGGGAAGCCATAACCTTGAGCAAAAAGACATAAGAATGCTTCATAATGTGTGGTACAGTATGAGAAGACGGGAAGAGTTCAATAACAAATATGGAGATATTGCAGCTCTTATGTTCATCACCCCCGATCTCCAAATGTTGAAAGCCATGCTTCGCTTTTGGGACCCCTCATATTGGTGCTTTACTTTGCAATAGTTCGACTTGGTGCCAACAATTGAGGAGTATGCTAGGCTTCTTAATAAAGACAATATGCCCAAAGACAAGGTATACTTACACGACTCTAAGAAGACACCAAAAATGGTGTTGTCCAAATTAATAGGAATTCAGGCAAATGAATTGGATAAATATATGAGGGATAGAGGACAGAGTCTGAATTTTGAGTTTTTGCTTAGGATTGTTGAATCTTAAGTTGATCAAAGTCTAGGTCTGATAGCACTGGCCCTTGTTATTTATGGGTTGGTAATATTCCCAAGAGTGAAGAATCAGATAAATGGACACGTGATCAAATTGTTTGAGCAAATCGGGCATGGGGTACACCCGACCTCACCAATCTTAGCAGAGACGATTCGATCCTCGAACTACTGTCGAGTTCATCAAAAGGGAAGATTTTGGGGATATGTATCATTGCTAGCAGTATGGATGCTCAGTCATCTACTAACCTTGAGATGCTTTGGTCATTCAGAAGTTGATCTTAAACAGTTTGTCATACTTAAGCATCCACTCTCGCTATATGGCCGTGACAATTGGCCTTCCCGAACTTCGACGATGAAACAGTGGATTAATTTTTTTGTGGAAATGAAGGAAGTAGTCTGGAGAGCCAAATGATTTCCTCTCACATATACCATATACAGATATGGGAGTATGCCTTGGGTTCCACTTATTGGCCTATGGGGAGTAGTAAGTTATGCTCTAGCAATGGTCCGAAGGTAGATGGCATCACTTGCAGTTCATTCCTATGACTTATGGGTTGTCAAAGTATGAATTCTCTTATAACGATGAAGGAACCGCCCATAAAATCAAGGAGGTTATTAGAGATTGGAAGGATGCAAGAAGTGTGAAGCCAGGTCTCCCATCGTCTGAAACAACAATAGAATACCTAATTTGGTAGGCTAATAGGAGGAAAGGGTTTCTTGCTCCTAAATTACAGGGTCTAGAGCCACTAATGTGTTAGTCATGGCAACCATCACTCAAAAAGGGGGGTGAATTGGATGATTACAAAATTTTAAAACAACATTAATAAATTATGCATTTTAATATTTTCAATCAACACATGCAGCGGAATAAGTCCAATTATTGTAGATTACTCAAAAAATAACTTGGGTTATAGGATAAATTAAGCAAATAAATTAAATATCAAATTTAACTCAAACATATATAATTAAAATACTTGAAAAATAATTTTCTTTAAAGCTATTTTTGTTATTAAAAAGAACGAATAGAAAAGATAGTAAAATGCACTTGTAAACGAACAACCCACACAGAAAATATTCAAGAAAATATATGAAATTAAAACATAAATATATAGGAGTTTGAGTTTAGAAGAGCAAACACAATTTATTCTGATTCAGCCACCAACCACTTGTGGCCTACGTCCAGTCCTCAAGTAAATCACCCGAGATTTTCCACTATCACTTCAAGCTTGAACAGGTGCTTGAAACCTTTACACAATAGAGCACTCACCACACCTTGGGATACCTCACCCTTTGTGCTTGAGCCTCGATGGTCAGGGATACCTCACACTTATAATTTCTTTGAGGGATACATCACTCTCTTTACAATAAAATAGAATATAGAAGAAGAGAAACTCTTACTAGAGAAGATAATACAATTTGAAGCTCTATGAAGCTCTCTAAGGATATCTCAAATTTTGGAGAAAAAGAGCACAAAAAATTTGGTAAAATATGTATCACAAAATAAAGTAAGAAATAGTTATTTAAGATAATTGGGTGTTACGAAAAGATGACCCAAAAATATGTATTTGTAGAGTTCTAAGAAAAAGAGTCATTGGGTATAATTTATTTCAACATTAAAAGCATAAAAAATAGTCGTTGCGTGATTCTGGCTGTGTTTATTCGAATAAGCCAAGTCTTATTCGAATAAATCCTTTTAAAAGATATGTTCCTTAACACCTCTATTCAAATAACAAGTTTGTTATTCGAATAAACCTTCAAAAACATATTCTAAAATGTTTTCTGGGTCATGTTTTTCGAATAACACATTTGTTATTCGAATAAACCTTTAAAAATACATTTTCTGGGGTGTGTTATTCAAATAATACATCCTTTATTTGGATAAACCACTCTGATTTTAAAAATTGACTTTAAATGATCATAACTTCTTCATTTATTATCTGTTTAAAGCGAATGACCACTCATTGGAAAGATCTTTGAGTCTATTTTCATATGAAATAAGTTTCAAAAACAAAACTCAAAGTATTTTGAAAGATATGATCAAAAGAGTAACTAAAGGTCAGTTTTATAAAACTCAAACTTAGCTATTTTTCATAAATTTGAACTACCAACATAAATAACTTTTCAAAACTTGTTTGTTGGGTATTTTAGCATGTGAAAATCATTTTTAAAGATTTAAAAAATATATTTGAGATATTCATAAGGCTTCTTATATAAAGACCTTAAGTCCTATAAACTATACCATTTAATCTTCCTTTGGACTTGGTCTTTAACATGACTTTGATGTTATTAATACCTTCATGAAATAGGCATTCACATTCTCCTTGTGTTGAGCTTAATTGAGATCTTCTACTTTCTTGTTGCAATGCTCACTCTTGGTACTTGGACTATCCTACAAAGTATTACTCACTTAAACAAGCATAGTTAGTCCAAATTCATAATTCAATATCTTTATATGCATGATTCATAAATGTATAACTCTAATTAGTTTAACATGCATATAAGACTTTCATAGATACATCCAAATAAGATATTTATTAATTATTAATGGATATGCTCTATATAGGATGCAACAAAGAACATAAGTAAAGTGTTCTTTTTGTCTTGTATTTATCATCATCAAAACTTAACATATTAAACTATTTGGGGCAAACTTATTTCCACAATCTCCCTCTTTTTGATGATGACAAATCACTAAAGAAAAATATGTTGAGCAATATACAAGAATGGATATTCATGTAAGCATATCAAACAATAAGTACAACAACATATTTTTCTTTCCAATTTTCACTCTTCCTATTTAACATCAACAAAAAGGCTTAGAAAAGAAAAAAATATTTGCTCCCCCTTATAGATTCTACATATGATTCAAGAATAGAGAGATGAAACAAACATGCTTTCAAGATGTAAAGGATTATTCATACAATGCTTGTCATATTTTTGTATGTCAACATTTAGCATATGATAGCAATAAAATACTTTATGTAATCAAACAAAGATGTAAGGCAATTGATATAACAAAACTTAAGAGCTAGGATATATCAAGATCATGTAAGCACATTATCATAAAATAAAGAAAGGACAAAAATATTTATTCTTAATCCAAAAAAAAATTTAAGACTTCTCCTCCTTTCAAAAAGAATTTTTTAAGAGCACATTATATTTTTAAAAGCATTTTAGAAGTGTAGAGATGTTTTATATAAAAAGCCATATATTCCTTGGAAAGCATCTAGTCATTTAAGATTAATTTATCAACAAGTATCATACAATGCATATCATATAAAATACCACAATAGCCTAGGGATAGAGATACTTATTGAGATAGATAAAGAATGATGATCCTTCTTTATTGGTCCTTTAACTTTGAGCTTTCTTCCTTTGAATTCTCCATTCCATTGCACTAGAAGAAAGTCTTCTTTATCTTCCTCTTTATTTGAATTCCATTCATCTTTTCTCATTTATCCACATATGCTTGTATGAAAAAAAAATTTGATAGCTATATTTGAAATACATAGAGAGACTTGCAAAGCTAACTTTAAAAGTCCTCTAAAACATAGGTTACCATCAAATATCATGTAAGCCCATTTATAAGCATAATTTAGGTTGATATAAAATTTAAAGCATGTATCACATTATCAACCATGCAATGTTAGCTCTAACAAGAATGCATGAAACACATATGCACTTGAATCCAAAAAAATAAGTTTAAGCATTTTAAGGTATGATTCAAGTTTATCAAAAAACATATGATCATCATCAAAACTTATTTAGGCATTTTTAGGCAAATAATTATTATGTAAGGCATGTAAAGGTATAACACAACTCTCTACTTCTCTAAATATCATATGATATCAAATTTAAAACATAAATAAGGATAATTGATTGATATCACCAAAAGTGTGCTCTTTAAGTTTTTGTAGGTGACTCCAACTTCTAAGCTTCAAGTTTTCATGAGGGAATAAAGATTCTTTGCACCTCCTTTAAAAGTTGACTCCTTTTAAACTTTACTATCCTCAAGTTGAATAAACGTATTCTATCTAAAATGCTTGCTTGAGGTAGTTATCACCCTACAACACAATTCAAAGTATTTTCTTTGGTATCCATCAATTTTGAATCCATAGAGATTAGTCATTATACTAAACTCATAAGCAAATAAGCATTCAAAACAGTAAGGCAAAACAACAAATGAGTTTACAAGGGCAGAATATATTTCATTTCATTAATCAAATTAGCCAAGTACATATATTCAACAAAATAATAACCAATTACATTTGGTTAACCATACATGTCATAAAGTGCATATTTTCAGACAAAACAAACAAAAAGTTTAGCATATATTGATTATTAATGTTGTGCAACATATACAACAATAAATGCAGCAGAACCTTTCAAATAATTTGTGTTTATTTGAATAAAATGGGTTTTATTTGAATAGATGAGCAGGGAAAGCCGAGGGTTATGGCCTTTAACAGATTTTATTCGAATAACCTATGGGTTATTCAAATAGACAGAGAGCAACCGATCAAGACTGATAGAACAAATATCAGGTTATTCGAATAAACTAAACTTTATTCGAATAAACTAAACTTTATTCGAATAGACAAAGGCCACAACAAAAGCAGAACTGACATGGAAGTTAGTTTATTCGAATAAGCTTAGCTTTATTCGAATAGGCAGAGACCAAAAATAAAAACTATAGTTGCTAAGGGTCAGTTTATTCGAATAAATGATATGCAACACCTTTTTGAGTAGTTGATTGAGCTTTATTCGAATAAACCTAATTTTATTTGAATAAAACTATCAGAATCACAGTAAAGCACATGTTCAGAATTGAAATTCAAGTGACAATATCTTACCCAATTATAAAGTACCTGTAAGACAAGATTTGGGATATCTCCAACGCTCAAGTCAGTGATAATTCAAGAGAGATAAAAACCATGTTTAAGCAATAAATTCAAAATATTTAATTATATGTATGATTGATCAAGAACTCAAGCTCAAGGATATTATCATTAGACATGTCATTTCAAGCAAGGAGCATACTTTATCTAGCATATTAACATGTAAAAATATTTTCAAGACATAAAGCTAAAAAAGCATAATACAAGTTTAACTTATCCAAAGATTGTAAGTCCAAGCTTCATGGAGACAAGGAAGAGATCTTAAAATTATTTCTGGTATTTGTACTTGGAGCAGCCACTTTCAAGATGCCAAAGTCACTTCTTGGCCTTCAAGCACACCTGCAACACACTTCAAATTTTTTTTTTTTAACTTTTAGTACCCAAATTTTCTTGGGTCCTTGTGTGTTAGTTTTTGGTTATTAATCCATTATGCTCTCATAAAGATCAATTTTTTCATAATATGTAAACTGAGCACAACAAGTTAAATAACCAATTATCATTAAGCACATAGCCGGTAACATGCTTGCTTTCATGATATATAGACAATTTTAAAGCATATAAAGCATACATAGGCATTATAGACCCTTATGTACTAAAATATATAACAAATTAATGAGCTATGATATAATAAGAATGAACATAATCATGTATTAAACATAATATTTAAATTTTATGAAGTACACATGATTCTACTAATCACTTAAGGCCTACAAGGAATATACCTCAAATTTATTGACTTTGCATGTGAGTGTATATAAGAGGTAAAAGCTTTTGATACCTTGGCCTGGGTAATCAAGGAAATGCTTTTTCTTATCCATTACTTCTCTTTTGGAGTCTTGAACTTTACACGTTATTTTGTACTTAAGAAGCTTTGGTTGAAGTTATCTTCCTTCTTTGACCAAAACTTCTATCATTGGACTTTGGAAGCATTCTCTTTGATGATTCCTCTTTCCTTTGACCAATAGGTCCATCCTTTTGAGAAATTTTCTGCACAATTGAAGCACTAGGAGGACATTTTGGTACCCACTTCATATTGGGTCCTTCAGTGTTAGTACTAGGGCATTTAGGATCTTTAGGAACCCAAACCATACAATTTCTCATATAAGGATTTCTTCTATAATTTCATAAATGAGAAATATGTCCTAGATGACCACAAAAATTACAAACAATTGAATTTAATGATGACTTGATCATTTGAATATCAATTTTGAAAAACTTAAGCCTTTTGTTATTTTTATATTCTAAATTATTTTTGTCATAAGCCTTTATAGAATGGAAGCAATTAGAATCATTGGCTTTGACATTTATAGGATCATTTTTATATTCGCATGGAATAATACTAATTTTATTCTCATTAACAAGCATAGAATGTAAGCAATTAGAATCATTGGCTTTGACAAATTTGAAAAATAAATCCTCAACTTGATTTTCTAAATCAATGCATTTTTCACAAGAAGTTGAAGTTTCACATTTCAAAGACATTTCCTCATCAAGAAAAGCATATTTATTTGTCAAAATTCCAATTTCATTTTCAATAAAGAAAATGTTTTCCAAACACAATAAGTTTTTCTTTTCTAAATTCAATAAATCATCATACAGTTCATAATATGCACAATGTAACTCATCAGGACTATAATCTAGTTTAGAATTATTTACCTCAAAGTCCTTTTTAGCAATATAGAAAGTAGTTTCAATTTCTAGCACACATGGCTCTTTAAGGGAATCACCTTCTTCCTTATCAATTTTGTTTTGCTTTACCTATTCTTCAAATTGAGCACTATTGTCACCAAGAGACATTTGGCTCCCTTTAATAGTTTGAGCATCTCTTTGAGGATATTTTTCATTATAAGCTTCCTTCAATAGCTTTTGATCTTCTTGCTTTCTATATACAACTTTATACACAAAATCATTATTAGCAAGATACATAGCATCAAGAGTGTCCAAAATTTCTTTGGCACTAGAATAACCTTTAATTTTACCATAAGCATCATCATTCAAACTACTTCTCAAAATTTGCATAGCTCTAATATTCAAAGAAAAGCATTTCTTGTCATAGGCATTCTAACTTTATTTTCGTTTACAAATAAATCCATTTAGCACAACATCCCACAAATCCAAATCAATAGATTGCATATAAAACTCTATTCTAACTTTTCAATAAACAAAATGTACACCATCAAAGAATAGTAGTTTATCAATTTCAAAATCTTCCATTTTGACAAACTTTCAAGGTTGCAAACAAACAAGGATCTTTAACTTTAAGCGGTTAAGCTTTTACCAAAGTACAAAACTCTGATACCACTTGTTAGTCATGGCAACCATCACCCAAGAGGGGGGTGAATTGGGTGATTACAAAATTTTAAAACAACATTAATAAATTATGCATTTTAATATTTTCAATCAACACATGTGGCAGAATAAGTCTAACTATTGTAGATTACTCAAAAAATAACTTGGGTTATAGGATAAATTAAGCAAATAAATTAAATATCAAATTTAACTTAAACATATATAATTAAAATACTTGAAAAATAATATTCTTTAAAGCTATTTATCGATTAAAAAGAACGAATAGAGAATATAGTAAAATGCACTTATAAATGAATAACCCACACAAAAAATATTCAAGCAAATATATGAAATTAAAACATAAATATAAAAGAGTTTGAGTTTAGAAGAGCAAACACAGAATTTATCCTAGTTCAGTCACCAACCATGTGTGGCCTACGTCCAATCCTCAAGTAAATCACCCGAGATTTTCCACTATCACTTCAAGCTTGAACAGATGCTTGATACCTTTACACAATAGAGCACTCACCACACCTTGGGATACCTCACCCTTTGTGCTTGAGCCTCAACGGCCATGAATACCTCACCCTTACAATTTCTTTGAGGGATACCTCACCCTCTTTACAATAAAAAAGAATATAGAAGAAGAGAAACTCTCACTAGAGTAGATTATATAATTTGAAGCTTTATGAAGCTCTCTAAGGATATCTCAAATTTTGATGAAAAAGAGCACAGAAAATTTAGTAAAATATGTATCACAAAATAAAGCAAGAAAGAGTTATTTCAGATAATTGGGTGTTGTGAAAAGATGACCCAAAAACATGTATTTGTAGAGTTCTAAGAAAAAGAGTCATTGGATATAATTTATTTCAGCATTAAAAGCATAGAAAATAGTAGTTGCGTGATTCTAGCTGTGTTTATTCGAATAAGCCAAGTCTTATTCGAATAAATCCTTTCAAAAGATACGTTCCTTAACGCCTCTATTTGAATAACAAGTTTGTTATTCGAATAAACCTTCAAAAACTTGTTCTGGAACATTTTTTGGGTCATGTTATTCGAATAACACATTTTTTATTCGAATAAACCTTTAAAAACACTTTTTCTAAGGTGTGTTATTCGAATAACACATCCTTTATTCGAATAAACCACTCTGGTTTTGAAAACTGACTTTAAATGGTCATAACTTTTTCATTTCTTATCCGTTTAAAGTGAAAGACACTCATTGGAAAGATCTTTGAGTCTATTTTCATATGAAATAAGTTTCAAAACAAAACTCAAAGTATTTTGAAAGATATGATCAAAAGAGTAACCAAAGGTCAGTTTTACAAAACTCAAACTTGGCTATTTTTCATAAATTTGAACTACCAACATAAATAACTTTTCAAAACTTGTTTGTTGGGTATTTTAGCATGTGAAAATTATTTTTAAAGATTTAAAAAATATATTTGAGATATCCATAAGGCTTTTTACATAAAGACCTTAAGTCCTACAAGCTATACCATTTAATCTTCCTTTGGACTTGGTCTTTGACATGACTTTGATGTTATTAATACCTTCATGAAATAGGCATTCACATTCTTCTTATGTTGAACTTAATTGAGATCTTTTGCTTTCTTGTTGCAATGCACACTCTTGGTACTTGGACTATCCTACAAAGTATTATTCACTTAAACAAGCATAATTAGTCCAAATTCATAATTCAATATCTTCGTATGCATGATTTATAAATGTATAACTCTAGTTAGTTTAATATGCATATAAGACTTTTATAGACACATCCAAATAAGATATTTATTAGTTATTAATAGATATGCTCTATATAGGATGCAACAAAGAACATAAGCAAAGTGTTCTTTTTGTCTTGTATTTGTCATTATCAAAATTTAACATATTAAACCATTTGGGGCAAACTTATTTCTACACAATGCACCAGTTTAATGAACCCATTGATTACTATGCTGAAGCAGAGAGGCGGTATGAAATTATTCGTCAGCAATGGGCCACTGAGAGAAGGTCCTTCAAAGATCAACTTAGCACTGCAAGAAGGAGAATCCAGAGTCAAGAACAGGAAGCAGCCTCTAAAGAGATTGAGATAGAGAGGCTAAGAGAGACCTGTCAAGTCCTCAAAACAATCATTCAAGGGAAGGATGACTAACTTGAAGGGTACAAGGCTGAAGTTGAAATCTTGAATCAGTATTTGGAAAAATATATTGAATGGACTACTTTCTTGGAGAGTAAGAAGAATAGGCTGGAGGACGATGTTCTTCTCTTGACAAATGAAAATGATTTCTACCTCAATGCAAGCCAAGACATAAAGCGAAAAGCCAGTGGTGATTTACAATATGAGGGGAATCTTCAGCCATTCGAGGAAAAGAGCAAGAAAGATTCTCGAAGTGGAAGCTAAGTTGGCACCAGGAGAAACCCAGGATGTTCTGACTCGAGTTAGGAAAAACCTCGACTTCCTTGGAAAATTTCACTGAAAAGGACCACCGAAATTAGTTTTTGATTTTAGAGTACTGATGTAATTTTTTTTTCTTTGGGTTCTAATGGAAATTAAGAGTTAGTCTGACTCATTTCGTCTTGTTTTGTAAAGCTAACTCCTCCATCTTGAGGAGTAGCAGGGATCAATATATTGTAAAGGCTAATTCTCTATGACCATAAAGCTTTTCTCTTTGAATGAACGGGGTTATCGATATCGCTTACTGCTTTTGGATCATGTCTCTACATGTATAATTTTGTTTGCATTTTTTTTATTTTATCATATCTCTAATAATAATAACAAATAATGAATACAGAAAGGAAAACTGTCTCTATGACACCTATATAGGACTCGCTCCCAATCAAAAGTCATGAATGAACTAGGGTTGTCATAAGAAGAGTTGAGAGAAGAAGTAATTGAGAGAAGAAGTAAGCCAACTAAAAGAACAAATGGCCAAGGTCTTAGAAGTTCTACAAGTTTTGGAAAGAACAAAAAACACAGAAGGGACTCCTTCAAGGGCAAATGATGATCCTCCAGCCACGCTTGCTCACCTGCTTGGCTTTACGCCAATTCCTTGGCAATATCCTGGCGTCACCTCCCAAGAGGCCATGATGCCACTCACCTGCTACCCAAATAACCCTACACAAAATCCTGTTACCAGTCATCAAGAAACACATGCATCTCTACTCCCACCATATGGCCTTCCACCTAGTTATATGCACCAGCAAGCACAACAATTTCAAACCCTCTAAACACTCCCCAAACACAAGGATCTCGTCCAAGTTCCAACGAGATTCCTCAATTCCCTGTTTTCATTCCCCCATATGGTCTTCCCCTAGGTTTCGTGTCGTCACAAATTACCAACCATCCCGAGAGCGGCACACCATTAGTAATGCCTACTTCAGGGCCACAAAATTCGCTCCAGCTCAACCTCCTTACCTTGGTTCTAAAGGAGCCTCATTGATGCAGCATCCAACCCCTTTTTACATGCTATAATTTTCCCCCATAAGATTGATGGTACTTCTCTACTGAACCCCTCAACTAAAGGCCTTCAATCTAAGGAAAAACTAGAAGTTCTTGAGGGCAGACTACGAGCTATAGAAGGAGCAAGTAGCTATGGTATTCTAAATGCCTCAGAACTCTGCCTTGTCCTAGATGTGGTGATTCCTTCAAAATTTAAAGTCTCAGATTTTGACAAATATAAAGGGACCACTTACCCAAAGAGCCATCTGACCATGTATATTGATCTGTTGATTATTCCTATATTTTAATCGCCTTGTAATTGATTCATTGAACTCCATTTGTGCTTAATTGTCATCATTTAGCTTAGTTTCTGATATCGAACACCTTATTGGAACATTACTGTGAAACTTTGCTTAAATGTGTTCATTAGTACTCATAATTGAATTATGCTTTTTAGTCACTGGATTTCTTAAGGTTCAATTAGGTTTAATTAAGTTGGTTTTGACACATTTTATGATATTGAGCCTAATTGGATCATTGAAGGAATTATTGCATGAATTAGTCCTAATTTATCTCTTTGACAATGTTCAGTAAACTAGCTATAATTTGAGTTTCAAATATCTGATTGATGTGATTTTGGTCTTGTAGGAAAGCTAAGACAATTCTCTACTACTTTCATGAAGACCTCGAAGGCCTAATCACACGTTTGGATAACTCAAATTGGAGTTGAAGTAAGAACTAAGGTGCTGATCTTGACAGCTTGACCTTTGCATACTGTTCATGGCATATCTCGAGTTACAAGTTGTCAAATGAGCTGATATTTTGAAGGTTGATAGTTAAGATCCAAATCTACAACTTTCATGTTGAACACTTGTCCAGATTTGGAGGTCTAAGGGGTTATATTGAGCTTGGAAGTCAGATTATATGACCAGAGTCAAAATACAGGGCCTGCGTCAGAATACAGGGCCTAAAAGTACACAGCCGTGTACGCCTCTGACTTTGCATTTGAAACAGTGAATTTTGGATCCCCAACTCAGTGTCATACATGGCCTAGGCCATGTATGCATACACGGCCTAGGCCATGTATGCATACACGGCCGTGTATGACCTCCAGACATCAATTATTGCAAACTTCTGCGCGAAGTTTGTGTTGGAGGCCTATATATTGACACTCTTGGCACGTTTTGAAGGGAGTTCTGACCTAGGAGAGCAGCTATAACTCTTTGGAGAAGGAGAGGAAAGTCTTGGATCAAAGATTGGAGTCTCGGGTTCGAGCAATCGGAGATCCATCATCCTCAATCCTCAGAAACTCGTTTGTTTTAGTTTTTCTTCTGCACTTTGTTTCTCATGTTGTTCTTTCTCAGTTTTTCTTGTGATTTTGTTCTAGCTATGTGTAACTAAACCTCCCTTGGTTAAGGAGGTGATGAAACCACTAGTATTAATGTTGTGAATCTTGCATATTTGATTATTTCAATATAGTCATGTTTTTATTCATATATTTCTGAATCTATTGTTGGTATGAAGGTTTTTGTGTTCCCACTTTCAAAGTGGTAGATCTGGGTTTATTATGCGCGGTTGCTGTAACACCCTAAGCCATAGGTGTCACATTTATGTTACTTAATAACCCCCAAGTTCATATAAGGTGACGTTGTAATAAAAAGATAAGTCAATTTTTTTTTGACGACCATAAAATAAACTTAGCGAAAAATAAAACATTATAGCAACCTCACACATAGATTACATCATATACATATTACAAATGTACTGTTGGAATTATTTATTTTACAGCTCATGTCTCAAACTAAAACACACTTAAATAAATTACACATATAGTTCATATCAGAGTTCAAACTTGCCCAAGTTTAACTAAGCAGCGGACCCCTCAGATGGGTCCTCCTCAGATTCCTCAGCAGATAGAAATTCGTTATGACGAGTAGCCCTACGGACAGGTGTTCGGGCTGACGATACTATACTGACTTCCATTAGGACATAATTCCTAGTGTCCCAGTGTCGCCTGATATTCAACGAAAATTCAACATTAACTAAAATAGTTACACAGAAAAATGGATTTCCACAAAATATTCTACTAATACTAACAGTCAGGTATCCCTCGTAAATAAGTCCTCGCTCATCGGGACTTGTTCTCCATTCACCAGCTCCTCTATGAAATTGTAGACGTACATATCCGAAGAAACTGGCTCTTGACATCGTACTGTCAGAATTCTGCGTTCCCAGCCGTGAGAAGTAACTCTTCTTCTGCTTCTTGTACCATTTCTTTCTCAACGTCTTCACCCAATTATAAATACAATATACAGATATGCATACAAAGAGGTGAGATTATCTACGCCAATACAAGCATGATAGTACAGAGATAATACAAACAACACATCATGTAAAAATATCATATCATGATCACAATTATACCATCATCATAGTGCAAAATAATAATTATCATTATGCCACTGTCACTATTTAAATCATACAACAATTATAGTAACACCATCATATAGATATAGATGCTCAGTTTCATGCATGCGTACATAGACTCAATGTCCTACTCCATGGAGCTAATACTCTACTCGGAGAAATTGATCGAAAAGAGCTGCTGGTATTTCGTGCTTCAGACCAAGTGCTTATAATTATATCTTGCACATCTAGCACATACACAACAGTCTTTGTCAGATCTCGATTAAGAATAGTGTTTCGGTCCGGATCACCGGTGTGTTGCATCGGTCTAACCCACGGTGCAGAAGAGCTACCAACTGCCCATTGTGAGCAACCCGCACCCCGATGCCCCCAAGGTCCACAAGTGACCTACACTACGCGTATCGCACCCACTCAAGAGGTGTACGTTTCTCCTAGGCAATTAGCCATATCCAGTCCATCGGACCATTTTCAATGCATGTGTAATGCACCAATTACCAACCAATGGTAAATCACATAATTTCTCATACCAGGTTCAAATAGTATTTTTAACTGTCAAGTTTACTGTATAATTAACAGCGATTGCATTATCGCACTTTTCTCATTCACAAAAATATTTTTGTCCCGTTTTCACAGTCACGTAATATTTTATTACGTAATCAACGATTTGTAACATTTCTATTACATTAAAATTCGCGTAAAAAGTTTCTATTATTTTCTAAAGTGCGTAAAAATATTCTTTCATCATTTTTTTTAAATCACATAGCAATTTTTCTACGACATTTCGATCGTATAAAATAGTTAAACATTTTAAATTGCGTAGAAATATTTTAACCTTTTTCAAATCGCGTAACTCAAAATTTACGTTTTTAAGTTCCATAAATCATTTTTCACCATTTTTACCCTTCGTAAAATATTCCTTAACTTTAAAAATATTATTTTGGACTTTTCTTACAATAATATAATTCCTTACTTTATTTTCTTCCTATTCTTAGTAAAAAAATCTTTTTCTTAATATATTTTCTCAAAATTGCTTTTTTATTGATCTAGTTTTACAAAATCACATTTAGTTTATTTAATTACCATTTCTAACTTTTAAATTTCCTAACATTTTTCCAAAACCCAATAAATAAATTCTTTGTTAGTAAATTTAAGTTACAGACGTTTTCTTTTATATTTCTAAATCACTTTCAAAAATTAATTCTCCTTGAAAACAATTTGAAGTTTAGCACCTTCAATCTCCCTTTTTCTTTTATTTATGAAAATTCCACTTGACAACACTTTAATTCTCTTTTCAAAATCCTTATTTGAAAATTCTTATATTTTATAACATCAAAACATTTTTTTTTCTAAATTATCAAGACCTTAAAAATGGTCATTGGAACCATGAAATATTTTCTTATAATTTAAATGAATTACATTTTTGTTTCTACGCAAAATTAATTAATATCAACATAACTAAAAAGAAAACGTGCACATTCTCTTTTGCAAAATCAAAATCCTTTTGTTTATTTCCTTTACTTCTCAAATCATAAAATTTTATTATTCATGAAAATATTAATTTGGTGAACACCTAATTTGAGATGTCTTGGCCAAAAATTTTATTGTTCTAAGGACCCAAAAATCAATTTCTTTGTTCTTGAAAAATTTTCAACATGAATCCTAATTTTGGGTATCAAAACCGAACCTCTCCTTTGGCCATTGGAGCCAAAATTTTGCTTATTTCAACATACATCCATCATAATATATTTAACATATATCATCATGCATATTATAAGCATACCTCATAAACAAGTAAAAATCATACTAAGCATGCATACACAATTAATTCTGCAAAGCATATCAAGCATAAACAAAATAATTAAAAACACATAACACAAATAATTTATTACATGACCATGGATATGAATCCTCACATAGATTCATCATCCATCAAATATAACCATCTCTCACCACCATGCTTGGTTGGTGAGATAAATCTCCCCCTTACCTCTTGAAGAACTCCAAGAGCTCATTGCTTTGGATTTAGAACAAGATCTCCACCAAGAAAAGTCTCTTGAACATAAAACAAATGCAAGAAAATTAGTATATTGAGTTTGATTAAGAGGAACCATGGATCAAACATGGTTTAGAACATGAAAAAGAAAAGAATGAAAGAAATTTCCTTACTCTTCACCAACAAAAGCTCTAGAACTTGATCTTAGTAAAAGTCCTTCAAGATGGAAGATTTAGAGAAAGTCTTCAACATGAAAGTTGTTTAGAATAAGGTAAGGATTCAAGAAACTAGGTTGTATGAAATTAAAGAGTGATGGAGGGTGGATGAGAGTGCTTGGCCGAATGGCTCTTTAGGGAGAGAGAATGGAGTTTTTCATTTGGTTGGTTCATGAAACATAAGTGAGAGAATGAAGAAATGAAAATGTGAAGTGTAGAAATGAATTATTTGGTATCCTAAACTATGCATGGCCGTGGCCTTCATGGAGAGAAATGAAAAGTGAAGTTTGAAAAACATGCTCATTAATTGATCAATAGGAACTTGTCTTGAGATTTGACCATTGTCTTCATCATTTTCCTTGGCCTAAAAAGCCTATACTAACTTTGTCTCCCTTTCTCCTTGCTACTTCAAAATTGCCCCCATTGCATGATTCATGCAAATTGTCATCTTTTCAAACAATTATTTGAAGCCTTTCTAGCCATTGATTTATTCAATGGTTAGGATTTAAGTAGATTTTGATTTTTAGAAGACAAAATCTAGGCCATTGGATCTTTCTTCTTTAAATCTTAGCCATTAGATGTGTCTCCAAAATGAAGGGTTAAGATTACACCTTCATACTTTACATCCAAGGGTCCAAAATGGTTGTAGAAATTTTTTGATGATCAATTCTCCACCATTGATCTAAATCCAAATCCAATGGTCATTAATGATCCATCTCCACCATTGATTTATTTTACATCCAAGGGTTGATAATGGTCATAGTCTTTTATAAGATTAAATCTCTACCCTTGATTTAATTTCCATTCAACAGTTATAATTAATCCTATTTACTTTTAAGATCAAATCTCCACCGTTGATTAAATCAAGATTAAATCTCCAATGGTAATTAATTCGATGGTGGATATCCAAACCACCAATACTGACTTAATAGCATAGAATTTTATTTTTATCTATCATAACCTCATAAAAGAATACATTCACTATATTTTTATCATTCAATAATTAAATATAGTAAAAGAAATTTTCTAAAACTGTTTCCAGATTCAGGTTTAGTAAGATCCCCTGTCTCCGTCTAAACAATACAAATTTTTCTGTGCGTAGAAAATTTTTTCACTTTGCGGGACCCACCTGGGCCCACAAACACCTCGCGGGCCCACAAATGGTAAAAAAATTAAAATCACACATAAAATCTCAAAAATTAGAAAATTCACAAATATCAAATCAGATTACGTAAATTAATTAAGCCTAAACAAGTAAAAATTAAATTACGTAAATTTTTCTCGCCCAAAAATTATTTTTTCCGACACGGAACAAATCACTCAAAATGGTCAAATATGCAGATGGAATATTTAAAATAATTTTAAAGTGCATTTAGAAATCACTAAACAAGTAGAATTTCGCTAACTGTTAAAATTACTTATTTAATACATAGAAAGTTTGGGGTGTTACAATTCTCCCCCTCTACAAAAGTTTCGTCCTCGAAACTTGACGAACTTGATTTCACATCCTTAAAATAAAAAGGGATACTATTCTTTTATCTTTTCTTCTAGTTCCCATGTAGCTTCCCTGCTTACATCATCCCAAATAATTTTAACTAATGAAATTTCCTTACCTCGAAGTTGCTTTGTCTTTCGATCCTCAATCTTTACTAGAACAGTTTCATAGGTTAAATTTTCCTTCAGCTGTACTGTGTCTGGCTTGATAACATAATTAGGATCAGAAATATATTTCCATAGTTGTGATATATGAAATACATTGTGAAGGTTTGACAGAAAAGGTGGTAATGCAATCTGATATGCCACCGAACCTACCCGATGTAAAATCTGATATGGTCCAATAAATTTTGGAGCGAGCTTCTTGGACTTAAGCACTCATCCAACACCCGTCATAGGCGTCACTCGCAAAAATACATGGTCACCTTCTTCAAACTCGAGAAATTTTCTCCTTTTATCAGCATAGCTCTTTTACCGATTTTGACTCATTCTCATTTTGTCTTGTATCATCTTCACTTTCTCAGTTGTCTGTTGAACAATCTCTGGTCCTAACATAATACTCTCACTGTCTTGATACTAACATAACGGTGTTCTACATCGTCTTCCACATAATGCTTCATAGGGTGCCATCCCTATACTTGAATGGAAACTATTATTATATGTGAATTCTATCAATGGTAAGAATTCATCCCAGCCTCCAGTTTCTTCCAGAACACATGATCTCAACAAGTCTTCTAACGATTGAATCGTCCTTTCTGACTGACCATTAGTCTGTGGATGGTAAGCAGAACTTAAACGTAGCTTTGTTCCCATCGCTTCTTGCAAACTATCCCAAAATCTCGATGTAAACCTTGGATCTCGATCTGAAATGATACTGGATGGTACACCATGAAGTCTAACAATTTCACTGATGTACACTTGAGCCAACTTTTCCATTGAGTATTTAATATTAATCGGCAAAAAGTGCACTGACTTAGTAAGCCGATCAACAATTACCCAAATGGCATCATGACCCTTCCGAGTCTTTGGTAGTCCCATCACAAAATCCATTGCTATGTCATCCCATTTCCATTCGGGAATAGGCAAAGGTTGCAACATTCCCGAAGGTCTTTGATGTTCCACCTTAGCTTTCTGACAGATTAAACAGGATGATACATACTCAGCAACATCTTTCTTCATTCCTTGCCACCAATATAATTGTTTTAAATCTTGATACATCTTTATGGCCCCTGGATGCATACTCAACTTACTCCTGTGAGCTTCCTCCAAAATCAATCTTCTAAGATTCGGATCATTTGGCATACAAACTCTTCCTTGAAACTTCAAAATTCCATTAACACCTTTGCTAAAATCCAATATTGCCCCTTGACTATTTGCTTCTTTTGCTTCTTGCAAATATTGGTCACTGTTTTGTCCTTCACGGATTCTATCCATCAAATCATTTGAAATGGTGATCATATTTAAATGCATCTTGCCCGGCGTCAATTTCACTGATAATCGCATATCCCGAAATTCTTCTATCAACTCCTTTTCTTTGATCATCATAACAGAAGCACTAAGTATTTTTCTACTCAACGCACCGCTACGACATTCGCCTTTAGGGATGATATCGTAATTGAAAATCATAATCTTTCGAAACTCTAACCAACGCCTGCCTCATGTTCAACTCTTTTTGGTCAAACAAGTACTTCAAGCTTTTATGATCACTAAAAACAGTGAACGTAGCTCCATAAAGAAAATGTCTCCATACTTTCAATGCAAACACCACAGCTGCCAACTCCAAGTCATGAGTCGGATAATTCTTCTCATGATTTTTCAACTGTCTTGAAGCATAAGCCACCACCTTACGGTTTTGCATAAGTACACCACCCAATCCTTGGTATGAAGCATCACAATATACCTCGAAAGGTTCGTTTGGATCAGGTAGAATCAACACTGGTGAAGTAGTCAATCGTCTTTTCAATTCTTCAAAACTTTCTTCGCATGCATCAGTCCACACGAACGGTTGATTCTTTCGTGTAAGTTGGGTAAGAGGTCCTACAATCTTTGAAAACCCCTCAATGAAACGTCTATAATAACCAGCTAATCCGACAAAACTACAGATTTCTGTTACAGTCTTTGGTCTTTCCCATTCCAAAATTGTCTTCACCTTTGAAGCATCAACTTCAATTCCTTTCTCCGATATCACGTGTCCCAAAAATTGAACTTCGCTCAACCAAAATTCACATTTGGACAACTTGGCATACAACTTATTCTCCTTCAAAATTTGAAGAATCACCTTGAGATGTTCAGCATGTTCCTCCTGATTTCGAGAATAGATCAAAATGTCATCGATAAAGACGACAACAAACTTATCCAAGTATGAACAAAAAATTCTATTCATGAAGTCCATGAATATGGCTGGTGCATTTGTCACACCAAACGGCATCACTAAATATTCATAATGCCCATAACGAGTTCAAAAAGTTGTTTTGGGAATATCCTCCACTTTCACACGTATTTGGTGATACCCAGAACGTAGATCAATCTTGGAAAATATTGCGGCTCCTCGCAATTGATCCATCAGATCATCTATCCTTGGAAGTGGATATTTATTCTTAATCGTGATTTTGTTTAATTGCCGATAGTCTACACATAGACGTGAAGTTTCGTCCTTCTTCTTGACCAATAGTACTGGAGCTCCCCATGGTGACACACTAGGTCTCACGAATTGTTTCTCTAGTAATTCCTCCAGCTGTTTCTTTAGTTCGACTAATTCTACCGGCGACATCAGATAGGGTGCTATAGATATCGGTCCAGCTCCAGGTACAAGATCAATGGCAAACTCGGTTTCCCTTACCGGTGGTAGTCTTGGTATATCTTCAGGAAACACTTCAGGAAATTCGTTAACTACGAAAATATCCTTCAAGGCATCTTCACATTGCACCTCTAAAGAAGATAACAATAGATACCCATGATCTCCTTCCTTCAAACAAGCTTCCACTTGAGTAGCCGTTAGGAATCTAGGATCCTTAGCCTTAGGAAACACTAACATCTTATTCGAACAATCAATTAGGATATGGTTAGAAGACAACCAATCCATTCCCAAGATTACATTAATTTTGGAAAGAAGCAAACAGATCAAGTCCACATAAAAGATTCTATCCCTAACACAGACAGGACAATTCAGGCATACTGTTGATGTAACTACAGACTTATCAGTTGGAGTAGCAACACTCAGATCATATGGCAAAGCAGTCATAGTCAATCCCAAACGTTCAACACAATCACATGCAATGAAAGAATGTGTTGCTCCTGAATCATAGAGTATGGTTAAAGGATTACCTCCAATAGTACCCTCCTCCATTATCAAGTTCTCAGATTTAGCAGCTACTTCTCCGCTAATTGTATAGACACGACCTCCCGCCTATGGTCTTGCAGTGCGGACGTTTCCCACAGAGGATTTCTTCTTTATCTGATCACAGTCTTTAGAGAAATGTCCAAGCTTTCCACACTTAAAACAAACAACTTCTTTATGTTGACAATCTTTCGTGAGATGATCCTTCCCACATTTGAAACATCGAATAGGAGTCCCAGCTTGACTTGTCTTATTGCCGCTAGAAATTCCACCCACAAATTGCTTCTTAGTCTGACTTCTTGCAGGTTTCATATATGGCTTTTGCTGAGAACGACTTGCTTGAGTACTCTTTCCTTTTTGGAACCTTGCAGGTCCAAAATTCTTGTTTCTTGCCGCTCGTTGATGATCAATCTCTTCAATTTTATGACATTTTTCAATCAAAGTTGGAAATTGATTAATCTCCAACATCGATACAGCTCTCTTAATATCCAACTTTAATCCTTCCTCAAATTTCCTGCATTTCCAGCCCTCATCTGGATTCATCTGCAAATATCTCAAAAACTGAGACAGACTTTCAAATTTTGCCGTATACTCACTTACGGACATCAATCCTTGTCGTAAGCTCAAAAATTCCATTTCCTTCATATGCCTCACACTTGCTGGAAAATATTTCTCCAGAAATTTTTGCTTAAAAACTTGCCATGTCACCATCCTTCCTTCGGCTTCCAACAGTCTTCTAGCTCTTGCCCACCAACGTTCACCATCTCCTACCAAAGATAAATGTTGCGGTACGTAAGCTTCCGTTCATCAAAGACAACCCATACCATCAAATATCTTTTCAAGTTCTTGGATCCAAAGTTCACTTTATCCAGGATCAAACTCTCCACGAAACTTCGTGGATTATTCCTTCGAAATTCGAGATAAACCGTGCACATTTTCATTAGCCTGTTGATTTTATTGTGCAACCACTTCCGCCATTCTTTGCATTGTGCTACATGCTGCAGCCATGTTCAAATTATCATTCCCATTAAGTTCCATATCTGTGCTTTCAATTCTACGTCCACGTCCTCGTCCAGTCATTACTTTCTCCACTCAAACTGAATACAAAGAAAGTAAAGTCAATCTTTAAACAATATTATTTCTTTTCAGGAAAAAATAACAGAGAATCACACAACACAAACAAGACAGACCTAACCACAACCCCAAAAGACTCAAACTTGGGCTCTGATACCAACTAATGTAACACCCTAAGCCGTAGGGTGTTACATTTATGTTACTTAATAACCCCCAAGTTCATATAAGGTGACGTTGTAATAAAAAGATAAGTCAAATTTTTTTTTGACGACCATAAAATAAACTTTAGCAGAAAATAAAACATTATAGCAACCTCACACATAGATTACATCATATACATATTACAAACGTACTGTTGGAATTATTTATTTTACAGCCCATGTCTCAAACTAAAACACAATTAAATAAATTACACACATAGTTCATATCAGAGTTCAAACTTGCCCAAGTTTAACTAAGCAGCGGACCCCTCAGATGGGTCCTCCTCGGATTCCTCAGCAGATAGAAATCCGTTATGACGAGTAGCCCTACGGACAGGTGTCCGGGCTGACGATACTATACTGATTTCCATTGGGACATAATTCCTAGTGTCCCAGTGTCGCCTGATATTCAACGAAAATTCAACATTAACAAAAATAGTTACACAGAAAAATGGATTTCCACGAAATATACTACTAATACTAACAGTCAGGTATCCCTCGTAAATAAGTCCTCGCTCATTGGGACTTGTTCTCCATTCACCAGCTCCTCCGTGAAATTGTAGACGTACATATCCGAAGAAACTGGCTCTTGACGTCATACTGTCAGAATTCTGCGTTCCCAGCCGTGAGAAGTAACTCTTCTTCTGCTTCTTGTACCATTTCTTTCTCAACGTTTTCACCCAATTATAAATACAATATACAGATATGCATACAAAGAGGTGAGATTATCTACGCCAATACAAGCATGATAGTACAGAGATAATACAAACAACACATCATGCAAAAATATCATATCATGATTACAATTATACCATCATCATAGTACAAAATAATAATTACCATTATGCCACTATCACTGTTTAAATCATACAACAATTATAGTAACACCATCATATAGATATAGATGCTCAGTTTCTGATGCGTGAAATCCGCAAGTGTACGGTTTCGTCGTCAAGTAATAAAAAGATCGAATCCACAGGGACTGTGTGTATGAATACCAATTAATTAATTAACTTAATTAAATTAAACAAGAGAAAATATGATTGTTGATTGATAAGAACTTAGTAACAAAATAATTAAATAAAACTCAAGAAAACAGAATTCAAAACAAAAATAGCAATTTATCAAGAAGGGGGTTTTCAGATTTAAGAAAGCTTCCAAGATTGGGATACCACAATGATACAAGACAAATCCTAATTGACAACCCTTTTATTAAATCTGAACTTCAATTGAAGGTGAATTACCCAAAATTAGTTAATGTTCTCTTTCAAGATACAAGACCCGTGCCCAATTAAACCAATTCCTACTTTCGTGGTAATTGAATTTAAATTGAACCCATTACGCTTTGTGGTAATTCATTGATTCCTCGAAAGGCTAAAACTACTATCGTGATTTAGACCTTAAGTTCAATTCTTATGGTTCCAACACTTAGGTTCACCTCTCAGCACGTCCCTAAATGCCTATGAGATGCAAATAAGTGGCCAGCAAATTCACATGAATAAGAGCAATAAGAATTGAATCAAAGAACATTCAAGATCAATAAAAGGGGAAACAACGTCAATTATTCATTATCAAAGTATCAAAGGGCATTGCCCAATCCTAGAAACAAAAGAAACTACTCAGACATAGAGAAGAAGAGACAAGAAATCAAACTTAAAAACATCCCAAACCAGTAACAATGGAAGAAGAAGGGAGAAAGATGAAGAACCCAAGCCTCCTTTATGCCTCCTCCAAAACTAGGTTAGAACCAAGATAGAATACCCTAATAGCAATCAGAATATCTATTTATAACCTAAGGTTTTTATGGGCTAAAAGCCCCCAAAAGAAATAAAAACAGAAAACTAAAATGCATTCATGGCGCCCGAACCACTAGTGGTGTAGACCACGTCCAGGCCGTGGTTGGTTTTCGAATGGCCTTCCAAGCTCAATATGACCCATTAGACCTTCGAATCTGGAAAAGTGCTCAACATGAAAGTTGTAGATTTGGATCTTAGCTATCAACCATCAAAATTTCAGCTCATTTGACAACTTGTAGCTCGAGATATGTCATGAATAGTATACAAAGGTCAAGCTGTCAGGATCAGCACCCTAGTTCTTGCTTCAACTCCAATTTGAGTTATCCAAACGTGTGATCAGGCCGTTGAGGTCTTCATGAAAGTTGTAGATAATTGTCTTATCTTTCCCTAAATTAGTTCCATAAAGCTCCAACTTCAATCATGCAAGCTTCCATTCATTCCAAGGCCAATTCAACATTAATCCCGCACAAGAACACCAAAAACACCGATTATCGAACTAAGGAAAAACAAACCAAAAGGGAAACTAAAATGCCTAAAATGCTCAAGAATGCATGCAAAACAAGAACAAAATATGATGTTGTTTCACACACATCAAATCCCCCAAGCTTAAGACTTTGCTTGTCCTCAAGCAAAAATTAAAGTCAACCAAGACGTGGGATCAAAAGACAATAAAGAATAAGGAACCCGAGAAAATAATATCCAAGCAATAGGCTAAGGCAAGCAAAGAATCTGAGAGGTAATCAAAATCAAGTCCAATTAGAGGCTAAGTTCTCAAAAATCATGCATCATCACTGATTGTATTAAGTTCACTCCATTAACCACACTCAGAGTGTTTAAGGGTGAAGACAATGCGCTCAAAATCCATCAAAGAAAATGCACTTCCATATGCTTGATAAGAAACCAGATTTTCACTAATAATCAGCATGCATGCAAAAATCAAAAGGTCTTTCAAGGGTTATAATGGGGCCATGGGAATGATGATAGGTATGGTAGAGAAAGGAAGGTATACACAAAGGGCTCATCAAATTTTTTCAATAAGCACAAGAAATCCAATAGAACATCAATGGAGCAAAGGCATTTTTCAAACAGGATCATAACTCCATATTTCTAAGAATTTTCTTCCTTACTTTTCCTTCTCCTCTTTTTCAAGCTTTCAACTCATGATGTTTCTTTTGTTTTCCTTTTCTCTTTTTTTCATTTTTTTTTTAGAAAGAGGAAGCTCAAATACATATAATTTCCAACACATCTTTACACAACTTTCAATCCCAATTTGCTCCATTTAATATTCTAAATGATAACCAACAATGTTTCAGCATAGGTATAAAGAAAGCAAGTATGCAGTAGGCTCAAAATGGGCAACTAGAGGATGAAAGTGTAACAATTTCAGAAGGCCAGAAAAATACCTAAAATGCCTTAATCACATTCAAGCATGCAACCAAAAATTTTGCCTCAAAAAGGTTTCAAATCAAGTTCTAGAGCACATGATCAATGAAGAATATCACTCAACACAAAGAATGGGAACAAAAATCATATAGTGCATATATCCCATATAGGCTCAAAACTCACATTTAGAGGTTTAAAAATTCAATGAGAAGCACAAATTCAGAGAACATTATGCTAATTATCAACTATCAAAAGATCACCTCTACTATCAATTAAAACAATGCCTGTAGCCTATCACAAGAATCAACAAATTGGGTTCCAAATCAATACCATCTCAAAATCTTCAAAAGAGAGAGGCACAAGTTCAACAAAAAACCCAAGAGATATGATGGCGTGAAAATGCAACATGAAAATGCAATGCAAAACAAGACATGAGAATGCATGAAACTAATAAAAATAAAAATATGAAAATAAAAAAAATACCCCCAAGCTTAGAACTTACATTGTTCCCAATGTAAAAATCTAAAACAAGAGAAGGGATAAAAGAAAAGAACTCACTGTGGTGGCAGAAAAACTTGCATTCCACGACCGGTGTTCAATCCATGGCCATGGAATGGGTGTGGAAATTTCGACTTCACTCTTCTTCTAATTTGAGTTCTAAAAGTGGTCAAACCTAAACAAGATCCATGAGGTAAAGATCAAACCAGTAATCCAACACACAAATTCAAAAGAAAAAGAAGAAATTAAAAGGAAAAACAAAAACAAAGAAACTTGGGTTGCCTCCCAAGAAGCGCTTGTTTAAAGTCATTAGCTTGACTTTCGTCTGGTTTTTGTGCTCAGGTGATGTCAATGGAGTAATTACCTGCAGAGAGTCAAAGAGAAACAAGAACGTAATAATATGGTAAAAATAAAAAGGTTTAAAATAATTAAATTAAAAATTAAACTGATATTCAAGAAAACACAAGTCCATAAACGGCGCCAAAAACTTGATGCGTGAAACATGCAAGTGTACGGTTTCGTCGTCAAGTAATAAAAAGATCGAATCCACAGGATTTGTGTGTATGAATACCAATTAATTAATTAACTTAATTAAATTAAACAAGAGAAAATATGATTGTTGATTGATAAGAACTTAGTAACAAAATAATTAAATAAAACTCAAGAAAACAGAATTCAAAACAAAAATAGCAATTTATCAAGAAGGGGGTTTTCAGATTTAAGAAAGCTTCCAAGATTGGGATACCACAATGATACAAGACAAATCCTAATTGACAACCCTTTTATTAAATCTGAACTTCAATTGAAGGTGAATTACCCAAAATTAGTTAATGTTCTCTTTCAAGATACAAGACCCGTGCCCAATTAAACTAATTCCTACTTTCGTGGTAATTGAATTTAAATTGAACCCATTACGCTTTGTGGTAATTCATTGATTCCTCGAAAGGCTAAAACTACTATCATGATTTAGACCTTAAGTTCAATTCTTATGGTTCCAACACTTAGGTTCACCTCTCAGCACGTCCCTAAATGCCTATGAGATGCAAATAAGTGGACAAAGAAATTCACATGAATAAGAGCAATAAGAATTGAATCAAAGAACATTCAAGATCAATAAAAGGGGAAACAACGTCAATTATTCATTATCAAAGTATCAAAGGGCATTGCCCAATCCTAGAAACAAAAGAAACTACTCAGACATAGAGAAGAAGAGACAAGAAATCAAACTTAAAAACATCCCAAACCAGTAACAATGGAAGAAGAAGGGAGAAAGATGAAGAACCCAAGCCTCCTTTGTGCCTCCTCCAAAACTAGGTTAGAACCAAGATAGAATACCCTAATAGCAATCAGAATATCTATTTATAACCTAAGGTTTTTATGGGCTAAAAGCCCCCAAAAGAAATAAAAATAGAAAACTAAAATCTGCTGCGCGCCCCGAACCACGGCCGTGGTGTAGACCACGTCCAGGCCGTGGTTGGTTCTGGAATGGCCTTCCAAGCTCAATATGACCCATTAGACCTTCGAATCTGGAAAAGTGCTCAACATGAAAGTTGTAGATTTGGATCTTAGCTATCAACCATCAAAATTTCAGCTCATTTGACAACTTGTAGCTCGAGATATGTCATGAATAGTATACAAAGGTCAAGCTGTCAGGATCAGCACCCTAGTTCTTGCTTCAACTCCAATTTGAGTTATCCAAACGTGTGATCAGGCCGTTGAGGTCTTCATGAAAGTTGTAGATAATTGTCTTATCTTTCCCTAAATTAGTTTCATAAAGCTCCAACTTCAATCATGCACGCTTCCATTCATTCCAAGGCCAATTCAACATTAATCCTGCACAAGAACACCAAAAACACCGCAGTTATCCGAACTAAGGGAAAAACAAACCAAAAGGGAAACTAAAATGCCTAAAATGCTCAAGAATGCATGCAAAACAAGAACAAAATATGATGTTGTTTCACACACATCAGTTTCATACATGCGTACATAGACTCAATGTCCTACTCCATGGAGCTAATACTCTAGTTAGAGAAATTGATCGAAAAGAGCTGCTGGTATTTCGTGCTTTAGACCAAGTGCTTATAATTATATCTTGCACATCTAGCACATACACAACAGTCTTTGTCAGATCTCAATTAAGAATAGTGTCTCGGTCCGGATCACCGGTGTGTTGCATCGGTCTAACCCACGGTGCAGAAGAGCTACCAACTGCCCATTGTGAGCAACCCGCACCCCGATGCCCCTAAGGTCCACAAGTGACCTACACTACGCGTATCGCACCCACTCAAGAGGTGTACGTTTCTCCTAGGCAATTAGCCATATCCAGTCCATCAGATCATTTTCAATGCATGTGTAATGCACCAATTACCAACCAATGATAAATCACATAATTTCTCATACCAGGTTCAAATAGTATTTTTAACTGTCAAGTTTACTGTATAATTAACAGCGATTGCATTATCGCACTTTTCTCATTCACAAAAACATTTTTGTCCCATTTTCTGATCACGTAATATTTTATTACGTAATCAACGATTTGTAACATTTCTATTACGTTTAAAATTCGCGTAAAAAGTTTCTATTGTTTTCTAAAGTGCGTAAAAATATTCTTTCATCATTTTTTTTAAATCACATAGCAATTTTTCTATGACATTTCGATCGTATAAAATATTTAAACATTTTAAATTACGTAAAAATATTTTAACCTTTTTCAAATCGCGTAACTCAAAATTTACGTTTTTAAGTTCCATAAATCATTTTTCACCGTTTACCCTTCGTAAAATATTCCTTAACTTGAAAAATATTATTTTGGACTTTTCTTACAATAATATAATTCCTTACTTTATTTTCTTCCTATTCTTAGTAAAAAAATCTTTTTCTTAATATATTTTCTCAAAATTGCTTTTTTATTGATCTAGTTTTACAAAATCACATTTAGTTTATTTAATTACCATTTCTAACTTTTAAATTTTCTAACATTTTTTCCAAAACCCAATAAATAAATTCTTTGTTAGTAAATTTAAGTTACAGATGTTTTCTTTTATATTTCTAAATCACTTTCAAAAATTAATTCTCCTTGAAAATAATTTGAAGTTTAGCACCTTCAATCTCCCTTTTTCTTTTATTTATGAAAATGCCACTTGACAACACTTTAATTCTCTTTTCAAAATCCTTATTTGAAAATTCTTATATTTTATAACATCAAAACATTTTTTTTTCTAAATTATCAAGACCTTAAAAATGGCCATTGGAGCCATGAAAGATTTTTCTTATAATTTAAATGAATTACATTTTTATTTCTACGCAAAATTAATTAATATCAACATAACTAAAAAGAAAACGTGTGCATTCTCTTTTGCAAAACCAAAATCCTTTTGTTTATTTCCTTTACTTCTCAAATCATAAAATTTTATTATTCATGAAAATATTAATTTGGTGAACACCTAATTTGAGATGTCTTGGCCAAAAATCTTATTGTTCTAAGGACCCAAAAATCAATTTCTTTGTTCTTGAAAAATTTTCAACATGAACCCTAATTTTGGGTTACAAAACCGAACCTCTCCTTTGGCCATTGGAGCCAAAATTTTGCTTATTTCAACATACATCCATCATAATATATTTAACATATATCATCATGCATATTATAAGCATACCTCATAAACAAGTAAAAATCATACTAAGCATGCATACACAATTAATTCATGCAAAGCATATCAAGCATAAACAAAATAATTAAAAACACATAACACAAATAATTTATTACATGACCATGGATATGAATCCTCACGTGGATTCATCATCCATCAAATATAACCATCTCTCACCACCATGCTTGGTTGGTGAGATAAATCTCCCTCTTACCTCTTGAAGAACTCCAAGAGCTCCTTGCTTTGGATTTAGAACAAGATCTCCACCAAGAAAAGTCTCTTGAACATAAAACAAATGCAAGAAAATTAGTATATTGAGTTTGATTAAGAGGAACCATGGATCAAACATGGTTTAGAACATGAAAAGGAAAAGAATGAAAGAAATTTCCTTACTCTTCACCAACAAAAGCTCTAGAACTTGATCTTAGTAAAAGTCCTTCAAGATGGAAGATTTAGAGAAAGTCTTCAACATGAAAGTTGTTTAGAATAAGGTAAGGATTCAAGAAACTAGGTTGTATAAAATTAAAGAGTGATGGAGGGTGGATGAGAGTGCTTGGCTGAATGGCTCTTTAGGGAGAGAGAATGGAGTTTTTCATTTGGTTGGTTCATGAAACATAAGTGAGAGAATGAAGAAATAAAAATATGAAGTGTAGAAATGAATTATTTGGTATCCTAAACTATGCATGGCCATGGCCTTCATGGAGAGAAATGAAAAGTGAAGTTTGAAAAACATGCTCATTAATTGATCAATAGAAACTTGTCTTGAGATTTGACCATTGTCTTCATCATTTTCCTTGGCCTAAAAAGCCTATACTAATTTTGTCTCCCTTTCTCCTTGCTTCTTCAAAACCGCCCCCTTGCATGATTCATGCAAATTATCATCTTTTCAAATAATTATTTGAAGCCTTTCGAGCCATTGATTTATTCAATGGTTAGGATTTAAGTAGATTTTGATTTTTAGAAGACAAAATCTAGGCCATTGGATCTTTCTTCTTTAAATCTTAGCCATTAGATGTGTCTCCAAAATGAAGGGTTAAGATTACACCTTCATACTTTACATCCAAGGGTCCAAAATGGTTGTAGAAATTTTTTGATGATCAATTCTCCACCATTGATCTAAATCCAAATCCAATGGTCATTAATGATCCATCTCCACCATTGATTTATTTTACATCCAAGGGTTGATAATGGTCATAGTCTTTTATAAGATTAAATCTCTACCCTTGATTTAATTTCCATTCAATGGTTATAATTGATCCTATTTACTTTTAAGATCAAATCTCCACCGTTGACTAAATCAAGATTAAATCTCCAATGGTAATTAATTCGATGGTGGATATCCAAACCACCAATACTGACTTAATAGCATAGAATTTTATTTTTATCTATCATAACCTCATAAAAGAATACATTCACTGTATTTTTATCATTCGACAATTAAATACAGTATAAAATACAGTAAAAGAAATTTTCTAAAACTATTTTCGAATTCAGGTTTAGTAAGATCCCCTGTCTCTGTCTAAACAATACAAATTTTTCTGTGCGTAAAATTTTTTTTCACTTTGCGGGACCCACCTGGGCCCATGTATGGCCACCTGGGCCCATAAACACCTCGCGGGGCCCACAAATGGTAAAAAAAATCAAAATCACACATAAAATCTCAAAAATTAAAAAATTCACAAATATCAAATCAGATTACGTAAATTAATTAAGACTAAACAGTAAAAATTAAATTACGTAAATTTTTCTGGCCCAAAAATTATTTTTCCATGACACGGAACAAATCACTCAAAACGGTCAAATATGCAGACAGAATATTTAAAATAATTTTACAGTGCACAGAAATCACTAAACAGTAGAATTCTACTAACTGTTAAAATTACTTATTTAATACATAGAAAGTTTGGGGTGTTACAGTTGCAGTAGTAGATCTAGCGGAATATATGATGTTCATGTGGGTATAATTATCTTTGTACTATTTTCCAGTTATAAAAGTGATAAATCTGGGTTTATTATGCGCGGTTGCGGTAATAGATCTAACGAAATATATGTTCTACGTAATTTAATCCCGGTGTGTGATTAGATCTTAGTGTGATTGGTTTTCTAAATCTTAATGCAATTGTTGGATAGTTATAAGAGCGGTTGCTTTATGACTAATCAGTGATTAGGAGTTGATTTGAGCGGTTGCTAAATTTGCCAACACTTAAGGAAAACAGAGATTTTACTCTCACAATTGCGTAAAAACATAATTGAACATGTTGGAATAAAAGGATATGTGGGTTTACATCATCATATAAATCTAGTGGTGGATTCAATCTCTTAACCAATTTTCTTATATTGTTGATTTCAGTTTATTCATTGTTATTATCTTTGAAGCTGTTCATTGTTCATCAAAACTCCAAAACCCCATTATTTACTGTTTATTGTCAATCAGAGTCTAAATTGGGAATTGTTTAATAGTGTTAATTGAATTGGTTCTCTGTGGATCGACCCTTACTAACTACAACTAGTTGTAAGATTTTTATTTTATGGTGGGCATGACAACTGATTTTTATCTAAATTTTAATCACTATATCCTCACGCATCGAATTTTGGTGCCGTTGATTCTTGGGAACCAATTTTTCATTTACACTTTGTTAATTTATTTTCTATTTTTACTCTGTTTTTATTTTTGTTTTTATTTTATTTTTAGTTTTTGAATCTTTCTTTCTGAGTGTTTTGTAGGTGTTGATGTCCATTGAAGGGGTAGACGAGGGATTGCTAAATTTGAGGAACTATATTGATCAACTCAACTCACATCCTCAATTTCCCTTCCTTCCTGCTAACTTCCAACTCACACCTGTTGACATTGAAGCTGCCCGTTACATTGATCTATCAAGTTCAGAGACATTTGAGCCATCTGAAATATCTGAAGAAGTGACAATGGCAGAAAACACTTTAAGGGCATTGGGTGCTCCAGATCTAGATCAACAGCCTCTATGCATAGACATTCTTGAAAATGAAGAGGCATTTGAATTGAAATCCGGCTTAATCCATCTCTTGCCATCTTTCAATGGATTACCCGGAGAGGACCCCAACAAGCACTTGAAGGAAATTCATGTGGTATGTTCTAGCATGAAGCCTGCAGGAATTCATGTAGAGCAATTCTAGTTGAGAGCTTTTCCATTCTCATTGAAAGACTCAGCTAAGGAGTGGCTTTACTATTTGCCACCAGGATACATCCAATCATGGCAGGACATGGCCCGAACTTTCCTAGACAGATACTTCCCTGCCTCAAAAGCTGCAATAATCAGAAAAGAAATTTGTGGTATTCAACAAAGGCATGGGGAATCACTCCATGACTACTGGGAGAGATTTAAGAAGCTATGTTTCAGCTGCCCTCATCATCAAATAAGTGAGCAACTCTTAATTCAGTATTTCTATGAAGGCTTACAAGTGATGGATCGCAACATGATTGATGTTGCTAGCGGAGGAGCATTGGTTGATAAAACTCCTCAAGAAGCTAGAAACTTGATCTCAAGAATGGCTGCCAATACTCAACAATTCTACTCTAGAAATGACACTGGAGTAAGAGCAGTGAAAGAAGTAGAGACAACCAGTCTACAGCAGCAAATGACTCAATTGACTGCTATGGTTCAGCGATTAATGGATACAGGCAAAGCACCAGTTCATGCTTGTGGGATCTGTTGTTCATCTAGACATCCCACTGATATGTGTCCCACTCTCCAAGAGGACACAAATGAGGAGGTAAGAGCAGTAGGGGGATATGCTGGACTTTCAAAAAATTACAACCCCTACTCAAACACATATAATTCGGGTTGGAGGGATCATCCTAATTTCAGTTATGCAAAGCAACCTCAAAATCAACCTCCAGCTTATGGACTTCCAGGATTCCAACAAAGGCAAGCACCTTTCCCTCAGAGACAGCAGCAAGTTCAAGCTCCTAAGCAACCTGAGCCTTCACTAGAGGAGCTAGTGAAGCAAATGGCTACTAATAATTTGCAGTTCCAACAAAAAAAAATGCAACCATACAAAGTTTTAAACAAGAAACAATGACTGCAATCAATAACTTGCAGAATCAAATAGGGCAGCTATCCACAGAATTCAACAAGTTTCAAAGCCAAGCTTCAGGGAAACTACCCTCACAGCCAGAAGTGAATCTGAGGGAAAATGCTAGTGCTGTCACATTGAGAAGCGGAAAGACGATGGATGAGCCTACATCTCTTCCACCAATCACTCAAGAGAAAGATGAACCATCCAAAGAGGCAAATGATAAGGGGCAAAATTCCAAAGTCCCTAAGGTAAGTAATTCTGAACCCCTTCCTAAATATGTCACTAAAGCTCCTTTTCCTAGTAGGTTGGTTAAAACCAAGAAAGAAGAAGCAGAAAAAGAAATACTTGAGATTTTTAGGAAGGTAGAGGTTAATATCCCTTTGTTAGATGCTATTAAGCAGGTACCTAGATATGTAAAATTTCTAAAAGAATTATGCACTAACAAGAGGAAGTTAAAACGAAATGAAAAGGTCCAAGTGGGAGAAAATGTTTCAGCTGTAATTAAAAAGAAACTCCCAACCAAATGTAAGGATCCTGGCACATTCACCATTCCATGCACTATAGGTAACACAAGGTTTGAAAGGGTAATGCTTGATTTAGGTGCATCTATAAATGTCATGCCATATTCTATTTATGCATCTTTATACTTAGGTCCCTTGGAACCTACTGGTGTTATTATTCAATTGGCTGATAGATCTAATGCATACCCTAAGGGTGTGGTTGAAGATGTTTTGGTGCAGGTGAATGAATTAGTGTTTCTGGAAGACTTCTATGTTTTGGACATGGAAGAGGATGATTCTCCCAAATCTGCTCCTATCTTGTTAGGGAGACCATTTTTGAAGACTGCACGGACAAAAATTGATGTGCACTCAGGAACTCTAACAATGGAATTTGATGGGGAATTAATTAGATTCAATATTTGAAGCTATGAGATACCCAAGTGATGTGCACTCTGTTTGTTTAATTGATTCTTTTGATTCTTTAATTTATGCAGCTTTTGATACTGACCATTTTGATGCTCTTGATACAATTCTAACTCATAGCTTAGATGTACAGGAGGAAAAGAAGATGAATGAAGAAGAGCTATTGAGTGAAGACATTGATGAAATTGTTGCTGCCTTACAAGAGCTCTTTTTCACTCCAGAAGAGCATGAGGTAACTTTTATTGATTTACCTGTTACTACTGATATACCTCAACCTTCCGTTGTGCAGGCACCTGAATTAGAACTTAAAGCACTGCCTGATCATCTTAAATACATCTTCTTGGGGGAGAAGGACACCCTTCCAGTAATAATTGCAAAGTCACTCACCTAAGAGCAAGAAGAGAAATTGGTAGCTATTTTGCAGGAACATAAGACAGCCATTGGTTGGTCAATAGTTGATATCAAGGGTATTAGTCCCTCCATTTGTATGCACAGGATATTAATAGAGAAGGATACTAAACCTTTGAGAGACCCCCAGTGGAGATTGAATCCTCCTATGATGGAGGTTGTGAAAAAGGAGATACTAAAGCTCCTAAGTGTGGGGGTGATATACCCCATTTCTGACAGCAAGTGGGTAAGCCCAGTCTAGGTAGTACCAAAAAAATCTGGAATTACTGTGGTAAGAAATGCTGAAAATGAACTTATTCCCACTAGGTTACAGACAGGGTGGCGTGTTTGTATTGATTACAGGAAGTTGAATGCCGCCACGAGAAAGGACCACTTCCCTTTACCTTTCATTAATCAAATGTTAGAAAGATTAGCTGGTCATTCTCATTATTATTTTCTGGATGATTTTTCAGGTTACAATCAGATTACCATAGCTCCAGAAGACTAAGACAAGACTACATTCACTTGTCCATTTGGTACCTTTGCATATAGGCGAATGCCTTTTGGACTCTGCAATGCACCAGGAACTTTCCAGAGATGCATGATGAGTTTATTTTCTGATTATATTGAAAATATCATTGAGGTTTCTATGGATGACTTTAGTGTCTTTGGAAATGGTTTTGAAAATTGTCTGGAACATTTAACATTGGTGCTTAAAAGATGCATTGACACTAACCTGGTACTGAATTGGGAAAAATGTCATTTCATGGTAAAGGAAGGTATTGTGCTAGGTCATGTAATTTCTGCTAGGGGAATTGAAGTAGATAAAGCTAAGGTAGAACTCATGCATTCTTTGCCCCCACCCACTAGTGTGCGGGAGATTCGTTCTTTTATTGGTCATGCAGGTTTCTACCGGAGATTCATTAAAGACTTCTCTAAAGTCTCATTGCCCCTTTGCAGACTTCTTCAAAAAGATGTCAATTTTAACTTTGATGAGAAATGTATGGAAGCTTTCAATAAACTCAAGAAGTTGTTAACTATTGCGCCTATCATCAGGCCACCCAACTGGGAGTTACCGTTTGAACTAATGTGTGATGCCAGTGACTTTGCAGTAGGGGCTGTCTTAGGACAGCGAGTTGATAGGGTTCCTTATGCCATTTACTATGCATCAAGGACTCTAAATGATGCTCAACTTAATTACTCAACCACAGAAAAAGAACTTCTAGTTGTTGTCTTTATTTTGGAAAAATTTAGATCATATCTAATTGGTTCTAAAGTAATTGTGTTTTCAGATCATGCAGCTTTTAAGTATCTCCTAACAAAGAAAGAAGCAAAGCCTAGATTGCTCTGATGGATTTTATTGCTCCAGGAATTTGACTTGGAGATTAAAGACAAGAAAGAGAGCGAGAACTTGGTGGTTGATCACTTGAGTAGGTTGGTAACTGAAGAGGAAGAAATGCCTATCATGGAGACTTTTCCAGATGAATATTTGATGGTTGTCAAGGCCATAATCCCTTGGTATGCTGACATTGTTAACTACCTAATTACTAAGGACTTTCCGGAAGGTTTGAACAAGGCCCAAAGAGATAAATTAAGGAGTGACTATAAATACTATATCTAGAATGACCCGTACTTATGGAAGCATTGTGCAGATCAAGTCATTAGGAGGTGCATTCCTGATTCTGAGACACACTCCATCCTCTCCTTTTGTCACACCTATGCATGTGGAGGACACTTTGGCAGTAAAAGGACAGCCAACAAAGTGCTTGACAATAGTTTCTATTGGCCCACAATTTTCAAAGACGCTTACAACTTCTGTAAGTCTTGTGACCATTGTCAGAGAACAGGTAACATTGGTCCTCATAATCAAATGCCTCAGACTCCGATCATTTTTGTGGAAGTCTTTGATGTGTGGGGTATTGATTTCATGGGACCATTCCCTCCTTCATTTGGTTTCACATATATTCTCTTATCTGTTGATTATGTGTCTAAATGGGTGGAAGCAAAAGCCACTCAATCTGATGATTCTAAAACTGTTGCAGATTTTGTTAAGTCACATATTTTCTCTAGGTTCGGGACCCCAATGGCTATCATCAGTGACCAAGGGACCCACTTCTGCAACAAAACCTTTGATGCTCTATTGAAGAAATATGGAGTAATGTACAGAATTTCCACTCCTTACCATCCACAGACAAATGGGCAAATTGAAGCGTCCAACCGGGAGATTAAATTAATCCTTGAAAAGACAGTAAATTCCTCAAGAAAGGATTGGACCACTCGACTTGAAGATGCTTTATGAGCCTATAGGACTGCCTATAAGACTCTCATTGGCATGTCACCATTTCGATTGGTGTATGGAAAGCCTTGTCATTTGCCCGTTGAGTTGCAACATCGTTTTTACTGGGTCATTAAACAAGTAAATATGGAATTGGAAGGAGCTGGAAAGCAAAGGAAGTTTCAGTTACAGGAACTGGAAGAACTAAGAAATGAGGCCTTCGAGAATGCCCTGATTTATAAGACTAAAGCTAAGGCATTCCACGACTAATTGATTTCCAGAAAGAAATTTCACAAAGGACAAAAAGTTCTGCTATTGCAATCAAGACTCAAATTGTTTCCAGGAAAACTGCGTTCTAAGTGGATTGGGCCGTTTGTGGTAATTAATGTTTTTCCTTTTGGTGTAGTTGAGATCAAGAGTGAAATTTCAGGCAAAACATTTAAGGTCAATGGTCATCGTCTCAAACCTTATCATGAACCTCCTGACAGTGCAGAGATGAAAGTGATGACCCTCATCTTTCCACAATATGAGGAGCATTGAAAGTATCATCATGTCAGGCTGAGGACAATAAACTAAGCGCTCATTGGGAGGCAACCTAACCAGATTTGCTCTCTTTATCTCTTTTTAATTTTGCATTTTTATTAGTTTCTTAGATTATGTTTTTATCTATTTGATGGTTGTAAGCATTTGAATCTTTGAAAGAATCTTGTATTTTGTTTGATTAATTGTGTGTTTAAATGGGTTATTTATTTGATATTTGTGTGGATTAAGTACAGTGGAAACCAAGCGAGACTAGAGGAATTAGTTCATTTGTAAATTGTGTTTTGTTCTTCTGATTGTTGAACCATGTTCTTTGGGAATGATTTCATTCAATTGAGAAGTTAAATTTTAAGTTCTTGATGGATGGCCAGAGTAAAGAGTTATACTCTTGAGACGCATTCATATGAACTTGTGCCTTATGAACTTTGTAGATTTTTGACATTCCCTCAAGAATGATAAGTTTTTAGTCTTGGGAATCTGACTTTAAAAGACCCTAACCTTTGCTTTTGAGCTAATTGCTTGAGTATTCTTCGAGGAAAACCATTGCATGAGGGTTTCAAATCTTTTTTATAGTGAAATGAGCCAATTTGAAGAGGCATTTTTCATGAAATTATGAGTAGAAGAGGTCATGTAAATAAATAAAAAAAATGGAAAATAGTGTGATACACGGCCTAGGCCGTGTACCTTCACACGGCCGTGTAAGATTGCGTAGCAAAGGGCAGGTGAAAACAGAATCATACACGGCCATGTATGGTCACCAGGAACCCATTTTAGGGCCCTTCTTCCCCATTTTTGCTCTTTCTCTCTCCTCACCCACGAAGCCACCGTCCCCATCCCTCTCCCTCTCCTCCAAATCTTCCATTTCCACAACTCCAATCCATCATTCAACTCCATTTTTCTCCACTAATTCCTTATATCCTTCACATTTCTTCCATTATTTTCCTCTCTTAACCACCAATCTCTCCAATTTTCACTCTCTCTCTTCTCCAATACCCACACGAACCACCATCCTCCATAGCCACCACGTTCCTTTTTCTTCATCTTTCTACTTTAAAATCACTAACCAAAACCATTTTCACTAACTAACCACCATTCTTTCACACATTCTACCCAAACACCCATTTCCTTCCCTTACCACTGTGACCTCCCTCTTGTGCACATTACCCATTTGATTAAATTGCTCAACAATGCCTCCAAGGAAGCGTGTGAAGCAAAATGCAAGTAGTGGTAGAGGATTCGACAGCTCCTTTGTTCGACCTCAATCTCCTCCACGCGTACCATCTCCACCACCTGAGGTAAATGCTCATCCCGCTTTAATCAAGGATGTTATTCCAACAAAATTCTTAGATGAGGATACATTGCGATAGATTGGTTTGTATGATGAGGTGTTTGAACTGTTAGAGGGAATAGGTTGGGGTACATTTGCTAGAATGCGTGCACCAACTTATGATACTTTAACTAGAGAGTTCATTATGAGCTTTGATAGGAAGTTATATCCTCTTTCTGATCAACAAAAATGGCCTGGTAAAATTGAATTTGAAATCTTTGACATTCCCCATGAGTTAGACATCCACCAGTTTAATGCCATTTTTAGCTTTCCCATAGGCCACAACCAACTCCCCCGTGAATTTAGGCCTGACAGGGTTTGGAATTCATTGAGTGTAGCTGATTCTGATAATTATGATCCTTGCAAATCTAAAGCTTCCAAACTTAGGTCTCCAGCACATAGATATATTCAAAAATGGTTGGCAAATACTATTTGTGCTAGGGGTGAGAGTCAGGGTACTATTAGTCGAACTGAATTGTTCTTTCTGAATTGCATGATTAATAGGGAGCCTGTTAATGAATCTTACTGGTTGTGTAACTCATTTAAACATTTAGGGACTACTTTAACTGGCCGTATTTTAGTGGGGGGATTTGTTACCCTTATTGCTTAATACTTTGGGGTGGATTCTGATATTATTACTGAGGATCCTGTATCGGGCTCTACTGCCATTGATAGCTCTACACTGATTCACATGGGGTTATGTGAAAATCGGAATGGGGAGCTATTTTTGGTAGGAGCTGGTAACTAGGATATTCCGAGGGGAGTTCCACTACAGGCTGATGATGATGATTCAGCACCTCCAGAGTCTACTTCTCATTTTACTATTGAGGCTGGTCCGTCTTCTAGTGCTCGACCCACTACTCTTGATGATGTCATAGCACATGTTGAGGCCCTACGGATAGACCATATTGCACGCCTTCAGAGCCTTGATGATAAATTTCATGCATGGGAAGAGAGTAACGCTCAGAGTATGACATCCTTTCACAGCAAGATGGATGACATTCTCCGACGCCTGCAGTAGATTTCCCCTCATTTCCCCATTAATGTACCCCCTTAGTTTCCATTGTATTTTCATTCTCTTGTATTGTGTACATTTGGGATTTGATTTGCACTATTGATTTACTGGTTTCATTCATAGTTGATTTGTTTTTACTTTCGGTTGTGGTATAGTTGTTTTTGCTTATCTTCATTTTCTGGATGTGTGTAACATTCTCTTTGTCATTATTTTTACTTTTCTGGATGTGTGTAGCATTGAGGACAATGCTTGTTTTAAGTGTAGGGGTGTGGATACTTTGATGTTCTATTGTGAATACTATTGATATACTGAATTGTTCTCCTGGGATTTGAATGACTGATTGAACTTTCTTTGGGTGAGTGTATTTGATCTTGATGGTGTTATTCTTCTTGTGATACTTCTCCATTAGGCTTTTTAAGTTTCTAATAAGCTTTCAAGTGATGTGATTAGTGAGCAATTGACCGAAAAAAAAATTTGAGCATGATTGAATGAACTTTCTAGTTATCGATGTTGTCGGGTGAAATTCTAAAAAAAAATAAAAAAATAAAGGGTTTAATTGAAATTGATGAATCGAAACCTAGTGAGTTTTTGGGCTTTGTTGTAAATGGCTAACTTTAGGCAATTTTGGATCCTTGATTGTGTGATTCCACTCATGATTATTGTGCTTTTCAGAACTTTTCTTGGTTCTCTTTTAAGCTGCTAATGACCATTGCATGCATTTGAAATGATAAAGGCATTTTTCTTTTAAATAACTACTGGCCAAATAGCCATCCTTGCATTTTATCCATTGATTAACCTCTTTGAGCCTAATAGACCCAATTTCCTTCTATCTAAGCTCAATTTAAACCTAAAAGTGAAAAACTATTTTACTACCCTACCTTAGGGAGTAGAAGAGCTTAAGGATTGCATTGGAAAGTAGTTTTTGAATAAGTGTGGGGGTATTTGAATTAATGATGTATTTGCCTAGCTATGTTTGTGTATAAAAGTCTCATGTTGGCAAAATATCATTGTGAATAGGATGTAAGGTGTGTATATATGTAAAAAAAAAAAAATCCAGAAAAAGGATAAGGTACATAATAGGAATTTGACTTTGAAGACTATTGGGAAATTCTGTGTAATGATTGAATTTCTTTCCATTTTGCTCTTCTAGTTCCTATGGTTTAGCTTTGTCTATCTTTGATGTATCCTACCTTAACCCTGACCCCATTACAACCTAAATAAAGTCCTTTTGATCTCTGTTTGCATGTGGTCTGAGTAGTGGAGAAGTAGAGGCTTGACAAGCCTATGGTAAAGCATATTTTCATGAGTTGGTTGAGTGAAAACACAAGCCTGAAACACTTGATTGAGAGCATTTCAATGAGGATTTATCATGTTGATTGAACCCTGAAATTTGATTGATTTTGCTTGCCAACTTGATAGCTAAGAAAGGGAATTTTGAATTGTTTAAATGCTTTGAAAACTAAATGCACAAAGGTCTTTGCTCATTATTCTGCATTTGTTTAGCTTGTTGTGAAATTGTGTTGAACTGTATATTTTTGCCCAAGAGTGCAAAAGGCTAAGTGTAGGGGTAATTGATCTGTTGATTATTCCTATATTTTAATCGCCTTGTAATTGATTCATTGAACTCCATTTGTGCTTAATTGTCATCATTTAGCTTAGTTTCTGATATCAAACCCTAATTGGAACATTACTGTGAAACTTTGCTTAAATGTATTCATTAGTACTCATAATTGAATTATGCTTTTTAGTCACTAGGTTTCTTAAGGTTCAATTAGGTTTAATTAAGTTGGTTTTGACACATTTTATGATATTGAGCCTAATTGGATCATTGAAGGAATTATTGCATGAATTAGTCCTAATTTATCTCTTTGACAATGTTCAGTAAACTAGCTATAATTTGAGTTTCAAATATCTGATTGATGTGATTTTGGTCTTGTAGGAAAGCTAAGATAATTCTCTACTACTTTCATGAAGATCTCAAAGGCCCAATCACACGTTTGGATAGCTCAAATTGGAGTTGAAGCAAGAACTAGGGTGTTGATCCTGACCGCTTGACCTTTGCATACTGTTCATGGCTTATCTCGAGTTTTAAGTTGTCAAATGAGCTGAAATTTTGATGGTTGATAGTTAAGATCCAAATCTACAACTTTCATGTTGAACACTTGTCTAGATTTGGAGGTCTAAGAGGTCATAATGAGCTTGGAAGTCAGATTACATGGCCAGAGTCAAAATACAAGGCCTGCGTCAGAATACAGGGCCTAAAAGTACACGGCCGTGTATGCCTCTGACTTTGCATTTGAAACAGTGAATTTTGGATCCCTAACTCAGTGTCATACACGGCCGTGTATGACCTCCAGACATCAATTATTGCAAACGTCTGCATGAAATTTGTGTTGGAGGCCTATATATTGACACTCTTGGCACGTTTTGAAGGGAGTTCGACCTAGAGAGAAGCGGCTACAACTCCTTGGAGAAGGAGAGGGAGTCTTGGATCAAAGATTGGAGTCTCGGGTTTGAGCAATCGGAGATCCATCATCCTCAATCCTCAGAAACTCGTTTGCTTTAGTTTTTCTTCTGCACTTTATTTCTCATGTTGTTCTTTCTCAGTTTTTCTTGTGATTTTGTTCTAGCTATGTGTAACTAAACCTCCCTTGGTTAAGGGGGTGATGAAACCACTAGTATTGATGTTGTGAATCTTGCATATTTGATTATTTCAATACAGTTATGTTTTTATTCATATATTTTTGAATCTATTATTGGTATGAAGGTTTTTGTACTTGTTTCCACTTTCAAAGTGGTAGATCTAGGTTTATTATGCGCGGTTGCAGTAGTAGATCTAGCGAAATATATGATGTTCATGTGGGTATAATTATCTTTGTACTATTTTCCAGTTATAAAAGTGGTAAATCTGGGTTTATTATGCGCGGTTGCAGTAATAAATCTAGCGAAATATATGTTTTAAGTAATTTAATCCCGGTGTGTGATTAGATCTTAGTGTGATTGGTTTTCTAAATCTTAATACAATTGTTGGATAGTTGTAAGAGCGGTTGCTTTATGACTAATCAGTGATTAGGAGTTAATTTGAGCGGTTGCTAAATTGGCCAACACTTAAGGAAAACAGAGATTTTACTCTCACAATTGCGTAAAAACATAATTGAACATGTTGGAATAAAAGGATATGTGGGTTTACATCATTATATAAATCTAGTGGTGGATTCAATCTCTTAACCAATTTTCTTATATTGTTGATTTTAGTTTATTTATTGTTATTATCTTTGAAGCTGTTCATTATTCCTCAAAACTCCAAAACTCCCCTATTTACTGTTTATTGTCAATCAGAGTCTAAATTGGGAATTGTTTAATAGTGTTAATTGAATTGGTTCTCTATGGATCGACCATTACTAACTACAACTAGTTGTAAGGTTTTTATTTTCTGGTGGGCCTGACAACTGATTTTTATCTAAATTTTATCACTATATCCTCACGCATCATATATCCGTAAAATGGCCTCGCATGCTCATGATGACAAGCTATTGATCCATTTCTTCCAAGACAGCTTAGCTGGGGCAGCGTCTAACTAGTATACATACCTTGAACGTACCTATATTCAATGTTTCAAGGACTTGGTTGATGCTTTCTTGAAGCAATATAAATATAACATCGATATGACACCAGATAGACTACAGTTGCAAAATATGGTTAAGAAAGAAGCTGAAACCTTTAAGGAATATGCTCAGTGGTGGAGAGAAATAGTTGCTCAAGTAGAACCCCCACTGAAAAAAAGAGAAATGGTGGCCACATTCATTGACACTCTTCAATTACCCTTCTATAACAAGATGATAGGAAGTGTGTCATCGAATTTCTTAGACATGGTCATCATCAGGGAAAGAGTCGAGGGAGGAATGAGAAGTGGGAAAATCACTAAAAGTTTAACATGGACAATTAATGCCAAAAGACCCCTAGCGGGGAAGAAAAAAGAAGGTGAGGCTCACGCTATTACTTTTGATGAGAGAAATTTTACCCAAGGGAAACATAGCCAAGCATCTATCAACCCTTAATCATCTTTCCAACCTCTCTACATACCTTACAACCTATACATTTCTAATGCCTCCCAAGCTCGATATCTTCAAGCTTATCACCCAATGATCGCTTATCATACATAACCTCCCATCCCAAATCAAACACTTCCTACCATGCTATCTCAACCAACCCAACTATGGACCTAAAACCCAAATACTAACCAAGAAAGCTGCCAGGTAACCAAGAAAGGAAATTGGACCCAATTCCCATGACCTATATTGAGTTTCTACCACAACTCATTTGTAACTCCTTATTGGTCCCTTGTCCAATGAAGCCGGTGGAACCCCCATACCCAAAAGGATTTGACTTAAATGCTAAGTGTGATTACTATGCTGGGGCTGTTGGTCACTCAACGGAAAATTGCAGAGCCTTGAAGTTCAAAGTGCAAGACCTGATCAATGCCAAATGGTTGAACTTTAAAGAAAAAATTCCTGATGTAGGCTGCAATCCCTTGCCTGATCATGGAGGTTCTATAGTTAATGCCATAGAGAAATATTCTGACCTCATAAGTCGCATAGCTAACGTAAAAACTCCTACGAGAGTTATGTAAATTTGGGTTAATACAAAACCAAGTTGAGATAAAAAAGGTCAATAAAGATGAAATGGTGTGTAAAATCCACGGGAAGGTGGGGCATTCTATTGAGGAATGTGATGAGTTCAAACAGATCCTTCAAAGTTTAATGGACAGACACCTAGTACAAATAAACAATCAATACGATAATGGTGATATATACATAGTTAAAGAAATTATACCTCCACCAGTTCAAGAGGTCGCCAATAGTTATACAACACCACTGATCATAGAGCAAGCTCTAGGTATACCAAGGCCATTGACGATTCATTACACTAAAGAGGTGTCTCCACAAGCCCCTCTCGGTCGGAATCCTATCACTATTCAAGTGCTGACCCCTTTTTGTTACAAGGACACCAAGGTTGTGCCTTGCAAGTATGATGTGTAAGTCGTTGTGGATGACCTCTAGGATAATCAAATGAAAATCCCATCTGCTTGTTAGTCATGGCAACTATTACCCAAGAGGGGGGTGAATTGGGTATTAAAAAACTTTTCACAAATGCTCTTGAAATAAACACAAATATTTAAGCTATTAAATAAAATAAAAAAAATTACGAGATGAAGAACAAAAGCTTTAAGAACAGCAAATAAATAAATGTGCAATAATATAAAATTACATAAAATAAAGAGATTGAGAAGAGAGAAGCAGGCACGATATTTATCCTGGTTCGACCACTAACTCACTTGTGGTCTACGTCCAGTCCTCGAAAACAATCCGAGATTTTTCACTATGTATACAAGCTTCAATAGGTGCTTGTAACCGTTACATAAAGAGCACTTTTCACACACAGGAAAACTCTACCCTTATGCTAAAGCCTCGGCAGTGAGGATACCTCACCCTTATACAAACCTTAGAGGGATACCTCACCCCCTTTACAAACCTTGAAGGATACCTCACCCTCAATATAGAAGAATAGAAATATAGATGAAGAGAAATTCTCACTCAGAGCAAATAATACAAATTGAAGTGCTAAGAGGCTCTCAAAGGATATCTCAAATTTTGACAAAAAAGAGCACAGAAAATAGGCGTAAAATATAATTCACATTTTTCAAAGCAAGCACAAATTAAACAGATAGCTGGGTTACTAGCAGATGAGACCCACAGTCTCTATTTATAGAGTCAGATAGAAAAAGGCCGTTGGATGTAATTAAAACTCGTAAATACGAAAGAATATGGTCGTTTGTTTCCATATCAGTATTCGTAAATATCCGTGGTTATTCGAATAGATGAAGTGGTATTTGAATAACACTATTTATAATACCATCATGAAAAGCAAATTGATATGGGTTATTCGAATACCAATATGGGGTATTCGAATACCACTATTTTTATTTCATATAAAAAATAGTTCAGAAGCAGGTTATTCTAATACCAAAAGAGGGTATTCGAATACCTCTATTTTAAACACATTTAAAAGGTTGTTTAGAAGGATGTTATTCGAATACCAAAAGAGGGTATTCGAATACCTCTGTTTAAAAACAGTTATAAATGTTTGAAAAACATCCCAGAAAGTTTATTAAAAACACCAAAATATTTTTAAGTTATTTTCAAGATCAAAATAGTTTTGGTATAAGTTTAAGAAAGTATTTTTGTTTTATCTTGATGCACTAGGAGATATCTAAAGAGATCCTCGAACAAAGAGACTCTAAGTCCTAAAGCTATTCGTATAAGATCTTGGACTTGGTCTTCCCATCATATGTGTTATCAGCAAAATAAATCTTCAAAGATATATGTTTAAACACATTCTCCTTGTGTTGAGCTTAATAGATATCTTTTGCTTTCTTGTTGCAAGCTCACTCTTGGTACTTGGACTATCCTACAAAGTATTACTCACTTAAACAAGCATAGTTAGTCCAGAATCATAATTCAATATCTTCATATGCATGATTCATAAATGTATAACTCTAGTTAGTTTAACATGCATATAAAACTTTCATATACATATCCAAATAAGATATTTATCAATTATTGACGGATATGCTCTATATAGGATGCAACAAAGAACATATGCAAAGTGTTCTTTTTGTCTTATATTTGTCATCATCAAAACTTAACATATAAAACTATTTGGGGCAAACTTATTTCCACAATCTCCCCCTTTTTGATGATGACAAATCACAAAAAAAAAAAATATGTTGAACAATATACAAGAATGGATATTCATGTAAGCATATCAAACAATAAGAGCAAGAACATATTTTTATTTCCAATTTTCACTCCCCCTATTTAACATCAACACAAAGGCTTAGAAAGAAAAATAATAATATTTTCTCCCCCTTATAGATTCTACATATGATTCAAGAATAGAGAGATGAAATAAACATGTTTTTCAAGATATAGAAGATTATACATGCAATGCTTGTCATATTTTTGTATATCAACATTTAGCATATGATAGTAATAAAACACTTTATGTAATCAAACAAAGATGTAAGACAAGAGATATAAACAACTCAAGAGCTAGGCTCCCCCTATGCATATTATCAAAAAAATAGATAAAAGAAATATGTATGCAAAGACCATGTAAGCATATCACCTTAAAGAAAAGCAAGGCAAATATACATCTTCTTAAATCCTCAAACAAAAAAGCCATTTGAAAACTTCTCCCCCTTTCAAAAAGAGTTTTACAAGAGCACATTATATTTTCAAAAGCATTTTAGAAAGGTAGAGATATTTTATATTAAAAAACACATATTCATTGAGACAGATCAATCCAAGTTAAAAGAATATAAGTACTTCTCCTTGATGGAATATGCATAGGGATCAAAGCATGTATAGAACTAATATTATCCACCCTAAATGCAATGACAAATTAGTAAGTTAATATCTAATTAGGCACTTTGTCAAAGCTAAGCATACTTCTCATGTAAGGAAAGCATCTAATCATTTTAAGATCAATCCATATCATATAAAGTACCACAATAACTTAGGCATAGAGATACTTATTGAGATAGATAAAGAGTGATGATTCTTCTTTATTGGTCCTTTAACTTTGAGTTTTCTTCCTTTGAATTCTCCATTCCATTGCACTAGAAGAAAGTCTTCTTTATCTTCCTCTTTATTTGAATTCCAGTCAACTTTTCTCATTTATCCATATATGCTTGTATGTAAAAAAATCAAATGGCTATATTTGAAACACATAGAGAGACTTGCAAAGCTAACTTTAAAAGTCCTCTAAAATATAGGTTAGCATCAAATATCATGTAAGCCCATTTATAAGCATAATTCAGGTTGATAAATAATTTAAAGCATGTATCACATTATCAACCATGCAATGTTAGCTCTAACAAGAATGCATAAAGCACATATACACTTAAAAAAATAATTTAAATATTTTAAGGCACGATTCAAGTTTATCAAGAAGTATATGATCATCATCAAAACTTATTTAGGCATTTTTAGGCAAATAATTATCATGTAAGGCATGTAAAGGTATAACACAACTCTCTACTTCTCCATATATCATATGATATCAAATTTAAAGCATAAATAAGGATAATAGATTGATATCACCAAAAGTGTACTCTTTGAGTTTTTGTAGGTGACTCCAACTTCCACCAACTTCCAAACTTCAAGTTTTCATGAGGGAATAGAAATTCTTTGCACCCCTTTAAAAGTTGAATCCTTTTAAACTTTACTATCCTCAAGTTGAATGAACTTATTCTATTTAAATACTTGCTTGAGGTAGTTGACACTCTACAAAATAATTCAAAGTACTTTCTTTGGTATCCATCAATTTTGGATCCATAGAGGTTAGTCATTATGCCAAACTCATAAGCAAATAAGCATTCAAAATAATAAAACAACAAATGAGTTCACAAAGGCAAAAGATATTTCATTTCATTGATCAATTTAGCTAAGTACATATAATCATCAAAAGAATAGCCAATTACATTGCATTTTTCATACATATCATTAAGTGCATATTTTCAAACAAAATAAACAAAGAATTTAGCATATATTGATTATTAATGCTACGCAATATATACAACAACAAATGCAGCAGAACCTTTCAAATAAAGCAGGGACAGCAGGATCGCCTTGAGGGTCGTCCTCATCATCATCAACTTCAACTGGGAACACCCAGCCTTCATCGGTCTTGATCATCTTCATTTTGTTGAGGGTAAAGGACCCAAACATATGATGATGGTTTAGCGAAGTCGCTCACTCGGTTAGGAAAGACCAAAGGACGCACCCTTCTGATAGAAGGTATTCGAATAACTTACCAGTTATTCGAATAGATGGGCTAGTTTGGCTTGGCTGCCAGCCTATGGTATTCGAATACTTTCTCTTGTATTCGAATACCCACACACAGAAAGTAGGCAAGATAAGAGCAAGTATTCGAATAGCTTCCAAGGTATTCGAATACTCCAGAGGCATGTGAGAAACACTGATATTAATAAGCCTCAGGTTATTTGAATAACTACTTAGTTATTCGAATACACCAGCTTATAGGAATATTGTACTGATGTATGGTATTCGGATAGCCATAGGTCTATTCGAATATGCCTATAAAAAAACCACAGATTTACACGTATAAAAGCAATGGTATTCGAATACCATAGGGAGGTATTCGAATAACTTAAACAAGAAAGCATATATATTATGTCCAGGATTTTCATTTTGAGAGACGAAAGCTTGCCTTTTGATGGAGTACCTCAAAAAACGATTTCGGGATAACTCCGATGCTCAAGTTAGTAATAATTCAAGAGTAATAAATCAATGATAAAGCAATAAACACAAATATTCAATTATATATATGATTGATCAAAAACTCAAGCTCAAGGATATTCTCATTAGACATGTCATTTCAAGCAAGGAGCATACTTTATCTAGCATATTAACATGCAGAAAGATTTTCAAATAATAATTGCAAAGATTAAAAACAACCAAGCAATTTAGTACTCATTTTAACATGCATTCATGACAATCAAACCAAATACTTGATTCTTACAAAAACATTTTGAAACAACCAAGGATTATGTTAGAAAGGGATAAAACAAAATAAAACCATCTAACACAAATACTCATTTTAAGTCATAATTAAACAAAAACTCATACTCAAGGATATTATCATCAATCATGTCATTTCAAACAATGAGCATACTTTTATCTAGCATATTAACGTGTAGAAACATTTTCAAGACATAAAGCTAGAAAAGCATAACACAAGTTTCACTTATTCAAGGATTGCAAGTCTATGCTTCATGGAGACAAGAAAGAGAGCTTGAAATTATTTATGATATTTGTATTTGGAGCAACCACTTTCAAGATGCCAAAGTCATTTCTTAGCCTTCAAGCATACCTACAACACACTTCAATTTTTGACTTTTGGTACCCAAATTTTATTGGGTCCTTGTGTGTTAGTTTTCAAATATTAATCTATTATGCTCTTATAAAGATTAATTTTTCATAATATGTAAATTGTGCACAATAAATTAAGTAATTAAATATCATTAAGCACATAGTTGATAGCATGCTTACTTACATGATATATAGACAATTTTAAAGCATATAAAGCATACATAAACATTATAGATCCTTATGTACTAAGATATGTAACAAATTAATGAACTATGATTAAATAAGAATGAACATAATCATGTGTTAAACATAATATTCAAAATTTATCAAGTACACATGATTCTATTAATCACTTAAGGCCTACAAGGAATATACCTCAAATTTATTGACTTTGCATGTGAGTGTGTATAAGAGGTAAAAGCTTTTGATACCTTGGCCTTGGTAATCAAGGAAATACTTTTTCTTATCCATTGCTTCTCTTTTGGAGTCTTGAACTTTGCAAGTTCTACATTTTGTACTTGAGAAGCTTTGGTTGAAGTCATCTTCCTTCTTTGACCAAAGTTTCTACCATTAGGCTTTGGAAGCATTCTCCTTGATGATTCCTTTTTCTTTTGACCAATTTGTCCATCCTTTTGAGAAATATTCTGCATAATTGAAACACTAGGAGGACACTTTGGTACCCACTTCATTTTGGGTCCTTGAATGTTAGTATTAGGGCCTTTAGGATTTTTAGGAACCTATACCATACAATTTCTCATATAAGGATTTCTTCTATAATTACATAAATGAGAAATATGTCCTAGATGACCACAAAAATTGTAAACAATTGAATTTAATGATGGCTTGATCCTTTGAATATCATTTTTGAAAAACATAAGTCTTTTGTTGTTATTACGTTCTATACTATTTTTGTCATAAGCCTTACTTGAATTTTTATATGAAATAATATCAATTTTATTCTCATTGACAAGCATAGAATTTAAGCAATTACAACCATTTGCTTTAGCAAATTCAGAATATAAGTCTTCAACTTGATTTTCTAAATCAATACACTTTTCACAAGAAGTTGAAGTTTCATATTTTAAAGACATTTCCTCATTCAGAAAAATATTCATTTTTCAAAGTTTCAATTTCACTTTCAATAAAGGAAATGTTTTCCAAACACGATAAGTTTTTCTTTTCTAAATTCAATAAACCTTCATACAATTCATTATATGCACATTATAACACATCATAGGAAGGACTATAATATAGTTTAGAATTATTTACCTGAAAGTTCTTTTTAGGCATATAGGAAGTAGTTTCAATTTCTATAGTACTTGCCTCTTTAAGAGAATCACATTCTTCCTCATCAATTTTGTTTTGCTTTGCCTCTTCTTCAAATTGAGCATCATTGTCACCAAGTGGCATTTGGCTCCCTTCAATAGTTTGAGTATCTCTTTGAGGATATTTTTCATGACGAGCTTCCTTCAATGGCGTTTGCTCTTCTTGCTTTCTATATACAACTTTATATACAAAATCATTGTTAGCAAGATAAATAGCATCAAGAGCATTCCATATATCTTTAGCACTAGAGTAATTTTTAATTTTAGCATAAGCACCATCATTCAAACTGCTCTCAAAATTTACATAGTTCTAATATTCAAAGAAAAACATTTTTTGTCAAAACTATTCCAAGTTAATTTTGATTTATAAGTAAATCCATTTAACACAATATCTCACAAATCTAAATCAATAGATTGCATATAAAATTCTATTCTAGCTTTCAAATAAACAAAATGCACACCATCAAAGAATGGTGGTTTATCAATTTCAAAACTTTCCATTTTAAAAAAACTTTCAAGGTTGCCAACAGACAAGGATCTTTAACTCTAAGCAGTTAAGCTTTCACCAGAGCACGAAACTCTGATACCACTTGTTAGTCATGACAACCATTACCTAAGAGGGGGGTGAATTGGGTATTAAAAAACTTTTCACAAATGCTCTTGAAATAAACACAAATATTTAAGTTATTAAATAAAATAAAAAGAATTGCGAGATGAAGAATAAAAGCTTTAAGAACAGCAAATAAATAAATGTGCAATAATATAAAATTACGTAAAATAAAGAGTTTGAGAAGAGAAAAGCAGACACAATATTTATCCTGGTTCGACCACTAACTCACTTGTGGTCTACGTCCAGTCCTCGAAAACAATCCAAGATTTTTCACTATGTATACAAGCTTCAATAGGTGCTTACAACAGTTACATAAAAGAGCACTTTTCACACAAAGGAAAACTCTACTCTTGTGCTAAAGTCTCAGCCTGTAGAGATACCTCACCCTTATACAAACCTTAGAGGGATACCTCACCCCCTTTACAAACCTTAAAGGATACCTCACTCTCAATATAGAAGAATAGAAATATAGATGAAGAGAAACTCTCACTCAGAGCAAATAATACAAATTGAAGTGCTAAGAAGCTCTCAAAGGATATCTCAAAATTTGGCAAAAAAGAGCACAGAAAATAGGCGTAAAATATAATTCACATTTTTCAAAGCAAGCACAAATTAAACAGATAGCTGGGTTACTTGCAGATGAGACCCACAGTCTCTATTTATAGAGTCAGATAGAAAAAGGTCATTGGGTGTAATTAAAACTCGTAAATACGAAAGAATATGGTCGTTTGTTTCCATATCAGTATTCGTAAATATCCGTGGTTATTCGAATAGATGAAGTGGTATTTGAATAATACTGTTTATAATACCATCGTGAAAAGCAAATTGATATGGGTTATTCGAATACCAATATAGGGTATTCGAATACCACTATTTTTATTTCATATAAAAAATAGTTCAGAAGCAGGTTATTCGAATACCAAAAGAGGGTATTCGAATACCTCTATTTTAAACACATTTAAAAAGGCTATTTAGAAGGATGTTATTCGAATACCAAAAGAGGGTATTCGAATACCTCTATTTTAAAACAGTTATAAATGTTTGAAAAACATCCCAGAAAGTTTATTAAAAACACCAAAACATTTTTAAGTTATTTTCAAGATCAAAATAGTTTTAGTATAAGTTTAAGAAAGTATTTTTGTTTTATCTTGATGCACTAGGAGATATCTAAAGAGATCCTCGAACAAAGAGACTCTAAGTCCTAAAGCTATTCGTATAAGATCTTTGACTTGGTCTTCCCATCATGTGTGTTATCATCAAGACAAATCTTTAAAGATATATGTTTAAATGCATTCTCCTTGTGTTGAGCATAATAGATATCTTTTGCTTTCTTGTTGCAAGTCACTCTTGGTACTTGGACTATCCTACAAAGTATTACTCACTTAAACAAGCATAGTTAGTCCAGAATCATAATTCAATATCTTCATATGCATGATTCATAAATGTATAACTCTAGTTAGTTTAACATGCATATAAAACTTTCATATACATATCCAAATAAGATATTTATCAATTATTGATGGATATGCTCTATATAGGATGCAACAAAGAACATATGCAAAGTGTTCTTTTTGTCTTATATTTGTCATCATCAAAACTTAACATATAAAACCATTTGGGGCAAACTTATTTCCATACTGCTATCTCAAGTATATCTGATATCGGTGGAATGACTCAGAGTGGTCGTATTTATACATTTGAGGATCTGTGAAAAGGGAAAGTGGAGGAAGTGGAAAGAATTCATAAAGGAAAAAACAAAATAGGGGAAACTTGTACTAAAGAAACCTTAGAACTAAAGATGGCAAAGCAAGAGGTTTATAAGAAAGAAGTGACCGAGGAAGAAGTATGTGAGTTCTTAAAATTCATAAAGCAAAGTGAATATAGGGTGGTAGATCAACTGAACTGCACCCCTGCAAGAATATCACTCTTATCCTTATTGAAGAACTCTGAGCCATATAGGAAGGTGCTGATGAAAGTAATTAATCAAGCTCATGTTTCTCATGATATCAAGGTTTACAAGTTGGATGGCGTTATCAATAACATCATAGTAGATAATTACATCACTTTCACCGATGATGAAGTACTCATTGAAAGAAGATGACATAATAAAGCACTCCACATATCAGTAAAATATCAAGATCATATCATGGCTAGAGTACTGATGGACAATGACTCTTCCTTGAATGTGATGTCGAAGTCGATACTCTCCAAATTACATTTTGATGGATCACATATGAAACCAAGTATGATGATAGTAAGGGCATTTGATGGCATAAGGAAGGAGGTCATAGGGGAGATCAAAATACCAGTTCAAATTAGTTCTTGCACCTTCAACATACTCTTCCAAGTGATGGACATTGCACTATCCTATAATTGTCTCTTAGGACAACTATGGATTCATTCTACTAGAGCTGTGCCTTCCGCCTTGCACCAAAAAGTAAAATTCATAGTTGATAATAAAATGATTACTGTCTTTGGTGAAGAGGACCTGCTGGTAAGCAAGCCGCTAGACACTCCCTATATTGAAGCTGTAGAAGAGGCTCTCGAGACTGCCTTTCACATACTCGAGGTTGTTAATACCACTTATATAAAGGAAGGAGCTCTAATTCTGAAATCGCGGCCTTTGTTGCATCTGTACTGATGGCTAAAGTCATGATGGAAGGAGGTTATCAGCATGGAAAGGGGCTGGGTAAGAGACGACAAGGTGCCACAGGACTTTTACAGCCCTTGGACAACAAAGATATATTCAGGTTGGGATACAAACCCACTAAGGCCGACAAAAGGAGGATCATGGAATAGGAAAAAAAGAAAATGTTGGCTCGGTTGAAAAATCAAGAACCTAAAGTGGAGGGGGTCCCTATCTGTGACATACGACAAAGCTTTCGAAGCGCAAGAGTGGTGTTCGTAGACCAAGTGACCGTTGTTGAAGATGATAACCTTGTCAGTCATGCGGACCTAGTGTATACATGTTCTTCAGATACAAGACTCGATAATTGGGAGATCATCGAGCTTCCCATAACCTTAGAGTCTCCTTCAAAGTAATTCTATAGTACTATTCCTTTAGCTCTGCCCAAGGCTTTAGGATGATCTTTTATAAAGTGGGCTTACATGTTTCCTTTCCAATAATTGTTATTAATAAAATGCATTTTAAGTTATCTTATTTCTCATTCCATTAGCTTTCATCCCACCATTATCATGACCTTATATTCATTTCATCTTTTTTATGTTAACTTCACTTAATGCAGATCTGAAAGTGATTCTCTTGAAAGTGACAATGTCAAGATCTCATCATATAATTTTGAACACCCCGTTAATCATGCGATGAAGATGATGATGGTAATTTGGAAACTTCACCTGAGCTAATGAGATTACTAGAACAAGAAGCTAAAGAAATCCAACCCTATAAGGAACCAATTGAAGTAATTAACTTGGGGACTGAAAATGATAAGAAGGAAGTCAAAATTGGTACCTTGATGAAAGAAAAAGAACGCAACATGTTGATTAAACTCTTGTTTGATTATAGTGGCGTCTTTGTATGGTCGTACCAAGATATGCCTGGGCTAGAAACTAATATAGTTGAGCATAAATTGCCATTAAAGCCTAACTACCCTCCAGTTAAGCAAAAACTGGGGCGAATGAAAGCTGAAATGTCACTAAAAATCAGAGATGAAGTAAACAGGCAGTTTAATGCTGGATTTCTTGTAGTTGTAAAATACCCCCAATGGGTTGCCAATATTGTTCCAGTCCCAAAGAAAGAAGGGAAAGTTCAAATATGTGTTGACTATCGAGACTTAAATAGAGCCCGCCCTAAAGACGACTTCTCATTGCCTCATATTAATGTTTTGGTGGATAATACTGGCCAATAAGCATTATTTTCTTTTATGGATGGCTTCTCTGGGTATAATCAAATCAAGATGGCTCCTGAAGACATGGAGAAGACCACTTTCATCACTTTATGAGGAACCTTCTGCTACAAAGTGATGCCTTTCGGTTTAAAAAATACTGGGGTGACATATCAATGAGCAATGGTGGCATTGTTCCATGATATGATGCACAAAGAAATAGAAGTTTATATGGATGATATGATTGTAAAGTCAAAAATAGAAGAAGATTATATAATTAATCTACAAAAGGTTTTTAAGCGATTGAGGAAGTTCAAACTCAGACTAAATCCTGTAAAATGCATTTTTGGTGTCAGATCGGGAAAACTATTAGGGTTTGTGGTGATCCAGAAGGGAATAGAAGTTGATTCTGATAAGGTTTAAGCAATCCTAGACTTGCCAGTCCCTTGCACTAAAAAGGAAGTCTGAGGATTTCTGGGGAGGTTGAACTACATCGCTCGATTCATATTCCTGCTCACAGCAACATGTGAGCCGCTCTTCAAATTATTACACAAGAACCAGCCAATCGAGTGCAATGAAGATTGCCAAAGAGCCTTTGAAAAAATCAAGCAATATTTACAAGAACCCTTAGTTTTGGTGCCTCCAGTGCCAGAGAGACCTCTCATTATGTATTTGACAGTGCTCAATGATTCTATAGGTTGCATCTGGGGCAGTATGATGAATCCAGTAGGAAAGAATGTGTCATCTATTATCTAAGTAAAAAGTTCACCGATTATAAGGCAAAATACTCATTATTGGAACAAACTTGCTATGCCTTGGCATGGGCAGCCCATCGATTAAGGCAATACATGTTGTGTTACACCACTTGGTTAGTGTCCAAAATGGACCCGATCAAGTATCTCTTTGAGAAACCCACCCTCACTGGGAGAATCGTATGATGACAAGTTTTATTATCGGAATATGAAATCATTTATGTCACCCAAATGGCAATCAAGGGAAGTGCCCTTGCAGATTATCTGGCTAACCATCCTATAGAAGATTATGGGTCGATGCAATGTGAGTATGCTAATGAAGATATAATGGCTCTATTTAAGGATGACGAATCCTCTGGAAAAAGAAAAATGGACTATGTGGTTTGATGGAGTTTCTAATGCACTGGGGCACGACATTAGAGCTATCTTGATTTCCCCTGAAAATAATTTCACCCCGATCACAGCAAGGTTATGTTTTGACTGTACTAATAATATAGCAGAATATGAAGCATATGCTTTGGGTATTCAAGCAGCAATAGAATCAAAAGCAAAGATCCTTGAAGTATATAGGGACTCTACCTTGGTCATTCATCAATTAAAAGGGGAGTGGGAGACCTGTGATGCCAAACTGATCCCTTATCATGCTTACACCAAAGAATTGATCGAGCAATTTGATGAAATCACTTTCCATCATGTTCCTCGAGAGGAGAACCAATTGGCTGATACTTTGGTCACACTATCATCAATGTTCAAAGTAAGGCATGAAAATGACCTACCACTTATAAAAATGAAAAGTCATGGCTATCCTGCATATTGTCAAGTAATTAAAGATGAGCTTAATGGGAAGCCGTGGTATCATGACATCAAATGTTTCATCAAGAGTAGGGAGTACCCTGCAAGTGCTTCAGAAAATGCAAGAAGACCTTAAGGAGGCTTGTGATGGATTACTTTTTGAATAGGGAAATACTTTAGAAGAGAAACCATGATATGGTGCTTCTAAGATGTGTCAATGCAGTAGAAGCAGAAAAGATCATTCAAGAAATACACGAGGGTTCCTTCGAAACTCACGCCAATGGACATGCAATGGCAAGAAAAATCCTAAGATCTGGTTATTATTGGTTAACCATGGAAATTGATGGCTTCAATCATGTGAGGAAGTGCCATAAGTGCCAAGTGTATGCTGATAAGATCAATGCGCTGCCAGTCCCGTTGAATGTCCTAGCAACACCTTGGCCATTCTCCATGTGGGGTATGGATGTCATAGGACCTACTGAACCAAAAGCCTTAAATGGGCATCACTTTATCCTTGTTGCAATTGACTACTTCACCAAATGGGTTGAAGCTACTTCTTATGCAAACGTGACCAAGAGTGTGGTGATCAAGTTTATCAAAAGAGAGTTGATATGTCGTTATGGTCTACCAAATAAGATCATCACTAACAATGCAACTAACTTGAATAACAAAATGATGAAAGAGATGTGCGAGAATTTCAAGATCCAACACCATAATTCCTTGCCATACCTCCCAAAAATGAATGGGACTATTGAGGTAGCAAACAAAAATATCAAGAAGATCATCCAAAAAATAGTTGTGATATATAAAGATTGGCATGAGATGCTTCCCTTTGCTTTGCATAGTTATCGCACATTTATACGTACCTCAACTAGGGCAACTTATTTCTCTTTAGTTTACGGAATGGAAGCCGTACTCCCTATTGAAGTAGAGATCCCTTCGTTAAGGGTACTGATGGAGACAAAATTAGAAGAGGCCGAATGGGTCTAAGCTCGACTAGAACAGTTGAACCTTATCGAAGGAAAAAGGTTAACTGCACTGTGTCATGGCCAGTTATATCAAAAGAGGCTTATGAAAGCTTATGAGAAAAAAGTGTGCCCTTGACAATTCCAAGAAGAAGACTTAGTGCTCAAAAAGATTCTGCCAATTTAAAAAGATCACTGCAGAAAATGGACTCTAAACTACAAAGGACCTTATGTCGTGAAAAAGGCTTTCTCATAAGGGTCCTTGATTCTCACAAAAATGGATGGTGAAGATCTACCACTTCCTGTAAATTCAGACGTGGTCAAGAAATATTATGCATAAAAGCGCTACTTGTCAAAAAAGAAAAAAAGAAGAAAGAAAAATAAATAAAAAAAGAAAAAAAAGCATGGCATGTTAGGTGGAAAACTTGAAAAGGCTACCTAGGCAAAAGTTAGAGTGACCTGGTAAGTTGAAAACTCGAAAGAGCAACCTAGGAAAAAATTAAGGTCCAATTTGAAATGACAAAAGTGCTTGATATGGCAAAGGAAGTGAGACTTGAGCAACTAAGTCCCCACGCTAGGGCGAACCAAATCTTTACATTAGAGCAAACTAAGTTTTTTATACTGGGGCAATCAAAGTCTTCAAAGGCTGGTTAATGGGTGTTCAAAATCGAGTATGCAGAGGATTGACATTGATTATGATAAAGGGTCTCACTGGAAGAATTGAAGACCTTTTCCTTCATAATTGTGACGACACTGGTGTTAGAGGAGGGATAAGGTTAGAAATAAATTTTCTTATAGGGGGTATTTTGGTCATTTGGCCTATATATGTAAAAAAAAAGAAATCAAATTTTTAAAATGGAGGAAAAACGAGAAACAAAGATGTTTCTCGTCCTCTGTTTCTCATCTCACCCCCCTTCTCCACCAAATTTTCATCTTTCCCTCATTTTAGCACCAAATCCTTGCATCCACTTGCACCAAGAGCTTGAGGTATGTTTCTACTATTTTATTCTTGTTTGCATTGTACCAAATCTCACTTCCCTCAAGCTTTGTATCTCAAATAAAATGGTAGGTGAGTGTATTTTGGGGCTTTGAAGTAGAAATGTAAGAGTGTGAAAGGTTGGTTCTAGTAAGTGGTAATGAGAAAGTCATACATTGATTTTTGTTTCTTCATTCATGAGATTCTTGAAAACCCTAAGCCTTAAAATTAGGGATTTTAAGTAATCTCTTTACCCCTTTGTTTGTTCAACTCTAAATGAAATTTCTAGAGCTTTATCAATTACAAATTTGTAATTATAGTGTAGTGATTTTATTTATTCATGGTGTTTATGTTTTAAATTCCTAATAGCTAGTGGGTAACTCTACATTTATCTTAACTTGTCAAAATGCTTGTTTATGGTCAGATTCAGTGGGCACTACACAGCTTGCTCCTCCGAATGTCATAGGAACCGATTGAGTTGGTTCTTCATAGTGTGAGTGGATAGTTTACACTGTGATATATGTTGAAATTTAAACTTCTTGGCATGTATTTATATTTATTCTAATAACTTTGGTTATAGCCTCAAACTTTATATTATGGGGAAACAAAACCTTTCAGTTAACCTTGGATAATTATGAATTTTTGGTTATAAGGATTGAGCTATAAGGGTTGAGTGTTAAAATTTCGTCTGCCGTGGTGAAGAGATATAACGACGAGTGTTTCGCCTGCCGTGGCAAAGAGATATAACGGCATATGTTCCGCCTACCATGGCGAAGAGATATAACGGTGTGTGTTCTGCCTGCCATGGTGAAGAGATATAACAGTGAATATTCTGCCTGCCATAGCGAAGAGATGTAACGGCTATTGTGTATAAAATAAATGTAGAGATTTTGATTAAGATATGAGATGAGATTTGATAAGTATAGTTGAATTCCTTTACGATTATAAATTTATTACTAGAAAGAAAAGCATATGACGACATTTTATTTATATATTTCAGGTATTTGATTTTTTGTGTATTGAGTTGTCTTGCTAAGCTTAAATGTTTTTGGCTCTTACTTGCTTCCCTTTCCTATTCATTCTGTGTTTTTTATGCCCTCACTGAGTTTATATGACTCATTCCTTTCTTTCTTTTTTTCCCTTCAGATTTGCAGGATGTTGAGTAGGGGATTCCTGGGATTTGCTATTCTACCCAGGAGTATTTTGTCTTTTGGTAAGCCTTCATTGTAGTTGCTGGCTAGTGTTACATGTCGACTCCAGTATTTTGCAGTTATAGGAGATAATCTTTATTTCCTTCTTTTGAAGTAGATATATGTAAACGTAAAGTTTTGATATATCCCTTCTATATAGCTGGCTCATCTTGTTCTTAGGATTGATACTAGATGCTTATGTTGGTGATGGATATAGATATATATTGCTGACCAAGTCTAAATGAATTATGTGGTTTGTTCAATTTTTAGAGGAGACTTTGTCAGGTATTTAATAGCCCTAAGCTAAGTTACAAATTATTTTTTCTTTAATTGATGTTGTATGGTTAGGCTTTCCAGGCTAGTTAAGTACTGAGTATCACTAGCTTGTGCGCTGGTCATGGCCTAAGATGGGTCGTGACAAAGTTGGTATCAAAGTGTTGGGTTTGTAAGTCCTAATAGCTGTAAAATACAGGTAATTATAGAATCTTGTTTGTAATCTGTGTACCTGGGCACAACTTACATGCAAGGAGCTATGATCATCCACTTGTTAAACTGGAGTCTCTTATTCAAGTTGTTGTGTTCAGTTTTAGCCTTGTCCCTACAGCTTTCCATAATATGTTTGTGTTTTGTTTAATTATGAATTCTTGTCCTAGGTAAGGATGCCGCCTAGACAAGAAGTTGCTGATGAGGCTTCTACTCAACCTCATGAAGCACCCCTGAGACGCCGTGGGTGTGGTTACGGTCACGGTCGTGGTCAGGGCAGACACAAAAGGGTTGATAGGGTGCCTGATGTTGAGATTCCTAGGGCTAGACATGGTAACCCCACCGTAGCTCAATTAGTTGCTGAGATACAGCATATGCAGCAGGCTATACGATAGTTGGTAGATATTATTAGTGGATGATAACAAACACATGAGAGCCAAACTCATGTGGTTTCAGAGACTAATCCGGAGGCTGAGTCGAGCGAGCAGCAGTCAGTACCCCATAGGGGAGCTAAGGTTCCTCTTACTGCATTTACAAAGCTTAATCCTCCTGTATTTAGTGGTTCAGATGGCAACGAGGACCCTCAGACTTTTATTGATGAAGTGACTTGGATATGTAGAGGCTTGGGCTGTTCTCCAGCCAGGATGGTTGAGTTAGTGGCATTTCAACTACGTGACATGGCTAGGGGATGGTATAAGACCATGCTCAATGCCAGGCCAGCAGGTTCACCCCCTTTAGTCTAGGATGAGTTTGTTTAGTTATTTTTAGCTCATTTCTTACCATAGAGTATCCGAGTGGAAGAGCCCGAGAGTTTGAGACCCTTGTACAGACAGAGCAGATATCAGTAATGGATTATAGCATTCAGTTCATGCGACTCTCCAGGTATGTACCTCACTTGGTAGCCATGGAGGAGCTATGCGTACAACGGTTTATTGAGGGCTTGAAAGGTTATTTATTCAGGACAGTTGTAAGGCATGATGGTATGAGTTATGACCAGGCCTTGAATAGGGCTCTAACGATTAAGCATGGGAACAGAGATAGAGGTGGGACTTCTCATGACTCGCGTAAGAGGTCACGCTCTGATACATCGCGTGGTGGCTATTAGGGCCATGGTGGCGAAGGTTCTAGAGATGATGTTGTTCAGGGCCGTCGAGGACAGCAAGGGGGTCGACAGTCATTGACCACTCATAGTAGCCAGACAGCTAGCACAGCTCATAGTTGAGGTGTTTCACAATATCAAAGGCAAGGTTCAGGGGGTGTTATCATTGTGGTCAGATGGGGCACTTTGTGAGAAACTACCCTATATTATATTCTCATCCTTCTTCTAGTAGAGCTTCAGCACCAGTGGCTCCAGTGAGATAGTTGGGTAGTCCAGGGATTCGCGGATCTGGTAGTGCTCAGGAGGGTGGTAGAGGACCAGGAGGCAGAGGTCAGGGACAAGTTAGTAAAGGACAAGGACAAGCTGGTAGAGGACAGGCTCGTACGTTTGCCTTGACTCGTCAAGATGCTCAGGCATCTAATGCTATTGTGACAGGTATACTCTCAGTGTGCTCACAGGATGCACGTGTTCTGTTTGACTCTGGAGCTACGCATTCCTTTGTATCACATTTCTTTGCTTCTCATTTTAGGAGAGATCCTTCACCTCTAAGTGAGCCTTTGATAGTAGCTACACCTATAGGTGATTCTTTGTCAGCTAACTTAGTGTATAGATATTGCGAGATTTTGGTGGGAGATAGGCTTTTGTTAGTAGATTTGATAGTGCTGGATATGATAGATTTTGATGTAATATTAGGCATGGACTGGTTGGCTTCTTGTCATGCTACCTTAGATTGCCATAGTAAGGTGGTGAAGTTCAGTATGCCAGATGAATCAGTTTTCATATTTCAAGGCGATCGAAATTGGTCACCAAGTAACCTGATTTCGTCTGTTGTGACTCAAAGATTGTTGAGAACAAGTTGTTATGGTTACTTAGCCATGGTGAAAGACACTAATATGTCAAAATCAAGCTTGGAGCAGGTTCCAGTGGTGTGTGAGTACCCTGATGTCTTTCCTGAAGAGTTACCAGGGTTACCGCCTGACAGGGAGATAGAGTTTTGTATAGATTTGCTTCCAAACACTCAACCAATATCTATACCCCCATATCGGATGGCTCTAACCAAGCTTAAGGAGTTAAGGGAGCAATTGGAGGATCTACTTGATAAGGGTTTCATCTATCCTAGTTGTTCTCCATGGGGTGCACCAGTGTTATTTGAAAAGAAGAAGGATGGTTCCCTTCGTTTGTGTACTGACTATAGGCAGTTGAACAAGGTGATGGTGAAGAATAAATACCTTCTTCCTCGCATTGATGACCTATTTGATCAACTTCAAGGAGCCTAATGTTTCTCAAAGATCGATTTGTGATCGGGGTACCATCAACTAAAGATAAGAAGTGAGGATGTTCCTAAGACAACTTTTTGCACCCGCTATGGTCACTATGAATTTTTGGTTATGTCCTTTGGTCTTACCAATACTCCTGCAGCTTTTATGGACTTGATGAATGGAGTCTTCAAGCCATTTTTGGACCACTTTGTGATAGTATTCATTGATGACATCCTAGTGTATTCTAAGAGCAAGGAGGAGCATGAGCAACACTTGCAGTTAACCTTACAAACTTTAAGAGAGCATAAGCTATATGCCAAATTCTCTAAATGTGAGTTTTGGTTGGATAATGTGGCTTTCTTAGGACATGTGTATCTAAAGGTGGAATAAGCATAGATCCAAAGAAGGTCGAAGCAGTTCAGAGTTGGCCAAGACCCACATCGGTAACTGAGATCCGTAGTTTTCTTGGACTAGCAGGGTATTACTATCGATTTGTCAATAATTTCTCCAAGGTTGTAGCTCCTTTGACTAGGTTAGCACAAAAGCAAGCTAAGTTTCAATGGACTGATGCATGTGAATAGAGTTTTCGACACTTAAAGGATTGTTTGACCTCAGCCCCAGTCTTGGCATTACCTTCTAGTGGTAGTGGGTATGTAGTTTATTATGATGCTTCTAGAGTTGGTCTTGGATGCGTGTTAATATAACATGAGAGAGTTATTGCTTATGCTTCTAGGCAACTCAAGAAGCATGACCAGAATTATCCTACACATGACTTGGAGATGGCTGCAGTGATATTTGCCCTCAAGATTTGGAGGCACTACTTATATGGTGAGACATGTGAGATCTACACTGATCATAAAAGTTTTAAGTATATCTTTCAGCAGAGGGATTTGAATATAAGGCAAAGAAGGTGGATAAAGCTCCTAAAAGATTATGATTGCATGATTTTGTATCACCCAGGGAAGGCAAATGTGGTCGCTGATGCTTTGAGCAGAAAGTCTATGGGTAGTCTTGCACATATAGTTGATGTTAGAAGACTAATAGTGAAAGAGTTTCAAGATCTTATAGATAGTGGAGTGCAATTTGAGATCACAGGCTTGGAGTCATTACTAGCTCATTTTCAGGTTCGTTCTACTTTGGTGGATAGTATTAAGGTGACATAAAGTCAAGATCCTCATTTAAAGAAAATCATGGGAGAGGTTCAAGAAGGCAAGACTTCTGAAATAATGGTTGACTCTGAGGGTGTTTTATGTGTTGGCACTCGCTTATGTGTCCCTAATATAGGGGATTTGAGAAAGAAGGTTTTAGAAGAAGCTCATCATTCCTCCTATACTATTCATCCATGTTCTACAAAGATGTATCAAGATTTGAAAGAATTATACTGGTGGGAAGGGATGAAGAAGGATATAGCAGAATTTGTATCTAGATGCTTAATATGTCAGTAGGTGAAAGCTGAGCATCAAAAGCCTGCAGGTTTGCTTCAACAGATTGATATTCCAGAGTGGAAATGGGAGAAGATCACTATGGATTTTATGACGAGGTTGCCCAAAACCTCAAAGGGTTATGACTCAGCTTGGGTAATTGTGGATCGGTTGACAAAGTCTGCACACTTCTTGCCTGTAAAAACCACTTATACAGTGGCTCAGTATGCTAAGCTCTATTTAGAGAAGATAGTATCTCTGCATAGAGTACCATTGCCTATCATTTCTGATCGAGGCCCTCAGTTCACAACTCAGTTTTAGAGATCTTTTCAAACTGCTTTGGGAACACGATTGGACTTAAGTACTGCCTTTCACTGACAAACTGATGGTCAGTCTGAGAGGACTATACAGATTTTGGAAGATATGCTTCGCACTTGTGTGTTAGACTTTGGAGGGAGTTGGGATCACTACCTACGTTTGATTGAATTTGCTTATAATAATATTTATCAATCTAGTATTCAGATGGCACCTGTTGAGGCCTTATATAGGAGGCGTTGTAGGTCTTGTATTGGTTGGTTTGAGGTTAGAGAATCTAGACTTATGGGTCCAGACTTAATTCAAGAAGCTGTTGAGAATGTTTAATTAATTCGAGATTGCCTAGTAACTGCTTAGAGTAGGCAAAAGTCTTATTCGGATCAGAGGCGTCGACCTTTAGAGTTTGGTGTGGGAGAACATGTGTTTCTACGTGTTTCTCCTATGAAGAGTATTATGAGGTTTGGTAGAAAGAGTAAGTTAAGCTCGAGGTTCATAGGACCATTTGAGATTCTAGAGAAGGTCGGGCAGGTGCTTATCGCTTAGCCATTCCCCCTAGTCTTTCAGGAGTTCACCCAATTTTCCATATTTCTATGCTTTGGAAATATGTTTATGATCCATCTCATGTCATTCAACACTAAGCGGTTCAACTTGATGAAAATCTTAGCTATGTTGAGCAACCTGTGGCTATAGTAGATAGACGAGCAAAACGCTTACGCTCCAAGGAAGTTACTTCTGTCAAGGTTGTTTGGCGAGGACCATCTGGTGAAGAGATGACGTGGGAGCCTGAGATGGTTATGTGTGACACGTATCCGCACCTCTTTGATATACAAGGTTAGTTTTAAAAAAAAAAAATTCGAGGACGAATTTCATTTAAGGGGGGAAGATTGTGACAAAGCTGGTGTTAGAGGAGGGATAAGGTTGGAAATAAATTTTCTTATAGGGGTTATTTTGGTCATTTGGCCTATATATGTAAAAAAAAAAATAAAATAAAAGTTTTAAAATGGAGGAAGAACGAGAAACAGAGACGTTTCTCGTCTCTCCCCCTTTCTCCACCAAATTTTCATCCTTCCCTTATTTTAGCACCAAATCCTTGCATCCACTTGCACCAAGAGCTTGAGGTAAGTTTCTACTATTTTATTCTTGTTTGCATTGTACCAAATCTCACTTCCCTCAAGCTTTGTATCTCAAATAAAATGGTAAGTGGGTGTATTTTGGGGCTTTGAAGTAGAAATCTAAGAGTGTGGAAGGTTAGTTCTAGTAAGTGGTAATGAGAAAGTCATACATTGATTTTTGTTTCTTCTCTCATGAGATTCTTGAAAACCCTAAGCCCTAAAATTAGGAATTTTAACTAATCTCTTTACCCCTTTGTTGGTTCAACTCTAAATGAAATTTCTAGAGCTTTATCAATTGCAAATTTGTAATTATAGTGTAGTGATTTTATTTATTCATGGTGTTTGTGTTTTAAATTCCTAATAGCTAGTGGGTAACTCTACATTTATCTTGACTTGTCAAAATGCTTATTTATGGTCAGATTCTATGAGCACTACACAGCTTGCTCCTCCGGATGTCATAGGAATTAATTAAGTTAGTTCTTCATACTGTGAATGGATAGTTTACACTGTGATATATGTTAAAATTTAAACTTCTTGGCATGTATTTATATCTATTCTAATAACTTTGGTTATAGCCTCAAACTTTATATTATGGGGAAACAAAACCTTTTAGTTAACCTTGGATAGTTGTGAATTTTTGGTTATAAGGATTGAGCTATAAGGGTTGATTGTTAAAATTCTGCTTGTCGTGGCGAAGAGATATAACGACGAGTGTTCCGCCTGCTGTGGCGAAGAGATATAATGGTGTATGTTTCGCCTGCCGTGGCAAAGAGATATAACGACGAATGTTCCGCTTGTCGTGGCGAAGAGATGTAATGGCTATTGTGTATAAAATAAATGTAGAGATTTTGTTTAAGATATGAAATGAAATTTGATAAGTATAGTTGAATTCCTTTACGATTGTAAATCTATTACTGGAAAGAAAAGCATGTGACGAGATTTTATTTATAAGTTTCAGGTATTTGATTTTTTTGTGTATTGAGTTGTCTTGCTAAGCTTAAATGTTTTTGGCTCTTACTTGCTTCCCTTTCCTGTTCACTCTATTTTTTTTATGCCCTCACTGAGTCTATGTGACTCACCCCTTTCTTTTTTTTTCCCTTCAGATTTGCAGGTTGTTGAGTAAGGGATTCTTGGGATTTGCTATTCTACCCACGAGTATTTTGTCTTTTGGTAGGCCTTCATTATCGTTGCTGGCTAGTGTTATATGTCGACTCCAGTATTTTATAGTTATAGAAGATAAAGTTTATTTCCTTCTTTTGATGTAGATATATGTAAACGTAAAGTTTTGATATATCCCTTCTATATAGCTGGCTTATCTTGTTCTTAGCATTGATACTAGATGCTTATGTTGGTGATGGATATAGATATATATTGCTGACCAGGTCTAAATGAACTGTGTGGTTTGTTCAATTTTTAGAGGAGACTCTGTCAGATATTTAATAGCCTTAAGCTAAGTTACAAATTATTTTTTCTTTAATTGATGTTGTATGGTTAGGCTTGCCAGGCTAGTTGAGTACTAAGTATCACTAGCTTGTGCGCTGGTCATGGCCTAAGATGGGTCGTGACAATATTACCTCTATAAATTTTATATTGATAACCACAGTATTACTTTCTTTTTACCATTTCCATTTCAATACAATATTGTTATATTCTTACCTTTGTTGAATAGATTTAATATGAAATCTTGTAATTCTTGTGTTGCACCCATTCGAAAAGGTGAAAGACTCTCTAATACAAGTGTCCTCAAAATAATAAAGATATTACTGAAATAGAGAAGGTCTCATATGCTTCCGCTGTTGGCAGCCTTATGTATGCCCAAGTTTGTACACGTCTTGATATTACTTTCGTTGTTAGTGTACTTGGAATATACTTGAGCAAACCTAATGTGACTCATTAGTAGGCTGCAAAACAAGTTATGAGGTATCTACAGAGTACCAAAGATTATATGCTTCCTTATAGGAGATCGGATCACCTTGAGTTGATATGTTATTCTGATTCTGATTATGGTGGTTGTCCAGATGACCACAAGTCCACATCAGGATATATCTTTATGTTGGCAAAATGAGCTATTTCTTGGAAGAGTGTTAAACAAACACTTACAACTACTCTCACTATGTAGGCAGAATATATAGCTTGTTATGAGGCTACGCATCAAGCGATATGGTTAAAAATTTGATTACTGAATTTCGTATTGTTGAGAGTATTTTCAGGTCTCTTACTATCTGTTATTGATGAACCTTCAAAAATTCATATTTTTACGGTTCAAATTTTGGGTTTGCATCCTCTTTTAATCTTTTTAATTGAACTTTGTTCTCAAGTTTTATTATGTTTTTATCATTTTAAATTATGTTATTATTATGTGTTTTATTTATTTTTTATAGATAGATACACATGAAAAAAAAAACTAGATGCTTAAAGAAGTAAGAAATCAGAGAAACAAGCTTTCTAGTGACCCTACACTCAAGCGCTGGGAAACTAGTGCTCAATCGCTCATACAACAGAACATGAGATTTTCTTCTGGTCCTTTAGCGCCTAGTGCTGAAGATCCAGCGCCTAAGTGCACATTACATGTCAGCAAAATTTCAAAAAGGATGTCCAGCGCCTGAGGGCTGGAAAACCAGTGAATGAGCGCTAGATGCATAATAGAACACTTTATATTTCTTATGAATAGAAAAGGTACGCCATTAAGAAGTCGTCTTGCAAAGAATTTAGCAGTCGTCGAGGAGCAAAGCGGACGCACAAACCCTAGCTTGGAGTGGGCACATTTAGGCTTGAAGATTAAGAATTTTCTTTAACCTTTCCATAAACCTTCTATGGAGTTTGTCAAATTCTTCTCTTTGTTTTTTTCTTTTGCTATGTGTAACTAAACCTCTTTCATTAAGGTGATGATGGATCTTGATACTTGGATGATGTAAACTCTTTTATTTGTTTAATCTATGTTTTTATTTCATGATTTACATGTTTATCTATTCTCTTAATGCTTTTCTAAGTCTGATTAATTTGGGAATGATTTTAGGGTTATTGTATGATTTGGAAAAATTGTGCACGAACTTAGAACATGTGATAAAAATCACAATTTCTGCAATCGCTAGGAATAGACGTTGTGAGTTGTGTAGTCTTTCTTTTAATTCACTCATTTTTTATAAAGTCTTCTCTATCTAGGGTTATACTAAAAGATTAGTTAATTCTAAATAATTTGAAGAAGATTAATATATCAAGGGATTGAATATTAATTATATTTGAGAATTGACCATAAATTATTAAAATAGAACTTAATTAATCTAAAATTTGAAATTGCATCAAAAGAGTTCAAATGAAATCGGAACCCTAACATTTTAATATCATTGTCTTTCTTTGACGTTTACTTGATTAATTTTGCTTTGGATTATTTTGTTTGCTTTCTTTGTTAGTGATTAAAATCTGAATTTGTTTTCTTAAATCTCACTTTTTGATAGCTTAAATAGTGTTCAATTTGACAAATTTTGTAATTGTCAACATAATCCTCGTGGGAACGATATCTTACTCATTCTTTATTACTTTTGTGATTTAGTGCACTTGTCAATATCACAACAATTGTGATAACTTTATCATAGTGTGCTTCTCTCAAATTAATAAAATCTCTAAGCGCTCAAAGCATTTTGATACAAAATACATATTTGATAGAGAGAAGATTCAGGAGTTTTAGACTCATGTCAAGCATATCCCTACAGTACTTATGGTTGCAGATCCTCTAACCAAAGGATTAACTGTTAAAGTTTTTGTTGATCATGTAACACATATGGGTATAGTAAGGTCTTTTGATGTTTTGGATCAGTGGAAGTTTGTTTTGTAATTTTGTTGAAACCTCATTTTATTATTATATCTCAAGACCTTAAACAATTATATTGTCATTATTATTGTTGCCATATAATATTGTTATTATTATTATCTTTGCAATTTTGTTTGTTTATGATATGACATGTTGTGGAGACATTTTAGACTCAATCTCATTTTGTTATTGTGTTAAGATGTTTGTTAAATCTCAGAAAGTATCTTGGGCAGATGCTTGAGGTTATTTTGTTGGGAAATACACTTTGATCACATATTAACATGCAATTTTGATGTATTTTTCCATCACCCATATATCACATTTTGTTGAGTCACCGGGATATAAGTATCTTGCATGTATAATATTACTTCTCCTTCGAGTATATTTTTTACATTGTTGAGATGCTTGTACTCTCTTTTTGGACTAATTGTTGAGAGTGTTGACTCGATTTTGACGTCATGTTGTGGCCACATATTGTTTGATTAATCTAGCGAATTGTTTTCTTATTAAAATAATGTAATATGACTTATGTCATCCAAGTGAGAGAATGTTAAAATTTTTTATGGATTAGCATAAATCATATTATAATTTTATACAGCCCAAATTAATTGGATCTCAAAATTATTAAAGTATTTTGTTCAGCCTAAATTGCGATCAGTATTGTAGTATTGTTAATGGGCTTATTATTGTTAAAGCACTACTCATATGTGAGTTTTGTTTTATGGCTCCTGTATATGGATTTGTCATAGTGGGTAGGTTTAACTCATTTTAGTTATTTTATATATACAGGAAGAGATCCTTATTCCTAATCAATCTAATACGTACAGTTGCCTCATTAATATTGACGCGTGAGTAACTATTGTGAGGTAAGAATAATATATCTCTCCCATCAAGATTAATTTTAAGGGTTTTAACAATGATTTCTTCATCGACGTCTTTTCAAAGTAACCATAAAACTATTTATATATTTTAATATGTCATAAATTTTAGAATTAATAGATCCGAAATTTTTTTTTTACATGAGGACCTTCGCTAGTTGTTGCTATCAATGGTTTTCGTTATTACGTTATTTTTTAGGATCACTTTACTTGCTATCCTTGAATATACCCACTAAAATTTAAAAGTGATGTCATTATTATTTTTCCAAAATTTCATGCTCACATTGAAAAATTCTTTAATCACAAAATTCGTTCAATTTACACTAATGGTGGCGTAGAATATTTCAAACTCAAGCCTTACTTTGAGTCAAATGGAATCTCTCACTATATCTTATATAAATCTAATTCTTAATTTTTGAAATATTTTTTATAGCTTTTTTCTTTTTTTTTTATTTCTGCTTTATTTTTTAGCAATTAAAATCACAAAAAATTATGAAAATTATCAAACAATATTATTTTTATCTAAAATATTTACCATAATTTAACTTATTTATTTTTAGCTTGATTATAAATTTTGGTTATTTTTCCAACTTATTTGGATTCTCTTTACTAATTTTGTGTTAATTCCTTTGATCTAACCTGCGCGCTAAACCTTTATGTGCCTATAATTACAATAAAATCACACAATAAAAATTAATTAAATTATTATCTAATAATAATAACATTTATTTCAATAAATTGAGAGGAGGATGTTACAAAAGTAATTGATAATAATGATAAAAATATGAATAAAATAAAAGGATAATCATACTAACACAGGAATTCTGACATCAATAAATTAAAGTCAAATACAATTTAATTACATAGCAATCCTTAGTAAATATTCACAGCATTTACATGAGTATTAACCAATGCAAGTACTTGCAGTCATGATAAAGGAGAAAAGTATAACCGAACTAATTGAAGTAGCTCCAATCAGAGTATGGAACAACGACTACTTCATTGCACATAGGTTACTCTATTTCTATTTGCTTATTTGCTTCCTCAAGGTCTTGTTTGAGTTTCTCAATTTCATTACCTAATCTGATTTGAGTTGACTTAGCATTCTTATCTACCTTAAGTCTTGCATCTTTCTCTTCTGCCAATTGTTGCAAAAGATGCGCATTTCCTTCTTTAAACTTTGATTCAACCTGCAGAACAAATTTATTATTTGAAAGAACAAAAGAACAATAATGGAGTAGTACTCAACTTCAACCCCACATGTCATTTGTTTTTTCTCCCATCTTTTAGTCATCAAAAGACTATAGAATCAATCTCAGATATCCAATTTGTAAAACACGATTGCCACACATTACATCTTCATTTCAAAATATAACAATGATTCAATGCAAAAAAAAAAACATAAAATAACAATTCATGATATGATGGACACTATTGTTGATAATCAAAAGAAAACAACAATACACAATAATTTCAATAAAATTGTTTAGTGTAAAATAATATTTAAGTATATGTTAGTTTTCGATTATCCCACATCTGCTTATTATGCACTAAGTGAGTGTATATGTGTGTGCGCAACTATAACGCTACTTCCAAAATTTTCATAAAATCAAATATTATATCCCAGTGTTTAACTTTTAGTAAAATAAGATAAAAATCAAGTGAAATGAAAAGATAAATATCAGAAGATATAGAGATAAAAAGGTACCGTCTTAGTAATTCGTTTGAGCTGGTCATCATATGTTTGTTGCATTAGGTTTTTAAGATCCATTATCTCTGCTTTTGAATATCCTTTAAAGGAATCAACCTCTCTTTGTTGGTTATGTAGCTTCATTGCTCCCTCCTACAGTCAAGTGAAGACTTTAGAGACATCATATACATTATCTGCCAATATTTTAAAAAACAAGTTTGTCAAAATTTGCAAAACCTTCACCTTCAGTTCTTCAAATAACTCGTTTGTATAAGGCCGTCCACCATTCTGTGATAAAACCGTGTTTACAAGTAAGAGAAGCTGTTGAACTTGTTTAAACCGATCTCTTTCATCCTTAGTCTTATTATCAAAAAGCACAAAACGATTGCCACAGAGAGCAAGAATTGCCTGCAGCAATGTTAAAACTCAATCGAAATCAATAGAATTCTTAATTTTCCATTTAAGATTTGGCACATAGGACAGTCCTATATTCCAAGATATTCACGCAATACTAGGGAAGACATCTCCTAGTTATTTTAATTTTAAGCAAACTAATCGAGCGCAAAAATAAACAAATATAAAATGATGATGCTACAACGAATCATTTTCGATAAGAAAATATAAGTTTAATAAAAAGGCACCAACAGGAAACAGACCATGTTGCCTAGAACCTTACAAGGCCGCAAACCACTCCAACGAACTAGAACGCTAGAAGACCACAAAATTGAAAAAAGCATATAACCTCAACCCATGCTATTGGGCTAAAACTCAAATTACCAGTAACACCATTTAGAGCAAGGTCTTTTTTAATGGCTTCTCCTAAGTTTTTCTTAGATCTTTCTCTAAAATTTTAAATTAAAAAATCCAAGAACTTCCAATGAAAGATGAAAGTGAAGTACATAATTAATGTTCCAAGTTATACCAACATGAGACAGGGTAAGTGCAGCAATATCTGAAGAATGTTTCAGTTGTTCAACTATATCCGTATTTTTTTTCTTTTAAGTTAAAATAAGAAATTTTATTAGAGATATGAAAGAAACAAACAAGTACAAGGATAGAATATAAGATGACATCCAAAGCAACCCAGGCAAGTTAATTGAGTAAGCAAAAAGTTTATCAATATCTCTGCATATCCATATGTTAAATCACCTAAATATTTTAGATGGGAGTTCAAGAAGCCTTACTATAGATTTGCTTCACAAGGTAGTTCAAGTAGGCTTGTTAATGATTTGTACTATCCGTTTTCTTTTCCTTTTTAAGAGCATCAAGTATGCACACTTAATGTGCAACATTAAAAAGTTGTATTTGAATGTCTAAAATTATCACAAATAGTTGAATGCTTAAATAAATCTACCACAAGTTTAACCTAAAAAATTATTATATGTTCAAGGATATGAGAATCCAAGATTGAACTTATAACAACAAAACAAGCTCATAGTAAGAATCTCACAACAAAGTTTAACAGATGAAGAGAGTGATCCAATTAAGGGAAAAAAAGTAGTAGTTAATGTAAATGATAATACTAAGAAACCTTTAGAGGCTCTGGACACTCGCGACCTAAATAATCTTCAAGTGTCTCGTCATTTTCTGCCAGTTCATCCCCTCCAGTTAAGACTACAACCATGTAGTCAGTAATTTTGTTTCCAAACAAAGTCTGTAGGGTATGTAAAGCGGCCTCTTCTTCTTGAGAAAAACGAGTTTTGACAGAGAGCACCACAAGGATGGCATGGATTCCATCCTTGGCCATATCAATACATTTGACTATTTCCTTCCCGACAAACTCAGGTCCAGCAAATAGTCCTACAAAACTTTTTAAGGTTAGATTGTGACATAATAAAAATATGAATAGGTAGATGAAGGAATAGTTAAGCAATCAAACTTCTTCAACTCAAAGGAGACAAAGAATTATGTAATGGCAAGTTACCATGCTTTACCTGGGGTGTCAATAACTTTAACAGTTTGTCCATCTCTTAGAACATTACTCTGCAATTCGCAAGTGCTCGTTACACCAGAAGAGCTTGCCCTCGACTTGAAAACTTTCTTTCCAAGAATGGTATTACCTGTCGCACTCTTGCCATTGCCAGTACGTCCAACTAAGACCAATGTTTGAACCTCATTATTTGAGGAAGTTCTACCCATCTTATAAATTCAGGTTACTACTGTAAGGACAAAAAATTATCCTGAATAAACTAGTAACAACAAAACACACATTTAAGAAAACAAAGACCAACAAGTTTCCAAATATCAGGAAGCTCCCAATCAACAACGTGTGTTAATTTAAGTAGCACCTTAAACAAATCTATCATGTATTCCAAGTCATCTTTGACAAATTGGATAATAGCAAGCTAAATTTTGTTATATCTTCCACACAAAGTGATCTTTTTCTTATAGAAAATACACGCTATAAAGCTTGCATACCCTGAAATAGTTTGAAAAACTTGTGTGTATGTGTCTATATATATATATACAGAAGAAAAGGAGGAAGAAGAAAAGAAAAAAATACATTCTATGTTGTTTCAACTTTCAAGTGCATCTGCAACCGTTTGATTTTTCTTACCTTGAGAGCTTTTTTTATATGCTCGAGAACCAAGCATGGCTTGCTTGAGAAAACACAAACAAAAAGCCCAAGCAACACGAAAAGGAAAATTGAAGTGTTTGAGAGTAGTAAGAGAGTAATATACCTAAACAACGGGTAAAAGATATGATAGAATAAAAAGTGAAACTTGGATTAGAAGAAGAGAAGTGTGTTGCAAATCCAACTCTTGGAAGGCGTGAGAAAAGAGAAAAGGAAACCAACCCAAACAAAAGAAAAACCCATGGAATCAAGAAAAAGAAAGTTCCTGAAGCCTACATGTCAGATTCAAAGGTCACTTTTCTTACCCCCTTCATTATTCCACTTATATATATACCTTCTTGTAAAGCTAGACAGTCTTCAATACGACGCTATCATTTGAATTTTGTTGATGATATGTGCATGAAGTGATGTTGCTTTCTGAAACACCAAGAGTAGTTTTGTCAGAGATTTTTGACATGAAGGATCATGTCTTGTCAGAGATGTGTACCAAAACGAAATGTTCCTATTCCATTAGTAGAATATGATGAGAAGAAATGTCGTGCAAAACATAATCAGTTATTACATACTAAGCCCACCCATTTCTTTTACCACAACTTTATATGGACTTGAATTCCCTAAATACGATGTTGTTTGGCGATGAGCAATACATTTCCCCTCCAACATGCAACAACTCTTCCATGCGCATTCTTTTTTTTCCCCGGCTCTAGGGATGCCCATTCAAAGGAATTCTTGCATACATATGTATGTAAGATACATACACTCATATGAAGTGAGTCTCATTATGAGGTAGGACCTATTTCATGTGAGTGTATGTATCTTACATACGTATATATGCAAGAATTTTTCGCCCATTAAACTTAAATGAGGGTGTGGAAGATCAAATAGTCACTGCATAACCATAATTCCTTTGTAGAAATTATTGGGGATAGCATAAGTTATACGCTCGACCGTCACTATAATTCATTTTTTCAAAGATATAGTTAGGTGATCTTATTTGTAGTTTAATTAAATCATATTAATATATGAGTTTAATTTAAACTGTTTAGTACTATAATTCAATCTTATGTTGACACCTCATTTAATGAATTTGAATATGTTAACAATTATATAAGATATCAAACTTATTAGATAATTTGGCAATACATCACAATTTATATTTTATATCTTATTTTATATCTTTTTTATTTTTTCAAATTTATTTTGCAAGTCATAACTTTGTGCAAGCAACAAATAAACAACAAGATATAAATGTAATATTTAATATTAAAAGTCAATATCGCTTTTTAATCAAAACTAACATAATTTATCCATTTTTATAAATTAAAAAAATGCACAAAATATACTTTTTCTTGCTCGCATGGTGAAAATTCTCAATAAAATGGTTTAATATGTTTTATGCATTACTAAAGTTATAAAATAAATTTTTGTTGGTACGATTATATATTGAAATAATAATATACAATAGTTGATTAGTTAATTTAATGAAGTAGTTACTTAGTTAGGTCAAATCATTTCTATAAATAGGACTTAAAGTCCTAAATACTTCGTAGGTTGGTTGATTAAGAATGCATAATTCATGAAAAGGATTTTGATTAGGCGTAAATATGTTTTTGGTACCTGAAAATAAAACATTTTTTGTTTTTGGTCCCTTGAAATTTTTTTTGTTGGTTTTGGTCCCTTTAGATTTTTTTTTTTTGGTTTTAGTCCCTGTCATTAGTCTGCAGTTAGTGATCCTCCGTTAAGTTCTTAATTGGCAAACAGAGCCACTAACACGTGGCATCAGTTAGTGGAACCTTCGTTTATCATGTAAGCACTTAACGGATTCTTACTAATAACAGAGACTAAAACAAAAAAATAAAATAAAATAAATTAGAGGGACCAAAACCAACAAAAAAAGTTTTAGAATGACCAAAATCGAAAAGTGTTATATGTTCAAAGATAAAACATATTTAAGCCCTTTGTATAACAAACGGTTAATTTACTATAAGACCAAATCCAAGAAAACTTCCAATTTAGAGTAACTCGAACTTATCTTGATAAGATCATATATTATGGACCATGGACAGTGCCTTTTTGCAATGTTTCAATATTCCAAAACATTCGTTTTAGAGAATAGAAGCCAATTTTACTGAATGGTTCCAAAACTATGTAAGTAGTTGATCCTAGCTTAATTATGATATTTGGTTTGTTCACATGTGATTTTTTAAAATATAAGAAATCATGATGCATAGGTTCAAAATACCCAAAATGTGGAAACCAATCATCACCTATGTGATCTCGCTAGGGCCAGAGTAGACAAATGAAATGTTATTCACAATATTTTATTAATGGGTATAGAACTCACTAGGGTCGATGTGGTTGTTATGCATGTTCCAAGAGAAGAAAATGAGATTGCTAATGAGTTGGCATAGTAAGCATAAGGTTATAAAAAGTCAATTGGTGATCTCAATCAAGGAAATTTCTCTTGGGGAGAAATTGTTGTAGCTAAATCACAGGTAGTTGTGGCAGACAAGAGAATTGAGTTAATTCAAATCATCAAGATCCTTTTGCTACTATAGACTTTAAACTTAAGCAGAAGGCTCTTATGTATGTCTTGGTTGATAATGACTTATATAAATGAGGACATGAAGTCTTATTATTGAAATGCTTAAGTAAAGCTGAGGCTATGAAGGTGATAGTGAGGTGCACGGGAGCGTTTGTGGAGCGCATAGATCAGGTCCCAAAATAAGATGGCTAATACGTAGACATGGTTATTATTAGCCTACGATTATGGTTGATTGCATCCAGTACGCCAAAGGTTGTGAGCCCTACCATTTGCATGGACTTATTCAAAGGGTACCAGCTGAGGAGCTATACCTAGTCATTAAGTCTTGGTCTTTCAGAGGATAGGCAATGAATCTTATTAGGAAAATCTATCCTCTATCTTCAAAAATGCACATTTTTATCATAGTGGCTATGGATTATTTCACTAAATGGGTTAAGGCTATGCCCATGTGGTCACTGGGGATAAGGTGGTAGCTTTTGAGCAGGAATATAGGATTAAGATGGTGCATTCTACACTATATTACGCTTAAGATAATGTGCAAGATAAGGCCATTAATAAAATCCTCATTGACATGATAAGAAGGCTATTGAAGATAAGTCGAGGAAGTGGCACAATCAAAAGTGTTATGGGCATATCGAGATTCTTAGTGTACTGCTACTAGTCTAACTCCTTATCAGCTAACCTTTGGCCAAGATGTTGTTTTGCCTTTGGAAATAATTGTCAAGTCACTTTGAGTTGCTAAGCAGAATGATCTTGAGATAGACAAATATTTATAAGCCATGTACATGCAATTAGAATCTGCTGATGAAGATCAACTAATGACACTTGAAAGTATTCGGCTTAATAAAGCTAAAGTGGTTCGAAGTTATAACAAAAAGGTAAAGGCCAAGAGATTTCTCGAGGAAGACTTAGTTTGAAAGACTATTTTACCTATTGGAGCAAATGATCCTATGTGTGGGAAATGGTCACGAAATTGGGAAGACCCCTATTTTGTTAGTCAAATTATTCTTGGAGGCGTGTATTGGCTAGTAAACATGCAAGGAGATGATTTGTCAAAGGGTATAAATGGAAAATTCCTAAAGCCCTACTATCTATCCATGTGGGAAACATTTCAAATAGATTAAACATAAAGTCAAGTAGCTACAGGCCAGCTACTTAGTCCAAAAAGCAAGTAAATTAAAATAGTAGAAGTTAATGCCTAACAAAGGCCCAAAAATGACTACTTCTTAATGGAAGTCTACCAAATTCAAAAACAAAAATTAAAAGTTCAAAGAATGTTGGTGGATTTCTATGGATTCGAAGGTGAAACAAGTGAAGTCTAACTAGCAGCCATTAAAGCAGGCTCCATTGTAGTAGCTATTGGGATAGACATGGAGACGACTACTTGGCTAGGTGGGGTGATGGCCATTTTTGAGCTCCGTACAAATTCTCTTTGTTTTGCTATATTCAAAAGGTCCTTAAGTCATTCCAGGACTTCAAGGCTTCACCTAACCCAATTTTGCCAGCTACCATGTATTGTTCAATCATATCTTTCTGTTGCAGCAAGTAAGCTATCTCGGCATCCAAACTTGTCGAATGGGTGTACAACTAGATCCTAGCATCGGTCAATTGAGGTTGAGTAACGACTATTTTAGCCTTAATATGGTTCAGTTCCTTATTCTATTCATCTAGTCAACTGTTCAAATGAGTCTGCTCCATAATATTCTCTTGTCTTTTGTTCTCTACTGCCTCATACTAGGTTTGATAATTAGACTTTTGGGGTTTAAGAGCTGTTAGACGATCTAGGTCTTTCTGACTAGTGTCTCTACGAGTTTTATGCATCTGATAGTAGAAGAAGATAGCAACTAATGGAAGCACAATTTCATTATAGGCCACCTTAAGCCCTGGAGACAAAGATGGATCCAAGGACTTGGCGACTTTGGCCAAGGAAAACTTTTAGGAGGCCAAAATCTTGGGATTAGCATAAAAGTCTTTGTGTAGCTGACTATTCACAAAATTAATTTGCATTGAGAAAGGCGAGGTATCACTAGTAGGAGGGCTTGAAAATGAAGATTTGGAGTATTGGCTTAACACTTCATCAGAAACCTTAGGAGAAGTAGTCGATTCTACTTCAGCTAAGATTTGAACAGTTGAAAGCTTAGGTGTCTTTAAGACATATTGAGTCTTGGATTTTTTTTTTTTTTTTTGTCAATTAGGATCCAAGAAAAGATTAGTATAGCCAAAAGAAATTGCTCGAATAAAATAATAAAAGTGAGAGTGTGGTTACCTTCACAAAGATATCAACTTTGGTTAATGACCTTTTAGATTTTACTGCAATGGCAAGAGTTGTCATTGTAAGAGTGTTGAATTGGCATGTAAGATTACAAATGGAACTATCTAAGATGCCTCCATGAGAAGGTTGGTGAGTTTTTACATTAATCACAACCATTATACCTTTGCCTATATCAAAATCAAAGGGTGTGCGATCAATTCACCAATTAATAATAAGGGTGGTACATTGAGATCACTAAGCAGTTACCTTTAGCCGAGGTTGTTATGCCTTAAGACTTTGTAGGAGAAGCCTTGGAAGCTTTCTTCTTTGGTTCTTTGGCAAAGGGTTCTAAACTTTGGTCAATTAGTTTACCCAAATAACTTGAAGGAGGTAGAGGACAAAAGGCATTGAAAATAGCTGGCCAATAGTTAGTGCAGTTTGTAGTCTCACTTGGATGGATGGCAAATCTGAAAAATTGAAAGTTTTTCAGCTTGGAACAGTTGGTCTGCCAAAGGGAGTTGATTTTAGCATCAGTAAGAACAGGTCTGGAGAAGGGATCAGCTGAGGATTCAAAAAGAGCAAGGACACCTCGGACTAAACCTAGTTGTTTAGCAAAACACTAGGGGTTATAGGGTTAGGTCAAGGTCTTGTTGTGCTAAGATGTTGGTTTAACTCCACAAAGAATGTCTCTGGCTAACAAGACACTACTCTAGCTAAAGGCCAAGTCAAACAGCTAATGGGTTTCATGGTTTCCCAAGGGATCAAGCTTTATTCAATTAGGACTGCAATCCCTCTGAAGATAAGGATACAAGTCGAGTGGCTGCAAGTTTGAATGCTAAATAGTCAATTGGCGATATCGTAAATAGACTTCTTGGTAGCTGGAATTAGCTGAAGGACCTCCTCATACACTTTAGGATTTTGAGGTTTTCTAGTAGCTGAGTAGGAGGCTGGAACAAATTTAAGGAAGTAGTGGAAAATCCACAGAATCAAAAACCACATGGGGGCAAGAATAGTCTTTATGTCCTCACCACATCTCAGCCGATCCACCTTAAAAAACAAGCTCTTATATAAAAGTGCCAAAAAGATAAGGGGCAAAGTCAATGCTCTTCTAGAAGTGATCGCAACAATGGCACGAGAAAACTCAAAAACTACATTAACTAAGTTGGTGCAAACAACAACTAAGATATTCTTGAAAATAAGAAAGATAAAAAAAGAAAGATAAATAAATATATATATATATATATATATATATATATATATATATATATACACACACACATATTCTAGATTTGAAAATAAGAATGATTAAAAAAAAGAACATTCCTAATCATTGTTAGCAATCCTTGTGAAGTAACTGCTCAATTTTTGTCAGCAATCCTTGTGCTATAAGTAACTGCCTAATCTTTGTCAACAATCCTTATATTGTCTACATCTTATATTCATAACTGCTGCTAACCTTTGTTTCAAATTCAAATTCTACCTGAGTTGAAATTTGAATCTTCAAACAGCTACTATCTTCTGATTGAGATCTTCATTTCTATCTTTAGAAAATCCCAAGTGTAGTTACTCCTCTTTTGGATCTTAATTCTCGAGTCTAGCTAGAATTTACTATTTTAATAACTAACAATTTCGACTCTAACCAAGTTAAAGTATGTGTAAGTTCAAAACTTAACCAATATCATTCATACTAAGACTTTGATTACACCTCAAAATTGTCTAAATCGAAAAGTGTTATTTTTATACTTATAAAGAAAACAAAAGCATTTAAAAGAGAACTTATTAAATAAAAAAACATTTATTGAAAAGAAATAAATACCTACTACAATGAATAAATACCTTACGTAATGTTTTACATAGAAATGGAGCATCTAAAGAAGCCCCTATTATATAAAAAAAATACTTACTTTATTAGCTAATAAATAATATTATAATGGTACTATAATAAAAATTAATGGTGGAAACTACTTTAAAAACTTTTGTAAGTGTGGGGACTGATTTGAAAAGAAAAAAATTATAGAGACTAATTTAACCAAACTTGAAACTAGTTCCAGCATTTAAAAATGGTTTTTGTGTGAAGCATCTTCCATCAAATAATAAGTGATGATCACATATTTGATATATTAATAAGCCTTCATTTTTAGTCATTTACACTCTCCATGTACTTAATTGATTGATTTTGATTATGTTTTGTAAGTTTGGACTCAAATTGGACTTAATTGAATTTTTTAGCATAATTTACGTCTTACGTTGTTTCTGTATTTGGGTTATATCTTGGGATATAGATGGTCTTTGGAGGTGATTCTAGTGGCATTTGAAAGATAAGAGAGATTTCTATAATTTTCATGAAGACCTTAAAGGCCCAATCACACGATTAGATAACTCAAATTGGGGTTGAAGTAAGAACCAGAGTGTTTTTCCTGACAGCTTAACCTATGTGTACTGTTCATCACAGTTTTCGGGCTAGAGGTTGTCAAATGGGCTGAAATGTGGATGCTGAATATTTAAGACCCAAGTCTACAACTTTCATGTTGAACACGTTTCCAGAATCGAACTCCTTGAAAGTGATATTGGGCTTGGAAGTCAGAACAGAGGAGCTGTAACTGGGCCTGGGCAGTGTGCAGTAATTTGAACTTATCTGGAGTTATAGAAATGATATTGGACTCAAACAAAATCCATTTGAAAGCTAAGATTCAGGCCTACAACTTTCATGAAGACCACTTAGTTCAAAAATGACGAATGCAATGACTTTAGAGCTGCATGATTTCAGAGATAAGAAATCTCCATAATTTTCCACTCACCAAAAGTCATTTGGCATTTTCCACTCATTTTCCACTCATCCACCCACTAATGACTCAGCTCACTTATCATTTTGTATCTCTAATCCTCTATAAAAGGGGTCCTTGGCAGATCATTGAGGGTAGTTAGGTGCTAGTTACCAAAATGATGTCATTTTGTTACTAAGTTTTCTTGTAGTAATTTTCCTTTGTTCTAAATTAAAGTCATGTTCTTCTTCTTCTTCTTCTCTCTTTCTTTCTTCTTATCTATGAGTAACTAAGTTTCATTTTACTTGGGTGAAAGGGTGAAGCTCTTGGTAATAAAGTAAGGTTAGATTTATTCTTCTCTTGTGCTTAAATGATTTATATTTTTTTAGTAACCATTATACGTATTATAATTTGTTTCTTATAATTTAGAAATCATCTTTATAAATAGGAGTTCTTGATTTGTTGTAGATAAAATATTAGTACAATGAATGCTTTAACCCATTTATAAGTGGTGGTAATATTTTTAGAAAACATAATATAATTACGTATATTATTTTAAATGGACTTTTAATGTTGTATTTTTCGATTGGAACCTCCATGTTGCGAGGATTCTAATTAAGTTATAAAAGAAATTAATCTTACCTTTACTTTATTTACCAAGAGTGGATCTTTTAACCTAAATAAATAATTTTTATCATAATAACAAAATATTTACTTCACCTTAATTAATCTTCAACAATTCCCTGTGGATCGACCTCAGACTCCCGAGAAATTTATTACTTGAGACAACTTGCACTTGGGTTCGCAAAGCAATAATTAATCCCGCATCAAGTTTGTAGACTTGTTTGAAACTAAAAATTGTGCATCAAGTTTTTGGCGCCGTTGCCGGGGACTTGATTTGAAGAATAAATTTCTGGTGTAAATATTTTGTATATATTTTCTACTTTTTTAATTTTTTTTTCTTTTGTACATACTAACTTACTAACTTTGTGGGGGAAATCTCTCCCTTTTATTTTTTTGTACATACTAACAGTGGGGGAAACTCTCCCTTTTATTTTACGTACTAACTTAGTGGGGGAACCTCTCCCTTTTATTTTTTTTCTGTACTTTACTAATTTAGTGGGGGAAACTCTCCCTAATTTCTCTGTAATCTTTAATCATTAATGAAATAATCTTTCTTCTTCTCTTCTCTCTCGCCGGAGCAAAAAATCGGCTTGCCGATTCTCTGGTTTTCATATTTTAAATTTACTTTTTGCACTTTATTTTTTTTGTATTTTATTTTCTGTAATTTTTTTTGTTACTTAATTTTTTGTCATTTATTTTTTGTCATTTATTTTTGTTATTTTTTTTGTCATTTATTTTTGTTTACTAACTTACTAACTTACTAACTATCTAACTTTTTACTTTATTTGCTTCTAATATTTTAATTTATCTACATACTAACTTTAAATTTTTTGCTTATTAATTTTTTTTTTTTGTGGTTGGTTTATACCACACCTTTGTTAATATTTAATGGACGGTTTATACTACTAGCTTGTATATTTTATTTTATATTTTAAGTTACTTATTTATGCTTAATTGATATCGTGATTTAAATTATGGTCGTTTGGTTAAAGTTAATCCTAATACTGTATATATTAATTTGTCTGAATCACAATCACACACATCAAATACAATGGCTGAAAATGAAAGTGTGCATGATGAACGTGAAAATCAACCGTTGCGAACCATGCATGAGTATTTGCAACCATCTCGAAATTCTAGTCCATCATGTTTTATCTTTCCACTCAATGCTAACAATTTTAGATTCAAGCCAGATATGATTTCTTTACTTCCTAATTTCCATGGTTTAGAATCTGAAAGTCCATATTTACATTTAAAAGAATTTGAGGAAGTATGTATTGTTTTTCATGATCAAACTTGCACTGAAGAGGTTGTTAAGCTTAAATTGTTTCCTTTTTCTTTAAAAGATAAAGCAAAAGCTTGGCTTAACACTTTGAAACCAAGATCAATTGGCACATGGCAAGAAATGCAATGTGAGTTTCTGAAGAAATTTTTTCCAACACATAAAACCAATGCTTTGAAAAGACAAATCCAAAATTTTTTCCAAAATTCAAATGAAGCATATTTTCAAAGTTGGGAACGTTTTAAAGATTTGTTGAATTCTTACCCACATCATGGTTTTGAAAAATGGCGCACTATAAGCTTCTTTTATGAAGGGTTAACACCCGAAACCAAACAATTTGTGGAAACAATGTGCAATGGTGAATTTCTTGATAAAGAACCTGATGAAACTTTAGATTATTTAGACCTTTTGGCTGAAAATTCTCAATCTTGGCATGGTACTAATCCTTCTGAAAATTCAATTAGATTTAACCTTGCAAATGCTAGTAAAGGAAAATATCATCTTAGTCAAGAAGAAGATCTAAATGCAAGGTTTGCTAGTTTGGCTAGAAAGGTTGAAGCCATGGAATCCGGGAAAGTAAAAGAAATCAAATCTGTGCAAAATGAAGAAATTTGTGCATTTGTGATGAATTGGGACACTCAACAAATGAATGTCCAAAAATTCCTATTTTTAAAGAAGTTGTGCATAAGTAAGTAAATGCAATGAATAATTTTAAAAAGTCATTCACTTCTTCTTTTTCATATACATACAATCCGGGATGGAGAAATCACCCGAACTTCAGTTGGAGGACCAACAATCAGGCACAATTCATGCAACCACCACCTCCTCAGGCACAGCAGGACTCTCAAAATTTTCAAGGATATGCACCTTTTGTCCCACCATACGGGAATAACCTTGAAGAAACATTGCATGCATTCATGGAAAAGCAAGATGTCATTATTAATCAAAACACTCAAGTCATGATTGACATAAAAGACACTCTTGCTAAACTTTCTTCTACGCTCACCATTCACGAGAAAGAAAAATTTTCTTCTCAACCTCAACTAAATCCCAAGGGTCAATACAGTCTAAATGATGGTAATTTAGAAAACCAACAAATAGATCAAGTCAAATCAGTGATAACCCTTAGGAATGGAAAGGTTGTTGAAGAAAGTAAGAAAATAAAGAGCCAAGTGTCCAAAGTGATGAACTCCTTGAGTGTGAATGAGCTAGAGCATGTGGAAAAGAATCAAGATAGTAGTGATGCTGAGCTACCCAAGGAACCTAAGGTGACAAAAAGTCTTGTTGAGCCAAAAAATGATGACGAGGGCCACCAGACATACATGATTGACTCAATCATGGATAGGGGAGTTTCTACAACCCATGATTTTGATCCCCTTGAGAATTTTCTTGTCAATTCTGAGTTTGATTCTATAAGTAATCCCTCTGATGTAATTGATATTTCTACTTTTTTTTATAAAACTCAGGATCATGACACTCAGGCATGGCAACCAAAGTTTAAGGAGTTTCCTAAGAAAGTTTGGAACATTACTGATAAAAAATGTGTTTGTCCCTTAGTCTGTTCTTATAAAATTAATTTGGAAGAAGGTAAATGGTCAGCGGTTGAAGCTATAACTTGAGTTGAAGGATCCAGATGTAGCAGAGACTTTGCTAGACGATCATGTCTACCAAAGCTGAGGTAAGTTTTTAGTATTTCGTGTTTTTATCGAGTCGGCTTAAGTGCCTCCCAAATTTCGGAGCCTTTGTATGGGGATGTAAATAGTGTCGGCCAACAAAAAAAAATTATAAAACAAAAGAACCCAAAAAAAATATATATTTGCATGCTTGTTTATTTTATTTTATTTCTTTTTTTTTGTCATTACTAACCATTGTCAAGATGTAGTTATTCTCTTCTCGTCTAAGCATTTCGGGTATGTGACTTCTCCCCATTACTTTGTTTAATTTTGTCCCAATAATTTTTTCGATGTATATTGATGATTATTTCTTCAGTCTGGATTTAATTGTTAACATTGAGGACAATGTTCTGATCTGGTTGGGGGGAAGGATAGTTGTGTAAAAAAAAACTCAAAAAAAATTAGAAAGTGTGTCTATTAATATGTTTGTTGTGTTTATGTGTTTGTCAGTAACTTACTAAACCAGTTAAGGATGACAGAGTAAGGAGTAAATTTTACTCTTGAAACACATCTTAGTTGGGGTAGTAACTAGTTTGTGTGGAAGTAGCAATTCAAATTCAGGGAAATTTGCATGATTGAGTAAATTGTCTTCTTTCTTAAACATCACATGCTTGGTTATGGATGTTAAAATTTTTGTAGATTGAGAATGATGGATATATGCCTTGTGAGATTTTGAGCTTATCGATGAATGGATTGAACATCTGTACCATTCTCTTCTTTCTTGAGTGATTTTTTCTCATGGAATTGTTACTCTAGAACTTGCTTTGATTCTTTTTGAAGCTACATTTTCACATGCATACATAAACATGATTGAGGCAAATTTTCTTGAATTAACCACTTTGACCAAATAGCTAACCTTACATATTTTCCTTTGCTTAACCCCTTTGAGCTTATTTGACCATTCTTTATTTCTAACTCATTACGTACCTTAAATGAAAAAATCATGTTCTAACCCAACCTTAGGGAATAAGAGAGCATTGACTTTGTTATTTGATGAGTTCTTGAACAAGTGTGGGGGTGCATGTGCAGATTGGTTATATAAAAAAAGGAAAAAAAAAGGAAAAAATGTGTCTATATAGAAAAAGAGAGCTAATTATTGCTACAATCAAAAGAATGCACCATGTGATATATTCATACCTAGACTGAGGGTGGATGATTGGAAATAACAGGAATAGAAGGAGAATGTTCAAGCTTAACAATGAATTCAACCTACCAATTGATCTTCAACAAAACATTAGTCAGATATTGGTCATTGTCCTGTATGAGGAAGAACTAAGAAATTCTTGAGAAATTTAAACTGAATGTTCTCAAACATCTTCTCCATTCTAACTGTATTATAATATTCTTTTATTCTCTTTGGTATTTAACTTGTCTTATCTATATTACTTCCACCTTTACCTTGACCCCATTATAACCTTGAATAAAGTCCTCATGATTTGTGTATATATGTTGTTTTTAAGTAACGGAGAAGTAGAAGATAAACAAGCTTATGGTAGTGCAATTTTCATGGGTTGAATTGAGTGAAATACTTATCTTTTAAACACTTGAGGGATTGAGAGTGAATCTTGTGAAAATCTATTATTCTTGACTCATGCTTTTCAATTGAAATATCCTTGTTTGTTGATTTGAGATGTGAAGATATATTACCTCATGAATGTTTTGATTACTTGAATGATTGGTTGCTCTTGATTTTTAAATTAAGTCTTTAAGAGTGTTTAACTTTTGAGTCTGTTTCATTTTTTTTTTAGTTTTGGTCTTGTGTTTTGTCCAAGAGTGCAAAAAGCTAAGTGTGGGAGAATTTGATGATCACATATTTGATACATTAATAAGCCTTCATTTTTAGTCATTTACACTCTCCATGTGCTTAATTGATTGATTTTGATTATGTTTTGTAAGTTTGGACTCAAATTGGACTTAATTGAATTTTTTAGCATAATTTACGTCTTACGTTGTTTCTGTATTTGGGCTATATCTTGGGATGTAGGTGGTCTTTGGAGGTGATTCTAGTGGCATTTGAAAGATAAGAGAGATTTCTATAACTTTCATGAAGACCTCAAAGGCCCAATCACACGAGTAGATAACTCAAATTGGGGTTGAAATAAGAACCAGAGTGCTTTTACTGATAGCTTAACCTACGTGTACTATTCATTACAGTTTTCGGGCTAGAGGTTGTCAAATAGGCTGAAATTTGGATGCTGAATATTTAAGACCCATGTCTACAACTTTCATGTTGAACACTTTTCCAGAATCGGACTCCTTGAATGTGATATTGGGCTTGGAAGTCAGAACAGAGGAGCTGTGACTGGGCCTGGGCAGTGTGCAGTAATTTGAACGTATCTGGAGTTATAGAAATGATATTGGACTCAAACCAAAGCCATTTGAAAGTTAAGATCCAGGCCTACAACTTTTATGAAGACCACTTAGTTCAAAAATGACGAATGCAATGACTTCAGAGCTGCATGATTTCAGAAACAAGGAATCTCCATAATTTTTCACTCACCAAAAGTCATTTGGCATTTTCCACTCATTTTCCACTCATCCACCCACTAATGACTCAGCCCACTTATCATTTTGTATCTCTAATCCTCTATAAAATGGGTCCTTGGCAAATCATTGAGGGTAGTTAGGTGTTAGTTACCAAAATGATGCCATTTTGTTACTAAGTTTTCTTGTAGTAATTTTTCTTTGATCTAAATTAAAGTCATGTTCTTCTTCTTCTTCTTCTCTCTTTCTTTCTTCTTATCTATGAGTAACTAAGTTTCATTTTACTTGGGTGAAAGGGTGAAGCTCTTGGTAATAAAGTAAGGTTAGATTTATTCTTCTCTTGTGCTTAAATGATTTATATTTTTTAGTAACCATTATACGTATTATAATTTGTTTCTTATAATTTAGAAACCATCTTTATAAATAGGAGTTCTTGATTTGTTGTAGACAAAATATTGGTACAATGAATGCTTTAACCCATTTATAAGTGGTGGTAATATTTTTAGGAAACATAATATAATTACGTATATTATTTTAAATGGACTTTTAATGTTGTATTTTCTGATTGGAACTTTCATGTTGCGAGGATTCTAATTAAGTTATAAAAGAAATTAATCTTACCTTTACTTTATTTATCAAGAGTGGATTTTTTAACCCAAATAAATAATTTTTATCATAGTAACAAAATATTTACTTCACCTTAATTAATCTTCAACAATTCACTGTGGATCGACCTCGGACTCCCGAGAAATTTATTACTTGAGACAACCTACACTTGGGTTCGCAAAGCAACAATTAATCCTGCATCAAGTTTGTAGACTTGTTTAAAACTAAAAATTTGTGCATCAATAAGATTAAGCAAGAAAACATCACATGCAAGAATCAAACATTGACCTTTCGGAGTCTCCTTCGCCAAGCAGAAAATTCATATTTCCATTTATAACTCAAATCTTAAAAGAAAACAGAAGAAGTATAGATGATCATGCAAGGAATTGGAGAAAAACAAAATTTAGTTCTTTCTCCCCTACCTTGAGTCACGGTCCCTAATTAATCTCTTGAAGGGGAAGAATGATTCGGCTTGATATTGGTGTTATTGGAAAGCTCTCAATTCCTAGAACAATTTTGCCGTCTAGCTCTTGAGATAATTCCACCGATTTCTTTGCATATGCAAGCACAATTAGCCTTTTTCTCTCTTTAATTCTTCTTCTCGGTCTCACTCTCCTTCTCACTCTAGATTTCTTTTTTTTGCATGAAAAATTTCTCTTGCTTGCAAATGAAAAATGAATGGCGGATGGGTTTAGGGGGTTCAATAACCGTATATTCCAATTATGGTTTAGCCATAGTTATCTATTAACTAACCATAGTTTATATTAGATTTGGTTAAATTTCAGGTTTTTTTAGGGAATTACACAAGTGGATAGGTGTCATTCTTTAGTCCTTCAACTATGCTAGATGTCATTGTTTAGTTTTTTCACTAGGCTAAGTGTCATTTAGGTGGTAAACTAATTGGTAAACTAAGGGTTCAATAACCCTTTTTTAATTCTTACTTTAATTATCTTTATGTTTTCCTATATATTAACTCAGAATAAAATCTTGAGATATTATAATTCTCCTTTTCTTTTAGAATTTTGTCTGCAAAATTCAGTTCACCTCACCCTGATGTATTAGTTTACCTTACTCTAATATATTAGTTCACCTTACTATAAGTCACAATCGTGTTGGATTTTCGATTATTTAATAGCGTCAAGTCTGTAAAGTATATTCGATACACAATATCAAAAAGTAATTCACAGTAAACAATTTAGAAGCGTGTACATGTAGAATTCAGGGGTATATTCACAACCACAGCAAAAAAATCTCCTATAATTTAATTCAATCTTACAAGAAATCCAAACATGACAGCTCCAATAATTATAATCCAATGCTTAAAAATTTTCGGATCAAGCAAAATATTTTACGTCCAGGCTATAAGCCTGGTGCTTAAGCACTCAACTTCTAGCGCTCAAGGGCTTTAATGACAGAATTCAATACCACTTGTTAGTTAATTACTTAATTTGCTTTCAGGTCAAATATTAGCATATCTTAATTTACATACAACGCTTATATCATATTAATATTTAATATAATTCAGGACAGTCAGGCATACATATATTTTATGACTCAATTATAGTTTAACAAGACTACTGCAATATTGTCCAAGATCAAGCCAATTCAGTTAAGAACAATATCATAGTCAAATCGTATTTTCAACTCAAACAACAGGCTCAAGTGCATTTAAATATTATCATACATGATTAATTATAAGTAAAGGAAGAATCAAATTCGGTCTAACATATGATCTCAATCTACTCATAGGAACATGGTTTTTCTTTTAATTACACTCACGTTCCTTTAATGTTAATTTATGATCCAACTTTTAGTTGAAAGCTTGGACGATCTAGGATTTAACTAAACATGGGCTTAAAACAGAAGTATGTGGGCTTATTTGAGAAAGTTGAAAATTATAAATTATACTGATAATTGATTATTGTTATAATCGATTATAATCGATTCATTTTTATATTTGGATACATTAGTTGTAAAATGATTTTAAGTTAATATGATTTGTTTGGATGATATAAAAAAGAATCTTTTATATATTAAATTACTAAAATAAGTATAGAATGATTAAAAAAATTATTTAATTGAAGACAAAATATTATTTATATATCAAAGTGTAAGAAATAATTTATAACTAAAATCATAAGTTTCAATCTTTAGCTTATGATTATTAGCTAAAAAAATTTTATTTTGCATTGAATTTCGTGTAAATTTTTTTAAAAAAATAATCTTTTTAATCCAAACATAATAATTATTTCACAAAACAACTTAATCCTCCAAAAATAATTATTTAAAAAAAAATTAATCTTTCCCAAACATGCTCTATATCTATTAAATCAGTGTCTCTTATAATGGATATAAGTTCAACCACTAGCACTTAAACCCTATTATACAATTGCTCCTTTTCTTCCCATTCTCGTTAAGAGCCTCCCTTCTTCCATTCAACTATAATACAACAAGTCCATGTCACTAAGAACTTCTCAAGGGACCTATTGCTCTGCTTAGTTAAATAATCAAGATAGAGATTATGTAAGATGACCCTCTGCCCTGTCATAATTCCAAGACCTGGCCCTTCCTCATGAACGCAAAATTATGTCACTTCCTTGTCCTAGATCACTCCCTACACTAGCCTCTATACCCATCTACACTCAAATCACAATCTAATCACCATTCAATCCTTCTTAGGCATCACCATTCAATCCTTCTTAGGCCAAGAGTCCTGAGATCTATGTTCAACCAAAATAACATACGTTGTTCAGTTGGCGAATCATAGAAATCTGTTCATCAAGAAAGGGTGAGAAGTATTGGAAGTTACAACAATTTGACCACTACGTTTCCGCTACACCACTCTGATTTATGTAATTGGCCCTTAAGTAAGAGTAACCCCAAATATTACGATTTATAAAGGGTTGGGTTTTCTAATTGGACACTAGCACAGAGAGGTGCTTACATAGTTAATGATATTACACATTCTAAACAGACCAAGATGTAGGGAACCAACTCAGTTGGCGATCATTGTTGTATACAAAAATGAGGGAATAAGTATATCTATCCCGTCGCCATCCAAAACTGGTATCTACTTATACAATTAGGCTTAGGTACTACATGATAAAAACAGGTTGGGACTTCTGGTTGGCCTTGATCAAGTGCTGACATAAACAGAATTTTATTGTCAGAATAGGGCGGCTTTTCAAAAACAGGCTGGGATTTCATTATGGCTCATAAAATCCTAAAAATTTGAATCAGAATAGTCTTATTGTTTATCTTTTATGAGAAACAAACCTGATTCTAATTGGAGTTAAATAGCCAAAATTATACAGCAAAATGCAGCAGCTGTCACAAATTGGATTGCAGATTTGTCAGAATTTGTACTGACTTTATACACTACCCGAGAATGCATATGAAACACATAAATCTTGAAATTCTTACAGAATGAAGAGTTGACTCTCAGTTTTTAAATGCAACAAGTCTCAGGTGAATTGGACCCTTAGAGGAGATTTTATGCAGTCTGGTTTAAAGGATGTCAGGACCCCAAATTCTGCTGGGTCAGTCCCAACTTGAAATCAACACTGGTATTGTTTGGAATGTGCAAAAATTCTGAAATTTTGATTAAAAGTGGTTCTATTTCTTGGCTTTTAAATGAAACAAGCGGCATGAAATTTGAGTTTTTGTAACCCAAATTATGACTCAAAACTTGCAAGCTGCCAGATTCATGACAGCATAAGATATTTTGCAAAATTTTGTGCAGCATCAAAATTAAAAGGACTCTTCACTGGACAGTAGGCGCTTAGACGCCCACTTACTAGTGCTCAGGCGCGCTTAGACTGTTACTTGTTAGCATAGCAAGGTTTCTTACTTAGAGAATTTGAACTATAATTTCCAACCCCAGAGCAGAAGAATCAGAGACCCTCACCCACAGGTATCAGTTAATTTTGCAGGTTCTCGGTCAATACAAAGAAATTACTTTTATACAGAACTATACAGCCTATTAAGTTTAAGAATATGAAATTAAAAGTACATAACAGTCATGGGTTTCTTGCTCCATAAAAACTCACCTATAGCTCTTTCATCAACAAAACACAAGTCAGAAAAAGACATCTTCACATCATAATTATGTAAACAAGTGAAAAAGAATCCACTCTAAACAAAATTCAGACCCAGTATCAACAAAATTCACATTTCATAGGTAACAACAGTAGCTAACCCACTTGTTCTGTTTTTCTTTTACTTAGGCACATAACCAAACCCCATAGATTACACCCTTACGACCCATGTTTTACAACCATATTCAGCATCTATCAAACAACCAAGTTTCTAACTCATAATTTTATGATTTTCACAGTGTCCACCCGTAGACACCCCCCTACACATAAAGCCTCACCAACACAACCAAAGTTTCTTATTCAGAATTTTAAAGAAATAGTCATGGTACAACAGAAAAATGGAATCATAAATTTGACATCCTACCCCTTAATGAGACTAAGGTAGAATGTTACTAATCTTGACTTTTACCAGGTCTTCATTGCCATTCAGGTTATATACAAATAATTCTTTTATTGAGTTATTACAACACCAAAAAAAAAAAAACCAAAGAAAGTCCTATATATACACCTTCATATCAGCAGTATTCCAACTTCCCAGCCTATGACTCTTTGAAAACATCATGTTTGAAGAGTTGAGAATCATAAAATTCATAGTAGGTAAGAAATAACAGCAACAAAACAATTTTTATAAAACCACGATGTTTCAAGCTATATGAACTACATAAAATATTTTATCCTTATCTACTCCATGCATGACCAATGACCATACACAATACAAGGAAAATCCACATAATTATTTTATCAAAGAATTCTTTCTTTTTATATATTTATCTCTTTATCTATGGAGAAGGCGTCTCTCCAACTTTCTTTGTCTCTATGGGTACCTTCCTCTTTCTCTGATTGGCACATGGATTTCTTTCTTTTCTAGGTTTGCCACCTTTTTGAGGTTATGTCCTTTCTCTGTTTGCATTATCATATACAAATTTCTCTTTTCATCACCATTATTGCATCAAGTATATTTCTCATCAATATTTCAATAAATCCACAATATATAAAATTTCATTTCTAAAATCAATAAGGTCGTGGCTTGGCCTAAAAATTTCACAACTCAATCATAATCATAACTCTTGCCGCATAAACAAAAATACTTAGGAATGTTTATTTCATTAAGCATAGTTTTGGCCAATTCTTCTAAAGATCTATTTTTTCTTTCAACTGCTCGATTTTATTATGGAGTTCTAGGAGCTGAGAAATTATGTTCAATGTCATTTTCATTACAAAACATTTCAAACTCTTAATTTTCAAATTTTCTACCATGATCACTTCTAATAGATGCAATGCTACAATATTTCTCATTTGAATAACTTTGGCAAGTTTTGTAAATGTATTGAAAGCATTACTCTTGTGAGCAAGAAATAGTGTCCATATGTATCTAGATTAATCATCCACAATCACAAGGGCGTAGTAATTCTCACCAAAGCTCATAGATTTTGAAGGTACAAAAAAATTCATGTGCAAAAGTTATAAATGTCTAGAGGTAGAAATAACATTTTTAACTTTGAAAGAGACCTTTACTTGTTTTCCCTTTTAACATGCATCACAAAGTTTATCTTTTCAAAACTGAGCTTAGGTAGCCAAGTACCAATTCTTTTGAAACTAATTTGTTTAGATGATATGTGAATGTGAACAATTTTTCTATGCCAAAGTCATGAATCACTTTCCTTACTCATAAGACATTTAGCATCTTGAAGGTTATATCATCTAGGTTAATCATGTAGATATTATCAACCCTATAACCAACAAACTTAACTTACTTGTCATCCTTACCTTCAATTATGCAGCAATTAAAGTCAAAGATAACTATATTTCCCTTGTTACATAATTGACTTATGTTAAACAAGTTATATTTGAGTCCTTCTATGTACAAAATATTATCAATTGAGGTAGAAGGGTTTTTACCAACTTTTCAACTCTAAGGATTCTTCCTCTATTATTATCATAATAAGTGACATTTCTATGTTTCTTGAGAGCAAAAAAGGATAACTTGGATCCATCACCAGTCATGTGCTTGGAGCAGCCATTATCAAGGTACTAATTTGAGTTATTGACCTTCAAGCACACTTACAAAGCATGCTCAAGTTTTGGTTTTTGGTATCCAAATCTTTTTAGGTCCTTATATGTTAGTTTTGGGCAAAGAGCCCTTTGGAACCCATATTTTTTTTTGACCAACATAAGAGTTCTTCCTAATACTACATGTGGATGCACTGTAACCTTTTCTCCCACAATGAAAACATGTAACAAAATGACTACTTGACATACTTGAGGAAATAAAGAGGTTCTTACAAAACTTTTGTTGTTTCTTAGGATTATAACCTAATCCAATCTTGTCAAACATACATCTTTGTTTCCCAAGTAAAATGTTCAAGTTATTCATTACCAAGGTAAACTTAGCAAGAGTATTTTTTAAATTCTCAATTTCTTTTTTCAAATATAAATATGAATGACATGAAGAAAATGAAAAGGGAGCATCTTTTTTAGAAGAACAAGTTGAGTATGAGGAATTAGCATTAATTAATTCAAGAGTCTCATTTTCTATCTTCAATTCCTCAATTTCTTTGTTTAAAGAAGAAATTTGATTTTCAAGAAAGGAAATTGTTTTCTTTGAAGATGAAACCATTTTTGCAAGCCGCATGGATTCTTTATACAATTCCTCAAAAGCTTCTTGAAATTCCTCATAAGAAGGTTGAGATTCATGAGTTTGAGATTCTACCTCTAGGTCATCTTTAGCCATGAGACAAAAGTTAGCTACTTCATCATCTGATCCACCCAAAATGTCCATGTCATTGTATTCCCAAGTAATGTATTCTTTTCTTCATTGCTTATCTTTATTTGGCCTTCTCTCAAACTTCTCTCCCTTCTTTTGATTTAGAAGGAAATTCATCTTCATGTGCCCAAGTTATTTTCCATATCCAAAGCAAGTAGGAGGAGTTGGAGTTAAACTTTCACCTTTCACATAATTTTTCATTGGAAGAAAGGGTAGTCTTCTTCCATTTCCCTTCTTTTTTAGAAATTTTTCAAATTTTCTAACAAAAAGGTTAAATGTTTCTTCATTCATCTCCAAGTCCTCAAGCTCATCTTCATTATCATCTTCGTCATTGTGGGATGATGAGGCCTTGAGAGCTAGTCCTTTCTTCCTCTTATCAACATCCTTATTTTGGTGAAGTCTTGACAATTCCGTTTCATGGTCATGGAGCTTCCCAAAGAGTGTTGGAAGATACATAGTTACAAGATTTCTTAATTCAACTATGGCTATCACGTTGGGTTGTCATTCCCTACTCAAATATCTCAACACTTTGTTAATCAAATCTTCATTGGAAATATTTTTCGTAATGAGGCAAGGTGAATAACAATATGAGTAAACCTCTTTTGTATATCTTGTATGTTTTCTCCTTGATTCATTCTAAACAACTTATATTTATGTGTGAGTGTATTAATTCTATCTCTTTTCACCTCACTAGTGTAATACCCCTTTTTCGAAGAGAACGTCACATTATCATGTACAATGCGAAAAATAAATATAATATAGATAAGACCCAGTTCTTTAATTATAAATATAAAATTACTTGGTTATGATCGTGTAATCAAATTAACAAGTATATATTTTTTATATAAAATAGTAATAAGACATAATTGTAATGAATAGTAAAATAGAAATAAAGCATACATCAAATCGACATCCATAAACAGTGATATATCATTATATATATTAACTTGTTTGGTTACAGCGCCTGAATATACAAAAAGTAAAATTATACATGTATGCCCCCAAGATATTAGAAATATACAGCCCACCAAAATAAAGACACATCAGGCCCCAAAATAAAACACTGATAGCCATCAGTATCTACCAACAGTATCAGTCCCTGAGATGAGGAGGAACCGTGTCGAGATCCTCCTCGGGGACTTCCTCAGGATCTTCCTCATCAGAGGAAACCTCCATCGGAGCCACCGAACTACGAGCCAGAGCTCGAGCAGTGGAATCAAAAGAATCCTTGTGTGGGATGTAATAGCGGTCACCCCACATCTCCCGGATGGGCAGATAAAACTTCAATCGTAGGCTGATGCAGCAGGTAAATATCGGCAACTCATGACGCCTCCAGGCCAAAGAGATCAACACGTCTCCCAAGTAGACACAGCGATCGAAATTTAGGTTGATGTGCCAACAGTCTGGCTCTCCAAGGAAGGTCAAACGCACATCACCTAGAAATCTGCGTGAGCGTACCGCCATGATCCACAATAGATGCTATTCGCGATCGGACCAAAAGCCAGGGAAGTCGGGAGCTTCACCTTCCTTGCTAACGTCTTCGATGGGACACATGTACAGATAGAAAATAACAGGAATACAAGAAAGAGGTAAGACATCCTACCATCATTACCAATTATAGCAGCAAGAAACTGAACGGCGCAAGGCGCTCAAATAGCATTTTAACTACAATAACAATAATAAGCATTTAATAGCGGTAATGACAACCAAGCAGTTCCAGCCAGTTATATATATCAGTAATACAACAGTTCTAATTACAATAAACAGATTCCAGATAATACATGGACTCATTATGTACATACATACAAAGTCAAAATCCTATTCTATGGAGCTAGACACAAACAATCAGATAGAAAGATCAGGAGACACGTCTACAACTCGGCTACCGCGGCCAAAGTGCTATAACTCATCAGTTTATCCACATGCACATCAAGGCATTGTACAGACAGTCTACACTAAATCACGATATAGGACAGTGTCTCGGTCCAGATCGTCGGTGCATTTGCATCGGTCTGCCTCACGGACAGAAGAACTACCAACTGTCCATTGCGAGGTACCCACACCCTGAAGCCCCCAAGGTCAACAGTATGACCTACATTAGTCTACTCGCACCCACACAAAGGTGTGTTCAATCTCCTAGGCAACATGGCCTTAATGACAATCCAACGGACTTTCACAGTGCATGACGACTTAATGCATAATCATGTATGTTTATCATTACATGCTTTCCCACAATATGCCATAATTGGCCAAGGTAAGTATTAACACATCATTGGTCACTCACATGGACTCACAATATCATAATATCATAATTTAAATAAAATAATACATGATCAAGGTTTATTATGAATTCTTATTTAAATATAGCATTTCTTACAAAGTTAGTCTCTAGAGGAATTCTCTTGGTTAATTTAAATTTTCTATTGTAATTTATTCACACACACACACTTATAAAATTATTCTAAGAGTCTCAAAGTCTCACACTCTCTTGTTCTTTCTTAAATTAAATTACCCTAAGTCTTGTGAAAATTTTTGTTCTTGGTTCTTTCAAATTTATGAATCTCCCATTATTTTTCTAATCTTCCAATTTATTAATTTTCCATCCTAATACCAATAATTTAATCACTTGATTATTTAAGCTCCAAGATTACCTAAGTTGCATAATCAAGCCCTAAATGGCCCTAGAGGCCGTGGCCTCCCTAGGGAATTAAGTTCCCAAATTTTTCATTCCATTAATTGCATATTGTGCACTTGATTAATTATGTCTTCCACTTGTTACAATTGTCCATCAAGAACCCTAATTTGGGCCCCCAAAACCGTGAGCCATCCTAAGGGGAATCCAAATTATTTTCTTCCATTTCATGCCTTCCAATCCATTCAAATATGTCAATATACACAAATAATCAATCCAATAGCGTAAACAAATTGCGAACAACATGTAAACATATCAATCATGCAAACAAAGAATGACCCTCAATGGGATTTTCTCACAATCAACCACAAAATAATGTTTCTTACTACTAATAAAGGTTTAGGAGGAGTGTCTTCCTCTTACTTAAGAGAAGAAAACAAGAGAAGCCCTCCTAGAGCTCCTTGCAATTTCAGATTTGCACACAACCAAATCCTAGAAATTTCAATCTCATCAAAACAACACCAATGCTTGAAAAATAAGACATGGATGGTCACAAAGGAGACCATAAAAATGAAAATGGGTAAAAGAAAGTGAAGAATCAAGAAGCTTACCCAAAAACCTTAAGCTTGAAGCTTGAAGAAAATGGTGAAGATGAAGGTTTTTCAAAGAACCACCAACTAGAGAAGTGTTTAGATGATGGAGGAGATTAGAAAAATAGGGTTAGTTAAATTTTTAGTGATGGATGAGGCATGGAGGGGCTGCTGGCCGTGTGGTCCTTAGAGAGAAGGAGGAGAAAAATTCAAAGGAAGAAGAAGGTAGAGAGAGAAAGTGCATAAGAAAATGAAAGATGCTTTTAGGTTTTTGAAATTAATGTGGTATAATTAATTGTGTGAAAACACAAATTTCCCCCACAAAAATTGGTGCAGCAGCCGTGAGTGTGGAGAGAGGAGAGAGGAGTGAGGAGCTTCCTTGGGAAGCTTGGGAGGAAATTTCTTAGAAGCTTCCTTGAAGCTTCCTTGAGAAGCTTCGCACGTTTCTCAATAAAGTGTAAAATAAGCTTGTCTCCTTAATTAAACACTCTAGAATAGATGATTAATTACACTATTAAAATTATTTTCCCAGTGAATAAAAGTTACAGTTGATGAAAATAATATTTTATTGTTCATCGGATAATTTTATGATACAGCGATTTTATTTATCAGATAAAATATCAAAAAATATAAACCTCAAAAACTATGCCCGGTCTCGGGTTTAGTAAGATCTCCCGTCAACACGTTGACAGTTCAAGGTTTACCAGCCTCAGGGAAAATATTTCGTTATCCCGGTTCCGCTCAGTGCGCACGCAAAATAAGGAATATACTAAAATATTCAACGTTTTCAAAAAATTCTAGAAAAATTCTCAAAAATCACAAATATTAGAAAATGACTATTCATGATGAAACAAACAATTTCTAGGGTGTTTCACTGACTCTTCTCGATGTGCACGTAAAACGAAGAATATATTATAATATTTGACGTTTCCGAAAAATTTCAGAAAAATTCTTAAAAATCTCAAATATTATAAAATAATTATTTATGATGAAATGAATAATTTTCGGGGTGTTACAACTAGTTCCCTCATGGGTAACTTGAAGAGCATCCCACATTTCTTGTGTTGTTTTGCAATTAGAAATACGGAAATACTCATCATACCCTAAAGCACTAGTAATGAAGTTATTAGCTATAGCATTGTATTAAACTTTTTTTTTGTCCTCATAATTTTATTCAGCCCTTGGTGCTACAACTTCTCTACCTTCAACCATCTTAGTTGAAATAAAAGGACCATTTTCAAAAGCATCCCAAATATCAAGATCAATAGCTTTAACAAAAAAATTTATTCTTTCTTTCCAATAAGTATATCTAATGTCATTAAAAGCAGGGGGCCTATTGATTGAGGCACCTTCAGGTAAAACACTTTGAAAAGAAGTCATCACTCCTCTTGAAACTGTTAAGCTCTTTAAACAAGAGTTATGCTCTTATACCACTTGTTACTAAGTGGCTTCAAAACTCAAGAGAGGTGAATTGAGTTTTTTAAAACTTTTTGCAAACAAGCCCTTTTTTTATTTTTGTTGAAACTACTTTCTTATGTGGTAAATGGATTTATGACAATGAAAGGATCTTGCACAAATTCAAAAAAAGTGAATAAGTAGAGGATGAAACAACAAGTATGCAAATTCAATAAACAAGCTTGAAAGTAAAGAGATAAGGGTAGAGAATAGTGCAAATAAGATTTTTATATTGGTTCAATCAACCTTGTGATCTATGTATAGTCCCTAGGATCATCCTCCCAAGAGTTTTCACTATTCTTCAAGCAATAGCTGCTTAAGAAACTGATAGTAATATATTTTATTCATTTAATAATCCTCTCACTTGGCTTCTTAAGGTCCAATTAGGCTTAATTAAGTTAGTTTTGTCACATTTTATGATATTGGGCCTAATTGGATCATTAAAGAAATTATTGCATGAATTGACCTTAATTTGTTTATTTGGCAGCGTTCAATAAATTAGCTATAATCTGAGTTGTAAATATTTGATTGATGTGATTCTGGTCTTGTAGGAAAGATAAGACAATTCTCTACAAGTTTCATAAGACCTTAAGAGCTTAATCACATGTTTGGATAATTTAAATTGAAGTGGAAGCAAGAGCAAGAATGCTAATCTTGATAGCTTGACCTCTACGCACTCATTAGCCCATTTCTTGAGCTATAGGAGTTCAATTGATACCAAACTAAGCCCAAATAAAATCTAAGACCCAAATCTATAACTTTCATGAAGAACACAAGAGCTTAATCGGATGTCTAGTGGGGGTCAGATTGGGTTTGGAAGTTAGAACACAGGTGCTGTTACTGGAACCTGAACAATATGCAAAGATTGGGTCATAAGTTAGGCTATAGGAGTTAGATTGGGATGGAAAGGTGGTATTGGAAAGCTAAGACAAACCTTTCAACTCTCATCAAGACCACTTTTCAAAATGATGATGTTATGACAGAGTTATAGTCATGTGAAGATAACTGAATTGGTTGGTGCAAATAGGGAGACAAGCATGACAATAATTTTCCACTCATCCACCCATCATCCACCCACTCATTAAACAATTCTATTATCATTTTTCACTCATCCACCCACTCATTAAACAACTATTGTCATTTTTCACTCATCCACCCACTCATCAAACCACTCATTAAACAACTATTGTCATTTTTCACTCATTCACCCACTCATCCAACCACTCATTAAACAAGTCTATTGTCATTTTGTACTTTTCATGTTCCATAAAAAGTTGCATTAGTTGCTCATTAGAGGCATTATGGGGTAAGAAATTCAGACCATGTTCTTGTATCATTTGTTGTAATTTTCTTTTATTATAAATAGAAGTTATGTTCATCTTCTTCTTCTTCTCTCTTTCTTTCTTCTTACTCATGAGTAACTAATTCTCATTTTACTTCGGTGAAAGGGTGAAACTCTTGGTAATGAAATAATGTTAGATTAATTTCTTTCTTGTACTTGAATATTATATTATCAAGTGGACATTATATATGCTGTATTTTGTTTCCAATCAATTTATAAACTCTCCTTGTAAAGTGGAGATCTTGATTTGTTGTTGACAAGAGATTGACACAATGAATGCTTGATCTCATTTACAAATATTGCGTTAGTAGATAATTAAAGGAACCATAATATAATTACATATATAATCTTAAATGAACTTTGAATGTTGTATTTTTTGATTTGAACCTCTGTTACGCGTGGATTCTAATTGAGTTATAAAAAGAATTAACCTTATCCTTAATTTACTTGCCAAGAGTGGATCTCTTAGTCTAAGCAAATCCTTTTTAATTGTGAACAAGTTTTATCATCTTTATTGTTATGATAAATCTTTTCCTTACCTTAAATAATCTTTCTTCATCAATTCCCTGTGGATCGATCTCGGACTCTTGAGAATTTATTACTTGAGACAACGGGCACTTGGGTTTGCAACATATCATTTGTATCAATTTTTTGGTGTCGTTGCCGGGGACATGATTTGAAGAATAAATTTATTGAGGTTTTCTTTCTTTAAGTAAACTTCGTCATCTGGTACATTCCTTCCCTACTCTTTTAATTTTCTAGTTGTATAATATTTGATGGCTGGTTTATACTACCTACTTGTATATTTTCTTTTCTATTTTAAGTCACTTATTTATGTTTAATTGGTATCGTGATTCAAATTCTAGTCGTTTGATTAAAAATAATCCTAGTACTTTATATATCGATCTGTTTGAATCACAATCATACACAATTGACACAATGGTTGAAAATGAAAGTGCACATGATGAGCATGAAAATCAACCATTGCGAACCATGCGTGAATATTTGTAACCACCTTGAAATTCTAGTCCATCATGTTTTGTCTTTCCACTCAATGCTAACAATTTTAGATTTAAGTCAGGTATGATTTCATTAGTTCCTAATTTCCATGGTTTAGAATATGAAAGCTCATATTTACATTTAAAAGAATTTGAGAAAGTAAGTATCACTTTCAATTATCAAAATTGTACTTAAGAGATTGTTAAGCTTAAATTGTTTCCTTTTTCTTTGAAAAATAAAGCAAAAACTTAGCTTAACGCTTTGAAACCAAGATCAAATGGCACATGACAAGAAATGCAAAATGACTTTTTAAAGAAATTTGTTTCCAACATATAAAACCAATGCTTTAAAAAGACAAATCCAAAATTTTTTTCAAAATTCAAATGAAGCATATTTTCAAAATTGGAAACATTTTAAAGATTTGTTAAATTCTTACCCACATCATGGTTTTGAAAAATGGCACACTATAAGCTTCTTTTATGAAAGGTTAACACTCGAAACTAAACAATTCATAAAAACAATGAGCAATGGCGAGTTTCTTGATAAAGAACCTGAAGAAGCTTTAGAATATTTAGACCATTTGGCAGAGAGTTCTCATTCTTGGCATAGTACTAATCTTTCTAAAAATTCAATTAGATCTAACCTTGCAAGTGTTAGTAAAGGAAAATATTACCTTAGTCAATAAGAAGATCTAAATGCTAGGTTCACCAGTTTGGCTAAAAAGATTAAAGCCATGGAATTAGAGAAAGTGAAAGAAGTCAAATCTGTACAAAATGAAGAAATTTATGGCATTTGTGATAACTTAGGACACTCAACAAATGAATGTCCAAAAATTCTTGTTTTTAAAGAAGTTGTGTTAATGTGCCAACAAGTGTACTGGTTCGTATAAGTAATATAGAAGTAGATATCGTTCCCACGAGGATTGAGATTAACACAAGTATCTTCACTAATTTCACTACTTAGTCAAAATCAAAATTGGATAGAGTTTTGTTCAACAAGAAATATAAATTGAATGAAAACTACTTGAAAGAAATAAATTCACAACAACGAATAGGTTGAGGAAAATCAAAGAGATAAAAGCGGTTAGGGTTTGATTTCACTTAATCAACCTCTGACTAATGACTACTGATTTAGTTCAAATCATTCTTTCATTCAGTTTACGACTAAATTCTGTAATGTAGCTCACATTCAATTTCTTGAGATATGAACATCTCTTAACCCACAAAAATCAATTAATTCCTTAATTAAAATCTATGAGAAAAAGGATTAATGTCTCATGAATTCATCAAAATTGAATACTCAAGACATTCTATTCCTAGATATCCACAAGCATGGCAATTAGACCAAGAAGCATAACCCATACTCCATTTCCCAATTTCATATGGATTCTTCAAGTCAATAATTGTATGAATAGCTTTTCCACAATAATTATCAAGCAATTAAAATAAGTCCAATCACTAAACCATGAAAAAAGGACTTGAATTAATATCAAAAAGTCATTACATCATAAGAAGAGAAAGTTCCATCACCTTAACTAAAGGAACTTAGCAGTTCATGAAGCAAATGTAGGAAACTACAAGAAGAAAAGAGAACACCCTAGTCATTCTTGATGATTTAGAGAAGTTCCCTTTTTCTTGGTGGTTGAGCAGCCTCTTTCATGCTTCCCAAGGTTAATTCGTTCTTTTCTGACGTTTCTAACGACTGTCTTTTTTCAATTAGGTTAGAAAATATGTATTTATATTTTGGTATAAGCGCCTAGGCGCTGCGTCTGGAACTCCTAGACACTGAACATCCAGAATGCCAGTTTTGAGCTAAGTCTGAGCGCCTAGGCGCTTCGTATGGAGCGCTTGGATGCTGAACGTCCAGAGAAGAATGGACTGTTATGGGTTTGGGTGCCTAGGCGCTTTATCCAAGGCGTCTAGGCACTGATCTAACAGCCAAAATTCCTTGCATTTGCCTCCAAAAATCAATCTCCTTCATCATTAGATGCTTCCCCACAAAAATACATCAAAGTGATGAGGATTCTACTTCTTTTCAAGTATTCTCAATTACAAAACTAAATCAAACTTTGTAAGATACTTGAGAAACAAGCAGTAAAAAGAGTAAATTCAGGAGAAATAAATCAAGATTTCAAGACATAAAATCATATCTTTTGCGTGCTCATCACTCCCCCATACTTAAACTTTGCCACGTCCTCGGGCAAAGAGACAAAAACTAGTGCTGCAAAATATGGATACCGAGCACAGATCACCGAAGAAAATAGCTCAAAGAATTGCTTTTCTAAAAAACCACAACACCAAAAGCAGAGTAACTTTATATGCACACAAATTCACATATGAACAGATTTAGCAAATTTGTTCATTTCACTCAAGTGTTTGGGTTTGTATTTTCACTCCTTCACAACATAAGAGCACCTTACCATAGGTTTGGTTCCTCTCTACTAATCCATCATCAACATGCACACATACCACAAGTCATGAGGTCTTTTATTCAGGGTTATAATTGGGCTAAGGAGAGGGGTGGAATAAATATAGGGAATAGTTAGTTCAACCAAAAGAGCTATAGGCCAAAAAGATTTAAATTTTCTCAAGAAACCCAATGATCAAACACAAACCCCTTTTTTGCTTCATTTTTTCATACCCCACAACCACATTTATTCAGATTTTTTTTTTTTAAGAATTTGACAACCTCTTTCACAATATAAACAAATTAACCCATCATTCCCTAATGTCAACCTATGCACTCATTTTAACCCCAAATCAACAACAGTCTATTGACTCCTTTGGTTAGTTATTTTTATGGTTTTACACTTAAGGGTTATATTGAGCTAAACAGAATAGAATGGTAATCAGGCTCAAGGGGCTGCACTAGGGAAAATTTGTATAGGGTTGGCTTTTTGGCCAGCAGGCTATCAAACAAACAATGCCTTAATCATGCCTCATGAGCACACACATGCTAATAACTTCAAACAGAGAGAAAACAAGTTCTGAAATGTGTTAATATGAGTGAAGTGCACACAATCACAACGAAATGAGTGGGTGGATGTATCCCTCTCATGCATTAAGGCTCAAAACTCACTTGGAGTTCTCACTTAAATGTGAATGACACATACTAAGTTACTCTACCCTCGAACTGTGGTGAAGAGGAGCTTGCTCAAAGCTATTTCCTTAGTTATCTTGTTCCTTCTTCATGATTGGCAACCCTTTTTTTTTAACTCGAAAACAAGGGAAGGTCAAAAGAGTGATGTTCATGGCATGAAAACAGATCATCCTCCCCTAAACTTATTCTCGTGCTTGTCCCCAAGCACTTTAGAAGTGAGCTAAAAATAAGAAGTATGGTAATGCAAAAAGTTTAAGAATGAAACTAATGAAATTAACTCTAGAAATGACAATGCAAAACAAAAGGAAATGAAAAGAGAAACTCCCCCTCGTAGATCACTGTGAATGAGAGTTGTGCAGGGGTAATCAATCATCGCTGCTCTCACTCTCGTCCTCATCAGTGCCAACTCCACTCTCGCTCTGTGAGTCCTCCGCAGGAAGTGGGATGCTACCTAAAGCATTTGGATCGATATTCAGCTGGATGGCCAGGTTTCGCAACATCCCTTCAAATGCCTGGTTGGATTGAATAATATATCGCTCAAGACGCCGAATGCGTCTCTCTGTCCACTGGAGGGAGTCACAAGGCGTGGACGAGGTGGCCTGGCTACACGAGCTTTGGTTGCTGGATGAATCTGAGTGGGGTCGTCCTCTTGCAAATAGCAGTTGATCATGGCCACGTCCACAGCTAGAGCTGGCCTGATTGAGACATCTCCAGTGACCTCAACCCCAGCTGCCCTATATAACTGCATGATAAGACTGGGGTACCATAACCGAGACCTCTGGGTCTTACTCTAGGCCAGAGTTTTGATGTTACGGGAAATCAGTAAACCCATATCCACTTATTTTCCAGTAACAATTGCAAAAATTAGTAACGCTTGGTCTCTTATCACCTTCTGATGGTAAGAGTTGGGGAAGAATCCAGCTTCAGAAAAAGTGCACCAAGCTTTGGGAATTGGGAGCAAGTCAGACTTCTTCAAGTATTTAGGATAGTTCTGGGCATCAAGTTCCCAGTGTGCACCCGGCCGACATAGAGTCCGCAAAACTAAATCGGGGTTTAATGCCTCATTATTTAGCTTGGTGTACCCGCAATCACCCATTGCCTCTGGTGTCTCAAGAAAACGATCAAGAGTTTGTGAATCAAAAAGAATGCGATGGCCCCGGACATATGACTCATATTTATTGCGGTCATCACCATCCACCTGGTACGCATTTGCATAGAATTCGCAGACTATGGAGGCTGAACCGTCGACCGGCAACTTGCAAAGCTTTGACTAATTCCTCCTTAAGATTTGATGAAAAATCTCATCACAGTCATCGTCCTTCAAAAGAATACCTCGTTTTGGCACAAATCCCCAATTATAGAGGATCTCAGTGAGGCGTTTCTCATTCTCCTCAGAGAGAAAGAGTTCAGAGTTGAACAACGCCTGTTGGTGTGAGCTCTCAAGTTGTGAACCACGTTTTCTCTTGGGGTGGAGCTTGCGTGCCATAAATCTACACATGAAACATAAACAGCCTGAGAATATAATCCAAAGTTTCAGAATAAATTACTATGGATAGCAAAGAATATGCTCCCACCAAATGAATCAGAAAATGTAGTTCAATATTCCTCCTACCAAGCACTCAAAAAATGTAATGTACCTATTCAGTTATCAAGAGCTATATTACTTCACATCCTTTAAACAGAAGCAAGACAGAATAATGAACCCAGAGGGGATGCTATTCAAAACCCATTAACTCATTTAGTTAGCAAACCCCAAATAAAAAAAATATGTAGAGAATCACACATACCTATAGTGAGAGGATAGAGAAATGTGTGACCTAGGGAGATATTGAGAAGGAAGAAGAAAATGAGAGGGAAGGAGAATGAGAGAACAAGAGAGTGGTGAGAGTAAAAGAGAAATAAGGCTTGAACAATAAGGGGGATGGGTGTCTGTGGGTTTCGGAAGAGAGAAAGAAAGGGAGAGAGTGAGGCGCTGTGAGGGTTTTAGAAAGTGAGGAAGGGAAAGTGAGGGTTCTACGTTTTAAAACACAAAAAAAAAAAAAAATTAGTGAGGGTTTTGCATTTTAAAACGCAAAAAAAAAAATTTTGTTTTAACGAAGCGCCTAGGCGCTTATCATACAGCGTCTAGACGCCATTGTGGCAGAGAAGAATTTATCTTGAAATGCTTGGGTGCCTAGACGCTTCAGAATAACCGCCTAGGCGCTATAAGCATGCTAATACTGATGGACCGCCCGGCGGTACAAACACCGCCCAGCGGTATGAAGTCAGAGAGGAGCCAATTTTTTTTTGGAACTTCCACCGCCCAACAGTACCATTGGCCGCCCAGCGGCTCGTAAAAACAAGTACCGCCCGGCGGTAATACTACCGCTTAGCTATACAAACTCAGAGGAAGTTCATTTAAAAGAAATTATGCCGCCCGGCGATGTGTATAATTCAAGTCGCCTAGCGACCTAATGGCCACCCAGCGTTATCAACTCAGAGAAAGCCTTTTCCCATTCTTTTTATCACCGCCCAGCGGCCATTGTGCTGCTCAGCAGTGTGGCTGCTGCCAAATTCTGCAGCTTGAACCCAACTTTTTTTTTAACTCAAAACATCAATTGGAGAATGCATCTAACTAAAATGCAAATCATGCATGAAAAGAAAAGAAATAACAAGATAGAATAAGTTCACACACAAAATTCTAAAAGTATTCAACACACTAAAGATGCAACATAGCTAAACAAAATAACAGAAAGTTTAGAAAAACATAAACAAATGCAAAAGTAAAGTTAGAAAAACTCCCTAGCATGGGTTACCTCCCATTAAGCGGTTGTTTAATGTCCTTAGCTTGACAGTGCTGCTTCTTATGGATCCTTCAAGTCAATGGACTCTTTGGTGCGGTCCAATTCTCGTCTCAGATATAACTTCAACCTTTGACCATTCACTTTGAATCTCCGACCAGACTTTGGCTCTGAGACTTCCACTGCTCCAAATAGGGAGACTTCTTCAACCTTAAATGGTCCTGACCATCTTGATTTCAATTTGCCAAGGAACTGTTTCAGCTTGGAATTGTAGAGAAGGACTGATTGCCCCTTCTCGAGGATGCGTGGCGTTATTTTTCTATCATGCCACTTCTTCATCCTTTCCTTGTAAATCCTTGAATTCTCATAGGCCAAGCAACGGAACTCATCCATTTCATTTAGCTGCAACATGCGTCTCTCTCCAGTAGTTGCCATATCAAAATTTAGGAACTTGATTGCCCAGTATGCCTTGTGTTCTAATTCCACTGGAAAATGACAAGATTTACCATAAACTAGGTAGTAGGGGTACATACCTATGGGAGCTTTAAATGCAGATCGATATGCCCATAGAGTATCATCTATCCTTCTTGCCCAATCTTTCCTCGAACTACTCACAGTCTTCTCAAGAATTTTCTTCAACTCCCTATTGGAGACTTCCACTTATCCACTAGTTTGAGGATGGCATGGAGTAGAAATTTTATGCCTTACTCCATACTTGGCTAGGACATGTTCAACTTGTTTGTTGCAGAAGTGTGTGCCACCATCACTGATAATTGCACGTGGTACTCCAAACCTAGAGAAGATGTTTTTTCGAAGGAATTTTATCACCACAGCTGAATCATTAGTTATAGTGGGGATAGCTTCAACCCATTTAGAAACATAGTCCACTGCAACTTAGATATATTTATTGGCCATGCATGATGGAAAGGGTCCCATGAAGTCTATTCCTCAGACATCAAAGATTTCTACCTCTAAAATACCTTGGAATGACAATTCATTCCTCCTTGAAATGTTCCCCACACGTTGGCACCGGTCACATCTCTCCACAAAGGCTCTAGCATCCTTAAATATCGTAGGCCAATAAAGGCCACTTTGTAGCACCTTTGAGGCTGTTTTCTCCCCTTTGTAATGGCCTCCATAATCAGAACCATGACAATGCCATAGTACCCTACTGAGCTCCTCCTCAGGGATGCATCACCTCAATATGCCATCTGCACATCTTTTGAATAAGTAGGGCTTATCCCACACGTAAAATCTGGCCTCATGGAGGAATCTCTTCTTTTGCTGCCATGAAAAGTCTTCCGGAATCATGTTTCCAGCTTTATAGTTTGCCATGTCTGCAAACCATGGTAGTCCTTGGACTCTCATGAGTTGTTCATCTAGAAATTCTTCCCTGATAGGAACTTGTGGCTTGCCTTGACCTCCTTCATACTACAATCTAGACAGATGGTCAACTATAACATTTTCCACACCTTTTTTGTCTCTTATCTCTATGTCAAATTCTTGGAGTAGCAAGATCCATCTGATGAGCCTTGGCTTAGCTTCTTGTTTGGCCAAAAGGTACTTCAATGTCGTGTGATCTATGAACACAACAACTTTCAAACTTATCAAATAAGAACGAAATTTATCAAAAGCAAAGACAATTACAAGCAATTCTTTTTCAGTGGTCGCGTAGTTAAGTTGTGCACTATTGAGAACACGACTAGCATAATAAATCACATGAAAAATCCTATTCCTTCTTTGACCCAAAATAACACCTATGACATAGTCACTCGTATCACACATAAGCTCAAATGACGCACTCCAGTCGGGACCAACAATTATAGGTGCAGAAGCTAATTTCATTTTCAGGAGATTAAAGGCATGCAAATAATTTTCATCAAAATTAAACATTGCATCATTTTCCAACAAATTGCAAAGGGGTTTTGAGATTTTTGAAAAATCTTTTATGAACCTTCTACAAAAACTAGCATGACCTAAAAAACTTCTCACCCCTTTTACATTTGTTGGTGGGGGTAATTTCTCAATTACCGAGATTTTTACCTGATCCACCTCTATACCCTTAGCAGATATCTTATGTCCTAAGACTATACCTTCTCTTACCATAAAGTGACATTTCTCCCAGTTCAGAACAAGGTTAGTCTCCTGACATCTCTGAAGCACTAAAGCAAGGTTATTTAGGCAAATATCAAAACTTGAACCAAAAACAGAAAAATCATCCATAAATACCTCTATGAATTTTTCAGCCATATCAAAAAATATGGAAAGCATGCACCTTTGAAATGTTGCTGGTGCATTGCACAATCCGAATGGCATCCTCCTATATGCAAAAACTCCATAAGGACAAGTGAAAGCTGTCTTCTACTGGTCCTCTGGGTCAACTGGGATTTGGTTATAGCCTGAGTATCCGTCCAAAAAGCAGTAGTAGGCATGTCCAGCCAGCCTCTCAAGCATTTGATCCATGAATGGATGTGGGAAGTGATCCTTACGGGTGGCATTATTCAACCTGCGGTAGTCAATGTACATTCTCTACCCTGTAACTGCCCTTGTAGGAATCAACTTATTATTTTCATTCTTCACAATTGTGATTCCTCTTTTCTTTGGGACCACTTGTACCAGACTCACCCACGCACTGTCAGAAATAGGGTATATAAGACCGGCATCAAGCAATTTCATCACTTCCTTTCGAACAACCTCTTTCATGGTTGGATTCAGTCGTCTTTGAGGTTGCACAACCGGCTTGAAATTCTCTTCCATAAGGATTTTATGCATGCAGAAGGCTAGACTAAGACCTTTTAAATCTGAAATGCTATATCCTATTGTTGTCTTATGTTCCCGTAAATCCCTCAACAATTTCTCTTCCTCCACCTTATTCAATTCATTGCTAATAATGACTGGACATACGTCCTTTTCATCAAGAAAAGCATATTTAAGGTGGGAGGGAAGAGGCTTCAATTTTGGCTTAATAGGCATATCTTTTTCTTGCCTTCTCAAATCCTCTACCTTTGGCTCTTCATTTTGGTAAAGGAATGGTTGTGCTTCCAGCAACCTCACAAGTTCTTGCTTTTCTTCATCTAACTCTTCCTCTTCTAGGGACTTATCATGAGAAATTATGGTAGCTAATGGCTCACCAGGAGTGCTCATATTAAAAGTCTCCGACATCAAAGCTTCAATAACATCCATTCTCAAACAAGTTTCTTTTTCAGCTGGATGTTTTATAGATTCAAAGACATTAAAGTAACTTTCTCGTCATGCACCCTCAACATAAGTTCGCCTTGCTACACATCAATAAGAGCTCTCCGCGTAGCTAAGAATGGTCTCCCAAGGATCAATGGAATGTCTGCATCTTCCTCCATGTCAAGCACCGCAAAATCTGCAGGAAAAATGAATTTCTCAACCTTCACAAGCACGTCTTCAACCACTCCATATGGATGCTTGATTGACCTGTCAGCTAGTTGTAATGAAATCATGGTGGGCTTCACTTGTCCAATGCCTAATTTATTAAAAATAGAAAGAGGCATCAAGTTTATACTCGCTCCCAAGTCATTAGTTTCGGTGGAAGCTTCCTTTGGAGAATAGCACTGCATTCTTCTGTTAACATCACATTTTCATCATACTTGAGCTTTCTTTTGTTGGACAGGAGCTCCTTCATAAACTTTGCATAAGTTGGCATTTGTTCTAAGGCTTCTGCAAAAGGTATGTTGATTTGGAGCCTCTTAAATATTTCCAAGAATCTCTCAAACTGTTTTTCCTTCTCTTGCTTCTTCAACCTTTGAGGATAAGGGATCTTGAAGTATGGATTTATGGTCAAATCATATCCTTCAACTTGCTTCTTCCTTTTTTCCATAGCCTTATTGTCCTTCTGATTTACTTCTTCTTCATCTTTCTTGTCTTGCTTGTCTTCTTGCTCTTCTAGCACCACCTCTTCTCTTGCATTGATATTTCCCCCTTCTACCACCTTTCCACTCCTCAAAGTGATGGCTTTACAATTCTCTTTTGAACTTGTCACTGTATCACTAGGTAGGCTGCCAGGTGGTCATTCAGATAGTTGCCTTGAGAGTTGTCCAACTTGTGCTTCCAAATTTCAGATACTTGCCTCTTGGTTCTTGAAATTTGCTCTTGTCTCAGTCATGAAACTTGTTGTTTGCTACACAAAAGAGGATGTTTACTGTGTAAGCTTCTCTAAGGTTGCCTCTAATGGTGATGGTTTGTCTTGAGTTGGTGAAACATGAGGTAATTGAAAAGGTGGCTGTTGAGCTCTTTGTCCCCCTTGGTTGTTCCATGCAAAATTTGGGTGATTCCTCCAACCCAGATTGTATATGTTGGAGTATGGGTTATTTTGATTTCTCTTTGCATTCCCCATAAAGTTAACCTGCTCCTGTGAAATTGATTGGTGTCCTTGCGGACCCTCACATTCTCCATTAGGATGGTTAGCACCACAAAAATCGTAACACAATGGAAAATTAAGAGAAGAAATACTTACCGATGCACCAACTTGAACATTACCTAGCTTCTGTGTGATATTGGTGAGCTGTTGAGAGACTAGCTTGTTTTGTGCTAAAATTGCATTCAATGTGTCAAGCTCAAGTACTCATTTCTTTCCTATAGAACGCTCACTGCTGGTTTGGTAACTGTTCATGGCCATCACATTAATTAATTACTGAGCTTCTTCCATTGTCTTATTATTCAGTGAGCCACCAGCAGCTGCATCTACCATTGCTCTTGTTGAAAGGGTCAATCCATTACAAAAAGTCTGAATTTGCAACTAATCGGTTCAGGCATGATGGGGCATCTTCTTAATAAATCCTTATATCGCTCCTATGCATCATAAAGTTATTCTCCATCTTGTTGAGCAAAATTTGTTATCTCACTCCTCAGTTTAGCAGACTTTGATGGAGGGAAGTACCTCATCAAGAATTTGGAGACCAAATCTTCCCATGTGGTTATGCTCCCTTGTGGTTGAGATTGGAGCCAACTCTTTGCCTTGTCTCGTAATGAGAAAGGAAACAGCCTTAGCATAATGGCATCTTCACTTGCACCATGGATCTTGATTGTGTCATATAATTACAAGAAGTTGGCAATGTTCACATTAGGATCATCAAGCGGTCCTCCCTCAAACTGATCTTGCTGAACTAAATGCAAGAGTGCAGGTTTTATCTCAAAGTTATTTGCTTGCACATTTGGTCTGACTATGCTTGTGGTACAGCTATCAGGACTTGGCACTATATAGTCTCCAAGAGTTCTTTGAGGCGGCGGGTTATTGTTGTTTCCCTGCATAATTGTATTCACAAGAACTTGTGGAGGATTGCTGCTCTGAGCCTTCGCTGCTTTCCTTCGTGTAGCCCTTCTATTCCTTTTTGCAGCCTTCTCTATTTCAGGATCAAATAATAACGAGCTCGGTTCAACTGTACGTCGCATAAACCACAACAATCAACTAGTGAGTATTGTAGTTAGTTTAAGCACAATTAACTAAATAAACAAAAAGAAACAGAATGAAATTAAATGTAACCAAAGTAATAAAATCAGCTACTCTTAAATGTGTCAAAATTCAATCTCGGGCAACGGCGCCAAAAACTTGTTAACGCGCCAGTAAGGGTACTGGTTCGTATAAGTAATATAGAAGTAGATATCGTTCCCACGAGGATTGAGATTAACACAAGTATCTTCATTAATTTCACTACTTAGTCAAAATCAAAATTGGATAGAGTTTTGTTCAACAGGAAATATAAATTGAATGAAAACTACTTGAAAGAAATAAATTCACAACAACGAATAGGTTGGGGAAAATCAAAGAGATAAAAGCGGTTAGGGTTTGATTTCACTTAATCAACCTCTGATTAATGACTATTGATTTGGTTCAAATCATTCTTTCATTCAGTTTACGACTAAATTCTGTAATGTAGCTCACATTCAATTCCTTGAGATATGAACATCTCTTAACCCACAAAAATCAATTAATTCCTTAATTAAAATCTATGAGAAAAAGGATTAACGTCTTATGAATTCATCAAAATCGCATACTCAGGACATTCTATTCCTAGATATCCACAAGCATGGCAATTAGACCAAGAAGCATAACCCATACTCCATTTCTCAATTTCGTATGGATTCTTCAAGTCAATAATTGTATGAATAGCTTTTCCACAACAATTATCAAGTAATTAAAATAGGTCCAATCATTAAACCATGAAAGAAAGACTTGAATTAATATCAAAAAGTCATTACATCATAAGAAGAGAAAGTTCCATCACCCTAACCAAAGGAACTTAGCAGTTCATGAAGCAAATGTAGGAAACTACAAGAAGAAAAGAGAACACCCTAGTCATTCTTGATGATTTAGAGAAGTTCCCCTTTTTCTTGGTGGTTGAGCAGCCTCTTTCACGCTTCCCAAGGTTGATTCGTTCTTTTTTGACATTTCTGACGGTTGTCCTTTTTCAATTAGGTCAGAAAATATGTATTTATATTCTGGTATGGGTGCCTAGGCGCCGCGTTTGGAACGCCTAGACGCTGAACGTCCAGAATGCCAGTTTTGATCTAAGTCTGAGCGCCTAGGTGCTTCGTATGGAGCGCTTGGACGCTGAATGTCCAGAGAGGAATGGACTGTTATAGGTTTAGGCGCCTAGGCGCTTTATCCAGGGCGTCTAGGCGCTGATCTGACTGCCAAAATTCCTTGCATTTGCCTCCAAAAATCAATCTCCTTCATCATTAGATGCTTCCCTACAAAAATACATCAAAGTGATGAGGATTCTACTTTTTTTAGCTCAAGTATTCTCAATTACAAAACCAAATTAAACTTTGCAAGATACTTGAGAAACAAGTAGTAAAAAGAGTAAATTCAGATTTCAAGATATAAAACCATATCTTTTGCGTGCTCATTAAGTTGTGTATGAGCAAGTAAATGCAATGAATAATTTTAAAAAGTCATTTACCTCTTCTTTTTCAGATTCATACAATCTGGGATGGAGAAATCAGCCAAACTTTAGCTGGAGGAATGATAATTATGCACAATTTATGTAGCCACCGCCTCCTCAGGCACAACAGGACTTTTAAAATTCTCAAGGATATGCACCCTATGTTCCACCCTATAGGAAAAACCTTGAAAGAACATTACATGTATTCATGGAAAAGTAAGAGACCATTAATAATCAAAATACTCAAGTCATGATTGACATAAAAAACACTCTTGCTAAACTTTTTTCTGCACTCACCATTCACGAGAAAGGAAAATTTCCTTCTCAACCTCAACCGAATCCCAAGGGCCAATATAGTCTAAATGAGGATAGTTTAGAAAACCAATAAATAGATTAAGTCAAGTCAGTAATAACTCTTAGGAATGGAAAGGTTTTTGAAAAATAAATTCCTGAACCTTGTAAGAGAGATGATGAATCAATTCCCCCAAGATAAGGAAGGGGTTGCTAACCCACCTGACTAAAAGGAGATCAAACTCTCGCCTCCACCCTTATTTCCTCAAGCATTAAACAATCCAAGGAAATTGAACCACAATACTAAAATTTTTGAAATTTTTAAACAAGTGAAGGTCAATATTCCTCTATTAGATGTTATCAAAAAGTTTCCTCTTATGCCAAATTTTTGAAGGACTTATGCATTGTTAAAAGGAAACTAAATGTGAAAAAGAAAGCTTTTTTGGCTGAATAGGTAAGCTTCATTCTTCAGAACAATAATGCGTTGAAATATAAAAACCCTAGTTGTCCTACAGTTTCATGCATTATTAGATAACATATATTTGAACAAGCTTTACTTGATCTTGGTGCTAGTGTTAATTTGCTTCCATATTCAATTTATTAGTAAATCAACCTAGGTGAGTTAAAATTAACTTCTATAACTCTTCTACTTGCCGATAGATCAATTAAAATTTCAAAAGGAATAGTGAAAGATGTGTTGGTACAAGTTAATAAATTCATATATTCTGTGGATTTTATTATCTTAGAAACTGAACCTATGGTTAATAGTTGCAAGTCAATTTCTATTATTTTAGGTCGCCCATTTTTAGCAATGTCTAATGCTTTCATAAATTGTCTAAATGGAGTGATAAAGCTAACATTTGGAAATATGACACTGGAACTTAATGTTTTCAACATGTGAAAGCAACCACGGGAAATCCATGACGAAAAGGAGGAAGTTGAAGGAATTGAGGCCATTATAGATTATCATCTTCAAATAAGGAGTTCTTCTGACCCATTAAAAATTTGTTTAATCAATTCATTTGACTCAGGTATGCAATTAGAAGATGATATTTATGAAATATGTTCTTTGCTTGATTGTACATAGGTAATGAAATACAAAGGTTGGAAGTCGAGATTCGAAGAGTTAAAACCCATGAATGATAATACCCATGAAGAAGTACCCACACTAGAACTAAAGCCATTACCTGCTGGGTTGAAGTACACATTTTTGGGATAAGAGCAAAGTTTTCCAATGGTAATTTCCTCAACCCTTACCAAAGAATAAGAAGGTATGTTGATAGAAGTACTAAAAAGGCATAAAAGTGTAATTGGATGGACATTAAAGGACATAAAAGACATCAATCCATTAATTTGTACACATAAAATACATTTAGAAAATAATACTAAATCATCTCAACAACCTCAAAGAAGATTAAATCCATACATGAAAGAAGTAGTTAGAGCTGAAGTTCTCAAATTACTTAATGTTGGAATTTTCTACCCTATCTCTGATAACCAGTGGGTCAGCCTTACACAAGTTGTGCCTAAGAAATCTAGAATAACAGTGGTTGAAAATGAAAAAGATGAATTAATACTTACATGAGTCCCATCTAGTTGGCGTATGTGTATTGATTTTAGAAAACTAAATGCTGCCACTAGAAAAGATCATTTTCCTTTGTCATTTCTTGATCAAATTCTGGAAAGGGTAGCAGGAAATCCCTACTACTATTTTCTTTATGGTTATTCGGGCAATTATAAAATACCCAGTGCGTTAGAGGATCGAGAAAATACCACTTTTATATGTCCCTTTAGTACTTTTGCATACAGAAGAATGTCTTTTGGCCTTTGTAATGCTCCGACAACATTCCAAAGATGCATGGGTATTTTTAGTGACATGGTTGAGTATTATTTAAAGGTTTTCATGGATGACCTGACAGTTTATGGAAATTCATTTGAAATTTGTCTTAATAATTTGAAAAAAGTTCTTAAAAGATGTAAAGAAAAAGGACTTGTTTTAAACTGGGAAAAATGTCATTACATGGTTACCTCAAGAATAGTGTTAGCTCATGTGATATCTTCTAAAGAAATTGAAGTTGATAAAGCCAAAGTTGAATTAATTGCCCATTTGCTTTCACCAAAAATAGTCAAGGAAGTTCGTTCATTTTTAGGACATGCAGGATTTTACAGAAGATTCATTAAGGACTTTAGTGTCATATCCAGACCATTATGTAATCTTCTGATAAAAGATGCACTATTTGATTAGACTCAAGAATGTCAAAAATCTTTTAAAAAATTAAATGGTCTTTTGACATCAGCCCTTATCATGCAAACTCCTGACTGGTCTTTGCCTTTTGAGTTGATGTGTGATGCTAATGATTTTACGGTTGAAGCTGTTTTAGGCCAAAGAAAGGAAGGTAAGTCTCATGTAATTTATTATGCAAATCGAACTTTAAATAGTGCACAAAGGAATTACACCACTACTAAGAAAGAACTATTTGCTATAATTTTTGTATTGGACAAATTTCAAGCTTATTTAATTGGTTCTTCTACTATTGTTTTCACCGATCATTCTGTTGTTAGATATTTAATGTCTAAGCAGGATGCCAAACCTAGATTGATACGGTAGATCTTGTTACTTCAAGAATTCAACATCACAATAAAAGATAAGAAAGGAGTCGAAAATGTTGTTGTAGATCAATTGTCCAGACTTACAACAGGCTCACATTTTCATATCACACCTATCAATGATTCTTTTCCCAATGAATTTTTATTTTCTGTTAATTTCATGCCTTAGTTTGCTAATATAGTCAATTTTCTTGTAACAGGAAAGATGTAGCCTCAATGGACGCACCAAGACAGAAGGAAATTTTTGACTGATGTGAAAAAATTTTATTGGGATGACCCATATTTATTCAAATATTGTCCTGATCAAATCATTCAAAGATGTATACCTAACAGTGAGATAGGTAATGTCATTAAATTTTTTCACTCAAAAGTATATGGATGTCACTTTTCTTTAAAGAAAACAGCTACAAAAATCTTGCAGTGTGGATTTTATTGGCCTACTTTATTTAAAGACAGCTATACGTTTTGCAAAAGTTATGAAAACTGTCAAAAATTGGGTTCCATTTATAAATGAGACATGATGCCTTTGAACTCTATCCTTGTCATTGAAATTTTTTATTGTTGGGGTTCCACCATCATTTGGATTTTTTGTATATTTTGATTATAGTTGATTATGTCTCAATGGATTGAGGCGATTCCATGTCGATACAATGATCATAAAATTGTTCTTAAATTTTTAAAAGAAAATGTCTTGAGTCAATTTGGAATTCCTCGAGCTATTATCAGTGATGTGAGAACACATTTTTGCAATAAACCATTTGAATCCTTAATGAAGAAATATGGCATTACCCACAAAATTGTCACCTTTTATCACCCTCAAATAAGTGTACAAGTAGAATTAGCAAATAGGAAAATTAAACAAATTTTGAAAAAAATGGTTAACCCAAATCATAAAGATTGGTCTTTAAGACTAAACGATGCACTTTGAGCTTGCCATACTACTTTCAAAACATCTTTAGGCATGTCACCCTATCGATTAGTTTATGAAAAACCTTGTCACTTACCTGTAGAACTGAAGCATAAAGCATTTTGGGCCATTAAAGCTTTCAACCTAAACCTTGATGATGCTTGCAAAGTACGCATATTGCAATTAAATGAATTTGAGGAATTAAGAAATGATGCATATGAAAACTCAAAGATTTATAGAGTTAGAGCAAAAGCTTTTCATGACAAATCAATTTTGAGGAAATCTTTTGAAATTGGTCAAAAAGTTCTGCTTTATAATTCTCGTTTTTACATATTCCTTGGAAAATTGAGATCTCAGTGGAGTGGCCCTTTTGTTGTCAAACATGTGTATCCTCATGGAGCCATAGACATTGAGAACCCTAGGAACAGTTATGTGTTTAAGGTCAACGGACAAAGACTCAAACCATTTCTGAAAAACTAAGTTGTTGAGGTAGAATCCATTTCCCTTTCTAATCCTTGTTATGAAAAGAACTTGTTTTAATTTTGTGGCTTTCTTTTTCCAGTTCTTTATGACACTGGTTAAGTGATGGATAACGATACTCTATGGCTCTAAAGTCGGTTTGTTTTTCAGTTTATTATAATAACTAATTCCTTTTCCTTTAAAATGGATGTCAATCTATCGAATTTAAGAAAACATTTTCTTTCTCTTCCTCAAAATGGTCTAACAAAAATCTACAAAGCTAGATGTGAAAGATTGAGAATGTTAATGCACAATAGCATCCCGAAAGATATACACTGGATAATTAAAGGAAAGGTCCATTTAGCAGGTAAATTTTCAAATTCATTTGACTCATACACGTCAAGTCTCAGTAAAAGTTCATATTCTAAAAGGAGAAGAGCGAAAAGATTGCAAGTTTATCACAAATGTACACGATGAAATTGTAACAAACGATATTATTCTTTGGGAATGATTTCCACAAATCAAGAAGAAAAAATAAACTTTATTAATCCTTTCTTTCCCTATATTCGTTTAATATGTTGCCCTACCCCACTCCCTTATCCATAATAAACCAAGCTATTTTTTCAATTTAAAGTAGATTTGAACAATTCAAAATGTACAAAAATATTTTTAGTTTTCCATTTATTGATAAAACATCAAGATATAATGAGAATTTGAAAAAACATTGTATTAACTTTTCCTTAAAATATGATAGTTAATTTGATATTAATGGTTTATATTTATTACAAAATTGAAAGTGTTAAGAGAAATTGTACAAGAAGAAGATAATATTCCAATTGATATACTAAATCACGTAAAAAGACTTTACTATTTTCCAAAAGCATAAATTGCCTTCGAATAATGTTAAAATTTTCTACACCAGTTGCCTTGGCTGAAAGAAGTTTTTCAAAATTAAATTTGATAAAATTTTACCTAAAATCAACAATGTGAGGATTAGATGGATTACCCATGTTATCAATTGAAGAAGAAATATTAGATGAAATTAATTAAAAAAAATTAATAACTTACTTTGCATCTCAAAAAGCTAGAAGAATAAACTTCAAATAAAATTATTTTAATTTTATTAAATAAGCTAAAGGCATCATATTAAATATTGGCTTTAGGCAACCAACTCCATAAAGCCGCCCTTGGTCTCAACAAAGAAAAATAATAATAACAACGATAATAATATGAATTTAAAATAAAAATTAAAGGATAACCATGCTAACACAAGAATTCTGACATAAATCAATAAGTTAAAGTCAACACAATTCAATTACATAGTAACACTAAGGATATGTTTAAGAATTGGGGTTTTGGATGGTTTTAGAGGAAAATGAAAGGAATGACTTATTTTTTATTTTGAGTAAATATTTTCTATATTTGTGATTTTTTAAAATAAAGGAATAAAATGAAAGATAGCATATATCCTTTCAATCATTCTTTATTCACTTTTATACATATTTTATAATTCTCTTAATTTAAAAATGAAATAAATCTTCTCTTTCCTTTTTCTTTAAAACCCCCATCTAAACATATCCTAAGTAAACATTCATAGCATATATATATATATATATATATATATATATATATTCATATTCATGGCATTTACATGAGTATTAACCAATGCAAATACTTGCTGTATGACACAGCAGAAAAGTAAAATAGAACAGTTTGAAGAAGCTACAATCAGAGAATGGCACACCGATTCTCACCACGCTTACGGAGTTCTTCATGTGCCATCTCAAGATGTTGTCTGAGTTTCCGAATTTCATTATCTGATCTGATTTGAGCTAACATAGCCTTCTCCTCTGCCTTAAGTCTTGCAGCTTGCTCTTCTGCCAATTGTTGCTCAAGCCTTGTAGTTGCTTCTTTCAACTTCGATTCAACCTACAAAACAATGTCATTATTTGAAAGAACAAAACAATAATGGAGTAGCCAACGAGCTTGTAGCTCAATTGGCACTGGCCCAAGTCTTTAAGACTTGGTGTGATATTGATGTCAGTGGTTCGATCCTCCACAAAAATAGCTTTCCCCCTCCAATACCCTGGTGATTGCACCTCCAATATAACCAAAAAAAGAAGCACAATAATGGAGTAATAAATGACTTCAACCCCTCTCGTCTTTTGTTTTTTCTCCCCATCTTTTAGTCATCATATAAGGCTATAGAATCAGTCTCAGATATCCAATTTGTAAAACAAAATAGTCACACTATTTAAATAACATAAATAGTGCAATTACTTAACTAATTAACTTATGATATTAAATAAGATTAAAGCAATACTAGATCCTTAAAATTACATTTTCATGTAAAGACAGCAATGATTGCTTATCAGTGCTGGAAAAATGCATAAAATAACAATTCATGATATGATGGACACCATGGTTCATAAGCAGAAGGAAACTGAAAGACATAAAATAATTTCAATGCAACTACTCAGTCTAAACTCTAAAATAATATTAAGTAAATGCTGGTTTTCAATTATCCCAAATAATATATATATTATCGCTGCTTTTGAAAATCCCAAATCATCAAAGAAAGTGTCACCGTGCTCAACTTTCAGGAAAATAAGATAAAAATCAAGTGACATGAAATGATAAATATCAGAAGATATAGACATAAGAGGTACCATCTCAGTAATTCGTTTTAGCTGGTCATCATATGTTTGTTGCATTTGCTTTTTAAACTCCAATATCTCTCCTTTTGAATATCCTTCCAAGGAATCAACCTCTCTTTGTTGGTTCTGCAGCTTCATTGCTCCCTCCTGCAATCAAGTGATGAATTCGGTGACATCATATATGATATCTTCCCAAGATTTACGAAACAACGATGCCAAAATTCACAAAACCTTCACCTTCAGTTCTGTGAATAACTCATCTGTATAAGGTCGGCCACCATTCTGTGATATAACCATGTTTACAAGAGAGAGAAGTTGTTGAACTTGTCCAAACTGCTTCCTTTCATCCTTAGTCTTATTATCAAAAAGCACACGACGATTCTCACACAGAGCAAGAATTTCCTGCAGCAATGTTAAAACTCAATTGAAGATCAACAAATATCATAATTTTCCATTTAAGATTTGGCACATAGGACAGTCCTAAATTCCAAGATATTCAGGCAATACAACAGAGTCTTATACTACTGAAAGCAGCACAATGATAGACAAAAAAGTGATTTAACAGGAAAACTAGGAAAGACATCCCATAGTTATTTCGTTTTTAAGCTGAAAACCATGAACCAACACAATTATCTCATAAAACTGATTATATCACCAAATCTCTAGAATAGCCTTCAAGGTAAATAAATTCTCAAATACAACAAAATAGTAAACAAACCAATTAAAGCCATCCATAGCCAAAAAAGTGATTTAACATGAAAACTAAGAAAGACATCCCATAGTTATTTCATTTTTAAGCTGAAAACCATGAACCAACACAATAATCTTATAAAACTGATTATATAACCAAATCTCTGGAATAGCCTTCAAGGTAAATAAATTCTCAAATACAACAACATAGTTAACAAACCAATTAAAGCCGTCCATTTGATGCACGAAGAAAGAACACCAGACCAAGAAAATAGGGCAAGAGGTCTATAATCCATGAATAGTCTTACTTATAAAACATAAATTCCAATAGAGCATAAAAGAAAAGCAATATAAACTGAAGATGCTGCAACAAATCATTTTCAACAAGAAAATATCTGTTAATAAAAAGGAACAAACAGGAAACAAACCATCAAGGTTGTTAAAATGAGATCCTACATAGGACCGGAAGGGGAGATTAGAATCGTAAAACGTAAGATCGTAACACAAATCGTAAGATCCAACCTAAAATATAAAATTATATTCAAACATATATGTACAAAAAATAACTTTTAAGAAACAAAATAACCTTAAAATCACATACAACATTTAATGAAACTTCTATTGTCACAACTCAAGTTAGAGTTACCACTTATAACATAAAAGACATATGGCCCAAAAGGCCCAAAACAAAGGAGAGAAACAAGATCCAAGAAGCACACTACACACCACACAACACCAGCAAGCACACAGAGCCAAAACGAAGACCCAAAAAAACAAAAAAAGCGGAGCCTAAACATATGGAAGCACCCACACCAAACACCCAGCCGATGTAGCACCCAAACACCCAGCAACCCAACCATCTCAGCAAGGACCCAGTCGAACCACCCAACAGATCGAAATCAAACCAGCTACAGATCAAAGCACCTATGCAATTTGAATGAGAGATGAGGTCAAATGGGATGTCCTGATGAGCTCAAATGAGATAAAGAGGTCAAATGGGACGTTCAGGGTTGGGTTGGCTTCAATTTTTTCTCAAAAATGGGTTGCTCTACCACTTCAATGGTGGCTCACCCAGCACGTAAAAATCGTCCAATCCCACCACTTATATGATCTTGTTTGACAATCCTACCCCAATCCAACCAAACTGAGTTCGTGGGTGTAATCAGGATTAGAGCTTCTACAAAAGATAGTAATATCTTGCGATCCTACGAGGTAAATCGCGATCTTGACAACCTTGCCAACCATGTTGCCTAGAAGCTTAAAAGCCCATGCACCAGTCCAAGGAGCTAGAAGACCACAAAATTAAAATTTAAAGCAAAAACAAAAACAAAAAAACAGCATACAACCTCAACCACAACTGCCTTCATACCTCTGGAATTTTACAAAATGTACGAGAAATCAAGACAACTAAATTTACTGAGCAAGTTTACCAATCTCTCTGCATATCCATATGTTAAATCTCCTAAAGGATGAAGATTTGCATCACCTGGTAGTTCTAGCGGGATTGTTAATGATTTGCATTTTCCATTTTCTTTTTTCTTTTTTTAAGAGCATCAAGTATCATACATTTAATGTGCAATTTTAAAAAGTTGTATTTGTATGTCTAAAAACTTTCACAAATAGTTGAATGCACAAATGAATCTACCACAAGTTTGACCTTAAAAATTAAAATTATTATATGTTCAAGGATTTGTGAACCCAAGATTCAAGTTATAACCCCAAAACAAGCCCACAGTAGCAACCTCACAACAAAATTTAACAGATCAAGAGAGAGATCCAATTAAGGAAAAAAAAAAAAGAGTAACAGTTAATCCAAATGATAATACTCAAAGAAACCTTTAAAGGCTCTGGACACTCGCGGCCTAAATAATCATCTAGTGTCTCATCATTTTCTTCCAGATCATCCCCTCCAGTGAAGACCACAATCATGTAGTCAATAATTTTGTTTCCAAACAGAGTCTGCAAGCTTCGTAAAGCAGCCTCTTCTTCCTGAGAAAAGCGAGTTCTGACAGAGAACACTACAAGGACGGCATGGATCCCATCCTTGGCCATATCAATACATTTGACTATTTCCCTCCCAACAAACTCAGATCCAGCCGAAAAATCAAATAGCCCTGCAATATTTGTTAGGTTAGACTGAGATATGATAAAATTTTCACAAAGCAGAGGAAAGAATAGTTACGCAATCACTCTCCTTTAACTCAAAGCAAACACAGAATCATGTAATGACAAGTTGCCATGCTTTACCTGGGGTGTCAATAACATTCACAATTTGTCCATCATTTAGAACAGTTCTCTGCAATTCACAAGTGCTCGTTACACCAGAGGAGCCTGCCTTCGACTTGAAAGCCTTCCTTCCAAGAATGCTATTACCTGTTGCACTCTTGCCATTGCCAGTACGTCCAACTAGGACCACTGTCCGAACCTCATTAGATGAGGAAGTAAGCTCCCAATCATCATCAACAGAACTTCCACCCATCACATAAATTCAGTTACTGCAAGGAGAAAAGATATCCTGAATAAACTAGTAACAACTGACATTGATGGTGATGGCATGTAATATCTTGAAACATTAAACAAAACCAACAAGTTTCCAAATATCAGGCAGGTCCCAATCAACAGCTGTGCTAATTTAAGTATGTACCAGTAACAAATCAATCATGTTTTGATAACTAGATAATAAAAAGCTAAAATTTGTTAAATCTTCTATGCAAACTAATTTATTAACAGAATATAGAAGCTATCTACTACAATCTATATAGCCTGCAAATCCAGAAACAGTTTTTAGAACTTGTGTGTGTGTATTAATATATATTTTATAAAATCAGGGAAGTATGATCTTGGGATACAGATAGTAGACTACAATGATTTAAATATACACGGGTGGTTTACAAAAATAAGATAATGTCATAACAATTTAAATCTGCCTGTTGGGTGAACAAACAGGATGAAACCTCTTAAAGGTAGTATTAGCTATTGAACAATTATAAACAGATATAAAAATTTGTGAGTGGACAAAAACGAGAATTTCCGTGTGATTGTGATGCACATGAAATTTGAAACAGAAAGAAGAAACCCCAAAATGGTGCAATTGAAAAACAAAAATCACGCTATAGAGACCAAAAAGAGAAAAAAAAAAAATAGAGTGATCAGAGGTATATCTATGACGTTTTAAGTTTCAATCACACGAAAACCTTGAGAGCCAGAGGGTAGAATTTTCTAACCCTGAGAGCCTTTTTTATTTTCTCGAGAACCAAGCAAGGCTTGCTTGAGAAAACAGAGAACCCAAGCAACACAAACACGAAGTTAAAGTGTTTTGAGAGTGGTCCGAAGAGTGATATAAAGGGTTTACCTTAGATCGATGTGTTGGAAGAAGCAAAAGAGACCCCTGTTGGAATCCCAACTCTTGGAAGGGTTTTAGTGCATGTTTGGATAGAATTCTCAACAGTTTTTTTTTTTGGGGAAAAAAGTTATTTGAATAGTGTTTAATCATGTTTGGTAAAATTAATTTCAGTTTTTATACGAAATTTAATGTAAAATAAAAACTTTTTAAAGTTGATTTTTATAATGCTGAAGATTGAAGCTTATGATTTTAGCTTATAAATTATTCCTTACATTTTGATATGTAAATACCATTTTGTCCTCAGTCAAATAATTTTTTTAATCATTCTATACTTATTTTAGTAATTTAATACATAAAAGTAATTTTTTTTTATATCATCTAAACGAATTAGATTAACGTAAAATCATTTTACAAATTGTCGATCCAAACATAAAAATGAATCAATTATAATCGATTATAACAAAAACAAATAATCAGCATCCCAAACACACACTTAAACTTAGAAAAAAAATGCCATACAAAGCAGCACAATGTCAATGATTGAAATTCAAAGGAGATCTTAGCCCTTGAATTTCACAAGGATCATCATAAGTTCATAACCATGGTTAAACTCGTAAAGCAATCCAATTATGAATCTTCCAACTTTGGTTTAACTAGTTATTTACTTAAATTTAAATTTATTAGGATAAGATTGAAGAGATTAAGGAGTTTGAGTAATTTTACTAGTGATAAGGAGTTTGAATAATTTAAATAAAATTATAAGTTCAAACCATAAAACTATTGTTATATTAAAAAAAACCTAACTTTTTAAATAATTATTATCGTAATCAATTTTTTTATAATAAGATGGTATACATTGATAATACTATAAAAAAAATTAAAGTGAAAATTGTGATAAATCAAAAATATTATATTTAAATTATTACTATTTTTAGGATTTAATATTAATTTATTATTTGTGCAAAATCTTTTCATCATCTATATCTTTTATATAAAAGAGAAGGTGAGTTTGAAGTTGTCCTAGGGGCAATTATTTTCGGCCAATCTTGGGGCATTTTAGCCTTGTCACATGTTTTTTAGGATTTTTATATTTTTTTAATTCATGTAAATTATGTCCACTTTAATTCTCAAATTTTTATGTGTATCTTTTAATTATTTTTTTAATTCTCCACTACTCTCCAATCAGTTGTTGGAGTGAAATAAGATTGCATTTGATGGATAGGATAAGGAAGACCTGATAGTATTAGTTAATACTATCAGGCATTGTCAGGTATTTGGTGTTTTAACTTAATAATATAGCCAAATCAAGTCAAATTTTTTTATCTTATTTTAACTTGATTACTCTATACTCCCTCCACCTTCCCTTATTAGACCTGATAAGATATTTCTTATTACCTTACCCCTCAACTTCATCACTCTCAATCCAAGCTTCTCATTCTCTGCCAAGAATTCCATCCCATCACCTATAACAACCATCGTCCCTCTCCTTCCCCGGCCAACAAACCTCTCTGCCATCACCAAACAGACCACATCGCCACCATTGTCCAAGCTAGCAACACAAGTCACCACCTTATCTCCACCGATGACAAACTACAACGCCATTCTGGTTCGCGGGTGAGGCTGAGATGGGCGGTTCTGGGTGGTTAATGCGTGGCGGATCTGGTGGTGCTGCTCGCGTGGTCAACGGTGACTCTATAATCGGAACAGGGGCGCGGACCCATGGCTCTGCGTGGGTGGGTGATGCAGATCTGGGCAGTGGTCGCCCATCTGTTGTCGAGCCACCATAGCTGAACCGTCACCCACACCAGCTGCCGACCACAAACTTCATGCGCGTCATCGTTCTAGCTGCTGAAATGAGATTCGATTCTTTCTTATTAAGTTATTTTGGCTATTTATATAGTTATGATTCGTGCAATGGAAAATAAAATAACAGTATAAATCACTTTGGGATTTTGGTTTTATTTTTTAGTAAGAAATACTAATTATGTCTAATGAGACTGGGAACTGGATGTAGGGAAAGTTATTCTAGAATCTGTCATATTGACTATTGCGGTGGTGCTCAGCCTAACTCTTTACACATTTTGGGCCGCAAGGAGAGGCCATGATTTTAGCTTTCTTGGCCCCTTCTTGTTCGAGGTTGTGCTAGTTCTTATGATCTTTGCCCTGATTCAGGTATTTTTGGTCTTGAAACATTTCTACTTGTACTTGATATGTATTATTAGGCTATTGGCATTTGTATGCTTAATTTCTTATTATGTGTTTCTTTCCTTGCAGATTCTCTTTCCACTGGGTAAGTTGTCAGTGATGATCTATGGGTGCCTAGCATCAATTATATTTTGTGGCTACATAATATTTGATATAGACAACCTCATTAAGAGGTTCTCCTATGATGAGTACATCTGGGCTTCAGTCTCCTTATATCTAGACATTATCAACCTCTTCCTATCTTTGCTTACTATTTTTAGAGCTATTGACTGAGGAGATAATTGCAGCAGCATATATTCCTTACATTGGTACATATTTTTGTTTTTTTTTTTTTCAAGGAACTAGGTTGATATATGAATTTCGCTGAAAGAAAAAAAATTCCTATCATTGTGCATATTTAGATAGCATATGGTATTTTCTTACTGAAAGTTACAAAGTTCATTTGAGTCCTTGCTATAAATGATTGTTTGAGGTTAAACGCATCTGCAAAATACATCTCAATACATATAGTTTAATTCAAGTTCAGTAGTCATCACTAGCTAGTAGAGGTGTCAAAATGGGCCGAGTCCGATGGGTCAGCCCGATTTGCCCGACAAAATGGATGGGCTGGGCCAGTAAAAATGAACACAAAATTAAAAATAGCCCGAATGGGCCGAGCCCGAATGGGCCGAGCCCGAATAGGCCAAGCCCGAATGGGAAATTTGGCCCGCTATAATATTTGGGCGATAAAATCGGCCCAAAATTAACATGGCCCGAATGGGCTGACCCGAAATGGCCCGTGGCCCGAATGGGCCGGACCGGCCCATTTTGACACCCCTACTAGCTAGTAGCTACAGACACTGTTGTTAGTAATTAGTACAAGATGCGGAGTTCAATTCCCATATCTGTTTTGTCTTTGTACCACAATGGAGAGAAGCCTTGAGACCCCTTGTGTCCATATATCATATTCTCTATGATTTCTACACTCGAACTCCACAATACCTCTTGAGTCTATCTTTAATCCAAAGTACTGTCGCTTTTCACCATCATCAAACAGATGCCTTCCTGGCTAGTGTGAAGGAGGTGGTGAGGAAGGTGAATGATAGTATAGTCATACTAAATAGTTACATATACTATCAATGTGCTTATACTATTTGTATCAAATGTTTAATAGTATAAGAGTTTATCAGCTTGTTTATATTATTAGACATTATCCTATTGTTTTATACTATCATGTGCACCAAATGCAACCTAAGTTTTAAAACCTTTTTTTTATTTCACTCTCTCTTCTAAGAAAGAACCATTCGATGGTACTCCTTTCACTGTCCTCCTCTTCTTCAAAGGGTGTTTCTTCTCCTTTAAGTGCACAAACCCTTTCCATTTCATCCTTTGCCTTTTGGATTGCCTTTCTTTATTTCTGGTAAAGAAGTAATTATGATATCATGTCTACATCTGCAAGTTGGTGTCTTTCTTTTCCTTCGATCCTTCCAATAAGCGTGGATGTATGTTCTTCCACTATTGAGACTAGTGAGGCTCTTGCCACTAACTCTGCACTATTTTTTTACTAATTTTTCTTTTCATCATCTCTCTCTCTTTTTTTTTAATATTCATATTAGTTGCATGTTCTATATATATTTATCATTGATTCATAATGTTGTTTTTGTTCATTTTTTTTTAATCTTATTGAGTTCCCTTCATTTTCCATTGTCTTTTGAAAACTTCATTTGATTTGTATGTTTTTCCTTTTATCATTATTTCAAATCTTTATCTTCTTTAATGTGTTTTAAGTTTGCAGGTTTAAAACCTAACCAGGTAATTATTTGGTCTTTGTTTTTTTTCCTATCCTTTGGGATTTTTTTGGACCTTTTTGGGATTATTTGTAATTATTTGAGATTTTCTTTAGTTTCAAAAGGTATATATTGAAGAACTGATTTAGTCACCTTTTGATCCTAATTAATATCAATTTCAATAGTGTAACTAATCATATTAATAGATAACTCTTCTAATTTATTTTTTTGGATTTTTTGGGATCATTTTTAATTTTTTGGGATTGTTTTGGATTTTAAAAGGTATGTGTTGAAAGATTAATTTTGATAGAATAAATTATACTTACGAGATTTTTTTGGATTGCCTTAGGTATATGTTGAAGGTTTAAGTCCTTAAGAAGAAAGGTTAGTGTTTTGTACCAAGGTGAGAAAGGGACTGCTTGTCTCATACAGATGGTGGCTCACAACTGCACCTCTTTATTACGGTGGAGTAAGGGGTAGTGTGTCTGTAAGGCAATCCAACACTCAAGTTAGTGAGAGTTTAAAGAGGCAAAATGTAAGAAAGAAGATCGAACTTAGAGGCCATTCCTTCTATTTATAGAGTAGAGTGACTTGGGGAGCAAGTACCTGTAAGGATAGGATAGTCTTTTCTTTTGCCTTGCAAAATATCTTGGGAAGGTTCTAGGACCTTTCCCCTTTTTGTGTGCTAGTCAATTATTGGTATTTCCAAGAGAATATTCCTTGATTGGATAAGGATGGTGACGTACCCTTTTTGATGAGGTGGTGTATCCATTTTTTTTATTGGGCTTGACCTATTTGGGCCCAAATCACTAGTCTGGATCATCGCCCCTAACACGGTGTTTTGATGGCCATCAAAGTGTCAAGCTCCGCAATGACTACAGTGAAGTTGGCAACAACACAAGAAGAGAGGGTTGAATTGTGTTCTCCTTTTTCTGAAAGATTAACTTTCTCATACTTTTCTCAAGTGGGTTCACTTGGAGGTAAGAAGGTTATAACTCAAAGCAAATGATCAGTAAGAAGCTTCAGAAAATAAACTAATAAATCAAGGTGACAAGGTTCATGATAAGCTTTACTGGCTGAGTGAACGCAACCTTCTCACCACTTTACTCTTTCTTTTTGAAAAATTTTAAGTCTCTTAACTCTTTAAAAGTTATTTTCTTGAATCAAATACTCTATATTTAGTAGATAAAACAAAATCAACTTATGATCATTGTTAAAAATAGATTTAAAGAACTTTTTAAAGTTATCTTTCAAAATTTTATTCTTTAAAGAGTTTGAGAATGCAAAGATAAAAGAGAGATGAAGGAGATGAGGATCATACTAGAGATTTATACTAGTTCACCCCTAAACCATATGGGGTTACATCCAGTACCTAGCAAATCACTAGGATTTCCACTATGTGAGTATTCTTTAATCACCCAAGCCTCTCCAGGCTTAATACAAGTATTCTTCAACAACTTCTTTAGGCCTCCACTAAGTACTCTTCAATAGCCTTTTCAGGCCTTCACACTCATATTCAAGTGGCTTGGACAAGCTCACAAGCTCACTTGTTACAAGATAAAATCAGAGGTAGAGAAATGTGTTTGTTTAACTTGTCTAGCTCACGAAATCACTCTAAGAGTGGATTCAAACACTTATACAAATTAGTAACAACACCACTAATGGATTTACACAGATCAGGATCACGTAGGTATAGCCGAGAAGGTTCAACTCTTGTCACATTGGCCTAGATCTTTCCAAGATTAGTGTGATGAAGGAAGTTCATGATGGGAAGATCGTTGATATCTCGAACTCTAAAGGTGAGGGATCTAAGGGAGCCAGTGATAAAGCTGACGTTGAAGTTATTGCTCCGATTGCATATGCTAAGTAGGACTCATATATATAAGCTTTGAAATATAAAGAGTCTATAATATTTTCTGAGGCTGGAAGCATGCCATGCTCTTGGCATGTCCTAGCCTAGTGCTATCTTGTAGGCTCCTTTAGCTAGCAACTCCGTAACTCTATAAGGGCCTTCCAAGTTCGAAGTGAGTTTTCCTTCCCTGGCATTTCTCTTTTTGATGTTCACTCATCTAAGGATGAGATCCCTCACTTTGAATCTCTGTGGAGAGACTCTTACGTTGTTGCATGGAACAGTCTGAAGTTTGAAGAAAGCTTCTTTAATGTTTAATTTAATATCCTAATACATATATCTGGACATATCCAGATTATACCGAGATAAATAGTACTAGTTGTGTCATTTACTACATAACTAACTAATAACATTTATTCATAATCACAATAAAGTAATTATAGAAAGTCTCGAGAGAATGCAAAAAACATAAACTCATACATATACATATACAACCTTAGCCAAAAAAGACATATTGTAATACATAACTCTTAATACATAAGAACAAGTATAAACTTTTATATAAGTCTTGTCTATGAAAGCATATAAAAATATACTAGCCTTCATGCTTCATCTTCTTTCTCTTGGCAAGGTCTTGACCTGGATATACATGGAAACACAATCGGGGTGAGAATTATAATGCTCAATAAAAGCAATTCCAAAACAATTTAGTTAAACATTGTATAAACAATTTCTAATGACTAACATAGGAGTTTCCTCCACTAATCTCATAGCTACACACTACCATGTAGTGTGATATAAATTGATAGCCTACATACTGTTAGATATAAACAATCACTTATACAATCGTAAATATCAACAATAAATGTCTTAAATGCAATGTTAAAGATATACAATATGAATATGCCTAAGAAATATCCTAAAGATGAGCTTGTGCAAGGTTTTATTTTGAAATACATGCTGAGTTTTATTTTGAAAACTAAGAATACTTGCTCATTCCAGGAACCTAAACGTTCCATGTAATCTGCTATGGTAGGGAGGGAAAACTCATCCTTACATTACCTGTAATCCCTTGGCTCTTGGTCAGGAATAACTTGTCCCTTTAGGAACTTCTGATTCTTTTTCTTTTGGCCAAATGATTGTGCACATCATAGGTTACCATACATTGGAAGAGCAAGTAAAACCATTATACATACATACTTAGCTCAATTAAGAACCAAGATGTTTACTAGAAACTGGTTTAGTATGTTATCATGTGGTAAATAGAAAAAAAGTTCATCCTCATATTACATGTATCCTGACACTATTGAGAAGTTAGGACTGAATCCAAGCTCAAAAGAACCTTTCGGACTTCCCATTTATCTCCCTTGGCCTATATAATTGTGCATAGCATCAAATGATACTCACCAAGACTAATACTACTAAACCATTCTCACATACACACATCTAGACAAGTATAAGATACTTATCTTGGTTGTATCTAGCTTTCCTCCTTATCACATCCCTAGTAGTAGCCTTAGATACACTAGAGTGTTTAAGGTCCTAGATACCTATTTTAGCAATTCCTAACTCATGGAATTCCTAAAAACTTCAACTCTCATACTTAACTTTGTATCTAAGGAAGTAAATCCCACTAATCTTGTAATTTCAACTCATCTTTACTAATAAAGGAGTTATTGCATAATTTTGCTATACTTCATGAATATGACAAACTTACTAGTCACCATTCGTCTTATTATGTATTACTATACACAAGATCTCACTTGCCTAGAGAACTCAATACATTAAACATCCATTCACTTAGGATCTAAACACACAACTCTATCTCCACTCAAAAGAATCCAATTCAGGAGTGGTTAGCAAATACAATACTTTGTTTCTTAAGGGTCTAACTGTTGGTGTATGCCCTAGAGGCTAATACATTTTCTGTATTTACATACATTCTATTATGCTATTTTATATATGAGGCATTTCATTTATTGTGTTCTTTTTTGATAAACATAATAAAGTCCTTAGAATAGTAAGTTTGATGCCATAGGACATCAAGTGGATGACTTGATCGTGAGATCCTTTTTGGTTACAACACTATTCTTAAATGTCCTACTAGTCAAGTATTATTGTTAATTAGGACAACAATAATACATTGAGACTAGTATGTTACCGATGACCGCATCTCACGGGTCATGGATATGAGATATCAAGTCTTCACATAGGTACATATTAGAGTAAGTAATGTGTACTGGATCGACCCACCATGAGAACGCTACATGGATCGTTACGTGAGTGTCATAAGCGATTCTCATAGTGACAATGGTGTTTGTAGTCCTTTGACTGAAATCACTACGATTCCTACATGAGGAGTTGTGTGTTTTAATGCCATCAAACGTCATACGTAACAAGGTGATTATAAAGTTGGTTATTGGACATACCGCAAATCATGCAGAGGGATGTGAGTGACCTAGATGGGATTTGTCACTCCTACATAACGGGAGCGATATCTTGGCCCCCCGATTGAGTGAGACCGCGAAATGCATGGCCATGCTCAAATGAGTCAATATGAGATATTGATCTCATTTGTTGTTACAAAGTCTACTCGAGTATCGTAGAAACGAATGATTGGACTATACAAGGGTGACGCATTCCATGCCTTGTGTTCAATCTAGATATCTTGACAAAGGGACTAAACTACACGGAAACATTGATCACGGATAGGTTATGTCAAATCACCGACATTCTCATTACTTGGGTAGCAGGTGATGTGTTGCTAGATCAGCTCGTTTGTTTGTAATATTAAAATGAGATTTTAATATTACTACTAACGTCATGAGAACCTGCAGGTCACACACTTAGAACAGACTAAATTGGAGCAATAAGGATCCAAGTTGGACTCGGATTCAATTGTGGGCCTAACTCATGATGAGATGGGTTTTAGGGTTGCATGCCTTACCTTGCTACTACGCACACTCACTTTAAAGCCACTTATTATAAATAGTGCTTGTTAAGGGGGTCGCTATATAGGTTACATCACAACCCTAGCCGCACCTAAGAAAGTGAGTGAGTGAGAGATAGTGAAAGGTTCTTCTCTTCTATTCGGTGCTAGCACCGCGAAAGCAAAGCGTGACTCCTTTTGCAAGTCATTCGTGTGGATACCGCAGAAACATCGTCTTATTACGGTGTTGGTGATTCACCTCGCTTGTGTTTATCACGCTTCAAGAGGTAAATTTAAAAAAAAAAAAAAAACTCGGATTATGGACTTTTCGCATGGATCCTGTATGGGAATCCTATTATTCCGCTGCGAGATATTTTGATCCGTAATTCCCAACACTAACTACCTTTCCAAGGTAATCCACTACTATTGGATATCTTAAGGTTCATACCTTTCTCGTACTTACTAGAGTGAATACTACTAATCCATCTTAGTATACTTACATCCAATATACCACATCATCACAACTTAAGTGATATCTAATGCAATACTAAGTTGCTAAAGGTGCTAGACAGTTACTTAGATCAAACTATTACACTAGGTTGGTCTAAGTTTCATACATTTCGTATACTAACTAGGTGATCATTTCCCTTTCAAATTACCCCCAGTAGTACCTTAACATTTGCTAAAAAGCATGCAATAGGGATCTAAGTTAGTAGGAAACCCTATTAAAACAACATAAAAATTCTATGAATTTCTGTATTGGGTGCTCAAGCATTAAGCCTTGCGACACTCCAGCACTTAGCGCGCTAGGCTCTCTAGGATGGGCACTCAAGCACTCATCGTGTGCATCAGGCAGCAAAATCTCTGATCTTGGGGTGCTCGAGCCCATCGCTAGCATTGAAGCACGCGTAGACCAGAGCATTTGCCCTGTTCTTTGGGCCTTGGGTGCTTGTGCGCTCGTGCTCACGCACTTAGGCGCCCATATAGCAGAACTGATTCTGCAGAATGCTTTCTGCAAAATTGGTTGTCTAAACCAATTCCAATCACCAATTTCATGAATTCAAGATATTAACCAATCCTAAACATGATCTAAAATATGATAGAATCCTCAAATATCAACTTAATCCATTTTACATAAATTAACAAACAAGAATTAGTTGAAAATCACATTTACATCAAACTCATTTCTAAGCTCCTTAAATGAACCAAAATAGTTTATCTGAAGCCATAACTGGCTATCTTGATCTTACCAAGTTAAAACTATCCTAACTTAATCCTTGAAAACAAGAACCAAGCCAAAAACATAGATTTGGTCTTCCAAACCCAATTTCTATTCGTGGAAACCTATATCCATCAAGATGAACAAATGGAATAAAGATGAATAGAAACCCCTTACCTCTACTGTAGATTATCAATCTTCAAGCTTTATGCTTTGATCTTTATCCTCTTGCTCTTCCTTATCTTCCTGCATCTCTTTTCTCTCCTTCGACTCTTTCTTCTTTCTTTTCTTCTATTTTTCTGTTTCTTTTCCATCTTAATCGTGAGAAAGAGAAATGAGAGAATGACAAATATGTCCCTCAGATATTTTGCTGGAACTTCCTTATATGCTAAGAACACTTAGATTGTGCTAAATCGAGTTTTCTAATTTCCAACAACTTTAGAATAAATCATAAGATTCATCTAAATTATTGTTTCATCATTTCCATGATTTTTCATATCTGCTGCTAGTCAATCCGACATTAAAAGTATAACTAGTATTCCTAAAAATATCAAACTGACTCTGATTATCTTGAAATTTTAACTACACCTTGTTTCATATATTTGTGACCTAGAAATAAATTATTCATATTTATTTCTCTCAATTTATGCCTTTTTCTGAGTCATTTTGATTTACTTTTTAACTTTTGGGTTGCAACTAAGTGCCTAAATGAACTCAGTTTGTCACAGGCATGTTAAGCAAGTTATATGCTACCTTTGTAACCATATTCAATCCTAACATGTTATTAAGGGTATTACATGTGTAATCTCGCATTGCTTATCACTTAGGTCTAGCTTTTCTCGGAGGAGTCTATCATTTGAAACCTTATAGAAGTGATCCCTTTGCTAACTGGGTTTCCCAGTTTCTATGGGAATCATGGCTTCATAACCATATGCAAGCTTAAAAGGGGTCTCTCCAGTGGCAGAATAGGGAGTTATCCGGTATACCCAAAACACATATCTGAGTTGTTTTGCCCAGTTTCCTTTAACTTCTTCTAGCCTTCTTTTCAATCCTCTTACGATCACCCGGTTAGCGGCTTTAGCCTGTCCGTTGGCTTGTGGGTGTTCCACCAAAGTGAAGTGTTATTTGATATATAATTCAAAACACAGTTCCTTGAACTTTTATCAATAAACTGGGTCCTGTTATCCATGATGATAGACTCAGGAATTCCAAACCTATAAATATTGTGCTTAAACAAGAACTTTTTAATCCTTTTTGAGGTGATGGTTGCTAGGGGTTCCACCTTGATCCACTTTGTGGAATAGTCAATGGTCATCACTAGATACTTTAGTTGGCCAAGTGCATGTGGCAAGGGCCCCAATAAGCTCATCCTCTATCTACTAAAAGGCCAAGGGGATGGTGATGGTGGAGAGTTCCTCAGGTGTTGCAGTCCAGATGTTGACGAACCTTTGGCACTTGTCACAATTTTGGACATAGGCCATTGCATTTGTCGTCATCGTTGGCCAAAAATATCTAACACGTAGAGCCTTTCGGGATAGTGATCTTCCCCTAAGATGTTGTCCGCAAGCCCTTTCAAGTATCTCGACAAGCACATAATGAACCTTATCTAGGTGGAGGCACTTTAGGAGAGAAATTGAGAATTGTTGTCGATAAAGTTGGTTATCAACTAGGACATACCAGTTGGCAGTTTGAATCACCTTATTAGCCTCATTTGGGTTTGAAATGAGCTCTCTATCTCAGAGGTAGGAGACAATGGGCTTGATCCAACTATTATTTTCTTAGACTATCATTACCATGTTGGAATCTATAATACTGGATTTCGAGAGTGCCTTGTGTATTACTAACTGGTTATTCCTTAAACTATTAATGCTTGCTAGTTTGGAGAGTATGTTCGCCCCAGAATTTTGTTCTCAAGGAATATAGTCTAAGTTGACCTCGGAAAACTCCATCTTGAGCTGCTTCACCTGCATAAGATACTTCTACAATTATGGATTTTTGACCTAGTAGTTACCAATGACCTAGGCTATTCCAAGCTATGAATTGCTACAAAGCATGACCTTGGTGGCTTCGAAGTCTTTTGCTAGAAGAAGCCCCACGATGAGCGCCTTATAGTTGGCTTGATTATTGGAGGTGGGAAATTCAAATCTCAAAGATTATTCAAATGATTACCCATTCACTACTTTTGAGGATGGCTCCAACACCACTCCCTTTAGGGTCAGAGGCTCCATCAACATAAATCATTCATGCACTCCCTTTAAGGGGAGCTAGCCTTTGTGTGAGTTCAAGTACAAAGTCAAACAATGTATGTGCCTTAATGTCTTGCCTGGGATCATACATTATCTCAAATTCTTATAGCTCTATCAACTAAGCTACCATCCTTCCTACTTACTCTAGTCTATGCAGGACTTACTTAATGGGTTGGTCCATCCTGAGTACCACGAGATAACACTAAAAATACTGCCTTAATCTTCTAGCTGAAGTGACGAGGGCAAAGGCTAGCTTTTCAATCTTTTGATAACGGAGCTTGGGTCCCTGAAAGACCTTACTTATGAAATAAATTAGCTTTTTCCCTTCATCTATTTCTCTTATGAGAACCAAAGTCACTACTTCATAATTGATTGAGAGATACAAGTATAAGGTTTCTCATTCTATTGGTTATGTTGGGATAGGAGATGTAGTAAGTATGGCATTCAGTTCTTGGAATCTTTTCTCATACTTCAAGGTCCATTCGAAGTCCTTTCCCTTTTTCAAAAATTTGAAGAAGGGGAAGGCCTTTTGTACTGATTTGGCCATGAACTATAGCCAATGCTGTAATCCGACTGTGAGTTGCTACATTTCCTTGGCCCTACAAGGGCTTTGCATGCTGACGATAGCATGGCACTTGTTTGATTTAACTTCAATAATGTGAAAAATGAGCATAAATCCTAGGAACTTGATGGCATGGACCATAACGACACATTTTTTTGCATTCAGCCTTATATAGTGCTTTCTGAGCTGTTTAACAACCTTGTTAAGGTCTCAGACATGGTCACCTGAGGTTGGGGTCTTGATGATCTTATCATCTATGTACACTTTTCATTAATTTCTTGATTTGCTCGTCAAAAACCTTATTTATCAATCGTTGGTAGGTGACCCTTGTGTTTTTAAGTCTAAACGACATTACTTTGTAGTAGTGACTAGCTCGCTCAGTTATGAAAGTAGCTTTTTCCTCATCTTTTGGGTGCATAGGAATCTAGTTATATCCTGAATAGGCAATCATAAATAAGAGATATTGGTAGTCGATGGCTCTATCAACTAGCTTATCTATATTTGGTAATAGGTAGGAACCCTTGCGATAGGCTTTGTTGAGATCAGTATAATCCACATACATGTGTTATTTCCCCGAGGACTTCTTTACCAAAACGACATTAGACAGCTAGGTCGTGTAAGCAATCTCTCTGATAACATTGGCACTTAAAAGTTCTTTGACTTGTTCTTCCATTACTCTTTGGCGTTTAGGGACCATCTTTCTTTTCCTTTGTGATATCAGTTTGGTGTAGGGAAATACTGATAATCGGTGACAAATGAAATCTAGATCAAATTCGAGCATATCAACTGCTATCCAAGTGAAGAAGTCTCCATTCTTTTGTAAAAATTCAACTGATTTTGTCCATTAGTTTGTGGGAAGACTTGCCCCAACTTTCGTTATTTGAGAGGGTTTGGGTCCAATCTAGATTTCGATCAATTATCCATCTAGTTAGGGGCATTTCTGTTTCAAGTCATCTCGGATATCGAGTTCAGTCATGAGGACATTCAAGGATATCCTTATAAGGCTATGTCACTATCCGTTGTTTAGCCTTGGGCACATAATTCGATAAATCCAAACTAGCGTTGTAGTAGCTTCTAGCTGCGAATTGGTCCACTTTCACTATTGCCACCTTGTTATTAGCTGTGAGAAACTTTATAGCTAGATGGTTAGTGGACCCCATGGCTCCATATTAGCTCAAGGAAGGCCTTCCCAAAAATGATGTTGTAGGTGGATTAGCAGTCAATAACAGGGAACTTCACCTTGATGATTTTGGTCAGTAAGTTTGTCCCTTGGGTAAGATAGAGGTCAATGTATCCCTCAGGCTAGACTTTAGCCCTAGCAAACCATACCAAATCGTTGAATAGAACCTGGTCAAATTTTGAGAGTCCTAAGTTCTCGAATGCATCCATGAACAAGATGTCTATAGAGTTTCCGCGGTCTACAAAGATCCTTTTTACTTTAGCATTCACAATGACTTCGAAAATAACCATGGGACCGTCATGACCTGAGATTACCTTGTCTGTATCCTCTTTGAAAAAGTTAATTGCTGGTGCTTTTTTTGATTCGTTTTCTCACTTGCATATGGGCCGGGAAGCCATACTTAGTACTGTTTTTAGATGTCTCTTCCTTGCAGGCCTTCTTTCCCCGCCACTTGTGAATCCTCCCAAGATGATGTTTATGGTTCTTGTGACCTCGTTGTCTTATCTTTCATCTCTTTGGAGGGGAGTTTTCCCTTGACTAATGCCTTTGACGTTCTCGAGGTGGGGATTTGCCCACTAGGGAGGTCGAACAGCTCCTTGGGTTGTAGCTCCTCTTCCTATCATTACGGTGTTGAATTCATGATGGTTCTCCATCTCGAGGCCTTTGGACATAATCCTGAAGGCGGCTTACTGGATTAGTTTCTCGATGGTATCCCAATGGTCTATGTAATCTTCGATGGTGTAGCTGTATTGGCCGTGGTAATTGCAACACTTAGATTTATCTAGCCTTCCATAGAGTCATAGGGTTCTCAGTTTAGGGAGCCTAGAGATCCCCGTATGGTATACTTCCTCAAAGATCTTACTTCGAGGAACCTTGAAGGGGTGTACTCATCGAACTTTCCATATGGGAGGTCCCTTTGGCTCCGACTCTTTCTTTCGCGATGACTCACCCTCTTTGTTAGCATCCTTTTTGGCTTTTAAAACCTCCTCCATGTTAAAATATTTCTTTGAGTGGCTTTTCAGGTCATCACATTAGTGAATCCTCCTAGCCAAAGTCTAACCATGATTATGTGCATTACGATGGCTTTGTCAAGGTCTTTGATCTCTATTGCCTCCTTATTAAACATTCTCATATAGTCATAGAGTGATTTATCTTTCCCCTACCTGAAATTAATGAGGCTGGCCAAAGTCTTGGGATGTGCTTTACTCGTGGTAAAATGAGTCAAGAACTTCGTTGCCAACTCAGAAAAATCATCTATGGACATAGGGGGAAGGGATGAGAACCACTCACAAGCAGCCTTTTTTAGCATAGTTGGGAAGGTATGACACATTATGGGGTTAGTTCCCCCACAAGCAACATATACAACATGAAAATATCCAAGTGCTCCTGGGGGTTCGTAGTCCAATCATATGCATCAATGCTCGTTGGGACCTTGAATCCATTTGGCATGTTTACTCCCATGATAAAGTTAGAGAACAAGTGGCAGAACTGATATTGGGCCCCTTGATGTTGTGAAGGGCCTGAAGCCGTAAAGAGCTCATGCCCTTTTTGTGGATCCAAAATCACTCGAGGTTAGGGTTCTCTCTGAGGTTCCAATTCCATGCGAGCTCTGGGGTTATGTTTTGCCATTCGTTCCACGTTCACCATATGAAGGAGATTTGTGATTTGCCTTTGTTATGCAACTAGGAGGGTGTAAAGCTCCTGATATACTGGGCTTTGTTGCACATGCTCTGTCGTAACTAGTTGCATTGCCATTGGTGGGAGCTGAGGATGACTCTAGAGCTGGAGGATATGGCATTTGAACCACTGAGCGCATGTAAGGAGGGGGGAGGTGCCTAGTTGTAAGCCTAGCTTTCTATCACGGAGGCCTCTACCCTGTCATGGTGTTATACTTGGTTGGTTGCAATTTTTCATCAAGTATTTACCATGGTGATAGTGGGAACCAAAGTTTGTCGATTCCTATAGATGACACCAATGTTTTGTATTGAGCTGAGAAAGGGACTCCTTATCTCGCATGTATGGTGGCTCATAATATTTTTATTCAATTCAATTTACCTCCTTAAAAGCAATATTTAAAAATATATAAATAACTTAAAGAGAAACAAAACCAGCAGAGATGGGCTCTATACCATTATCACTATGTAACCCTTTATATTTATAACATTTTCCTTATTTCACCATTTTTATATTGTGTCTGCCAAAGATTAATAACACAGTGGCATCAGAATGTGGTGTGACTGCCAAAAGTTGATTTAAATTGAAGAGCTTGGCTTCCTAGACACTGCATGGAAAACAAACAAATCATAAAATCATTGTTACTACAAGAACTAAACAAACAAAAAAGTAATGAGATTGTGTTTTCTACTTAGAGAGTTTGCCTTCCTAAATGTTGGAATTTAATTTGACTTTCAAGATTCATCCATGAGTTCCAAAACAGAATATACCCACCATCGAAAAGATTGGATATAAAAATAGAGAAGTAAGAGTCACTTCATACATACCAATTTCATAAGATGCCTCACTTTAGACTCTAAAATGCCTTCGTAGTTCATACACATTAAAAAAAAAACATAGCATCCAGTAAAAATACAATTAAAAATAAATTGATTGAAATAGAAAAAGTATATATTTTGAGTTTACCAAACTTTACCATTTGTTGTGTGTAAGAGCATGAAAAAAAGTTGTGACTAAATCCAGAACATGATCAAAAGGGCAATATTACATATCTCACTATTTCAATTTCCATTATTATAATAACCCTAATTATTTAGTTGAGAAAACTTTTCTTCAATTCGATACAAAAAAGGCGAAATACCTGTCTCAGATCTTGGGACATTTTGGTATCTTTAGAATTCAACTTGGTTGATGCTTCTCTGCATCACACAAGCAGAAAATAATAGAATTTTCACATCCAATTTTGGGGGAAAAAAGGATATTATAAAAATAGGAAGCAAATGGAGTGGTTACTAGTAGAAGAAATTAAAGGATTCGTGGAAGACATCGTCGACGATGTTGAGAACTTTGTTAAGGAAGACTTGCGGATTTAGATAAGCGAATTGAAAACCATAAGCTCCACTTGTAGCGATGCGTTCCCTCGAACGTAGTTTGAAAGGAGCAAATAGTGGGGATTTAAAATGAGATTTGGGTTTGAGATTATGGGCATTTGAATATTTTAAGCGCCTCATATACCAACACGTAGAAGCTACGACGAACCACGATGAAGCCACGATGAACTCAAGTCACCGTGGTCCGCCACCAACCCGTTACCCTTCTACCATGATTGTCACTAACCATCGTGCCTCATCCCAAACAAAGAAGATGATTTGAATTTTAAAAAAATAAAAAGGAAGGAAGGGTGAAGCAAGAGACAAAACAAGGAGTAGAATGAATGGTGAAGTAGAGACAGAAAAATGAAAAGGAAGCAACAACGAAGGAGAAGAAAAAAAGAGAGAGAAAGAGGAAAAGGAAAAAAGGAGGAGAATGAAAAAATTGGAGCCTTCTCCTATAAGCCTCATACGCGTGTATCTAGAACATGCATAATTCTTCTCTCATTCATTTGTTCCCCACACGTGACATATCTGTGAAGGAAAACATTACACAAAAAAATGACACAGAAATTATCAATAAAATGAGCAGTGAAAAATTATTTACATAAATATATCATGTATTGATTGATATCTAAATTAAATCACATCAATTTACATATTTTAAATTAATATTTTCACAAAAGTAATATTTTAATAAATATTTAATATAAAATCTTACGTACACTAATCAACAAAAAACATTACACAAAAATATGACACATGAAAATTAACAGTGAAAAATTATTTACATAAATATATCATGTATTGATTGATATCTAAATTAAATCATATCAATTTACATATTTTAAATTAATATTATCACAAAAGTAATATTTTAATAAATATTTAATATAAAATCTTACGTACACTAATGAATAAAATGCTAGGATTAAACAAAATAACTCTAGTATGAAAAGAGGTGTAACTATTTTGAAGGTGTGAGCTACCTTAATAAAAGTTGGCATTCTACCAAAAATTTGACTATATTTTCTTTTCTTGTGCAACATTATATTCTAGTAAGATTGATTTGTGGTTGTTGAACATATTTTCTAAGGTGATATATCAATTTATGATAAGGCTTATTCAAAGTAATTTTTTTTTAAAAAATAAGTAAGTGAATGTGTATTTAATCTTAATTTAATAAAATATATTGAAATTTTAATTCATTAAATGATTTAAAAAATATATATTATTCCTTATTCATTTTAAAAAAAGACTGACTTTAAATTAAAAATTTTCATCAATTCATATATGTTTCTGAATTGGGCCTATTAAGTATTGGGTCCTAAAGGTTGAGCCCGATAACAGCCCACTCACGGTTGTTTCTGGAATTGGATTAACAGTTTAACATAGCGAATGCGAAGCGAAGTAAAGAAGGAAAATTTTATCTTTTCTCTCCTTCCTTCGGGTTGAAATACAGAAGAATCGGTAGAAAATTTGGTGATCGAAGATGAAAGTCCGTTCGGAGAGGGAAAGGACGAAAGTGGTGATTAGGATTTTGCCCCCATCCCTCACTCAGTCTGATCTCATCCAACACATCGATAATCACTTCGCTTCTCGCTACAATTGGTTCTGTTTCCGTCCCGGCAACAACAGGTTCCGATTTTCCTCTCTCTCTTTTCCTTTTCTTTTTTGAAAAAAAAATATTTTTTCTCATATTTATTAGTGATAGCATTTTGTAATTTGGGGTCATGTTGTTATGCTCTTAGTCGAGGTGTCACCTGCTTCAAGGATCCACAATTGTGCATCAGGAACCCTTTTTATGAATATTAGTGCGTTTCAAGAGAAATTGCGCAAAATAAAGCCAAATGGAATCCTTTATGTCTTTAAAAGACTTGTATAAGAGGATAGAAACCCTGATAAGGTTACTGATTCCTTTACAACGCTTTAATCAAGTCTACTTTTGGCCATCCAAGCTAACTCAAAAATAAGACAAAACCAAAATGAAATGCTATAGAACTCGTTCTATTTTTAGTACAAATAGTGCTCATGCTGCAGCTGTGTGGATAGTGACCCAACCTTGTTTTATTGACTTATCCTGCATCATTCGTAATTTTAGGGAGTTTAGATCATAATGATTTTATGAAGCTGTAGTTGTAGGTTTTTTGTCACTTTCTAATATAATGAATATCTATGATATAATTAGTTGTCAAATTATAGTTCCTTTTTCTTCTTCTTTTATCTGGAACAAAAACAAAACAATAGTTTCATATTGCTTAGCTCAGTGTAAGCTGAAGTTTTTATCTTTGAAATTGCAGTTTGTGCATATTATGTATGACTCCCCATATTGACTATGTTTTGTTATTTTCGGGTATGGCTGTGATTGTAAAGATATATTTTTTTGTTTTGTTTACGGAGCTTTCTTTTGAAATAATATTTGCAGTCACAAGCATCAGAAGTATTCCCGAGCATACATAGACTTCAAGTGTCCTGATGATGTTGTTGAGTTTGCTGAGTTCTTTGATGGACATGTTTTTGTTAACGAGAAAGGTAACTGACAACATGTATTTTGTTTGTTGCAATGTCACTCACTTCATGAATATCTGGTTGAGATTATTTATTGCTCTTTGTAATGGATCATGGTGTTTCATTATGCATATGCCATATGGAAAGGAACAAAGCTTTTAAATTATTTAGATCTGTGTAATGTTTTCTACTTAAGTCTTCACTTATTAAAGGGTTAGTGCTTATTGTAACCTTAATTGAATGTTTTCATGGCATAATTGATTTAGTGACTAGACTTACAAACTTTGTGCTGGTATTCTGTTTGTTTTATCTTTCTGTCTCTAAATTTTCATTATTTCTTAATCTTGAATGCTTTCATGCCATGCAAAACCTTAATGCCTGATATTCAATCAGGTTCCCAGCATAAAGCTATAGTTGAATATGCACCTTCTCAGCGTGTTCCAAAGCCAAGTACCAAAAAGGATGGTCGTGAAGGGACTATATATAAAGGTATCAATGTAATTGTAATTTGCGTTGTCTAAATGTATAAATGTCCTAATGCTAACTTGGGGCTTACAGCATGTGCTCTTTTCATTTATGATTATCATTTTTTTAATAAGGACAGATCCAGACTACCTTGAGTTCCTCAAATTCATTGCAAAGCCTCCTGAACATCTTCCTAGTGCAGAAATACAATTGGAAAGGAAAGAAGCTGAGCAAGCTGGTTAGTTATCACTTCACCAACTTTATTTGATTTACAGTTCATTAAAGTGATTAGTGAATTGATATTAAATATTAGAAAGAACATTCTAATCACTTCTGCACCCAACATTATGTTTTCACCCGTCATTTCATATGATATAATGATGTATGCTTTTCTTCATTGGTTCCCCTGTAAATGTGTTTTTAAGGATCTTAATATAAGGTTCTAGGTTAAATGAGTCCATGGGTAATTATCTGAAGACATATTTCAGTACCATTCTGTCTAATATTGTCTCCTACTTTCTAGGGCTTAACAAGGAAACACCTATTGTCACACCCCTGATGGAATATGTACGTCAGAAACATGCTGTTGACAGTGGTGCGCAGGTAATGATTCTGAGTCTTCTGAGCCTTTTTGCTTTTTCTTTTGTGTCATGTTTAGGTTCTCCTGCATGCATTTAATTCAGAGTTTATAGGTTTATTGATGAAAAGAAGGCTTTGTATTCATCTTCTTCTTTTTGTTTGTTTATACTGAGTCGGCTGTTAGATGTATAGTGTTATATCTTATTTTGGCGTGCATGTGCTTGATCAAAGAGAAATTTTAATATTGCATCTTTGGCTTGCGTGTGCTTTTACTAGACTGTCGCTGTATTTGAGTTTTGGTTTAAATCAAGATAATCTTAAAAGCTGAAGATTTAGAACAATTATATCTCAAAAGTTTAAGATATACATGGACCGTTTTTTACATTTCAAAGACAGCAATGTATGTTAAGGACTGCTACTAAGACTGGCTCATATTATGAAAGGCACGTAGGAGGAAGATTTAATGTATGCTCATAAAAAGTTTTGATGGAAGAGAGCACTGGAGGATAATGTAGGTGAAAAGTGCCACATGCTGTAATTTGATTAGTTAATATTATATAAAAATGATATTGATTTTACTTTATTAATTTTGCACGAACATGGTCTTCTTATTAATGTTATTTGAAAACTTTGTGCTTTGTAAACTGAGCCATAAAATGCAGAGCCACTTGATCCAAAGCTTTCAAATAGAATGAAGAAGGTGATACACGTCTATTTATCATGAGGATGGATCTCTTGGCTTTTGGAGTCTTAAAGAGACCTATGAATGTTGTGGGTCTGCATGTCTATTGTCTAATGGGCTAATGAGAATATGAAGTTTGAGTTGTGATTGTTGAGTTCAATAATTGAGCTGGAATTTGAATAAGAAAGTCTTTTGAAAACATCTTGTGCATTTGAGTTACAGTTACACTCCTTATTTATTCTTTAATTCCTTTTCATTTTACACCTAAAAGTTACTGCTAACTCTTCTTGAAGCTAGAACAATTTGGGGTTGTGATTCATGCTATAAGTGCCATATTTCCCTCTTGTCTAAACTCTAAATTCTTGAGGGATACGGTATACATAACATATTTGGATCATATTAGGGAAGTTTTCTAAATAAAATAGTTATATTTGAACAACTAAGAGAATGGGATTGGATTTCTAACCCAAGCTTGGGGTTATAACTGTTTCAAATTGTTTACAGGCTTTGTGTATTTTGTGCTTTTCAACTGGTTTTATTTTGGATTTCTGATGGTTTTGAGCATATGTACTTCATTTTTATTGCCCTTTGTTAGCTTGTTCACTAGACTTGGGTTCTTTCAGTGGGTGTGATGAGTTTTTATTGTATAAAAGTACGGAAAATGAACTACCTTAAAAAATTTGCAGCTTATCATATGCATCCTTCATTTGTTTTAACATATTACGCCTTTATATCAGTATGGCTTTTGACTTCCTCACCTGCTGGGTGAAATTATTCTGGTATTATATCTATTTAATTTATTAAATCACTAATAGATCTAAGTTAAAATGGTATTCCTGCTTGGGTATATGTTTTAACACATAATACTCTACATCTTATGCTTTTACTAATCAATGATAGGCTTCATCGGTGGTGGCAAAAGTTAGCAGAAGAGCTAGAGCTACTTTGCCAGGCAAGCCTAGCTCAGGCAATACTAAACAAGGCTCTGAAAAGAAAAAGGTAAGCCTTAGTAATTGAATGCATTTATATTATTGCTGGTGCTGTTGCATAATCACTTGACTTATTTTGAATGCCTTGACTTCATTGTCATAAAAAATGTAATTTTTCTGTTAATACAATAAATACAAGATAAACCATGCTGTTATTGTTTCCTAAGTAGCCTCGTAATCATAATTCTGTGTAGCATTTAATGTTCAATTATAGTGTTGATCTACTCAGTGGCTGAGCAAAGAATTTCTAGGCATCTTATTGATGCCTACAAACCAATCTGTTTACAAAGTGAAGTATATAGAAATGGTTAGATATGTGTTTAAGCATACATGTACTGGTCTGTTAGCTTTTATAGTACCTGTTCAGTTTTTTATCGTGAGGATAAAATTGTAAAAAATAATAATTCTGAACTCGTTATCTGTTTTACTACATTCATAGTTATCAATAGCGGCAAATAGCAAATGGCAGTGCTATCATGGTGGAGCGGCGTGTAGCGGGCCTCTGTCACTTCCAAAATTGCGTTGCATGTAAGTGTGTGGCCATAGCAGCCGCTAAATCACAGCATTGTGGCCTGAATAGCTGGAAGAGTGGCCGCTATTCTTCACAGAGATTGCAATCTGTTTTTCCCACACTTAATCGCACCTGTTTCTTTTTTTTTTTTTGTTTAAGGACTTTTTGGTCTCCTAGACCCATCGCATGCAGTGAGGCATTTTAGGGTTAGCAGCCTCTGTTTTTTCTTGCACAAACTCATCACACAGAGAGAACCATAGGGATTTCACTGACTTCAGTCCTAACAAACGCAGAGAGTCCACATAGCCCACCCTGTTTTGGCAAGTTCCCAGCAGCCTACACCTGTTTCGTACAGTTTCTTGCTGTGTTTCAGTCTCTGCACTCGGCATTTCTCGGCCTCTGTTTCCTGCCTTTTCCAACCAAGCCCACCTCTGTTTCGCAGCTTCTCCAGATTTGAGTACTTGGAGTTTTGAGCATGTGTGTATTAGAAATTATTTGCATTGTATCTGTTATGAGAGTATGAGACTAAGTAAGAAAAGAATTTACAGGCCATAACACAATTGTGTCAGGCAGTGATTTATATATATATAGTATAGTATACAGGGAGTAATTATGGGATATACAAAGACTAGAGTACCCTCACATATTTAACACTATTATTCTTAACACTCACCCTCAGGGTACTGGATAGTTAATAACGGCATTTCACGGCGCTAGAGCGCCGGTGCGGGGTGGAGCGGCATCTTGCCGCTACAGGAGCTCCATCGCAGAGCGTTTTACTGTCGTGCCAGTCGAGGCCAAGAAAGCAGCCTGAATAGCGGCGAGTTGCGATGCTATTCTTCAGAGATCGAAGTCTCTGCTTTCTTTTAATGAGATTTTTATCTTACACTTTTACCCTCACTTTAGCTCATCAAATTTCCATTTTGCCCTATCTTTAACTCACCAAATCTCTATTTTGCCCTCTCTTTAACTTATCAAATCTCTAGTTTACCCTCTCTTAAACTCAGTAAATCTCTATTTTACCCTTACCTAGTCCTACCTCTTCCATCGACTGAGATCACTTTCTTCTTCCTCGCACAAAAGCCATCGCAGAGACCCACCTTCTTCTTCTTCCTCGCACAAACCCATAGCACAGAGAGGGATTTTCGCAGCCTTCTGTACTCGCAAATGCAAGTTCTCAGCTTCTGTCCTCACAAATATAAGTTCAAAGCCTTTGGTCCTTACTCCTCACAAATGCAAGTCCCCATCCCTGTTTTAGTTTCATCCCAGTAGCGCCCACTCCTGTTTCAACAAGTTCCCAGCAGGCTACACCTGTTTCGCACTCTCTGCACTCTGTTTTGGCAAGTTCCCAGCATCCCACACCTGTTTCATGTAACTTCTTGCTCTGTTTTGCACTCTCTGCACTTTGTTTTCCTTAGGTTCCTTGACTTTTTGTTGTTATTAACTTGTTAATTATGCCTTAGATTGATGGTGATTGTGTGTCTAGACTATGACCTTTGATTACTAATGATGAGTATGTCTTTAATTTTGGGTATTTTTTTATTTATTTTTGAGTATTTATATGTTCAGTATAAATTATTTATATTGTATCCTTAATCTTCAGTATAGTTGCCAATTGGCCATCCCGCTATCCGCTATATGCTATATTGCTATAGCGTTTTTGGGGCCGGCCGCTCTGTGCCGCTATTCGGGATTGAATACCTTGATAGATATCAATCATGCCCGGCTTGTTACATATAGCATTCACTTTATTCCCTACTAAGGCCTTAGTAAATATTTCAGCTAACTAATCTCCAGTTCGAACATGTTTTAACAAAATTAGTCCCTGTTGTCACACCATGTGTCCATAGGATGAGAGATTCCAACACCTAGTTCCTTTAGTAAATGAGATATCCATATAAGTTCACTAGTCACTTGAGCCATTGCCCTATACTTAGATTCAGCACTAGAGCGAGAAACAACACTTTGCTTCTTGCTTTTCCAAGATACTTAGATTCACCTAATTCGTATTCATCTCAGTATTATGCTAATTCGAGAGCTTCCTATTACAATGGCTGTGGTGATCACTATGGTAATCAGTCTAGAGGGCATGGTACTGGTAGATTTGGTTCAAACTATAGGAACAACATAGTTTGTCAAGTGTGTCGCAAGCCAGGACATGAAGCATCAGTGTGCTACTACTGCTGTGATCACACCTTTGTTCCTTCAGTTCCTACAGGTTCCTATCAGCTGGGACAAGTCTCTTATACTGCTCCCTATGCATCTCAGTTGTTTCAACCTACAACTCCAGCTGGATTCAATCCATTTCAGTTGCAGGACTCTACCTCATGTGGACTAGCAAGACGTTTCTTCTGGTTCTACTTTACCTAATTGTACTGCTGTATCTTCTTTCATTACTACTGTACCTTCTGTAACTTCAGTTGTTTCTTCCCATATATCATCCCCTATGGTTGATGTTCCCACTTCCTATGCTCTTTGGCACTGTAGGCTAGGTAACCCCCACTCTTGGGTTGTCACAAAGGTGTCACAATCATGTAATATACCCATCTCAGTGGTTTCAACCTACAACTCCTGCTGGATTCAATCCATTTCAGTTGCAGGACTCTACCTCATGTGGACTGGCAAGACGTTTCTTCTGGTTCTACTTTACCTAATTGTACTGCTGTATCTTCTTTCATTACTACTGTACCTTCTGTAACTTCAGTTGTTTCTTCACATATATCATCCCCTATGGTTGATGTTCCCACTTCCTATGCTCTTTGGCACTGTAGGCTAGGTCACCCCCACTCTTGGGTTGTCACAAAGGTGTTACAATCATGTAATATACCCATCCTCAATAAAACTGTTAGATTTCTGTTCTGCATGCTGTCTTGGAAAATCTCATTGTTCACCTTCAAATTCCTCTACTGCTGTTTACAATGAGCCACTTGAATTGATATTTGGTGATCTTTGGGGCCATGTCCCCATTCTATCCTCTTGTGGTATTACATCACCTTTGTTGATGTGCGCTAAATATACATGGCTCTACTTGATTAAACTTAAATCCGAGGCCCTTACTATTTTTAAACAAGTTCATAAACATGGTAGAACTGCAATTTAATAAAAAGATTAAGGCTGTCCAAACTGATTGGGGTGGTGAATTCAGACCCTTTTCCAAGTTTCTTGCTGATTAGGCATCCAACATAGTCTCATTTGTCCCCATACTTACCATCAAAATGGTTGTGTTGAACGAATACATAGGCAGATTGTAGATATGGGCCTCACCTTACTTGCTCAAGCCTCCTTACCTCTTAAGTACTGGGATCATGCCTTTCTCACTTCTGTCTACCTTATCAATAGATTGCCTACTGCCTCACTTAATTTTCAAATTCCTTTTACCAAGCTGTTTCACACTTATCCATACTACACATTCCTTAAAGTGTTTGGCTTTGCATGTTATCCCTGTTTGAGGCCTTACAATCATCACAAGCTTGATTTCAGGACTAGCGAATGCACCTTTTTAGGCTATTCTTCTAGTCATAAAGGGTACAAGTTTTTGTCTTCTGATGGTCGCATCTATGTCTCCAAGGATGTCCTTTTTAATGAATTCAGGTTTCCCTTTTCCCTATCCTCCAAATCAGCTGACTCATTCTTTTCCTCATCTTCTCATATCTCAACTACTCTTCCTCTTGTTCCTACTACTGGCAGTTCTGTCCAGTCTTCTTCCTCCTCTTCACAGCACTCTTCTCATTCTGCATCATCCTCTTCCTCTACTCTTCCATCTTTCTCAACTGATTCTCCTGCTATTTCTCATTCCGCTCCTTCTGAGACTGTTAGACCTGCTATTATTGTTTCCACTTCTGCCACCTCATCTACTTCATCATCTACCTCTCTCATTAGCTCATTCACATGATTCCTTCCCTCCTACACCTTCCTCACCTTCCTCTTCACCTCAGCCCCTGACCAGGGTTATTCCTCAGTCTGTCCATCCTATGCAGACCAGATCCAAATCTGGAATCTCTAAACCAAGAATCTTATCCACCTTGTTACTCACTCATCTAGAACCTGCCAATGTTGGACCGCCTTTGTCCAGCCCTCAATGGAAGGATGCTATGACTTTTGAATATGATGCTGTAATTCATAATCAAACTTGGACTTTGGTACCTCTTCCACCCAACAAAACAGCCATTGGCCGCAAATGGGTGTTCCAAGTCAAAGAAAATCTGGATGGCTCTATCAATTAGTATAAAGCCCGGGTAGTTGGCTAAAGGTTTTCATCAGCAGCTTGGCTTTGATTACACCGGACATTCTCTCCTATGGTCAAACTAGTTGCTGTCCATGTTATACTCACACTTGCTCTCAGTCATCATTGGCCTATTCAGCAGCTGGATGTGAATAACGCCTTCCTCAATGGGTTTCTCCAAGAAGAAGTGTACATGATACAGCCCCCTGGGTTTGAACATGCCAACAAAATCCTGGTTTGCAAGCTGAACAAGGCTATCTATGGCCTAAAACAGGCTCCCAGGGCATGGTTTGAAGGATTAGCCCACACTCTCCATACTCTTGTCTTCCAGTCCAGCAAGTGTGACCCCTCTCTCTTTGTCCAATTTGGAGCTCAGCAGTCAGCACTGCCTGTATGTGCTTGTCTATGTAGATGATATTCTTAGAATTTGAAAAATATGAACACGGTATATTATTTTCATCAGTAACAGAATGTTTACAACCAAGATTATATAGAGGTAGCTGCTATACATTAAAAACTAGTCCCTTGAAAATAAGTAACAAATTAATAGAACACTAAAAACCGTGGGAACATTGTCCACATAGGCCACCGTCCAACACCACCGTCCAACACTCCCCCTCAAGCTGGTGAATATGCATTCTCCATTCCCAGTTTGGATACAATCATCTGAAATGTTGGACTCTTCAACCCTTTTGCAAGTACATTAGCAAGCTAACCTTGTATAGATACATAGGGTGTACAAATTAAACCACTCTAGTTTTTCTTTGATAAATGTCTGTCAAACTCAATATGCTTTGTTCGATCATGCTGTACCACATTATGAGCTATGTTGATTACAGACTTGTTATCACAATAAAGTCTCATCGGACCATCCCACTTGATCTTCAGATCTTCAAGAATAATCTTTAACCATGGTAGCTCACACACACCTTGAGCCATAGCTCTGAATTCTACCTCCGCACTGGATTGTGCTACCACATTCTGTTCTTTACTTCTCTAAGTCACCAAATTTCCACCAAGAAAAGTATAATATCCTGTAGTTGATCTTCTATCCACTGGTGATCCAGCATAATCCGCATCAGTGTATGCCTCGAGTACCACACCTCCATTTCTCTTAAATAAAATGCCTTTTCCTGGTGTTCCTTTAAGGTACTGTAATACTCGATATGCTGCTTGCAAATGAGATTCTTTTGGACTGTGCATGAATTGGCTAATCACATTAACTGCATATGCAATATCCGACCGTGTGTGGGATAGATAAATAAGTCTTCCCACCATACGTTGATACATTTCTCTGTCAACTGCAGCATCTTCTTCTGCCTGTCCAAGTTTCATATTGGGATCTATAGGAGTACTTGCCAGTTTGCATATTGTATGACCTGTTTCTTTTAGGAGATCCATAACATACTTTTATGGGAGATGAATATACCTTTCCTAGATTGAGCAACCTCAATTCTAAGAAAGTATTTTAACCTTCCTAATGCTTTAATTTCCAGTTCCTTAGCTAAGCACTGACTCAAAATATGTTTCTCCTTAGCATCATCTCCTGTTACTATTATGTCATCAACATACACTAAGAGAGCTGTGACTCCCCCTGAAGGAGAGTGTTTAACAAACAGTGTGTGATCTCCTTGGCTTTGTTTGTAACCCATAGTCAACATAATTCTAGCAAACCTTCCAAACCACGCTCGCGGTGATTGCTTGAGGCCATATAAGGCCTTTTCAACTTACACACAGTAATGGCATGCAAATTCCTCCCATATCCTGGTGGGACCTCCATGCAGACTTTTTCTTCGAGATCTCCATGTAAGAAAGCATTTTTGACATTAAACTGCTGTAAATCCCAACCATAATTAGTTGCCAATGCCAATAATACTCAAACTGTGTTCATCTTTGCAACTGGTGCAAAAGTCTCTTGGTAATCAATTCCATAAGTTTGGGTATACCCTTTGGCAACTAATCGTACCTTATACCTCTCTATGGATCTATCTGCTCTATATTTCACAATGTACACCCATTTATAGGCCACAATTTTCTTTCTTACTGGTAACTGCACTAGCTCCCAGGTTTTATTCTTTTCCAATGCCTCCATCTCATCATTCATGGCTTGTTTCCATTTTCCATTGGACAAGGCCTCGGGTAGGGTGGTAGGGATGGCAATGGTATTTAGGCTTATAAAGAAGGCTTTATGGGATGGTGAAAAATTATAAAAGGACAAGAAGTGTGAAAGGTATAGTGGCCGTTTTGTGCATTCTCTAGTTCCTTTTCTAATGGCTATAGGCAGAATTGGGTCACTACTATCCATATGAAATTTAGTTTCGTCGTGCAGTAAAGGGTTAGATACTATTACCTCATTCGAAGGCTCCGAGTTGGACCCTTGGGCCTGCACAGGTTCAGGAACAACCATCTTCCTTCTTGTGAACACCTTGCCTTTGCCATACCTTATATTCTCAAGAGCAGACTTAGTTACTGGGTTAGAAATGGTTTTGGACACAGGTTCTGACACAGGTTTAGCAGTGACTTTAGGAGGAGGATTAGGGACAACAGGAAGGTCATGAGAAGGACCATTAGACACAGGAAGTAAGGACAAGTCAAGCAAGAAATCTTCCTTATCTTCCCTCATTGACTTCTCCCCCTGAAGATAAGGATGGGAAAAATAGGATTCTTTTTCACTGAATGTAACATTCCTAGAGACATAAAATTTTCTAGATGGAGGGTGATAACACTTGTACCCTTTCTAGGTCGAAGAATAGCCCAAAAAGATATATTTTAGAGCCCTCAGATCGAGTTTCCCCCAATTTGGACTATGAACATAGACAAAAGATACACATCCAAAAATTTTAGGGACCAGATTATTGGAAGTTTGCAAATCAGGGTAGAAAGTAGAGAGGATATCCATAGGACTTTTGAACCCCAAGACTTTAGTGGGCAAGCGATTTATAAGATGATTAGCTGTCAGAACAGCTTCCCCCCAGAAGGACTTGGGGACATTTCTCTGAAACAATAAGGCTCGGGTTTTTCAAGAAGATGACCATTTTTTCGTTCTGCTAACCCATTTTGTTGTGGGGTATGAACATAGGATGATTCATGGATTATTCCTTCTTTCTGAAAAAATTGCATAAGAGTCTGATTAAAATAGTCCTTAGCATTATCGAACTTGAATTGTTTAATGCCCACCCCAAATTGATTTTTAATCATGGAACAAAAATTTAGGAGAACAGTACTAATATCAGACTTGTGTTTGAGCAAAAAAATTCAGGTAACACGAGTACAATCATCAATAAAAGGTACAAACCATCTTGCCCCAAAGACACTGGGAATGGAAGAGGGACCCCAAACATCACTGTGAATTAGAGAAAAAGGAACAAAACTTCTTGTATTACTAATTGGAAAACTGACACACTTATGTTTGTCAAGTTCACATACTTCACAATGAAATTGTTTCACATCAAGACCTTTAAACAAAGAAGGAAAAAGACTCTTAACAATAAAAAATGATGGATGGCCTAATCTACGGTGAACAAGCCAAAATTTGCCTTTTTTGGTTAAAAGAAGTTTTGAGGTAAAAGAATATGGGTGTCCAAGCCCGCTCGTGGTCCTGTTTACATGACAAGGTGCTTCAAGGAGGTAGAGGCTATCCTGCCCCCTAGCACGTTCAATCATCTTCCTCGAATCCTTGTTCTGAAAAACACAATGATCATTGTAAAAAGCCACTTTGCAAGATAAATCTTTAATTAATTTCTGAATAGAAATCAGATTTGAGGACAGTTTAGGGACATGAAAGACATTGTTTAAGGCCACTAGCGGGCTTAGTTGGACTTCTCCTACACCAGCTACAGTGATCAAGAAACCAGCTACAGTGATCAAGAAACCATCAACGGTGGATATTTTCTTATTACTTGGGCATGGAGAATAAGTGGAAAGTACAGTGGGGTTGTTGGTCATATGGTCTGTGGCTCCTGAATCCATAATCTAGGAGTTAGTTAAAATTGTACTCGAGACATTGAATCCAACAGAAAAAGGTAACTTACCTGAATAAGTCAAAGAACAAGTACCTGAGAGCTTTTCAAGGCTCTGTAGAGAGACATTTGAAATCTCACCTTCGATTGACATCGTGAAAGACATAATAGAACCGCTGGAGTAAGAGAGTCAAGGCAGAACTGTAAAAGATGTTGGAGAAGATGAACCCGCTATGTTTAGCTTTGGGTTGGAGTTTCGAGTACTGAAACAGACGTAGGGTTTGCCAACGAGTTGAACGGAACAAATGGCGTCGCTCTCTGGTGACCGGAAGGTGGCGCGTGACTCCCATGCGCCGAGAACTCCAAATGCTTGTGGCGGCGCGTGATAGGGTCTCTGGCGGTGGCGCTCACGTGGATGGCCGGTCGGAGGTCTCTGAGTCACCTTTGTGGCCTTTGACGAATGATCAGCTATGAAGGTTGGTTGGCAATGAAGGCCGGTTGTGACGCTGGACAAGAACTATTCGGGTTTCTGGGTGGCCAAAAAAAGAATCTTCAGCGAAAAAAGGGGCAATGAAGGTCAAAAAACAGATATTGGTTGGCAATGAAGGCCGACCGGAAAAAAGGTTCAGTGGAAAATAGAGACAGTCCTAGATTGGAACCGTTCTGATACCATATTAGAATTTGAAAAATATGAACACGGTATATTGTTTTCATCAGTAACAGAATGTTTACAACGAAGATTATATAGAGGCAGCTGCTGTACATTAAAAACTAGTCCCTAGAAAATAAGCAACAAATTAACAGAACACTAAAAATAATGTCTACACTAAAACCTGTGGGAACACCGTCCATAGAGGCCATCGTCTAACACGACTGTCCAACAAATATTATTGTCACAGGCAGCTCATCTGTCTTTGATATTCAGCAACTTATCAGTAAGTTGAACACTATTTTTGCATTGAAACAACTGGGTAGTGGGTACCTTGGACTACTTTTTGGGTATAGAGGTTTAAATATCTTGCCAATGGATCCTTACTTTTCACTCAGACTAAATATATCATAGATCTACTGACTAAGGCTCATATGACTGATGCTAAAGGAATCAATACTCCTATAGTAGGATGGCTGCAAAATATCTAAATTTGGCAGCAACTATGTTGAGGATCCTCACCTTTACAGGTCCATTGTAGGTGCCTTGCAGTATGCTATAATCACAAGACCTGAGATTTCCTAGTGTTAATAAGGTCTTCCAGTTCCTATCTCAGCCCTTTGAGGAGCATTGGAAAGCAGTTAAACGAATTCTAAGTTTCCTTAAGGGCACTCTCACTCATGGGCTTCTACTGCAACTTGCTATTGGCATCAAAACACTCACTCTTCAGGCTTCTTGTGATGCTGACTGGGCATCTGATCTAGATGATCGCTAATCAACGTCCGGTTCATGTGTTTAGGCCTGTTAGAAGATATTATGTTATTAGTCTTGGTGTTAGTGGGCTTGGGCTTATACGCCTAAGTATTAGCATAAATAAGAGTACTAGGTTATGGAATTGTATCACATCTCATCCTATCAATAATATATTAAGTGTTTCAGTGTTAGCCATTTTCCCTGTTTTCCTTCTCTCTAAACCCTAATCCTATAATTCTTCAACATGAGATTAGAGCGGTACCATCCACCTCGAGAAAGTTTCTCTGTTCCGCTGTTTCGAGTTCATTGAACTCATTTGTATATTCCCCTTTATAGTTTTTGTCTTATTTTTCTTTACTTGATAGCTTAATTTGGAAAAAAAAAAAGAGAAAAAAAGAAAAGAAGAAAATAGAAACAGTATCCTGAGTCACAGTTCAAGTTAGGGCAGCCACCCTTGTGGCTGCTGTCTGATTTCTCAGGCAACCGGCATGGGCTCGCGAGCGACAAACTTGGCGGAGGGTCGGAGGAAATATTTGACAGTTGGCGGGAGCTAGGTCGAGGGTTTCATGCTCGGACCACAGGCTGTTTGGAGTGCCCTCGTCGTCTTGGTGTTGTGGGAGGCCATCGGTTGCAGATTCCGGCCTAGACAAGTGCGTGCGGTGGTTAGGGAGACTCGTCGGCAACTACAAGTCTGGCAACATCTCCAGCGTGGTAGTTTAAGCTGCTCTAGGTGTGTTTTGGTGCTGTTTAGTGCGATCTGATGTGATTTGGTGCATGGCGTGGTGTTTCAAGCTGCATGAAGGTGTTTGCAGGTGTTGTTCTGAGGTGCACAAGTGACCAGAGACCCTTTTTGGTGAGTTTGTTGGTTGTTGATGACCGGAGTTCCAGTGAAACTTCTAGCAAACTGCATTTTAGGTCTGATTTTTGGGTTTTCTGCCTAGCTTTTTAGTCTCTCTTGGCTGGTTTCTTTGATGGTTAGGTGAAGCGGGTTAGGTTGGACACTGGCTGAGGGTATGTTTGCTCATCTCTTGTTGGAAAGAGTGGCTGGGTTCTGAATTTGTGCAGTGTTGATGTAGAGATTAATTTGTCCTTGCTTGTGTTTGGCTTCACGGTCTAGAAAATGGTGATTTGAAGGTGTTGAATATGTTATGCAAGTTGGGACGTGTTGTGACATGGGTGGTGATAGTTTTGATTTTGCGACCTACGAGTTTTTCGACGAACTGATTCAGTGGGAGATTGGTTTTGGCTTCCCATTGATGGCTTCGTAATGATGTTGCAATACATGGCGTGACAGATTTGTGTTGTGGAGATTGCAAAGTGGAGATTTCAGAGGCTTATGTTCAGTGATGGTCTCTGGTTTGACTAGAGGAGATTCTAGTAAGATGATTCAGGCTTGAGTTTCTACTGTTGTAGTGTTTTGTGACCATTGGCTCTTCCTCCCTCTTCTTTTCTTCTATGCATGGCCAAGGGTGTTGTGGGTTGGTTCCCTCTTTTCTTCTATGCGCAGCCAAGGGTGCCGTGGGTAGTGTTTCTGGCTACCGGGTGTGTCGTAGCTGGCCAGCAAGGTGCAACCAAGGATGTCGTAGGTCTGGGAGCAGGAGTCGTTCCAGTAACTTGTGGTTTTGGCCAGCCAGAAAGGTGTGACAAAGGGTGTTATAGGTTTGGGAGCAAGAGTTTCCCAGTTTCTCTTCTCTTCTTTGTTCGATCTCCTTGATGTGGTTGCAGTCTTGGTATGTTTAAGCTTGGAGGAAAAGGTCGCCCATTTGGTGTAGTCGCCTATGGGAGAGACAAGGAGCCACCAATGAGGTGTAGCTGCCCCCTGAGATATTAAAGGAAAGGGCTGCCCATTAGATGAAGTCGCCCCAAGGTAGTTAGTCTATCCTAGTAGGAAAGGGCTATCAACGAGGTGGAGTCGCCTTGGATGTGAACAATGTCTCTCTTCTTCTTGGTGATAGCATCGTTTGAGGAGGAACATCGAAGCTAGCTCGTCATTGCTGATCGCATTTGGGTGGCTAGTGGTGCCACATTTGGCTGCAACCGAAGCGGTGCACTTGTGGAGTTCACGTTGATGGTGTGTGGTAGCGTTTGGTTGGTGGCAATGGTCTGGGTGGTATAATACTCGACTTAGTGTTTCGGAGATTCGGTTGGAGGTCATTACTAGGTGGTACCTGGCTTAGTATTTCGGAGACCAGTTTGGAGGTTGAGGTGGCCATTGAGGAGAAAGGTCAAAGATTCCAAAATTGGTCTCATTTGCTTGGGATGTGTGCTGAGGAGAAGCAAGGAGCTATCTGCCAAGGATGTTGCCAAGGCATTGTTGTTTAGGGGGAGCACTAGTTTCTTTAGTTATTTGTTGAGATCGGTTGAGTTTTAAATGTTGGTGATGTTCTTTGTTTTCAGTTTATGCCTTTATGGGTTTTCTACTTGTAACAAGCTTAAGTTTAGTAAGCTTAAGCTTGAGGGGGAGTGTTAGAAGATATTATTAGTCTTAGTGTTAATGGGCTTGGGCTTATACACCTAAGTATTAGTATAAAACTTAAATAGGAGTACTAGGTTATGGAATTGTATCACATCTCATCTTATTAATAATATATTAAGTGTTTTAGTGTTAGCCGTTTTCCCTCTTTTCCTTCTCTCTATACCCTAATCCTATAATTCTTCAACTTTGTCCTAACCTAGTATCTTGGTGGTCAAAGAAACAGCCATTGGTTGTCAGATCCAGACTGAAGCTGAATATAGAAGCCTGGCTAACACTGCTTTTGAATTGCTTTGGATTCAGTCTCTTCTCAGATAATTCAGTTTCAGTCCCTCCTCCATGATTCACTATGACAATCTCAGTACAGTACTACTCTCTCACAACCCTGTGCTACACTCACGGACTAAACACATGGAGCTGGACCTTTTCTTTGTAAGAGAAAAGGTCATTAACAAAAGCCTAATCGTCTTCCACATCCCTGCACAGGATCAAAGGCTCTGTCTAATTTGAGATTTTGTACACTATGGGACAAACTCAGGGTGTTTGATCAGTATGCTCTACTGCACTCACCGAGTTTGAGGGGGACAGATTAGAGTTTGTAGCAATGTGTTGCTTATGAGATGCTGATGTGTCCATACAATTAGGCGCAAGTTATGTTTCAGTTAGCTGTTAGTTGTTGAGCTTCTACAGTGTTCTAGAGACATGTATATGTACCAGAACCTGATTGGTTTCTATTCAGTTATGACAGTTACAGTTTTCAGATATAGATTCTCTCTCTCTCTCTCTCTCTCTCTCTCTCTCTTTCCCCCACTCTTTCTCACATTTTCTGAATTCATGGATTCTAATAGAAGGCAATTGTTGAATATTGCTTGATAAAGGACCAAGGTGCTTAGTTTTTACTGTGTGTAACATTTGAAAACGCTATGCTTTCAAGCTTCTGTTTTTTTAATAAATGTGCTTGTGCAACTATAAATCAATTAGAAATCCTTCAATATAAATATTAACTTTCTTCAGAGTATTTTCCTTGCATTTTAACTTTTTGGTTTTTCAAGCTAATGGTTTTGTAGATTTTTGGTTTTTGGCTCGTGTCTGAGTAGTGTGATTTCTCCTATTGTTGATATTCTATTTATGCTTGCAAAAGAACAATGGGTTGTGTCACCTAATGAAAATTGGTTTTGATTGTCAGTATGTTCAGAAGGACAATGCCAAGAGTGCCAGTCGGAAAGAGTCAAAGGACAAGTCAGCCTTCATTGTGGTCCCCCGGCGAGATGATCATTCAGCTGCATCAAGTATAAAAGGAATTTCTGAAATTGAAACTTGTAATTCAACTTTTTTGCCTTTAGATTTTGTCAGATTAGCTTTTTCTTGTGAATGCCTCTGGTATAGTTATTCCGCATCACCTCATACAATGTTTTATTATCTACTTTCACTGCGTGACCAGAATGCCAAGTTCTGTGTCCTCTATTTTCCCTTTATTAATATGTGTAATTTGCATTTAGCTGCTTCCATATTTGAAGTAAATATGTCTCTTATGCAGCGTGGACTAAAACAAAAGCCTCATTCTTATATATGCAAATCCTATAGAAAAAGAAAATAGAATGACTTCAGCTTTTGTCTCTGCAATATCTTCCAACTCATAATCATATTTGTTCATCACTTATGGTTTAGTTCCCACTCCCAGATTGTACTTATAAAATGCTGTATGATTGGCATGATGTCTTAATTAGTAAATGGGCTGTATCTCTTAAGCAGTGAATTTGTTATTGATTTGCTTTAATGTAATTGAATATCAGGTTAAAAAATATTGCATATCTTAAAAAATGCATGGACTATCCAACAAGATGGACTAATTTGTTGATGAAGACAATATATGATATTTGAATTTAGACATGTGTGAAAGATGTTAAAAAAACATGTAAAATCATTACCTGTTTGGAAATTTATTGGACGTATATTTTTTTTAATTTATAGAAAAAGAAGTAATGTTGAGGAGAAAATAAGTAATAAGTACACCTGGGGTGAGGACAAGGTGTCTTCAACATCTCAAAGTACTAAAACTTCAGAACAAAAGAAACAGAGGAACCTAGGAGTGTAGGTGGGCTGCCTAATCCCTTTACATATTTGGAGATAGCAGCACCCTGGAAAGAGCCACGGCAGAACGCAATAGGGACTAAGAACAAAACCCTATCCCAAGGCAAAGTTAAAGACAAGGAGATACACTTAAATATTTGTTAAGCTCCATCCAAATGCACCAAATAATAGCAATGTTTGCACAAACTCTCCTTAATTTTGCCAAACCTTTAAACTGAACCAGCAAAAAATGCTCTAAAGTAAAGGGACATCCAGTGCTAATAAAAATCCCAATAAGGTTGCTCCAAAGAAAGGTACTTCCTTGTAGTATAAAAATATGTGTAATGTTTCTGAACCTGAATTGCATAAAACACACATGTCCGGGTAAAGAGCAGTGTGGGACCTGTGAGTCTGTAGCAAAACATTTGTGTTGATCCTGTTAAGAACTGCTGTCCAAACAAAGGACTTAACCTCAGAGCTTTGGATTCCAAATAGGTTTTCAAGTTTCAACCCACTTACTCTAGTAGGAGCGAAAGGAATTGTAACTCACTAACCTCTCTATCACTCAAGTTTCAACAAAAATGAAAATCCCAATTTAAATGAGAACCTTGGGTAGAATAGAAATTTTTTAGAGGAATTATGTGGGGTAGAAAGATTATAGGGATGATGAATGGAAGGAGACATCGTCCACCTTGATGTCCTCCTAAAACTTTGTTACAAGAGCTATCTCCCAACCACTTGTCTGAAAGAAGTATATCTCTAAGATTTTTTGGTACATATCTCTTAGAGATTAACTTCCAGCAACTAGCATGAGAAGTGGTGATCACGAGATTGGTGTCCCACCTGTTCTGATATAAACCATACTTTCTCTGAATAACTTGATCCTATAAAGAGGTGCTCTCTAAAGGAAAACACTGTAGCAATATTTTTAGTCACCACTTTTCCAAGACACATCCCTGCTTCACATTTAGGCTGGCATCACAAACCCTAACAAACAAGATGGTCTCTTTTCAAATCGCCTGCCAGAAATCCCTCATAATTTTCTTTATCATTTGAGTCACTCCCTTCAGAGTACAAAAGAGTGAGAGATAACACGGGCATGCTGCACAAACAAGTTTTAGTAAGAGTAATCCATCCACCAAAGTAGTAGTAAGCACCTTTCCAAGTGTCCAAATGTTTAAAAATATTATTAATGACAGGATCACCAGAAAAGAATTATCTCTAGTATTACCACCAAAGAGAAGTAATTGAGGTCCTCTTTGAAAAGTTTGACAGCCAGCCTGAGAGACGTAAGAGTTGAGAATTTGGGTGGAGAGTTAATTTGTTAATGATCAAAAGCAAGAGGAGAGTAGTGTTTCTTTCATTTCTATGACTAAATTATTGTTGGATAAGCATATGCACACATGAAAACTAGCATCCTTTTAATTTGAGTATGCAAACAGGAAATATTTTTATATCTATTTTTTTGAAGGATCTGGATTCCTTGCAGTGACACTTTCTCTCTCTCTCTCTCTCTCTCTAAAGTTGGTGGATCTGATATTTGATAATCTGGTGGAACACACCCACTTTTAGAGAGAGAAACAAAAACAGCATGCCTGCTGTTTAGAGCTAAGATTAGCTATGGATCCAAATTTAATTTCCGAATTGTTTTGAAGATTAAGCAATAGTAAATATGTGCTTAAGTTTCTTACCAAATATAATTTATTCAGCTGATAAATATTTCGGTTTTCTTATTTGTGATTGATGAATATGCAGTGCATGGCATTGAAGGTCCCATTTCTGGAATCCCACTGACTTCTGACTCAGGAAAGAAAAAAATCCTTCTTCTGAAAGGAAAACAGCGGGAAATTCCCAATGTAGGTTTCGTTTCTTTTCAACGATACCTTGCTTGTCTCCATTTTGCTTGCTTTTATTAATCATATTAATATCTCTTATTTCCTTCTAATAAGATTTTGCTGTTCATAAAAAACAAGAAGGGAAAAAAATCTCAAAAAGTGTATTTTTCTCCCTCTCTATATAAGGTTTATATGAGTTAGTCTGTGTTTTTGTGGACTTCAGAATTTTCTTTTTCTGGTCAGAACTCAGAAGTAATTTGAGTGTTACTTCTCCCTTAAAGTTAGTTTGGAGATGTCAAATCCAGCAAATGTACTTTAGACCCCCACCCAAACATCAATGAATCACTGTAAATTTGTGATTATGAACAATTTTATAGAACTTTCAGGCCACTGAGGGTATGGTAAAACAACAAAATGTACAATCTGGGAATTCTCCTGTCTCAACTACTGTAAAACAGAACCACAGGCGTGAAACTAGTGGAAGGTTGATTAGGAGCATACTTCTAAATAATGAAGCTCGTCAAGGTCAGTCTGCAACTGCTACACAACATAAGATTCAAATCTTAAGTTCTGAGAATGGGAAGCGGCCACCTCGTCCTTTTGGTGCAAAGTCTGGGTTAAATGATCTTGTCTCTAATCATGATGCCGGCCAAGTTAATTCTGAAGGGGATTCTAAAAGGGCTTTGGATGAAAAGTTTGTAAAAAGGGATCTGCATGGTTTGGGTAGTGTTGGTGAGAAAACAGAAAAACGTACAAGAAACAAGGATAGACCTGATCGTGGTGTTTGGACACCTCTTCGTCGTTCTGATTTTTCACATACTGGTAATGAGCACTCATCATCCTCATTGGTGCAGCCTACTCTGTCAAATCCTGAATCACTTGAAGGTATGACCACTGACTAGGCAATGAGTTGTTTATAAACAAAACAGTTGATATATTTTCTCCAATATTTAGTATGAAATCATTGCCCTACCTGAAATTTCAACATAAAGCTGAGTGATTAAAATTCATTGTCTGCTGGTGATTTTCTAGTCTCGGCAGGAGAAGTAAAAGAAAACGTTCCTTCTGGAAACAGGAGTGCGGAATTTTTAGCTTCTGCAGGTGGACGTAGCAATTCCTTTGTTGAGAATGGTTGGTGTTTCTTTACTGATTATGACTAATAAATGAAATACTCATAATATACACATTAGAATGTATTTGTATTGATTCTAACGGAAATATGTTTCAACCAAACTTTTGAGCTCTCAAGGTTCTCAAAGAAATTTCACTCGCCGAGGAGCTTCCCATATAGTTAAGGACGATGGTGCAGTCAGTTTGAGTGAAGGGAAACCTTCCAAGAAAGGTGTTGTTGGGCATAGTGCTCATGAGGTATACATTTCAAAACTGATGTATTTTATCATGCCTCTTTGCTTGATTCACCATGTAAAATGCTTATTGTTTCTGCAGAAACAAGTCTGGGTTCAAAAATCATCTTCAGGTTCTTAAAATATCAGTGGTAAGTCCTTACTCATTTGGATCTGATAGAAACTGGTAATCTAGAATTGAATTTACTGAATAGAATCTGAATTGTATAGAAGAATGCTCTGTGGAAGATGTTTCCAAACAGAGAAAAGATACAGAAAACGTTTAGAGAAAGAATACGATAGAGAGGGAGAAAGAAAGAATGCCCAGCCAAGAATCCGAGAGCTTGGTCTCTCCAGTCCAATCCCAACTAATTTCCTAACCGTTTTCTCCTCGCTGTTCTCTATTTATTCTAACTAATCTACAGCTGGCCCAATAGGCAGCTGTCTCATCTTCTCTGGTAAACCTTTCTAATAGGGGGTCTAACAATACTCCCCCCAAAAAGTCACCTTGTCCTCAAGGTGAAAAGAGGGAAACTGAGACATAATCGTCTCATAAGGCTCCCAAGTAGCCTCAAAATCTGGAAGCCCCTGCCACTGTATCAGAACTTCAGCTGTGCCCGCAGGGGTGTTTCTGACCGCTTGGACTGCTGCTGGAAAAACCTGTAGTTCCAATTCATCAGAGAGCATAGTTGGAAGAGGTTGAGGTGTGGCAGAAGGAGAAAGAGCCTTCTTCAACAATGAAGCATGAAAAACAGGATGGATTTTGCAATCAGCAGGGAGTGACAACTGAAATGCAACAGGGCCAATCTGTTTGCTGACTTGATAGGGTCCATAATAGCGAGGACTCAACTTTTCATTCCTCTTCTTTGCAAGAGACTTCAAACGATAGGGCTGGAGCTTCAAATAAACCCAATCTCCGACGGCAATAGTGACTGGCCTGCGAGACTGATCAGCATAATGCTTCATCTGAGCTTGAGCCTTAAGCAAATTGGTTTTCAAATCATGCAGCAATTGATCACGAGTCTCAGTCATATTGTTCACTTCCTCAACTAAGGAAGGAATGGTAGTTCCCCTAAGGAGGTGGGGAGGCTCCCTGCCATAGAGAGCTTTGAATGGAGTTAATTTGGTTGAGCTATTATAGTTAGTATTGAACCAGAATTCTGCCCAACTCAACCAACGAGGCCACTGTTTTGGTTTAGAACCTGTAAGGCAGCGTAAATAGGTCTCCAAACAGCGATTCACAACTTCAGTCTGCCCGTCGGTCTGAGGGTGGTACGCAGAGCTGAACTTGAGTGTGGTACCTGCTGACCGAAATAACTCAGTCCAGAAGTGACTGAGGAAGATTTTGTCTCTATCGGAGACAATAGTAGAAGGAAACCCATGCAATTTTACCACCTCAGCAATAAAAACTTCTGCTACATCCTTGGCAGTAAAAGGATGACTAAGAGGGATAAAATGAGCGTATTTCGTGAGCCGATCTACAACCACCAGAATAACATCCTTCCCATGCACTTTAGGAAGTCCTTCAATAAAATCCATGGATATATCAGCCCAAACTTGAGTCGGAACAGGTAAAGGTTGGAGCAAACCCAGGGGTGATAATGTCTGATATTTGTTCAGCTGACAGATTTCACATGAGGCCACAAAATGCTGAATGTCACGCTTCATACCTTCCCAATACACCAGGCCAGCAATGCGCTTATAAGATCTGAAAAATCCTGAGTGTCCCCCTACCGCGGAGCTATGGAATTCCTTCAATAAAAGAGGAATTTTAGTAGAAGATTTTGGCAGCACCAATTTCCCTTTATAGAAGGACTTTCTGTTCTGAAAAGAATAGCCAGGATGAGAGTGTGAGTTCTGGATTAAGTCCTGGATAATGCTCTGCAGTTTAGGGTCTTTTTGAACTTCCTCTTCCCATTCCTCCAATTCTGAAAACTGGACAGTAGACAAGGCAGCAAAAGTCATTTTCCTGGAAAGAGCATCGGCTGCACGATTCTCAGAACCAGGCCTATACTGAATGTCAAAATCAAAACCCATCAACTTGGATGTCCACTTGAACTGCTCCTCACCCAAAACTCGTTGGTCTGTGAGGAACTTTAAGCTCTTCTGGTCAGTAACAATGACAAAATGCCTGCCCAAAAGATAATGCCTCCATTTCTGTACCGCCATCACAATGGCCATTAACTCACGTTCATAGAAGACTTAGCCTGTGCTCGATCCGATAAAGCTTGGCTAAGAAAAGCCACAGGTCGGCCTTCTTGGAGCAAAACTGCTCCAAGTCCTTTATTTGATGCATCTGTCTCAATGGTGAAGATTTTAGAAAAATCAGGAACTGTCAGAATTGGCAAGTTAGCCATCAAGACCTTCAACTCAGCAAATGCATTCTGGGCTGCTACAGACCAAAGAAAACTATCTTTCTTCAATAATTGAGTCAATGGCCTAGCAAGCTTACCGTAGTCCCTAACGAACCTTCGGTAATACCCGGTAAGGCCCAAAAAACCTCTAAGTGCTTTAAGGTCCTTGGGAACCGGCCAATCTAACATCACAGCCAACTTCTTAGGGTCAGCCGCTACACCCTTAGCTGAAATAATATGTCCCAAATATTCCAGCTGTTGTTGCCCAAAATGGCATTTCTTCTTGTTGGCAAACAAATGGTGTTCCTTGAGAAGAGCTAGCACGGCCTGCAAGTGTCTCTTGTGATCATCCTCAGTTTTACTGTACACTAAGATATCATCGAAGAACACTAGAGTAAATTTCCTCAAATAAGGTCTCAACATCTCATTCATGAGAGATTGGAATGTGGAAGGGGCATTCGTAAGACCGAAGGGCATAACAACAAACTCATAGTGCCCTTCATGAGTCCGAAAAGCAGTCTTCGGAATATCCTCTTCCCTCATTCTAATCTGGTGATAACCAGAGCGAAGGTCCAATTTAGAAAATACAACTGCTCCTCCCAGCTCATCCAATAACTCATCGATTATTGGTATAGGAAACTTGTCCGGAATGGTGATTTTGTTAAGAGCTCGATAATCAACACAGAAACGCCATCCCCCATCCTTCTTCTTAACCAAAATGATCGGACTCGAGTAGGGACTCACACTCGGCCTGATGATACCAGAATTGAGCATATCATCCACCAATTTCTCAATCTCATTCTTTTGATAGTGGGGGTAACGGTAAGGTCTGAGGTTGGGAATATTAGACCCTTCCTTCAAGACTATGGCATGGTCATGACGCCTCGGTGGTGGTAATTCCTGCGGTTCCTGAAATACCTCAGCAAACCCATCAATAACTGAAACTAACCAATGAGGAAAAGGCTGTCCCTGTTCTGTCTCAGCTTGCACACTGTGATACTCCAACAAGAAACCCTCCCCTTGATCAGCTATGGCCTTGAGGATTGATTTGAAAGAAACCTTAGTTCGGGTTAGTGCAGGCTCTCCCTTCAACAACTTAGTACCTTCTTTAGTGGGGATCTTAAGTGAAAGTTCTTTAAAGTTAGCCCGGATCTCTCCCAAACTGGATAACCATTCCATGCCTAGCACGACATCCACTCCCCCTAATTCGAAAATAAAAAAGTCTTGCTGGATTTCTAATCCTTGGGCTTGAAGTGTTAATTGTGAACATACTCCTTCACACATAATTCTCCTACCATCTCCTACTTCTACTGAGTACCGCGGGGTTGGAGTTACATGTAATTCACAATCCTTTACTGTGGTGGCAGAAATGAAGTTGTGGGAAGCTCCACAATCTACCAAAATTACCACCTGTCTGCCAGCTAGAGTTCCCCAAATCTTGATTGATTTTTTTGAGGTCAACCCAGTAATACTGTACAAGGACAACTGTAACTGTTTCATCTCCAATTCTTTCCCTGTTCCCTCTGTTTCAATTTCTGTTTCATTAGCATCTTCATCTTTATCCAGGATCAGAATATGTAACTGTTTGTTAGCACAGATGTGACTTGGGCCCCATTTCTCATCACATTTGAAACAAAGGCCTCTTCTAGATCTCTCTTGGAGTTCTGCATCACTCAATCTTCGAAAATTTCTCCCCTTAAAAGACCCTGTAGATTTTAGATTAGAATCATTCACTGAACTCCCTGTCACTGATACTGACTGAGTCTGATTTTTGCTCCCTGGTTCCCATGTGATCAGACGTGTACTATTTGCACCCCTTGTAATGGCTCCACTTCTTTGCACCGACTGACTTCCTTTATTAAGTAGTAAGTTTTTCTCATCAATTCTCTGAGCAAAATCCATCAACTCAGCTATTGTGTCAGTTTTGTGTAACTTTAATTCAGCTCTAATCACCTCCTTGAGCCCATTAAGAAAAATACCTTTTAAGTAATCTGGTTGAGCTTCTCTTATGAGTGGTCCTGCATACAGCTCAAATTGTTCCCTATACTCCTCTACGGATCCTGTTTGTTTAAGGCTGAGTAAGAGTTCAAAAGGACTGTGGATCATAGATGGCTGGAATCTCCGAATCACATCAGAACGAAACTCCTCCCAGGTAGGGGTTTGAGCGCAAAATTCCCACCATTGATACCACGTCAGAGCCTTACCTTCCATAGCCACCATCACCGCTTGGAGCTTCTCTTTATCACTCAATCCTTTCAACTCGAAATAACGCTCCACACGATTCGCCCAACCATACGCGTCTTCGCCAGTGAACACTGGTACCTCCAATTTCCGCCATCGTTCGTCTCGGATCTGAGAATCCGATCGTTCGTCTCGGATCTGAGAATCGTCGGAGGATCCTTCTCCGTTCGCATTTCGGTGCTGTGATTTGTCATTCCGCGCACCGTCTCGAGAAGTTCTCCAAGTTGCCTTCTCGTCTCGATCCTCTCGAGTCGTTCTTCTTCTACGACTCTTTTCAGTTCCTGCAATTCTTCGCGCGATTCCATGAATGCTTCGAATCCGCGCTCGAGAAACTCAAGTCTGGTTTCCATTCCTCTCGTCGAAACCATGAATCTTCTCCCAAGATCTGAAAGCTTTGATACCAGTTGATAGAAAGCGGTAATCTAGAATTGAATTTCTTGAATAGAATCGAATTGTATAGAAGAATGCTCTGTGGAAGATGTTTCCAAACGAGAGAAAAGATACAGAAAACGTTTAGAGAAAGAATACGATAGAGAGGGAGAAAGAAAGAATGCCCAGACCAAGAATCGAGAGCTTGGTCTCTCCGGTCCAATCCCAACTAATTTCCTAACCGTTTTCTCCTCGCTGTTCTCTATTTATTCTAACTAATCTACAGCTGGCCCAATAGGCAGCTGTCTCATCTTCTCTGGTAAACCTTTCTAATAGGGGGTCTAACGTCAGAGCCTTACCTTCCATAGCCACCATCACCGCTTGGAGCTTCTCTTTATCACTCAATCCTTTCAACTCGAAATAACGCTCCACACGATTCGCCCAACCATACGCGTCTTCGCCAGTGAACACTGGTACCTCCAATTTCCGCCATCGTTCGTCTCGGATCTGAGAATCCGATCGTTCGTCTCGGATCTGAGAATCGTCGGAGGATCCTTCTCCGTTCGCATTTCCGGTGCTGTGATTTGTCATTCCGCGCACCGTCTCGAGAAGTTCTCCAAGTTGCCTTCTCGTCTCGATCCTCTCGAGTCGTTCTTCTTCTACGACTCTTTTCAGTTCCTGCAATTCTTCGCGCGATTCCATGAATGCTTCGAATCCGCGCTCGAGAAACTCAAGTCTGGTTTCCATTCCTCTCGTCGAAACCATGAATCTTCTCCCAAGATCTGAAAGCTTTGATACCAGTTGATAGAAACTGGTAATCTAGAATTGAATTTACTGAATAGAATCTGAATTGTATAGAAGAATGCTCTGTGGAAGATGTTTCCAAACAGAGAAAAGATACAGAAAACGTTTAGAGAAAGAATACGATAGAGAGGGAGAAAGAAAGAATGCCCAGCCAAGAATCCGAGAGCTTGGTCTCTCCAGTCCAATCCCAACTAATTTCCTAACCGTTTTCTCCTCGCTGTTCTCTATTTATTCTAACTAATCTACAGCTGGCCCAATAGGAAGCTGTCTCATCTTCTCTGGTAAACCTTTCTAATAGGGGGTCTAACAGGATCTAGTTTTATTGTCTGTTATCTCTTCTAAATGAGATTCAGAGATTATTGTATCAGATGGGGGATTAGTAACTTATTCTGACGTAAAGATTGATCTCTTTGAAAACCTTAAGTGAAATCAGTGGTTAGTTGTGACATGTTTATGATTGTTTTGGAATGCTTTTGCTTTATAAAGAGATAAGGGAGAGGGATGTTGATTCTAAACTGCTTATCCTGCCCCCTAACCTGGTGTCATTTTTAAACCATAGAATTGTTCAGAAGCTATATATAATAATCACATCAAAGTAGATATAATTATTTTTCCCGTTGAAGTCTAAGTGAATGTTGGATGAAGTGTTAATATTGCACAAAACCTTGATCTATCGGTCTTAGGGGAGTGTCTATTGTCACTCCTGTCTAATTAATTGTTTATTATTTCCTAAGATGCCCTCTTTTAATTAGTGAATGTGTTAGATTCAACTATCTATTTAATAAAGGGTGTTTTAGGAAAAAGAAAAAAAGTTAGTTGAAGAGGAGTGGCAATAGACACTCCCTGGTCCTAGTCCTCTTAAATTAAGACAATCATGTGAATCTTTGCAATTAGCAATTTGCGATATCAAGGTTGCTTAAATTGCTGTTGAAAACTGGAACAAAAGATTACAGTCTGAAGTGGGATAACCTTGAAATATGATTTCATAAGAAACTAAAACCTTTTGAATCCATGTGTACATATGCATGTGCATGTCTGTTTAGAAGTGTTAAGTTGTTGTATTTTAAGTCATTTTAGGAGTTGATTACCTAAATTTATTATTATTATTGCATCAAAGTCTAGAAATTTCTTGCTGTCTTACACGTAAAAGATGAGCTTTGAGAAGTTTAAGGATTCTGAAATTAGATTTAAATTTTACATGGGTTATAATTTGCTTTTACTGGAAACCTAATTGTTATGATAATGATATCCATTTTTTAAAATAGGCTGAGAATGATAAGCGCCGTTAAGTATATCAGTAAAGAAACTCAACTTTATAGACAGAAATGTCAGTAAGTAGAAATAATGGAATCTCTCACATGGTGCTAACTTAATCATTATCCCATGGTTTGAACTTTTGTAGTTCTCGGTCATGAGGAATATTTAATTTCGAGTAAGATTTAGCTGCTAGCAGCCTGTAAGGAATTAGAATTATCTTGTAGTTTAGGTACAAATTTCAGTGTTAGATTTTCGCTCCCCAAAACTCTTCAAGTGGTTTACTAAATTAAGCTGCAGTATTCCTACTGATTAATGTATCTGCATGCCTTCTGTTTTTCTCCCTCTTGGCTAAGCACCCTCTCTGATATAGGGAGTATGCTATCTTAATGTTTCTCTGCTGGTTTTGGTTTTCAAAGGTTGGTATATCTATACCTACTAAGGTATAGCTACTTCATTTATGTAGATTGCTTCCAGTGACTGGATTATTTAATGTACTGCTACTTGTGTTGGTTACAATCTATTGCTTAGTAGGGTGGTTGTTTTACTCCATTTTTTACCATCTTGTAATTTGGTCCTTGATTACAAGTTGATCTGGTACCTATGTATTTCAAATTTGATATCTTATATTGTAGTTTTGAGTTATTATTATGTCCATACTAGAAGATTTGACATAGGATTTTGTTATTTTAAATTTTAATCTTGTGCTTTACAATGAACGAATATGCTTGAGTTATCACAATTGATGTTGCTTTACCTTTATTTAGTATGCAAATTCATCTAGTGGCTTAAGAGTATTGTTTACATCCGATATTGCAATAACTTTGTAGTGTTACAAACAGATAATAGACACTCAGTCAGGGCAATAATTCCTCGAAGTTTTGAGGGGATCATTCCTGCTATGTTGAGCTATGGTCTCCGTTTTGGACACCATCTACAACTAATTCAGGTCAACCTGAGGGTAAGCGACTTGTAAGGTATGTGCAAGTTCTATTTTTGTCAAAAGGACGTCTTGAATGTGGGTTTCATTCTTACTTTATGAAATTTCTTTGGCTTGAGATCAATTTCACGTGTGGATTTTTACAGAAACATGATCCAGTTGTTGCCTGACGGAGCCTGCACGGTGAAGGGAATGCAAAGTTACAGACCTCGTTGACATGATTATCTACTGAAAACAGATTGGCATTGTTAACCATGTTGGTGGGTTAGACCCTTATACGGTTCGTGTCTCCTTAAATTGTTTAATATTTGAGTGTTGGGAAATTTGTGTTTGGGGGTGGCACTGTAAAAAAGTACTTGGTACTTACCATGGGATTGTATGTTGCGAAGAGTGAAGCATTTTGTCCCATTGAGTGCACGTGTAGTTGAATAGTGTTTTGTAATTAAAGCCTATATTATACTAGATTTTAGCGTCCACATGGTGTACGTCTTATTGTAAGGATATTAACATGCCTTTGGTACGCAAGAATCACCCCTACACCATACTCATTCGATGAAGGACAATGTTACTAGTACATACTTACACATATATAACTTCACATTTTCACAATTTTATCATTTAATTATATTTGATTTTATCTTGTATTTTGCACATACTTTAATTCTATTACGTCATGTAGATGTGAGGTGAAGTGCTTAGAGTTGATGTATACTAAGCATTATTCTTCCATTAATGAGGGATTTCTGTTTTCTTTTTTAAAGAAATTATTATAGAGGAATAGAAAATTATGAGAGGATAAGAAATTCTATAAAAAAAAAGAACCCGAAACTGAGAAAATAAAAGGAAAAGTCCGTATATGAAATAACAGAACTATCAAGCTATAAGATCAAGTGAAAATAGACAAACTTTTTCTCATCCTAGTTAGCCATTTTTCATTGGTAAGTCAATTATAAGTATTACTATTATAAGTTTTCATGGAACATAATCTAATTTTAGAATAAGACAATATCTCCATAAACTTTTGTTTTTAAAGAAAATGCCCCAAATGTTAAAATTATAAAATTTCCCTTGAAATAACCGATGCCCAACTTCAAAATTTAAAAACAAATTTATTCAAGCTTTATGTCTTTTATGTTAAATTTTTTTTTTTTATAATTTTAGATTTTTATTGATTTGTCTATTTGTCAAAACTGGTTGAATAGTAATTTGATATTTTTTGAAATTCATTTTATATTGTAATCAGTGGATTTATTGAAAATCATATGTTGAACTTTGAGTTTAAATAATATGAGTGTTTAAAAAAATGTGAGAATCAGTTGTTTGATTCTATGATGGGTGAAACAAGAAAACTCTTCAGCGAAGGGGTAAGTTTCCTCTCCACTCTTATATATATGTGTCTTTTCAATATAAGTAACATGATCTTTGACTCACAAATTACTATTATTCCATCCAAAAGTGAGAGGAGAATGAGAGGAAGATCCTGATTCTTGTAGTTCACAAAGTGTGTTCAATTATTGATCATTTCTTTATTGTAAACTCAAGAAGAACAAGATGTCTACAAGAGGTATGCGGTTGATGATTAATATGATGTTCTAAATTCATGATCTATGATCTAGGGATATTATTAGTAATGATGTCTAATATCTATATGTGGTATTAGAGCCTTAGATGCATGATTTAGGATCTATTCAATTATGTGAATTTTCTTGTATATGTGTGTGCATATTGTTGCTATATATACATGTGAAATTATTATTTGATATGAAATTATGTTACTTTCATGTAAATATGTGAATTTTTCTTGTATATGTTATTCTGATATGTTCACGTAGATGTAAATTCTCTTAAAACTCAAATTTGAATTAATTTGACATTTGATGTAATGTTTATTTCGCATTCAGGGTTGTATATACAAACCCAATTCATTGCCCAAAAAAAAAAGTTATTTTTTATCAAATTTTTAATTATTTTTATCACCAAAAAAAAATTGTATTGGCTCATGGTAGAACAAATTTGGATGAGAAACCATGCATTGGAAGTGATCAAAACACGCTTAAAATTGGAGAGTGGTGTGATTTTTTTCCAAACAAAGTTGAACAAACTCATTTTCTGTGTTTTGGATCTAAACGATCCATTATTGCGTGATTTTCTTCATGAAAATTATCCAAAATGATGATAAATCATGTGTGAAGGAAGACCCAATCGTTTGGGATTAAAACAACCTGAAAAATGCTAAAAATGGCGATGGATCGTGACTCAGGTCGCAGGATCTGTTTACCAGCGAACCGAGTCACACAACCCGGCTGGAGGTTAGGGATGAACAATGCTTGTGGGACGAAGCCCACTCGCATTGACCAGCGCGTGAGGAGAATGTGACGTCCCTGGTGCTCAGTTTTAGGTGCCATTTCTTCCTATACACTCGTATTGATGCTTAAAATTTATCTATATAGGTTTTATAATTTTTTGGATATTAAAAATATTTAATATTAATTTATTTCTTGTTTATTAAGATTAGGCATTTGCGAAAATCAATTTTTAGTGATTCTAAGCATAAAAAATAATTTAATATTATGATAAACCTATCTATGATAGTCACTCTCCCTAATTGTTAAGTTTGGGTAATGCACTCTCTAGATATATTAAGAAAATTAAAGAGAATAGGTTAGAAAATGATTATTTGGGCTATTATTGATTTATCCATGTTTAGGGCTTTATTAATTGAAATGAATATATGCTACTTGTTAGGGTCAAAACGTGTTGCCCATTTGCTAACCGCAAGTGCACGGGTCGCACAAGTAATACAGATACAAAGTAAAAGTTCGTTCCCACGAGAATATTCGATTATAAAGCTAAGTACCAACCAATAGCTTAATCAATTCTAGACAAGGACATAAAAATAGAAAAAATAATATAAAAACTATCTAACCTACAAAAGCAATAAACCTAAAGCGGTTAGGTTTCAGGAAATCCTTCTTCACCCCCTATATTTATCAACAACATGCAATCCCCCTCATAAACACAAATGCATTGATTAGGTTAGCTTGAGAATCTTCATTAGTCAAAAGCCTATGTCTAGGTCAATCAACACTAGTTTCAATTGCCCAACTCACTAAGTTTCCTTGAGGGCCAGTGCAACTTCCACTCATGAACGATCTATTCTCAATCACTCACTATACATGGTTAATAGGTATATTTCTATCCTATTAACGAATCAACTCATCCAAGCTAATTGAACTCGCCAAACATGTATCAACCATACCATATCCATATCAACAAATTCCTATGTCTAGTTCATTTTCCAATATTAGGATCATGCAATTGAGGCCAACCAAGAACAAGCATTAAGCACAGATAATGATTGAACCATAATCAAACATCCACACAAACTTAGAGAAAAACACATCATTAATATATATAAAAGGATCCAAAATATTCCTAAAACAAAGCTTAGCTATACAAAAGATAAGGAAGAGAAGAGAGAAAGGGAAAAGAGAGAAAGAAGCTCATTAATTTGTCTCTGAAGCTTGAATCCTCCTTCAATCCTTTGATCCTTGACTCCAATCCACCATCCATGAAGATCTAGCCAAGCTATCTAACCTAAAACTAACCTAAACTAAACTAAAACTATCAAAACCTAAAAACTAGAAATGGCCAAACGGCCAGAACAGAGAAAAACTGAGAGAGAATGGGAGAGAAACGTGTGAAAATCTATTTATAGGCTCAGCAGCCGCCTCAACGCCGCGGCGCCCACATATGCACGCCGCGGCGCACAATGGGTCGGTCTATGTACCGCCGCAACGTTCACTTAATTAAGCCACGGCGCTCTTGCCCCGGGTCCAAGTATGACCAGGCTGAAAATTCTCTTTGCGCCGCGACGTGCTTTGCCTTGCGCCGCGGCGTTGCTTGCTGGAATGCCAATTTGGCTTCCTCTTCCTCTTTAAGCTCAATTGCTCCTTATTTAACCTTGTTTGGAGCCCCTCCTATCATAGAGAAAGCACCAAATCAGTAGCATATATAAATCTACTCAATCCATAATTATTAAAGCTCAGTTTTGCACAATAACACATCAGAAATGCTTAGATTCAGAATATGACAAATATAAACACAAAACCCTCCAAATATGCATTTAAACAAGGACATAGCATTCATTCTAGCACAAGGATAGGGCACAAATAACTGCATTCTATGTAGCTATCACACCCCCAAACCTACATTTTGCTAGTCCTCGAGCAAAACCAAATAGAACTAAGTAAATCACTTAAACATTAAAATCAATTTTCATTCAGCAAATATATTTCAATCTTCTTATTTTCATTTTTTTTAAAAACAAATACTAATGTGGAATGATTGCATCAATCCTCAAAAAGTGCAAATGCCCCGTAAACAGTTCCACACATATACAATCCTTAACATGCTAACAAGCCAGAAAACTTTCCATGCAATTCACATTTATCACAAACATGCAAGATAAACTTCTTCTAATCAAGTCATACATATCCAGATAAGTTTACAAACATACATGCATATGATTCACAGAATCCACAAGATTGTAAATCAACTCTCTCTCCACTAATATAAATCACACAAGATTGAGGATCAAAAAGGACTTAATCAGCTTATAATATAAGGCCAATGGTATGAGCGACAGAAATGAATGGAAAAGATACAATACAAATATTGAGACACATAATATACTACTTCAAGACATGAGTCACAAACTGATACTAGCAGGGTATTCAATTGTGAGATCATAAAACTTGCCAGAACCATTTTCGATGCTTTTTGAACTTTACTTTTCTTAAGCTTTTGCTTTTCTTTTCATTTTCATTTTTATTTTTATTTTCTCTGTCTTTTCTCTTCTATTTTTGCAAAGCAATGCTTTTTCTTTTCTTTGTTTTGCATATGGTTCCTTCAGGCTCATTTTGAATTGAATATTCATACCCCTAATCATCAGACTCATTTCAAGAAATAACACATTATATACTCAACAAACAATAAGGGTAGGAAGAAAATGACATGCTTTCACATGCATTAGAACGGTTAACAGGTTAACAAACACAATGGTTATGAAAAACAAATAAGGCCAAACAGTTTAAGGCTTCAAAAAGGGACCTAAGGATATCATCATACCAAGGTAAGCTTTTTAAGGCTCAATCGGTCCAAACAATGCCCTAATCATCTCCTCAATCAGGCACAACTTAGGATTTCGCCTCAAGAGAGTTCAAAAATAATTTCAAGGATAATCAAAACTCTACATGTATATCCATAAACATTCTCAAAACATGCACTCTTATCATTTTCAAAATTACACTTGCATCTAAGTGAGATGTAAATCATGCATCAAAAGCAACTAAATTATTTCACATGCATCAAGATCACATAAGATTTCACTGAAAAGGGGGCAAATAGCAACCTTTCACATCATGGACAACCAAAAACAACACCAGCATTCTTGCGACATGTCATGCATTCAAATGGATTCAACTTTTCAATTCAAGCATGCACAACATCTTTTGCATAAAGTGAAAATTGAAAATCTTGTCATCAGCACATCAGTGATAGTCAAAACAAAATATAATCATGAAAATATGTTGACTAAAATCACTGCATACTCAAAATACCAATACATGTTAACATTAAGCATAAAAGTAACAAAACATGTAAAGATATTCCCCCAAACCTAAAATGAAATGTATTATTAATGAACATGGCCTATAGGGAACCTGAGACTAGTACTGAGCGTTACTACATACTAAAAACAGAAAAAATAACAAAAATAAAAACAAAAACAGCAAAAACAGGAGATAACATCGCGGTGCACCTATGCTTAGGTCGCGGCGCCCACAAAAAGCTGCAGAATTATGCAGAAACGCCCCTTGCGCTGCGGTGCGTACTACCATACGCCGCGGCGTAGCTACTCTAGCTGTTAAATTTAGCAGCAAACACAGTTTTGCTGCTGGGTTTGGCTCTTATGGTTCTCTAGCTGCAACAAAACTTGTTCAAAAAGCTAAATTACAAAAATGTATAACACACACATAATAACACATATAAACAACTTACTAACCTATATTCAAACTTAAACAAACTTAAAAACTTAAAAACAACCAAAAGCAATAAACTAACCTAAGTAACATATTAACCTATATACAAACTAGCACTAACAACACTTAAAACCATAAATAAACAAACAAACACTAACATAACTAAAACATAACAACCAACAAAAACTATAAACTACTAAACTAACATACTAACACTTATGTACAATAACATATTAACAAAACTAACAAAACACAACATACTAATATGCTAACATATTTAACATAACACATTAACATACTACCTATTTATGCATAAAGTAAAGACAAGAATATAAACATAAACATAGGGTACCCTCCCACGAAGGGCCTGAGTTATAGTCCCAGCAGGACTTTGTCACCAAAATTGAAGTATGGTGGATGAGTAGTCTTCAAGAACTTGATCCAAGGGTAATCCTTTTAGGAGTCGCGAAGTCCTTCAAGGGCCTCGTATGATTAAAATCACCCAGCTTCTTATTTGAAACTAAAACAAAACAGAAACAAAACATAGATTATATACAACTTATATACAACTTGAATTAGAACCAATCACACTCATTGTTGATATTAGCAATATAAAAACTATCCCCGGCAACGGCACCAAAAACTTGTTAGGGTCAAAACGTGTTGCTCATTTGCTAACCGCAAGTGCACGGGTCGCACAAGTAATACCGATACAAAGTAAAAGTTCGTTCCCACGAGGATATTCGATTATAAAGCTAAGTACCAACCAATAACTTAATCAATTCTAGACAAGGACATAAAAATAGGAAAAATAATATAAAAACTATCTAACCTACAAAAGCAATAAACCTAAAGCGGTTAGGTTTCAGGAAATCCTTCTTCACCCCCTATATCTATCAACAACATGCAATCCCCCTCATAAACACAAATGCATTGATTAGGTTAGCTTGAGAATCTTCATTAGTCAAAAGCCTATGCCTAGGTCAATCAACCCTGGTTTCAATTGCCCAACTCACTAAGTTTCCTTGAGAGCCAGTGCAACTTCCACTCATGAACGATCTATTCTCAATCACACACTATACATGGTTAATAGGTATATTTCTATCCTATTAACGAATCAACTCATCCAAGCCAATTGAACTCGCCGAACATGTATCAACCATACCATATCCATATCAACAAATCCCTATGTCTAGTTCATTTGCCAATATTAGGATCATGCAATTGAGGCCAACCAAGAACAAGCATTAAGCACAGATAATGATTGAACCATAATCAAACATCCACACAAACTTAGAGAAAAACACATCATTAATATATATAAAAGGATCCAAAATATTCCTAAAACAAAGCTTAGCTATACAAAAGATAAGGAAGAGAAGAGAGAAAGGGAAAAGAGAGAAAGAAGCTCATTGATTTATCTCTGAAGCTTGAATCCTCCTTCAATCCTTTGATCCTTGACTCCAATCCACCATCCATGAAGATCTAGCTAAGCTATCTAACCTAAAACTAACCTAAACTAAACTAAAACTATCAAAACCTAAAAACTAGAAATGGCCAAACGGCCAGAACAGAGAAAAACTGAGAGAGAATGGGAGAGAAACGTGTGAAAATCTATTTATAGGCTCAGCAGCCACCTCAACGCCATGGCGCCCATATATGCACGCCGCGGCGCACAATGGGTCGGTCTATGTACCGCCGTAATGTTCACTTAATTACGCCATGGCGCTCTTGCCCCGGGTCCAAGTATGACCAGGCTGAAAATCCTCTTTGCGTCGCGACGTGCTCTGCCTTGCGCCGCGGCGTTGCTTGCTGGAATGCCAATTTGGCTTCCTCTTCCTCTTTAAGCTCAATTGCTCCATATTTAACCTTATTTGGAGCTCCTCCTATCATAGAGAAAACACCAAATCAGTAGCATATATAAATCTACTCAATCCATAATCATTAAAGCTCAGTTTTGCACAATAACACATCAGAAAGGCTTAGATTCAGAATATGACAAATATAAACACAAAACCCTCCAAATATGCATTTAAACAAGGACATAGCATTCATTCTAGCACAAGGATAGGGCACAAATAACTGCATTCTATGTAGCTATCACTACCATAGTGGATTATTTGCTAAAATTGTTAGGGTTACTTGTGAATAATTTTTTGGGATGTTGTGTTAATTAATTTATGAATTAAACTTACTCATATGTAGTAGATTCATAAATTATTTTGTTGTAACATGTCATTATTTTTGGGATGTTCTTTACAGTAAAATTCTTTCTACCCACAGGTGTTAAAATTTTTGTAACTGTTGTTATTATATGATATATATTCTACCCACAAGAAAGTTTATATTATATGTATTAAATCTCTGTTTCAGTAATTATTATCACTATAATTGCCCATGTTATTAATTATTTTCTTATTTATTATTTTAAGCTCCAGTCATTTTTTCCTTAAATAATACTGCAAACCAAGTTGAGGTTTTGACTAGGAACAATTATAAGAAAGGGAATGATGATGTAAAATTAGCCCTTAGCTTGTTAGATATTGATATAGCTATTAGAGAATATGAACTCGTTGCATTGACTGCCTAAAGCACTAATGAGCAGAAAACTTATCACAAGGAGTGGACAAAGGCTAATCCCAATGCTTTAATATTTATCAAGCGTTCCATTGATGAGACACTTGTGAAAGCAGTTCTACATTCCGACAATGCTAAAACTTTTCTTGCTTCCATTGAGAATAGGTACACAATATCTGAAAAAATCTGAGCAGATCAATTGATGGAAACCTTTGTTAACATGAAATATGATGGAATTGGTGGTGTCAGGCAACACATTATAAAGATGGTAACTATTGCCAATAAACTTAATGACCTTAAGTGCCTTGTAACTGATACTTTTCTAGTTCACTATGCTTTAAACTCCCTACCTACTAAGTTTACGCACAAGAAGATGATAGGATGAATCATTTGGCTTATGGAAGTGTGAATTTAGTTTCTCAGCCACACTATAAGAAATATTTTAAGAAAAAAGAGAATAAGCCTCAAGGTAGGAATGAGTATGAAAATAAGTTCGATCCGTCTCACAAACCCCTTGGTCCAAAACCTAATATTCATAAGAATGGGTTAAAGTGTTGGTTTTGCAAGTCTGTAAGTCACAAGAAATCAAACTATCAAGCCTTCAAATCTTTTAGTAAAGAGAAATCTCAAGGTGAGTCATTAGCTTTCATTTGCTATGGATCTAGTTTGGTAGATGTTCCTTTGAATTCATGGTGGTTTGATTCTGGAGCATCTATTCATGTTACTAATTCCTTGCAGGGGTTCAAGAGCAAGCGAAAGCTAAGTAATGATGAAGTTAATTTGTTCGTAGGGAATGGAAATAAAGTCAACGTTCAGTTTATAGGACTAGTTGAATTAAAGTTAGAGTCAGTATTTGTTTTACATTTGAAAGACACCTTATATGTACAGTCCATAAGGCGGAATTTAATTTCTTTATCCAAACTTGACAGTTGTGATTTTTCCTTTAATTTCAATAATGAATCATGTCTTCTATCTTATGGTTCCCAAGTTTTAGGAAAGACTATTAAATTTAATGGTTTATATTGTTAAAATCTTGATTCCAATGTTTTCAACTCCTTACATGTTCAAACTATAGGAAACAAAAGGGCACTAATCAAAAACACCTCCTTGTCTTTATGGCATAGGCATCTAGGTCATATCTCTAAGGATAGAATTGATAGGTTGATAAAGGACAATATCCTACCTTCACTTGATTCTATAGATTTTGGAGATTGTGTAGACTGTATAAGAGGAAAGATGACCAAGGCAAGTAGAAAAGATTCTACATGTAGTAAATAACTTTTAAAAATAATTCATACAGATATTTGTAATCCTTTGAAATCAACCTTGTGTGAGAATAAATATTTTATTACTTTGATTGATGACTTTTCTCATTTTAGTTACGTTTACTTGATAAATGATAAGTCATTGTCTTTAGAAAAGTTTAAAATATTTAAAAACGAGGTTGAAAATCAATGTGGTAAAAAAATAGTAAATTCAGATCGAGATGGTGAATATTATGGTAGACGTGGTGTGACTGGACAATTTAAGAGACCTTTTACTAAATACCTTGAGGACTGTAGAATAGTTTTCCAATTTACTATGCCAGGGACTCCTGAACAAAATGAGGTAGCTGAGAGGCAAAATCGCACTTTAATGGATATGATGAGGTCTATGATGAGTCAGTCTAAATTACCTAATTTTCTTTGGGGAGAAGCCCTTAAAACAACCATGTATATACTAAATAGAGTGCCTTCTAAGTCTGCTCCCAAAACTCCATTTGAATTGTTTAAAGGGCGGAAAGCTAGCCTTAACCATCTATGTGTATGAAGTTGTGCTGCTGAAGTGAAAATCTATGACCCTAATGCATCAAAATTAAGTCCTAAGACTACCAAGTGTTACTTTATTTGTTATCCTTATCAATGCTAAAGGTTGTAGATTTTACTGCCCTACCCATGGAGTAAAAATAGTTGAAGCAATTATTGCCAAATTCCTTGAGAATGATGTGGGGAGTTCTAATGTTACTATGGATAAGAGCGCAAGTTCTAGTGGAGAAAAAATTATACTACCAGTTTCTATTATACAAGAAAGAAATGTGAGTGAGTCATTTGAAAGGGTTGATCATGAACCATAACAAGAAGTTATAGAAGAACTATCGCCGCCAGCTCCTGAACATCTTGTTGAGGTTCCTCCTTTTAGACGATCTCAAAGAGAAAGAAGACTAGTCAACCTTGATGATTACTATACCTTTTTGGGGGAGATAGATATTAATGTTGGGTGCATTTCAGATCCAAAAAATTATAAGGAAGCAGTTTTTGGTCCTTTATCTGATAATTGAATTGAAGTAATGAATAATGAAATACTCTCTATGAATCATAATGATATGTGGGAGCTTGTGGAACCTCCTAAAGGTGTTAAGCCTATCGGGTGCAAATGGGTGTTTAAGATGAAGAAAGATTATAAGGGAAATCTAGAGTACTTTAAAGCAAGATTGGTGGCAAAATGATTCATTCAAAAGGAAGGAATTGACTACAAAGAGACTTTCTCTCCCGTTTCTTCCAAGGATTCTTTCCCGATTATTATGGCTCTAGCTGCTCATTATGATTTGGAGTTACACCAGATGGATGTAAAGACAACATTGTTGAATGGAGATATTTATGAAGAGGTCTACATGCAGCAACTAGAGGGTTTTATAGAAAATGGAAAGAAGCATATGGTATGCAAATTGAAGAAGTCTATTTATGGTTTGAAGTAAGCTTCTAGACAATGGTACATTAAATTTGATGAAGTTGTTTCTTCTATGGGCTTTATGGAGAATAAGGTAGATCAATGCATATATCTCAAGATGCGTGGGAGTAAATTCATTTTTCTTGTTCTCTATGTGGATAATATTTTACTTGTCAGCAACAGTTATGATCTACTTGATGAGACCAAAAATATGTTGCCAGCTACTTTTGATATGAAAGATATTGGAGAATCTTCTTTTGTTTTGGGCATTAAAATTCATAGAGACAAGAGTCGTAGGATTTTGAGTTTATCTCAAAGAGCCTATATTGATCGTGTTCTTAAAAGGTATAATATGGAAACTTGTAAGCCTGGTAATGTTCCAGTTACCAAAGGAGACAAGTTGAGTAAGGAACAGTGGCCTAAGAATGATATTGAGAGGAGTTTCATGACAAATGTGTCTTATACTAGTGTGGTTGGTATCCTTATGTATGCTCAGGTATGTACTAGACCTGATCTATCATTCTTTGTTAGTGCATTAGGCAAATATCTATCTAATCCAGGATATGCTCAATGGGTAACTGTTAAGAAGGTTATGAGGTACCTACAAAAGATAAATGATTAGATGCTTGTTTACAGGAATGTGGATGATATAAATGTCACTGACTACTCTGATTCAAACTCTGTTGGACGCATAGATGATGACAGATCCACTTCTAAATACATTTTCATGTTAGCCGGAGGAGCTATATCTTGGAAGAGTGTAAAGCAAACTCTGACAGCTTCTTCCACAATGCAAGCTGAGTTTGTTGTATTATATGGTGCAGCTTCACATGCTATGTGGTTAAGGAACTTTATTTTCGCTCTTGGTTTTGGTTACTCTATTTCTAAACCATTGAAAATTTATTATGATAATCGATTTGCTGTTTTGTTCACCAAGAATAATAGAACCACTTCTGCCTCTAAACATATAAGGATTAAATTCTTCGTGGTGAGAGAAATGTTTGATAATGGAGAGATTCTTGTTGAGCATATTCTTATTGATGAGATACTTACTGACCCCCTAACTAAAGGACTTAGACCTATAATGTTTATGATTGATTAGTGAGAGTTGTCATTTATTGTATACTTATTACATTGAACTTATGAAATACTCATTTAATAAAGTTATGTGCATGATTATTTTTATATCATTGTTATAATGATTATTGTACAATTTTATTGTTGTCTCGAGATGTTTAATTTTCTTGATGAAAATGATGTTTAATGATAAACATGTTTATGATCTCCTTGGGGAGATTAGTTGTGTTTTCTTGAGAAAACACAATGTAGGATCTATACACATTAACTTATAAGGGCAAATGATCACAAACTAAGCTATGACGTGTATCTACACTAGCATACTTGTATTATGATCATGGCAATGAGATTATTAGTTGCGTATACATAGTCATTGGTGAATTAAACTCTTATAGTTTATCTATCACTTATGACTCTTAATTGATAATTTTATTGAACACTTTGATCATGTTTGATGTGAGTATAATCAGGTAATTTTAGTGGCCACAATTGTTCAACAAGATTTTCTTTTCTTTTCTTTTCTTTTCAAAAGGAATTTTGTAAAAATACCTATATATATATATATATTTATTTATTTATTTATTTTTAAAATTCTTTTGAGTTAAATTAACCTGAACCAATGTTGTCCAAGTAGGAGAATATTAGAAATTTTCCTATGATTTTGGACTTCCATTAATTTGTCTGTACATCAAAACTGGTTAAATGGTAATCTGATATTTCTTGGAATCCGTTTTATATTGTGATCAATGGGTTTATTGAAAATCACATGTTGGACTTTGAATTCAAATAGTATGTGTGCTTGAAAAAGTATGAGGCCTAGTTGTTTGATTCCATGATGGGTAGAACAAGACAACTCTTCAGCGAAAGGGCAGGTCCCCTCTCCACTTCCCCTATATATATGTGTGTCTTTTCAAGACAAGTGACATGATCTTTGACTCAAAAATTACTATTGCCTCATCCAAAAGTGAGAAGAGAATGAGAGAAAAATCCTGATTCTTGTGGTCCACAAAGTGTGTACAATCATTGGTCCTTTCTTAATCGTAAACTTAAAAAGAACAAGATGTCTACAAGAGGTACGCAGTTGATGATTAATATGGTGTTCTAAATTCATGATCTATGATCTAGGGACATTGTTAGTAATGATGTCTAATGTCTATATTTTATGCCCTATTGTGGATTTTATATTTCACTTTGATAATACGGGACATTAAACCGGTTGGAGGTCTAGGTCATCAATTTGATGTGGTTTCATCAGTTTGATACGGTCTAACGATCTAATCAGAATCAACAGAGCATTTAAATTTTAAATCATCAATAATGAGTGTCTGAAATAATAGACAACCAAAATTTAAAAAAGCAAAACAAAGGCAAAAACAAAAATCAAAAAGTAAAATAAGGAAAAAGCAAAAGATAATAGTCGGTGGCTTTCGTTGGTTGCAACATGTGGCTAGCAATTGCATTTTTCATATAAACTTTCACAACTTTTTTTGGTTCTGATTTCATCTTCTCTTAATATTTTTGTTTTGTATTCATTGCCATTGCAAACATTCTTCTCTCTTCTGTGTGAAAAGTCGATTATAGGTATTTGAAGAAGGCCTAAATCTAAGACTTCTGGGAACTCTCTTCTTTGCTCATGGTTCTCCATAGTTTAAACAAAATCAAATCAAAGACTAAGTCGACGAGACTTAAGGAACATGGATCGATTGTTCAACCAGTTAAATTTGTAGTTGAATAATTGTTGAATTGGATAATATTCGAACTGAAGACATAGCCGGTTCACAGTCTAACTGGATCAACCGATCGATCCGATTTAGTTTTTAAAACATTAGTTTAAACAACTCTAACATTAATGTTAGTTTTTTGGCCACAATTAAGGGCAACACTTATTGGGGGATTCAACTTGACTGAGATATGACTAGTTAATTTTTTAAGTTTGTTCCAATTTAATCAAAAATTCGACCATTAGTCGGGCTTGATTATGTGAAAAATGCATTAAAATTTCTTACTAGACTAGCTAAGGGGCAAGGCCACCAGTTTTCTAGTCTAGCCGCCAAGTTGGTCTATACAACTATGGTTTGATTAAAAGGTCTAAGCTTTTTAGTTTATGGACAAGGAAAAATCCTTCTTTAATATAAATATATACAAAAGGATTTTCTAATAGACAGAACTTGTTCCATCTTGAACGTTGAAGGCCTGAACTAAAGTTTCATTAACTATAACATTTTCCTGTTGAAAAAACTCCATTATTCTCATAACTTGCCATCAAAGTCAAAGCATCCTTAATTTAAAAAATAGGCATTCATAGTCTTCATAAAAGGAATCAAGATCATCTTTAACACATAATAACTGATAAATTGTAAATATTTCATATTTTTAATGCTTTATTTGCCATATTTCTAGAGATAATCTTGATAATTCATAACCTTTTATCTCATATCTCATACATAGGAAAATTTCCTATTTTAATATGTTAGTTATCTTCTATGATATTTTAGGCCTTCAATACTACATTTAATGTATTTACTATAGATTTGATGGAACATCTTAAGAAAATATGTTTCTAGAACAAATCAACTACAGATTCACATTGTTTTAGCAGAAACTACAAATATGCAATCAAGGTGATTCTGGAAGCGTTGGAAAGCTAAGACAAAGTTCTACAACTTTATTTTTCAACCCAACAGCTAAATATGTTTTTTATAGGTCATAAATTGCCTAATGGCACAAGCATGCAATTCCCAATAGAGTATTTGTACTAAAAATCAGAATCAAATAGGCTTTTACTCTTTTGTAACATGAGATTTATGTGCTCGTTAAGTTTATCTTAGGACACTTGTGTTATCTTGGATCGCCGAATGGACCCAGAGAGTGATTACGGAATTGATTTAGTAAAGTCACATGAGAACAAGGCCAGCACTCGGTGAAGCCTTCAGCAATAACAAGAAAACTCAATGTCTAGGAGAAAGACCTTGTAATATCATTCAACTTATAGGGTAGTGACGCTTTCCTGGATATGTTATGTTTGCAATGGTTTCATTAATATATACTTTAATAAAATTATACAAATTGAATTCCAACTTGATCACAAAATGCTTTTGGAACAAGAAGATATGATTTTTATAAGTATGTCTACAAAAAATCTTGTCCAAATTCGATTTCTAGGTCTAAATTTGGCTTTATGTATGCTAAAAAAGGGTATCAATTTGTGCAAAATGGGTAATTAGCACCAGGATTTAGCACAAGGCATTTGCACCAGGGCTTAGCACCAGACACTAGGATTTTGCACCAAGGTCCTACAACAGGATTTAGCACTAGGCACTTGCACCAAGATTTAGCACTAGGCGCCATACTGAAATCTTTTAGTTTTCCTTACAAGATTTGCTCCTTCAAGGATTGCAAAGTCCTATCTATTTCTTGGTTTTCTCTAATATGAGATCTAAGATTGCAAGCAATCTCAAGACTATATTGGTAAGCTATCGAGTTAGAATTGTTCACTTTCTTGACCAAATGGCAAAAGGAAATTAAATATAAGGTCCATGTTATTGTTCTTGTGTTTTTCTTTTTGAGGGAATGTGAGGTCATGGCTTCATTCAATGGTCTATAATTCTTTTACTAGATGAATGGAGTGGAGTGACAAGATAAAATAATATCATTCTATTGTTTAGAAATTCGAGAGGGAGCCATTCTTTATCATTTCGAAGTCACAATAGTAATTAATGAAGTGGAGTGGATTATAAATTTAATTTATGATAATAATTTTATAATTGAGAGTTTATTTTTGTGGAATACCAAGTAAACGCATTTTGGGTTAATGAATTTGGGAAGAGATTCATTTTGAGGTACTCATTAGAGGCTAAATCCCCACACTATCTAAATTTGGCTCACCAACATGGTAGACCACTATCTTACCATCGAAGTTGATAGGGTAAAAATTTGAATGATACATTGCTAGCCATTTGAAAACTTCAAGTCTATTGTTATGTGGTGATGACTATATTTCTGACTCGGATTAATGCTAGAAAGAGTAAGAGGGCACTAGTCATTTACACTAGAATTTAGCATTAGGCACCAAGGTCTTGCAGTAGGATTTAGTGTCGTGCTAGTGCATGGCCATGCTTCTAAGATAGTAGTCACATGACCCAGCTCCATAATTGAGATACTTCTAGTCTTATACCACTCCTATTTGGGCCTAAACACTAATAGAAACTAAAGACCATTAGCAATACTCTATTTTATAAATAGACTCTTAGAGGCAAAGAAGAAAGAGAGTTTAGATGGAGAGCCGCGACAAAGCCATCGTGAATAATCATAAGAAGAATGTGAACTCTTTTATTCCTTCTATAGAGTTTGAAGGCTTTGAAGACAAGATTCAAGAGTTTCAAGACATCATCATAATCATTCTATCTTTCCATCTCTTGATTCTCTTTTTATCTATATTTGATTTGAATGTATTTATGTTTACTACGGCCATGAGAGGCTAGATGTCCCTTTTTGGTTGAGATGTGACTTTGATTATTTGATGTAGATGTTATTCTTTCTATTTTAATTGAACTTGATTGTGTTCTTGTATTAAAATTGTTCATGATTCATATATTGGTTTGTTCAAGCATGCGACTAAATAAGTCTTGATAAGTTTCTAAGGCTAATTTTCAGTACTAATTTGTGATTAATGAATAGGATAGCTTTTTGTTAATTATGATGGAGAACACAACATAGGTTAAATAATCCCTATACTAGTGTGATTGTTACTTAGATCAACCTATTTTTCTCGGCTTAATGCGTCTATTAAGTAGAAATTAAGGAATAATAGGCATATTACCTCTTAATGGCTACTTGATATATAGAGATTTAGGGTATGATGATCATTTTTGCCTCATAAATGACGAACCAAGGAAAGATTGGGGGTAGTCTAGAGCACTTCTGGCTATCTACAGTTGGTTAGTTCAATTAGGATCAAAGGAATAGCATTGAAACCATGTTTTGTTAGGTGGGAGCCTTGAGAAAGGTGAACCAGTTCAGAAAAAGAATCACAATTCTAGCCAGTCCCGAGATCCCTCCAAGAGTGAGCGGTATAGGCCCAAGTATTCTGAGTATACTCCTTTGAACACCCCTCGAGAAACAATCTTAAAAGAAGTCCTTCAAATCGAGTTCCAGGATATCAAAAGGCCACCACCAGTTAAAAAATAATCCCAAAGGGATCATTCGAAGCATTGTAGGTGGTACAACAGTTACGACCATGAGACCGAAGATTGTTATCAGCTCCGAGATGTTATCGAGTCCCTGATCAAAGAGGGACGTCTGCAGAAGTACATTAGTGGTTTTCGTGGTAATCAAGACCACGGAAGGAGAAGGGATCAGAGACGAAGCCGAAGTCCATAGCAGAGTCCAAACCAATATCTGCAAAGAACCCGCAGCCCGGCCCGAAGAAACCGAAGTCCCGCCAAAAGATCCCGAGCCCCAACACGCTGAGATAGGGAGAACAGACAAGGACAAAACTGGGATGCTCAAGGAGGCGGATACCGAAAAGACAGATTGATCCATACCATCGCTGGAGGGTTCGCTGGAGGAGGAATGTCAAATAATTCCTGAAGGAAGGCACTTCGGACGGCGGTCTTAAGCGTGTCAAGTTCTTCACGAAGAACATCTGCCTGAGATAGTGGAGTCCCTCTCATCTTCTTCTCTGAAGAGGATTACGGCGATATTATCTGGGATCATGACAACCCATTAGTAATTTCCAGAGTAATATCTAACGACGAAGTGCGTCGAATTTTTGTGGACCAGGGGAGTTCAGTAGATAACATGTTCATGGACGCCTTTAAAAAGCTAGAATTCCCTTTGTCTGAATTGACACCATATGAAGGTGAGCTTATTGGTTTCTCTGGAGAGAAGGTCACTCCGGTGGGATATTTTGATACTTTCCTGACCTTGGGTGACGACAGCACGTATAGAACGGTAAAGGTGAGATTCTTGGTTGTGGATTGTCCATCGGCCTATAACATCATTTTGGGACGTCCTACGTTGAACGGCATTGTCGCTGTAGTCTCCACCGCCCACCAGGCCATGAAATTCCTCAACCGAGATGACAAAGTGGTCACGGTCAAGGGCGATCAGATTGCAGCCTACAAATGTTACAACGAAAGTTTGAAATTTAATAGGGTGTCCAGAAACAAGAAGGCGCGCACACCTATCCCAACCCACCAAGTCAATGTTTTAATGACCGAATTGGATGCACGAGAGGAAATCCGAGGCACTAGACCCCAGCCTGACAGAGACTTGATTCCGTTACAGCTTGGTGATAAACCTAATCAAACCACCAAGATTGGGGCAAACCTTGACGAGCAGGAGAAAGTTCAATTGGTAAAACTCTTGCAAGAGAATAAAGATCTTTTTGCCTGGACATCTGCTGACATGCCTGGAATCGACCCCGCTTTCATCTGTCATCGTTTGTCTATTAAACGAGATGCAAAGTCGGTCTCTCAAAAGAAGAGGAAGTTGGCCCAGAAAGGCAGCAGGTCATTGAAGGGCAAGTAAAAGAGCTCATGAACGCTGGATTCATCAGGGAGATTTCATATACCACCTGGCTGTCGAATGTTGTCTTGGTTAAAAAATCCAACGACAAGTGGAGGATGTGTGTGGACTATACCAACTTAAACAAAGCATGCCCTAAGGATCCATACCCCTTCCCTAATGTGGACAAGCTGGTTGATAGTTCCTTCGATTTTCAGCTACTGTCTTTCATGGACGCTTACTCCGGGTACAATCAGATTCCGATGTACCCCGGGGACGAAGGTAAAATCACGTTCATCACCAAAAATGTAAGTTACTACTACAAAGTAATGCCTTTTAGGTTGAAAAATACCGGAGCTACGTATCAGAGAATGATGAACAGGGTCTTTGAATATCAGATAGGAAGAATGCTAGAGGTCTACATTGATGATATGATAGTCAAGACCCCGTCATCAGGATCACACACCTCGGATTTAGAAGAAGTGTTTGAACAGCTTAGGAAGCACAATATGAGGCTTAACCCGGAGAAGTGTGCATTCGGGGTCCAGGCTGGAAAGTTTCTGGGGTTTATACTGATGCACCGGGGAATCGAGGCAAACCCCGACAAGTGTAAGGCCGTGCTCGACATGCACAGCCCCCGGAATGTGAAAGAAGTACAACAGTTAAATGGACGGATCGCGGCCCTTACTCGTTTCCTGGCTAGAGCCGCTCATAAATCCCCCCCACTCTTCAAATTGTTGAAAAAGGGGACCAGATTTGAGTGGACCCAGGAGTGTGAGGACGCGTTCATCTCTTTGAAAAAAATCCTGTCGTCCCCTCTAATTCTCACGAGACCTGAGTCAGGAGAAACGTTGTACATATACCTCTCCGTTCACGAGGAAGCCGTTAGTGCAGTACTTGTCAGAGAAACCGAGGGCATCCAGAAGCTGGTCTATTTTGTGAGCAAAGTATTGCAAGGCCCCGAGCTCCGGTATCAGAAGATCGAGAAGATCGCATTCGCACTCATTGTCACAGCCAGAAGACTGAGACAGTACTTCCAATGCCATCCGGTGATGGTAAGGACAGATCATCCAATTCGATAGATATTGCACAAACCGGACTTGGCAGGAAGGATGATTACATGGTCCATTGAGCTTTCCGAGTTTGGAATCACCTACAAACCCAGAGTAGCAATCAAGGTGCAAGCACTCTCAGATTTTCTAGCTGAATTAACCTCGAAAACTAACAGAACCGAGGAAAAATAATGGACCATGTTTGTTGATGGGTCCTCAAATCCAAAAGGAAGTGGCGCCGGGGTAATAATAGAAAATTCCAACGGGGTCACCATAGAAAATTCCCTCAAGTTTGAATTTCCCACCTCGAACAATCAGAATGAATATGAAGCATGCATTGCCGGACTAACGATAGCTAGGGACTTGGGTGCCACCAAGCTTAAACTATGCAGTGACTCCCAACTCGTAACTTCCCAGATCCGATGTGATTATCAAGCCAAAAAACCACTTTTACAGAGATATTTGCTAAAAGTAAAGCAGCTTCTCTCTAGTTTTCAGTCGGTATAGCTAGAGCACATCCCGAGGGAGCAAAATTCTAGGGCCGACCTCTTGTCCAAATTGGCTAACACTAAGAGCCCGAGAAATAATCACTCAGTGATCCAGGAGATCATCCAACAACCGTCAATCGCCGACATGGCAATTTTTCAGGTTGACGGACAAGAGCCCGATTGGACTATGCCGTTGGTGGAGTACTTACAGTCCGGCAGCCTCCCTGATGACCTAAAGAAAGCTTCCAGACTAAAGAGAACCGCAGTCAGGTATACCATCTATAATGGGCAGCTTTATCGACATGGATTTTCCTTACCCCTCCTTAAGTGCCTTAAGCCGAAAGAGGCCAAATATGTGTTGGCCGAAGTCCATGAAGGAAGTTGTGGACACCATCTAAGAGGGAAAGCCCTAGCTTTGAAAGCTCTCTGGGCAGGTTATTACTGGCCGACAATGGAAGCAGATTCTCTTGCTCATGTTCAAGTATGTGACAAGTGTCAGCGGCATTCGAATCACTATCACGCCTCACCTGAAGAACTATCCACGATGTCCATACCTTGGCCTTTTTATTAGTGGGGAATGGACATCCTGGGTCCGTTCCCTCAGGCTCCCGGGCAGTTGAAGTTTTTTATTGTGGCTGTGGATTATTTTACCAAGTGGATTGAAGTAGAGCCCGTGGCCACCATCACCTCTGCTCGAGTTCAGAAATTTACTTGGCATCACATTATTACCAGATTCGGGGTTCCGGAGTCAATTGTTACGGATAATGGGACACAGTTTAAAGATAAGGGTTCGAAGAACTACTTTTTGGGTTGAAAATAAAACATCATTGTAGTGCATTCGAGAACCCTAGGACAAACGGGTAAGCCAAAGTCGCAAACCGGATCATCATCCGAGGATTAAAAAGAAGGTTAGATGAAGCAAAAAGGCACTGGGCCGAGCAGTTGGACCATGTCCTGTGGGCCTACCGAACTACTCCCCATTCCTCGATGGGCGAAACTCCTTTCAAACTTACATTCGGATGTGAGGCCATGATCCCAGTGGAAATTGGAGAACCAAGCTTGCATTCTCAGAACTTCTCGCATGATGATAACCCCAGATTAATCAGGGAAGACTTGGATCTGTTGGAGGAAAGGAGACGCATTGCTCACATACACGATGTCGCGATTAAGCAGAGAACGGCATCCTGGTACAACTTGAGGGTCATTCCGAGAAAATTCCAGCTGGGCGACTTGGTACTCCGCAGGGCTGATGTCGGCGGAAGGAATGCCTCCTAGGAAAAACTAGCCCATAACTGGGAGGGTCCTTACCGTATCGTAATCAGCACCGACAAAGGAGCTTATACCCTAGAGGCTTTGACAGGAAAACTGGTAAAAAAATTTTGGAACGCAGACAAACTTAGAAAGTACTACAGCTAAGTGCCTTCAGGCCTAGTTTCTTAATTAACTTTGTTTGACCTGCCCAATTATGTTGTTTTTCTACTCAATTTTCAAGCTTTTAAGAGAATTTTGCAATATCCAATCACTTCATGGTACCAACCGAGATGTGCTAGATAGTTCGTGCAGTAGAAAAATCCTATATTGGGAAAATTCTAGCACCAAACTAAAAGCGCGAAAAGACCTCGGGAAGGACCAGTCTTTTAGAACATTGTTGCGCGGTATCCTAAAAAGCCAAATTGGTCAAACGGACCCCGGACATTGTTTCTTACCTTTGGTATAGATCTTAAATGCCGGACTTATCTAGATATCGGATCCTAAGCCAAGGTTCAAGCAGTTCTAACAAAGAATAAAGAATTTGGCATCTCGATCAACAAGAACAACGATAATTGATAAAGCCCCAAATCTGGGTTAGTGTTTACAAAAAATCGGGGTACAGATAAACCAAAACCTCGCGCAGAAGGTTAAAATAAAAAATCCTAATCTGCAGTTGAGTCCGAACCATGGGTATTAGAATCTTCAGCCAACTTTGAAGAAGCCACACGGGGAGCTACAAGAGCTCCCTCCCGAACCACCTTTCCGGAGTCAAGCCCATCCAAGACCAATGCAATCCCGGGGTTGAAATGTTGAAGTCGGCTGACAGCGTTGCGGAATTGATCTTCCTTTATCTTGGTGCACAACGATATCAGCTAATTGATATCGGCCTGCAGAGAGGTAATCTTAGCTTCACACCACTAAGACTTGGCTCGAGAATTATCACTCTCAGCTCGGAGCGCGTCAATCTGCTTCTGTTGCTCAGTCAGGGTGGCCTCTTTTGCCTTACCGGCATCCTTCAAAGTAGCTACTTCTGTTTCCAGCTCCCGTATCCGACGTAAAGCTTCATCCTTGGCCTTGACCGAATCCTCCAGGTCCTTGAGAGCTTTGCTTTCACCTCTCTTGGCCGCTGCCAGCTTGTCTGTCATTTCTTATTCATGTTCCTCTAGGGCATGCTCTAAGAACCGAGCTTCGGCAGTAATATGGATTCCCATATTTTGGAAAGCCAGCAGAGCTTCCTTTGGATTACGTCGGTCAAAGTAATCTACAACCTCCTCATCAAGAATATGGAAGTCAATAAACTCCCGGGGATTTGCTTCTTCACGAAACAGTTCTATCGGCCCGGAAATTTCTCCTGTTGCTCCCTTTTTACTTCGGCCACTAGACTGCCCTTCTTCCAATGCCACCATCTTGCATCCTTGGGGTGATTCTGTAGAATCATCTATATTGATAGGTTCCACCACCTCCGCAAGAACCTCGATCACCATGTTCGTAAGGGACAACATGAACTCCGCTGCAGGACTCATTGGGACGTCAGAATTCCTTGCCCTAAGTGCCTCCAAAATCGTCAAAGAATCGCCACCCACCATCTCGGCTAAACTCTCTGCAAAACATAGAAACAAGTCGTCAGATTATTAAACCATTGGGCATTTAAAAATACACCACGGCTGGCCGACATTACCTAGCACGGTCCACAGCTCATCGTCATCCGGACTATCTAAAATATCTTTAGGCTGGATCTTGCCGACCTCTTCAACCCATATCTCGAAGAAGTTTACACATTCAACCTCTTCATCGGTAAGCTGGTTGATCTCCCTCTCAAATGATTGAGTAGGGATGCTCCACGCCGCTGGGTTCCAGTAAAGGCTGAATATAGTCTCCTCACCATTACCCAGCCAGAAAGGACGACTTCCGCTAGCTACCTTTAATTTAAAAAATTTCTCCTTGAAGTCCTTGTAACTCTCCAAGTATGGCAAGAATATAGTCCTTCCTTGCCGGGATCGAACTGAGAGTCAGGACTGCTGTCGAGTACGGGATCCAAGGGTTGAATACCGTGTGTGAAAATAGAAGAATGACTCCTCAGAGCATCACAACCCCACCACCCGACATATTCTTTCGAAGGCCAGGATGTTTGCCCAACCATTGGGATGGATTTGGCTGGGGGCAGCGTGAAGAGTCCGGAGAATAGCAATGTGAAAATCGTTTAATGGAAGCCGTAGTTTGAACCGCGTGAAAAAATCCTCGTAAAGATACATGAAGTGCTCACCTTCTTCCTGGGTCCAGCACACTCGTTCTCTCCCCGGGGACAGAATCACGAACTCATCGTCCCTTTCACCCCCCTCGGTGAGCTCCAGGTATTCCTTCAGCTTATCTAGTTCTGCGCCGGACTCATAACGGGATATCCTATCGTAGGCGTCGTCGGCAAGCCACGTACAGGGTAACAAAGGACCTCAGCGAATCCTAATCGCCTGCTCCGCTTGTTGATCCGAGGCCGGGGTAGGGGCTTCACCTCTTGGCCGCCTCCTTCTGGTCATTTAGTTTCCAAGAAGACACACAGAGGCCTAGGGTCAGAACCAAAGATGTTCAAAATATCGAAACATGGCAGTGGGTAAGCAGCAAACTAACACCCACGCACCGGCCTCTGCACCCACCGAGACTTAAGCCTCGGAAGGACACCCTCGCCCGTCGCATACGGCGCAGTAGGGGAGGTGCAACATCAGGCAACGTCGTTGAAAAGGGGGATGAAATAACTATCCCCAAAATTTTTATTAACAGAAGAAAAAGACAAACAGTCCACCAGAAGGATGTTCACATATTCAAGTTATCAATAATGATGTTTAGAGGAAAAAAATACCTTGACAAAGGCTAGTAGAAGCTTTAAAACGCAAACACCACTGCTGACAACCGTGAACCTTGTCAGATTCCTTCTCAGACAACCAGTTTTTAAGCGGAAACAGTAAAAGGTGAAAAAATAGAAGGACGGAGCCCTATTTATAGAGGCTACAGTTAGGGGACATTTCCGTCCATTCAGTCTGAATTTGAAAAGATGTTCATTATGGCGCGCAAAGCACTATGCACGACCCCTCAACCATAGCAAGCCACGTGGCCCACGTCGCTGTCATGGCAGTTGAGGGGACGGCCGCTCAGCAGACCGAAACAACCCTAGTATCTACAACGTTTACAAAATATTAAAGACCCCGGCTAATTATACATCCCGGTAATTTCCCTCATGGTACCAAGTATCCCGGTTTAGTTACTTAAACTTTGTACTTCATCTATCTCGGCAAAGTACAGAGCTGGGGGCATGTTATATAGGGCGAGCTTTGGACTCACCCTGGCACAATATAAATTCCATAAATCAAAAAGATGGTCAAAGAAGTCGCTTGGTGATTCAACCAGATATTTCATTTCATTTCATTTCATACATCATCATACATCAATACAAGGAGAAGGAAAACATGATATATGAAAAGGTTAAACAGCACTGACGAGCCCGGAGGCCAACTTTTTGCTTTGTGTACTTTCACATCCAGATTCTCTAAAGCTCACACCAGTCTCTTCCTTATTGAGGCTTCTTGAAAAAGTGGATTGGCTTCAAAAAACTAAAGATAACCAGAACAGGACACTGCAGCAGGTTCAGGAAATTTCAGCCATACCACTCATCGGTTCCACTCACAAGGATAAAAGAAGACCGATGTGCCTCCTCTTCGGCTGAACGGAGTTTGGGTTGATCATGAAGAAGTCTATTCCACTGGAGCAAGACCAGTTTCATGATCGTTCTAGGACGCTTGAAAGCAGCCACCTCAATGGTCCCCCCCGGCTTATCTAAAAGGAGGACCAAGAAGGGCTCTATTTCTCCAATTACCTCCGTCCAACACGACAGGGATTACAGAGCTTCCCAGTAAGAAGTATGAATTAGACATTTCTTCATACGCTGGGAAGGTAAAGTCCCCGTCCTCATTACGCTGGGAAAGAAAAGTTCCTAATGAAACAAGGTTTTTGGCAGGAAAAGAAATATCTTCAAATATTTTGGGAAAAGCAGAAAAATGGTGGCCTTCGCAGAAGGCAAAGCTTCTCTAACTCCCTCTGAACATAAGCACAGGCATAAGAACAGTAAAACCATTCTGGAAAATAAAAGGAAAAATTCAAAGGAATTCCAAGAAGGAATGACTGTATCAGACGTGACCCTTCCGTATTTATAGAATGGAAAGCTTTGACCAACCTTACGAATCAAATCAGCTGTATTTAATGCTTTCCCTTTCCTATTGGTTATGAGAGCAACGGGTGTTTGGGAAATGTAGAAACTGATCCTCTTTTAAAGAATCCTTATCTTTCAATTAAATCAGAAGCAACAGTTTCCAAAGATAAGGATTCGGATCTCTACCAAGTTTCAAAAGATCTCACCATAAAGGCTCCCAGTAACACAACGCAACAAGATCCAGGTCCCGGGATATAGGGTAAGGATTTACCGCATTCCAATCCGAGGTATTTCCGCATAATGGACCCCGGCCTCGGTATGAGACGCAAAACCTGGCTCTGAAGCCAGGGCATGGTCCTCTAAGTCTCACAGAGCTAAAAACCTTGGCACTCAGCTATCTTATCAAAACGTCAAGCTGGGGGCAACTGTTTTGGACCGTGGACCGGGATCCTACCCAGAAGGGTCAACCCGGCACATCCTCCGCGGTACCCGTCCATTAGCATCCCGGAAAAGACTGTAGGACCTCGGAATACAGAACTTTGATGAGGATCAGGGAATCAACAGTGACTTTTGTAACTGCTAATGCGAATCTCTCTGATTCTATAACCTCTCCTTTCAATAAATGACTGTAACGTCCACATTTCTAATAATACCTTCATTAAAGGCCATGACTCCAATCATGCTCCATAAAGATCATGCTACGTAAACCTAAAAGAGGTAACGGTTATTGAATTACTGAAACGTTCTTGCACACTGCCTGACTTGAGCATCGGAGTCCTTTTTGCAGGTAGCACCCCCGTCAGACCCTAATGGTGGAGCGTAGTCGCAGAAAGGAGGATATCACCAAACCATACCTTCTACAGGTACTCTTCTGAATCCGTTCAGAATAACTACTCTTCATGTCACTTCTTCTACTTCAAAAGGACGAATTGCTTTCCCATTTTCCTCATTAGACAACAGGCTATTTTTACCTTCTCCGCTATATTTTGGTCTCTTAAAATCTTGATCTAGGCATACCACTTGGCTTGCAAGACGCTCTGGGGCCAAATTGATATTTTATTCTTTTCTTATTGTGTTTATACCTATAGGAGCAACTTTGTCAAAAAAAAATGGCATCCACTAGTTGGGCTTCACTTTCTTCAAAAGGTGCCTTCATTGTAAGGAATTCAATGTCTCTGCCCTTAAAATATGCTTTTACACATTGATGCAACGTGGAAGGTATATAGTTGTGCATGTGTATCCACAATCGCCTTAGGAGAATATGATAAGTAGGTACTCCATAAACCACTTGGAAACTATTAGGCATCTTAATGGGCCCCACTTGAAGGTTGATAGTGACCATGCCTTGAGCTTTCACAGGGCGGCCATGGAAGGTGTAAAGTAGCATATTGGATGGCCTCAGTCACTCTCTTGAGATACCCAAAACGTCAAAAACATGTAATGGAATCACGTTTACCCTTGATCCATTGTCTACCATGGCATATCTCACTCGTTGTCGTTCCACTACTACTTCTACAAACAAAGGCTTGTAGTGATACAAGTCTTGCTCAAAAGCTGCACGTTTCTAGAAAATAATTGTGCTTGCATAGGATCTAGTAAGTCTGGAGAGGGACGTGTGCGCTGCATAACAATTCCCTCATTTCTTTTTCATGATATCCACCAAAGTGTTTGCAATTTCCTTTTAATATTGGGTGTTTAGGCCTGACTGACTAAATAGGACATGAAAATTTTTGGACTTAGCCAGCCCTTTACTCATGAGAGTGTCTTCATCCTCTTCTTATGACTTTTTAACAATTTTAGCTTCTAGATCCTCTCCTGATATCATGGCATGTATCCCATGTAGTGGTAAAAGCTGCCTATGCATGTTAGTGTTCCTTTGAGCCCCCTTTGATAACAACACCTTCATTTCCTTAAGCTTTTTATTAAACAATCTTCATAAGTAGAAACACTTCAAAATAGAGTGATTTTTGGACAAATGTAGTATACAATAATAAAGGTTCTGGTATTCTTCTTTAGTGAAGGGCACCTTGTTGGTCGGTTACTTTAACACATCGTCTTTCAGCCACTCTTTTACTAGATGATAGGCTTGTTGCTTTGAAAGTGGCAACGACGATGACTTCTCTCCAAGCCACCCTCTTGGTGACTCTCCGTACATCTTTGGTGGTGGTACCAATATATAGTTTCTTTGCTTTCCCTTTTCTTCCAGCACACACATCAAACAATGGCTCAAACTCCTTGGTTATTTTCCCATGCAGCCTTGTATCCTCTGCTATGTCAACAACACACCTTAGCAGTTCAGGGAAAGTTTCACTTCCCCAACGACAAAAAGATTTGCAAGCCATCCTCTATTTTTTTTATGCATCCATAAACTAAATCTGCTTCGGGAAGCGTTTCTTTGCAATGTAGTGCTCTATTTTTGTATCTCTTAATGAATGCCACAAGACTTTCTCCACTCCTTTGCTTGACACATCCCTAAGTCCATAATGTGCACAGTGCCTTCTTCCCCCAAGAACGTGTCACAATTCTCCATGGCCATTTCCTCCCATGTGTTGATGGAGTTTGTCCTCATCTTTGCATGGCAAGTAAAGGCTCTGGCCATCGGCGACTTCGAAAACTCGCAAAGGTGCAAATCTTTGTCACTCTGGTGTATATCCAAATCATCTAGGAAGCACATAATTTGCTCACGCGCGCTCCATGTGCCATCAAACTTTCTAAACATATGTGATTGGTAACCAGGTGAATAGTACTTCATGCTAATGTGCATTGAGAATGATGGTTCTATGTCATGGGTTATTGCATGTTCCCCTTTATAGCTTTGCAGCAACCTTCTTAGCTCACCTTACGTCACCAACACCTTATCAACCTCTTCACTTTGTCGGGTTTCTATGTCTTCTACTCCTAATCCTTTGTTATTTGAACGTGTCACTGTTTCAATATTTGCATTAACCATTCCCGCACCACCTCATGGGTTACTTTTCAGTGTAGCCATAAGTTTAGCCAAATCCTTCTGAGTGGTTAAAATGGAGTTCCAAGCATATGGGTGGACAATGACAATGGATGTGGTTGAGCTCCTTGGGGTGCCACTCTTCCTAGTTATGACTAGGGTCTCCAATGTGTTTAGAGAATCTCTAACTGGTTCGCTTCCACTGTTACTTCCACCTTGGTTGAGCGGCATCGCCTGTGTCTCAATTTCATCCTCTAGAAATTCTTTTAAGTTAAAGGAAAGACGTCTAGCAGTAACCATCGCTGCTCTCACCTCCCCAGTGGAGTCATCAAATGTTTTGAAAGGATTTTGATAAATTCACAAAAGAACGAGGTTCTCAAAATGTAAGCATAATGAGATCGGAGAGAGAACCAGGGAATTACACATGATAAAATCTTAAATGGGGGAATTGATTGGGTTCTCTGAAGGATACGTAGCCTTAAGGAGAGGGGTATGTTGCTTTATGGTTTCGTGGGTTTTTGGGGTTTTCTAGGTTGAGTGTGTCTTGAGACAAAGGGTTGGCAGTGGTTTCTTGAGGGTGATTTATGTTTCTGGAGTCTTTGTGGTCCTTGTATAGTGGTTTCTTGGAGGTTAAAGACAAAAGGAAGGAGTTGACTTATGAGGTTTGTAGTGATTTGACAAGTAATGATATTTGTTGAGTACGAGGTTTTAGAGATTGTCAGTGTATTGGCTTGGAAAGGTGAGAGAGATGGGGTCAACAACAAAACCCCCTAGGCTCTACTATGCAGCCTTAAGACCCACTGTGGTCTTATTACACAGGCTCCTTTTCCAAGTAGTGATGCCTTAGGACTATCTCCTCTTAAAGCCTTCCAAACCACAGCAATAATTTAGTTCCTAAATATAACTTTGCTGACCCTCGGGCGTCGCCCTACGCCTGGGTACTGCATGCGCATTAAATGCTTTTGTCTCATTCTAATTCTATTGGATTGTGACGGGATTCCAACAATCCTAGTCCAAATTAAATTCCCTCAGTTACAACAACACATGAACATGAAAGAGAATTAGTTAACATTTCAAAAAAAAAATTCTCACAGTTCGCATTTAAGGTAAGGCAGTCAACACACGAGAATGTAGATGAACAAGCATTGTTGATTGCTTTTACTTACCACAAGTGCACGGATTGAATAAATAATATAATTAAAAGTAAGATATTACTTCCACAAGAAATAGGATTATTCTTAATGCAAATTAACCAATAGTCTAAATAATGTTATTCAAGAACATTAAAATTGAGAAAAGAGTGTTTAAGTTAATTGAAAGACTTAAATGCAGTAAATTTAGAATTAGAGTGAATGATTAGATAATAATAAATCATTCTTCACCCCCTACTTCAGTTAATAACAAGCAATCCTTATAATCAACATAAATGAAAGGATTCGGTTAGCTTGAGAAACTAACTTAGTTAACAGCTTATATCTAGGTTAATCAACCATATTTCATTTACCTAATTCACTGTGTTTTCATGAGAACTAGTGCAAAATCTACTCATTAAGATCTATTTTCAACAATTACTATGCATGGTTAAGAAGCATATTTTTATCCAATTAGCGAATTAATTCACCACACCATTAGAATGAAATTAAATATGCATCAAGTATACCTATGATCTCAAATCTAAATTCTTATATCTAAGTTCATTAGATTTCAACAAATCACTTAAAAGTTTATCAAACAATCAAGAGCATTAAAATTCATATGATTGAACAAAACCAAATCATCTATATAAATTCAAAGGATTACAAAATTATTCAACATCCATATGAGGATCCAAAGAAATCCTTATACACAGCTTAGCTAGCCATGAAACACGAAAATATATGCATATACATCATGTTCATGATAATGAAAAAGAGAAAGTAGAAGAGATAGAAGAGAGAAGCTCAATGATGATGATCCTTGTTGCTTTAATCTTCCTCCAAGATGAAGATGACCTCCAACCTTGACTACTTCTGCTTCCTTTCAGTCTCACGTTCAAACCTTAGCAGCTGTGTTCTACAAATCTCCAAAACTCTCTTAAGAAATCTGATGAAACAGTATTTATAGACCCCAAAACTTTGTTTCATACTGCGGTATTCAAGATCCACGCCACGGCGCGCACACAAATTAGGTCACCAATGCCACGACATCCACTCCTTTGCGTTGGACGCTCTAGCCACGGGTTTCTATTCTGAAGCAGGGGAATGCACCACGCCACGACATTGACATGCCTGCGCCGCGACGTGAGATACTGAATTTTACACTTGGCTTTTTCTTCCAATGTTGATCTAATTCTTTCATAAATTAGCTTGTTTAGGACTCTTCCTGCAATAGAGAAATCACCAAGTTATTACAGTTGCAAATCCACTTAATCACTTAAAGAATATGCAAGATTTACACAAGTTTATATTGGAAGATATCAAAATGGATTTTGACAAATATAAGCCTCAAATCTTCCAAATATGCATAAGATCAAGGACTAAACAATCCATAAAGCACAAATATAAGGTTCAAATAACTACATATCATAAAGTTATCACACCTCTAAACCTAAGTTTTTACTAATCCTTAAGCAAAACAAATTATGATTAAGTACCTGCTTAACAACACATGTTTCAACAGACATTCAACATTTATCAAAAATTCCAATTCACTAAAATCACAACTAGTGTACAATGATTGTCTAAGCCCTCAAAGAATGTACATGTCTCACAATCAGCATCACATATACACAATCCTTATCATGCTAATCAATCAAAGCCTCCTTTCATGCAAATCATATTTTCCATAACCATGCAAGCAAAACTTTTCCTATTCAACTTACACTTATCTGGATAAGTTTATGAACACACATGCATAAAAATCAAATAATTCATAAGATTATCTTTAAACTCTCTCTCTACTAATGTAAATCACACACAATTGAGGATCAAAAAGGACTTCAATAGCTTGTAATGTAAGACCAATGGGTATGGGTAAAAGAAAAATAGGGAAAGGATTTGATACAAACATTGAGAAACATAAATATGCGATTTCAAGACTTGAGTCACCAAATGAAACTATTAGGGTATTCCAAAGTGAAAAATTAGAACTTTCTAGAGCCATTCAATGCTTTTTGTATTTGACTTTTCTTATTACATTCATTTGCTTTGCTTGTCTCTTTTGTTATTTTGTCATTTTTTTATGAACAACCAATGCTTTTTCTTTTATAGCAGATGGCTCCTTCAAGCTCATTTTATATTGACATGCATAATACCCCAAATCACTAGACTCACTTCAAGAAATAACATATTATGTACTCAAGAAACAATGATGGTAGGAAGAAAATACAATGCTTTCACATGCATAAGAAATGTTAACTGGGTTGGGAAAATGAAGGTGATGAAAAACATATAAGGCCAAACATTTATAAAGTTTCAAAAAGGGACCTACGGATATAATTACATTAGGTAAGCTTGGAAGGCACAATCGGTCCAAACAATGTCCTAATCATTTCCTCAATCATGCATAATCTAAAATTTCGCCTCAAGAGAGTTGCAAGACAATTTCAAAGATAGTAGAAGTCTCTACATGCACAATCCATAAACATTTTCCAGAGAAGCATTCATATTCTTTTCAAAGCTACACGTGCATACAAGTGGGATCAAAATAATGCATTGAAAAGCAACTAGATTGTTCAGCATGCTTCAAAGATCGCGTATGAATTCACAAAAAAATTTAGGTCAAATTGCATCCATATTTATCAGTGGCAACCATTTCTCATTAATTATTGGCAACATGATATAAATTACAATTTTTCAACATTTACAATCATGCATATAAAACATTGCAACCCATGATGTGAAAGGGAACGACAATTGTATCTTGAATAAGATTTCCATGGAATTTTCTCATAAAGAACTAATAGTAATAGCCCATATCAATATGCATAATAATAATCACAAAAACATATATAGTCATAAATAACACATGCATATTATACCAACATAACAGTACAAAAATATAATAACAATATTACTGCATACATGAAATCAAACCATAAAGTCCATGCTGCGACATCTGAAGAGGCTGCCCTAGGTTCTACACGAGCTTACCTCTATCTGTCTGGTACCGGGGATGGAGCTGCTCTCAACCTCTCAATGAAATAATCATTAAGAGGTTATTTCATATCAGTGGTCTCCTCATGTGGCCCCATCTGAACAGACTGCCTCTGGCATAGTGTATGAATGAGCGAAGGGAAGAAGAGGCTTCTAGACTCCCTCATAGATTTCTTAAGATGATCCTGGATAAGACGGGCAACATCAATGGAGCGGTGCTCGAGGATAGCATATATCAAAATCACCCGATCATGGGTCACCTCAGATAAGTTGTTTAACGAGAGGATCCTGGTGGATATAAAATGATACCAGGCCTTGGCCTCTGGTGTCAAGCAAGCTCTGGGGAAGAAGCGCGCCCTGTTTGTCTATATACTCAAGGTCCAAAACATAGGTTGTGCCTCAGTGGTGCAGATTCTGGCAGTGACCATGTTAAAATCAATGCCCTCCTCTAGTTCCCAGCGGAGGAACTTTGTGTACTCATATATCATTGAGGGAGGTGGAAGGTTTATCGCGGCTCTAATGACCCCCGTAGATTAGGAGATCTGGTGTCCCCGCATTATGACTGTAGTGGTCTCCGTAAAATAAGCGAACAAATGGAAGTGCTGCCAATTTAGGGTGTTTAGCAAAATCTCTGCATCCAAGCTGGCGGATGGTCCTCTCAATCTCATGGTGGATGGCCACCTTAAAGGAAAACCCCCAATTCACTATGACTGATTTAGTAACCAGTGTCGCATATCTCTGAGCGATAGTCGCTAATACAAATTTCCTCTGATCAAACTCTAGAGGGGGAGATGGCGCCCTCTTACACTGTCTTATGGACCCTCGTTGATGTTTAGGAGCCATGGTGCAAGAGAATATAGTGTACCTAAACCTGCAAATATTCAAAATGTCAGAATTGCGCATTCAAAAGTATTAAACACATCTAAAATAGAGCAATTCTAGAAAAATTAGGGTCTCACGTCGCAATATTCATGACCCATGCAGTAAAATTCAAACAAACGCCGCGGCATTCAAGAGCAATGCCGCGACATTCAAACAAATGTCACAACATTCAAGAGAAATGCCGCAATATTCAAACTAACGTCACAGCGCATGGACGAATAGAGCCCAGAAAACACAGGCAACTCAAGGCAAACCAAAAATCATGCATTCCAGGTAGAATTTTAAACAGGATACTAACAAAATGTAAAAAACACCTAACCTATCAACCCAAATTCTTAACAAAAACATAAAATAACAAGAAATTAAAATAGAACAAATTAAACAAAACAAGAATAAAGGGGGAAAATAAGACATACCTTAAAACTATGAAGGAGCAAGGCTGGGAGCGGGATTACGGGATTAGGAAAACAAGAACGAGATGGAGAAGTGTAGATAAAACACATAAAAATGAGAGAACTAAGAGCAAATGGGAGTGACACACAAAACGCTGCGACACTTAACCCTAACTGCCTTATCGCACTCAGCGTTCACATACACGAGCTGCGGCATGCATTAGTTCCCACCAGAATTAAAATTTAAATTATTAGGATTTATTTATTTATTAAAATAGGTATGCCGCGGTATATAACATTATTGTGCCACAGCGCTCTGCTCTCTGGATTTTGGCCTGATATATCAGGAATGCTCATCATGCCACAGCGTTAAAGATTTCACGTCGTGGCGTGAGAAGTCTATTTGCATAATTCTGTAGAAAAATTCATTCTGCTTCTGTTTTTGCAGCATTCTGGCTCCATCACCTGCAAAACTTACCCAAAAGGTTAAATTACAGTTTTTACTAAAAAAATATAATAAAACCTAAAATTCATGGTATTAACATATTTAAGACTTAAACTAAAGAATTTGGGTTCCCTCCCAAGAAAGGCCTGATTTATAGTCCCGATAGGACTTTATCTGTAATTCCACGTGCAGTTGCTTATGGGAGGAAGGTCTTCCTCATCTTCATCAAAATGAGCTTTGTGCTCATGCCATGGCAAGGGTTTTAACTCTATTTTTGGAGCTTCCACAATAGGAGGGTTGCATGACTTAACCACCCTGTTCAAAATCAACTGATCCAACTCATCATCTTTCCCATCACATGCAGAGGTCAAAAGGGCTTCACTAGAGGCACCGGGGGCATTTGCACAAAAATGCCATAGATGTCTTCCCATCAATTATACTCACCAAAGAACATTCTCCTAGATCTTAAGGATACTTCATAGATTTAAAAATTTTAATAGTAACCTCTTGATCTTGCACCCTCATGGTGAGCTCCCTTTTTTCCACATCAATTAGAGTTCTTCTGGTTGCCATGAATGGTTGGCCTAAAATAGAAGGGACTTTGCTATCTTCCTCTATATCAAGTATGATGAAATCTGCAGAGAAGATAAACTTGTCCACTTTAACTAAAACATTCTCAACAATTTCCTTTGGGTATGTATAAGAATGATCAACTAGTTGGAGGGTCACTGATATGAGCTTGCATTCCCCCAATCCTAACCTCTAGAAAATGGATGGGGGCAAGAGATTAATGTTTGCCCCCATGTCATATAAAGCCTACCCGAAGATTGATCTCCAATGGCACACGAAATTGTGAAGCTTCTAGGATCCTTCAAGTTTGGACGAAGCTTCTGTTGCAGAATAGCGCTACATTCCTCCAACAATGCCACTGTTTCAAACTCACCCAACTTACGATTTTTGAACAAAATATCCTTCATGAACTTCACATAACTGGGCATTTTTTCCAAGGCTTCTACAAATAGGATGTTAATATGTAGTTTCTTGAACACTTCTAAGAATTTCTAGAATTGATGCTCAAGCTTTTTCTTAACTTTCTAGTTGGGGAAAGGTAGAGGGTGTGTATAAGGTGTGACCTCTTTCTTCTTGTCCACTACCTTCTCAATGACAATTTCCTCATTAATAACCTTCTGGTCATCTTTCACCTCGATTTCTTCCTCAAGCAGCTTTGTCTTCTGATTCACTTCTATGTCATTCCTACTTCTCAATGAGATGGCTTTACAATGCTCATTAAAGGCACCCTTTGGATTGTTGACTGTGTCACTTGGGAAGGTTCCTAGAGGCCTTTTATTGATGGCATTTGCCAACTACCCTACCTGTATCTCCAATGCTCTCATTGAAGCAGTTTGGCTTTGTAACATTACATCATGCTTGGCCAACTAAGCAACAATCTTTGTCATATAGGAATCAGTCTTAACCATCAACTGCATGAACATGTCTTTTAGAGATAGTTTTCTATCTTGTGGAGGCTTCCTAGGTTTGATATGAGTAACTTGAAGGATAATTAGGTCTGTCATTTCCAGGTGCTGAGGATAAAGCTCTTTGGTTGTCTCTCCAAGAGAAGTTGGGATGGTTCCACCATCCAGGGTTGTACTGGTTCGAGTATAGGTTATTTTGTTGTGGGCAATAGTTCCCAACATACTGTGCACTTTCAAAAATGGAAGGACACCTATCGCTTGAATGGTTATCTCCACACGTGTCACAGAGAACAAATAAGCTCCGATGAGGGCTCCGCCCCATACTGTCCAGTTTATTTGCAATTTCTTAGAGTGTTTCTTACAGAGGGCCATTGGTAGCTGTTGGTTGCCAATTTCTCTAGCAGTTGAAAGGCGTCATTAAATGATTTTCTCAACAAAGAGCCTCCAACTGCTACATCCACTATAAGGCGATATTGCGGTAGTAAGCCTTTGTGGAATGAATAAACTTGATGCCACAACAGTATAGCATGATGTGGACACCTACGGAGCAAATCCTTGTACCTCTCCCAGGCTTCGTATAAGGATTCAGATTCAGTTTGGGTGAATGATATCACATCATTCACCATCTTAGCAGTCTTAGCCAGTGAAAAATATTTGCTTAGAAATTTGTTGCAGACATCGGACTAAGTTACTATTGATCCCGCAAGCAAAGATTGCAACCAACTCTTGGCTCTATCACTGAGAGAGAAAGGAAAGAGCCTTAGGCAAATGACATCTTCAGAAACCCTATTATGCCTAAAGGTGTCGTAAATCTCCAGGAAGTTAGATAGATACGCGTTGGGATCTTCACTGGACACACCGCCAAATTGCACTGAAGTTTGTATCATTTGGATTATGGTTGGTTTGATCCCAAAATTGTTTGCATGGATGGCTATCTGTCTAATGCTAGATTACAAATTATCCATTTGAGGAGTTGCAAATTCTTTCAAAGGTCACGTGTGATTATGCTCATCCGACATCTTACTAGTACATATATAAAAAAAACAAAATGGAAACTTAAATTAATATAAACTGAAAAAAACTTGATCTAGAACTAATCAAGCTCGTTGTCAATATTAGCAGAACAGAACTAAGCTGTATTTCCCGGCAACGGTGCCAAAAACTTGTTGATTGCTTTGGCTTACAGCAAGTGTATAGGTCAAACAAGTAATATAGTTAAAAGTAGAATATCGCTCCCACGAGGAATAGGGCTACTCTTATTGCAAATTGTTGACCAATAGCCTAAATAATGTCATTCAAGAACATTAAACTTGAGAAAAGAGTGTTCAAGTTAATTGAAAGACTTAAATGCAGTAAATTTAGAATTAGAGTGAATGATTAGAGAGTATGAAATCCTTCTTCACTCCCTACTTCAATTGATAACAAGCAATCCTTATAAGCAACATAAATGAAAGGATTATGTTAGCTTGAGAAACTAACTTAGTTAACAGCCTATGTCTAGGTCAATCAATCATATTTGATTTACCTAATTCACTATGTTTCCATGAGAACTAGTGCAAAATTCACTCATTAAGATCTATTCTCAATAATTACTATACATGGCCAAGAGGTATATCTTTATCCCCTTAGCGAATTAATTCACCCCACCATTAGAATTAAATTAAACATGCCTCAATCGTACCTATGATCTCAAATCCAAAGTCCTATGTCTAGGTTCATTAGATTTCAACAAATCGCCTAAAAGCTGACCAAATAATTAAGAGCATTAAGATTCATATGATTGAACAAAAATAAATCATCTATATAAACTTAAAGGATTACAAAATCATTAAATATCCATAAGAGGATCCAAAGAAATCCCTATACACAACTTATATAGCCATGAAACACAAAAATATATGCATATACATCATGTTCATGATAATGAAAAAGAGAAAGTGGAAGAGATAGAAGAGAGAAGCTCAATGATGATGATCTTTGATGCTTTAATCTTCCTCTAAGATAAAGATAACCTTCAACCTTGGCTACTTCTACTTCCTTTCAGTCTCACGTTCAAACCTTAGCAGCTGTGTTTTAAAAATCTCCAAAACTCTCTTAAGAAATATGATGAAACAGTATTTATAGACCCCGAAACTCTGTTTCACGCCGCGACAATCATGATCCACGCTATGGCGCGTATACAAATTAGGTCACCAATGCTGCGACATCCACTCCTTTGCACGATGGCACTCTACCACGGGTTTCTATTCTGAAGCTGGGAAATGCACCACGCCGCAGCATTGACATGCCTGCGCCACGGCGTGAGATGTTGAATTTCATACTTGGCTTTTTGTTCCAATGCTGGCCAAATTCTTCCATAAATTAACTTGTTTAGGACTCTTCCTGCAATAGAAAAATCACCAAGTTACTATAATTGCAAATCCACTTAATCACTTAAAGAATATGCAAGATTTACACAAGTTTATATAGAAAGATATCAAAATGGAATTTGACAAATATAAGCCTCAAATCTTCCAAATATCCATAAGAACAAGGACTAAGCAATCCATAAAGCATAAATATAGAGCATAAATAACTACATATCATGGAGTTATCAAGCATAAATGGTTGAGCACATAAAGGGGTAAGAGACAATCTCAATTTTCTCACATTATTTTTTACACCACTTTTTACACTAGTTAATAAAGTATAAATTCGTGTTTAATCATTGTTCTGGACTGTGATCCGAACCACGGTTAGTGGACTAGCCCAGCAACTGTACCACTTGAATCCACCATGAACATCCTAGCTAAGCACTGGACACTGTCAAGACCTCGGTACCATGTATACTGGATTGCACAGAGGATAAATCTCAAAATATTCACAACTACCAATCACGATCTTATGAAATTATAGCGCCTATAATCGCCTCAAAATAATGTAGTATTAGTGTTCTAATAATTAAGGGAGACTAAACTCTAATTGTATTCAATAAATATCAGGCTCAAACACCTTCTACAGGTAACTTATTGCTTACAACTTAACCCTACTGATGAACATCCTGACTTGAGCGTTGGAGTCCCTTTGTAGGTACCAACCCCCCCGCCCCATTCCAACATGCTTCGTTGTTGTTACACAAGGAGGAAACCACCAGAATGACATGTACACCTCAATATCTACTACTGAACATTAGCGCCATCTATGAGAAACTATAAAATTCTATTCCCACTCAACCATGGTGAATACAAGACAGAATTCAGGGAGAGGAGAGGTTGCTGTTTAAGTGAAATTTTGGTCAATAGGTCAAAAGAAATTCCAACAAACAAATAATTATTTATCAAACAAAGATGGGTTCAGAGTTATGTGGTAATCTCGTAGGTTTTGAAAATTAACTTAAAATAAAAGAAGCTTTAATGCACGTTTAAAGAAACAAACAAAAGTTCAGAAAGGAAAGCTTTGAAAAGTAAAGAAATAAAGAGACTGAACAAGAAGTTTAAATGCAGAAAATTAAATGAAAGCATTAAAGGAAAGCATGTAAAGAAATTTAAAGAACAAGACTGAAAAGTAAAGGAATTTAAAAGAACATTGCATTAAATTAAATGACTTGAAATGAAAAGGGAAGGCATACCTGGATCAAAATCCGTTAATCTGCTCAATGAGATTTTAGGATTATGTATCAGTAAATAACCTCTCTTTTTACATTGTGAATGCTGATATTCATAGACAAATTACAAAAATAACTAACATCCTAGGATTTTGACACGTACATAGCAGTTATGCCACTGATATATCCCCAATTTCCTGACAGAACCAACTTCTAACCAATTTAACATTTTTTGTTGGTTCAATCTCTTGGAAATGCAACCCTTTTGTCGGATTAACTACTTGTCCGACATCAATATCTAGTGGCTGCATTGGGTCTTCCAACTATTCAGCACTTCTGTCGGCTCAACACTTAGAAGATTCTTCCAACATCATCATCCAATCGTCGAATAGCCAAATTGTTTATTTTCACCCCCAACAGATGCCCCCCAAAAGTTTTCTTTCAACACCGACAGGAGGATGATGAATTTTAATCCAACCTTTTAATCAAAGTCCTTTCAAATGAATTTTTTTTTTTACTTCGTACATTGTCGGTTTATATGGCTTCAAATATTTGCCATTAATCGACTTAATTCTTAAATCAGAATTAATTTTGACAAGCGCATAAGCATTTCCTGAAAATACTTGAGTCACTTTAAATGGTCTTTCCCACTTTGGAGACCATTTTCCATATTCCCGACAATTCCTGTCCATGGGCAAAATCACCTTCCAAACTAAATCATTAACTTTAAAAGATTTGTACTTAATCCGACTATCATAAAATTTAGCAATTCTTTCCTTTTTTCGAATCAAATTTTCCAAGGCAATTTATTTTTCATCACTCAATTCGTTTAACTCATCAAACATTAAGTCCCAGTAGTGTTCAATTGGCAACTCGTCATGTTTTTGAATACGAACTAATTAAAGATTAATTTCGATGGGCAATACTGCATCATGACTATATACCAACTTGTATGATGATGTGCTCGTTGCTTCTCTTGGTGAATTTCTATACGCCCATAGTACTTGATTAAGGGTATTATGTCAGTTCCTAGGCTGTCGACCGATATACTTTTTAATCAGATTTATGATTATTTTATTCATGGCCTCTACCTGACTATTGCCTGAGCATAATATGGCGTCGACATGAGCATTTTAATTTTCCTTGAACTGGCATATTCGATAACTTTCTTTCCAATGAATACTGATCCTTGGTCGGTTGTCAAAGTTTATGGTATTCCAAATCGACAAACTATATTATCTTCAATAAAGTCAATCACATCCTATTGGGTTACATCCTTTAGGGCCGCAGTCTCAACCCAGTTGGTGAAGTAATCAACTCCTACTAGAAGATATTTATATCTTTTCGACGATGCAGGATGAATTTGACAAATTAAATCCAAAGCCCATCCCCTGAAAGGCCAAGGTTTAACTAAAGAATGTAATTCACTGGCAGGAACATTTTGTATATGGTCATGTCTTTGACACTCTTCACAAGACTTAGCAAACATTATACAATCCCTAACTAGTGTAGGCCAATAATACCTTTGACGTCAAAGGACCCATTTCATCGTATCACCTGCCTGATGAGCTCCATAAATTCCTTTGTGGACTTCTGCCAAGGCAATATAAGCCTCTACTTCACTTAGGCAAACCTCTAAATTTCCATCGACAGACTTTCTATACAAGGTTCCTCCTAATACTACAAATTTTGACGCTCTGTATTTAAGCTTTCTATCCACATATTGACTCAAATTTTCCAAATAACTTAATATTGGTTGTCTCCAGTCATTAATCATTGAAATATCATTTTGTAGTATATCTCTTTCCTCTAATGGATATAAGAGTTCTCTTATTTCCATTAGATTTGTAAGAACCTTGGACAAAATTCTATACCCAGAGGCTAGTTGCGCTAATTCATTAGTCTCTTCATTTAAACCTCTGGAAATGTGCTCGACGGTAACTTCGTTGAACTTCTTCATTAGCTTACTTGCCACAACATAATATTTTGTCAGATTTTCACTGACACATTTATATTCTTGGGTAAGCTGCTTAACGACCAACTGTGAATCACCAAAAATATGTACCCTATGTACTTTCATTTATACTAATATTTCTAATCCGATAATTAAGGCTTCATATTCAACCTCATTGTTGGAACAAGTTTACTTAAGTTCAAACATGAACTTAGTTAGAGTACCTTGAGGAGAAACAATTAAAATCCCCACTCCAATTTCATTTTGATGCCTTGATCCATCAAAATATAAACACCAAGGTTTCAAACCGATAACATTTATGTTATCCAAATCCAAACAAGGATGGTCGGTCAAGAAATCAGCAATTGCTTGGCCTTTCACAGCTCTCATTGGAACATTTTGTAAAGAAAATTCTGACAATGCAATGGTCCATTTTCCAATACGTCCATTTAACACTGATTTTGATAACATATATTTTATTATATCAGTTTTTGACATAACCAATACATTATAAAGCATCATATAGTATTTGAGTTTAGTACATAAGAAATACAATGCTAAACAAAGTTTCTCTATTGCGCTATATCTCCTCTCAACATCATTTAAAACTCGACTAAAATAATACACAGCTTTTTCGACATTATTTTCATCTTCTTGAGCCAGCATACTTCCTATGGTTTCTTCTAATGCTGATATATACAACTTCAATGGTCAATGAGGCACTGGAGGCATCATGACTGGTGGGTTTGTCAAATATTACTTTATCTGGTCAAAGGGTTTTTAGTGGCAAGGTTCCCACACAAAATCTTGTTCAGCCTTCAACTTAATCAATGGAGCAAAAACTCTGGTTCTTCTTGACAAATTGGATATGAATCTTCTCAGGAAATTCACTTTCCCTAAAAAAGATTGTAATTCTTTTTTGTTTGTCGGTGGTGCGGCCTCCAAAACTGCCTTGACTTTATTCCTGTCCACCTCAATGCCTTTTTTATGGACTAAGAAACCCAAAAATTTAGCAGCCGACACTCCAAAACTACATTTTTCTAGATTCATCTTAAGGCTGTGCTTTCTCATCCTATCGAATACCTGCCTCAAGTTTGTCAGATGACTCTCCTTTGTTTTCGGGCCGTTTCTAATATACACCCTCCAAAGGAGGGTGTATCATACACCTTATGTTATAAGCCATTGATTTATTCATAAAATAAATCAATGGCTTGGATTAATTCCAGGAAACCTGCTTAGCAGGTTTCCTTTTTTTTTATTTTTTTTTAGTTTTTTTTAGTATTATATTTTTTATATACTATCACCATCATTGTCATCATTACGCTGCTTCCTAATTACCACTTGTCACCTGTAATTTTTTTAAATTGTATAAGCGTATAAATATTATCGTTAAAATTTATAAAATTTTTCAAAAAATACGATTATGATTTTAGAAGACTCGATCACTTCTAATTTTTTTAAATTGTATAATCGTATAAATATCATTAGTTAAAATTTATAAATTTTTTCAACAATAATAATTTTAGAAAAAATTTAGTATACACAATTATTTATGAAAAAATATAAAGACTAATTGATATAATTTTAAGCGGTATTATTTACGAGGTGTGTAATTTTAAAATATATAAGCATGTATTCTTTTCCGGCATGAGATGAAGTGTTTTATCCTAAGCATGATGATTTTTCCGGTGTGAACAGTGATTTTTTCGGTGTGAACAGTGATTTTCAGAGTCATGAACAATGCTTTTTCTGCAGCGTGAACAGTGCACATGGTTTCTAAAAAAAAAAAACCTGCTCAAAAAAAAAAAACCTGCTGTTGTAGGTCATGGTCAATGGTGTATGATACAACCCAACTTAATGGGGTGTATAGTAGCAACGACCTTGTTTTCGACTTAACAATGACATTGTCAATGTAAACTTCTATATATTTTCCAATGACATCATGGAAAATTGTATTCATTACTCTCTGATAAGTGGTCCCTGTATTTTTTAAACCAAAAGGCATGACTATCCATTCATATGTCCCAATGGCTCCTGGACATTTGAAAGCAATTTTCGACACGTCCTCCTCGGCTATAAAAATTTGATTATAACCTGCGTGGCCATCCATAAAACTTAACAATTCATGTCCAGATGCAGCATCAACTAACATGTCCGTAATTAGCATAGGATACTCATCTTTAGGTGTAGTAGTGTTCAAATTTCTAAAATCTACACATATTCTTAACTTGCCATTTTTCTTGATTACAGGAACAATATTAGAAAGCCATTCGACATACTTGGTTTTTTTTATGAATTTGGCTTTGAGCAATCTTTCAACTTCTTCTTTTATCTTTAAAATCACCTCAGGTGTAAATCTCCTGTTGGCTTGCTTGATAGGTCTGCATCCTTCTTTCAAAGACAATCTATGCTTGACAAGATCTCTGCTCAATCCAGGCATTTTATCATAATCCCAGGCAACATAATCTTTATATTCCATAATTAATTTGACAAGCTTTTCCTTGAACTCCTTTGGCAGAAACGAACTCACAAATATAGGTCTCCTATCTGTTTCAGTGCCCAAGTTTATCTCTTCCAAAGAATCTTTCACTTCTACACTTTGTTTTTCATCAAGTCCTTTTCAAAACCTAAAGGACCATCATCCATTACACAATATGACAGCATACTTTCGGTGGTGTATACTGCTCTGACGGCCAAATAGGCCGACAGTCTATCTGATAGATCCTTAACACTCATAACTAGTGCTTGGCCGATCTTCTTCAACCTTTTTTACCAGTCGAATGCCAAACTGGTCCATCAAGCAAACTTCAAGTACCTCTTTGTTGATGACCCCATCATTTGCTAAGACTGGCTTGACATTTGGAGCATATATTTTAAAATCGATATGAAGTTATTGTAGATAACAGGGACTATCATATGCCTCTATTATTTCTACTTGATCATCTTCATTCCAAAGAATAAGCTTTTGATAAACCATCGATGGTATTGTCCTGACAGCATGTATCTAGCCTCTTCCTAGCAAAAGATTGTAACTTGATTTCGTTGGAATAACCACGAACAATGTCAGCCTTGCAATATATCTGACTTGTACCTTCAGTATCACTACTCTGTCTGACGGGGAGGTTTTACCACTGAAGTCAGTGGTAATCATGTTGGTTGACATTAAATCGGACTTATCTTTCCTAAGTTTCTTGAGCATCGTCCTTGGGATCAAATTGATAGCTGCTCCCCCCCCCCCCGGTTTATCAAAACTCTATTAGTGAACTTTCTTTCTAATAGAGCCTTGATGTGTAACAGTCGTAGATGAGCCTTCTGCTCTTCTATTGGTTTCTCAAGCTGCGTTGTGTTATCGATCACTGTTACCATGTTGTCCTAAAAAAGAAGCCAGTGATCATCTAGGTCATCCAGATCTTCTTCATTTTTCCCAGTGTATTCAATTTCGTGATACCCTTCGAATTCTGCAGGTAACACTAAAATTAAATTTACACTCATTGACTTCAGGAATTCTTCCTCATCAGACAACTCCTCATCACTTCTATATCCTCCAATTCTAAAGTAATTTTCTGACGGCAAGTTACTATCCATAGCCGTTAGAATGTCTTCCAAATTTTCATCCAAGTTGATGTTCATGTCGAATTGCTCATCATCACCAAGGCCTAAAAGATCTTCTGGATCATTTAAGGTCTCAATAAATTCATCAGTCATTAAGTCCATATCTTGGTAATCAGGCTTTGCCAATCTTTCTCTTTCTTTATTTATGTCGAGCACTTTCTTCCTCCACTCAATATCTTGATCAAGATCCTCTAGGATTTTCCTGATTTCTTCTTTTGACCTAACCATTTCTTTATCTTTCTCGATTGATAAATTATTTTTCCTTGCCTCTTCTTTTGCTGCTACTAATCCAATCGGTCATTTCCTCTTGGTTTTGTTTGGAATAGGCCTTTGGATCTATTTACCTTTTTTTTTATCTTTGTAAATTTTTCTGGTCAGAGTTTATCATTCATGTCGAGCCGTCTAACTGCACTTGTTGTCGACTCCTTTGGAAATGATCTCCCTATATCTATGAATTCTTTTGTAACAATACTTTTCAACTTCCTACCATCTTCATTCTGATTCTGATTTGATACTGGCTTATTTTCGACCACCAGACAACCTGTTTCTGTGGGCTGTTCCCTGATCACTAATCCTTCAGCCATGTCCCTCTTCTTTTATGTTTGTCTTAATATCTGCAGCCTCTTTTTCTTACTTTTCGACATTAGAAGAGAATTTGATGGCCCTGCTACATCCTAGCCAGTCATAGTTTTACCTTGATCGATTCTACCATTTTTGTAATCTTTATTCCAAAAAGGTTGATCCCTTCAAAATTTATTCTTCCTGGCAGCCACATTTCATCGAAAATACGTGTGACTTGCCATTGCAGAATTTTTTACCCACCTATCCACAGTAACATTGGCAGGTGGCACTCTGGTCTTAACTGGCCCGACATGACCTCTGCTTCCCACAGACTCATGTGGTTCCACTAACCAACCATTCATGTTAGACCTAGGCGTATAGACTGGCCTTGGCCTTGGAGCATGAAAAGGCTTTTGTGGTCTCCAGGTTTTCTTGTCGAAAACTTTCTTCATACCTTATGGGTTACTCAACTGTCCTTCAGCAGCTTTCTTTGCAGCAATTTCATCATAAACTGCATTACACCTTGGGCATAATTTTACCTTGCCCCTTTCTTTCTTTCTCTCAAGAAATGCTTCAAGAGATTCTTCTGGCTTCGGATAGATGTCGAGTGCATCCTCTGTGTCGACGTTGAACCCTTTCAAATCCCTTATGTTGAGCATCCCAACATTCAAAGGAACCTGCAGATCAACACAAGATACTCCAGCCTAAAACGGATATGTATCAACTTTTATATCCGCTTTAGGTTTGTCGGCAAACTTCAAACGCCCATCCATTATTGCTTTTTGGATTATGTCTCTGAAACGAATACATTCATTAGTAACATGACTGAAATTATTATGAAACTTACAATATTTTTGGTCTTTTATTTCATCAAGTTTTAACAACCTATGACATTCTGACAACCTAATCTGTTTATCATTTAGTAACACATCAAAGATTTGGTCGACTTTTGTTACGTCAAATGTATAAATTTTTCTATTGATATAACTCATTTTCTCCTTATTTCTTGTAGGTTGTAGAGCCTGACAAACATAAGGGGGACCATTCTGAAATTCAGCAATGTTAACTTCGAACTCATCATTGCTATATTCAATCTCATTGTCGGATTCGTCTAATCCGACAAATGCCACTTTCTCTCTTTTAAGAAATCTTTTTTGCTTTTGAATCTTTTCAACTTTCAGTTGCTCTATTTGTCTAACATTCTCACTTAGTTGGGCAAGATCAACTAAATGTTGATTCACTAATTTCTTCCTTATGTAATAATTTAATCCTCTTATGGCAATCTTTACTATCTCAACTTCAGGTATAGGAGTAAAACATCTACTCCTTATTTGTTGAAACCTAGCAAGATAGTCATCCACAGTTTCATTGTACATTCTTTTGATATTGAAGAGATCTGTAAGTCCCACCTTTAAATCTCCTTTAAAGAATTGATCATGAAAACTTCTTTCCAACTGAGCCCAAGAATAGACTGAGTTTGGTCTCAATGTCGAGAACCAGGAAAAAAAAATTTTTGTAAGGGAACTTGGGAAAAATCTCATTTTAAGGCCTTCAATAGTGGCCAACTCTCTTATTTCTATCATATACTGTGCAATATGTTCGACGATCGATTCCCCACTCTCTCCTGCAAATTAGAAAGTTTAGGAATTTTAATTCCTCTATGCAACTCTGCTTGTTGCACCCATTCAGAAAATGCTGCAACAAAATAGGGTTGGTTGACATATCCAACATTAAACCCGAACCTATTCAGCACTTGTTCCATTACTTGATTTACATTTTATTCAGCCATTTAATGCCTCCCAAGATTCTGTCAAAATAATCTCATGACTACATCATTTCTAGCCATTTGATCTTCATCACCTCAATGGAGCATATAGACATTACCATATTCCAAATGTGGCTGATCATTTTGCTTAGCTTGATCTAAGTTTTGTTGATTTTGGCCCACATTTATCTGAGGTGTAACCATTTCTCTATTCACCCCAGGCGGGGTTCCTTGAGCATTTTCATTGGCCAATTCGCCTATTCCCAAGGCTTGATTTAGCCTTGTCATTTACTGGGCCAATGCACTGCAAGCATTATTTGTATTTTTCATGATTGGCGTAATTACAGCATCCATTTATTGAGTAAACATATGCACCATTTCATGGTTACTCTCATTTATTTGTTGTCAAAAGTTGGCCAAAGAAATCATGGTAGGCCCTGTTATACTTTGGGAATTGTCTCTCGACATATTTGGGAAAATTGATCCCAAATTCAATCTCTCCTGTCGAAAGAGAGTTGGATTACTTGTACCTGCAACCCCTACTCCCTGGCCATTAAAACTTACTAAGGCTAAACTTATTTGTGGTTGGCCTTGTGAAGCCACTAGTTGGCTGACAGTATTAGCCAACGTGGAGCCAAGTCCCAATTGTGCTATCACAAGGGGAACATAATTGGGTGGCGATCCATATTGGGGCACAAACCTTGAATTTGAATTTATTATGCTTTGGTTACTTGGCTGACTCGACGATGGCTGAGTCATTCCAGGCGATGGCTGAGTCATTACTGGCGATGGCTAAGTCATTCCAAGCAACACCTGTGCTAACATTGGATTACTCCGGAGAGGACCAGTTGTTATGGCATCATCCACCAGACCCGTACTAACAATGGTCGAAGGTGGCACAGTAACGACTGTCGAGGGTATATTCGACGCCTAGTTACTTATATTACTCATGATTTGCGTATTTTGAGAAGAAGAAGAGTAGACAAACTTTTCACTTCTTAAACGCATAAAACCATTTCTTGTGACACTACGAGTTACTCTGAACTCGTCCTACCAAGCATGCCAATTTGTTTAAGTGGAATTTTGGTCAATAGGTCAAAAAAAATTCTAACAAACAAATAATTATTTATCAAACGAATATTGGTTCAGAGTTATGTGGTAATCTCATCGGTTTTGAAAATTAACTTAAAATAAAAGAAGCTTTAATGTATGTTTAAAGAAACAAATAAAAGTTCAGAAAAGAATGCTTTGAAAAGTAAAGAAATAAAGAGACTGAACAAGAAGTTTAAATACAGAAAATTAAATGAAAGCATTAAAGGAAAGCATGTAAAGAAATTTAAAGAACAAGACTGAAAAGTAAAGGAATTTAAAAGAACATTGCATTAAATTAAATGACTTGAAATGAAAAGGGAAGGCATACTTGGATCAAAATTCGTTAATCTGCTCGGATGAGATTTTAGGATTATGTATTAGCAAAAAACCTCTGTTTTTACATTGTGAATGCTGATATTTATAGACAAATTACAAAAATAACTGACATCCTAGGATTTTGACATGTACATGACAGTTATGCCACTGATATTTCCTTGATTTCCTGACAAAACCAACTTCTAACCAATTTAATATTCTTCGTTGGTTCAATCTCTTAGAAATGTAACCCTTTTGTCGGATTAACTACTTATCCGACATCAATATCTAGTGGCTGCATTAGGTTTTCCAACTATTCAGCACTTCTGTCGGCTCAACACTTAGAAGATTCTTCTACCATCATCATCCAGTCGTCAAATAGCCAAATTGTTTATTTTCACCCCCAACCGTTGCACAACCATTCACCGGTCGAAGGCAAGGACTAGCGGCGCACTATCCTCCCCACCCTGTTCCACCAACAATTGCTAAAACCTCCGTCGCGAGGAACCAGGGTCCTAACACTGAACATCTATGTGATGGGCACGAAACTTAACTTTTTGACGAAAGCCACACCCATCGTGCAGGGTTTCTGCAAGGGATAGACTTGGTCCTTGCGTGCATGGAGCTAATCCTGATGTTCAAGGGCCCAAAATCCCAGTGCACCAGTGTCTGCAACCCAAGAATGACGATGCAGAAGATCGCGTGTCCCATCCAGAGGGTATCATCTAACTTGATATGTCCAGAAATCACCTCTTGGACTTAGTGCAACGACAAACGGCGATACTCGAAGAGCAGCGTTAAAGATTGGAGAATCTAGAGCTATCCATGCAGGAGGCCTAATCTGGACCTCATCATGATAAAGGAAGACAGAGCATGGGTAACACCCAAAGGGGACTGCATGCTGATGTCAAAATGTCTAATGTTGTCAATAACAACCCGGACCTTGACGATCAGGAGCATCCATTCTCTGCCCAACTCATAGAGTATAGAGTCCCAAGAGATTTCAAATTCCTAACCAATGTAGAGCTCTATGACAAGACTACGAACCCTTAGGAACACATATGTTCAATCTAGGCGCTTTCATAGGGGATCCTTTCAGTTGCTATGTCACACCTTTTCTCTTTCCTTAAAAAAGGGTGCTTTCATATGGTTCGTGACCCAACCATAGGGACCCGTCACTAACTGGCCAAACCTCAAATAGTGTTTCTTGCTAGACTACTCTACTAGTAAGGAGCAACACAAGTCTATGAAGTCTCTTTCTAAGATTTGCCAAGGGGGCGATGAGCCCCTTCATGAATACCTTAAGAGATTCAATACGACCTGCATCAATGTGGAGAACTTAAATGAAAAGATTGTTCTCAACTACATCAGGAGCAGCCTCTGGACTGATTCTCAGTTTTTCCAATCTTTGGCGAAAAAGAAGCCAGAGAACATAGAAGAATTTCGAGCACAGTCCCAGAAAGGGTAAGTCTTCCTACCAGAAAGGCACCCAAAATTCCTCCTTGCCCTAGAACTCCTCTAAAAATGATTCACCCCGGCCTAAATACTCAAATTACATTCCTCTTAACACTCCACAGGAAATAATTCTAAGGGAAGTGTTTCAGACTGAGTTTCAAGATATAAAGAGGCCGCCTCCATTAAAGAAGCATGCACAAAAGGATTGCACTCTGCACTGTTCATGACACAAAAGCTACGACCACGAAACAGAAGATTATTTCCATCTCTGTGATGCTATCGAGTCTTTAATTAGGGCAAGACAGTTGGATTAGTACATCAGCCATATCTAAAGTAATAGACGCCGCGAAGGATGGAGAGAAAGGAGACACAGCCCTCAGCGAAATCCATCTCCGCGCTAGAGGAGGACCCAAAGTCTTAAGAGAAATCATGGAGTCCATCTCGTTGAGATGTTGATAATCGGTAGGGTAAGAACCGAGATGATCCATCTTATGACAATGACAACCGACATGCTCAGCCCAACCGAACCATCAACACTGTTGCCAATGGGTTCACCGGCGGTGGTTAGTCCAACGATGCCCAGAAGAAAGGCCTCAGGATGGTGGTTCTGAACGTCTCCCATTTCGCACCAAAGTCACAGGCTGGAGATAGAAAGGAACCCCCCATTACCTTTTCAGGCGAGGACTATAGCAGAATTATCTCATATCATGATAACTCACTAGTAATCTCGAGAATAATTTCTAATGTTGAAGTAGGGCGCATCTTCATGAACCAAGGGAGTTCAACAGACATCATGTTCATGAACTTGTACCAAAAGCTGGAAGTCCCATGCTCGGAGCTGACTCCCTATGATGGCGAGCTCACTGGATTCACTGGTGAGAATATCATTCTAGCAAGATATTTTGATACTCACCTGACTCTGGGGAGCACTAAGCTCTTCAGGACTGTCAAGGTCAGGTTTCTGGTCGTGGACTACCCCTTAGTATATAATATCATCTTGGGTCGTCCTGCTTTAAATGCCCTTGGCGCTGTGGTGTCTACTACCCACTTGGCCATAAAATTCCTCAACAAGAATGACAAGGTTGTCACGGTCAAGGGCAACCAGATCGCAATGCAAAAATGTTATAATGAGAGCCTTAAGATTTGTAGAGTCCCTAAGAAAGTGAAAAGTGGTACATCTAGCACAGCTCTAGATTAGGTTAACATCCTTATGACCTAGTTAGATGTACAAAAAAAAAATACAGGGTACCAGACCCCAGCCGAAGGACGATCTATAGCCGCTTGGTATTAAGCTAGATCAGGTCACTAAGATTGGAGTGAATTTGGAAGAAGGAGAGAGGCACCAGTTGATTGAGCTCTTGAAGTCGACATGCCTGGGCTTGAACCAACCTTCATCTGTTATCGCTTATCTATTAGAGATGATGCGAGGCTAATCTCCCAGAAGTAAAAAAAATTTGGCTAGAAAGGCAACAAGTTTTCAAAAAGCAGGTAAAGGAGCTACTCAATGCTGACTTCATCAGGGAAATATCTTACACCACAGGGTTATCTAACGTGGTCCTAGTGAAGAATTCAAATGGGAAATAGATAATGTATGTAGACTACACAGACTTGAATAAGGTCTGCCCTAAAGATCCGTACCCACTTCCTAATGTAAATAAACTCGTTGACAGCTCCTCTGGATTCCGTTTGCTATCTTTCATGGACACGTACTCCTGGTATAATCAAATCCTAATGTATCCCAAAAATGAAGAGAAGATCGTCTTTATCACTGACAGGGCTAGCTACTATTACAGGGTTATGCCCTTTAGTTTGAAAAATGCACCAGCCACCTACCAAAGAATAATGAATAAGGTCTTTAAAAACCAAGTGGGGAATATGCTAGAAGTTTACATTGGTGACATGATAGTAAAGACCTCATAAGATGGATCATACATTACGGAGCTCGAAGAAGTATTTGTACAACTTCAGAAGTATGACATGAGACTTAATTTAGAAAAGTGCATTTTTGGGGTTTGAGCAGGCAAGTTCTTAGGCTTTAAGCTAACTTACTGTAGGATTAAGGCAAGTCTAGATAAATGTCAAGCAGTTTTCAACATGCGTAGCCTACAGAATATCAAGGAAGTGCAGTAGTTAACTGGCTGAATTGCGACCCTTGCACGTTTCCTTGCTAGAGTTTTTCACAAATCTTCCTTTATTCAGATTGCTCAAAAAGGGGAAGGATTTTAAGTGGACCTAGGAGTTTGAGGTTGCATTTTCCTCTCTGAAGAAACTTCTGTCCTCTTCCCCCCATACTGACAAGATTAGAACCCGGTGAGACACTGTACTTGTGCCTTTCAGTCCACGAAGAAGTTATAAGCTCAGTTCTTATCTGGGAGATGGCAGAAGGACAGAAGCTGGTCTACTTCGTGAGCAAGGTTTTTTAAGGCCCAGAATTTTGTTACCAAAAGATTGAAAAAGTGGCATTCGTACTTATTACCACGACTAGAAGACTCAAGCAGTACTTCTAGTGCCACCCCGTGGTGGTAAGGACAAACTATCCTATCCGCTAGGTACTTGCACAAACCAAACTTAGTAGGAAGAATGATTGTATGGTCCATCGAGCTTTCTGAGTTCAGAATCACATATGAGTCTGGACTAGCAATAAAGGATTGGGTGCTCTCTGATTTTCTGGAAGAACTCACATCGGATCTTGGCAACCATGAAGGAATTCCTTGGACCATATTCGTTGATGGATCCTCAAACCCTAAGAGAAATGGTGTCTAAGTGATTTTAGAAAACTTTGAAGGGGTAATAGTGGAAAACTCCCTGAAGTTCAAGTTCCCAACCTCGAACAATTAGGCCGAGTATGAAGCATGTATTGTCAGACTGACAATAGCCAAGGATATGAAAGCGACTAAGATCACACTTTGCAGTGACTCTCAACTTGTAACCCCCTAGATCCAGGGTGATTACCAAGCCAAGAAATCCCTCCTTTAGAGATATTTAGCCAAAGTCCAAGAACTCTTTAAGAACTTCCAATATACCAAGATTGAGTACATTCCCAGAGAACAGAACTCTAGGGTGGACCTGTTATCTAAACTAGTCAGCACTAAGAGTCCAGGCAATAATCGTTCTGTGATCCAAAAGACCCCCTATCTCTGATGCAGCCATTTTCTAGGTGGAAGGAGAGGAGCGTACTTGGATTACCCCAATCATGAAGTATTTATAGTCTAGAGCTAAGCCCGATAACCTAAAGGAAGTCTCCAAACTGATCAGAACCTTAGCTAGGTACACTATTTACAATGCGAAGTTATATTGACGTGGTTTTTCCTTAATTGCCTCACATCAAAATAAACAAAATTTGTACTAGTTGAGGTCCACGAGTGGAGTTGTAGACACCACTTAGGGGGCAAAGCCTTGGCTCTAAAGGCACTCAAAGTTGAATACTACTGGGCAATGATGGAGGCCAACTCCTTTGCACATGTTCGAGTTTATGACAAATGTCAGCACCACTCGGACCACTATCAGGCTCCCCTAGAGGAATTATCCATGACATCTGTACCTTGGCCATTCTACAGATGGGATATGGATATCTTGGGTCCGTTCCCTCAAGTACCTGGTCAATTGAAGTACTTGGTGATGGTAGTGGACTATTTCACTAAATGGATCGAGGTAGAACCCCTACTCAGGATCACCTCTATCCGAATCCAAAAGTTTAACTGGTGCCACATCATCATCAGGTTTGGGATTCTAGAGTCCATTATAACGGACAATGTCACAAAGTTCAAAGATAAGGATTTCAAAAAACTGCTTGTTGGGTTAAAAATCAAGCACCATTACAGTTCCGTTGAGAATTCCAAGATAAACGGACAAGTCGAAGCCGCCAACCGGGTTATTCTCCGAGGAATTAGAAGAAGATTGGACAAGGATAAGGGAAACTGGGTAAATCAACTTGACCGTGTCCTCTAGGCCTACCGAACTACGTCTCACTCTACAACAGATGAAACCTCTTTTAAACTCACTTACAGGTGCGAGGCTATCATCCCGGTGAAGATAGAAGAGTCAAGTTGGCGTCTCTAGCAGTTCTCACTCGACACTAACCCTAGGTTGATCAGAGAAAACTTGGATCTCTTGGATGAAAAAAGATGTGTCGCTCGTATACGCGACACCGCCATCAAACAGAAGACAGTGACTCATTATAGTTTGAAGGTTGTCCCAAGAAAATTCCAGTCAAGGGACTTAGTACTCCAGAGAGCAAACATTGGAGGTAGGAATGCCTCCCAAGGAAAGTTAGTCCCTAATTGGGAAAGCCCCTACTGCATTGTGATCAACACTGGCAAGGGAGTTTACACCTTGGAGACATTAAAATGAAATTTTCACGCATTTTCTTACACTTAAGTCTCAACGGACCCTTAAGCCATAATGTTTCTTGGGAATGTCTACTAAGCCCGTTCTTTATGGGATCCAGAGTTTCTTTTAACATATTCAAAGACCTTCAAGCCGGAGAATGCCTTGAGAGTGTTTAGAGCTCGTTCTTTGTAGGATTTGAGGTCTCTTAGATTCTAAGTTAAGAGGAATAACCCACAAAACTCATTTGAGTGTTTTAGCCGCGAGTTGTGAGTCCACACCCAAATCCTTAACACTTGGCTATAAGCCTATAACCATTTTGTGGTTATAATTAGTTTGCAAGACGAATTACGAAATATGTGGTTAGGCATTAGATACCTACCGTTAATGTCTTATGTTAAATCGGTTCGGAAGTTAAAAATTCCTAAATGATAGGAGATTTTCTAAATTAGACCATAAACGCTAAAGATCTTAGTTATGGATCATCTTAAATTTTACCCAAGTCCTAAGTGGAATTCTGAGTGCTTAAATATTTTAGGTGTTGAACCCCAGACCAAGGTTTTAACTCAGTTGAAATCTTCCTAAGTTCCTAGGTGGTTACCAAATACACATTTACAATGGGCGTTGGACCCAGTTTAGACTATGGAAAAAAAACAAGCATATGACGCTAAGTTGTAAGCACGCTAAGTCATAAGCACAAAGGAGACGCATTTAAACATACCTTGGTGACTGGGGTAATTGTCTTTACAAAAATAAAAAGCCCTACACAGAGGATAAGGGAATGTAATAAATAAAAGGAAAAGGGAGAAAGCAAGTCAAGCGCCAGCCTTATCTTCTTCTGAACTCCACTGATCCTTATCTGATGCCTCATCATCACCCACTATCTTATCGAACACACGTACTGAAGGCTCAACATTAAGGACCTCGGCAGCTGCTTGATCCGCCTCCATTGCCATCATCAGGCGTTCGCCTTGGATTACCATCTCTGGATTCAATCCTTCCAAGGTCAAGTTGATGTTAAGGTTAAAATGTTGGACCTAGGCAACTGCATTACGAAACTGTTCACCACTAATGTTCGTGCATATTGCCTCTAGCTCTTCATTGTCTTTTTCCAGTTGCACCATCCTAGCCTAGAGATCTTAGAGCTGAGCTTCGAGGCTGGCTTTGGCCTTTTCAGACTTGGCTTTCTCTCTCTCAAATTTGGACTTAGAGTTGGCCAGCTTCTTTTCGAACTCTTAGGCCTTTGATTTAGCCTTTTCCTTGTCCTTGAGGGCTAGTTCAAGCTTCTGAACTCCCTTTGCCTCGACCACCTTCAGCTGCTCAACTGACTTCCTCTCATACTCCCCCATGATCCTCTCAAAATAATGGGCTTTAGCAGCGGCCTAGAGTGCGAAGGTCTGAAATCTTGACAAAGTCTCTGGCGCACTCCTCTGGGTAATGTATTTTACAGCTTCATCGCTCAAGAGTAGCTCACCAACAAACTCTTCGAGGTCCGCGTGCCTTGTGATCAGAGGCATTGGGTATTCCTTTTTCTCTTCGCCCTCCTCTGTTGCTACCCTATTCCCACGAACCTCCGTCATAATGCCATCAACCGCCTTTCTCTTCCTCATCTGAAGAAGTTGTGTAGGAGAATATGGCTGATCAGGAGCTACCTCTATAATGGGATCATGGGCAACGGAAGATAGGGCGATGGGTGCGGGAGCGTTGGAAGGTCCGACCCCTCTTTTCTTACCCTGAAAGCTTGTAAGGCTACGATAGATGACCCAAAAGCCATGCTTTCTGCAAAATAACATGAAAATCAAACAAGTGTGAAATAGTTGGGAAAAAAAGTATTGAAAGTAAAAGGTAAAAATAAAGTACGTATAACGGCCTAACCTACCTAGTATAACCCCAATAATTTCATCATCGGGGATTTCCAGAAAATCCTTGCACGGAATCAACCTAACTTCCCGAGTCTATAAGTTCATGAACTTGATGCACTCGATGTCATCCTAGTCAAGATCAAGCATCTCCTTTTTAATCAACCCAAGGAGGGTGCTTCATGCCTAGATTGTCCAGTAAAAGTGGAATACCAATTCCCCATTAGCATCCAAAAAGAACAGATAGGTGTTTGGTGCCACCATCAACTTAAAGAGCTTCCCTTTGTAGCCCTTGAAACTATCTTGGAAGACCTCAAACACTTTCCATCCAGACTGTAACTGAATCGTGAGTCAATTCTTTTAGTATGCCCCTTCTCCCTGGGGGCACCACCGGGTGAAGAGATAAAAGAACATCTTCTCAGAGTACTATATCCTGACTACTTGATAGAATATCTCGAAGGCAAGAATATTTCTCCAACTATTGGGGTGAAGCTAAGACAGAGCCACATTGAGGGTACGGAGTATGCTATTTGAAATTCGGTGAACAGAATCCAAAGTCCCAGCCGAATGAAGAGATCGTTGTACAAAAACATGTAGTGTGCGCCCGCCTCCTGGCCAGAACACACTCTCTCATTAATTCTCCTCTAGAACCAGAATTTGATACCCATAGTCCCCTAGGTTGTTATCTGTTAATCTCAAATATGCCTTGAGCTCATCAAGCTTCTCTATAACCCATAATATAGATTCTTTATTCCATATATCGTCCGCTACCCAGGGGTATACAGTCCTCATGGGGGAAAGCACCAAAGGTCCCTCAACAATCGGCCTCCTCTATGTCGTTGCTCTTCTCCTTGCTATAGAACTCTTAGAAACACCCACAAAGGCCGGTAAATATTGTCAAAATCAAGAAAGTTAGTCTACAGATTTAGACATAGAGAGGCGAACTACAGAGGGAAACAATGATAGTCCACAGCCACCCTACCTCTCCAAAACAATGGCCTCCACGCCCTCAAAAGCCTAAGCCTCAGTTAGATACCTCTGCCATATACGGCGTGACAGAGAGGGTGCTCCACAAAGTAAAACCACATAATGAACTTAGAAATGCAGGTATCCCTACTCACTTCACTAGAAAAAGAAAAGGAATATCCTAAGGCAAAAACTCTTTATCTAAAAATGGTAAAAATAACAAAAATAGAGGGTAAAAGGCAACGTACCTTGAAAAAGTGAAGGGATTAGGTAACAAAACGAAGTGAAACTAAAGAAAAATCACTGCAAACTACACTTCTCCACCGTTCACGATCGCCAGAAATCACCTCAGGTTGTCAGAAAGTAGTCAGAAATAGTAAAAATGTGGAAGAGACGCTTTAATCCCTATTTATAGAGGCAAGACCGTTATGGGACAATTTCGTCTTAACATTTCAGATTTCAAAAGCCACTCATCATGACACGCAGAACCCTAACCATGTCTACCCAGTTAGAATGCACCATGTGGATTCCATAGCTATCACAACAACTGAAAGGACGATTGCACAAAAAACCAAACATCATGCAAGCCCTGCAGTTGAGTCTAAATTTTTTCTACGGACCCCAGATACACCCAGAATGTCCACTTATGGTCAATTGACGCGTGGACCCTGTTCGGACTATGGTGCATCCACGAATGTCAAATGACTTGGTCGAAAACACCTTTAGATGAAAGCTTTTAAACCTATGGGAAGTTGGGACCACAACTTCTAGTAAACCACGGATCCTATCACCCGTATTATTGAGACTTACCTTGCTACTTCGCTATATTAGCCAAGCACCAAGCTGGGGGAAACACGGCAAGGCTAACTATATTTCTATTCAATGAGCATTGGGCTCATCCCAGAGAAGAGGAAAAGAAAGCAGGAAATGGAAATGGAAAATAGAAGATACAAGTTATAAGATTCAAAAAAGGACTTTTATTCATTCCATACATCGTCAGCCCTAATAAAAAGAGTACATAAACTACTAAGTCAAGAATGTCCACTGGAAAAACTCAAGAAGGAAGCTGGACGAAGGAGTGATGATGATAATTCCAACGACCACAACCACCTCAATGCGAACATTCCCTATTTATAAGAGGAATGAAGCGTTCTGATTGGCTCATGAGATGGCAAACTGATTGCACATTTGAGGTCGCGTTTTAATGCTCCCTCTCTGTGATTGGTCATAAGAGTAGCGAGTAGTTGGGAAAGAACTTGAAACTGCTACCCTTTTTTAAATGAGTTTTTAAATTCCCACTAGTCAAAGTGACGGTTCCCAAGTAAGCTCAGACTGCCACAAACTGCAAAGTAAATGCTGCAAGAAAGGACAATAAAGACCCATGAACTACACATGGGGGCAACCTATGGCGTACCCTGGATAAAGGAGTCGATGACGTGAGTAGAACCATCCAATTCAATACAGATCCTAGCCTTACTCATTAACTTAGGGGCATATTGTAATGTATCATGGACCTTGGCCTTTTGGAAAACATCGAGAGATCCGGCGTTAATTCTGATTTGGATCCCTTTATCCACTACATGTCATGTGCTACTATCACACTTGGATACCTTGACACTTAGTTATCTCATCTAAGCGCCAAGCTGGGGGCAACTGTTCTAAACCATGATCTAGACCACGGTTAGTGGACCAGCCTGGCACGCGTACTACCGAAATTCGCCATGAACATCCCAACTAAGTACTAGACACTATCAAGACCTCAATACCACGTATATCGGATTGCGGCATTGGGCAAGTGCATTAGATCACAAGATTTGTGCAAAGGATAAATTCCAAAATATTCGTAATTGCCAATCACGATCTTACGAAATTATAGCGCCCATAACCGCCTCAAAATAATTGCAGTATTAGTATTCTGATCTTATAGGAATTTCTTACTACAATTAAGGGAGGGTAAACTCTAATTGCACTTTATAAATACCAGACTTAAACACATTCTACAAGTAACTTATTGCTTACAGAATAACCCTACTTGTACACAGTCTGACTTAAGCGTTAGAGTCCCTTTGCAAGGTCAACCCCCCCTCCGTTTCAACACGCTTCACTGCTGCGCAAGGAGAAAACTACCAAAATATGTTTATCTCAAGTATACCTCAGTATTTACTGCTGAACAATCATATATATAAGTTGGTTAATGGGTATCCTGTTAACTAATCAATACACATTATTCTCGTTAATCAACCAATACACGTGATTAACTAATTAATACAGGTAACTTATTGCTTACAACATAACCCTACTTATGCATAACCTGATTTAAACGTTAGAATCCCTTTGCAGGTATTAACCCTCTCCCCTCTCGCATTCCAACATATTTCACTGCTACTGCGCAAGGAAAAAATTATCAGAACTTGTCTATCTTAGGTATACCTTAGTATTCACTACTGAATAATTATATATATAAGTTGATTAATGAATATTCTATTAACTAATTAATATACATAATTTTTATTAATTAATTAATATATATAATTAATTATAAATTTATATTTTATTAATCAGTATTAAAGAAATATTAAAAAATAATAAAATAATTTTTTTTTTAAGAAAATGGGTCAGAGTGCGTTAGAATAGGATAGAATAATAACTATTTAGAAGGAGCTCATTGGTTAAGTTGGGGCCTCAAGTCTACGAGCATATCCAAGATCAGGTAGAGCATTAATTTTGGTTCATGCGCTATTGCAGTAATTGATTAATTGCCATTCCCAAGGCGAATTCAGGCTGCTTGTACTCTTATTTCTTCTGAGTCAATGGTGCATGTATAGAGCACACTGCAACACAAGCCAAGTTTGAATGGCATTTGTTGTGCGCAGCTGAGAAGATGGCCAGAGAGTAATTGCGTTCATGTGAGTTTGCCTTTCCAAATAAAGGAGAATTCATTTTAATGGCCATATAATATAATATCCATGAATGAAGAATTCACCGCGCGTTCATCATTGGTTTTAATAATTTATTTGTCATAGGCATAAACATAGGAACTTGCAAAATCATCCCGTGATGTGAGGGATAATTGAGAAACAAAGATAAAAATAAATATATAAAAGAGAGAGAATATTAGGAAAATTAAAGCTATCTACAAAGAATACTATCCTTTGGATAAAACTTTCAATCGTTTTCTTGTTATGAAATATAAACACAAATATGAGATATGAACGAATATGGATATTGAGACACACTAAATTTAAAAAATTATAAAATATTTGGTTTATGTATATATATAATTATAAAATTTAAGAAAAAAGATTCATAATTCATTAATATTATTTTTATAAGTTTGAATATTTATAATATTTTAATATATGTCATATATATCAATATTTGCTACTCAGTAAACCCCTCTCAAAAAAAAAATATGGAGCATAATTTCTATTGATATTTTCTAAAAAAATTCATAAATTAACTTCTCATAATAGAACTAACCATACACAAGTACATGTGCATCTAAAAAAATTAACTAGAGAGAATAATGGTGTGAGGCAAGCTTCGGTGGTGACGAAGTGGACAGCTTGGTACAAACAAAGGTAGAAGGAACATATGAAAATAGTGGTGTGTAAAAAGATAAAACTTAAAAGTCTAATAGTGATGTGTGAAAAGATAAAACTTAAAATACTAGTATGTGAAAATAGTAGCTTGGAACGTCAGTCATGTGATTGGGCTTAAGTTGGTTACAGACTTACTAATTGTACGTTAGTCATGAAAACTAAACTTTTTTAAGAAAAAAATATTAATAGGTTGTGTCCAAATCATGTCCTATACGTGTTCAAGCGTGCTCGAGCCGTGTTTTAGATGTGTCCAAGCTGAAAAAAATAATCTTTTTAATTGGACACATTTGGACACGCAGGATACGTGTATCGTATACACATCCCTATGTGTCCGACATGGACATGTGTTCAAAACCCAGACACACCTCAAAAACAGCATATCCGTGTTTCATAGCTTTCTTGTTGCAGGCTTCCAATATTATTCCATCGTAGGAGGTTTTCTGGCTGCCCAAATTTACCTTGTCTGAGGTTACATGAGTCCCAATAAAAGGCATAATGAAAGAATGTGAACATTAAGTGCATGTAGACAGATTGTGAAACATAGTTTGCTCTAAGTTTTGTGCATTGTATAAGGAAGACTTGATAGCATAAGCTAATAATATAATGTCTTATTCAATGTTTGGTGCAATCACCTGATAGTATAATAAAATCAAGTCAAGTCATTTTATCTTATTATAAGTTGATAATTATATCCCCTCCCTTAATATAGGATAAGACTTGACAAGATTTTTATTCTTATCATATCCTCAACTTCATCTTAATCACGCTAAAGTTTCTCCCTTTATCCTCAACACCCCCCACCAATTCTCCTACGCCCTCCTCTGTCACTCCACCAACTCCTTTGTCACTTGCCTCGGCCACAGCAGCTTCAACCCTATCTTCTTTGGCTCCCCCCTCCCCCCCGCCTCCAAACCCATCGCCATCAAGCTCATGGACTCCGCCTCCTTCTAAGGAAAATGCGAGTTCCACAACGAACTCTTCTTCGGTTCGAGGCTCTATTCCCAACACATGGTCCCCGCCATAGGCTTCTCCTCTGACCCTAAACGTCGTTGTTTCCTCCTCGTCTACGACCTCATGCACAACGACAACCTCCACAACACTCTCCTCCACCACAAGTGCCCCAAGCTCCTGCACTGGAACAAGAAAAAGGAAGAGTTAGACAGTGATGGAACTGCGAGTGTGAATACTAGCTTTGAGGAACAATCACAAGGAGGTTTTGTAAGGGTGTCTATAGTAAAGACATCGTCGTCGGGGGCGACAGACTCCCCGGTGGTGGTGTCACATTCGGAGATAGACATTGTGAAGAAGAATGGTAACGTGAATGAGGTTGAAGTTACAAGTTCAGGTGCAGTGGTGAAGGATTATGTGATGAACTAGATTGGAAAGGAGGTGAACAAGGAAAGGCCAAAGGGTGAATGGGTTGCATCTAGCAGTGGAACAACAATTGGAAAGGCTGAGAAAAAGAAGTGCAGGAAGAAATTGGAATGGTGGAAATCAATGGATGAGGTAAAAGATGAGGGTTTTGATCTGGTTGTTGAGGTTGAGGAATTGAAAATAATCTCATTTCTAGGTTTGAGGAATTGTTTATTTGGGTTTGATGATGTGGTTGTTGTTTTGTTGTTTAAGAGAAAGGGTAGTATAGTTATTATAAATGATTAATATACTATCAAGTTACTTATCTTATTGTGTATCAAATGGTTGATAGTATAAAGAGTTATTAGATTCTTTATACTATTTGCTCTTAGTCTATTATTATATATTATCAGTCTTTATACTATTAGGTACACTACACGCAACATATATTTATCTTGTCTGAGGGCGTGTTTGGTATGAAAAATAGGATAAGACCTAATAGTATTAGATCTGATAATATAAAAGTCGATAGTATAAGACTTTAAAGTATAAGGCATAATATGTAATGATTAGAGATATTAAGGTGTTTAAAATTGTAATGAAAAAGTCTTTATAGCAACATATATATCAAAATTCAATCAGGTTTAATCTCACTCCCCAAGACTTGATTAAGTTATCTATCATTTTAATATATAAGAAGAATTTGATGGATATGCTTATATAATACAATATTTATACTAAATAATTAATAATATTATAATATATTATATTAACTTATCATATTAAATCTAATACAACATAACAAATAGGTCCTAAAGTTACATTACATGAGCCCCTATAAAGACATAATGAGAGAATGTGAAAATTAAGAGCATGTGGAGAGATTGTTAAATGTAGTTTGCTCTAACGAGAGGAATAATTGAGCCGTTATTATTATTGGTATAATGAGCAAGTGAGATGATGTGAAAGAGAATTGAAAAGTCTTGAGCTGAGATTGTGAGAATGTTAAAAGTTTGAATATATGGCTATTTTAGAGAACGTAAGCTTGAGATTGTGAGAATGTTAAAAATTCGATGACATGGTTGATTCAGAGAACTTAAGCTTGTTGACGTGGCAATCTCACAACGCGTGCTTCAGCTTTTATAAATTATAAATAGATAGGCTAAATCCCTTGGGTTACTACCTTTATTATTTAAAGTTGATAAAGTGTCAGGTGTTATTAAGTACTATTTTTCATAAACTTAATTAATGTTCTTAACAAAGCTACCAAAATATGAATATTTTAAATATACTTAAATAATAATCAATCACAATATTAAAATTAATCCATCATATCATAAAACTAAAAAAAATGGTTACTAAATCAATTATATGATTTACAAAAATATACTAAACATTTTTTCTATTTTCGCATAACACTGGTATTCTATTCGTCTTTTTTTAATATTGTCTTATAGTCTTCATTAGTATTGCAACGTAGTATATCAATGTAACTAATTAATTAATTGACTTTATTACTAGTTAATGTAGTCATGATGTTTATTTAAATGAGGGTGCAGGCGAATTAACTTCAAACTCGCACCTGCTCTATCCCATCGTACTATTCAATATAAGCTCTTGTTAAGACTGATGACTTAGAATAGGACTAGTGTTATTCAGACTGAATCGGACGGTCCGATCGACAAAACTGTGAATCACTTCTTCATCCAATTATGATTGGATATCAAAATCGGATTTGTGGTTGGACCGGATAGAACCGGTAAAAATCGATAAACTCAGTGGTTTACTTGAATCGGCATTCAATGTCTTTCAAAAAAAAAACTTGACTTGAAGCCAGAGACGGAAGAGAAAATCAAAACCCCCATCCTTTCAGATTCATTCACAAATCCAACAACAACAACAATAATAACTAAGCATTTTTTCATTAGGTGGGGTCAGCTACATAGATCAAACGACGTTATTGTGTCTTATCATAAATCAAGTCTTCAGATATGCTATTCAAATATAAATCTTTTTTAATCGTTTCACCTATAGTCTTTCTTGATCTTCCTCTACTTCTAAATATTGGGCTATTATCTACCTAATCTACTCTTTTTACAGGGGCTTCTAAGGGTCTTCTCCTTACATGTCCAAACCACCTGAAGCGAGATTCTCCCATCTTTTCCACAATAGGTGCTACCCCTACTTTTTCTCTAATGCATTCATTCCTAATCCTATCTTGTCTTGTATGGCCACACATCCAATGCAACATCCTCATCTCCGCAACACTGATCTTATGCTTTTGTTGGCTTTTTACCGTCCAATATTTAGTACCATACGATATCGCGGGCCTTATAGCTGTACGGTAAAATTTACCCTTAAGCTTGAGAGACACTTTTCTATCACAAATAACTCCTGAAGCACTCCTCCATTTCATCCATCCATCTTGAATCCTATGGTTTACATCTCTCTCTATCTCTCTATCATTTTGTATGATAGATCCAAGGTACTTAAATTGTGTGACTTGTGGTATTGTATAATCTCCAACTTTCACCGCTAAGCTAGCATTAACACGCCTCTTACTGAACTTGCATTCCATATACTCCGTCTTACTCCTACTTAGACGAATGTCATGTTTTTCCAAAGTTCGTCTCCATAACTCTAGCTTCCCATTTGTTTCCTCTCTCGACTCTCCAACTAAGACTATATCATCTGCAAAAAGCATGCATTGTGGCACCGACTCTTGGATATGCGCAGTAAGCACATCCAAGACCAAGGTAAAAAGATATGGACTCAAAGCTGACCCTTGGTGCAGTCCTATAGTTATAGGAAAATCTTCTGTGGGCCTACTCTGTGTTCTCACATTAGTTTTAGCTCCATCATTCACAAACTCAAAATGAAAAAAAAAATTGATTCAAGCTTCCAGCCCATGGCCACTTTCAGGGTGGTGGTCGCCAGCACGCCTTTGCAGTGCAAGTCTTTCACACCTTTGCGTTGGTCCATCGCATCTTTTCTAGTTTCACAGCGGCAACGATATAAGTCTTTACAATGAGTGAATAGGTTGTTTCTAACATACTCCCTATTCATTAGGGAGCATGCATGCTCCTTCAATTTTAGCCATTGATTAGCCTCAAAAATTCATCAATGGTAAGGATTCTTTATTAGCTATTTGGTGAGGCAATCACACAAGCTGAGAATGAAAGCTATGGCGTCATCACCAATAGCTAGTTTCTGGACTCCAATGTTAAAGCATAGCAAGATTTCGGTGATCCTAACATGCCTATCGGCTCCACAAAAGTCGAAGCCCTTCGTCTTGCGCAAGAGGAAGCTTTTAGATGACTCCATAGATGGTGGTGCTGTGATTTTGGGTAAATGAAGAAAGTTTTTGTATCCGATTTTCAAAATATTAAGTAACATTTTGAGTTATACGTATCCAAACCACATGGTCTTTCAAATTTTATACACTACATAAACGCAAAAAATTATAACAAGTTTGAAACCAACCATGCGCCCTACCTTGCACAAAGTAAAGAGCTACTTAAAGTTGACTAAAGAGCATGGGATGGTAGCTATGTCACATACAACGTGAAGGGGCATTCATTATGTAGGATTTGTTCACACTTACTAGCTATCTTCTTCTTCTTCTTTTTCTTTTCATTAATAGCCTTTATGTCTTTTTTTTAAATAAACATATAGTCATACACATGTATGCTTTTTTATATGATTTGGTTTAATTGAGTTAAATTGGTCTGGACCGTAATTTGAGACTCGGTCTCATGGGTCAATCCGACACGTGTTCAGTCGGAGTCTTCCCACTTAACAAGAGTTCGCTTCAAACACTACTGAGACCTTGACACAACATAAGTCGAACCACGACATTGGACAGTAACAACACGATCGTGAGATTTGCGCAGTAGATGAATCCTAAATTATTTGTAACTGTCAATCATAATCTTACAAAATAATAGCGTTCGTAACTACTTTTAATTGTTCATAACTGCAGTATCAGCGTTCCTATTTTATAGGAATTCTCTGCTGCAATTAAGGAATCGAGTTTCCGAATTGCACAATATAAATATTAGGTTTTATTATCTTCAACATATAACTATTGTTCTTTAACTTAAACCATAATTATGTATAGTCTGACTTGAACGTTGCAGTGCTTTTGCAAGTATCAATCACCCCGTTTCAATACACTCCGTTGCTGCGCAAAGAAGAAAACATCATTATGTGCTTTCTCAATATAGCTCAATATTCATTAGTGAACAAGTTTCAACATAAATTACTAGTTTTACCAATTTAATTACTGGCCTAGATTTAAAAAGACTCACAGGTTTTACAAATTTTAAGAGATGTAAGTGTAATAAATAATTTTTGCCACCATGATACATTACGCATTCACTCCACTAACTGTCTTTATTTAATATGACAATAATTCATTTGACTCTATCTTCTGCATTATGCAGAAGACGTGGCAAACGATGCCAAGTACCTACATATATTATCCCTAAGTCCCCAGCACAGCCACGAAGAGAGAATGAGAGAGGGGTGTGTGTGACTCTGTGTGGAGAAATTCTTGAAGAAGGAGCTACTAAATATTTGAAATGGCCTCCAATGTGAGTGCATTTAATCGGTTATACTAAACCAATGACAACATTAATTAATAAATAATGTTAAAATTAACTAATACAAAATTTTAATTAATTATCCTAATTAATATTATAATTGATCTAATGTACCAAACATAAATACACTAAGTTTATCTAAGAATTTTTGCCGTACAAATGTTGGGTGCTTCAGTATGTATAATTACTGAAGGTGGAGAATAGATGAACGCATTGATTGCTTTTCAACCACCGCCATACCATATCCTATTAAACCCTTCCTTCTCATCTCAAAACCTTGTCAACTCTATTTTTGTTCTTACAAGTAAAACAAGTTCTTTCCTCCCTTGCTCTAAGCCTCTCACACTCAGCGAGCACCTTGCACATACTTTGATGGCTAAGTTTGGGTTATCTCCATTCTTGGTGCTTTTCATGGTGCTGAGTGGTGCAGTCAGAGGCCAAAATGGGAATAGGAGAGAAATGGTACCTGCCATGTTCATATTTGGTGACTCTCTTATTGACAATGGCAACAACAACAACCTGCCTTCCTTTGCTAAGGCCAACTATTTCCCATATGGCATCGACTTCAATGGAGGCCCTACTGGACGCTTCTCAAATGGCTACACCATGGTTGATGAAATAGGTATCCGTCTCTCCTTCTACTCCTTTTATAACTGTTTTTCTTTTTCCTAGTTGTGATCATATTACAACATTAAAACATTTTGAAGCCAAGGTAGATTATGGGGCTAGTGTGTGTATCAAATGGATGCAAATAGAATATGCATTTCGGTGTTAGATTTAATGAGGCTACCAAATATTCAGAAATCAGTAAATTCATGCACTTGGAATACCTTGTTATCTTAAGCTTAGTTTCATAAGCAGAAAGTAACTTTTTGAGACTTAAAAGGGTATAATTTTTGGAAGGGAAGGTTGAAATGCAGATCTTGTAAAAAGAAAATTTACAGGTAACAATCCACTATATGTAATTTAATGTAATTTAACGTGTATGTTTGGATTAGTTGTAAAAAAAAATATTAATTGTTTTTAAAATTAATTATGATAAAATAAGTTTCTTGTTTAAATATATTAATTGATAAACGATTCTAGGATAATATTTGTTTTTAAATTGTATAAAAAAATATTTTGTATGAAATAAATTACCAAATAAATTTGAAATGATTTTTAAAAAAATTGTTGGAGGGTAAAAATGTACTTTGTGTGTCTAAATTGTGAAATAATCAATAATCATAATCAAATAATGCTCCACGTAAAAAAAAAATCAAATAGTGCTCAAAAATCAGCTTAATTTAGATACATTAGATCAAAAAGTTGTTTTCTTTATAACATAAATTATCAACAGCTTTTACTATATTTACCCAAACATATCATATTTAGATATAACAACTTAATTTGTTTAAAAATGATCTTTTTAAATAAATAATTCCGCTAATCCAATTGTCTCTAAATTTAGATTTTGCACTTTAAAAATGAGAAATTCTTTCTTTCTCTTAGAAGAAGAATTTTCTTCCACCACAAATCATCTCAACCATTTATTTTATAAGAGCCTTATTAATTTTATAAATCACATATAAATAAATCATAATTTATATTGTATAAGATTCATTTAGAAGAAAAATTCCTCCATGTGTATATAACAATTTTCCCTTTGAGAACGGATTGTCTTGACTGATTTTGAAATATAAAGTAAAGGAGTTGAATCGTTTGTTTTCCTTCTTATTTTGTCTTTTTGCTCAAAAGTGTCTTTCAAGGACACGTTGTTATTTGACTACTTTTCCCGTGTATTTCTCACATAGGAAACTTACCATCAATCAAAAAATAGTCATCATAAGACTTTTTTAAGATCACTTTTAATATAAAGATTATTTGCTTTTTCTTAAATATTTGTTAAGTATCATAAACTTAATTATATATATTTTTTATTTTAATTTATATTTTACTTGATAAAATTTAAGTAGAGGAACAGAGAATAAAAAAAAAAAATGAGTGATCTTCATTCACTCTTAATATTAGTTAATAAAATATAAATTTATAATTAATTATATGTATTAGTTAATTAAGAAGAATCATATGTATTGATTAGTTAATAAAATACTTATTAATTAAATTATATATATAATTAATTACAAATTTATACTTTATTAATTAATATAAAAAATAATGTAAAAAATGATAACAAAAAATTGTGGTCGACCATCAATAAGGTAGACAACTGCTACACCTAACAGTCCAACTCTTAACGACAGGCTATTATCTGAAGTAATTGCTTACATAGAAATGAATATATGATACTAAAGTAGTAATAAATGTATATTTTAAGATGATTTTTATTATTATTTTAAATTATTTTATTTAAAATTTATGCAAATATGTTTAAAATTAATAATAAAAATTTATGTGAATATGTTGCTCTAATAATATGCCATAACTTTTCGGTAGGTGAATTTCTGTCATACCATTTTCTTGCTGTAAATGGTACATTAAAGATGATATGGGGTCTTCCTGCATTTTAGTTTTTTTTTTAAAAAAACATAGACCATAAGCAGTGACCAACTAGAAATTAACTGCAAATAAATAAAAGATTATAGGTCCTGTGAAATTCAAATTGTTTACCATAAGCAATAAAGTATGTAGCTGCATTGTGGTAGTTACTAAATAAAATGTGTAACTTACACCAAAATAAAATAAAATAAAATGTGTGGCGTTCAAGTGCTTTCTCAAAATAATGCCATAAAGATTGTTCATGTTAAACACTAACTTCTTTTGTGGGCATATTTCCAGTGTGGGGTCTTCAGACCCATAATATTTACCTTAACATTATTGCTTTGCCCTAATAATTTTTAACTAGTTAAAATCCCCTGCTTTGAAATATATATCATTGCCCCTAAACTGAAAAAATGTAGCAAGGACAAAAAAGAAAAAGGGAAACACTGTTCCTTTTCAGCACCGTTTTTGGTAATTCATATAAAAAACTGATGTGTGCATATTAATGCAGCTGAACTGCTTGGACTTCCCTTAATTCCCGCATACACACAAGCCTCAGGGGATCAAGTGCTACATGGAGTAAACTACGCTTCAGCTGCTGCTGGAATCCTTGACGTCACTGGCAGGAACTTTGTGTGTAACATCCATTTATCATTTTAGAATTTTACTTTTACATCAATTCAAGCAACTATAAATTATGTTTTTGCATGTTCAATTTATTATTTATAAGGAAACATTCAGTTTCCCTTTCGTATTCTGAAGAAACATCAACAACCCAATTTATCACTTGGTTTCTATTTCCAACCCATTGATTAATAATATACAAATGGTAGATTGCATCTTAATTGGTTCACTTTTGAGCAGGTTGGCCGCATACCATTTGATGAGCAAATTAGGAACTTTGAGAACACATTGAATCAAATTACTGGCAATCTTGGAGCAGATGATTTGGCTACAGCACTTGCACAGTGCATATTCTTTGTTGGAATGGGCAGCAATGACTACCTAAACAACTACCTTATGCCTAATTACCCCACTAGAAATCAGTACAATGGACAACAATATGCTGATCTCTTGGCTCAAACATATAACCTGCAGCTCACTGTAAGATTTCTTAGTTTCTCCTACCTCACTTTAAAATGCAACCAGTCAAGTCCTTGGCTGTTTTCATTCATCCTTTGCCAAAAGATGTGTAACGTATTTGTGTATTGTCATCCAAAGTGGCTTCTTAGGAGGCCTACAACTTTTTGGTCCATTAATTAGGTAGGGGCTGATCAAATATGAACGGTATTTATACACACAGTAGCAATTTTAATTAGGCTATGAGATGCACTTCTGTCCCTAAACCTACAATTTTGTCAAGGTTCATTTTCAAGGAAAAGTTATTGGTTCATGATATGTTACAGAGGCTTTACAATCTTGGGGCAAGGAAATTTGTGATTGCTGGACTGGGGCTAATGGGATGTATTCCAAGCATATTGGCTCAAAGCATGAGCGGAAGCTGCTCTGAAGAAGTGAACTTGCTAGTGCAACCCTTTAATGCAAATGTGAAGACCATGTTGAGCAATTTCAACACTAATCTGCCTGGTGCCAGATTCATATTCGTTGATACGGCCCGCATGTTCCAGGACATCCTTCTCAATGCTAGATCTTATGGTATGAATCAAAAGATACTATTGCCAGCTCCAACTAACACAACTCAACTTGAGTGTCATATTGTTTTGCTCTTATGGTTTAGCTCTCTGCAATGCACATTTTCAATATGTCTTTGGGGATGGGACTGATAGTTTACTTTCTTTCTGTGTAGGGTTTACTGTTGTAAATAGAGGGTGCTGTGGTATTGGAAGAAACAGAGGCCAAATTACATGTCTTCCATTCCAAACGCCATGTCCTAATAGAAACCAGTACGTATTCTGGGATGCATTCCATCCAACAGAAGCATTCAACATTCTGATGGGAAGGATGGCTTTCAATGGGAACCCCAATTTTGTTTATCCTATAAATATACAGCAACTTGCTGAACTATAAATTGAGCCTGCTATGTGTGAATCTTGCTGTGTCAGTGTCACTTTCAGCTTGAATGCTCAGTTCAGATTAAGTAATTGAAAGTATGTGTTGCAACAAACTAGTTTAGGAAACTATAACTGGACACAGAATGGTTGTGGTGTACTGCTACCTACATTTACAATTACAACAACCATATGATTTCAGTGGTGTCATTTTCTGAATTTTTTTGCTTACAATTTGATAAAGCTCGTATCTTTAAACACTTCAATCAGACTTATCCTTGATGATCCCAGGAACAGAACTGAAAATGGCAGCCAAGGGAAATGCATAGGCTTTCCATTCAAATATTTGGTAATAATAAACTCAGTGAATATGCTTTAAAATAAACATGAGTAGCCTATATATTTTGGTTTAAACTACTCGAAGTATTTTCTGGCTAAAACATTAATCTAATTGAACACATCAGCTACTGTTTTCTACTGAAGCAATAATAAAATTTGTTAACAATTGAAGTGGCACAAATTAAACACTAAAGAAGGGAGTAAGGGAGCAAAATTTATCTATGCCAAAATTTCATTCTTTCTATTTATAGAAACTTTTTTCCTTGTTTTTATTAAAAATCAATTAATAATTAATTTAATTATATTATATTATATTCAGATTTTTACATCTGTGTATGACAACTGTTTTACATCATTATTACCCTAAACCCACTTCCTTAATCTTCCTTCTCTGATAAGTTTACACACTCTTTTTTCTTATTCTGATACGTTTTCCCATTCAAATTTAGGTTGCATTTAACATAGATCCCAAAAAAGGGGTCCACGTGATGGACTCTCTTTTTTATAACCATTGGATTGTGTTGAATATAGTGAAGATTAAATGGACGGCATGAATTGTTCACCTGCTTTTTATGTAGCTGGTTAATTATAGAATATTTTGAATTTAAAATTAGTCCCTGAAAGTAGGATTATTTGAGAAAAACCCCACGTTCCAGAGCACCACCTTTCATCGTAACAAGACTAGATAGCAATAAACGAGTGTTTCACAGTCTAAACAACTTAAAAACATGGTATAAAAGGAGATCAAGAAATAAAATTGGAAAAAGCCTTAGAAAAATAAATGAATACAAATAAGCAATCCCAACCCCTAGCGAATCTATAAAATAGATTCATTCAATATCCATATAAGATATTTATGTATATTTTCTTTTGTTTTTAATGAGTGAAAATTTTACATATATATATATATAATAAAATTAACTGAAATATAATTTATTAAATATATTTCTACTTCTAAATAATTTTTTAACTATTTTCAATAACTTCAAAAATAAAAATTTATATAATTATCTCATGCATTGCATGGGTATAAATGATAGTAAAATAAAATTGAAGACTGCCTGACTTTATTCATATATGGTTAGACTGAAGCATCTTTGTTTTTTGGGTACATAGACTGAAGCATCTTTATTGTATTATTATTCTTGCACTATGGCATTACACGTGTACAAAGGAAATCAAATGGTTTAAGCAACAAGAACACATTCTTACTACACAAGATCATGAATACTATTATGATCAATCAGCAAATTGCACAGCATAAACACCACACAAACAAACAATATTACACATATTCAACTTCTCTTATAGCATTGCTAATTGTTGAATACTAATGGGATAAGTGTATGATTGTGAACTGTATGATGCCTTCGCAAGTAAAATGTTTGCCACCTCAGTGGGGTGGAAAGCATCCCAAAACAAGTATTTCCCACGATCTTCACATGGTTGTTGAAGAGGAAGGCAAGTTATCTGCCCGTTGTTCCTGCCAACCCCACAGCATCCCTTGTCTGTCACATCAAATCCTGTGTGATATAATATATATGCGAAGTCCAAAATCAGCTGTTGTGAGCATGTGCTTTATCATGATTAGAAGGCATGTCCAAGCAAGAGAGAATTACCAAATGACGTTCCATTTGAAGATAAATCTTGACTGCTTTGATAAAAATCCAAAAGTACAAACTTTGCTCCAGGAAGCTGCCCTCCATTAAAATTCTGAACCATTTTCTTAAGACCTGAGTTGAAAAACAATATGGCATTGTTGATTTTTTCATTGCATCTGCTGTTGTTACCTTGAATACGGGCCAGTTGATATGGTATGCAGCCAATTTGGCCAACTGCTGTAACGATCACTTTCCGTGCTCCTAGTGAATATAATTGCTGGACAATTAAATGAACAAATCAGTGATATTCTTTGTAAAGGAAATGTTAAAAACTGAGTCCTCCTTAATAGGATTAAGAATACAAAGCAAATAGCCAAAGTAGACCAATTGGACTAATTGAGGAATGAGCTAAACCACATGGCACTGAGGTTTTAAATTGCAGTCCGCAATCGAGATTGCGGTTACAATACTGTTGTTTTAGTGGCCTTCACAACTACATCGTGAAAATAATTGCAGCTGCATCAGTCACATTTTCTCACAATTATCTGCAATTACGGTATATGCAACGCAACCACAATCATAATTTAAAAGCATGACACTGAATGTTAATTCAAGCTATCATGTAGAGTCGTTTAGAATTAGATGTCAATAACTTACAGCTAGCTGGCGAGCGTAATCTTGAAGAAGGATAGATGCAAAAGCTTTAGCAGTATAATCTGAGCTTGTTGAATAAAAATCTGGCATAAAATAGTTGTTCAGGTAATCGTTGCTTCCCATCCCTGAAAAGAATATACATTTGCTTAGGTAGCTATTAAGCGCATCATTGTCTCCTCTGAAGAACCTCCTCAACTGCGGCACTGTGTTTCCAAAATTGGCCACTTGCCCACTCATTGATGTATGAGCCCCCTGCATATAGTTACATTGGAAAATCAGAGTAGGTGGCCCAGAATTTATTGTGCCTCAAAGAAACATATGTACAAGATGTGCTTTCTCAAAAGGTCAATAAATAATAGCAATACCAGGTTATTGCCTGTTTCATCCCGGATGCCTGCTGCTCCAGATGCATAATTGGCTCCTCTTAATAGATCCAAACCCCTTGCTCTTGAATAAGGTGGAATATAAGTTGGAAAACCCAGAAGCTGAGCTGCAATTATTAAACAAAAAAGGTAGAGATCAAGATTGTAGGTTCTACATAATGGAGTTATGGACCCATATTGTTAATAGGAACTCAGCATGTTACTGCTATTTTATTGATGTTATTTGTTATCTACAAATTAAATCCAAATGATTGGATAAGGAGAGGAGTATGGAATATATTCTTTTTACTACTTCTATTAAAATTCCCAAAAAAACTAGAGTTTTAGGCTATGTAACATTAAAAGTAAAAATATAATTATAACTTGAATATATCAACATATCACTAATTACTCACATGCTATTTTGAAGCATTATTCTTCTCTAGTTCTCTACATCATGATTAAATACTGGCCATGGACTCATATTATTCACTAGTTTATGCATGCAGTGAAGGACCTAGTGTATAATTAATTAATATAGTATTTTACCTAATGCATCAACATAAGTTCGACCATTGGTGAAGCGGCCAGTGGCACCCTGCGGGAAGTCAATGCCATAAGGCCTGTAGTTGGCCCTGGCAAGGGTTAGTATGCCATTGTTGTTTCCATTATCAACCAATGAGTCACCAAAGATGAAGAAGCATGGCACTTGTGGCCCCTGCTGTGGCCGTGGCTGCAGCTGGGAGAAGCATCTGTCACTTAGGCTCAGCCAGATCCATGTGAATGTCAATACCAGGTCTCTGAAATGCTGCATCTTAATGGACTGATTTTTGGGTACAAATGGCCGTAAATGGACATGCATTCTTATATGGTCCTGGTTAGAGGTTGTATGATCATATTTATGGCATTCATGTGACAAATCTAACCGTCTTTGGCAAGTGATTAATGGTTGGGCAAGTGTGCTACCGGGAGAAGAAGCTTTTTGGTAGATTATTTATGGGTTACTTTACAATCGGTGATTGAAGGCTCAATCTCGTGACCAAGAACTGGATCGCCTTAACAAACTTATCGAACTTACTAGACACCTTTGAAGAAATGCATGTGTTATAGTTACCAAGTTCTGTAGTATATGACTTTTTGGTACTGTGATATATATGCTGGGACGGATCTAGGTGTTGAACAGTGGATGCACAGGCCATTCTACTTTTCAACTTTTAGTTGACTCTACGTAGATATATGTTTTTTTATTTTTTTTTATGTGTAATTTTTGCTCTCATATATAAATAAATTAATAAATTCATAGTGATAAAAAATAAAACTCATATAATATTATTAAATGATTACTTAGTTATATACATAGAAAAAAAAATATTTAATAATATTAATAATAAAAAGATCATTCAACGTTTTTAAAATATAAAAATACGACTTTACCTTCATTGCTTTAAAATTCTTGGATCTGTCACTATATATATGTGTAACAAAAATTAATCAATAGAATTAATAACAAAGATTTTCTTTCTTCATTAAAATTTAATTTAAGTATTCTCTTTTCTTGCTAAAATTTGCTTTCATTATTCTCTTTCTTTATAAATGAATTAATTTGAACTATTAGATCAAAACAAAATCAAATGTCAAATTTTGGTGTAAAAGTATAAAAAATAAAATACCAATAAATTTAAATTGCTTTTAAAGGAAATATAAGTAATTTTTTATCCAAAACAAAATGTGGAGATTGTTAATTAACTTTCACATAAAGATGTAGATGCTAGTAATAACACACACACATATATAGGGAAGGATCAATTTATACACATATAAGTCAAAATGACTGTTCTATCATTGAATAACTTTCTATTAAATAGTTTTTTTTCCACAAAATTAACCATTGGATTGAAAGTTCCTATCATATAATCATATTTATAAAATCTTATATTAATTTAAAATTATTTAATACTTTATTGATATGCTTCAAGATTAACGTAATATATGTTTTTAAAATATATGAAAAATGAGAACTACTTGATTACATTCTTAATCATGATATGAAGTTTTTTTCAAATTTGACACAAATAATAAAGGTGACGGATAGTTATGATTCAATAGTTGGATTGATAAAAATCACATTATATAAAAAGTTATTGGAAGATGTAAGTGTGTCAAATCATATACCAATATAAATTGATCATTCTTATATATATATATATATATATATATATATTATATATATATATATATATAATATATAAATATATATCTCTTCATTATAAATACTATTTCATTTTATTTTTTCTCTCCTTACTAATGTTACCATTCATGTACTAGTGTTGAAGATCTCTCTCAAGATTTAGTCACCTTACTTTGACAATACTCTATGAATATAACTCACCCACGTATGATTGCTTGGTTTTGTTTGTTTTGGGCTATTAATTAGCCCCTTTTATTATAAAGAGAAAAACAAGTATCATTATTTTTATAGACATTAATTTACTAATTAAATATTTTTTTTCAATTTGGAATTAGAATATTAATCTATTAGTATGAATCATGTTGGTAAGTAATATTATAAGAATTTAATTTTAATATACTATCAGTGTAAAAAATTTTACATCATTAACTAATTATACATTATCACTTGTGTGACTTTTGAGATAATTATTGTGAAAATTAAACATTTTTTATGATATGATAATGCATCATTGGTTGACTGTGTAAAAACTTTTCACTAATAACAATAACAACAAAGCTTTTTTTCACTAGGTGTGGTCGGTTACATGGATCAAACGACGTCATTCTGTCTTATCATAAACCAAGTCTTCAAAAATAACTTTCAAATCTAAATCTTTTTTAATCATTTCACATATAGTCCTTCTTGGTTTCCTCTACCTTTGGCTATTAAGTTATCCTCCATTTGTTCTACTCTTCTTACAGGGGCATCTAAGGATCTTCTCCTTACATATTCTTACATGATAGGTTTCTACTTTCTCTCTAATGCACTCATTCCTAATCTTATTTTATCTTGTCTGGTCACACATCCAGCGCAACATCCTCATCTCAGCGACACTGGTCTTATGCTCTTATTGCCTTTTTACTGTCCAATATTCAGTACCATACAACATCGCGAGTCTTATAACTGTGCGGTAAAATTAGTTTAAGAGATACTTTTCTATTACAAATAACTCTTGAAGCATTCCTTCATTTCATCCATTCAGCTTGAATCATATAGTTTACATCTCCCTCTATCTCTCCTGTGTGACTTGTGGTATGATATGGTCTCCAATTTTCACCGCTAAGTTAGTATTAAAAATTCTTACTCCTACTTAGACGGAAGTCATGTTCTTCCAAAGCTCATCTTTATAACTCTAGCTTCTCATTTGTTTCCTCTTTCGACTTTCTAACTAAGACTATATTATCTACAAGAGGCATGCATTGTGGCACCGGCTATTGGATATACACAGTAAACACATCTAAGACCAAAGTAAAAAGATATAGACTCAAAATTGACCTTTAATGCAGTCCTATAGTTATAGAGAAATTTTCTGTGACCCCACTCTGCGTAAAATAATCAGTGATAATACATTTTAAATTAAATCTATATTATAATAATCAATGTTGTGTTAATAAATAAATAAATAAAAAGAAAGTAAAGAATTAATGGACTCTTTATAATATCATTAATAAAAATAAAAATTTATTATTGTAGTAATTTAAATAATTTTATATTATTATTTGAAAACATAACGTTATATAACAAATATTGTTTGCATTTTAACTAACAAGAATGTGTGGCCTAGATGTGAAATTAGTGCAACTCAAATCCCAGGAGCTGGGTTCAAACCTTGAACTGGGACGGGTTCAAATGGTATTTCAATGATTCTGAGACCTATTATTTTTAGAACACTAATTTAGATAGGAGAGGAGGGAGAAAGAAATAAAAAGTGGCAATAGATTCTATTTAAAAGAATTGTAAGGAGGGAAATAGAACAGCACATGAAAAAGAAAAGAAAAAAAAGGAGAGAAATGGAAGAGGAATGATAGATAATTATAGGGTAAGTAGGAGAAATGGTTTATTTTAAATTAAATAAGATGAAACCTTTCTCATTACTTCTATTTTTACTCTCAAACAATGGGTCAAAAGTTCCTTTCATTTCCTTGCATAAACATCCAAACAATAGCAAGTAACTTCTCATCCATCTCTTACCATCCTCTTCCAAACATAGCACTACTAATAGGCAAATTTTATGGTAGGTGAACTTACCAAACCCCTTTTTGAGGAAGAGTGATGCCATCTCCTCCCTTCCTTTCCCTTCTATTCCCTTACCTAACGCTCAAGAATTGCCAAACATAGCACTACTAAGTGTGTTTGGGAAAGATGAAATTGTTGAGTTTCAGCTGTTTTGGGAGTAATAAGTGATTTTGGGAATAATTTATTATGTTTGGGTAGATAGCTTATTTTTTAAAAAAGCTTTTTAACACAAATTTAATTTTACACCATCGCTTTGATGAATTGGTTTTAGATTATTTAAGCGGTCCTTCTTCACCAAAATATTAATGTCACTTTCTACTATAATAACACATTCACCTTCCTCAACCAAAGCTATCAATGTTTAATCTTCCTTCATCTTTCATACCTTCCACCAAACACTACCAGAAGGCACGCGTAGGAATGGTTGCTACTTCCCTTTGTCGTGATTGCCGCTTGTCGCTGCTCCGGTCCGTCGTGCTTGCCATTGCCACCGTCGTCATCCGGGATTATATTGTGCTCTTGTCATCGCTACCAACCAGTGGGTGGATCCGATTTCTTTTATTTTCTTTCCTTGTTTTCTCTTTTTCCGTATTTTTTTCTTTCCCCATATGCTAGATCTATGGTTCGTTTATTATCTGCATGTTTATGGGTGATTTGCCTTGTTCTATTTTTTTTTTTGCTTAGTTTTTTTTCCTTATTTTTCATTTGGGTGTACATCTTTTGATATCTTGCCATTTAGGTGTAACTAACACATCTAAAATGGAAAAAGAAAGGAAAAAGATATATGACAGAGAAATTGACGTGCGTGAACTCTTAATGCGTAAGTCGACCCAAAACAGATCGCATCATAGCGTGAATTCCTTAGCATATGCGTAAGAAATCTTTCACGCACGTGCGTGAATTTCTCGCGCATATGCGTGATTCTTCCTGTTCCAACTGCGTGCGTAGAAAAATGCGTGGATGCCTACTTTCAATTCTTCTCTTCCAAAGTTATTGTTGCCCTTTTTTAATAAATAGATACATTTTAAATTAAAAAAAATCTAATGTTAAAAGAAAAACAAATATTATAATAATCAATCCTTTTTGTAATTTATTATGGAAAAATGATTATTTTTAATAAATAAATAAAATCGCTTTTCAAAGAAACATATCCAAAAAGAAAGATTATAATCGAATTAATGGACTCTTTATAATATCATTAATAAAAATAAAAATTTATTATTGTAGTAATTTAAATAATCTATTTATATTATTATTTGAAAACATAACGTTATATAACAAATATTGTTTGCATTTTAACTAACAAGAATGTGTGGCCTAGATGTGAGGATTGGTGCAATCAAATCCCAGTTACTGGGTTCAAACCTTGAACTGGGATTTGGGTTCAAATGGTATTTCAATAAAAATTTCTGAGACCTGAGGAATTATTTTTATTTTTAGAACACTAATTTAGATAGGAGAGGAGGGAGAAAGAAAGAAAAAGTGGCAATAGATTCTATTTAAAAGAATTGTAAGGAGGGAAATAAAAGGGCATATGAAAAGGAAAAGGAAAAAAAAAAGAGAAATGGAAGAGGAATGATAGATAATTAAAGGGTAAGTAGGAGAAATGGTTTATTTTAAATTAAATAAAATGAAACATTTCTCTTTACTTCTATTTTTACTCTCAAATAATGGGTCAAAAGTTCCTCTCATTTCCTTACATAAACATCCAAACAATAGCAAGTGACTTCCCATCCATCTCTTACCATCCTCTTCCGAACATAGCACTACTAATAGGCAAATTATGTGGTAGGTGGACATACCAAACCCCTTTTTGAGGAAGAGTGATGTCATCTCCTCCCCTCCTTTCCCTTCCCTTCCCTTCCCTTACCTAACACTCAAGAATTGCCAAATATAACACTACTAAATGGCAAATTATGTGGTAGGTGAACTTACCAAATCCCTTTTAAAGAAGACTAATGTTAATATAAATTCAAGTTCATAATGAACTCTATTCGTGACAACATATATATTATTTAAAAAATAATTTAAAATTATAAATATCTACATATTACATAATTTAGTGACAAATATGTTTTCAATTTATAATAACACAACTCTTGAACAATTCTACGTTACCTATTTTTTTCTAGGATATGGTGCCTATCAAATATTTCATTAGCTGTTAGTTACTTTTAATAGAATTTTAAACATTTATTATAAAATTATTATTTAATAAATATTTAATAACTCACCTTAAATACTGTATCTATCAAGGTACCATAAAAATTTCCTATACTCTTTGAGGAATGAAGATGACATTACTTCTTGTATAATTGTATTCAATCCACCTTGATTTCTGTGTTGTTTCTTTGTGATGTTATAGGATCTTATCAGTGACCGATCCAGAAAATTTAGATAGTCAGGGTGAAATAATTAAGAAAAATACAAATGCATAAGTAAATATTTGTTAAATATTTATATTTACATACCAACTTGTGTTAATCAAAGGATTTGAATCTCTTTAAGTATATGGTCTTGAGTTTAATCTTGAGGTTCATGTATATGGAAATAACACCATTAGGAAAGCTCACTTAAATATTTGATCGTACTCTGAGAGATTAGTCTCTCACCTATCGAATAGGAAATACTCTGAAAAACTACAAGAAATATTTATATTTAAATATCAAAATATAATATTCTAAGATAATGAACTTAATTTTAATTTTATTAATGTCAATTATTTTTATATTATCATCTAATAATATTTTGCTATAATTTTGAATGAATTTAACCTAAAATAATTATATTAAGTAAGTTGTAGGGACAAATATTTACAAATTCTATGGTTGGCGGACTTACCAAACCCCTTTTTGATGAAGAGTGATGCCACCTTTTTCCCTCCTTTCCCTTCCTTACCTAACACTCAAGAATTGTCAAATATAGCACTATTAAGTGGTAAATTATGTGGTAGGTGAACTTACCAAATCCCTTTTAAAGAAGACTAATGTTAATATAAATTCGAGTTCATAATGAACTCTATAAGTGATAACATATATATTATTTAAAAGATAATTTAAAATTATAAATATCTACATATTACATAATTTAGTGACAAATATGTTTTCAATTTATAATAACACAACTCTTGAACAATTCTACATTACCTATTTTTTTCTAGGGTATGGTGTCTATCAAATATTTCATCAGTTGTTGGTTACTTTTAATAGAATTTTAAACATTTATGATAAAATCAGCATTTAATAAATACTTGATAACTCACCTTAAATACCATATCTATTAAGGTGCCATAAAAATTTCCTATACTCTTTAACGAATGAAGATGACATTACTTCTTGTATAGTTCTATTCAATCCACCTTGATTTTTGGGTTGTTTCTTTGTGATGTTATAGGATCTTATCAGTGACGGACCCAGAAAATTTAGATAATCGGGGTGAAATGATTAAGGAAAATACAAAGGTATAAGTAAATATTTATATTTACATACCAACTTGTGTTAATCAAAGGATTTGAATCTCTTAAACATGTGATCTTGAGTTCAATATAAAAGTTCCTGTATATGAAAATAACACCATTAGGAGAGATCTTCGCTTAAGTACTTGACCGTACTCTGCGAGTTAGTCTTTCACCTATCGAATAGAAAATACTCTAAAAAACTAAAAGAAATATTTATATTTAAATATCAAAATATAATATTATAAGAGAATAAACTTAATTTTAATTTTTTTAATGTCAATTAATTTTATATTATCATCTAATAATATTTTGCTATAATTTTGAATGAATTTACCTAAAATAATTATATTAAGTTGTAGAGACAAATATTTACAAATTCTGTGATAGGTGGACGTATCAAACTCCTTTTTGAGGAAGAGTGATGTCATCTCTTCCCCTCTTTTTTCTTCCATTACCTAAAGTTCAAGAATTGTCAAACATAACACTACTAAGTGACAAATTATGTGGTAGGTCAACTTACCAAATCCCTTTTAAAAAAGACTAATATTAATATAAATTCGAGTTCATAATGAACTCTATATTTATAAATTCTAAAATATATAAAAATAACATTATATATTACACTTTAAAAAAAATGACACTATAGGGGCATATGCCCCCAGGACCTACAACATGGGTCTGTCCCTGGATCTTATTATTCTACGTAGTTAATATTCCACCAAAATATTTGCTTTAATTTCTTTCTTAGCCCTGGAAAAAAAAACACTATCTAAATTTTTTAAGGCAACTTAAACAGAAATTACTAATTTAATTTTTTTTCTTTTTTATCAACAAAGCTAAATTTTTTTTTGTCTGAAAGGGGTTTTAAAATTGTGAGACTTACTTATTTTCTCTTTTATTTTGTCCTGCACTATAGAAAATTCTAGTATGTGAACATAATATTGTTTAGGTTACATTACACTATCCTCCATTTTTTTTTACAAAATTATACTCCCTTCTCTTAAGAGAAGAAAATGCTACAATTTAGTCCATTTTTATGTTTTATGTCAAAATCCTATTTTGGGTAGCATAATATAGTAAATCTAAAATAGTATAATACCTATTTTAAGGGTAAATTAGCAATTTAGCCCATGAAAATGTTCTCCACTTACAGTTTAGTCACTAAATTTAATTATTATATGAATTAGTCTCTAAATTTACAAAACACGTATCAAGTTAGTCATTCTTAATACGATTGTTAAACGGGCTAGTCTAACTCGTATAATAGTAGCTCGACAGACTTAAATGTGCTGTCCTCTTTTTTTCTTTTAGAGTTATTTTACTTCAAAATTTATATATCCTTGCATAAGATCAAAATAACAAAGCCAAAATGAAATAAAAATTCAAATATCTACTCCAAAACAAAGCAAATTCTAAATTCAAAGCATATCAAATTCATATAATTGATAATTCATAAATAAATAAATAAGTAAATGAGCTAATGGAGTAGCCAAAGAGCAAACGGGTTTGGCCCGTTTAACTTACAGGTTAAATGAGTTAAACTAAAAAAACATTAATTTAAATAGGTCAATAATTTTAATGCACGACTCACCTAATTTTAGCATTTAAACGAGCTAACTTGACAAATTTAGCATATTTTGATGGTCTTACTTCTAAGGAATTAAAGTGAGATAAAAAAAAAGACCAAGTTGAAATTAAATTTTATAAATTTAATGACTAAACTACAAGTGAAAAATAACTTCTGGAACTAAAACTGCTAATTCATCCTTAAAAATATGTATTATTATTATTTTAAATTTACTTCACCGAAAACAAAGTTTAACATAATTTTACCGGAAACATAAATATGGACTAAAAAATAACTTACTTTCATCTCTCATAAGAGGCAGTGTAATTTTTTAAAATAGAGAGGTGGATAATATAATTTGAGCATCTCTCGCAAGATAATAGTGTAATTTACTATATTGATTAAGGCTATTTTGTATCTCTAAGAGTTGCTAATAATAACTATGATAGTCATTGGTACGCAAAATTTCTGATTTTAACATTTAATGTTTAGCACACAAATCACTGTCAAAATCCCAGTGCCGAGATTACCCTCAAGAATATTACGTATTCCTGAACTTTATTGTTCATTTAAAATATCAGTTGTCAGCATTAGCACATCAAAATATCTATAAAAGGCACTATTATATATGTTTCAAATAAAGAAAGTAACTTTTTTTTTGCCAGGGTCATAATTTTAGCTACTAAATAAAGCATAAAATAAGAGTACTGCTAGATGTTACGAATTGATTTTCAAAAATGAATCCACGAATGATGTGACTTTTGAATTTTACAAATGAAAGAAAAGCAACACCGCACTAATATACCCCGCAACTTTTGTTCGGTTTATTTGTAAGATACAAATCCAACTCATTCGTATCAGCTTCATTTCGTGTGAATTAGCATTTCTCTAAAATAAATCTGTTACCATGTGACTTTCTAACTTCGCGACATTGTATATGCCCAGAGCACTCTAAACTTGGAATAAATCGCTCATACAATTACGAATGCTGCTTTGAATTGATAACTTAATTCCCAGTCAATCAATTCCAATTATACTAATTCTCACATGCTTGCTTACAAGACAATACATCCACGAGCCAAGTTTTGATTTGATTAATGTAAAAATCCACTTCAAAACAAATCTCACTCAAGCGCATATAACGAATTTCTTAAGGGGCCAGAAAGATCCATGGAGACTGGTTAATCTATTAACAAATTCCCCGTCATAACTTGCTTACTACTACCAGCTAAATAGAACAGAATCCATCAGTTTCTGTAATAATATATGCATGCCCACAATTTAGCTTACAAGTTAATAATACAAAAGAAAACCCTTGCTAAGAATCCAAGTGACACTAACGCAACTAGCCTTCATAATCTCCCTGAGCAAATTTGTTCTCTGCATAAAAGACAGCTACAACTTGATTTCCACCAAATTTTCGTCCATTCAATCCAGCACGGGCTTTAGTAGCACCATCAACGTCAACATACTCCAAAAACACCTGCAAGTACAAAAAAGCTACAATTTATAGCATGTATGAAATATTGCTACGCAAAAGCACAAGCACCTTTATAAGCAATTACCCACAACTTAAGGCGTGTTTGATTTGTTTTTGGTTTTCAATTTTAATTGATATGTTTTCACTCATAATTACCAAAATACCACATTGTTTTCATTTTGTTTCCAGTTTTCAAACTTTTGTGAAGAAAATGATGAAAAACACCTTTTTCGTGTTTTAACCATTTTCTTCACAAAGTTTGAAAAAGTGAAAACAAAGCAACATTTTTGTTATTACTGAAAACATATCAACTGAAAATGAAAACGGAAAACAAACCAAACACCGCCTAAAATTTTCATTTTCAATTAGTAATTTCTGACAGATCCTCATATGTATCATTTCCAACAACTACATAAATCCAGCATTAGCATAAAAAAAATTCCATGTTCCTTAATACTAGACAATAAAATAGGAAAACAACAAACAAGAAAATTATAACCGGAGAAGAAAGGGAAGATTGAATTTTCAGAATGGGTCAAAGGACCAAACCTTTCCAACTCCAGGGGACGGTTCACCATCTGGTTGTGGACGAGGGATCACCACATTCACCAAAGTACCTGCAGATTGTGGAAACAAAAGCAGAGATAAATATGGAAATAAGTTTTCAAAACATGCAATTAAACAAGTACATGTGAAGAAAGACAGAAGGTTATGGAGGCTTCGGTCTGTAAGTTAGGCCTGATTCTTTATAGGAGAATGTGGGACTACAAATGGCTGTAAAACAAATAAATAACATAGAGAAAATCAATATGAATGCGTTATAGTTTGCAGTGAAAAACAAGCAAACTAAATCAGAAATTACCAAATTTGGAGCACTCCTGTCTCATATCATCAAGAATCTCTTCATAGTCCTCATCATCTTTGAGCTCATCAGCAGAAACTGCATGAGTTAAACACACCACCTTTGTTGCAACTAATGCTGGTTGTAACATAAGTTTCTACAGAAATCAAAAGTATATAGCAATTAGAATTTTAAACACATACACAACAGATCTTGGTAACAAATACATTCTAAGCGACAATTGCATCAAACCTGCAGAGCAATCTGCTGCTGTGCGTGCATTAAAATGCTCTCTTGCTCAGGTTTAGGCTGCTGCGGGTTTGCACCTTGATTAGCTCGTCTAACCGTAAGAGTTTTATCTCCCATTTTTATTCCATTGAGAGCTGCACATGCAATATCTGTAACTGCAAGATCTTGGTAAACACAAAATGCGTAACCTTTTGAGTTTCCTGTTTCTCTATCTTTCACCAGATCAAAACCCCGAAGAGGACCAAAAGTCTCTAAAAGCTCTCTGATCTGTGTTTCAGTAAAGTAATAAGGAAGTCCACCCACAAAAATCCGATCAGGACCATCAAGTCCACCAGCCGACCCAGGTGTTAAGCCAACAGCAGCCAGGTTAAGGTTTGGGTTAGGTTGGCTTGGGCCTAAGGTAGCAGCTAGAGAAGGATTATAATCAGTAGGTCTCCTGACCTTAACAGGTGCCCCCTGAATTAAAAATGAAATAGAATTAATTCAGATTAGCACCAATCAATGTAATTGCATTCTCGCAAAAGAAAAAACAAGGGAACCCAAGCCTCAGGTTATAGTTAGAAAAAATATATATACCTCAAAAATAATCCCATCCAGAGCCATTGCATTGCTAGCTTCCTCAACAGATCTCATCTCCACGAAGGCAAACTTCTTGTCATGGTTAATGTAAACATTGACCACCGCATCACCTGCACACACACAATAAAATTAAATCAATTTAGATGCATATAATGTCAGCAAACCGGCACAATTCATTTTAGATTTTAATGTACCTGGACCAGCAGTATTTCCTCCAATCTTAGCCATAACCTGACTAAAGAAAGTAGCAACTGACTGCAGTATAACAGACAGAGGATCATAAGCAATGATTAAAAGCCAAAAATTATCACAAACAAAACCAGCTAAAAAAATTTATCCAGTTCATCCTACACTTGATTGCATGTCAGTAACAGCTACACAGTGAGACATTAGAATAGCTTCTTCCTCAATACAAAAAAATTAGAAGCATCAGAAGTAAACAGTATGTGGTAACGGATATAAAAAACTTGATCATTTGATAAAACATGGAAACCTAATTAGCAAATAGGCAATTTAGCTGATAACCAAACTCGCCTAGCTGTTCTCATTCAAAAATTAAAAGGGAAAGATCATTCTGAGCTATTCTATGCATTGAAAAACATGGTAGTCAGTATTGTAAGAATCGCAATTCGATTCTTACGATTCGATACGAGTCGGTCCTCCAACGATACAGATCAGTTGCTGTATCGTTTTCGTCTCCGAATCGCACTGTGAATCGGTTGATTCGCAGTGGAATCGCAAGAATCACGAATCTGCAGTAATTCGTGCAGGGACGGGTCGCAAATGCAGAAACGGGTCGCGCAAAGCAGAAGCTCCAGAACGGTCGCGCATGGAGAAGTTGCAAAACACCCAACCAAAAGCAGCAGAACTGGTCACGAAACTGCAGAACGGGAAGCAGCAAACGGGTTGCACGAAGCTCAAACGGGTCGCGCGAAGCGGGTAACGCAAAGCAAAAGCTCCAGAATGGTCGCACATGGAGAAGTTGCAGAACGCCCAACCAGAAGCAGCAGAACCGGTCACGAAGCTGCAGAACAGGAAGCAGCAAACGGGTTGCGCGAAGCTCAAACGGGTCGCGCACGAAAACGGGTCTGGTTTTGTGCGACCCGGTTCTGAAAATCCATTTTTGAGGGGTTTTTTTGCAAATTTTTTTATGGGCTTGGAGGGAAAGGCCGAATCTTTCCCTCCCATCAATCCCAAACAATAATATTAAATAAACAATGACCTAATATTAGTCCCCACTCTCTGCCTCTCTCCCACATTTTGTCAGTTTGCCCTTTACTCTTTTTCTCTCCCACGAAGCTGCTTTTTTTGTCTCTTGGGAATGATGAATGATGATCATTAGATTATGTATTAGGTTTATATTGGTTTATATCTACAATGATGATCATTGATCTTGAATATTGGTTTATATTTTAATTTATTTGGCTATTTAGTGAATTATTTGACTTCAAAATACTAATATCTAGATGTTTTTAATATTTCTTTATGTGAAAATATATTTTATACTATTTTTAATTATTGGTCACGAATCTTACGATTCATGATAAGATTCGACTCACGATTCGGAAAATAGGTCTTCCGATTCACGATTCGAATCCCGATTTGACAACCATGTTGAAAAATAAAAACCAGAACACAAAACAAATGAATGATAAACTATACCAGCTTATCATAGAAAATCCTAAAACACCTATTTCATACAATAGTTACAAATATCCAAACACCAGTAGAAAGGGAATGCGTAAAAATTCAAGAACAATAATCAAATCACATCACATTTACATTAAAGAGTAAAACCATCAACTTAAAGCAAAGTACCTGCTCATTGGCTGTAGGAGGGAGCCCCCCAACATACACCCGCCTAGCATGTCGAGTAGCCTGTATAATACGGTAAATCAAGGAAGGCCCAAGATTAAGGAAAGTAATGCTAAAGGGAAAGAAAGATACCCTGATCTCACTGAAAAGCCTATTTTACCTGTTGTGTCATAGCCTGAACTGGCATGACAGGGAGAGCACTAAATGGCTGCAACTTCAAAAAGACAAACAAACAAAAAAGAAAATGTGAAATTAATAAAAACCTTGTGCTGCATAACCAAAGTTTGGGATAAAGAAATAAAGATACCTGACTTGTAGCCAATGGAAACATATTTTGAAACACTCCGGGAATTGCAGGATTTGCCCCAGTGATCTGACCTGCAAACAAAGGTATTGCATCTCATAATAAACTCATTATTTTAATCTTTTGGAATCCTATTACATAAGTATCAAATGACTCCTTTAGCTCCAATTTGCATCAGCTTAAGCATAATTTAACCTCATTGCATATATTATATCAATAAGATTAAAGGAACATTGTAAACAAATTTTAGAGATAATATTTGTAAGTCTACCAAAGTAGGCAATAATTTCCAGTTGAAGACGAACAAGACCCACCAAAAACCGGTGCATTGATTTCTCCGTGGACATAAAAGCTACAGATGTCGGCTCACGCCCATTGTCAGCACAGTGGGGCTAGTAGCCCAACATTGCCTTCTTAGAACATAAGACAAGACATAGAAACAAAACAAACAAACACCAAACACAAGACAAAAAACCAAAGCATCTTTTAGTTCCAGAATTATATCACCAAGTAAATATAAAGACAAAACTACACACCATGGGAAACCAGTCTTCAAGGAGCTATATACTCAGATAACTGAACATAGCTTACCAAGTTAAGACCATGCAATTTGATATGAATTTTCCATACTAGAACCAATAAAGAAAGAAAGCAGTTAAGATTAAAAAAATTCTTAATTCTTAATATATACAAGAGTAAATGTACCTGCAACAGCAGAAGCACCAGCTAACATTGCAGAAGCAGGGGGAGCCATATCAAAACCACTAGTCCTTTTGCTGTAAGTAAATAAAGTTAGTATTCCATTAATACATGCAACCTTTCATACCAAGAAACATTTTACTGTAAGTAAATAGAATCTATATTGAATTATATTAAGATTTAAACTTCCATCTTATAGATGCTTTGCTTTCCCAATTAATTTTTAAACACTTTTGCACCTTTTACTTTAGTGGTATTTTCAATTATCAAAAACAAAGAAAAAAATTAAAACAAATCTTGTGGGAGAAACACATTAAGGGCTTGTTTGGAAAAACTGAAAATTATAGATTATGCTGATAATCGATTATTGTTATAATCGATTATAATCGATTCATTTTTATGTTTGGATGCATTAGCTATAAAGCGATTTTAAAACTAATATGATTCGTTTGGATGATATAAAAAAGAATCGCTTTTATGCATTAAATTACTAAAATAGGTATAGAATGATTAAAAAAAGTATTTGATCGAGGACAAAATAGTATTTACATATCAAAGTGTAAGAAATAATCTATAAGCTAAAATCGTAAGCTTCAATCTTCAGCTTATGATTATTAGCTGTAAAAAAAAATTTGCATTGAATTTCGTGTAAAAATTTTTTTAGAAAATAATCTTTTTACCCAAACATAATAATTATTTCACAAAACAGCTTAATCCTCCAAAAATAGTTGTTTGGGAAAGAATTAATCTTTCCCAAACATGCTCTAAGTGGACAAAGAGTCACTGTAAAAACTTTAACTTAAACAGTATTGTGAAGCAGTAAAACTATAAGCCTGACATAATCTGACACTAATAATGTAAATAAATAGCATTTTAATGTTTCAAATTTTCAAAAGTACTACAAGCCTCATCAAATCAATTAATTGAAGGAAAATTACAATAACCACCCTCAAGACATGGCCTAATTACAAGGAACTCACTACTAGTTTCTAATATTACAATTGGTTCCATTATTGTTTAATGCTACATTATAAAATCCTTCACAACTCATTACATAGCACTAACTTTTCCAAATATAGATATATTCTATCTGTATTTGGGTCTTTTGTCTATATCTGGGTATAACGATTCCACTTAATTTCTTCTATCAAATTATCAATAATAAAGTAAACAAAAATATTATGAAAATAAAAATTATTTCTCAGTGCAAATGCTCCCATATACAATTATATATTATATCTGTATCCAAATATTTTCATAAATTCAAATTAAGAGGGAAAGTTTGTCATTTGACCATGTCTAAAAGGAGGGTGAAAGAGCAAAACAATAAAAAATACAAAGTAAAAGTAAACAGCATCTAAAACAATTCTAAAAAGGAGGTTTTTGTAAGCTAGTAATAAATGGTAAGGGGGTCACCAATAGTACTTGAAACAAGGAGGGAGGCCCCAATTATTTGACCATACCTTAGGGGATGTAATTGAAAATTCCCTTAAGCAAATTATTAAGGATGTATTGGAAATAAAATCTGAAATAAAACCACTTTTCAATTAACTATATTAATTATTTGTCTCTTCCACAAGCATTCACAACTTACACTAGTTTCACTTGCACATCCACCAACTATTTTATTATACGAAACAGAACGTCAGATTTTCCAAACTGCGGTCACATGCAATTGTGACTGTTCATATCTATACAATGAATGTTAAGGAACTTTCCATGACTTACCTTTTTGAACGTGAACGTGAACGAGAACGTGACCTTGATCTATGCTCAGACCTACCCTTTGACCGTGAACTAGATTGAGACCGGGACCTGCGCCTATGCCTATCCTCTCTATCATAATCCCTTCGTCTGTACCATCAAACAATTTGATAAAAATTGAAAATGAAAATAAATAAGAAACAATTAATTGAAAATAAAGACATTGCTAATGTTCAAGAAATAAGAATGCGAATTCTTATAAGACAATTGATTGTATGTAATAAGAATATCAACTGAGCAACCGATGCCGATGAAAATTCTCAAGCTCAAACTCAGATATAACATAGTAATATCCCAAATGAACTTTTACCTGTCAAAGTCTCGGCTTCTGATATAATCATCATCATCTCTATCTCTTCCCCTTTCCCTTCTCTCACTACGATCCCTGTGTCGATCTCTATGATGGTGGTCCCTATCGCGGTCCCTTTCCTTCTCCCCATCCCGATCTCGTTCCCTATCTTTGCTTCTCTCCCTATCTCTGTCCCTGCTTCTCTCTCTATCCCTGTCCCTCCCCTTTTCTCTTTTTCTCTCCTTTTCTCTCCCTTTCTCTCGATCCTTTTCTCTGCTTCTGGAAGATTCTCTGTCATGATCACGAGAACCATGCTGCCAAAAGACATATACATATCAGAAGAGTAAACAAATACATATCTTCAAACCTGATAATAGAAGCAATTCAAATAAAAGAAAGGTAACAAATAAGCACAACAGCAATAGAGATGCTTCACAGTCAGCATTATACTGAGCACATAAGAAGCAACCAACAGGTATGCATTAGCCAACCAGGCCACAGATAGTAAAAGAACATACCAGAAAGCAGCCCATATCCAAATTTTAATTATATTTAAAGCCAAAAAAGAAACACGCGAAAACACCACATAAAATCACGATAAACATCAAATTTGGTGCACAAATTAGATATTTCTACCTACTTTAATTTTATTATAACAAAACAGTAGAGATTTCCTTAGGACCAAAAAAAAAACCCTCAAAATTAGTTCATCATTTTGGTAGTACCATGGCATGATGTATAAACATCTCTTATTACACACTTAAATTAAACCATCGAACATGTATAAACATATAAAGGAAAACAAAATATCTAACCACAACCTACACATCTCTAGTTACACACTTAAATCTGCACAAATCCTTTGTTTGTTGTTACTGGAAAAGGCCTTCCATTTCTCTGTTTCGATCCAAAACAAGACAAAACAGGGACAAACGAAAAAACCCTCATCCCAAACCCCATTAGAGAGATTAAAACGCAAAATGCATCCAAAACCCTAATCGTATCTAAAACATAGCTCCAAACCCAAAACCCTCGAAATCAATATCGAAAGATTTACATCAATCTGATGGTACGGTGATCCTAATCGGTGGAAAACAAAGCAAGAGAGAGAAAGCATACGTGAGATTTGAAGTCGATGAGGTCGTCGTGGGTAGTGTCGCCAGGTTGAGGAGAGAAATCGGCATGAGCATGAGTATTGTGAAGGTCCCCTTCTTCTCCGTTCCCTTCGTATCTCTCTTCGTATTCAGCCATTTCTGTGTGTGTGTTCTGAGTGTTCTCTTTCTCTCTCAGTGGCTCTGTGTGCTTCCTTTCCTTCACGCTACCTGTTGTGTTCCTAATATATTCACACTAGGAATGGCAATGGATCGCTCCAACCCGATCACGGCCCAACTTGATCCTTTGGATCATATCCTTTTAGATCCAAACAAAACATGAATTGGGTCAGGTTGGGTCTTTAAAAAACCCATTGGATTTTTGGATTATAATGGATATCCAATCATTCTATTTTTTTAATGGATTTGAAAATTTTCCATTTTCAATTATGAAGCACTATTTCTGCTACAGAGATTTGGTGATTATCGTATAAAGAAAATATGATAATATAAGTTAATACTATCAGGTCTTATTCAATGTTTGGTATATTCAACTGATAGTATAATGAAATCAGGTCAAGTCATTTTATCCTATTCTAATGTGATAATACATTATCCCTCTCGAAATCAAGATAAGTGATAAAAGTTAGGATAAAGACAAACATTTTTGCTAGTATGGCAAATTATGATAGGATTTCTATTCCAATGTTATCCTCAATTTCATTTTTATCACTCATAAAGAGAAGTTCTACATAGTTAACTTGAAATTAGCCACTACCACCACCACCACTACCATCACCACCACCTCCACCACCACCAATATTATCCAGCGTTCGGGTAGGTCATTGCCACCACATCACACCACCACCACATGTGTTATCTTTGTTTTGTCTAATAAAGTTATGCCACCACCGCTACCATCACCACCACCACCACCGCCTAACACCACCATGAAAGTAGTTGAAAACTTCATTGTGACTATTAAATCGGTAGTTCGCTTTGAATTACGGAAGATGCCGCCAAACACCATTGCCACCACCGCCACCATCACCACGATCACATGAAAATTTCTAGCCGCTCACCATCGCCACCACACATGTCTCATCCATACACCACATTTTGGCTAGTATATCCCTTCGCTATATACCACTACCACCACTCCGTCGCCACCACCATCTATCCATATGGCCGTCATCACCACCGCCGCCGTCATGTTGCCTATACCATGTCCAACAACATTCAAAAACATGGTCACCTAACACCTATATGTTTAGTATGCCACCAATCCGCCAGCCACCACCACCACATTTCATGACCACCACCACCATGGCTGTTAAAAAGCACTAGTTCGCCGCAACGCCATGCCACCACCACCACCACCATCTATCACCACCTCCACCACCACCACCACCACCACTCACATCAACGTCGCCACCCCCACCACCACCATCCAAACACCATCCCGCCGCCATTACTTAACCACCACCACCACCATCACTTCATCACCACCAGGTGGGTCTTTCACCACCACCACCACCTGCACCTCCACCACCACCACCACCACCACATTATCACCGCCGCCAGTTGGCCCCCACCACCACCACCGCCACCACCGTTCAATGTGAATTGTTCAAAACCAAAGCTACCCACCAGTGAAGTCACACCACCACCGCCACCACTACCATCACCACCACCACTACCACCACCACCACCACCACTACCACCATAAAGCTTTATTTATTATTATTTTTTAATTATTTTAACTTTTATGCTTAAAGCCATTTATTATATTTTTTAACTTTTAAAAAAATTTTGGTCTTAAAAATGTTGATCAATCCTAATTTATCATTTTGTTATCAAACATTAGAAAAAGATAGAATTATGTCTTATCCTAATTAATTATACTATCATGTCTTATCTATATTCTTATCACCTAAACTATCTCTTATCTTATCTTATCTATCTTATAATGCATCAATACTCAAATAGGTAAAGTCGAACATAATGTAAAGCAAAGCATCCTCATTATCAACATAGCCTATAATGATTATAATGGATTTGAAAATTTTCCATTTTCAATTCAACGTGAAGCACTGCATCTGATTAATTTCTACACTACATCTGATTATTTTTCAACGAGAACCACTAATTTTGCTTTAGCCTGGGTTCGGTTTCACTTGCTTGGCCTTCACCTAGTGGTGTTTCAACCCAATGAACCCGAAAATCCAATCAGAACTAATTAAATTGGTTTTGTTCTGGTTTGAATTATTGGGTCATTTCAGGTCCAACTCGATCAAGAATGGTTTGGGTCATAGGTTTTATAAATCTCAACCTAATGACTTGATTACCTACCTGTGAACTCGATGCCTTAAAATCTTGTGCATTTCATTCTACGTTCACTCAAAACTCTTTACACATTTCATCTCATTTGTACATCTCATTCTCACATTCAAAGTTTAGAGCTTTCTTCTCTGCCAACATGTAGTCGTGTGGCCCAACCCCTTGCTGATGTTTCGCTGTGCTGCCATACCTGCCCACAGCCTTTCTTAAGGCAAGCCTCCCTATAGCCTGTCGTCATGCCTTTCTACCACCAAATCATCGCGCCTTTTCTCCATATCTAAATGATGAGACACAAATCTGAAAAGATATGTGTTAGCTTTGATAAAGATGTGAGCTTTAATCTTGTAAATAAGTTTGATTTACTTGGGTTAAAGTGTGGTATTGGTAATAAAATAATATTAGATTTATTCCTAAATTGTGCACAATGATTTATCTTTTTAGTAATTATTATCACGTATTATATTTTTCACAAGTTTGTGAAGGTTTTGAAGGTTTTGGTTGACAAGGCAGTAGTTAGGCATGCCTAGATTGATGAATTTCCTTCATATCCATCGAGCACGACTCCAGATGGATATACTGGGCATGGAGAAAGGAAGAGAACATCCTTCTTTAGGATGCAGGAGAACCCCTTGTTTCTTGGGATTTTTTTTTGTCATTTGATATTTGATTCTTGTATGCTTGAGTTAGTGTTGTTTTCCTGCTTGATTTGTGTTGGGATTATTATGCAATAGTTTATTTTGCTAGAGTTCTTTGTGTTTATTTGGATTTCATTTATGTTTGTGGTTTGGTCTTTCATTTCGATAATGTGGAGTTGTTTTTCTTTCCTTTTTTTTATTTGATGAACCCGATGATCCAAACCTAACCAATTCAACATTTAATCAGGTTGGTTTTGTTTGGGTTAGCTGAAGAAAAAATGCAAAATCGAACCAAACCAATCCAATTAAAGTTGATTAGTTTGGAATTTTCCCCCTAATGGTAAGTGCAATTTCAAACGCTTATCTTATTGCTTTCCATGTTAGTTCCAAGCTTTAATCATGCAAAAATTAGTATTTTTATGTTACTTTCTATGTTTTGTAGTTAGTAAAGGTTTTGGAATGAATTTGAGTCAATTGAAGCAAATTTAGGGCAATATTGAATTAACTGAAATTTATTCTTGAATCTTTCTTGTGTTGCACACATCTATGGGTTTTATTTATTAGGATTTTTTTAATTTGATTTTATCTTATTTTACTAACAAAAAGCATACTTTCGTCCTCTAACTTTATTTTAGTTTTCAAATTCGTCCTCTAACTTTTTTTCATTCCAAATTTGTACTTAAGTTTTAAAAGTTAAACAACGTTTTCCTCCCATTAATGACGCTAACAGAACTATTCTACATATTCTTATGTGGCAATAACAACGTCAAATTTATCTTCCATGGCAACTAACCTTAAACAGCATTGTTTAGATTTTTAGCAGAGCAGCAACCACTACCAATAGCAAAAGCAGACCCTTAACCACCATGAACTATTCTGTCCACAAACAACCACCCTCAACCAAAACACTATAAAAAAAAAATTTCACCACAGGTCCATACTCTTTGCCCAACGAAACTCATGACCACCATTACCTAGTCTAAATCCAGCACTTACAAATCTGAGCTCGTGCCTAAGTCACCACAAAAGCCGCCACCGCCGTTTCACCATCACCCACAATTGTCATCAATGACCCCAATCACTAGCATTCTCTACCACAGTTGGCAAACCCTCACAAATCCAACCAACTTGCACCCTTTCGAACCCATCAACACTGAACCATAATTGTGAACCACCCATACCTCCACTACTGTCAATCCCCTAAGTCGTCGTTTAGCCACCTACAAATCGCGCCAATAATAGAGTTATGCAAAACCAAACCAAAACCATCACCAGCCACAACGCTTCACCTTGCTCCATCTTGTTGTCCCTTCCTCAAAATCCCAAATTCTCAAGCTTTGCCTGCATTGCCCAAAAACCAACATGAACCCTAACTTGCAAATTGGGGATGAAGATGGTACATGTCAATTTGCCATGTCATATGCCACCACACATCCATTGCCAAGTCAGATGGCATGCCAGTTATTTTTTTCCACCTAAGATGAAGCATTAATGGAGTTACATTGTCCATAAATGACCATCAATGAGAGGAAACCGTTGTTTAATTTTTTAAAATTAAAGGATGAATTTGGAACAAAAAAGAGTTAGAAGACAAATTTGAAAACTAAAATAAAGTTAAATGACAAAAATATGCTTTTTGCCTAATTTAGTTTATTTTAATTAATTTTATTTAGATTTTAATATTTTTATCTTCGCTATCTATTTTATAGCTTTATTTGAATTTTCAGGCATAATATAGAATATTTTAGGTTAAATTGCAAGATCTTGAATATGAAGCTTTAAAGAGATTTTATCTAAATTCTAAATCTTATCCAAAACCTAAACTGATGGTAGAAGACTCAAAACTGATTCTGATTGGATTGTTATCATTAACAAAAAATTACAAAGTTAGAAACTTAATTAAATTAGGTGCAGAAGAAGTCACAAAATTAGAATAAATAGAAGACTTAATGACATTGTAGAAAAAAAATGTTGCAACAGAATTAAGAGACATAGTAGTGCAGCACGAGATCAATAGAGGAGAGGATCAGTTGATTATAATTTGGGGCATTATTCTACAAAGAGTTTTCATCTTTTCTCTTCTTCACTTTTGATGTAATTTGAATATTTTGAGATGTTTATCTCTACTATGTTAGGCTACTTTTCTCTTTTGGTTAAGGGTGATGTTGAATATCTATGATGATATGTTCTCTAATTTGATTTGACATTAATTTCTTTATTTATATACTGGAGTTGTTTGTAATTCTCCAGCAATTTAATGTTTATGATATATTCAAAATTCTTAGTCTAGTCATCTAAGTTTGTTTTGGAATTATCTATTCTTATATTAGGATTTTGCACTTCCATAGAATTCTAATTAATTGTAACATTTGGGATTATTTGTTATGGTCAAGTAATGGTTAATTCTCAAGGGAGAATTCAAAATAGGTTCTTAAGGTCCACATGAGGTTGTCTTGCCTAAAGCAACTTACTTTTTATTTCAATCGAAAATTTGTTTCTATACATTTTAGGATTGGTTATTGGTTAATGTTAGGACGGAACGTTTTCGTCCTAACTATTTTGGAGGGATAGGTGGTTTTACATTTAATTACTCATAGTTGTTAGCTCAAATGAATTAGGGAATTAATTAAAATTGAATTAGGGAAATAATATTCTTAATGGTGGAAACTGAAAGGTATCAGGGCCAGTTGGAGAGAAGAAAGAAACAAAAGAGAGAAGAAAAAGGAATCTAAAAATTGAGATTGATCATTCATTGATTTTACACACCATTACAAACTGACTTATATCAATTAGTAACCATAACAGAAACTCTTAATTGTTGCTTAGCTATCAATAACTAACAACTATCACTAACTTTATTATCTAACTAACACTCTTACTCACATTTCCCCTCAAACTCAACAGCTGAAGTAATTCAACTCTGAGTTTGTCTCTAAATGTTGTGAACAAAGAACTTGAAACAACCTTGGTCAGTATATTAGCCACCTGTTCTTGTGTTGGAATATGATTGACTTAGAGCTTATTAGATAGCACTTGGTCTCTAACAAAGTATAGATCAAGCTCAAAATGTTTAGTGCGAGAGTGAAGAATGGGATTGGCAGCTAACAAAACAACATTTTGATTATCATAAAGCACTTTAGGAGGATAATGCAATAACACTCTAAGCTTAGATAGCAGAGATTGCATCCAAATGAGCTCAGCAGCCAAGGCAGCAAGACTTTTATACTCTGCTTCTGTGCTGCTGCGTGACACAACATGTTGTTTTCTGCTAGACCAGAACACTAAATTCTTTCCAAAATATACACAATAGCCACTTGTAGATTTCTTGTCATCTATGTCAGAACCCTAGTCAGAGTCACTAAAACTATAGAGAGCTAAATGAGTGGATTATTAAACATACAAGCCATAAGAGACAATTCTACGAAGGTATCACAATATTCTTTTTACTGCTTTCTAGTGGGAATCCATTGGAGACTGCATGAACTGACAAACTTCATTTACAGCAAATGATATTTCAGGCCTAGTGACTGTAACATATTGTAGACTACCCACAATTGATTTATATAAAGCAGGATCAGAAAATGGAACACCTTCTTTAGCAGAAAGTTTTTTATTAGAAGTCATTGGAGTGGGATAAGACTTGCAATGAAGCATATCAGCTTTGTTTAGAAGATCATGAATATATTTAGCCTGAGATAAGTGCAGTCCTCTAGTGGTAGTTTGCTGGACTTCAATCCCTAGGAAGTAATGCAATTTCCCCATATCTAGCAAAAGTAGAATTTAAGGTGCTGATTAAAGACAAAATATCAGAAGTGGAGGAACCAGTTACTAAAATGTCATCTACATAAACTAAAATGAGAATGGTAGATGTAGGAGAGAATCTGGTGAATAAAGAAGCATATAATTTTGTTGCATTAAAGCCAAGATGACATAAAGCAGTGGATAGCTTCTGAAACCAAGCTCTAGGTGCCTGCTTGAGGCCATAGAGAACCTTGTGAAGTTTGCAGACCAACTGAGAGCTACTAACTGTAAAACCCTGTGGCTATAGCATATAAACCTCTTCTTGGAGATCTCTATTCAAAAAGGCATTATTGATGTTAAGTTGGTGGATAGGCCAATTTCTGCTCAAAGCCAAAGTAAACATCATTCTAATAGTTGTAGGCTTGACCACTGGACTAAAGGTCTCAGTATAATTAAAGCCAAGTCTTTGATTAAAGCCTTTTGCAACAAATCTTGCCTTATATTTGTCTATAGAGCTATCATACCTATATTTGACTCTAAATACCCATTTATTGCCAATGGCAATTCTATCAGGAGGAAGTTCAACTAGAGACCAAGTTTTATTTATGATTAAATCATCATATTCATCAGACATAGCTTTCTTCCAGTGTGGTTGATCAAAAGCTTGAGCCACAAAAGTTGTCTCTAAAGTAGTAGAGAACACCTTTGATTTATGGACAACAACCTTGGCTCTAATTAGCATTTGGTGTATATTCTAAATGATAAGTACAGTAGAGGGCTGCTGCATAATAGGAGAGATCTAAATTGTAACAGAATGTATTATGGAGGCACTAGAATTCTGGACATAGAGATGATTATGCACAAAATTATGATTTAATGCAATATTAACACAATGTTGTCTATGTACAGTTGAGGCACTCCTAGACACCAAAGGAATAAAAAGAATAGAAATAGGTGAAGAGGAAATTAAAAAGGATTGTGACAGAAATGGACTGGATTATAATTTAAAGGAAAAAAGGAACTCATCAAAAATGACATATGGTGTGAAATAGAACTTCTATGAAGGAGATAGGCACTTGAATCCCTTGTGAAAGGGAGAAAAGCCCAAGAACACACATTGAACAGATCTAAAATCAATTTTGTTTTTATTATAGGGTCTGGTGAATGGATAACAAACACAACCAAATACTTTGAAGCTATGATATGAAGGTTGTTTGTGGAACAGAACTTCAAATGGGGAGACATTGTGAAGTACTAGAGTTGGTAAGGAATTAATGACAGAAACAATATGAATAAAAGCATCTCCCCAGAATTTGAAAGGAAAAGAAGAGGCTATAAGAAATGTTAATCCCAATTCTGTGACATGCCTATGCTTTCTCTCTACACTCATATTCTGTTGAAGGACATAGGGACATGTTAATCTGTGAGAAATATCATTTGACTCTAAATATTTGGAAAAAGACCAAGAACTCCTTAGCATTGTCAGTTTGTAATGCTTTAAGTTTAGTTCCTAATTGTAACTCAACTATTTGTTTAAATTGAAGAAAAACAGAAAATGCTTGAGACTTAGTGTGTAACAAATAGATCCAAGAATATTTAGAGTAAGCATCAACAAAACAGAATATAGTATCTAGTACCATTTATTGCATTCATAGGGGTTGGACCCTAAATATAAGTATACACAAGTTGTAGGGGAGAAGAATATACAGAATCTGAATATGAAAATGGTTATTAATGAGACTTTCCCATATAGCAAGCCTCACATACACTGGAAACTGAGAATTACAAAGAGAAATAAGAAAATTACTGAAGTGCTTCAAGTTCTCCAATACTGCAAGATTCACTCCTTGAAGTGATGGCAGTCACAAAACCTTTATATTCTTCTGTTAATCCATCAAGAATTGCTTCCACATGCTCAGATTCATCAATTGGATATCATATTAACCCCAATATATCAACTATCTTCTTAATTGCAAGTAAGAAAGAGTTTATAGAAGAGTCTTTCTTTGTATTTTGTAACTGGTTTTTGAGTTGTCTCACCTATGCTCTAATCTGAGATGCAAAGAATGTCTCTAGCTTTTTCCATACTTGAAATGAATACTCACAACCAGCCATTCTTGTTGTGAAGGAGCTACTCATCGAAGAGAGTAACCATAATAATAAAGTTGATCCTGTTGCTCCTAATTGAGGTAAGCTTCCTTGATTTGATTCCTAGCTGCATCTTCATGTGAAATAAATTTTTCTGGAATTGATTCTCCTACATTGTATGAATAAATTTTGTGCCCTTTGATCATTGCCAATGCTTACTGCTTCCATACCAAGAAATTATCTTCATCAAGCTTAATCAAAATAGGATTTGAGAATGTGTGCAATACGAATTGGTTTATGGTGTTGTTATTACTGTAGAAGAGTTTTATTCTAACGCCATGGATGAAATCTGTGCTCTGATACCATGAAAGGTATCAGGGCCAGGTGGAGAGAATAAAGAAATGAAAGAGAGAAGAGAAAGGAATTTGAAAATTGAGATTAATCATTCATTGATTTCACACACCATTACAAACTGACTTATATTAGTTAGTAACCATAACAAAATAACAAACTCTTAATTGTTGCTTAACTATCAATAACTAACAATTGTCACTAACTATATTAACTAACTAGCACTCTTACTCACAAAAACTAATTCTTAGACCAAATCAATCAATCAATTTTAAACTTATTACTTTTCATAATTTTTCATTTTGGGTAATTTAATCATTTAGGTTTAATTTTAATTGTTCTTTTATGTGTTTGTTATTCACATTAATTATTTAGCTCAATCAATTATTCTTCCTTTAAGAACGATACCTTATTTGCCACTATGCTAAAATTTAATTTTTAAAATTAGTAAAGAATTTTAATTTGATATTAAAATAACCTATCACCTAAACCCAAACCAAACCGACTCATAAACACCCCTACCTTCACCACTTAAACATAAAGGAATGACATGCGATCCACAAGATCATTAGCATTGTAGCTTCGATTTGAGAGCCACAAGCTTCAATCGCTACCTAGAGATCAGAGTTCTTGATCGTACGTTCAGATCAGGGTGCTTTTGTATCTCACCATGCTTTGCCTTTTGCTGCTTTGACTTGTAGGCGTGAGTGATAAGCAAATTCTCCACCTTCGATGGTTGCGACAACGTCGTGGTCTCCACCGGAGCTATTTCTGTTGGTTTCATAGCCTCTACAAAGCTTCCCCCTTTTTTCTTCTCTTCTATTTTTTCTTCCTTCTTTCGACCGTCATGGACATTTTTCGGTGGCTTCTTCCCTTCTGGTGGCGTTGCTTTTGCCTTCTACTTGTCGGTGGCGTTCGAAGCCAATGGATCCTCGTCTTCCAATGATGGCTCTGGTTGAATTGTGTGAAGTGACAAAATAGAATGCTAGTTTTTCTTAATTAAAAAGCAAACTGGATGGGTCAGATCTGACCTGATCCATGACCATTTGGATTGAGTCAAGTTTGGATCAAGGCCTTGAAACCTAGATTTGTGTTTGGAGCGAATCAGGTCGAATCAAGTTTAACCTAGACCCTGAAAATTGATATAACTAATACACCAACAACTCAAATACCTAATCTAAGTATATAACTATATTCCTCTTACAGTCAGTCTAAGCTTTTTGTTGAACCCATCTCAAAATGGGCTTTAGAAATTTGACTAGTTAGGTTAGGTCTCATCTTCATCATCACCAGCCCAACAAAATTTGACTTGACTCCACCTAATTCCAAAATATTTTGAAAAATGAAAATATAGTGCTAGTTGATAAGGCTATTCACAAATTAGATTGGATTGGTTTTGAGGAAAAACCCCAATTAATCTAAGCTAGTCAATTCTTTTATATCATCATCCAATTGGTTTGGTTTAAAAACTAAATCAGATCTAATCGAATATAATCTAAATTGATTTGGATTAATCAATGTTTTAGACTGATATCTCTTATCTAAGCCCAACATGAGCGGCCCAACATAGTTGGTCTAGTTGTGGCCTCAAGCTATAGGAGTCCTCATGGGTAACTGCTTGCTTATTAAGCAGGCTACCGTTTTATCCTAACTGATCCTTCCATCTTATACACACTAATCCTTCACGGACTAAGAAGTTTTGGGATCTTATTTATAAACAATTAGTAATCTTGATTACATATAAACAATATCTCTTCAGATATTACATAGCCTGCAAGTAAACCCACTCTATAAATATAGGGTTAAGTCATTCAAGTATGTATGTAATCTGATATACTCTTCTCTCCTAATGTGTTGCCCTAACTGAGTGTCAAAATGCCTTACAGGTATACCTCCCCTTCACTCTGTCACAGTCGTTGCTGCACCAATGAGGAAACTACCTCAACCACCGCTTAGAGGCAAGATTAGGTACTCAACTTTGATCCCAGCTTTGAACATTGGTGCCGTCTATAGGAAATGCTAAATTGTTGCTCCTATCTCCACCATGGTTCACACCAAAAATTAAGCCACTACTGACTAGAATTAGCCTGAAAACCAGGAGGCGCAACAAGATGGAGTAAAGGCCTTCGTCACCCACCAGAACGAAGCCCCTCCTCCACCAACTCAAAATCCCGAAAGGCAACCTCTAAGCCAAGCCAACCACCTTACCTCACAAAATCTTCGAAGTAGGCTACATTCCATTGCCAGGAATCCTTAGTAGCAAGGGGAGTGCCCCCCAAAACGAAGAACACCTCCCATTGCTGGAGACATCATCTCATAAGGAAACCTCTTCTCAACAAGAACCCTCCAACTGAGATCTTATGGATGTCATCTGACATCAAAACTAGAGATTGGAGGAATAAGCATGATAGCTAGTGGAACTCAAGAGGCAGTGAACGTTGAATGGGTGGGTGAAAATAATCCCAACCGCAATGATCAGAACTTTCCCACCATCCATCTTGAGGGATTGGAACTCGTCAAATGGTAACCTTTCGATGATATGGAGCGCATAAAATTGCTTGATAACCAAAACCAATTTAATCACCTCTTTTCATTTTTTAACATGGGGAATCCCTAGAGGGTTCAAGCTTCCAATGAATATTGACTCGTATGATGGCACGATGGACCCCTAAGAACACTTAGACACTTTTAGGACGACTATGCTATTCCAACGAGCCACATATCTCGTATTATGCATTACCTTCCCATCTACCCTACGAAAGTCTGCCCTGAGATGGTTCTCCACCCTACCTCCGAGGTCCATTGACCGATTTAGTGAGCTAACTCTAAAATTTTTACTTCACTTCACAACAGGCATAGTGCAACCAAAAACTTCATGTAGCCTCATTAATTTCAGGAAAGGACGAGACAAGCCTCTCCAGGACTTCATGGTTTAATTTAATAAGGAGTCTCTAATTGATAAAGGACCTCAATAAAGTGGTCGCTATGCACGCTATCATAGTCTGCCTCCAACCTGGACCTTTCACCTCTTCTATTGCCAAAAGAAATCCTAAGGATTTGGATGAGTCAAAAACCAGTCCGAAAACTATATAAACATGAAAGAAATGAACAAAGCAAAAAAGGAATTCGATAACAACGAGGATCCCCAACCTAAAAAGACTCAGGAATAGCATCCATTTTGGACCTCCTCCAAACCAACACCAAGGGCAAAAAATGAAGAATACGCCCACCTAAAGGTTCCCAGGAGCCAATCTATCAAGAAGTATATCACACTGAGTTTTGTGATACACCCAGGTTGCCTCTACTAAAGAAACATGCTAAAAAAGACAAGTCCAAGCACTATGACTATCATGGTAGCTATAGACACACTACAGAATACTACGTCTAGCTACGAGAGAACAATCAGCACGAATCACAGAATTAAAGGAAAATGAGTCTTAGCCTATGTAGGAGCATGTCTCCGTACCAGAGAAGATGGACTCTTACTAGAAATGATCAATGGAGAGAAACATTTCCTCGAGACATAAAACAAAACTAGGAAAGCAGACCACCCTATGATCAATCCCTACATGAAAAGGATCACCACCATACAAAAGTAACTCAAATATCAACTCCATATGAGGTGGCTTCGTTGGATGTGGCGAGTCAAATTTTGCTAGAAAGCAGTACTTAAGAGCTATGCTGAGTGTGGCTTCCAATCGAATCTTCAAAATGGGATCCTAGAAAACGCCACCGATATCTTTCTCTAATTAAGATTATGGTGGAACCATCCCAGACCAGTGTGACGCCCCTACACTATATAACCTACCCTACACTCATCAAGGTGAACCAAATATAATATAATTCATCAGTAGTAACCCTTATGTTTCCTCTACCAATTTACTTATGTTCCTTGCATATTTTAACCATATTTTATTTCAGCTTTATTTGTTCCTTTACATGCTCCAATCAAATCCTTTAGCATTTAAACATTCATTTTGTCTAAGCATTAAGGTTCTTCAACTCTCATGGTGAGCCAGGCCGAAAACCCTTGAAATACGTGTAATGGAAATCGGTTGCTTATGAACATTGTTGAATTGAAGGGTTTTAGGTAAAGAATGAGAAAATGATATAAATAAGCTAATGAATAATATGAGATTGATGTTGATTTGATGTGATGATAATGTGACACAAAAGATAAACTTAATAATCCTATTTATACTAATACTAAACTCTTAATTCAAACTAAATAAGGAAACAAACTAGGAAATACAAGGAATAAGAAATAACTCCTAAGAGATCTTCTAAGATACTCTAAAATATTCTACGATACAATAAAGATATTATGAGATTTTTAGATAATATTCGAACACTCCCCCTTAAGTTAAAGCTTACTAAACTTTAAGATTGTTACAATTGCACACTAAAATAAAATAAACTAAAAACATAATGCGCCAAACAGTATAACATTGGCAGGTGACTGAATTTGGGATGGAGAAAGGGCCAAGCTGCATTTGAGATGGAGCTGGGACCAGTGCATATGGGACAAAGATGGGCCAAACTAGGTCCACTGCATCTAGGACAAAGTCGGGGTTGTGCATCGGGGACAAAGTGGGCTAATGCATCTGGGACAAAGATGAGGCTGGTATGAGTCATAATCAATATAAGTCAGCATCGAAATAATCGTCGACGAAAAGAAAAGCTAATGCTAGTATGATTCATCTTTGGGAGAGAAGTCACCACCGAAATAATTGTTGGTGGGAGGAGAAGTCACCATTTATATGATTTATTAGTGGAAAAGAGCGGCATGACAAACACCGACATTGAAGTATAAGTTCAAATGGATTGATTTCTATTCTCCCCCTCAATGTTATTCTAGCATTGGGAAAGAGCCAAACATTTACCAAAACCAGAGATAACCACCATAAAAGAATGCCAATAACAGCAATCATACTAACTAAAAGACAATAATCTAAGCGTCAAACACAGCAAAATATAGCCCAAAGATGCCAAACTGCTACGTGGAGGCTGCAAACAAAGGTGATGGGGGCTAGGCTTGACCAAAGATGGTGTGGCAAGCATGGACATGGTGGCCAGAGATTTGAAAAACTAGAAGAAACCACAAAATCAAACTGACTAAAAAATATAGCTAAAAATGATAGACCACAGATGTGGGTGGCCAAACACATATTGTAGTTACGGGATCTGGATGGACAAGGGATGGAGATAACCAGTATCGCTGGATGAGGTTGATGAATTAGCGGCCAGAAAGAGGCCAAAAATTAAAACTCTAATACACTTAAACGCCTTTGAGCAAAGGTACACAATAACCTAGTATGTGATTGGAGCGAATGAGGCTAGGTTGGAGTATGAGAGACCAAGACGAATTGAATAAGACAAGCAATGGTCGTAGAGGACAACTAATGCACCTTCAGGCGTGGCTGGATTGGAGGTGCATAGGCGAGGGAACAAGAATAGGCTGGAGGCACATCTGGCCTCTGTTTTCTATACGGCTTCAATGGCTGGCAGATCAGTACTCACCGAAGATGATGATGGTGGCGATGTGACAATATACGCACTAACGAGGTCCAAAATGACACAAATAGACACAAAAAAGAGATAGAAATGGAAAAGAGAAAGTGACAGCGAAAAGATAGAGATAGGGTTCCAGAAAGAAAACATGGGAAGAGAGGTGGCTAAGATTTTTGGAAACTTGCCAATGGAATAGTGACAAGATAGGTAACGAGAGGATGGTACTACTCTAATATCATGTTGAATTGGAAGGTTTTAGGTAAAGAATGAGAGAAAGAGATAAATAAGCTAATGAATAATATGATATTAATATTGATTTAATATGATGATAATGTGATATAAAAGACAAACTCAATAGTCTTATTTACACTAATACTAGACTCTTAATCCTAATTAAATAAGGAAACAAATAAGGAAATACAAGGAATATGAAATAACTTCTAAGAGATTATCTAAGATAATCTAAAATATTCTAAGATATAATAAAGATATTATGAGTTCTTTACTTGATATTCTAACAAGCGTAAAAACTAACCTAGAATGAGTCTTCAAAGTTAGAACTCTAACACTGTACACAATTATCACAGATACAACAAGTCACTAAGAATAATGGCCTCCTAGGCCTTCATTTACCTTGTCATGGTACTGTTCATACATACAAACATAAAAATTAAATATAACATAAACATAGGCATCAATTCCTATGTATACAGTCCAACAACAATCCATCTAAAGTCAATTAGTTCTAGCAGTGCTATATATAAGTCCAAATAAGATAGACATCTACACCCAAATATAGTAATACAATCTCTAAACTACATACATACAAAATGGGGTCTACTGGATGCCTATCTTAGAGTCCTACAACTATGTCATGAACCCTCTAGCACCATCACTCGGTACACTGGGTATGTACATCACGTGCACTCGTAGAATCCCATAAAAAGAATAAGTGTTAGTCTCTAGAGAGTAGATCCAACCTCCCTTAACTATCATAAAGTAGAAGCTAATGAGTGACATGTTGATCAAGGTCTAGAATATCGTGGAAAGTACTGGGGTGAGAATTTAAGGAATTCTCACTAACTAATCATAAATAGTGTCATCATAATAGTTTCAGCTACCTCAAACTTAAAACAAGTTAAAAGATATAAGTTTAAAAGCATATAGTTACTTATCATTAGGCAAAGGTTCATTTTAGCCAATTTTCCTCATAAAATCATAAGTTACAGAATATCAATAATAAAAAACAATGAGAATGCAGATATAAATGCATTTCTTATGAGTCTATCCATTTAATTCTCAATTTTATGCTTCTTCCCCATTTTTCTTTCATTGTGAGGAAATTACTTTAACCTCCAATAAACATTGAGGGGGAATAACTTGCCTCCATAGAAATAATATGCTTGTCAGACATGAGTCAGCTCACTCTCAATAGCCATACGTTGATACACAAAACCAATCCCTAGCAAGGTGAATTCATTTCCTTGCTCTATTGTAAAGCGATCCTTACTCATCATTTTGGTAAAGCATATATTTACATGAATAGTTTTGTAATATAAAATGAAATCATAGTTTACAACTAGTCATAACTTCTCAAAGCACAATTCAATATCATTAATAGTTCATAGTTCATAGTTCATATTTTTCAAGCTCAATAGCCAACATAGAATATACATATGCATTCAATAAGCTACAGTTACCAACCTGCAATTCCATGCACATACTTAAAAACCTATTGAGTTAACTTGGCAACCAAGCAACATAGTATTATCAACCCTAGTTCTTGAGAATCATATTGCTAGTTCTTTTCAACCCTATGAGGTCATAACCTCACAAATCAATTCAACGCCTAATCTTCATCAACATTAGTTCCAATAACATGCATTTAATCTCCTAATCATACAATTAGTCTCAAATTATCTAATTAGCACTTAGAGATCCTTAATTTTTCTTCCTAGAGTCATGGCCAATCAAGGCACTTGGGGTGTAACTTAGGTCACTCTATCACTGTGGCCACCCGCAGCCATCATGAAGGGATTGCCTCATCCCTTAGCCACCTATGGTAGCGGAAACTACCACCCTTAACCAACCCTAACCTTTCCAACCATATGGTGGCCAAACGCGGCCACCACCACCACCAAGGTCTGGCCTCCACACATATGGCTATCCACAATCACCTCCTTAAGGCTGCGCTTCCTATGGCCACTTAAAATGGTGGCAACCATTTCCTTTATAAAACCCTGACCTCTATGTGCAAGTGGTGGCCACCTGGGACCACTACCACCTAATTCCTCCAAGGTTGGCCGCCATCAACACCTCAAAGCCTCAACAAATCTCCTCCTCCTCCTCAAGCCTAGGCCAAGCCGTGGCCAAGGAACCACCATGGTCACAGCACCAAGGGCCAATTTGTACGATCTCAAGCCACTATAACTAACCAACTAACCTTATAAAGCAACAACAACCATGAAAGGAAGAAGGAAGAATGGAAAGGGCCCCTACCTAGCCTCCTTACTTCACAGTGGTTGTAGGTGGAAGGGTTATGGAAGGTGAAATCAATGGGTGCAAAGAGAAGATAAAAAGGTGGGGAAGGTTTTCTTTTTCTTGACCGTGGTGCAACTCCAACGTCTACTCCACCATGCAAAGCCTTTAATCACGTGATGGTGCTCCCCTTTCTAAGCTTTTCATCGCTTTCTCTCTATCTCTCTTAACTTCTCTCTTTTTCTCTCTAATTACCGTGAATGTGTAGGTGAATGAAGGGGGAAATGAAGGTGTGTGCGTTTAAGTGGGTAAGGGAGTGTGGCGGTGTTATGGATTAGGTGAGTGAGTGAGTTGTGTAAGAGAGTGAATGAGAATGGTGAAGTAGCTTAGGTGTTAAGTTGTTAGTGTAGAAGATGAGTTCAAGGGGGTATTGAGTAGTGCAGCGAAGGAAGTAGGGTTTAGCTATTCTAGGGTTTGCCATTATGGTCCATATATATCCTAAATCTCATTAGGGTTCTCTATAAATCCTATGCAAACCATATAACCATCGTGCATTAACCCAAACTACTAAAATTGCACCATAGAATTCCATGTTCTTCCTATTGCATGCAATTTTATAGAGTTAGAGTCGAATCAACCGTAAACCTAATCATTACCACTAAAAACCCTTAAGCCAATGAGAATTAAGCTAAGTGCTTCCTTACTCTTGCATATAATTTCATTGGTTGATTAGTTATCATTACTTTTATTTTTAATAATCATATGTTATCTAATTTAGTCATTAATTATTCTAATTTTATACATTTGCTATTGGTCATCATATATTATCATAAAAATGTTCTATTTGTTTAGAATAATTATTTATTTAATTAACTTAGCTTACTTGCTAGTTAATCTCTAATTAACTCATAAACTAATTTATTTAATCTTTTATTATTTATAAAAATGAATTTTCACTATGTTAACTACAATTAATTCATTTATAATTATTTTGCTTAATTTCCCTAACTTAAATATGAAAATTCTAAATTACAAGTAAAATATCAATTATTTAATAATTTTTTGAAATTGTTTTATTTAACCTTAGGAGATAACTTTCTCGCTAAGTTATCATTCCCAAACATGTATAATGTAGATATGCACGTAAAACCATGCAAATACATCAAATAGAAAATTTGGTGTTCTACTAGCTATGTAAACAGGTTGGAAGGGAGAATTGAATGTTACAATTGTTCTCTCTTTTTAAAAAATTTACCCTCAAGATTTAGTTACCTGACAAGAACAATTCTAGATAATCTTACCTCAAAACTAGTCTCTAGCTCCCATATATCTTCTTCAGAGTTCATTCCTTCCCAAATCACTTTAACTAGGGGAATGTGTCTTCCTTTGAGTTCTTTAACTCGACTATCCACAATCCATACAAGTTTTATTTAATAAATTAAATAATTTATTACTTGTATTGACTTATTTTCTAGAATATGTAAAGGATTTGGGTTATAGTTTTTGAGTTGAGATACATGAAAGACATTGTGAAGATTTGAAAGACTCGATGGAAGGGTTATTTGATAAGCTATAAGTCCAATACTTTTGAGAATTTAGAATGGATCCAAAAAATGAGGACTTAACTTTCTAGATTTCAAAACTCTGTCAATCCCAAGTATAGGAGTGATTCTCAAGAATACATCTTCTCATTCCTCAAATTCTAAGGGTTTCCTCCTTTTGTCAGCATAACTTTTATTTTTAGCTTGAGCAATTGCTAACCTTTCCCTAATCATTTTGATTTGCTCAGTAGTCTTTTGCACTAATTTATGCCTTACGATGGTTTTCTCCCCAACTTCAAACCAATACAGGGGTGATCTACACTTCTTGCCATTGAGAGCTTCATAGGGTGTCATACCTATGTTATAATGGTAACTATTATTGTAAGTAAACTTAGTTAATGGAAGATATCTATCTTAGGTACCTTATTGTTCTATAATGCAAGCTCTAAACATGTCTTCTAGGGGTTGCATGGTTCTCTCAGTTTGGCCATTTATTTGTGGGTGATAAGCTCTACAAAGGCACAACCTAGTCTTAAAAGCTTTCTACAGGGCTCTCCAAAATCTAGATGTAAATCTAGGATCTTGGTCAGATATGATGTTTGAGGGGACACCATGTAACCTCACTATTTATTGAATATACCATTAAGCTAACTTATCCAATGGAGAATTGGCTCTAATAGGTAGGAAATGGACAAATTTGGTCAATATATCCACAATGACCCATATTGAGTCATAGCCTGATTGAGTTCTTAGCAAACTCATGACAAAGTCTACAAATATGCTATCACATTTTCATTCGGAGATTTCCAAAGACTATAAAGGTCTAGATGGTTTCTGATATTCTATCTTAATCCTATGACTTACAAGACATTTTGTCATGCATTACGCAATGTCAAATTACATTCTTAACCACCAAAACTTAATCTTGAGGTCTTGGTACATCCTTATTGTACCTGGGTGGATGGTATATCTACTTTTATGTGCTTCCTCCAAAATTCTAGTTCTTAATTCTGCATTCTCTAGAACACACATCCTACCTCAGAATAAGATAGTTCCATCAGTTGCCTCATTGAAGTCCTTTGGCTTGCCTTGCAGGATTTCTTCCTTTAAGGAATGTAAGGCTTGGTCTTTCTTTTGTGCCTCTCTGATTTGGGTTCTAAGGTCACATGCTACCTTCAATTCATTCACATAGAGACTATGTGGTAACACAATCACTGTTAGGCTTAAATTTGTAAACTTTTCCAAAAGTTTCATTTCTTGTATCATTATATGGGACACATGTAGAGATTTTCTACTGAGTGCATCAGCCACTACGTTGCCTTTATTTGGATGATATTTTAACTCAAAATTATAATCATTGAGGAATTTCTTCCATCTTCTCTATCTTATGTTTAACTCCTTTTGGCCAAATAGATATCTCAAACTCTTATTGTCACTGAACACCACAAACTAAACCCCATAGAGGTAATGTCCCCATGTTTTTAAGTCAATAACCACTGTTGCTAACTCTAGGTCATAAGTAGGGTTATTTTCTTCACGAGGTCTTAACTGTCTGGAAGCATAGACTGCTACACCTCTATTATGCATTAATACATAACCTAAGCTTTTCTTTGAAGCATTACAATATACTTCAACGTGTCCTTGAGAGTCCATTATTACTAACACGGATATGGAAGTTAACATATATTTTAACTCCTTGAAACTGTTTTCACACCCTTGTGTCCAATCAAAGAGATTCCCTTTCCAGGTAAGATTAGTTAAAGACAACACCAATTGAGAAAATCCATTAATGAACCTCTTGTAGTATCCTGTCAGTCCTAAAAAAACTCTGGATTTATAAAATAGTGTCTTTCCTAATGTACAACTGCCTCTATCATACTGGGATCCACAGACATATCTCCTTGTGATACTATATATGACCATGTCATGTGAAAAACCACGTAAGAGGATCCATTCCCACATTTAGTTGGATTCATTTTTAGATTATAAACCTGCATCCTCTTGAAAGCTTACTCAAGATCGGCTAGATGTTGATTAAAGTCTACTAACTTCACCACCACATCATCTATGTTAAAGTTCATGCTTTAGTTGATTAGATCATGGAAAATGGCATTCATTGTCCATTGGTAAGTAGTCCCTACATTTTTTAAGCTGAATGACATTACAAGCCATTCATAAATTTCAAGGGACCTTAGGCAACAAAATGTTGTCTTGTTGATGTCTTCTTCGGCCAAGAAGATCTAGTTGTATCCAGAATATCCATCCATGAATATAAGGATTCCATTGTTAGCTACTGCATCAACCAACATGTCGGCTACTAGCATCAGAAATTCATCTTTTGGGGTAGCCATGTTTAGGTTCCTAAAATCTACACAAATCCTCATGTTTCCGTTCTTTATATCATGGAAACAATGTTGGATAACCATTCTACATATCTAACTGTTCTGGCAAAACCTGCACTTTAGAGTCTTTTAATCTCATCTTTGATCTTTGGCATAAATTCTAAATTAAATCTAGGAGCAGGCTGGTTATGAGGATTAAAACCTTCTTTTATTGGTAATCAAAGCTCAACTAAATATCTGGTCAAGTTTGGCATTTCATGGTATTCCTAGGCAAAATAATCCTTGTACTATTTTATGAGCTCAATCAACTGAATTCAAATTGGCACAGCTTCTCGGCTTTTCTTCAGTCCCAAATTCAGTTCCACCAAAGGATCTTGTGCTTTAAACTTAGGAATTTTTCGTTTTATTGGAGACTTTAATTCATTCATATTCTTTGCATCTAATGGTCATTTTTCCTTCTCGACTTGCCCCCAAGTGTACTAGGATCATATTCTTCCATTCAGGATTCAGCTGTGAAGAAGGCTAGCCAAGGTAAGATAGCTCGCATTAGTTCATGTTTTTGATTCATCGAAAACTGACTTTAAGGGTCGTAAATCAACCCTAGTTACGTGAATCTTTACCTTGAACTCTTAGGATATAAGATCACATGCTTTGATATATCCTTCTTCATATTCAGCTGGTAATGTGATTGGCCCTACTTAAGGTGAGTAAAAGATAGCTTCTGCCATTTTTACCTCTATATGAAAGGATTCTAATTGGGTTGATGGTACATATTAACGAATAGACCCAATCTATCCTTAGTAGGACAAAGTAAGTTAGTTTAGCACGAACAACAAAGAATGCTACATTGGCAGTCCTTGATCCCACTGTGATATTAGCTATCAACGCTCCTATTGTAGTTGTTGCATCTCTAATAAAATTCATCATATTCATATTGGTAACTATGAGATGAGCTTAAGACTTTCCTAACTTTTTAAGAGTGATGAGTGGCATCACATTTAGTACAACTCCTCCATCTACAAATACTTGGCTGACCGACCTACTATTAATGTGTGCTTTGATAAATAGAGATTTTAGATGCTTAGTCATGGCCTTTGTTGGTTTTCAAACGTCATCATGGCTAACTTAGCATAAGATTTCTTCTCTGCCAATGTGGCCCATTCATCTTTTTAAGTAAACACATCTCTTTCTATGCAATATGGTTGTTCAGCTCCAATTAATAATTCAATCGAAAGAATGTCAGTGACTGTAATAGGGGTAGTCTCGGCTTCATTCCCGTAGTCCAAGAGATCATTATACTCGAGGAACTTATCACATTCTTCATTCCTTGTTGTTGCCTCTTCTTCTGTTTTTGGAGATTGGGCTTTGCTTTCATCATTATTTTTCTAAGATAACTCTAGCTTTTTAGGTGACTCAACTTTTTCTCTAACAATAGCTTTGGCCTTTGTAAGCATCTTTAGCATCTGTTTCATCTTCCGCGTTATTCTTTGTCTTTGTCTTTGTCTTCTTCTTTTCTAGGTTTGAGTTAATGGAAGTGGAGAGTCCTTTTTGTCCTTCTTGGGGACATATTTGTTGAGTAACCATTGACCCTTTTCAACATCAGCTTCAAGCTTAACCATTCTCTACCGCTCTAACTGTTCATCATTCTTGATAGTGATCAACAAAGTAGAGATCCCCTACTCAATATTAAACTCAGCAATTGTCATTCTTCCTTCTAGAATGGGTTGCTCGTCTATCTCTAGAAACTTAAATCCCTTAGACATTTTATTACTCCTCTTGACCTTTTGCTCTTCCTTTAGAAGTTGCAATCTCTCGAACACATTGGGCCTATGTATAACAAACTTCAACTGCTTTTTAATCGCACAACCAGTTGCGCCCCAATCAACTTTGGTTTTGTTGTTGAGGTCGGTTTCCTTCACTCTTCATTGTTTCTACATCGGCTATCACTTTCTTTTTGCTTGTTTAGAAGGTAGGCCAAATGTGGAAACCATGTTGATAAACATAGTTGGTAAAGGGTTGATATCTATTGTCATCTTTGATATCCCTTTGTCCACCAATTTGAACCTTCCTTCTTTTAAAGCCATCTGAATAGCATTCCTGAAAATAATGTAATTGACAGTAGCATGACTATATGAATGATGTCACTTACAATATTTCTTATTTTTAAGATCATCAGGTGAAGGAATCTTATGGCCCTCTGACAGCTTTATCTACTAATCTTTCAGTAGGTAATTAAAAATCTGGTATGCTTTCAAGATGTCAAAGAAATACTCCACCTTTAGCATCTCCTTCATCTTTGAAGGCTTCAAAGCTAGACATATGTACAGCTTTCCCTTAAGGATCACGATTGCCAAAACATCAATTAATTGTGGTATTTGTTCTTCAATTGTTTCTCCTTCCTCTAGGTCAAAATAATCCATGATGAAACCAGATGTGGCCCCCTTCTTCCTTTGTTCATTCTTCAAGATAAATTGCTCGATTTACGAAGCTTTAATTACAAGCTGTGTTAGGTTAGAGCATTCTTGTGTAATGAGTTTTTCTCGAAGCAGGGGGTGCATATTTCCAAATGCGATAATGGCATATTCAGCTTCTGGGAATTGCACATGGCATCTACTCCTCAACTTTCTGAATCTTTCTAAGAAATCAGCTACTGAATCATCTACCTGATGTTTCAAGTTCATAAGATCAGCTATCGTTATCTCATACTGAGGCCCATAAAACTGATCATGGAATAGTCTTTCCATGTCTGCCCAATTCTGCACAAAGTTGGGTGGCAAAGAAGAACACCAAGTAAATGCAATTTCAATCAAAGATAAAAGGAAAAGCTTAAGCTTATAATACTCATTTTGATTTGCTTCACCACACTAAGTGATAAACCTACCATGTGCTCCATGGTGGATTTTCCGTCTTCACTTAAGAAAGTAGTGAAGTTAGGAGTTTCGAACCATCTAAGCAAAGGCATCATTCTGTCCACCCACTTTGAATATGGCTTTTTGTACACTGACCAGTTCAATGGCCTCAACTCTATTAGCTCCAAAGCCTTTCTGATGGTCTTTGCACCTCATGTTTTGATGATTAACAAACTTACATATATTGTTACTTATCTTTATGAATGTTTTAACATGTGTACTAGTGTGCGAAAATCTTCTAAGGCAAAAATAAGCTTATCATTTGCTAAAGTCTTGGGAACATTTGTTTGTACCAAGCTTGAATGCTTCTCAAGTTCAGAGGAGTTCATATGATTCATACATAAGATGCAATTTTGATTTTGAAGTATGCACAAACATCATAATGGTTGAAAATCTACTGAGAGAAGTTAAGTCCTTTAAGTCAGACTAATCTCGACATCACTAAATAAGGACAAAAATCTTTATGCAAAAGCTGCTAAAGTTGTCTAGTGCTAGAAGATGAGACAACAACTAGTGTCCTATGATTAAGAAGCTATTTGAATGAAAGGAAAAACAACTAATTTTTCAAAATGTATAAATAGCCAAAGACTAGACTATTGGAAGAGTTGAAGCATTGTTATATTGATTAACTCTTCTAAGCTCTTATGTCAACCCTTCTAAATTTTTCTTATCACACTTATACTATTCTTAATCATTCTCTGAGTGTGTAACTCAATCTTCTCTGTATTGTATTTGCTTATATCCACACCTTGAGCTTTAAGAAAAACCAAACACTAAACCTTTATTGTATTTTTTATTGTAACCTTCATTCGATAGTGATCAAAATGAATTTCTTACTTTAGGATAGATTGAAGACTACTTGCAATCTAGCTTGGAGAGGTTAGGGTGGATTAAAGAATACTTGTGGCAATTCAAAATCCTAGTTATTGGCTAGGGACCAAACATAGGCATGTGATTTGGCCAAACCAATATAAACTATGTGTTAAGTTTTTTTGAACTCTTCTTTTTAGTTTATTTGTTACTATTTCATTAAGTTATACTCTTCTACATCCTTCTTTCTACTCATCTTATCGATATAAAAGGTTATAGATAAAAAGGCAAGCTAACTGAAAACACTTTTAAGTAGACCTAAGGCAATTTATCTTAACATAGTGTTTTTGCCACTAACTCTTCTAAGTATCCAAGTTTCTATACATGAGACTCATATAAGTTTTGCAAAAACTTTGAAAAAGTTAAAAGCACGATTAAACCCACCTTCTTGTGCTAGTGCCACCTTTAAACTCTACTCCAAAGTGCCTCCTAATGGTCTCTGTGATCATGTTGTGGTCTATCAGTTGTGGCAAAGCAGACCTTGGGTCCGAAAATCACTGGCGAATTCGACACTAATGATGGTGTTAGGCCCGACTATATATCTAGGAGATATTAGAGGCATCTTGGCTAACTAATGAGGAGTCAGCTACTCAGGGATGTTGGTGTATACTAGTTGATTTGCAGTAAGAGGTGGATACTCCGTGACAAAAACTGACTTTGTGTGACACTGAGTTGGATGATTTGTGATCGGCTAATAAATTGGTTGATTAATTAGAGGAGGTGGAAATAGATTCCATGACTACTCTCTGCATTCTCCACTCATTCTTCTCTGAGCCATTGGGAATTTAATGTATGGTGCAAGTCCCTACGTAACCACATGTGATATAGCATGTGGAACTATTGCATTAGAAACAGGATAAACATATGGAAAATCAATGGTACTTGATGTATTACATGGCTTGGTAGCCATGTTGACTTGTCCATAATGCACTCCTAGTTGGCTTATCGACCCCACTAGTGGTTAAGGCAATTGTTAGATCATTGGCTATGCATTCAGTTGTGTAGGCATTTGCGCCAATGGCTAATAATCGACTGTTGCAATATGGTTGCTGCACCATTGGCTCTAGTCATGGTTGTAAATTGCGATTGCGGTTGCGGTCGCTGCGATTGTGGGCACTGCGGCTACTGCGATGCGGATTGCGGTTATTGCGGCGTGAATCTTTTTTAAGTTTGCACAAAATATAAAAAAATTTATAATTATTATGACTCTTCATTTATCGTTATTTATAATGTTTTATAGGCTTTTACTCATTTGATAAGATTTTGTACCATCTTAAAGAATAAATTAAATTGAATTCATAACCAACATAACATAATTATTGTTATAATAATTATTAATAGGTTTTTAAAGTTTTATTTGGGCATATATAAGTATAAGAGAATAAGAAACTAAATAATATATAAACTTAAATAAATTTCAAATGAATTTCACAAAAATATGTCATATTTTTTACATTGAGTCACCGATAAAAAAAAATTTAACTCAAGAAGAAGAATACAATTACTACAACTTTAATCACGTCACCAATTATGCAAAGAACAATGTCACTATTAAGATACATGACTTTCTTTGCAAAAGAAAACATGATATAAACTCATAATTAATATATTAAATATTTATAAGCATTATAAGAATTCTTTTTATTGGTAATTCATAAATAATAAACTAAATCTCACTTAAAAAACTTTTAAAATAATAAAGTAAATTATTAAATTTAAAATAATAAATAAAAAGTAAGTAAATAAATATATTAAAAACTTAAAGACAATATAAATAAAACTTACATGATAATTATTACCACATGGTAGAATGGCGTGGAAGATCATAACCTCCACTTTCATTTTGGCTATCACCTTGCATGCCTCCTTGTCCAAAGACATAATAAAAAAATCCACTACTTGATTGTTGATGATCAGGATCTTGATAGTTAATTGAAGATTGATGGTATGGTGGAGGTTGATTACTATCAGCATATTAATCATATGCACTGAAGTAAGGATACTGATAAGATGGTGGATAGTACCCCTGACTACTCTGAGATGATTCACTAAGACCAAAGTTACTAAAACTTTGTGCAATGCTTGAAGAGGAAGAATCTTCTAGTGTAACATTTTGTTGCCTTATTCTTCTACTAGACTGTGATCCACCTCTTCTGCTATCACCAAATGAATGATCAGAAGGAACCATATCTAGCCTACGTGTAGTCATATCAATCATTAGGCTCTTGTCACGACGATTATATGGAATATCCTGATATGAATCATTTTGCCTATATTCATCATCCTCTTCATCATTATCATCACTTTTTCAGCTTCTGCATCAGCACCGCCATTACCATTATTATTACTAGGAGGGCTTAAATCACCACTATTTTCACCAGAACCTACATCATCATCATCACTAGCTTCTATATCTTCATCATCAGTATCAATTCTATGTAACCACTCTGAATTTTGTACTCCATCTAATACAGGGCCTTCTCTTTCTTCAATCCAAGGAGATAATGGATCTTCTTCTTGAAATATGTAGTCCAAATTAATTAGATTGAAATTAGCTTCAATTTCATCTTGACTTCTTCTTTGTTCATATCTCATTTTCAGCTTCATATTGTAATATGTGAAGATAAGTTTTTGTAGCTTTTTGTACTTGAGTCTATTCCTTGTCTTTGTATGAATGTAGTTGAATGTGCTCCAATTTCTCTTACAATTTGTAGCTGAAGTTGTTTGACTAAGAACTTTTATTGCCACACGTTGAAGTTTAGGAGCACACGATCCAAATATCAACCACTATTCAGCTATTTAAATGACCAAGCATAATGAATAATTATTTTTCACATAAAAGTATAAATAAATTTTAAATAGATTTACTTGTCCAAAAAAGAGAAAAAAAAATATTTTACCTGGATTCATTCTAGCTCAAGCTCTTTGAGCTTGTGGTGTGCCAAATGATTCACATTTTCTCCTAAAAATCATCAACTGTATAACACAATATAATATGTCAATAAGTAAATATATAATATTTAATTATAAATTTATAAGATTTAAGTATAAACATTATTTACTAACCTGATTCAAAGCTTTAATTTGATCATCCATGTTTCTTTCTAATTCGATGATGACGCTACTAGTTCTATCAAAAGTTTTTTTATAAACATCAAATCCATGTTCAACTTCATATTGAAATTGTGGGTTAAGAAAATAACCTAAAAAAAGTTAATCAATTATTATGCATAGAGGCATGAATGTAAAATTTTATAACAAAATAAAAAATTATAAATTATATCGATTATTGATGTACCTGCAGAATGAAGATCAAAATGCATGAATCTCCAGCGCTGGTCTATTATTTCATTATATCTTGTATGATATCGAGAATTTTGATGATAGATTGTTTGACTCGATTTATGGCTTTATAAAGAAAACTCATTGTTGGCTTCAAGTCACCGTCGACCAGCCTCAAGACTTTTACAATAGGTTCAAATACTTTCAATAGATCAACAACCTTACTCCAGAATTCACTGCTCAAAACAATTTTTCTTGCGTCAAATGCTGGTCCTTTTTTCTTTTTCCCAAACTTAGATCTTCTAAATTCTTCTGAGTTAAACATATTTCTTAAACCTTGCTTTTGCTTCATAACAGCTTGAAGCTGCAAGAACTGTGTTGCAAATCGAGTTATGCCAGGACGAACAATTTCTCTACCTCCAGTATATTTCTTCATCAAATTTACTGTCCATATATGGCTATAGATGAAAGTTATCACTGTCTTTGCATCATTCAATAGTTTCTTCATATTTTGCTTTTTCCCTATATCGTCCAAGTAAAGATCCAAACAATGAGTTGCACATACAGACCAATACATATGTGGGCTCTTTTCCATCAATTTTTCCCAGTTGCTTTTAGTGCTTTTTCATTGTCTGTAACCACTTGGACTACATATTCTTCTCCAACTTCATCTACAACTTTGTCAAGCAACTAGAAGTAATAATATGTATTTCTAGTATCAACAACAGAAGCATCAACAGATTTTAAGAAAATTGTCCAATTGCTACAGTAAACAAGAAAATTCATAATATGCGTATGGTTTATACTATCAGTCCAACCATCACACATTATTGTGACTCCTATTTCTTTCCAAGTACCATTTAGTATATTTATCCATTCTTGTATTTTTTTCTATTCAACTTCCAAATACACATCTGAAACTTCATAAGGAGTTGGGCACTTAACTCCTTTTCCTACCTCAGCTACTTCAACAATCAAAGCATGCAACTAAGGAGAATCAGCTAAATTCATAGGCAAACGCTCATAAATTAGAAACGTGCTTACTACTACTCCAAGTGTTTTTCTTAGTGTTTTCATCCAACCACCAGAAACTTTTGGTTGCTTCACGCTTTTACTTCTCACAATGTTAACATCTGTAGACATCAAAAAAGCAGAAATATCTTGTAGCCTTCTGACTTCACTAACACTTGCACGAGAGCTTCCATCCTCTTCATATATATTTTCAGATCCCCCTATTTGTTATCTGAATCGTTGTCTATCTTCCCATTCATGTTGTGATATAAGGCTCTCCTGTGTAGCTAGCCTGATTTGTTCATCAATATGGTATTCCACGTCTTCCTCTTCAACATTTCCCCTTAAGCCTTCTTCGAATTCTTCTTTTCTTTTTTTAGAGTCAATTTTTTTTTGCTTTTCCATCCATGAGGAGTTTCATTATATTCTCTCTGACAAATGTGTTGACTCTAGAACAACCTGCTATTTGCCCTTTAAAATGCACTATGTGTTGTTTCAATCTTGTAATGCCGCCCTTTATTACTTTTCCACAAAATTTGCATGTGATGTTGTTTCGATTTCTAAGTACAACTGTTTCGAAATGTCATCCAATATCATCACTTGGAGCACCCTCCAATCTTCCTTTAGGAAATTCTTTTCTTGGCGGCATTGTTTAAATTTTATAATACCTATTTACAAAAATAAATTATAACAATTATCAATAATTAACTTAATTATCACTATTACTAATAACCCAATTAACAATCAATAATTAACTTTAACTTCAAAGTTAAAACTTTTAATATAGACTACTAATTATTTTCTTTTAAATAAATAATTAAGTAATTAAATTAATTATCATTATTTCTAATACTTCATCAATAATTAATTTTAATTTTAAACCCTTAATATAAGCTACTAATTAATTATAACTATTCTTAACTTAATTTTTCACACACACACTATTATTAAAAATTTAATTTTCTCATCATTTTTTTAATTTGCCTTTCCCTAATTTTTTCACTATTTTCTTCAAAAAAAAAAATCCCTAATTTTCCCAATTTCCCCCTTTCTCTACCCCAAATCCCTCCCAAACTCAACCCACTTTCCTACCCACCTAATTTTTCCCCTACGCCTACCCCCCAACCCCTTTCTCATTTCACTTTCCCCAAATTCCCCCATCCTCTCTCTCGGTCTGCCCCTCTCCTCTCTCTCCGTCTCCATCTTCTCCTCTTTCTCTTTATTTCTCTGCTTCCTTTCTTCCTCTCTGCCTCCCTTTTTGTCTTCCATTCTTTCTTAGTTTCTTCCTTTCTTCCTTTCCCTCTTCGTCTCCATCTCGCCTCCCAGTTCATCCTTTCTCTTTCTCCCTAATTTTTCACTCTCACGGTCTGCCTCACCCACCCCCCTCTGTTAGCCTCCCAAATCTCACACAAACCCAACCCCAACCCCAACCCCAAGATGCATGCATACGAGAAACTGAGAAAGTAAACATAAGATAGATTGTGGTCTGGGAGAGATGAGCTCACCTGCGAAGTGCCGGAGCAAGATGGTGAGTCCGTGATCTGGGATCTGCAGAAAGGAGACTGGAGCGGAGAAGGAGATGGTTTTCAGAGAGAATGAGAGATAGAGATAGTCAGATAAAGATAGATCTGCAAGATGGTTTTCAACTATAAGGTGAGTCCGTGAGTCCGTGAATGATATTTTGTTTGAATGTTTTCTACTTTTCTCCTTTTTCCTGTTGATGAAATTATTGGGTTGATGCAGAATCTTCTTCTTTTTCTTTCCCGTGCTCTGAGTGCTCTGACATTGTTGATTTGGAAGAAAAAATGGAATGGAGCACCGTTGCGGCCCGTTGCGGCCACAACGTCATTCCGTTGCGGCCGCAACACCGTTCCGTTGCGGCCATTTTATGCGATTTTCGTTCACACCGCAATTGCGTGCGACGATGATCTTGGATTGGGGCACGGCCGCGCACAAATATGCGGCCGCATCAAGTGATGCGGATTGCAATTTAGAACCCTAAGCTCTACTACTAATTAAATAGATGGTTGCCCCCTAGCAATACTTGGAGTCCTAATGAAAGGACTTTGCTGTGTAGGAATCGCTTGCTGTGATGGTCCTCTACTGTTGCTTAAAGAGGCTGAATGTTCTCTTCCCTTTTGGTTGGCTCTTTGCTCCTGTTCATGAACATGAAAGACTTCATTGTGGACAATAGGCTTGACAGTCTCTACCAACTAGTGTGACATCTGGTACTTTAGATCATTAAGTCATATGTCAATCTTTTGCTAAATAAAGGATGTAGTCATGACCGTAGGTTGTTCATGTTCAGGATCATGTTCAACAATAGGAATGGGCTGTCCCACAATTGTAGGAGAAACCGTTTGAGAAGGTGGCACAATCGTAGGCTGAGTATTTGTGGTTTGAGGATTTGGCAACTCAGTTGACCTACAGCTGCCATTCTTCTTCGAAGTGGACTGTGAAAGATCCATATCACTCAAAAGTCTTACCAATTGTAATCGTGTCTAGGTGATGAAAACTTCTTTGTGTTAATTTCTGTGAGTCCCACTGGGTGTGTCAAAAAATACGTTTACGATTTTTACTTAATTGATTAGTTAAGTGAATCAATTAACTCGCAACTATCGATTCTCTGTGTTCAAGGGAAACACTAAGGAAGGAACTATATTCCTCAACTATGGGTTTTTAGACTAACTAAAGAAAGTGCCTAGTTGGAAAAAAGGGTAAAGATTGTGTTTTGTAAAATGCTAATGGCTAAAAGTAATCGGTAAAGTGCAAAAAAGTAAAGGCATAGATGATAAAGGCAAAGAAGTAAAGGTAAGGCAGTAAAGTAAAGCAGTAAAATGCTGAATGTATATGACCGAATGTAAAGAGGAAATGAAAATAATTTGATTGAATTATGTGTTGTTGTATTGATGATGGTTGATGATGTTTACAATCAACTGTACAATGCTATTTATGGCTTCCAAACTAACCGTTAACCCATCCTGATCCTATCTGCCACGTTTGTTGCCCATAACCCACATCCACAATCATGGCTAACAATATAAAGATTAGTTAAACAAGCCTCATATAACTGTGGATGGAATTGTGTCTGCATTTAATGAATCTACTAGTCAAGTGCTTGACTCCCACTCCGATTTTCATGGGGAGTGATTGTCAGTCACATTTAAACTGGCCCACGTCACTCCTTCAACCTTATCTTCAGTTCCCAGCTTTGTATGAGCTTGTAACCTTCACAAAACTGTTCCACCAGCAATTCCTACATTTTAGGGAAGGTGGTTTTGACATGGTCAACCCCTTTTATCCACTCCAAACTATCGCATGGACTCATTTTGACTGGTGTATGACCGAGATCCAGGCCCAATACTGGCAGCCCATTACCAAATAGCTGAATTTTCCTTGACCATCAACTAATCAAGATCGGCTATTTTAGCTGACCTAATTTTTGGGTCTTAACAGCTACTTATTAAGTTATTTAAATCTTGTTTAAGACAGGCTAGTTTGTTAGTCAAATAACTTGTTAAAAAGTCCTACGCCGCTTAATTAGTTATGCTCTTTAGACATGATTTCATACTTGTGAAATCAGATCCACCTTCTTATATGAATTATTGGCTATAAAGCACCGATACCGACACAGACAATAGAAGAGACACGAGAACACATCATATTCAAAAAGTTATAAGATACGAACATAATATATATATATATATATATATAATTACAAAATTTAAATAAAAATTATAATTCATTAATATTATTTTTATAAGTTTAAAAATTTATAATATATCAATATATATCATATGTGTTAATATTTGTTACCTAATAAAATATATGTGCATCTTAAAAAAATTAACTAGAGAAAACATTGGTGTGAGGTAAGTTTCAAATGTAATGACGAAATGAATAACTTAAGATAGTAGAGTAGAAGGTAGAAGGAGAAAAAATAATAATGATATATAAAAAGATAAAACTTAAAAGTCTAATAATAGCGTATGAAAAGATAAAACTTAAAATACTGGTATGTAAAAATAATAGCTTGGGATGTCAGTCATGTGATTAGACTTGAGTGAGTTATGAGCTTACTAAATAAACGTTAGTCATGAAAACTAATATTTTTAAAAAAAATATTAATGGACTGTGTCCAAGCATGCCCGAGACGTATCCAAGCACATTTAAGACGTGTCCAAACTAAAAAAATAATCTTTTTAATTGAACACATTCGGACACGTGTGTCATACAGATATCTCCATATGTCCGACATGCAGACATGCTTCAAAAACGACGTATCCATACTTCATAGATGATTGGTGGTTCAACATTGCAAAAATCGCCAAAGCATAAATTTTTTTGCTTGATTCCCAAAACCGAACCCACTTCTATAATCATAAAATACAAATGAAGAAAGCATAAAACTAGCAGCCACAACTGTTGTGTCGTTCACAACAATGAATAAATTTTGTGGTACCAATCTCCATTACTTTTCAATTTGTTGGTTGGTGGGGGTGAGGGTGGGAGTGGGACTAGGAGGCTACTGATGCATTCTTGGCGAATTGTATCCAAAGGGAAGGAGAAGAAGCTAATCACCTTTAAACGCATGGTTTCCTTACTTTTTTCCTCTCTTTTTTTAGTCTCATAAAGGTATTAATATTTTGAGAAAGAATATTATAAAACTAAAAGATTGAATTATAAATAAGCTTTTGTACAATAATGATCGTTTTAATAATAATATTGAATTTGTATAAAACAAAAAATTAAGTATTTATAATATTATAACATTGGTAAAATAAATTATTTATTTATAAAATCATAACATAAAAATATTAATGTAGTAATAACATTTTATAATATAATAATCATAGTTTTTAAAGTTATAAAACTTTTAAAAATATTAAAGTTTTAATTATTATTTTAATAATAAAATGTTTATTTAAAAATAAAAATATTAACAAAGTAATAATTTTGTTTAATTAATAATTTTTTTTCCCACCGGAATCTCGTTTAATAAGTTATATGAAAAAGAATGGTATAAAATATAAAGTCTTGGAATGAGTAATTATTAGGGTTGAGGTTAAGAGTTAGTTATTTTTTGATTCCTTTGAAATGGTACATATAATTACAATTCTAATTCAAAAAAACCTATCAAACACCCACAAAAAAAAAAATTGGTAAGTTGGACTCTAATTCCAAGCTCCAATTTAATGTGGGGTGTAAAAATAATTCGTCAAACTTGATTAAACCAATTAGACATTTCAAAAATTAATTACCTACATCTTTAGGGAGTTAAAATGGCTGTTTATTCGAATTTCTAAAATTAAGTGCTCAAATTTCGTATTGACTTTATAGGAATTGTGAAATTAGATTCGAAATTGGTAATAATGCAAATGAGGTCAAAGTGAGATCCTTGCAACATTAGTTAATGTCAATGAATAATTGATAAGTAAGATTTTAAATAGACTTCAAAATCAGTCCTGTTGATTAATTTTCATAATATTTAATTAGCTTAACCATGAGGATTATTGATATGTGAGATGCTAAATAGATTAAAGAAGAAGTGATTATCTTTCATAAAATAGACTAAATAAGCCAAGTACTAATGATTAATTTTTATGAATTCTAATTGGCTTAAAGTTGAGGAATTATTGCAAAGTGAGCTTCTAAATAACTTAAACCAAAGAAATATCAGTGATTTTTTTTTATTCATAACTGGCTTAATCGTGTTTAAGTAATTATTGCTAATGCGCTTTCAAATTCCCTAAACAAGAGAGGTACTAGTGATTAAATTATTTTAAAGGCTAAAGCCTAAACAATAGAAGTACTAATTAGGGATGACAATTTTACCTGTCCTCACGAGTACTCGCGGATAATATCCGTGATGGGGGCGGATAATATCGGTCTAATTTCTCCGGCGGATATAAATACTCATTTTGTGTTATCTCTATTTAATAAACGGATCGGGGTGGGGGTGGTTCTCAGCACTACATGCCGTAGTCCAAAAAAAATTACAAAAATATTTTATATAAAATTATTAAAGAACTTCATTATATAAATTAAAATATGGTAAAGTTATATAAATCAAAAGTATTTTAGATGTTTCGTATTATTTTTGAATTAAGTTGTGTTACACAAATTTTGAGAAATTATAATATTATACTTTTTTTTATTTTTTCATTTTATTTTTTAAATTTCATTGATTTATTTTTTACAATTTATTGAGTATCATGGATATCAGTAGTGCCGTTTACACAGAGAAATGATAAAACGGACCATGCCGACGGATATGGAGGCGGAGACGGGGCAGATATTATCCATGGGGGCGGGGGACGGGGAGCTACTACCTGTCCCCGCCCCGCCCCGCCCCGTTGCTATCCCTAGTACTAATCACTATTTTCATGATTTACAATTGGCTTGATAGAGTTCGAATAATATTGCTAAGTGAGCTTTTAAATAAATTATAGAAGAGAAGTATTAGTGATTAATTTTTATTTTATAATTTGCTTAATTGCATTTGAGGAATTATTGCTAAGTGAACTTTTAAATAGACTAAACAAGAAAAATACTAATGATTAATTTTCATATTTTGTAATTGGCTTAATCGAGTTTGAAGAATAATTAACTAAACTAATAAAATACTAAACAAGAGAAGTGCTAGTAATTAATTTTTCTTATTTTATAATTGGCTTAAAACTTCTAAATAGCCTTAGCTCCTAAATAGCAAAAGCAAGAGAAGAATTGATGATTAATTTTCAGGAATTATAAATTGATTTAATTGGGTTTGAGGAGTTATTACTAGTAAGCTACTAAATCATTTATTTTCCATTATTAGTGACAAAGTGTTCATCATTAAAGTTTAATTTGAAACATTAGTGTCTATAGCAATTTATCAGGAATATTTGGCGTTGTTATATTAGTGACCAAATATAACTTCTCACTGTAAGATTGTAACTGGTTTCTATATTTTGTACACATAAAAAATTATTAATGACATAAAATTAAATTAAATTTATCAATAATATTATATTATATTATTGACGAAATAATTATCAATTACCTCCTCTTATCAATGATAAATTACCTGTCGTTACCATTTTAAAGCATTAACTTCTATACCAATGTGTCACAAATATTTTAAATATTACTTCATATAGAAGTTTGTAATAAGTAAGTAAAGCAAAATTTTAGAACTATTTAATAGTCTCTACTAATTACAAGAAGTAAGTAAAGCAAAGGTTTTAAGAATCAGTCAGACTGGTTCAACTGAAAATCAGACTAGTGGACAGTTCGGTCATGCCACACAAACCGGTAGTTTATAAAACGGTCTAAGAATTGATGGACCGATTGAACTAATCCGAGTTCATCACATAAACTTATTCAGCATTAAGTTCAAAAATATGACAAAGTTCAACCATGTGAATTTGAACACAAGTCCTACTTGTGAAAGATTAAGCATGTAACCACCATGCCAAACATTTTTCTTGGTCTATGTGCACATATTATATAATATATTACATTGTTTCTTGAAATACAAAATATATTTAATATATTTATTATATTTATTATTATTTATATAATGTAAAACATATATAAATATAAATATTTTCATATAATACAACACACATTTAAATTATTGTGATAATTTACATTTTTAGTTAATATTATAAAGAGTTATATTAATTTTTTACTTTTTTTTTTATTTATTTATTAACACTTCATTGTCGTAATATTACTTACTAACATTATGCGTATTAATACAATAATATTTTAATTCTAAAATAAAATATTTTAAATATTAAATTTATGTTTATATATATATATATATATATATATATATATATATATAATTATCTTCTAGTTCAACCATAAATCAATTCATTCACTAATTTAATGATTGGTTCAATTTTTAGAACCTTGAACAAACTTCAAAGAATTGCCACCACCAACAGCTGCGTCACCAAATCTGGTGTAACAGGGGATTAAAGCTTGTTAACTAATGGTTGGGACAAACAATCAAGAGCTTTTGGAATGAAATAAGGTGTTAACGAATAAAGGTTAAAATGAAAATAACAATGATACAAGAGTTGTTTTAAAATATGTTGAAAATGATAAAATGAATATAACAATTATACAAGTGTTATGAATGATATTGAATATGAATGTCAAGAGTCACTAGAGTTACATAGTTATAAGAATATTATAAAAGACTCATTATGTATATGTTATACTTATTATTATTCTTTATATCTCATTATAATGATACTTATAATTTCATGTAATTTTGACCATATAAATAGAGGGTGTAAGACATTTGAGCATAATATACAAGAATGAAGAAAAATTCTTCTTTTCTCTCTAATTTCTTCTTTGTTTCTTTAGTTCTTTATGTTTTGTTCTTTAGTTTTTTCTCTATTTCTTGAGTTCTTTATGCTTACTTTTATAATAAGTTATCAGCACGAGACTCTATCATATGAGTGATGGCTTGAACAATTTAGAGGTTCTATCGAAAGAGTTTGTATTCTTATCACTCTCTTTGAATTAATCTAATTCATTGCTTTGTTTTTTCTTATAGCTTCCATCATGTTAGTCTTATTGTGAAATATTTTCATGTTTTCATCTACAGAAATTTTATTGTTAATCTTGTTAGACTAACACAATTATTATATTTTGTTTCATATTAAATTTGTTACTCTTGAGTCTTGATAAATTATGGAAGAAATTATTATTCAAGCATCCTTGAATGATTACACAAAGCCAATAATTTTCTATGGTCATCTTTTACATGAAGATTTATGGTATAGTTCCTGAAGAACTACACCTTTAGATCGTGATTGAATATAAAAAGATCTTTTTGATCTTAGTATAATTTTAAAAAAAATGTGAGAGAGAATATTATCTACCTTTTATGTCTCTCGAATATGCTCCTGCAGTAGCAAAAAAATGAAAAAAAAAATGTTTCAAGAAATATTTTGAATCAAGTTTCTAGATTCTTGTGATTAAACACAAAAATAAGTTGTTGATGAAAAATCACAAAGGTCACCCAAAGGGTTGAACTCTATTATCTAAAGTGAATGTTTCATATTATAATTTTGAGTATATGACAGAGGTCGTGATTATAGCTATTAATGTAACAGAGATTAGAAAAATAACCATTAGAATGGTGGTTCCAACTCTTCTAAGTATACATATCATATGAAATAGAAAGATAATAATGTTAATGTTAAATAAAGTAAAATTATCATAATGTTGTAGCATGTACAAAAGGACATTAGTCATACTTGTCGTATGTTAAAACTTTGGTCCTACAAATAATATACATTTAGATGTGTCTGTTTTTGTTAAATATTTTAGAGAAAAGTTTTATCACTTGATTGATGATTTCAGCAATTGAATTATTTCCTTAGAATTCATATTTGTCGTTTCATATGTATTTATTGTGTTTTTAATGTGATTTAAAATCATCATGTACACATTTTCTCTTATTTTGTTAGTTTTCAGTATTTTAAATAAAATTATATGGTATGATTTCTTAGAATTTTATTGAATGAAGAAAATATGTATCTTCTCAATTCTTTATATATATAGATAATGATAAATTTTAATATTTGGTATTACAATAGTAATTCAAGCCTCCAAAATAACTACTATTTTTTGTTACTTGTACGAACAAAATTTTATATATTATACTTTATTTAATATCAAGTCAAATAGATATAAGTGCAATTGAAAAACATAGAAACACATACTATTGAAACTAGAAGTTTACTTATCCAAATAATTTTGTTATTTGGCATATGGTCAGTTATGCTATTCTAGGTCAATATTGATATTTCTTATGGATATCATTGAAGGACTAGAAGATTATTTAATATAATGTGTTTTCATGTGTTGCGTGCTCTCAATGCAAATCGACTATAAGGTCATCATTAGCTAAAAATAAAGTTGAATTTCTTGAATTTCTATAATATATTTAAGATGATATTTGTGGATTATATCATAAATCATGTGTACCATTTAGATATTTTACGGCTAGAAGCTAGTTGGTACATGTGTGTTTATTATCAACTCACAACCTAGTGTTTGTGATATTAAACAAGTTATTTGATTAAGAACACAAATTTCTAGATGAAGACAATTTGTCTTGATAATGTTGATGAGTTTACTTCTCAATCTTTTAGTGATTATTTATATAGACAGTGGTGAAATATTGAACATCTAGTTACTTATATTCAAATGCCTCCAATTGATAGCTAAATAATAGATTGTAGGAACAAAATCTCAAGTTTTTGCTTAGGGCATGCCTTTTACATATTCAACATTTGTTGGTATACAACTAACAAATAATTATATGTTCTCCCCTATACAATTGGATTTTGGCCTAAAGTCAAATATTTCTCATATAAGAATTTTCCTATATATGATATAGTCAGTCATGCTCTACCACGTCGCACTAAAATGAGTCTTAAAAGAAAGTTAAGAATATATGTTATATATGAAATAATGTTTCCAACTTTACGGGGAAATAATAAGTAGCTGAAAAATGAAATTACTTGGAATGCATCATTATTATATCATTTAGATCCTTGAACAAGGCAATTTGAACTGGAAGTTCAAATGACAATACATTTACAAATAAGAACAAATGAATTGCTAGATGCATTTTTTATTGCAAAAGGATAAATAAATCATATACCAACTATAAGTGCTTCATTTAGAATTGATATCAAATGAGTCAAAAGCATACAAGAAGCATGATAGACCAATCGATTCCAAAGATAAAACACATAAAAGGGAAGGAACAAATAATATTGTTAAGAAGACAAATAAACTTAAAGATGATACTTTTGAAAAAGGAGATTAGAGACATAAGTATAACTCTTGAAATAAATAATATTGTTAAGAAGACAAATAATCTTAAAAAGAATACTTTTGAAAAAGAGATTAGAGACATAAGTAGGACTCTTGAAGTAATCCAAACTTTTGAAGTAGTTCAAACTCTGAAAGAAGTTAAAATACCAAAAAATGGTGAAAATAACAAGTTCTTAATAAATTATGTTTCTACAGAAAAAATGATGGAATAAAAAAGAAATAATTATCGATAACATATTTGCATAGCGCACAATATGAATAACATTGAGGATCATGAAATTAGAATCGTTGAATAATATTGACGAAGAAATGATTGACCAAAATAAAAGAATGTCTTGCAGACAGAATTGAACTCATTTGTAAAACGTTAGGTTATTGAATTTTTAGTTTAAACTCCAAAAGAGGTTTTAATAGACTTGAAGTCTAAACCCCAGATGGTGCAAAATCTGTAGATACAAATGGATACAATTATATTTTGACATCTATTAAGAATGTTTGCACACAAGAAGTTGAGTACTTCTAATGGATATTATTACATCTTGTTGTTACATCTTATGGATCTCTCAATACATGCTATCTACATAAAAATCTCCGAAGGATTTAAAGTATCAACAACATCCAATGAACTTAATTTACATATACTAACAATTTATATTCTTTTGCTCATCATATTGAGACTTTCTTATTGAGCATTAGTGCTTGATGATATGCATTATATATTTATTTCAAAATTTCTTGAAATACTTTATTTGCTTATGTGTCTATTTAAAGAATTTGAAGTGAAATATCTTCGCATGATAAAACTTTGTCTCGGTCTACATATCAAACATTTAGCAATTTAAATTTTGTCTATCAAGTTATAAAGAATAAGTTATTAAGTGATTTATACATATAATTATACACTGAATACACTAATAGTTGTTAGATCGTTAGGTTTAAAGCAGATAATAAAGATCTTGATCCTGAAGTACCATACCTTAGTTCTACAGAAATACACATGCATATTGCTAAATATTATATTTTTCTATATCTTCAAGGCACAATTGATGATATTATTTTATTCATATGAATCTATGTCCAACTAATTGATTATACTGAAGCCAAACAGGCTCTTTATTTGCATATGGTGGTATTGTTATATCATGACAATCTACAAAGCAATCTACGGTTGTCACTTCTTCATATCATTTAGAAATAACGACAATTTATGAAGGAAGTTATGAATATTTCTTGTTAAGAGCTATGATTCATTATATTTAATAATATTGTAGATTGTCTTATGAAAAGAAAATTTCAACTGAAAATAATATTACTTGTAAAGCTCAAAAAAAGGAGGATATATCAAAGGTAACTGAATAAAATATATTTTTCTAGAATTCTTTAGGGAAAGAAAATCAAAATGCTGTAATTCATATATCTTAAGTGATACTTCCAACAGGGAGAGAAAAATTATACTTTTTTTTTCTTAATCAAGGTTTTGTCTTACATAAATTTTCCTTGAAAAGATTTTTAATAAGGTAGTTCTCATGTAAAGAATATGGTACTCTTTTTCTTTCATCGAGATTTTTTCCCATTGAATTTTTTTCTTAATAAGATTTTAATGAGGCGTATTCCTTACGGACATCCAACGAAAGTATTATGAATGATATTGAAAATGGATGTCCAAGAGTTATTAGAATTACATAATTACAAGAATGTTACAAGACACTCATTATGTAAATGTTAATATACATTATTCTTCTTTATATCTCATTATGATGATAATTGTAATTTCATATAATTTTAGCCTTATAAATAAAGGGTATAAAACATTTGAGTACGATATACAAAAATAAAGAAAAACTCTTCTTTCTCTCTAATTTCTTCTTTATTTCCTAAGTTCTTTATATTTTGTTTTTTAAATTTTTTTCTATTTCTTTGAGTTCTCTATTTCTTAAGTTCTTTATGCTTATTTTTACAAAAACAACAGCCTTTTTAAGATATATTCAAAACGGCTGACTACATGTCAATAATAAAGGAGCATCCATACTCCAAAGCTTTTCTAGAGCATTATATACGACTCTCGACTTATAAATCATAATCAATTCCACGAAGTAAGTTTACGTTACTCTTATAGTATCACAGTAAGTTGTGAAATATTTATTGATTTATTGATTACAAGATTCACAATAACTATTTAGAAGTCTGTAAAATATAATTAACTGTTAATAAATATTTTGTACCAAAAAAAGTGTTAATAAATATTTGATAACCCAATTTGAATACTGATACTCATAGGAAAAAAATAAATAGTAAAATACTTCTAAAAAATAAAGAATTTAATTTTAATACATTATAATTGAAAAAAAGTTTTATATTTATATTTAACAATATATTGTTATTATTTAATTAGTTTAACATCTTATATATTTGTTAAGATAATCCAATTTTGTCTTATCATAAAATTAAAAGATAATGTAAAATTTTAAAAAAGCAGTATATCAAAATTAACCTAATACTAAAATCAAGTTTTGCATAGAAATTGATAAAAAATAAATAAATAAATAAATCACCCGTTTCTATGCAAATCTCCTTGGGGCTTTAGGCTAGTCTAGATATTTGGTTGGGTTCAATTATGATGCTTTTTTAATTTCTGTAACCATTTGATGACAATTTGGAGCCATTAAGAATGGTAAATGAATCATAACGCCTCCAGAGTCATTAATGACTAATAAATCAGAATGAATTCCAAAAATAATCGCAAAGAATAGAAGTAGATACATCACAAGAATATACTGGTGAATCCAGTTTCCTCTTTAGTCGATAATATCTATGGTATATAAACTAAAGAAAGCAGAATTGCCGAGAGAGAGAGAGGGAACAAACAGTGTTTGTCAACTCATGGGCAAAAGGGTCTACCCAAACGAGTCCTGTGGCTTGGAATGGTGAAGTGCCTTATCCTTCCTTCTTGTTCCCTCAAATAGCCTTCACACAGAAAAGCTTTTGAGAACTTGTCTTCCACCTTCCTATCCACATCATGCACAAACACATCAGTTTCACCCTGTTCTCTGTTCCTAGCAATCAACCCAGCTGTGTAAATTGCACTCATCCTCCCTGGTGCCCCATCAAAGTAACCTGTGGGTGCATCAACCATGATTACATCCCAATCCATGTCATAAACTTCACTTGGGAACCCTTTGTGTGCTAATTGGCACTTGGAAAATCTTGGGTCTGTCACCTTTTTGCAATCCTCTTCCATTCCAATCTTCATTAGCTCATCAGCTTGGTGGACCTTGGTATCATACACCACATGGTAAGATTCTAAAGTGGGTAACCTCTGTTGGATTTGGTCAATCCAAGACTTGTCTTCCTCAAGGAAAACCGTACGGCCAACAAAGTTGAGTGCTGTCCACATGAGGCTGTCATGACCAAGGCCAAACACCAGGAAGTTGCAGGGTGATTTCTTCTGCAGAACTCTTGCTGATACTGAGATCTCATGCAGGGTCTGTTGAGGGGTAATGTTGGTGGTGGCGTAATGGATCAGGGCATTGGCTAAAGATGGAGGGGCTTTGGTGCATGTGGGTGTCAAAGGGAGTGCTGGGCATGGTGTTGCTGTTTCTGTTGCAGGTGTTGTGGGCTGTGGTTCTTCTGCTGAAATTATTGTGTTTGACTTTGGCAAGTTGGTCTGTGAGGTGGGTTGCTGAGAAAATGAGAATATAGTTGAGCGGAATAGCAAGATGAAGAGGAAGAGAAACACAAGGCAGAGAAGTGCTATCTTGAGAGTGCTTGTGAATTGGGTTTTGGATCTCATGGTTTATTGATAGGTAATGGCTTTCTTTCTCCAAAGAAAGACAGGAAGAGAAGAAAAGGATGATCAGGTTTTAAAGGTAGATATCAGTTTCAACAGAGAATTTGGGCATTTTTGTGACAGAGGTAGTGCTGGAACTCTGAATTTGCTTGAAAGTAAAGTGAAGCCAATGTGGTGCCAAAAGAGAGAAGGGAAAATAAAATAGTAACAGTCACAGCACGAGATACTAGTCCTGAGGTGTAATACTACCTACTAAAGAAATCATTGGGTGGAGACACACCTACCGTTGGTTGTGATGGCGCTGGGGCACATGGAGTCATGGTATCTTGAGATATACTTTTCGTAAAGTTAATAATAGTGGTATATCATATATAGCAAGGGATGACTTATAAGGAAGAAGGGCATGAAATGTGACAAAAATGATTATATCTGTTTGTTGTGATTTGGAAATATGCAATAATTGTATTATTTAGATATGAAGGAAAGGAAAGAAGTTTGGCCCCATGATTTTGACAAGAAAGCTACTAAGGCAACTTTTGGTGCTCAATTTTTGCTCAAAGTTGGTACAACAGCATTGGGGTTGAATAATTGACATTTATAAACTATTTTCTCTTCTTATATACGATATAAAACATCTGTGTTTTGTTGGAAGTTTGAGGATATCAAAACTTTTTTAATAATAATAAATGAATTTTACAAAAAACAAATTTAATGAAAATGAAATGCCACCTAGAGCATCAGTTGTCTGAGACTATTAAAGTAAAAAAGATAATAGAGTAGTTCTAAGTTGATTATTTGTGCAATTAAAGCACTGAACCTTTACCTATATAAAGTAAGTCAAAATGATAAACAACTTTAACTTCCAAAGTTGAGTAGTCCCAAGTTAATTATTTGTGTAATTAAAACACTGAACCTTTACCCATATAAAGTAAGTCAAAATGGTAAGTAACTTTAACTTTCAAAGTTGAGGACTCGAATTCAAATTTAGAAAATTAACTCTTATGAAAAAATTACATAATTATTGTGTTCCGATGACTCAAATGAGACAAACATGCAAAAATAACTCATGGTATCAAAAAAAAAACACTGAACCTTTTCTAATGTTTCCCATTCTTTTTTCATTCATTTTGAATAATGTAATATTTGGGGAGAATTATACTTTACTTGGTATTAAATGTATCAGAATGTTAGGTGGTTTGTTTTAAGAGTACTCCTAGCTAAGAATATCTGTATTTATATACCTTTTCTTGGTAATTTATTTGATAATAAATTAGATCTGTTACAACTTTTCTGAATAATAAATTATGCATACAATGTGTATAATTATCATTTTTAAAACTTAATTATCTATAACATAATTGTAAAACTCGGGCCCTGTTGAAAATCCTGATCATTTTTCAATCGAGCCGTGCTACTGAGTACAAAACACTTTTGTACGAAATGAAGACAAATGACGTTGCTAAAGTTTTGTTCCATTTTCAGCCAATAAATGGCAATTAAAAAATAAAAAATATAAAGATCTTTGACAGAAATCACGAGCCTCATCCTTCATATCAGTTTCACACAAACCAATTTCGCACCAAAGAGCATTTTCCTTTTCAATCATATCCGGTCAAAACTCAATGAATCGGATGCAGGAAATGTTTTATATATATTAAAATACATATTTAATATTTATACTATATGTTAATATAAAATGTGTCAAATCATCATATATCAACTATAATATTATCACAATATACAAAATAATTTTATAAATAAATTAGATAAAATTAACCATATTTTGATTAAACGAATAATAAGACTAATCAAATAAAAACTGAGTTTGAACAGAGTAAATTTTTTTTTTTAAACCTTACTAGTTCTTTTTTTGGTGGTCGAACTAGCAAAGTGATAAACCAATCCCCTAACTGATTCGACCTCCTGTCCAAGTTTTTAAACCATGCCAAATATATTTTTGTAACGTGAAACCATCAACAGCTCTTGGTTGGAGGGGACTATAGCAAGTTATTATTTGAAGTTGATCAGTTAGCTTTGATTCCCCTCCTTGGTCCCGATCTCGAATAGCAGATGGTGAAAAACACCTGTCAAACAGGTAATCATATGATACAGATGTAGAGGATGTGATCTTTTGGAAGAATGACTATAAATTTAGGAGTCTTTGCTGAACAAAGCAATGAGATGCCACTTGGTCCCTTTGGGACATCAAAATGTGTATGAAGACACTTTGGCTGCAAGGGATGAATCTTGAGATGCTTGATCATCCTTGGTGACGGATAGAATTTTTTTGAAGATGGAAGTGTACGTTGTTAACTATTAGAATAGTTTAGAATATTTTAAATATATATGGCAATATATCATATATATATGCTAGGATTGATTAGGATTATAGTACATCAAGATTGTATCGCTGTGATTAATTGTAATTAATATTAACTCCTATATATAGAGATCATGTGTGGTCTAATTTGGCACACAATTTAACCATAATCTGTTTTCATCAAGTTGATATCAAAGCAAGTTTCAACCTGTCTCTATCTAAACCCTAACTTGCTACGCCTACTACTCTGTGGCAAATTTCCCTTTCTCGCCTCGACTCAATTCCGATGAACCATCACTGCCACACCTCTTTCTAGCAAAATTTCCACCGCTGATCACTTTCCAACTACCGTCCAACCTGTAGATCTAGGTGTGAAACCTCCTGCATTAGAATCGCACCACCCTATTCATCCAGATCTCGAAACCACGCCACCATCTGCCTTACCACAAGCCATTGCACCAAAATCCACTCACCGGTGCGTGAAAGAGCGTGAGAGCTCTTTCTAGCGCTGTTCTTCCACAGACTTGGTGGAAATCCCTTGTAGAAGACGTCCCAAACTTTTATTGATGATTATTCCTGTTGCACTTGAGTCTTTTTAATGGAAAATTGTTTTGAACTATTTTCAATATTTCAAAAGTTTTATGCTAAAATTCGTATTCAGTTTGGGAAAACTATCCATATTCTACGTAGTGACAATGCACGCGAATATCTGTCTTCTAATTTTCAAGAATTCATGGCTAAACAAGGTATCTTGCAATAAACGACTTGTCCTCATACTTCACAAAAAAATAGAGTGGTTGAACGCAAAAATCGACATTTAATTGAAATAGCCAAGACTTTACTCTTATACATGAATGTTCCAATCCATTTTTGGGGGTATGTTGTTGTTATATCCAATCTGTTTTTGGGGGTATATTGTTCTTATATCGTTATTTGATAAGCCACATGCCTTCCTCTGTTTTAAATGACCAAGTACTACACACTATATTATTTCCTGATACACTTGTTTATCCTATGTCTCTTCATGTGTTTAGTTATACATGTTTTGTCCACAATGTTAATCCAAGAAAGGACAAGCTCGCCACCAAGGCAGTCAAGTGTTTTTTCCTCAGATACTCTAGTCTTCAAAAAAGGTATCACTGCTACTCTCCCGATTTAGGTTGCTATGCTGTGTTAGTTGACGTCACATTTTTCGACTAGCAACCCTTTTCTTCTTTACCCACAGATGCTTCCTAGGTAAATATAATCATTCATGTTCCTATCTATAGTCCTCATGTTGATTCCAACAGTAATCCTACTCATGTTCCTGCTCCGGTGCCTGCTCATGGTCCTTCTCATCCACTAGATACTTTTCAACGTCGACCACGACCGCCTACTGGTGTTAACCCTATTCTAGAGGAAGTTCTAGATGATTCAACACCTTGTCCGTTCCCTCCGCCTTGGTTTTTGCATTAGACAACTCACATATTACTCTTCGAAAAGGTAAATGCTCTACTTGTAACCCTCATCAGCTTTATGTCTTTCTTAGTTATGACTGTCTTTTTTCACAACATTACATCTTTGTTTCGAGTTTGTCTTCTGTTTCCATTCCTAAAACCACAGGTGAAGAACTGTCTCATTCAGGTTGGAGTCAGGCGATGATAAATGAGATTTTTGCCTTACGTTCTAATAGCACTTGGGAACTAGTTCCTAAACTAGCAGGCAAATCTATTGTTGGTTGCAGATGGATATTTACTGTCAAAGTTGGTCCAGATAGCTCCATTGACCAATTGAAGGCTCGTTGAATCGCCAAAGGCTACACTCAGATATTTGGTCTTGTTTATAACGACACCTTCTCTTCAGTTGTTAAGATTGCCTCTATTCGTCTTTTCCACGCCATTGTTGCTATTCGTCATTGGCCACTCTATTAGTTGGACATAAATAATGCCTTCTTATATGGTGATTTACAGAATGAGGTTTATATGGACCAACCGTCTGACTTTGTTGCTTAGGGGGAGTCTAGATTGGTGTGCAAACTTGACAAGTCCTTGTATGGCCTAAAACAGTCCCCTTGCTTGGTTTGGCCGATTCAATGTGGTTGTTTAGGCTTCCGACATAATTCGCAGTGAAGCCGATCATTCTATTTTCTATCGACATCAATCTCCTAATTAATGCATCAATCTCCTGAACAATTAAAGCAACATTTATTCAATCATTTTCAGACCAAAGACCTTGGTAAACTCCGTTATTTCTTAAGTATTGAGGTGGTATGAAATTTCTATCTCCTAGAAGAAATATGCCTTGAATATCTTAGAAGAAACTAATATGTTAGAGTGCAAACCCATGATACACCCATGGATCCTAATGTCAAGCTTCTACTAGGACAGGGGGAACCACTAGAAGATCCTAGACGTAACTGGAGGCTGATTGGAAAATTGAATTATCTCACAGTAACAAGACTAGTTATCTCTTTTGTTGTTAGTGTGGTAACCAATTCCATGATTCTCCATGTGAATCTCACTGGGATGCTGTTGTTTGGAAACTCCGATAAATTAAAGGAGCACAATGAACAGGCTTATTATATGAAGATAAGAGGCATATGAAAATTTATGGTTATACAGACGTTGATTGGGCAATCTCTCCCTCAAAAAGACGCTCTACTTTAGGATATTGCGTTCTTTTTAGGAGAAATTTGATATCTTGAAAAAGTAAAAAATAAACTATAGTCATCAAGTCAAGTGCAGAAGATAAATATCAAGTAATCAGCACTGCAACTTGTGAACTCATTTGGTTGAGACAATTACTTAGAGTTGAAAATATGTAAATCACAACCAATAAAACTCATATACGACAATTTGGTTGCACTACATATATCCATAAATCTTATCTTTCATGAGAAAACTAAGCAGCACATTGAGATTAATTACCACTTTGTTAGGGAGAAAATTCAGTCTAGAAAAATTGCTATTGCATTTGTGAATTCAAATGACCAGCTTGCAGACATTTTCATTAAAACTCTTAAAGGTCCCCATGTTAACTACATATGTAACAAGCTTAGCGCACATAATATACACACCAACTTGACAGGGAGTGTTAAAATAGTTTAAAATACTTTAAATATATATGACAATATATCATGTATATATGCTAGGATCAATTAAGATCAATTAGGATTGACACAATTAAGCCATAATCCCTTTTCTTCAAGTCCATTCAGCGTGAGTGTTGGATTGCAATTGTAAAGGAGCTAGACACAATAAATGGTAGCCTAGCATAAGAAGATGAGGATGTTGATTATGTAAAAGAGTGACATACAGAAGACAGGAGCCAACTTTGCAGTGCAAAGTTCAATATCACACAAGGTAACTAGATTTCATAGGTTTAGTGGAAACACATAGCATATGGTAATTTTCATTGACATTCACAGAGTGACAAAGCTTGACAATGTAGAGAAAACTGTTTGCGGCCATCAGGGATTATGCAAGCAGAAGCAAAGAGTAACAAATTTGAGGGGCAGGGGATTTTGGGTTTAAACTCACTTTGCAATCGGATATGAAAGCAAAGATTATGGAAGTTATCATCTCCATGAGGATGTAATATGCAAGAAAAGAAAGAAGCAGAGTTATAAACACCACTGAAAGGCTGCACTTAATCCATTTAGATTCCCGTGATTTATAGGCATCATTGTTAGTCACATGAACTTGGAAGAAAGCTCATTACCAATAAGAACCAATTTACAGTAGAACTTTCTATCTCAAATTAATGAAATATTAAACTTGCCCTGCAATTGCTGGATAATTATACAAGCATTATTTAGGAATATATACTAGAAGAAAATATGATATCCAGAAGCATGATTCCCTAATTCGCAGGCTGATTCACTCAATGATTATCAATATATAAATGCAAATTCCTTCTCCACTACAACTCTAAGAATAGAAATTAAGATGCATAATTTACTCAGTGAAATATCACAAATACTTGCAAAACCAATAACTATCTTGCTTAGTTGCATATACATCTGCAAGAAAACAAACAGGGCCAAGCGAGCACAAGGACATCATATATAACATAAATGAGAAGAGGAAATAAAGTGTTAAATACTTGGATCATAGAAGACCTGCGCTTGGGAGTTCTATGAGCATCTAATAATGAAGTGATCAGATTTGAATTGCAATTTTACCCCCGTGTATGCAATTATTCAGTTAAAAATATGCATGACTACATTAAGAGAGAGATAGAATATTCTACAAGACAGGAGCACCTTGAAAGTATTGGATTTCCTTTTGAACTTGTAAAAATGGAACTTGTAAAAGCATGCATCACTATTTTTGGCTTCAAAAGAAACAATACAGGTAAATAAGTGCACTGTGGACAACAAAATTTTAAGAATGAGTAAAACTGTAAGGAGCATAGAGGACATAGAATTTTCACAGCCCTTGACTGTAAATGCTGTTTTAATTGTTTTGGATCATTGAGATTAATCTTATGGCAACTTGACAGTTTTAATAATTGCATATATTTTCTTTATGGATTGCCCCTCCTTATTGTGTTATATTGTAAAATCACTTCTACTATTTATTTTATCTCTGTAATGTTTTTTCTTTTGTAAAATAAAGCACATAGGCCAACACACAAGGTTATTATGTTATGGAAAATGGTTAAGCTTTACACAATATTTAGTCAAGATGAAAGTACAATATAATTGAAATGATAGAGGTAATTCACTTATAGTTGTTAATAATCTTTCAATTATGTTCATTGATAGTAAAAATCTTTGCATTAATAATTTTTTTGGGCAAATTAAAGTTACTATTACAACTTAAAATTATGATTTTTACATGAGATCTTCACCTAGCATAGCACAAAAAACTAAATACGTGGGCTCCATATACTAATAATAAATAAAATTAAATGCATATTGAATAATCATATAAGATCCTTTACTCGAAAGTTTAAATTGTGCTATAGCCCTCAATTAAATATAAAATTATTATAGTACACCACCCACTTTTAATAACATGTACATCAAGTCTTATTCCTATTTGATATTAGTGACTCTTGAAAATAAAAATTCAACTCAAGATATTTATTACTTCATTTCTTTCCTGTCTATTTTTCTTCTACCTTTCTCAAGATAATCAAATAAAATATATTTAATTTTATTATTAACTTTAGTCATTCATTACACTTTGTCAAATTGATTTATCAACTCAATTACTTTTGATTCTTAATTTATAAAAGATACTACACTCCTCTCTAATTTAACATGGTTAGAAAAATTACTCAAAAGGCTTCTAATTAAGTCAAAATTAATGCAATTGTGCTTCATACGATCATTTTGGTTTTAACTGAAACGGGTTAATTGGTATCCTAGTCATTTTCCCATCAAAATGTAAGTCCCAAAGTTTTAATGTGCTAAGTTTTGATAATAACAAATACATGTCAAATAGATGACAAATATGCAACATACATGTACAAAATGATTCAAGTGCTCAATGATTTTAACAGAAGCACGAAAATGAGAAATCTACCAAGTACAAATAACAAATGATCAAGCTGAAGAAAGGTAAGAACTTACATTTGAAGCCAAATTTATTGCAATATTTGTGGCACAGCTTTTTGGAAGATTCAGGAAATCAGAGTACCCAATATAATTGTTTATTACATATATTTTTATGACAAATACAAGTCAAATGCTCTTTTGCCAATTTTAACCTTGTAAGGCAGCTTATAAAGATGGGATCTATGCTATCCTAATGATATAGGAAATAAAGAAGTTGAACAGAATTCAGCAGGACACTCAAAACCAAGGTTGTCATACCTTTTCTTCTTTTTGGCAAATTAGAGATCCATTGATCTGAGTCATTCAACAATATAGGTTTAACCAGCCCAAGTGACAAAGATAATCCAATTCCAATATCTTGAAAACATGTCAAAAGATTCAGTCAACTTAACCATTTTGTATAATTAGTTCTTTACAATCTTCTCTCGCCGATACCTGGGGGCTGTGTTCATCACACGTTGTTAAGACAACAATAAGTAGGCTTTATGGTGATTTCAAATCACAAAAGTTTTCAGTTACTGAAAGTGGAAATTATACAATAGTTGCTGAATAGGTTTCGAACAAATAAGGTAAGATCAACTTGTAGTCCCCAGATTGAAATCCAGTGTTGTGATCAATAAAGTAAGGAACCTGTAAAGGACAACTTCCCTATTCATGCATGGATTTAAGTTGATAAATCAGCAAATGACAAAAAATAGCAAAAAAACTAGCGAGACATGAAAAATCCTTTGCAACCCCCCTCCTATCATTGTGTTTTGTACTCTATTATTTATCCACCGCCTAACTACTTGATAACAGTGTCTAGTGCAGTACAAGTATAGTCTAATCTGATGTGACAGCAAATCCATCCCAAAATTTCTAACTGTGGACAAATAACCAACATATCTAGAAGACTACAAACATATGAATTTCATTTCAATTAAACTTATATGCAATTTTATAAGTTCCACTAAATTCTAACCTCTTTAGATCCAGAAGCATCCAAGAGTAACTTCATTCGGCGAGATCCGTCTCCCACATTTTGAAGAATGTAAGGAAGTTCCAATTCGCATAATGCCTCACGTACAATTCGTGCATACTGGAAAGTGAATTGTTAAATCCATACAGTTAGAAGAAAAAATATGCCCAACCACATAGTGAGATAGTAAGATACTTGATGATACAAGGGCAGGGGGCAAAATATGACAAGTATTTGCAAATCTAGTTCCTCCTATGATCCTAACATTAACCCTGGAGAACACAAATGCATAACTTCAGCACATTACATGAATGGCTTCTTCCAACCAAGGTTGAATTTAAAGAAAGGAAACCAAGTGCAAATAAAACTGATTATCTTTCCAGACCACAATTTGGGCCAACTGAAAACTGAAAAGTAGGTTAAGCAGATAAGCAAAGTCCTCTCCATGTTTACATTTCCTCCACGAATTGGAGATAGAAAAGCATTATCTTACTGGGTTATTTTCATATGAGAAGAGCTCCAACTTTCCAGGAGGAGAGTCGGGCCTGGAACGTTCCCACAGTGTCATTCCTCTACCTGCTCGAAGTATTGTCGGCATCCATCCAGTAAAAATAGTGCTGCACAAGAGTGGGTTATTAAGAGCAAATAAAATCGAAAATTTCTCTTTATCAAAGCCATGGAAAATGGAACAACCCTCAGCACAAAGAGTCTATGGTAAATGTCATCATCTCTGTCACAAGACTCACCACAATCATTTATATTTGCTTAAGAAAACTTATTCAGAGCTCCTTAACAATTATTTTCTGTGCTGCCCCAAGATGAGGAACATACTGTTCATGTAAACAGGCATGCATTTAATTACATGCTAATATGCTTTCGTGTAAAGATTACCTTAAAATATTCTAGTCCCTCCTAACATATAAACGCAGCAATTTTTTGTCGGATGAAGATTGAACTCGATTTTCCTCCCCTAAAATATGTGATTAATAATAATTTATATACTCTCATTCAGAACGAGATTTATGTCAATACCTCTCCAAAAGTCCCGATGATGGACTTCTGCCTTCTCCATATCGCTCAAACAAGTAATTTACAATGTCACCTACAGCAAGAAACCAAGAATTGAAAGATTAAAGTAAGAGAGGGATGCAGGCATGCAGCATCACGTTAGAGGTTGGAGTAAAGGTAACAAATTGCATTTAGTAAATTTAAGGGAAAACTCATTATAATAAATCAGTACACAACATTCAATAGATTGAATTAGTTAAAAGCATTTACAAAGAAACCTGAAACGGGACAAAAATGAAAATTTAAGTAAGAAAATGTGGAGGAGAAGAATAATAAGCCTTTAACATAATCAATCCAAACCATTTAAAAAATATGATAATGGTGATTTATAGCATTGCCACTAAACAAGATAAGCAGCAACCATTTGGATTTTGGAGAAAGAACAGGGAGAAAGCTTCCTTGCTTACCACTTTCATACATAGAAATACCACTATTTTGATCAATGAGGAAAGGAAACCTGCAAAATAATTTCACAACAGCATATTTTAAATAGAAGGACTATCTGAAAAAACAAGGAGAACAAACTATTTCACTTGTATTAAATATGTTGCAAAATAAATGCAACAAAAATGTAATACTACAGAAATAAAAATGCAGGTCCTATTGAAATTGCTTTATTAGGATTAATCAGTAAATATAATACAATTTTTTTTATAAGGAAATATACTGACAAAAAATTTTGAGAAATGATAACCCGAAAACTGCTTTTAAATTTTCAATATTCAGCAATACTGCAATAAAATCATCAACAGATAAGAAGAAACACTGTCATAAAGAACCACATACTGCTCTTTGCCACCGGATCTTCTGACCACCTCTCTGTGTCTTACCGAACCCTTGGGACAAGGATAGACCTATTGATGACACCAATAGGGTTAATATTAGAGGAACTGATTGACAGAAGTCAACCATAAATCAATTTCTCATATGTCACAAATAAGTATATCAACTGATTGACATTAATTAAATTTTATATAAAGAAATTCATCTCCCTTTAACTTTAGTGAGCTACATGAGCTCTGTTTTGTGAAAATCAATATCCAAGCTAAAGTACTTATATTCTTACCATTCAGCATTCTAAAATAATTTGTGGTATCCAAAATTTCAAATATATAAAATTTCAATCAATCATTTAAATTCTTTCCATGAAAGAAATGAAGTTGACTGAACTATATCATTGTCAAATCAATGGATAAAATTGAGTTAGGCCCTATGTTGTTAAATTACAGACACTGATACTGAAACCCCCCCCCCCTTTTCCTTCAGACCCAAAAAAAACTGTTTGACACCTGGAGTTTGTCTGAATACCAGTGGTCCAACAGGAGTTGATAGGATAGGGATTACATTGCTCAGAAGCTAACAAATTAGATTCTACTGCTGTAAACGTAGAAGCCAAAAGTTTAGGAGCATATTTTAATGACATACAAAAATAGTGCTCCGTTGAAATAGACAATATTAAGTAGATATTGAATCTGGTGGTAAGTGTATGTGAATTTGCAGCTAACCTCTACTGAAAGATCTAGTTCAGTCATGGCCTCTCGTACCCTTCTACAAAAGGGACATGCTTCTGTAGACAAATAATGTTTGAAAGATTTAACATGGGACAGTTACAAACTTCTATGATAAATTAACAGTAATATGTAGAAGGTAAAAGCCATAAAAAAATAAATAAATAAAGTTTGAGAATTTTAGTATGAAGATTCGGCAGAGGACAAGTAAAAGAAACTACTTTATTATGGTATAGTATTATTAACATTGAGGCCAAGACTAGTGCTTAGCAATAGTAATATGTTAAAAAGAAATAAATTAACTTCTGGAATGTTGACCAATTTTAATAACGAAGTCAAAGAAGGTAAAAGCGTTGCCCATTATTAGCAGTAGCATCACCAAGGATTCTTCCTTAAAAGCTAGCTAAAGTGGAAGAAGCATACCAAATTCAAAAAGCTGCAAACTAATAGGAAGATTTGAAGTGATCTCTTTGTTCAGTGAACTCTCAACTATGGATTTTGTTCCCCAGGCAAACCTTGACAAGCTAGCCAAGGAAGATGTTGCTAGCTACCATTCATCATAAAAACTCAAAGGTTAGTGAGTTACAAGGTGCATGCAGAATATAAAGGCACAAATTTGCACCGCAGAAAAAGCCAGTAGGTTATAGGTATATGTTGAAAGAGTCAAAAGAGATTTCAAACTGAGTCCTAGATAATAGGACTTAGGATAGGATAAATGTAGATATTTGTAAATAGTGATAAGATAAATGTAACTTCATAGTTCCTATTTTTTAGGGATGTAGATAACTTTCTTCTTGATTCACGTCCTACCTCTTCCATAAGAGATGACTTTGTATCCTATTTTTCTGTATTAGTTAAAAATACAAATTATCCCTTTCTTTTCAAGTTGGTATCAGAGCTAGGCACAAAAAACCCTAGTTCTGCCTCCATATAAGGACTGACGTTAACTCAGGAATCAGGATCATCTCCTACTGAGGTTAACTCTGGATCAGCTCCTCCCACACCCATAAACCGGACAGCTGATCCTAAGAACTCTATAACTGATTCATCCTCAGTTCAGATCACTTCAATTCGACTGAATGGGGCGAATTTCCTTTGCTGGTCTCAATCTGTACGTATGTGCATCCGCGGCAGAGGAAAGATGGGTTATCTAACAGATGACACATGGGAACCTGATAGTAAAGACCCAGGGTATGCTACCTGGGATGAGGACAATGGCTCCAATTACATGTGCTACCACACAGCCAAGGAACTTTGGGACAATGTGAACCAGATGTACTCAGATCTGGGTAACAAATCCCAAGTTTATGAGTTAACCCTTAAGCTGTAGGATATTCGCTATTCGGCAATGGGGAGAAAGTGACACTAGATACTTTAACAATCTAAAAAGGGTATGGCAGGACATGGATCTTTTCCATGATTATGAATGGAATTTTACTGCAGATGGGAACCATTATAAGAAGCTAGTGGAGGAAAACAGAATCTTCAAATTTCTTGCAGTGGCATTGAACTAGATGAAATCAGAGGACGAATTATTGGCAGGACACCTCTTCCTTCACTTGGTGAAGTCTTCTCAAAGGTAAGGAGGGACAAAAACCCGGAGGCATGTCATGCTTGGGAAACGAGGAGGTTCAGATTCAGGTACGGTTGACACAAATGCATTAGCTGCAGCAGATGCACATGTCATTAAAAATGTTCCTAACCAACGGCGGACTGAAGAACCATCTCGGGTGTGGTGTGATTACTGCAACAGACCACGCCATAAACGAGACAATTGCTGGAAGCTCCACGGTAAACCAATAAACTGGAAGGGTAACAAGCAAAGGAACAAACCCATCCGTGCTCCTCCAACAGCTCATGAGGCTGAATCAAGTCCCTTCAGCAGAGAGCAGCTTGATCACCTCCTAAAATTGCTAAAGTCCAATTCGGTATCTAGCACTTATAGTCATTCTCTTGCCCAAACAGGTAGAAATCCTAGTGCTTTCTCCTCTACTTTAGGCTCTGCACCATGGATCATTGATTCAATTGCTTCTGATCACATGACTAGTCTTTCCTATCTGTTTAAAGGTTATTCCCCAAGTTCTGGTAATGAAAAAATTAGAATTGCATATGGAAGTTTTTCACCTATTGCAGGAAAAGGTCTTATAACACTCTCCAATCTTACTGATTTAAATTCTGTTCTGCATGTGCCTAAACTCTCTTGTAACCTTTTATCTGTAAGCAAACTCTGCAAGAATTCTAATTGCAAAGTTGTCTTTCTTGACTCCTATTGTCTATTCTAGGACCAAAATTCGGGGAAGACGATTCTTGACTCTTATTGTCTATTCTAGGACCAGAATTTGGGGAGGACGATTGGCGGTGCTAAGATGATGGATGGTCTTTAATATTTTGAAGAGAATTTTCCCAAGAATAAAGTGGCTCACAGTCTTAGTGGTACAAGTTCAAAACCTGCCCGAGATCAAATAATGCTTTGGCACGTTAGACTAGGGCATCCTAGTTTTCAGTATCTAAAACATTTATTTCCTGGTTTGTATAAAAATCTGGATTATTCTAGTTTTCAGTGTAACAGTTGTATTCTTGCCAAAAGTCATCGCATTTCTTATGTGTCTAAACCTTATATGCATCTAAACCATTTCACCTAATTCATAGTGATGTTTGGGGTCCTTCTCGAATTAACACAATATCTGGGAAGAGATGGTTTGTAAGTTTTATTGATGATCATCCACGATTATGTTGGGTTTACCTAATGCGTGAGAAATCAGATGTGACAGCAATGTTTAAAATTTTTTATAGTATGATTGAAAATCAGTTTGAAACCAGAATAAGCATCCTAAGAACTGACAATGGCACAGAATACTTTAATACTTGTTTGGGAAGTATTTTTGCTTGAAAAAGGGATACAACATCAATCTACATGTCATGATACTCCTTAGCAAAATGGTCTTGCTGAGAAAAAAAATAGACATCTTCTTGAAGTGCCCGTGCCATCATGTTTTCTATGAACATCCCTAAGTATTTGTGGGGGGGAAGCTGACCTAACTACAACTTATTTGATAAATACAATGCCTTCTAGGGTTCTAAATTACAGCACTCCACTTGATAAATTTAAAAATGTGTTTCCTACATCTCGGATGCTTAGTGATTTTCCATTAAAAGTTTTTGGTTGCACAGTTTTTGTTCACATACCCGATTCCCTTCGTTCCAAACTTGATCCTGGGGCTGAAAAATGTGTTTTTATTGGATATGCTCCACAGAAAAGAGGATATAAATGCCATAACCCTGCAACTAAAAAATCCTATCTGAGTATGGATGTCACTTTTCTGGAAGAGCAATCTTTTTTTGATAAAATTTCTCTTCAGAGGGAGATGGGAATAAATGAAGATAATTTTTTGCAACCACTTCCCAATACTATCTTACATTCCACAACTTTTGTTCAGGAAATCGAAAATAATGTGCCAAACATTGATAACTTAAAGGCAGGGGGAGAAGTGCCACGACAAGTTCGTGAACTCCTGGTTTACACTTGAAGAGGAAAATGGAAAATAAAGGCCAGCCTGTCATCCCGGCACAAGACCAATCACACTCCCCAGATACTGATCTCCTAGATGTTTCAGGTAACAAAGACCTTTTCAATTCTGTTTCTGATATTGACGTTCCTATTGGTGTTAGAAAATGAGTTAGGACATGTACTCTTCATCCCATTTCAAAACATATGTCCTACAAAAACCTGTCAAGTAACCATAAAAAGCTTTTGCCCCTAGAATTTCTAATCTGTTTGTTCCAAGAAACATTACAGAAACTCTAGGTAATCCGAATTGGAAAATGGCAGTGATGGAGGAGATGAAAGCTCTTCAAAAAACCGGTACTTGGGAAATAGTTGACTTACCAAGAAACAAGAAGACCGTAGGTTGCAAATGGTTGTTTACTATCAAATGCAAAGCAATGGAAGTGTAGAAAGGTACAAGGCAAGGTTGGTAGCAAAGGGTTTTACACAGACCTGTGGAATTGACTATCAAGAGACATTTGCCCTAGTAGCAAAAATCAACTCAATCCGAGTTCTGTTATCCCTAGCTATGAACGTTAACTGGCCTTTACATCAACTAGACGTGAAGAATGCATTTCTAAATGGAGACTTGGAAGAAGAGGTGTTTATGAGCCCCCCTCTTGGATTTGAAGACAAATTCGGTGAAGGCAAAGTACGCAGGTTAAAGTCGTTGTATGGACTGAAACAGTCCCCCTAGAGCGTGGTTTGAGAGGTTTGGGGCAGTGGCAAAGAGTCACAGATACACCCAAAGTCAAGCTGATCATACTTTATTCTATAAACACTCAGCCAATGGGAAACTGCAGCACTAATTGTCTATGTGGATGACATTATATTGATGGGTGATGATGAAGCTGAACTCACAAGCTTGAAGAAGAAGGTAGCACAGGTGTGTTTGAAATTAAGGATTTGGGTCCACTGAAATATTTTCTGGGAATAGAGTTTGCAAGATCTAAAGGAGGCATATTCATAAACCAAAGGAAGTATGTACTGGACTTGCTAAGGGAGACTGAGTTGTTAGGGTGTAAAGCAGCAGAAACTCCTCTTGAACCTAATACAAAGATGCAACCTGCAAACACTGAGAATGTGGTAGATAGAGAAAGATATCAGAGACTGGTTGAGAGACTAATTTATTTATCTCATACTCGTCCCGATATATCTTTTGCAGTAAGCTTAGTAAGTCAATTCATGCACTCATCAGGACGAGAACACTTTGAAGCTGTTTACAGAATTTTGAAGTATCTAAAAGGGTCACCGGGAAGGGGATTACTATATAAGAAGCATAGACACTTGCAAATAGAAGCCTACACGGATGCAAATTGGGCTGGCAGTACCATTGATAGGAAGTCTACTTCTGGTTATTTTACATTCGTTGGAGCGAACCTTGTTACATGGCGAAGTAAGAAACATAACGTGGTGGCTAGGAGTAGTGCTAAAGCAGAATTTAGAACAATGGCCCATGGAATCTGTGAGATTAAGTGGATTGAAAGATTACTAAAAGAATTAAGGGTTGACAACTCTACAACTATGAAAGTCTACTGTGACAACATGTTAGCAATCTCCATAGCTCACAATCCTGTTCTCCATGACAGAACCAAACATGTGGAAGTAGATAAACACTTCATTAAAGAGAAGATAGAAAATGGACAGATCTGCATACTGTATGTCCCTATAACAGAGCACGTTGCAGACATTCTTACCAAAGGACTGTCCAAGAAGAACTTGGATGGTATAGTCAGCAAGCTGTCTATGAAAGATATTTTCAAGCCAGCTTGAGGGGGAGTATTGAAAGAGTCAAAAGAGGTTTCAAACTGAGTCCTAGATAATAGGACTTAGGATAGGATAAATGTATATATTTGTAAATAGTGATAAGATAAATGTAACTTCATAGTTCCTATTTTTTAGGGATGTAGATAACTTTCTTCTTGATTCACGTCCTACCTCTTCTATAAGAGAGGACTTTATATCCTTTTTTTCTGTATTAGTTAAAAATACAAATTATCCCTTTCTTTTCAAGTGTGTATTTTATCTGATATTATAAATAATGGCTGTTACTGCCAGCACTCCTTAACTAAAAATGGTAAGAGGGAAAAGTAAGAGATATTACAAAACCCACAGAAATCACTTGCTGAATGCAAAAACTGGGATTCTTATAAGGGTCACCTCCAAAGTAAAATTGCGTTGTTGAGAAGGATCTCCTCCCTGCCAGAAGCAACAGATAACAAATACTAATAAATCAAAAAGATAATGTATTAAAATATATATATATGTGTGAAAAGGAAATATTTGGAGCTACTGTCAAATGCAAAAGCACAAAAACTCTGTTAAATGAGGAAGATATATACAAGGAAATCAAGATAAAATTTGGATACATTAACTAGTACGACGAAACTAAGATTAACATGTGCAAAAGAATACTTTAACGTGACTTACTAAATTTAAAGAACAATTTTTTCCAGCTGGAATGGTAACAAGTGCAACATTGAGAAATTTTCACGGTTGACACACTAATTTTCAAATAACTTTGACAGATAGAAATTAAATCAATTGGGTTATTCATGCCAGGTTTAACAAGTATTGCTTCCACATTTGTAATAGCTGTTTGGCAAAAGCGTTTGTTGCACAAAGTACTAATAAGGCAAAGACAACACAAAGAATTGATTACAACTTCCAGAACCAGCATAAAGGTCTCAATATATTGTATATAAGGAATGATTATCAAGAAATAGCTTTCACATTTTCATGACCATCATACCTCTCTCTTTTTGTCAGCAAATCTTTTTTTCCCCCATTTTCTTCATTAATTATCTTCAAAATGTGTTCTGTCAGGTAGAAAGGCATATAGAATAAATTTTAATTTTTAATATTGTGAAATTCGAATTTCACATATTAACGTATTATAGTTAACTTGCAGATTTCAATGAACAAAATATCAAATTCAGAAGTGCAGAATAGAGGCATGTGGACTGTGTTCCATGGCAAGCACTATTTTTAGGCAATCAAGAGGTGATTTCATGATTTGCATTTAAGAATTGCTTGGGTTACTGTCCTTTCCTACTCACTAGTTCTGCAAGTTTGTGGCAGCCTCTTTTAGTGTGAATTACATTCATACATACATTAAAATATAAGAAATCATTTAAAGATTATTTAACAAAATGAAATCACTTAACAAAGATTATTATATACTATAGTAGGGTGGCTTTTATGGTGGATCCAAACTTGCACCCCTAAAAAAACTGGTGATAGCAAGTTTTCTATTTTATCAAAATGGCCCAATGTTTGTTTTGTCAATGAGTCCCACTAGGATGTATTACTGTAGCTAAGTCCTTTTAGAAAAAAGAATCCACACAGCCACCGCCAGATGCGCCACTGCCTCCACGCCGGCATCCCAGAAGTGCCACCGCTTCCATCCTCACACACCGGCAGCAACTTCGCCGTGTAAACCCACGCACCAACTCCACTGCCAGGTGCGCCACTTCCTGCACCTCAACCCATCCCCGAACTCCATCACCGGCAACCCATCACCAAACCTAGCGCCTCAACCCACCGCGAGCCGCCACCCGAATCGTCGCTCCAGCCACGCATCTGCTTTCGCTAGGGTTTAGGAGCAATCTGCCCACACCGAACGTTTGATTCTCACCGCCCGGATCTCAACCCCCAAGCACAGCGCGATCAGCTTTCGCGAGGGTTTAGGCGCGAGGTGGCGGATCTCGCCATTGACGACGGCGTGATCTGCTTTCCGTTTTTATATGTTTGATTTTGATTGGGACGGTGGGGTGAACAACCGTCCGGCCATGGGCACGTGGAAGACGGCAGCAACATGGTACTGTCGGTGGCGGATCGTGGCGCTGTGGCTAGCGAGTCCAAGACAAGGGCGAGGGTGGAGGTAATGACTCCGGTGGTGGCTGAGACGGCTTGGTTCAGCGGTGTTTGGGGGTTGCAAGTCTGGTTGGCGCGATGGCTTGGATGGCCGGACACCGGCGGAAAATTAGAATGGTTGACCACGCTGGTGGCTGGCCGGTCTGGGTTCATGCAACGGTGGACGGTGGTTGAGGGGCAGCCTCCGGCGGTCGCTGATAGGTCCTAAAGGACGAATTTGCAAATTTAAATTTCTTCTAGTTACCTCCTCATCAGTTAACAGGTAATTAATCCCTACTGTCCATCTAATTTTCTTCTCATCTGACGGCTCACATATAGAGAAAGAGAACCATTGATGGAACCGAACTGAAGGGTTCATCTTATCCGTAGCCCTATAGTGGGTAAGGAAGTGACTTACAGAGAAAAGCTTGAGCAACGGACACAGAAGAGACAGAACGCTTGTAGATGGTGTTGATTGCTCGGTGGTTTGTGCATCTGAGTCTACTGATTTTGATTTTGCAAGAATTCTGAATCCCTGCAAAGCCCAATTCCTATTGCCAAAGCCTCTGCATTTGAGAGTCGAAATTGGGATGATGCTATTGCTGGTGTTCGAGGATAAAATTGGTGTTATGGACAGAGAATGGTGAAGAGAGTTGGAGCACAACGACATCTTTTGGCCACTCTGTTTCGGCTTCTCTCTGCTGCACAGCTTCTCACCAATGGAAAGCTCGGAGGAGTGAGCGACAGATATATACCACGACTTAAAAGATAAATAAATAATAATAATCTATCTATTATTATATTATTATATATACAATATACAATAAAATACAAATAGATGGAAAGAAAAATAATACAGGTGACATCATATCTTCGGCAAACGATTAAAATGTCTTTAGTGATAAATTTATTTATCAATTTATCATTCATTTCAAATTATTTATCAAATTACTATTATTTTTATTATGTTAAAATTTTATATTATTTTTTAATGACTAATCATATTAATTATCCTATATTTAAAAAATAATATAAATTTTAATTTTAATTTTTTAAATAATTATTGATAAATTAAAAAATTAATATATAATTTATATTTTAATATTTACAATATTAAAACATCAACAATGATTTCACGCCAAATATTAATTCTGTGACTTATTTTAAATGCAAAGTTAATTAATTATACATTTTTTTGGGACTGATTTTTAGTTAAATGATAACAAAATGATGATTAATCTATCAAAATAAAAACAAATTTAATCGAATGTAATGATTTCAAACGAATCCATGGAAGAAAAGTTAATAGGGTTCGAATCAATCATAGAATTAATATTGTGAGAACTAAAAATCATATCAAAAAACCGCAGTGTAAAGGAAAAATTGTTTTACTTTGAAAATTTTTAATAATAATAATAATAATAATTATTATTATTATTATTATTATTATTATTGAATAAGATTATAAAGTTTATAATCTTATTTAATAATTATATTTTTTTAAAGTAAAAGTATAAAATTAAAAATAAACGACTAATTATTTAAAATACATGAAAACATTGATTAAAAAAAGAAGTGTCGTTTAAAATACTATTAAAGAATACTATTGAAATAATATACTATTGTTTAAAAAAAATATAAACAATTAAAAATACTATTGTTTAAAATAAATTGAAATTATCTATCTTTTCCTTTTTTTAAGGTATTGCAGATAATAAGACGTTTAATTGTGTTATTTGACAAATCGACTAAAGCCTCACATCATCGAATAAATATATTTTGTTGTCTTATTTACTTGCTTTACATTGTACTATCAAAGTTTCGAACAAATGATTTTGTTATAACCGCTTCTGATGAAACTCACATCATCAAATATTTGGTTTATAAATGGATGTTCTCAATATTGTGACTCTTTAGTAGACATTAAATTGTATGTGTCTTTGAGCGTTATTTTTAAGAGATCCACGTGAAATAAGTTTTCACATATAACGCAACCTAACACGAATCGTGAATGTGCCACATGTGTTGGCGCAAGATGTTGGATGCGTTACGCAAATTCCACGTGAAATAAAAAATAATATAAAATTTCAACGTGACAACAACAGTGACAATTTGATAAATAGTTTAAAAAAGATAACAAATTAGTAAATAAATTTGCCACTAAAGACATTTTGGCCGATTTGCCTCATATTTTCACTTTATTTTCTCTTCAAAATTTTAATCATTTATAATGACTAATCATATTAATTATCCTATTTTAAATATATTTTAATTTTAATTTTTTAAATATATTGATGATTAATTAATATATCTCTTATTGTAATATTTACCTGCTACAATGATTAATTATATTAATTCTCTTGTTTTAAATGCTATTAATTTTTATTTTTTAAATGTAGTGATGATTAATATATCTCTTAATTGTTTTCTGCTCAGGAAAAAAAACTAATATATCTCTTAATTGCTCAATCAGTAAATTGATTTATTCAATTTTTAATTAGTTTTATATTATATTAGTTTAATTTTTTTATATTTTAAATGAATTGCAAATATCTCCTACCAATAGGGTAGTTTAACTGCAAAACCATTGAGATACACGTATCTTATGGATGGGTTGGGTAAATTTTATAATAATTTTAGATTTAACCTACTCATTAAAATAGTGTGATGAGCTTGGTTAGGTTGAGGAAAAAAGTTCTTTCAACCTAATCTAACTCAATTTATTCAAAAGTAGATTAAGTTTGATTAAATTTACGGATTTGATACACATTAAAAAAAATTTCCTACTAAAATAAATGTTAAAATACAAAATTAAAATTTTATTACACATAGTATGTCTTAATTAAAAACTAACAATGTCCTAAATAAGCTAAAGTTATATAATCAATCTTACACAAATATAATATAATAAGTCTTAAATAAGATAAATAAATATAACAAATTTTATTAAGTTAACAAAAGTTTAAAATTAAGTAAAGTAAGTTAACAAGTCCCAAAAGTCATAAACAACAAATCACGTTAACTATCTGAATTCAATGTTATCACATATATTATATTGATTGACATAATCATTTATTTTATTCTCAATATTCTCAATATACTCTTTGTTATCCAATTAATCTATTGAATTTTCATCACATTAGTCTATTAAATGTTTCATGAGTTTTTTATCTCTATTTTCTTAGTTGTTCACATTGTGATCATATGAACAAAATACATAAACCTAAACTTAATTACCACAATAGAAAAGTTAGAGGAAAGAAACTTGAAATGCCATGATAGCTAAATACTTTTTTTTTAAGTTAATTAAATTTGTGCAGGTTGACACTTTTCAAACTACTATCCAACCCGTATCTCATGAGTTAAAGTGTTTTCTAACCTAACTCAACGACGAACTAAATTCAACCAATATTTATGGGTTGGATTAGGTTAAAACCTGTAAATTTATGTGTTGACCTAACCCACTGAATACCCATACATTAAGCAGCCCCATTTGTCTCAACTCATGAAACATTCTAAATTTCTAATAGAAACCTTATTCTTCTTTCTTATCCTTTCATTTCATATAGTTTTCCATCTTCGACAAAGTAGGATTTTTTGTTATCCATGAATGCATTTAGGAAATAAGAAAAAAAATTCAATTGAAACAAAAATTAATGCAAGCATTAGAGCATGTATTTGAGGTTGCTGATGTATTACCTTTTCTCATTATTTACCATTAAGCTAATTTCTTTTTCAGCCTTTCTTGGTGACGACCATGACTTCTTCATTGTTGTCGGTATCGCATCATCCAACCAAAAACAATTCATTGATACTATGAAAATCTGTTTGATGACAATAGTGGGAGCGACAAGAGAAAGGAGTGGGAAGAGATCAGCAACGAATACAACATGAAGGCAAAATAATATGAGTGGAAACAAGGCCTGAAAGTGGTCGTGAACAGTGGTGCGTAACCAGTCTAAGAGCGTTGGGCAATGCAAGAACAAGGTTGATAACCTGAAAAGGAGGTACAAGTTGGAGAGACATATGATGAGCAATGGTTGTATTTCGATGGCAATTTGTTGCCTGTCAAGCTTTTAGACGAGGATAAAGGGCTTGGTTCTGCTACGAATTCTTCCAAGCAATTATAGATGTATGCTCAATGCTCAATTTTCAGGATTAAATTTATAAACATAATCAATCATCTAGGTTTCCTACGCATGGTGCTAAATAATTATTAAAGAAATAGTTCTTTAATTTTTTCTACTACGGTCACACTTACAGGTTAATTTTTCCTCGCTTTGTATTGTTTTCTCGTTCCCATGCTCAATGTTTTTTCTTGCTTTATTGTTGAATAACCAATGCATATGCATTCTTATTTCTTTTATAATTAAAAAATATTCACACCTACGGATTCACAGTCAGACCAATTGACCAATTCAACACAAAAAGCCATTATGAACATGAACCGAACCAGCTCATAGGTCATGTCACGGGTTTTCCGGTCGAGCTAGCCAGGTCAGGCCGATTCAAACAACTATGATTCATCTATTATATAATATGAATTTAAGTTGAATACATTATTAGTATAAAAGTTTTTTATACTTTTATTCAATTATGCATTGTCGCATCATAAAAATTGTTTAACTATCACAATAACTATCTCAAAAGTCACATATGTAATAATGTATGGTTGGTTGATAATGTAAATTTTTTTACACTAATAATACATCAAAATTAAATTCATATTATATGTTACATAAAACACAGATGATGCCTTAGTTGAAAATGTTATGTAACATCATATATATAACTCAATTTTCCTCCAAATTTAAGCTTCCTAAATGACCAATGCCTATGCATTCCTCTTTCTTTTATAATTAAAAAATATTCTAATTTTAATATTTTTAATGCATTCATTGAAGTTGACAGTAGCACAAAAAGGGAAGTTGAAATGTGTTACTTTTTAAAAAAAAATTCTACATTTTCACTACTTTCTAAAGTAGTTAAACTTGGTAGTGAGAAGGTTAATCTTAACAATTGAATAATAGTGAGAAGGTTTAGCCAACAGATATCAGAGTGAGGTGAGAAGGTTGGTGAGAGTGTTAGGCGGTTGAGTTGAAACAATATTCTCATGATTAAAACCTTATTCAATAAAATGATAAAGATTGAAAAGAACGTATGACAAGTGAGATTGCTTTAATAGTACTTATAAAAATAGTTTGAATTTGCTTATTAAGTTCTTTTAAAAAACTTGTTTCAGTATACCTTCTCAAAACAATTTTTGATTTGGTTTAAAAGATCTTTAACAAATACTAAATAAACTGAAACTTTAAAAGATGAGAGAGAGAATCTTTACACAGAGATTTATACTAGTTTATCCCTAAACCACGTGAGATTGTATCCAGTACCTAGTAGAACACTATGATTTCCACTATGTGAGTATTCTTTAATCAACCAAGGCTCTCCAGACTTATTTACAAGTATTTTTTACAATAGCCTCTTTAGGTTGACTCCAAGTATTTTTCAACAGCTTCTCCAGACCAACTCCAAGAATTCTTCAACAGCCTCTCCAGTAGAGGTGGCAAAACGGGTTCAACTCGCTAGGTTAACCCGCCAACTCGCTATTTTTTGGCAAGTTGGGTTCAAGTTTTCAGTCCACTTTCATTTTTCACCCCGCATAACCCGCGGATTAAGCGGAGAGGGGGCGGGTTAGCCCGTTGGGTTGAGTTTTTTTTTAAAGTATTATACATGAATCTTTTTATTTGTATTTGTGGTATTTTTATAGGTATGATACTAAATTTATTTTGTTTCTTTATTTTTTTAGTCTCTATAAATTATAATGTTTCTATTTTTTAAAATTTTTGTGGATTTTTTTTTGTTTTTTAATACTTTTTAGGTGGGTTTGAAGGTTGACCCGAGAAATCCGTCTACTTTTTTCTCATTTTCTCTTTTACGCGAGTTAACCCGTTAACCTGCCAACCAATCCTAAAACAGGGTGGGTTGGCTCTTCCAACCCATTTTTCAAAATGGGCTAACCCACCCTGTCCCACATTTTGGCGGGTTGAAAGCGGGGCGGTGCGGTTGACCGTTTTGCCACCTCTACTCTCCAGGGCAACAAACTCATATTTAAATGGCTTGGACAACCTCACAAGCTCACTCGTTATAAGGCAGAATCAGAGGTTGAGAAAAATGTTTGTTTAACTTGTCTAGCTCTTGAAATCACTCTAGGAGTGGATACAAACACTTATACAAATCAGTTTAACACCTACTGATGGACTTACATAGATGAGGTTTAGGTAGGTACACGTGAGAGGGTCCAACTCTTGTCAGCTTATTAGAAAAATTTTCAACAAAGTTATCTAGTTGATCTTCATGCTTGATCTCTTTTATAGGCTTCGAAATGTGACTGTTGGGCACTACAAATGATGGTTGTCCTTGCTAGTGGCAGGTGACCATTATTTTGTCCTTTTCCTCGACACATCAGCTTTTTGTTTTAAGGTGAGAAGGTTCTTCAAAAATCTTCCCAAGGTCAACCTTCTCACTGATTCTCACTGAGTCTTCTTAGCTTGAAGCTTTTCAAGTACTTTCTCACCCACCTTCTCATACCTGAAGACTTCAACCTTCTCATCTTTAAGCTTTATCATCTATGAGATAAATCTTCATTCTTCTTGATGGTAGAGATGATTTGAACTTCTTCTAATGAAGTAATCACTTGTGGGAGTCCTGCATTACTCAATCTTTGTATCTTCTCAAGACCTTCTCATATTAAACTTTCTCATGTCATTTAGAAAGCTTCTCATGTCTCACTTGAACTTTCTCAAGTCAAGATTCGATCTTCTCAAGTCATTTCAATTAACCAGAAAGCTTCCTTACACTTTGTTTTAGTCCTGAAAAACTTAACAACACAAAAAACACTCCACACAGATTAAGTCTAAATGAATCAAAATATGAGAATGTTCAAACCATATTTTTAACATAGTTATTATCATCAAAACAAATTAAGCATTAATAAGCACTAAAAGGACTTTAGAACTTACATTCATCTATTATATTATATAAAACATAGGTGTTGCTTTAGTGAAAAATGAAACTTAAAATATGAAACATATACTTAACCAAGATGTTAATAAAGTTAATGAAATATTACTATATTGTTCATGAAAGACTTTAAGGTGTAGCTCAAAGTTTATTAAAATTGTGTGTATCCAATAATAGAAATGGTTTCATTAAAAAAAGTGAAGTAATTAGTTTTATTTATAATTTTATGCAATTGTTTTATAAATTTTCATTATTTACCATTTTTTAGTATTTTCCATGCATCGCACTGATGATGACTAATAAGTCATTCTTAATTACTTCTTCAGACGTAATACTAATGACCAATAAAAAATTAATTAATTAAATATATATATGTACATTTATTAATATGATTAAATTAATATTTTATATTAAATTTAAAAAATATATTATATTATATAAAATATATATGATGTCTTAGTGGAAAATGATATGTATCAATAAATATTTGAAATATGAAACTTATATTTAATCAAGATGTAAATAAAGTTAATGAAATACTACTCATTTTTTCATAAATGACTTTAAGGTGTAACACAAAAATTATTAAAATTTATATATCAAATAATAGAAGTCGTTGTTTATATATAATATATATATATATATATATATATATATATATATATATATATATAAAGTAATTAGTTTTATTTATAATTTTATTTGGTTGTTTTACAATTTTGTATTATTTATCCTTTTTCAGTATTTTGCATGCATCACTTGGGTGATAATAAACCTTTGCATTATACCGATGATGACTAGTAAGTCGTTATGAATTAGTTTTTCAGATGTAATACTAAAGACTAATAAAAAAATAATTAATTAAATATGTATATATGTAATAATAATAACGTTAAATTAATTTTTATATTAATTTAAAAATATTTAAAAATATGCATTCTAATCACTTGACAAACCCTGCATCAATATCTTATGCGTTGGTATTTCTTCATGATTCTAAATATTGAGTCTTCATATGTTCATCATTCAATTCAGATTATATAAATGATATTATCATGTTTAAAACATTGTCTCCATGTATGTGAATTGTAAATGATGTTTCAGAATATACATAGTTTCTTTAATTGGATACAAACATTAATTATTTGTTATTTACTAAACTTACTTAATAGATTTCGGTTGGTTTCAATTTATGTCATATTCAATTTAATATATTGTATTTATATGTTCCTTTCTTTTATTTAAGAATTTAGAGTGAATACTCCATCTCGCCCTTGAGAAAAACTTTATCCTCATATTAGTCTCTGAGATATAAAAATTCCCAACTTGGTATTTGATAATCTAAAAAATCGGGTCAAATTAGTCCATGAAAATTACTAAAGTGTTTGACAAAAAATGACTTATTTGACCCAATTTTTTAGATTCTCAAGAACTAAGTTAAGGTTTTTTATTTTTTAGGGACTAATATAGACGAACAACGTTTTTCTCAAGGTCGAAATTGAGTGTTTATTCAAGAATTTAATTCCTTAACTTTAATAAAAAAAATGTACATTTTAAACTTTCCACTAACCTGTGCATATACACTAGTAAATAAATAAAAGGAGAGTATGGATATTTTTGGATAAATTACAAATGAATGTAAGAGTCATTTTCAACTTTTATATATAAAGTTTAGGGTTTTGTTACTAGGGTGCCTTTAGGACATCAATGTTTTTAAAAGTGGATCAGTCATTAAATTAGTAATGACACTAGTTCACGGTTCATTAGTTCAATCATAATCAAACCAGTGATAACTATATATTTTAATATTGTATAATATATTAAGTAATAAACTAACATACTATTATTTCATATTATGTTGCATAGTATTTCAAAGCCCCACATTATATAATGAGTGAAGAAGTTAAACATACAATATATAAAATGCCAAGAAGAAACCACACTTACAAATCTCAAATAAATTAGTTAATAAAGCATCTAAATATACAACCTATGTAAAAGTCAAGAAGGAGACAAACCTTCTTATACTTTCCTTGAGCTTTATATATGAGCCTTTATAGTTTAAAATTGCATCTTTAAAGGAACTCAAGATTGGAACATAAGTGATTTGGCAACATTGAGCAAATGCTGGTGTTTTCTCTCAATAACCAAGTTCTGCTCAGGTTTTTGGATAAATGAAAACTGATGTTATATGCCTTATTGTTGGAGAAACTAAGTGAGTGCCAATTCCTAGGCATTGTCAAATCTGATTTGTTTAATTAGTGTCTCAAACTGATTGTGAACCATCTTAAAAATTGCATCACTAATGTTGTGGCTTCTGATTTTGTTTTCAACAAATAAGTCTAGGTAAACCTTGTGCAATCATCCACCAAGGTTAAGAAGTATCTCTCGCCATCATATGTAGGATAGTGATAGGGGCCCTAAATATCAGTGTACCAAGTCAAATGGAGAAGGAGATATATTACTTTGTGAAACAAATGATAACCTTCTAAGCTTAGCTAAGGGACAAATAGCACAAGTAGAAGAAGTAAAACATGTAGGATAAGTAAAAGGAACTTAATTGCTTAACAATTTGAGAATTTTATCTGATAAATGATCAAATCTTGCATGCCATATATGTACATCAGAAACAATATTAACATTGAAAATTGAAACTGAATTAGAAACGGTAGGAACATTTGAAATAGAAACTAAACAATGCTTGAAATCAAATGAATCTGAGTTTCGTACATCATTCACTGATGATGTGGAATGAGGTGTGAAGACATGGAAGCCTTCAACAACTTTACCCTTGCCAATCATTCTCGACTGCTTGGTATCCTGGATGAGGAAAGAGTTAGTGTTGAAAGTGATAGAATAAGGTGAATGTTGTAACAAAGCACTGATAGAGATTAGATTAACATGAAATTATAGGATATAGAGTACATTATACAAATAGAGTTGAGATGATAATTTGACAGTTCCTATAGCAGAAAAAGAAATCTTTGATCAATTTGGAAGAGTGACAAACATATTGGTTAATGGTTTATATGACAAGAAAGAAGTCAAAGTGCATGCAATGTGACAAGTAGCACACGAATCCAAAATCCAAGAATTAGGACTACCAAGAAAATAAGAATGATTAGTTGACAAAACCATACCTGCAAAGGACAAAGGAGGATCAGTGATCTACAGGTTAGGCTTAGATGCTTGTGGTAACTAGGACTGCAACAAAGACAATAATTGTTGGTATTGTTGAGTGGTCAATTGGAGAGATGAATCTGCAGCCTAAAGATGAATAGTGTCAGAGACTTGGTGAACACTATCAATTGGAACTGACTACTTGGTCTTCTTGTACGAAGGAGGATACCCATGCAACTTGTAGCATTTGTCCATAGTATGCCCCAAGATCCCACAATGAGTGCACATGGGTTGATCTTTCTTCCTAAATTTGGCTTTAGTATCAAGAACCTACTTGGAATTTACAGTTTTGACAACGGATGCAACTTGGGAATTAGATTGATGAGTAGTGGCAGATCCAACTTCCCTCTGCTTTTCTTCTTGGACAATCAAGGAGAATACTTTGTTTATCGAAGGAATAGATTCCATCAAGAGGATTTGACCTCTAAAATAAGAAAAGGAGTTATTGAGACCCATAAGAAAACATATCACACATTCTATGCGATTGTGCTCAAGGAGTGGCCTCACACCACCACAAGAAGAGTTGCACACATGACGATATTCACCTAATTCTTCCCAAATGCCCTTCAGTTTGGTGAAGTACTAACTTACAGTGAGCAAACCACGAGAAATGCTCATCAACTTTTTTTTTTTTGAGCTGCAAAATTTGAGGCCTATTCTTCTACTAGAACCTTTTGTTGTGAAATGGGTATTTCAAAAGAATAAGTCCCACATTGGTTGGAAGCAAGTTTTTGAAGAGTTTATATTTCAACTTGTGTTTTGGGCTTTGTAAGAAACAAACAAAGTGATCAAGTAGTGAAGTATACTTTCAACAAGATACTCATCCTATGAAAACACTTTTGTTTGTGTAAGAATGGATTTGATTTAGGTCTGTTGCAAAATCCTAGCCCCCCCGATCTTCTCTCTCTCTCTCGCGTGATATCATGAATATATATTTTTGTCAAACATTCAATTAATTTTTGGATAAGCTTACCCTAAAAATGAGGTTTTTGAATAAGTCAAATTTGACTTGAGTTAATTTTGGACTGTAAAATTTCGTTGCTAAGGGCAATTAAATTTTTTCCTAACGTTCCAATTAGTTATTAATAAAATTTGATAATTAGCATTTAGTTTTCAACATCTTGATCCAAATTTATTTTCCAAACGTTAGGGTTTGATCCCAATGTAAATACGTATGGCATTTAAGATCCTAAGTTCCTTGGTGAAAATATTTGTTCATTTTTTGTCTTTTAGTTTCTAAAAATAAAGATTATATACTGGTGGTCTTAGAGCAATACCAATAGGATGAATGCATTTCATTCTGAAGTCGCTTTGTTTCTTCTACACCTTTTCATTTTCTTCGTCTAATTGCAGAGAGGAAGTTACATATATGGTAATCTGTTGATAGTCTTTCCTAGATATTCGGATTAATGACATATCAAACAGGAAGATTTTCTAATTCATATTAACACATTTGGGGATTTTGTAATAGATATAGAAAATAATCCTTGAGGGCGGCATTATAGAAACGCTTCAATAGATTTACTCATAAGCCAAAGGTTACATGCTTATCAAAAGACAAGTGTTCAATTTACAACAATCTCAAGGATTATGGAACCACAAAACGCACCTAACAACATTATTCTCTCACCAACAAGGAAGTGGAAAGCAATATGACAAGATGCAATTAACAATGGTGTAACCGAAAAACCCACCTACAAGTTGTTGCCAAAGAGACAGTTTAGGATAGACATACGCCAAACCATTTCCAGATGTTTCCAAAATCGAAATGTTCGAGAGGACAAAATTTAAAAGATGGAGGTTTTAAGTGTCTACTCTATTCTAGACATGCACGTTGATAAGTTGTTATGTTGGAAAATCGTGACTCATGGAAGATCAAATACCGACACATCTACCGATCGAAAACACTTGACGATTGGACTTATGCCAATAAGGTATGTAGGCACACAATTCTAACCACATTATCTAACGAATTGTTCGATGTCTGCTTTGAGAGTGGTGTCATACAAGGAAAGCAACAAAATTTGGGAGTCTATGATTGTCAAATAGTGTTGAGTCGAGGATGAATTGGCAAACAAAAGTTAAGTCACTTTGGGAACTACTACCAAAATGATGGGAGATGACGGATGAAATTGATATCAAGACTCAAATCAACCAATACCACAAGCTATTAGAAGAATTGAAGACATCGAGAACATCACATTGCTTTGTAAATGCGATGAATTCGTTCATCTAGTGATGGATTGCTCATTGAAAAACTACCACAAACTTGGAAGGACTACAAACAACAATCTCAAGGATTAATTTCTGGTTTTAGTGATACATGCTTAAACAAATGTGAAATATGTGCTGAATAAAAAATAACTAAAAAATTCTTTAGATTTATATCAGAGAAAGAAAAACTTCAAGTTCTTGAATTAATTCATTTCGATTTAGGAGACTTAAAACAAACTATGACTATGTAGAGGTGGTAAAAAATATTATGTAACTTTTTATTGATGATTTTTCTAGATACACTAAAGTATATTTACTTAGAAATAAAGATGAAGGCTTTTGATATGAATCTTCTCTATGATAAATAAAGGAAAATGAAGATGTAGTAGAGAATCAATTAAATAAAAGAATTAAAAGAGTTAGAGAAGATAGAGGTGGTGAATACACTTTATTTAATGACTTTTGTGAAAAAGAAGGGATAATTCATGAAATCACACCCCTTTACATCCTCAATCCAATGGTTACAATGTAAACATGGTTTAGGTGGGCAACAAGAATAAAAAAATAGGACTTTAAAAGAAATGATGAATGCTCTTTTAATTAGTTCTTAATGCATTGATAATCTTTGGGGTGAAACCTTATTAATGATATGTCATATTGACCATTTTTCAAATGCTATACAAAATAGAATTCCTTATAAGAAAATAGGTAAAACACCATAAAGTTATGGAAGGGTTATAAGCACAAAATGGCCTAACTTAAAATATTTAAAAGTGTGGGGGTGTTTAGCTAAAGTGATGTTACCCGAACCTACAAAAGAGGAAAATAGGCTCTAAGACTTCCGATTGTGTTCTTATCTACAATTAATTTATATTTGATCATATACATGATATAGATTTTTAGTTTTAAAAAGTGATGTGCTTGATTGTAAGTCTATAATGAGACAAAAAATGCCGATTTTTTTGAACATATTGCAAACCTTAAAATTAGAAATTATTTTCAAGCTCTAAGACAAAATATTTCAAGTTCCAAAGATAAAATTTATCTAATGATTCACATGCCTAAGTTCATGAGGATTTGAGAAGAAGTTCAAATAGTTAGTGTAAAAGACTAAAGAAAAGAAACTTCTTTTGGAAATGATTTTTACACATATCTTGTTGATGATGACCCTTTAACAATTTCATCGAAGATATTGTTTTTCTTCACCTATTGCACATTTTTGGAAAGAAGCCATTTATATGTTTGAAGTTTTAACCTTTATTTGGATCAACTTATTTTGAAATTAATTCAATTACAAAATGTAATACTTGGGTTTTAGTAGATTTACCTCCTGGAGCAAAACCAATTGGTTGCAAATGGATTTTTAAAAGGAAATATAACCCGACGGATCAATTGAGAAATATAAAGCAAGATTAGTAGCAAAAGGTTTTACTCAAAAACAAAATGTTGATTTTTTTGATACCTTTGCTCACTTTTGAGACAAAAGTTCTCAAACGTAACTAGAATTTCTTCTATTCGAGTTTTGATTGCTTTAGCCTCTATACATAATTTGGTTATTCACCAAATGGATGTTAAAATTGCAACATTGACCAACTTTTTTAAATGGTGATTTAGAAGAAGAAATTTACATGGTATCCAACCAACCGAGGGGTGTGTAGTTCCTGGACAAGAAAATAAAGTTTGTAAGCTTCTCAAATCTTTATATGGTCTAAAACAAGCACCTAAACATGTTTGCTTGGAGGCAGAGGCATGAAAAGTTTGATCAAACTTTAATTTGTGATGGTTTTTCTTTGTTGAAGTTGATAAATGTATATACGAAATTAGTAAATAATGAATGTGTGATTATTTGTCTATATGTGGATGGCATGCTAATTTTTGGTACTAGCCATGACATAGTGCATCAAACAAAATGTTTTCTTGAATCTAAATTTGACATGAAAGACATGGGTGAAGCTAGTGTAATTATAGGTGTTAAAATCATAAGGAAGTGTGATAGTATAATACTATCACAAGAACATTATGTAGAGAAACTTCTAAAGAAGTTTGGACATTTTGATGTCAAACCTGTGAGTACCCCTTATGATGCTAACACTCAATTAAAGAAAAATCTGATTTGAATTAGTGATCCTGATTGTGTCCATCTTAAAAATTGCATCACTAATGTTATGCACTGATTATTGGGAGTCTCAAATAAGTGCATTTGATGAATTTCACTCATCCACCAGGGTGAAGAAGTAGCATATCTAGGATGTGATAGGGGCTAAATATCATAGTAGATATACACATAATCCTAATAATGATCACCGGGGCCGCTTTGGCTAAGACTAATGAAATATTTGAGAGGTACCATGAATATGGTATTGTTTATAGTGGATTTCCCGCTGTATTAGAAGGATACAGTGATGCTAATTGGATCTGAAACTGAATTAGATGAGATTAAATCCACTAGTGCTTGAAATCAAATGTTCACCTTTGGTGGTGGTGCTGATGATGTGGAATGACTTGGAGATCAGCCCAAACAAACAATAATTGCAAAATCCACCATGGAGTCGATGAGGAAAGTTTATTGTTGGAGATAGAAAAGGTGAATGAGGCCTAACAAAGTGGTTGAGAAATTTCTTAGAAAATATTCCATTAGGAATAAAACCAAAAGCTGAGATGTAATTTGACAGTTGCATAGCAGACAACAAGAAATATCTATTGCAAGTAATAAAACCTTTAATGGTATAAAAGAAAGACACATTAGGTTGAGACATGAAGTGATAAAGCAAAAATTAGGACTACCAAGAAAGATGGAATTATATCCATTGATTATGTGAAGTCGACAAAGTGAACTTGATCGATCCTGACTAAGCCTTTGGGAAGGAATTTAATATATACCACATCGAGGGGAATGGGACTTAAGCCAATTTGAAACTAAAGATGAATGGTAACTTGGTGACTTTTATGAATGGAGATCCATGAAAGAAGTTCATATGGGTAATAACAAGTCACATTTGTCCATAGTATCAAGATCCCACAATGAGTGCACATGGGTTAATGTTCTCTTCCTATGGTGTGAGAAGCATCAAGAAGTGTTGGAAGACAGATGCAACGCATTTATTGATGAGGATAAGTTATAACTTTTAATGAATTTCATATCCAATATGGGTGGTGTATAAAGCTGCAAGATACACTTGATGAAATCACCTATATGAAGTGTGGAGTTATTAAGCTCCTATGAGAAAACACATAGTCTCTAGCAAGCACTCATGAACAACCTGTGCATGCACACAAGAAAAGTTGTAAAATGAATATTCAATTAATTCTTCCCAAAGAGATAAGTGAGAGTGTAGATGTGATCAAATGGGATTCTAATTTACACGAAAAATGTTTTGGTTCATAGAAGTTTAATCTTCACCAATTACATTGTAAGTTAGAGTCTTATTTATCTGCAGTGATTACTTTGGTAATGGTTCATAGTCCAAGACACAATATTTTGTTCTGATTCTGATAAAACGTTTACACCGATGATGAAACCATAAAAAATTTGTTTATTTATTGTTTTTTTTATTTTAAATATTCTTTTGAAATTGAGACACCAGAAGGGGATTGTTGTGAAATGGGTATTTCAAAAGAATAAGTCCCACATGAGTTGGATGATAGAAAGAAAGATTTTGAAGAGTTTATATTTCAAATATGTATTTGGAAAGCTTGAAGTAAGAAACAAACAAAGTGGAGAGGCTACTTCTGATACCATATTGACACAAGAATAGAAGAAAAGAATTCATGGCTCATTGCAATCCTCGATTTGCCCCCCTCTCGATAGCTGATATCATGAAGTACAGATTTTTTGTCAAAACATTCAATTAATTTTTGGAGCTAACTTCTAGAAAAAATGAGGTTTTTGAATAAGTCAAATTTGACTTAAGACCTGTTTTCCTAACGGGCAATTAAATTCAAAGTTTTTTTTTTTCCTAACGTGGTCCAATTAGTTATTAATAAGCAAAATATAATTAGCATTTAGTTTTCAAATTAACCAAATTTATTTTCTAAACGTTAGGGTTTGCCTATAGTTAAAATTTGCTAAGGTGCTCATAGTTTCTTTTTAGTTTCTAAAAATTCGATTATATAACCGTGGTCTTAAAATAAAGTTAGAGATGTAAATTAAATATATATATATATAGTCTTCTACACCTTCTCATCCTCTTGTAGGTTCATACAATGTGATACTTAACCTCTTATTTGTGATCCTATTTCACAAAAATGGAAAATCAATTAAATATAACTAATGCTAATAAATGGGATTTTCGTATATACCAAAATAATGTACCATAATTTTTTCCGCATATAATTCACTTTACGAAGCCTGTATTAATCAATTATTTTTTGAAATGTTCAATTTACAACACCTTTCACACAGATCACACCAAATTTCAAGAGCAGAGTTGGAATAAATCACACTTGAAGTGATTTCTTTGGTAATGGAATTTAAGAGCCAAAAACCAATAATATTGTTGTTCTGCTTTCTTGCTGATAACAGTTAAGAATCTTCATCACTAGGTCTCTGAATTGATCCATCAAAAAAAGCCAAATTTGTTTTTACATGCAAAACTACTTTCATTGCACGGCTCTATGAGCTATAGTTCTCACCTGTTAAAGGTTGAGACACCAGAAGTAAACCAGGATTGTTTGAAGGATGAAGAAAGAAAAGGCTAGAAGCATCATTAATGGCGAAAACACGAGCCACGGATGCATAGAAAGAAAGATCTCAAAGACCAAAGAAAGAAGAAAAAGAATATGTATTTAGCAAAGAAAGAATGTGAAGTAGCGAAAAAAAGTGGGAGAGAATTAAAATACTTCTGATACCATATTGAGACTTAGAGAATAGAAGAAATGAATCTCATGATCATTCTCATTGCACTATGTATGGTATATATATATATATATATATATATATAATCTCGATTGCTATTTCAGTTGAATATAGTTACATCTATATATATACATAATCTCGATAGCTATATCAGTTGAATACAGTTACATCTAACAATAACAGAATAACTAACTATGGAGGGAATTGGAGGGAAATCTAACTAACTTCTAGAATCAACTATATGTAAAACTATAACACATTATACTATAATAAGTACTGTCGCGACTATATGACCCTCCAAAAAATTACCATATCCAAAGTTTTTTTTTTTTTAAAAGAACATGACCTAGTGGTAAACTATGATTTTTGATGTGCACTCTAAAATAAAAACAAAATATAATTTTTAGTATGAAAATAAATTTGGTTAAATTAATTTGTAAGTTCTATACTTTTTAAAATTTTATAAAATAGTTTCTATAGTTAAATTTTATAATTAGGTGCTCATAGTTTCTTTAAAAAAGTTATGAAATTAAATTTGTTAAAAGTATAAGGAATTAAGATTAATTTAACTAAAATGATAAAATTTAAAATAAAGTTGAGAGATAAATATATATATAGTTTTTCTAATAAATATATCTTAGAGGCAGTTATGAGACTCTTGTAGGTATCATACAATGTGAAATACTTAACCATTTATTTGTTACCTATTTCACAATAAATGATAAAAAATCAATTAAATATAACTAATAACTAATAAATGTTAAGTTTTGCATGTTAACAAACCTCTGTTTTATGTACCAATTTTTTTCCTCATATAATTCACTTTCTTACCTAAGCCTGTATTAATAAAATTTATCTAGAAATGTTATTTATATACTAGTGGCATTGTTCCGACTCTAAAAGGATTATTATCACAACCAATAGGAGGAAAGATACCTCGAAAACCGATAAAATTTATAAATTTAATTAATAATAATATACTAACTATAATAATAATAATGCAACAAAGTTTGCAAACAATTTTTAAAGATGGTGTTTAGAATTAATTAAAATTAAAAATAATTTGATATGATTCGAATTAAATTAATTTGATTTGATTTAAAAATTAAAATTTATGTTTAAAGTTTATTTAAAAAAAAATTTAAATTAATTTAAAAATTAAATTTTATATTTTAAACTTATCAAAATGAGAATTAATAAATTAATTTTATTATTTTATATTTTTATTATTATAAGACATAATTAAAAGTAATTAATAAAAATAAAATAATTTATTCATTTCAAATCAATTAATACTAATAAATATTATCTTTAATAAAATTCTAAATTAAAAAAAATAAACCTATAAAATACTCAAAACAAATTATTTTTTATTTTTTAATATCCTAAACACAAAATTAAATTTACAAACTAAATCATGTTCATTTTTTTACGTTCCAAATACTACTGTCATTTAATAGGGATCAAGCAGTTGGTTTGGTCTTCGGTGCGGTATAAAAGAAACGAGGCAAGCCCGATCCTCCATGCCGCCAAGACCAGAATCGTACATCTTCTGCACCAATTTTCCATTCCCTGTCCTCACAATCAAATAAGCTCAAAATGAGAGCATTGTCCCTCTTTCGCACAAGTTGCTCAGCCTGTAGGAGTAGGACTAAGCAACCACCTTTTACTTTCTCTTTCGCTCCCTTCTCAACAGACAACGCTGATGATACTCACAGCTCAAGGGTCAACATCTTCGATCGCCAACTCAAGCGTAAACAGGTTTTTTTAAAAATTATTATTATTATTTTTTTGTTTTTAGTTATCTTCTAATTCACCCTTTTCTATTTTGCCGCTGTTCAAATGGTTTTTGGTTGTGTCGATGCAGCGAGACCGAGCTGCATGGTTGATGCCCTCAAAGGACCCTTTACTTGATACTGTTGTTGAAAATCTACTGGATCGCTTGCAGGTACCTACCTATTTTTCATCTTCTTTCTAAATTCTAAAAATCAAGGATCCTTTACACAAATGGTTCAACCTCAAACATTTCCCTCTTTTGGGTTTATCTAGGCTATTGTTTTTTGCACTTTTCTTTAGGACTGTAAGAAGACTTTTCCAACAGCGTTATGTTTGGGAGGGTCATTGCAAGCTATCAGGCGCTCACTTAACGGTCGTGGTAAGAAACTCAAGTAAAAAAAAAGATGAAATTGAGCAATATTCACTTACCTGCCTTAGTCTTCAGTATGCTTAACTGCACTAGTATTCTTTGCACCAACATAGACCCAAATTGAAATTGTTGCGCACTTGACCTTGTTCTCTGGTAAAATGAATGCCATTGCTAATATAAGCTTATTAAGGAGATCTGGAGAGTGAAAAAGACAGGGATGCAAAAAGGATCAATGATAGATTACTAATTTTATGTGTATTAAACTTGGTGTTGGTCTTCCAAGAGTACCATGCTAGCATTTGATGTTGCCCCTTGAATAATAATATTTGTATTGATTATTTTCCTGCTGATCTGAGAGTACATAATGTTCTACCACGATCTTTTGACATATAATAATGCTCACTCAATGATGGTTTCTGTTCTGTTTTGCCATCTTGTATGCTGAACACCTGGTATCTTTATATTCTGTCAATCCATATTCTGTCTGTCTTTTTCCATGGCAGAGATCCTTTTATTTTTTCTCATTTCATTCATATAAAGAAGTTGCAATATTTCTGATTCCCACAGGATTGCTATGCTATCACATTGATCATGAATTGAGACTTTTATCATTTTGAAGATAAGTAGAATTGCTGTCTCCACTCTACTTTACCTTTCTGCCTATACAGGTGCATTCATATATGTTGAATTTGAGGAAATGATTTCGAACACTCGTTTTATTGAGAATAGGAGAATAAGTTGTCCAAAAGATGGACATTTGACTAGCTTGTGTGCCTGTTTCCTAACTGCAGATTTGTGTTCTTTAATTTTCAACTGACTAGGGGTGATACTAACACTACACAGTATTATAATGGAATGATTGATCCCAGGTGCCATAGAAAAGCTTATTGTGATGGATGCGTCATATGAAATGTTACAAGTTTGTAAAAATGCCGAGGATGTGTCAAACAATGATAACATTGAGTCAGTGTTTGTGGTTGGTGATGAAGAATTTTTGCCTATCAAAGAAAGGTGCATGTGGAGTCAGCTTTACTTATATTGAATTATAATTTTGCATTGATATTCAATTATAATTTTACACTTGATATTTAATTATAATTTTACACTTGATATTGATTTAATGTTACAATTTGATTTTTGTATTGTATATATGGTTTGCAGCTCTGTGGATTTGGTTTTTAGTTGCTTGGGACTACACTGGACTAATGATCTGCCGGGGGCAATGATACAGGTATACTCTCTTATACAGTTGTCATGATTTGAGGCGTTACTGGCTTGGTTTGTATTTGAGTTGATCGTTGTCTAATAGTGTCCCAGAAAGAGGTAATGCTTAAAATGAACATCACATGGTACTCAGAAAAATGCATGGAGGCAATAATATGGTGTTTATTATTTGGTTTTCTATCTTTTTAGGGGTTTGGTGGGGTGGGGGTTGGTAGAATAACCCCAAAATATTGAAGACACAGATTGTGTTATGAATGATGATTTTTTATTGTCTTCAAAAGTTTTAAACAATCAAGTATTATAAATAGTGCTTTTAGAGCATTAGGCACCCTTATGTGGTACTGGTAAGGGTTGGTAGCAACTCTTCAAGGTGAATGCTCTAGCAAATTGATGGTAACATCTTTGAAAAAATAATTTATATTAGAGATTTAATACACACTACAGGCTATTTAAAATACTTAAGATTCATACTTTGTGAAAAAAGTAAAAGATTTATAAAGGTTTATGCAGTTCTCAGGTGCTCAAGTGTACAACACTGTAGCTACTGTGGACTTCATAATTTTAACACTCTAAAATTTGAAGAAAACTTTGAATTAAAAAAAAAAGAATAAGATCTGAAAACTTGGAAGAAAATAAGTGTACTGCACTATAGCTACTGTGGACTTAATAATTTGAACACTATAAAATTTTGTTGAAAACTTTGAATTAAAAAAAAAATAGAATAGGATCAGAAAACTTTGAAATATAAATTTAGGGAGTAAAAGAGAAAAAGGGTGGACCAGAACCGAGTACTGAAGATTTTGGAGAATTGAATCAAAGAGAGAAAGAGAATCATAAAAAGGAATAGAATAAGGAAACTATGAAGACATGAAATTGAAATATAAATTGAACTTTGAAGACATGAAATTGAAATATGAATTGAGGAAGTAAAAGAGAAAAAGGGTGGACCAGAACCTGAGTATTGAGCATATAAAAGGAAACAGAGAGGATGGAGTGAAAAAGGATGAGAAGATTTATGGCAAAGAAAGGGGATAAAATGTGCGAAAGAGGACAAAAGTAATGAGCATGGGGAGATGTTATGAAAGATCAGCAATAAAAAAAGAGGTTCTTGAATAGATATGAAGATTGATTGGTGGACCTTGTTAAGGAACACACTAGATCAACCTTGAAAAAGGCTATTTGGTGAAGGGTAAGATTCAGTTATGTCCTTAACATACTTATCAATTGATAGACCTTTGACCTTGAAGTTTAGATATAATAGGCTTTTTCTTGACCACTGATTGTACTGAAATAGATGCTTATACTATGCCAAGAAGTTATACAACCTTAACTTGAATAAAGGAAACTGGTCAACTTAAAGGCTTAATTGTTACATTCTTGAACATCTGCAAATGTTTAAGGGGGTGTTTGGCAACATTCAAAATCAGTTTAACATAGTACAAAATTTAACTAGTTACATTAGCCCATATGAAAATGAACTAGTTCAAAATTAAAACTAGTTTGGTTCAAAACTAGTTGAAAGATAGTTCTAATATAAATGTTGTTTAGCTTAAAATTAATTTAATAGAGAATTTTCAATCATGAAAAAGTAAACAACTAACATTACAAGTAAGCTATATTTTTTTTAACCAAAAAAATCATTGAAAAGAGCATATGATTCAAGAATTTGAGGAGGTTGGATTTTGGGAATAGGTCCACAACCCCACATATGTTGAACCATTGACGGAACCAGTTTAGAAAGTTTTTGGGACAATCTTTCTAAAACCAAACGAACAAAGAATGAACATAATTTTGACAGTTCAAGCAACTTTACCATGTTTTTTTTATAATCGAAGTAATTATATGATGAAGGATCAAAGTTAACAGAGAAAGCTTTTGGGGCGTAAAGTTTTTGTTCCCAGTCTGAGATGCTGAGAACTTTGAGTATTTGAGCTTGTAATAAGGATGCCCATTAGGATTAATTTCTCCTATGCACAGCTTTTACTGAACCTGTGCAAATAAGAATGAATAGATAGAAAGGAACCAAAAAGGAGGGGAAAAAAACCCAAAAAGCTATTGAACAAATTAACAATCCACACTAGAGAATTGAATAGACAATTGTCCATCGAAGCTATGAAGGTGTGAAGGAAGAAACCAGCAACTATAACGGGCATCAAGATAGAGAGAGGAGAAAGATAGAGAGATCAAGTGATGAGTGAAGCAAAATGTGAGAGAATGATGGAAGAAAGCTATGATGCACTAGTATGGCTCTCAGGCCGCTGCACTGGTGTCCGGTATGTCCTGGGTGTGGGTGTGCATTTTAAACGCCAGGGTGCATACAGGTTCCCTTTTTGTTTTTTGGAAACGTTCTGACTTCTGTTTTTGCTTAGTTCTGACATGCGCCTTGGCGGTTCTGCAACTTCCTTCTTTGGTTGCGACTCTGCCTTGCCGGTGATGTTGGCTTGGTGGCAGTTCTGCAACTTCCTTCTCCAGTTTCAACTTGCTGGTGCTAAGCAAGAAGACCGTATGGCTCTCCAGTTTCAAGAGATAGAGAGATCAAGTGATGAGTGAAGAAAAATGTGAGAGAGTGATGGAAGAAAGCTATAATGCACTAGTATGGCTCTCAGGCCGCTGTGCTGGTGTCCGGTATGTCCCGGATGCGGGTGTGCAATTTGAACGCCAGGGTGCGTACAGGTTCCCTTTTTTTTTTGGAAACGTTCTGACTTCTGTTTCTGCTTAGTTCTGACGTGCGCCTTAGCGGTTCTGCAACTTCCTTCTCTGGTTGCGACTCTGCCTTGCCGGTGATGTTGGCTTGGTGGCGGTTCTGCAACTTCCTTCTCCAGTTTCAACTTGCTGGTGCTAAGCAAGAAGACCGTGTTCGTGTTGGCTTTCTGGTTTCAAACCATGAGTCTTTAGTTTGAGTCTGCTGAGTCAATTTTTTAACCATTGAATAATGAGTGAGTGAACAGTAATTTTTGTTTTACATAGTAGATTGGCAGCCTTTTGAATTTTTTATTAATTTATCTTGCTTTTACTTTATGATTCAGCTTTACCATTTAAAATATAAACTTTTCTGTTTGTGCTTTTCTAGTTTGATTGAACCGGGTTCTTTTCTTATAAAATTTTTTCAAAGTTCAGTGATACTAATTACTTTGAGTTATTTCAAATGACATGTTTTATGATTTCTTACAATGGTTTTATAATGGATTTATATGTTTTTATTATATTTTATGAAATTATATATATGTGTTGTGTTGTGTCGTATTTTGTCATACATGTATCTTAAAATTTTTAGAAACTACTGTATCCCCGTACCATACCTGTGTTGTACCGGATACTCGTACCTGTATCTGTGCATCATATAAGAAAGTTCAATATTTTTACCTTGGAGGGAAGCAATAGTAGGAAGAAAATGAATCGTGAAAAAGTTAAGTGGGAGAGGAAAAGTAAGACTAGGAAAAAACCAACTTTGAGATTTTTTTTTTAAGAACTAGTTTTATCTCAAAATTGGTTTAGTTAAGAACCAATTTTCAAAAGTTTAACTAGTTACCAAACACCTTATTTTTAAAAAGCTGGCCCCATGGCACTTAGATCTCTAGTTTTTAGAAGTTGCCAAACACCTCTTAAGAGAAAAAGAAAGAACAGAACAATAAGTTACATAGAAACAATAGAAATATGGAAGGAAAAAACTTTCTGCAATTTGGGAAATAGTTTAGTCACCAGAACCCCCTACCCCAATCTAAAGGCAGAGAGGAATAAACATGGGAAAGGGCTTGACTGTGATTTATGTGTAATTTGGCTGATAACTAAATCATGATTCTCAATAATGTTTTTGTATTTGCATTAAACACTATGCAGAAAACTTTCATATGCAAATCACCTTTCTTTCTCCTTATCTAGATGTCACTTTTAATATCCTTTATTATTCTGATGTGCTTTTTTACGTTTTGCAGTCTAGATTGGCGTTGAAATCTGATGGCTTATTTTTAGCAGCTATTCTTGGTGGAGAAACCTTAAAGTGACTGTTATTTTTATTTCTAGAAATTTCTTTGGTACACCAATGTGTGGAGCATTTTTATGATATTTGTGCTGTCACCAGGGAGCTCAGAATAGCGTGTACTGTGGCACAAATTGAGCGTGAAGGAGGGATCAGTCCCCGAGTATCGCCTTTGGCACAGGCATGTATTATTGCAAAAATATTGTCTTGCGAGTTATTTATTGTCAGTTAAAATCATCTATATTTTGAATGAATGCAATAGTGTTTCTTTTTTGAATAGAATAATGTGGTTCTGTGTCAGTGTTACTAATCCTTGTCAGTTGGCACTGTAATCATGAACTCCATGATTTTGTTTGAAAGTAATTCCCCATCATTTTTGGTGGTTAATTTTGAAGCAAATAAATTTGTCAAATCACATGTCCATCATGGCAACATTAGTCTTGCATACCTCTTTAAGATCTGTTGGTTAATCTGGCTAGTTGTAGCTTTAATGCTTGTAATAAAGACTTGTATTGATTCCAAATAGAAGAATAAAGATGGAACTGAGAAGATCTTTTGTCCTCCATTTTAAGGTTCGAGATGCTGGGAATCTTTTGACTAGGGCAGGCTTCAACCTTCCAGGTGTTGATGTTGATGAGTATATAGTTAAATATGAAAGTGGTGAGAGTTTCCACTTGGTTTTATAATTGAATTATTCCACATCCATGACATGAATTCATTGAGTAATGAGTTCTCCTTAAACTATAGCTGCGTGTGATTCTTTCTTAGTTTGGAATTCCAATTCTGGTTGATGACCAAATAAGAAGTTATTTGCTGAGGTATAAGCATGTAGCTTTTATTGCTGACCTTTCTGAATATATTCCTAGAGATTTAGTAATAAAAAAAGTGTGTAAAATATGCTATATAGTTGGACTCTTCAATTCAAATTTTGTTTTTTCTTCTCATTGTCTCATGCTGAAACTGCATAATTTTCAGATATACACGATCATACTTTCTGCATTTATGTTATTTGAACCTATCTATTATAGATTGGATAATTTATTAAGTCACTGCATGGGTTTTCCAAATTATTTTATTATTATAATTATTTCTCATGTAGTCAGGACCTGCTGTTTTGTCTTCAATTCATGCATTTCATGATTGAGTGGTGATCATAATTGATGAATGCTGGCATTGATTTTAATTAAGTTTTATAGTTTCATTAGGTTTTATTATTGGTTCAATTACGATAATGAGGAACTTGTTGATCATGCTAATATGAAGTTTCTTGTAAGGAAAAACAAATTTATGGGTATGGTTTCAGTTTTTTAATTATTTATTTGGTTATGGTTAATGTATTAGGTTTTGGAAATTGGCCTTCTTTAACAAAATAAGGACCGTTACTTTTAGTTTAATTATGATTATTGTTAGAGAATATGTATTAGTAGATTATTATGTGTTATTGGGCTGGGTCTATCTCTCTTGTACTGCTCTTGTACTATATTTTGTACTGTGCTTTATTTCTCAGTATAAATATAGAGGCAGGGAGACTAACTATGTCGTGTTATTCATTCCCATTCCTAAATTTCTCTAACATGTATCATGAGCTAGTTAGAGAAATCCTAGAACACAAATCAGCTTCCTCTGCTAAAAAAGAAAAACCCTAGCCTTCCAGGATAAGAACCAGCTTATCTACCCATTCCTAGGCTCAAAAATTTGTTTCATCCATTGTTGAGGGCAATTTTGGCCATTTACAGTTGGTCTGGGCATGATTTCTCATGCCTGATGCGGTGAACAGCGTGGCCCAGCATGTCACTCACGACTTCTCCGGCGACCAGGGGTGTCGCTGCTGGCCAGAGAGGTGCGACCAGGAGTGTCATGATTGTGGGTGCGGTGGTAGTCTGAATTTATGGTGGTTTTGGCCGGTCAGATGCGTGTCGAGTTCAATTTGGTGCTTTCTGTTGCAGTTCTTGGCATTTTCTTTGAGACCCAGTGCTGTCCTTGTGCTTTGTGAGTTGGGTTGACACTGGCGAGGTGTGATTTGGTGGTTTTCCAGCATCTTTGGGTGTAGGTTGTTGGATTTCGGAGTTTTTGGTTGTGTTTTTGTTGTTTTGGGAGTGTTCGTCTTGAGTCTTTGTTGGGGTTGCTCCTTTGATATCTGTTTGAGATGGAGGATGATCATTTTGACTCAAGCTCTACTAGTTCTGATGAGTCTAAGGGTTCTTAGAAGCCTATGGTAATGTTTGAGGTGATTTCTGCTTCAGTTCAAATTACAGATGATAAGTTTGATGGGAAGCATTATGCTGAATGGCGTAAGACCATCCACATGTTTCTTACTGGGATTGAGAAAGAGGATCATTTGATTGATGACCCTCCCAAGTCACGCCATACATAAGACAAGTTGATGTAGGACTAATGGAGAAAGAGAACAAAGAACCCTTGGGGTTCCAAAGGCACTCGGTGCCAAGAGACTCGGTCTCAAAGTAAGAATATAATCCACTGAATTCAATAATTAATAATCAACCACCATCTTTTTAAATCTGATAGGAGGGTATTTATAGTCCTCTTACAATTTTTTTTAATTAAAATAGATAACAGACTAATCTTATTTTAATTCAAAATCCTAATATAACTAACTAATGATAAGATTTGAGATTTGGATAGAATTCCATAAAAACTTAGGCTGCGTTTGGAGCGCCTGATAAGAATGACCTGATAATATAATATACTATCAGGTCTTAGCATGTATTTGGTGCTAACACATGATAGGATAGTCAAATTCGGTCAACTATTTTTATCCTATTATAACAGGATAACTCTATCCTCACCCTCACCAGAGGATAAGGCCTAATAAATTAATTATTCCCACCCTAACTTTCAACATCATCTCTCCCACTCTAACCTCTTCATCTGTCAGGATCATCGTACTACCACCAACCCCACCCTCACCATGGCTATTCTTTCTAGCCACCATAGGACCATCGCCAGACTACCACCACCATGGTCAAACTCTCCAAACTCCAGCCAACCACCACCACCACGGCCATTCTATTTGGCCACCAACTTCTCCGGTGAAATCTCAGCGAGCCTAAGCCATTTCCGACGACTCCAATCTCTTTTTCTCGTCAGTAACCTCCTCATCGGAACCATACTACAACCATTACTGCAACTGTTCTCTTCCACACCTTGCGAGCCACGACCACCCACTTTCGACGAGGCCCACGACCAGCTACAATCGACGACAAGGCGCAGCTGTGGGCCATTCATGACCAGCACTGTTGACGAGGCTGACGAACGGAGCCCTTGCAACCTGCAAATCAATAGGCGAGCCTCCTTATGCTACCACCGCACCACCATGGCCGAACTCTCCAAATTCCAGCCAACCACCACCACCACGACCATTCTAATCGGCCACCAACCATCGCCATGGAAGTGGAACACAACAGGTTCTATAGTTGCAACCTCAGAGTTTGAAACGTTTATTTTGAGAATAGGGTTTGGGTTGGGGGTGACGAGGATTAAAGGTTTTTGGGGGGAGGGGGGAATAGATTATGGGTTGCAGAAAAATGAGTTTTGGGATTTTTTTTTTTGTTTCTTATACTTTCAAACTTCAACAGCGAGGATTCTAATTTTTCTACCATGGATGAAGGTTTTTACATGGAGGCTATTGGTTTTTGCTTCCACTGAAGAAGGCGGGTGGTTTTTCTTTTTTCTTTTTTTGAATTTTTTGTGTTAAAGGGTAGTATAGTCATGGTAAATAGTTATATATACTATTAGGTTGTGTATACTAAATGCCTGATACTATAAGCGCTTATCAGCCTCTTTATACTATCAAGTCTTATCCTATTATCTTATACTATCATGTTTTATATTATCAGGTGCACCAAACGCAACCTGAAATCCTAAAATAGATAAGATCCCTAATTAAAATCCCAATCTAAAATAACAGAAAATTCATAATAATAAAAATCATGATTATCCTAATATCATCTACATTATTCTCTCCCTCTGAGAGGACTCTTTTTCAGAGAGGTAAAAAGTTGGTAATCCTTCGAAAGACTAGGATCAAGGAGGTGGAGATCATCCTCGGAGATCCAAGTAGTGAATGGAGCAGATTTTCTTGTCGCCTTGGTGATGAGTTGTTTCTTAGGAGCCTTCCCATTGGTGGACTTGCGAAGAATTTGCTTTATATGAGTCATCGATTAGAGAACAAACAGTGAAGAGAAAAAGGAAGAACAAGTGCGGAAGCGAGAGGAGATGGAGTTTTGAAATTAGGACAAAACAATCACAGATTTTGGCGACTTTCTAGCGGTTTGAGGCGAGTTATGCAAAGATCTGGTGAGCGGTAAGTAGCGGAACAACTTCAGCTGTGAAAAATCTTTGCTTTCAAACAGCTCAAAGTGTGGGGATCAACAAGGCTCGGATGCCAAATTGATGTAGGACCAATGGAGAAAGAGAACAAAGAAACCCTCAGGGTTGGCACTTAGTGCTAAGCGACTAGGTCTCAAAGTAGAAATATAATCCATTGAATTCAATAATCAATAATCAACACCATCTTCTAAAATCTGATAGAAGGGTATTTATAGCCCCTTACAAAAAAAATCTTAACTAAAATAGATAATAGACTAATCCTATTTTAATTCAAAATCCTAATATAACTAACTAATGATAAGTTTTGGGATTTGGATAGAATCCCATAAAAATTGAAATCCTAAAATAGATAAGATCCCTAATTAAAATCCCAATCTAAAATAATAGAAAAATCATAATAATAAAAATCATGATCATCTTAATATCATCTGCATCACAAGTGGTTGTGGGAGGACAATCGATTGTTTGGCATGATTAATAAACCCTCAATACCTCTGTCAGGCATGTGGTTTCTCATTTCAATACAATGAAGGAGTTATGGGAGTACGTGGAGTTTATTTATTCTAGGAAAGCTAATCTTTCTCGTATTTATGAAGTGACATAGGAATTTCATTTACTAACTCAGAAAAAGAATTCTCTCTAGACTTATTTCACTGAGTTTAAACGGACATATGAAGAATTGAATGTTCTTCATCCTATTTCTGATGATGTTAAATAGATGTGTTTGCAACAGTAGCAATTTGCGGTTGTGAGTTTTTTGTCTGGCTTACACCCCAAGTTTAGTGCTGCTCATGATTAGATTCTAACTAGTTCCTACGGCATCATCATGAGCTGCACTTTGAACCTCCTTCTGAAGCCTCAGCTGCATTGGTGAGTAGAGGGGGTGGTAGAGCAGGCAGAGGAGGAGGACGTAGTGGTAGTGGTCGGGGCAGAGTTGGTAGCTATATTGGTGGGCGTGATGGTGGCCATGATAGTGGTCGTGATGGTGCACTATATCTTTGTTATTACTGTGATGAAGGTCATATTAAGAAAAATTGTTGAAAGTTGAATGGGAAACCTGCATAGTATCAAGGCTAGCGTTATGTTAATGCCATCACCCAAGATGGTATCTTACTCTCTCCCATATATGCACCTCTGACACAGGGTTTCAGAAATATTACCATGTCTAATGCTTAATTTGATGCTTACACTCTATTTTAGGCTTCACAGGGTATTGGCACTTCATTTACCGCTACATTAGTTCAATCAGGTAATCTTACTGCTTGTCTCACCTCTTTCTCCCGCAACTAAGTCATTGATTCAAGTGCAACAGACCATATGACTGGTAATATAGGTATTCTTTCTTCATTTCAGTCCTCTTCTTTATTACCTATTGTCACTCTTGCTAATGGTTCTTCTACTCTTATTGTAGGGAGTGGTACTGCCCAGTGTTGCATGGTTTATGAGAACATTTCGTAGGGGTACAAAGCCTTTGTTACTTCTCTTGACAACATTCAGATATCGAGGGATATCTAAGAGGCACTTCAACAACCAGAATGGGTGGCTGCTGTAAAAGAGGAAATTCATGCATTAGAAAAGAATGGTACTTGGGAACTTTTAGTACTACCAGAAGGAAAGAAATTAGTGGGGTGCAAGTGGATTTTCTCAACCAAATACAATATTGATGGGAGCGTAAACAGGTACACAGCTCGGTTAGTGCAAAGCAGTTCACCTAATCCTACGGTGTTGACTATGAGGAAACGTTTGCTCCAATAGCAAAACTTAATTCCTTCTGAGTTATCCTATCCCTAGCTACAAATCTAGATTGGCCTCTACACCAACTAGACATCAAGAATGCCTTTTTCAATGGTGAATTAAAGGAGGAAGTCTACATGAAAATTCCTCCTAGGCTTGAATCATCGGGAACTGCTGGCTAGGTATACAGATTCCGCAAATCCCTATATGGTCTCAAGCAATCCCTCGAGCATGGTTTGATAGGTTGACTCGAGTTGTCAAAAAAGATGGGTTCATGCAATGTTAAACAGACCATACTATGTTTGTCAAGTACTCTTCGGAAGGAAAGATGGCCCTGTTTATAGTATATCTTGATGATATCATCATCACGGGTGATGATCATGAAAAAACTGAACATCTCAAGAAGTTCTTAGCAAAAGAATTTGAGGTTAAAGACTTAGGACAACTCAAGTATTTCCTAGGAATGGAAGTTGCTCGCTCAAAAAATGGGATCTCTGTGTCTCAAAGAAAATACACACTGGATATACTGCAAGAAATGGGTATGTTGGGATGTAAACCAACTGACACCCCAATGGAACTTGCAAGAAAAGGTGGGATAGAAGAAAAAAGTCTTCCAACCAACAGAGATAGGTACCAAAGACTAGTGGGGAAATCAATCTACCTAACTCATACTAGACTAGACATCGGGTTTGCTGTGAGTATGACAAGTCGTATATGACAAACTCCACTGAAAACCATATGAAGGCAGTCAATCGAATCCTACAATACTTAAAAAGGACCCCAGGTAAAGGTCTTCATTTCAAGAAGAATCTGAACAGAGGTATTGAAATCTTCACTGATGCAGAAAGGGTCTGTGACTGACTGAAAGTCCATAACTGGTTATTGTTCATTTGTGTGGGGTAATATGGTCACATGGAGAAGTAAGAAGCAGTTTGTGGTAGCATGGAGTAGTGCTAAAGCTGAATTTAGGGCCATGGCACATGGTATTTACGAAGGAATTTGGCTGCAAAAGTTGCTTAAAGAACTTAGAATCCCTGCAAACTACATTATGAAAGTCCTATGTGATAACAAAGCTTCCATCAGCATTGCCAAGAACGCGGTTCATCACGACAGAACTAAGCATGCGGAGATTGACCGTCATTTCATAAAAGAAAAAATTGATAATGAGGTTATCAGTCTTGTGCACACACACCCTCGTGCTTCCAAACAGCAAACATTTTAACTAAAGCTCTTCCAAAACCTACTACTTATGAGAACCTAAGATCCAATCTGGGCATGATAGACATCTACCACCCAGCTTGAGGGGGGAGTGTTGGTCGGTTCCTGGTCTGTTGGTCAGTTCCAAGTTGGTTACAAGTGATAATGTGACTTTAGTCATGTATCACATTTTTGTCATGTATCATGTTTTAGTCGTGTATTAATAGGCCTTGTTTTTTGAGCTTTAATTCTTGCTTATTTTCTAGGACTTGATTAGCTTGTTTTCTAAGCCTAGATTAGTGTACAGCTGTTCCACTCATTCCCTATTTATACTAACATCTTGTAATCAATCAAGATCAAGGAAAATACAATATTTTCTACATCTACATACTGTTTGCATCCGAATGGGTGGGACGCCAATTCTGCGAGTAGAGTTACTCATGCTAGTCCTTGGAAGTTTATATCTTAGGGTTTAACTTCTTTTAGATGTCTCATATCCTTGAGATTGGATGATAGTTCTCGAATTAAATTTTGGGAGGATAATGGGTAGTTGTTCCTCTTTTGGATGCTTTTCTGAGGCTCTTTCACCTTTCTAACTTACATTATGCCCCTGTATGTCAGTTTCAGTCCTCTACTCTGTCTAACTCTTGGAATTTTCAATTTTTTCAGACACTTGCATGACAAAGAGGTTAATGAGTTAGAGTCTCTTTTGCTTTTACTAGAATCTATTCACCTTTCTTCTGATCCTGATAAACAAATTTGGTCTCTTTACTCTTCAGGTATTTTTTCTTGTAAATCTTGTTTTCAGTTCCGTACTCATTCTCCTAATAGAGATAGGTTTCTTTTGGACAAACCCATCTGGAAATCCAAATCTCCCTCTGTGGTCAAATCTTTTGTCTGAACCGCTATTCTTAACAAGATTAACACTAATGACATGTTACAGAAGCCCAGACCTCTCACTGCTTTGTCTCCCAATATGTGTGTAATGTCCTGTTCTAGTTCGGAAAAATAGGGCCTGTTTCTTTTTGCATTGTTCTGTAGCAACTTTTCTTTGAAAAAACTCTTTGGGATTTTTGGAGAGTTGTGGGTCTGCTCTATGGACTTGCACCAGTTTCTCCTTATTAATTTTAAGAGGTTTTGGCTCTTGTAAAGAAGCTAAGATCTTGTGGCAGTGCTCTGTCTTTGCAGTTATCTGGCGTATATGGTTGGAAAGGAATGTTAGAATTTTTAAGGGCACTTGTTTGAGTCTAGACTTCATTTGGGATAGGGTTATTTTTTTAGCTTCCCTTTGGTGTTCTACTTATGGTTTTTTTAGAGGTGTTTCTTTGTTAGACATGTAGAGAGATTGGCATGCTTTGCTACATGAATCAATCTCTTAGGCTCTAGTTTTTCTCTTTTCTTATCTTCTTGTGTGAATGTCTTATCCTCATTCTTTGTACTTCTCTCTTCTTCCTTAATAATATTTCTTTTTCTATATAAAAAAAACTTCTATTTGGTCATCTAACCCTGTGGCTAGTCAGCAACTATTCACTTAGCCATTGAATGCTTTATAGAAGGTTATTTCCCGTGCAACATAAAACCAGTGGCTGTTGTGATATTTAATTAAACAGCCAACAGTGACATTGAGTGATGGAGTTCAACTAAGCTAATATGATCTTTAGTGGGTGTAAGAGGTCCTAATTAGTTTACTTACCAGAATATACTGGTAACGGCCAGGAGCCAGGGATCTGTTCTCACTGCCACTGGGGATGAGGATTTGAGGGAAATGAAATGATTTATTATTTGATTCTCCCATAACAAAAAGCTAAAGAACAGAACTTTCTCATTTATATTTGATCTAATCATTGTTGTAAACTTCCTCTGTAATGAGTTATATAAAAAATTCTTTCAAGTTGTTCTCCATTGACTAATATAGCACTTCAATAACCTTGTAACTATTGTGATTCATTTTTGTATTGGTGTTTCTTGTCTCTGTTTTTGTGCAGCTCTGGAGCTTATAGAACATCTCCGTGCAATGGGTGAAACAAATGCTCTTTTTCAAATGAACACTGTAAAGTTTTTCTTTCCTTTCATACCAATGGATGTTAAAATAAAATTGCCTTTCTTCAAATATTGAACCTTGGATGCTGTTGCTTCACATCTTGAAAAAAAGGTTGTGCATAAATGAAACAGATCCTAAAGAGGGATACTGCCTTAGCAACTGCAGCTATTTACGATTCAATGTTTGCTGCGGAGGATGGCACTGTACCTGCAACCTTCCAGGTAAACAAAATAGAAGCATCATTTGAGCATGCGAAAACCAGTAGTGTTTTCAGTTGTGTTTTTCCTACATCCGAGATTCAACATCTCCCATACACCTGATAATGATGTGTAAATTATTGGTTATCAAACTTGGAATCTACTTATAAGGTGGGAGCAGATTACTATTTTGATAACCAATTGATTGATGTTAACCTATAATTTACATATCGTTAACAGGTGTATGGAGGTCTAGAATTTCAAGAATAAGAAACATCTCCCTTATAAAAAATATGTCTTTATAGTAGTGTCTTAAAAACCAGACTGATTCTTAAACTAGTAAGGGGAGAGGTTCAAGCTTTTGAGGTCCAACCTGGTTTTTGTATGTACATGTATATTCTATAAATATATGAGAAGATGTAAAAAATATAACTTACATATGTTAAGTATATAAGTAAAACGATGGATAAAAACATGAAATTATATCTATAACATGATCAACGGTATAGGATACAGGTACGGGTCCGGTAGGATATGACATAACATACATATATAAAATTATATATATCATCTCATAAAACATAAACAAAACATATGAAAGCGTCATAAAATCTCATAAATAAAACACAATAGTTGGACCACTTCATGATTGAGGGAAAAAGTGGAGATAAAATGTTTTATTTTGAGCTTAGTCATTGCAAATACAATGCAAACTAACATTTATTAAGTATTTGAGTGTATGGTATGGTATCAACATCGAGTGCATATCTGACACCGATACGGCAGATATTATGAAGTACCCGTGTTTCATAGGTAATGCACTATGAAAACATGCATAAGTGGTTTATAAGGGACATAATTCTTTACTTATCTTAGGGTTAATGGGACAAGAGATAAGCACATGCATATTTGTGCGTTCTTCCTGTTACGGATAGATATTTGGGTATTATTTAGGATAGAATATTCTGTCATTAAGTTAGAATATTGAGCTGATATTTAGTTTCCTTATTTAGCTATTAATTGCCTATAATCACTCTTGTATTGTCTCCTCTCTGTAAATATGTATACATGTGCCTGACCATGTTTCGGTCATGGCTTCAGCTCATTCTCTTTCTTTACCTCATAACATGGTATCAAAGAGCTTGGGTTACTGTAGGATCCTTAAACCTGTTTTTTTTTTCTCGTCCCCTCTCTTTTTTTTTCCTTTCCCTCTCTTATCCCTCAATTTTCTTTTCCCGATACACTAATCGGCTAGTTTTCTTTTTCCCGCCCCTTCCCTCTTTCTTCTTCCTCTCCGGTGCGCAGCCTTGCTGTTTGGCTGTGCGGGTTGATGTCCCGGTGATCCAGGCGAGATCACTGCTAGTGTACGAGCGAGCCTAGGCGTCTTGCGGTTGCAGCGCTGCACCACCCAGGTGCTATCTCCGTGTCAAAATCGATCTCTGGGTGCCATTTTCGTTTTGCTGTTGCTCATCTGTTCTGGGCACGGAGGTGCTATTTTCGTTCTCTGGGTGCTGCGTCTTCCTACGCTGTGTTTCCTCCTCTGTTCTGGGCACGGTGGTGCAGCTCCGGTTCCTTGGTCGTCTTCCTCTGCTCCGTTCTGTTTGCTCATCTGTTCTCTCCGGTTTCTTTGGTTGCTTACGTCAAGCAATGGCAGATGAGAAGAAGGTTGTCATTGAGGTCATCTCCACTAACTCTAGAATTACTGATCGAAAACTCAATGACACCAACTATGTGTTATGGAAGGGCTTTGTTTAGCGACACCTCTCGTATAATGACCTGGGTAGTTACCTCACTGCTGACCCGCCACAGGAGGCTGGTGCCAAAGACAAGTGGATGAAGGATGATAACAGACTCCTTAATTAGATTCTGAACTCCATGGAATACTATATCCTGGATTTGGTTGGGCACTGTAGTACGATAAAAGAGTTGTGGTCCTATATTGAATCTTTATATGCTAGTAAACATAACCTGTTTCATGTGAGCTGCTAACAGGGTTATATCGGGTAGCACATAAAGGGAGACCGTTGCTCCAATACTACTCTGATGTCACTCGAATGTTTGAAGAAATGAAAACTTTGTATCAACTGACAAATGACATCAAACAGATGCAAGCACAGCGAGAAGAAATCATTGTGCAGTGTTTTTTGGCTGGCTTAGATTTTGAGTACGAGGTGGCTCGTACCCAGCTCCTCACGGGCTCAGAACTTCCTGACAAGCTATCTGAAGTCTTTTCTCGGCTCCAACGAGTTTGTAAAGATGCTGGAAAAGAGGCTTCGGTAAGGGAACTTACTGCCCTAGTCAGCTCCACCTCACAACACGATAATACTCGTGGTGGACGGAGTGGTACTAGAGGTGGTAGGGGTGGAGGACGTGATGGGGGCAGACCTGGTTCCTGCACTTGTCATCATTGTGGGAAATCTGGTCATATACAGAGAACTTGCTGGAAACTCCATGGTAGGCCCTCCTCCTTTCCTCCTCCTAAGTTTGCTAATGCTGCCACTCATGAAGGATTGCTGCCTACCCCTGCACCACCTCCACCAGAAGCCCCAGTCATTGTCGCTGTTCCAGTTGATGAGTATGCACGCCTCCATTAGTTTTATGCCTCACAGCAGCCTGCTAAGCTTTCCACAGCCACCTTAGGCCAAACAGGTAACCCCACCGCTTGTCTTTCCACTGCTCCTCGTGGCTGGGTCATTGACTCTGGGGCCACGGGCCACCGATCATATGACCGTTAACACAAGTATCTTATCCGACTTCATTCCCTCCTCCAGTTTTTCTCATGTTTCTCTAGCCGATGGTTCCACATCCCATATTACAGGCCGTGGTACTGCCCAGCCTACTGATTCTATGCCTCTTACTTTAGTTCTTTGTTTGCCTAAATTTCCCTTTAATCTTCTTTCTGTTAGTCAAATTACGAAATCTCTTAATTGTGGTGTTTATTTCTTTCCTGGTCATTGTGTTTTTCAGGATCTTGGTACGAAGAAGATTATGGGCAGTGGTCGTGAATCCGGTGGTTTGTACGTGCTAGATAGTCCTATTGATGATGTGCCATGTCCTATTGCATGCACTAGTGGGATTGCTTCGTCTCTTCATCAACTTCATTGTCGCTTTGGTCATCCTTCCTTTTCGGTTCTGAAGATTCTGTCTCAGTTTGAAGTCTATGTCTACCTTAGATTGTGAGTCTTGTCAATTAGCTAAGCATCATAGGACCTCCTATTTCCCTAGAGCAAATAAGTGGGCTGTGTCCCCATTTGATATTGTACACTCAGATATTTGGGGTCCTTGTCCTATTATTTCCAAATCTGGTTTTCGTTATTTTGTGACTTTTGTTGATGACTTTTCAAGAGTTACTTGGTTATTTTTCATGAAACATCGGTTCGAGTTATTTTCGATTTTTTCTAGTTTTTATGCTGAAATTAAAACACAATTTAATTCTGTCATTCGTGTTTTAAGAAGCGATAATGCTAAAGAATATTTCTCTGCTCCTTTCACTGCTTTTTTGTCTCAACATGGCATCCTTCATCAGTCATCTTGTGTTTCCACCCCTCAACAGAATGAGGTTGCCAAACGAAAAAATAGACATCTCTTAGAAACAGCTAGAGCACTTTTGTTTCATATGCAAGTTCCTAAGGTTTTTTGGGCAGATGCAGTTGCTACGGCATGTCATCTAATTAATCGTGTGCCCTCGGCTGTTTTGAACGATAAGATCCCTTACTCCACCTTATTACCTTCTTGTTCCTTGTTCCCTTTATCCCTTCGCATATTTGGTTGCACTTGTTTTGTTCAGGATGTTCGTCCTCACATATCTAAACTTGATCCTAAATCCCTAAAATGCATCTTTCTTGGTTACTCTCGCTCTTAAAAGGGATACCGTTGCTTCTCTCCTGATCTTGGACGGTACTTGGTGTCTGTTGATGTTACCTTCTTTGAATCCATGCCTTTCTTTAGTACTGGTCCTTCTACATCTTCATCTGTTACCTCTGTTCCCTCTGCCATTGAGTCTGATGATGATTTTCTTGTCTATTTCGTTACTTCTGCCATCCCACAGGTGTGTGCCCGACCAACCATCACAAAGGTGTTTACTAGGCAACCGGGACCTCCTGCCTTGGTTGCTCTCGCTACCCCTGATTTGCCACCTTTGCCTATGGGTTCATCGGCTCAAAATCCAGCATCTTCCTTGTCTGACCTTGATCTTCCCATTGCTCTTCGAAAAGGTAAACGGTCTTGTCATTACCCCATATCTTCTTTTGTCCAGTATAATGCCTTGTCCTCTTCTTCCAAATGCTTTGTTACCTCTTTAGATAGTGTTGTTGTACCTATAACTGTTGCTGACGCGTGCTCTCATTCTGGTTGGCGTGCTGCCATGGAAGATGAGATGAGTGCTCTTGAGCATAATCACACATGGGACTTGGTTTCCTTGCCTCCAGGGAAGAAGGCCATTAGTTGTAAGTGGGTGTTTGCTGTTAAAATGCATCCAGATGGTTCCATTGCTCTATTAAAAGCACGATTGGTTGCTAAGAGCTATGCCCAAGTCTATGGTATGTGTTGGATGGTGGACGATGGACGGTGTGTTGGACAGTGGACAATGGACAGTGGCCTCGTTATTCCCACATTTTCATGTTTTTAGTGTAGACATTGTTTTTAGTGTTGCTTATTCTCTAGGCTAGTTTAATGTACAACTTCCTCTATATATTACCTCAATTGTAAGCATTCTACTGAGAAATAATATACAGTGTTCATATTCTTCAAATTCTAATATGGTATCAGATTAAGTTCCGATCCGAGATTGATTTTTTTTCTGCTGATTTTTTTTCGGTCAGCCTTCATTGCCAACCAAACTGTGTTTTTGGCCTTCATTGCCCTTTTGCTAAACATTCATCTTTGGCCTTCATTGCCACCTAAACCGAACCTGTGAACAGTACTCGTGAATAGTACCCGTGAACAGTACCTATGAACAGTCTATGAACAAGTATCGTGAACAGTTCCCAAACAGTACCCATTCCGTTTTTCGTCCATTACCACCTAAACAAAACCTGTGAACAGTACCGAAACAGTGCCCAAATAGTCTCGAAAACAGTACCCAAACAATACCCGTAACAGTACCCAAAACAAAAACTCATTTCTTTTTCCGTCCAAGACTTGTTTGGATAGTGGGCTCATTCGTTCACCTTCTCTATTTGGCCAGAATTTACGTCTGTTATAGTTCTGTCCCTTTGGTAAGGTCTGTTTCTCTGCCTTGACTCTATTACTTGTCTCTTATGATGTCAACCAAAGGTGAGGTTTCAAATGTCGCTCTACACAGCCTTGAAAAGCTCTCAGGTACTTGTTCTTTGACTTATTCAGGTAAGTTACCTTTTTCCGTTGGATTCAATGTCTCAGGTACAATTTTTACCAAATCCTGGATTATGGATTCAGGAGCCACAAACCATATGACTAACAACCCCACTATATTTTCCACCTATTCTCCATGTCCAAGCAATAAGAAAATATTCACAGCTGATGGTTCCTTGACCACTGTAGCCGGTGTAGGAGATGTCCAACTAAGCCCCTTAGTAACCTTAAAAAATGTCCTTCACATCCCTAAACTGTCCACAAATCTAATTTCTGTTCTGAAATTAATTAAAGATGTATCTTGCAAAGTGATTTTTTACAATGCTCATTGTGTTTTTCAAGACAAGGATTGGGGGAAGATGATTGGACGTGCTAGGGAGCAGGATGACCTCTACCTCCTTGAAACACCTTGTCAGGTAAATAGGACCAAGAGCAGACTTGAACACCCATATTCTTTTACCTCAGAACTTCTTTCAACCAAAAAAGACAAAATTTGGCTTGTTCACCGTAGATTAGGTCATCCATCCTTTTTATTGTTAAGAGTCTTTTTCCTTCTTTGTTTAAAGGTCTTGATGTTGAACAATTTCATTGTGAAGTATGTGAATTTGCTAAACATAAGCGTGTCAATTTTCCAATTAGTAATACAAGAAGTTCTGTTCCTTTTTCTCTTATTCACAGTGATGTTTGGGGTCCTTCTTCCATTCCTAGTGTCTCTGGGGCAAGATGATTTGTGTCTTTTATTGATGACTGTATACGTGTTACTTGGATTTTCCTGCTCAAACACAAGTCTGATATTAGTACTGTTCTCCCAAATTTTTGTTCCATGATTAAAAATCAATTTGGGGTGGGTATTAAACGATTTATGTCTGATAATGCTAAAGACCACTTTAATCAGACTCTTATGTATTTTTTCCAAAAAGAAAGAATAATCCATGAATCATCTTGTGTCCATACCCCTCAACAAAATAGGTTAGCAGAGCGAAAAAATGTTTATCTTCTTGAAAAAATCTGAGCCCTATTGTTTCAGAGTCCCTAAGTCCTTCTGGGGGGAAGTTGTTCTGACAGCTACTCATCTTATAAATCGCTTGTCCACTAAAGTCCTAGGGTTCAAGAGTCCTATGGATGTCCTCTCCACCTTTTATCCTGATCTACAAACTTCCAATAATCTTGTACTTAAAATTTTTGGATGTGTCTCTTTTGTCAATGTTCACAGTCCAAATAGGGGGAAACTTGACCTGAGGGCTCTAAAATGTATCTTTGTGGGCTATTCTTCAACCCAGAAAGGGTACAAGTGTTATCACCCTCTATCCAAAAAATTCTATGTTTCCAGAGATGTTACATTCAGTGAAGAAGAGCCTTATTTTTCCCATCCTTATCTTCAAGGGGAGAAGTCAATGAAGGAAGATAAGGAAGATTTCCTGCTTGACTTGTCCTTACTTCCTGTGTCCAATGGTCCTTCTTATGACCTTCCTGTTGTCCCTAACACTCCTCCTGAAGTCACTCCTTTTGAATCTGTGTCCAAAACCATTCCTGACCCAATGGTTGAGTCTGTTCTTAAGAATGTAAGGTATGACAAAGGCAAGGTGTTCACAAGAAGGAAGATGACTATTCTTGAACCTGTGCAGGCCCAAGAGTCCAACTCGGAGCCTTCGAATGAGGTAATAGTTTCTAACCCTTCATTGCAAGAAGAAACTGAATTTCATGTTGATAGTAGTGACCAAAATCTTCTTATAGCCATCAGGAAAGGAACTAGAGAGTGCACAAAACGGCCACTATATCCTCTTGCACACTTCTTGTCCTTGGAGAATTTCTTACCATCCCATAAAGCCTTCCTTATAAGCCTAAATACCATTGCCATCCCTACCACCCTACCTGAGGCCTTGTCCAATGAAAAATGGAAACAAGCCATGAATGAAGAGATGGAGGCATTGGAAAAGAATAAAACCTGGGAGCTAGTGCAGCTACCGGCAGGGAAGAAAATTGTGGGTTGTAAATGGGTGTACACTGTGAAATATAGAGCAGATAGATCCATAGAGAGGTATAAGGCACGATTAGTTGCCAAAGAGTATACCCAAACTTATGGAATTGATTACCAAGAGACTTTTGCACCAGTTGCAAAAATGAACATAGTTCGGGTATTATTGGCATTGGCAGCTAATTATGGTTAGGATTTACAACAGTTTGATGTCAAGAATGCTTTCTTACATGGAGATCTCGAAGAAGAAGTCTACATGGAGGTCCTACTAGGATATGAGAGGTATTTGCATGCTAGTACTGTGTGTAAGTTAAAAAAGGCCTTATATGGCCTCAAGCAATCACCGCGAGTGTGGTGTGGAAGGTTTGCTAGAATCATGTTGGCTATAGGGTACAAATAAAGCCAAGGGGATCACACACTATTTGTTAAACACTCTCCTTCAGGGGGAGTCATAGTTCTCTTGGTGTATGTTGATGACATAATAGTAACAGGAGATGATGCTAAGGAGAAACATATTCTGAGTCAGTGCTTCGCCTAGGAACTGGAGATTAAAGCATTAGGAAGGTTAAAATACTTTCTTAGAATTGAGGTTGCTCATTCTAGGAAAGGTGTATTCATCTCCCAACAAAAGTATGTTATGGATCTCCTAAAAGAGACAGGTCATACAACATGCAAACTGGCAAGCACTCCTATAGATCCCAATATGAAACTTGGACAGGCAGAGGAAGATGTTGCAGTTGATTGAGAAATGTATCAACGTCTGGTAGGAAAACTTATCTATTTATCCCACACCCGGCCTGATATAGCATATGCAGTAAGTGTGGTTAGTCAATTCATGCACAGTCCAAAAGAATCTCATTTGTGAGCAGCATATCGAGCATTACAGTAGCTTAAGGGAACACCACGAAAAGACATATTATTTAAGAGAAATGCAAGTGTGGTACTTGAGGCATACACTGATGCAGATTATGCTGGATCACCAGTAGACAAAAGATCAACTACAGAATATTGCACCTTTCTTGGTGGAAATCTGGTGACTTGGAGAAGTAAAAAACAGAATGTGGTAGCACGATCTAGTGCAGAGGCAGAATTCAGAGCTATGGCTCAAGGTGTGTGCGAACTACTATGGTTGAAGATTATTCTTGAAGATCTGAAGATCAAGTGGGATGGTCCGATGAGACTTTATTGTGATAACAAATCTACAATCAGCATAGCGCATAATCCGGTACAACATGATCGAACAAAGCATATTGAGGTTGACAGACATTTTATCAAAGAAACACTAGAGAGGTTTAATCTGTACACCCTATGTGTCTGCACAAGGTCAGCTTGCTGATGTACTTACAAAAGAGTTGAGTAGTCCAGCATTTCAGACGATTGTATCCAAGCTGGGAATGGAGAATGTATATTCACCAGCTTGAGGGGGAGTATTGGACAGTGGACGATGGACGGTGTGTTGGACGGTGGACAATGGACGGTGGCCTCGTTATTCCCACGTTTTCATGTTTTTAGTGTATACATTGTTTTTAGTGTTGATTATTCTCTAGGCTAGTTTAATGTACAGCTTCCTCTATATATTACCTCAATTGTAAGCATTCTACTGAGAAATAATATACAGTGTTCATATTCTTCAAATTCTAATAGTATGGATTACTCAGAAACCTTCTCTCCTGTTGCTAAACTCGCATCCGTACGGTTGTTTATTTCTTTGGCTGCTTCTAATGGTTGGCATCTTCATCAACTTGATGTTAAGAATGCATTCTTGCATGGTGATCTTCAAGAGGAGGTGTATATGGAACAACCACCTGGATTTGTTGCTCAGGGGGAGTCAGGTATGGTGTGTAGGCTGCGTAAATCCTTGTATGGGCTGAAACAATCCCCGAGAGCTTGGTTTTGGAGATTTAGTGAAGTGGCCATCAAATTTGGGTTACAAAGGAGTGCATATGATCATTCTGTATTTTTCAGACAAACTAGTTCGGGATGCATCCTTCTAGTAGTCTATGTTGATGATATCGTCATTACTGGCAATGATGATGTCGGAATTACTGCACTCAAGAACTTCCTTCAGAGTCAATTCCAAACAAAAGACTTGGGTGCTCTTAAGTACTTCCTTGGGATTGAAGTCCTGAGAAGCAACAAGGGGATCTTTCTATCTCAGAGAAAATATGTTCTTGACTTGTTAGAAGAAATTGGGTTGTTGGCAACAAAGCCGTGTGACACTCCACTAATGCCAAACATAAAGTTAACTGCAGATGATAGAGAATTATTAACAGAGCCCGAGAGGTATAGGAGAATTGTTGGAAAACTCAATTATCTTACAGTGACAAGGCCAAATATTGCATTCTCAGTCAGTATTGTTAGCCAATTTATGTCTTCACCTAGAAGTGCTCATTGGGATGCTGTTATTCACCTCCTAAAGTATCTCAAGGGTTCACCTGGGCGTGGGATTCGGTATCAAAATCACGGGCATTGTAGGGTGGAAGCCTTTTTAGATGCTGATTGGGTAGGCTCTCCAGATGATAGGAAATCTACTACTGGGTACTGTGTCTTTGTTGGGGGAAATCTGATTGCATGGAAAAGCAAGAAACAAGGTGTGGTGGCTTGATCTAGTGCTGAGTCTGAGTACAGAGCTATAGCACAAGTTACATGTGAACTTACATGGGTTTATCATCTTCTAGGAGAAATTGGTATGACTAGCCGGTGTCCTATGCAGTTATGATGTGATAACCAAGCAGCGATACACATTGCTAATAACCCAATCTTCCATGAGCGCACCAAACATATAGAGGTTGATTGTCATTTTGTTTGGGAAAAACTTTCAGGAAAAGTTAATCTCATTAAAGTATGTTTGAACAGGAGAACAACTAGTTGATGTGTTCACCAAAGCCCTACCTGGCAATAAGGTCACATAGATTTATATCAAGATGGGCATGACTGACATCGATGCTCCATCTTGAGGGGGACTATTACGGATAGATATTTGGGTATTATTTAGGACAGAATATTCTGTCATTAAGTTAGAATATTGGGCTGATATTTAGTTTCCTTATTTAGCTATTAATTGGCTATAATCACTCTTGTATTGTCTCCTCTCTGTAAATATATATACATGTGCTTGACCAGGTTTCGGTCATGGCTTCAGCTCATTCTCTTTCTTTACCTCATAACACTTCCAATGCTTTTGAAGTCGACTATTGTGTAAGTTAGATTATTATTAATGATGCTTTTGCTACCTGTTTTGATTCAAATGCATCAATATATCTAGCCATTCATGCTTTCTTTCCTATGACTGCAACTAGTTTTTGAAGATTAGTATGACATGTTTTAGATCCAAAAGGTAGAATTTGCGGCCGTTAATTCCAAAACAAAAAGGGCTGAACCAATTCTACTATGAGCGGTTTGCATGGGTTGATTGGTTCAACATCAGTTCTCTGGTTTTTAAATATCCTGTTTTAGAGGTTTGAGTAGACTGGCCAAAGGACCAGTTCTTGGTCTTTTTGATCCAGCAAACTGGTTCGGTACACACGAGGAAATCATTTAGAAAGAAAAGAGGTCATACATAAGCTCAAAAGAGGATTCCAGTCCTTTTGCATGTTGAACTTAAAATAGTCCTTGAAAAATGCATGAGCAGAAAACCCACAATGAAGTTAAGAAAATAATCCTGTCTCGTAAAAGCTGTGGACATAGAAATTTATGGCTAATTCTATGGAATTACATTCCATCCAAATACACCACACTCTAACAAAAAGAGCATAATGCCTGAAAAGAGAGAGAAGGATAGTAGAGAGAGGGTCTTTCTGTCTAAATATGTGCAAGTGAATAAACACTATTGACTATATACAACTAGTCCTATGTATATTGGAGCAGAGGCTATGTACAGCCTATAGTATAGGGTGTAGTACAATGTAGTACACGATTACAATTGTAGAACAATTGTAGTACACTGAGAAATGTAGCAATATATACAATAATGTAAGGTACTATTTCTACACCCACTCAAGTTGGAGAGATTATTGTATATTCCTGGAGCACAATAAATGCATGCTCTAGGAAGGATCTCTACCATTGATTTTAAACTAACATAAATTTTAAGTCACTAATTTAAAATTAATGGTAGAGATCTATCTGGATCATGCATTTATTGTGCTCCAAGAGTATGCATTTATTATGCTCTAGAAGCATGTAATAATTTCTCCTCAAGTTGAGGCATATAAATTATATGTACCAAGCGTGTTACAAAAGCTAATTTGAAGAACCTTGAGAGACTTAGTAAACACATGGTAGTTGGTTTTGAATTGACAAAGCTAGTAGCAATACAACCAGACGAAATCTTCTCTTGGATAAAGTGGTGGCAGTCCACCTTTGTGTTTGGTCCTCTCATGAAAGAATAGGTTGGAGGCAATATGCAAAACTGCTTGATTGGCACATATCAGTTGCACCTGTTTTATTTCTCTAAACCTTGATTCTTGAAGCAATTGTTTCGGCCTAAACAATTAGTCCAAAGTAGGGGTAGCACCTAGATAGGATCAGTGTCGCGGAGATGAGGATGTTGCGTTGGATGTGTGGTCATACAAGACTAGATAGGATTAGGAATGAATGTATTAGAGAGAAAGTAGGGGTAGCACCTATTGTGGAAAAGATGAGAGAATCTCGCCTTAAGTGGTTTGGACATGTAAGGAGAAGACCCTTAGAAACCCCTGTAAGAAGAGTAGATCAGGTAGATAATAGCCCAATAGCTAGAAGTAGAGGAAGACCAAGAAAGACTATAGGTGAAACGATTAAAAAAGATTTAGATCTGAATAACATATCTGAAAACTTAGTTTATGATAGGGCACAATGGCGTCGTTTGATCCATGTAGCCGACCCCACCTAGTGAGAAAAAGCTTGGTTGTTGTTGTTGTACCATCTACCAAGCTACTTCACAATGCATTACAAGTGACTTTCAGTGTGATACTCCAATCTCTTGTGTGAATATTTTATATCGCCTTTCAACTTGGGGAAAATAATTGATACCCGAGGTGAGAATTTGTTGTCATATGTTTTTCTTTTGATTCAGTTCTTTATGACCTTAACTGGCTTGCTGGTCAGGAACTGATGAGGGTAGATATGTCCAACTTTTAACTCATTTTGAAAGCCAATCTTTTTCACTTGACTAACTTATTAAAAGCTTGTGTTACATTGCAAGTGACCTCTGTTACAAGTATTTTATTTGACAACTGCCTATGAATGGCATCTGTTATTTGTGTGAGCTTCAAAATTTCTAGGATATACATCACTACTTTGTGGTTCAAAATCATTCTGTAAAATGCAGTGACATACCAACTGGTGTTGGTCCGAGTGGAAGGAGCTCGGACCCCTTAAGCATGTGGTCTTGGGTTTGATTCTGGGATTCATATGTATGGAAATAACACTGTTGGGGGAGTACCCGCTTAAGCACCTGATCGTATATCGGGAGATTAATCTCTCACTTATCGGGTGGAGGATACTCTGGAAACAAAAAAAATTAAAAAATGCATGGTGACATAGTCATAGACCTTTGATTTGCGTGGTTATCCCAGCTAATGATGGGTCTGTTAATAGTTACTATGGCTGTGACAAATTTTCTGGATGCTGTTTGTGAGGGAATAAATGGTATTTGGGATGTGACTTTAGGTGGATTTTTGTGCATTTTTCTTTTGGTGGTGTTTGATTTGCAAAATAATTATTCATTATGCAGAAGGAAATATTGCTGATAAGTGATAATCTAGAAAACTTTTCTGAATTAACCTTTGTCAAAGTTAATGAACACCTATGGGGAGTGGTAGTGTGGTGATGTGCGCTGTTGGTGGGGGTGGGGGTGAAGGGTTAAATCAGGTGGATGGGTAACGATGCCTTTTTTTCTTTCATTTATTGGCATGAGAAAATATTCCCATGAGGAAAATATTCCCAACAGACCAGTTGAAATCATGATGTGCTACTAATTAGGAAGGATGATTATTATATGGTCATTCTGCATTTGTAGGTTATATACATGACGGGGTGGAGGGAACATCCTTCTCAGCAAAAGGCAAAAAGAAGGGGATCAGCCACTATATCTTTCAAGGATATTCAGAAGCAATTTGGAAGCTAGACTTTATTTTTCCTTCACCTTGATTTTGAATCGATACATTCAAGTTTCATTAATGTACTGATGCCATTTTATTAAGAAACTAGACGTTGCTCGGATTGTTTTAAATTTCATATGTATAATAATAAATTTATAACTTAATGAACAATCTAGTAATGTTTTAATCTTTCAGTTAGTTTGTTTTGTGCCTTTATTTTAGTCGACTTTTGTGTCAATCGAGGCTAGGTAGTAAATCTAGGTCAGACGCTACTATAAGAATATACCTATGACACCTGCCTTAGTACATTTAAAGAAATTAATTAATTTTCCAACTTTTAGGGCAACTTATTTTACTTTTTAAAAAGTTTTTATAATCAAAATATTTTTAAAAATAACTTTCGCAATTTTTTAATTTTTATATACAAAATAAATTAATGTTGACATAGTTATTTTTTGTGATATAAAACTCTGATATAATATCTTTTTTTTTTACAATTTTATTAATAATAAATTCAGATTATTATTTAAAAATGTTATTTATCTTAAATTTTCATAATTAATAATTACTAATGTTATTACTTGTTTTTTAATGGAATAATGCATTTGATGATTAATAGTAGTATTTATTGTTTTTCAAGGTTATTTTAATACATATATATCAATGGATTTACAATTCAAGCTCGTTTTCAAACAACTTTGTCACTGTCTAGATTGTTTTGGACATGGGACAAGTGTCTAGATGTAATTCATATCGTTCGATTCATCATATGACCATGGTCCATCCAAAAACGTCTTTTGAGTTTGATGTTGTGGGGTACATGTCTTTCACGTTTAATAAAGTCTTTATTATGTGGTAAAGAATATCACATTCTTTCTAAAATATTCTATACTTTAGTAGATAAAATCAAGTGTATTATTTTCAATATAATTTCTATTTTTGTATAAATACAAAAGGTAAATACAATAGGAAAATATAAAGAATTATCTGAGTTTTAAAGTGAGATTTATATTTTGGCATTTTTTATAATGAAAAATCAGTAGCTTTTAAAAGTATTTAATGTTTATTTATATATAAGCCGAAAGGGGCAGGGGGAGGGGGAAAGCAGTAGCATTTACTCAGTAGTTTGAAAACAACTCTTAGAAGTTTATTAAACTCAAATTTGTGCTGCAAACTGGTTTTTGCAAATTCATCGGAAATTACAATTTCAAGAGGATTTTGCAAAATTTTTGGAAGATTTGGACACCAGAAAAACCACAATTTTCATGTAGTGCAAAGATACGAAGACATTACAAATGATTGCTTCATAAATAATTCAAACAATTGACGACAATATAAAAACATGTAAAAAAACCATAATTGATGTTAATAATTTTATGTTTCCAATTAAATTACATGCGTAAATAATTGAAGACGTTATTTCCAACAGTACTTACCATTATATGCTTCGAACAATGATGCGAAGAGTTCTTGAGGGATAAAAATGCCACTTTTGCACCAAAAATGATTCAATCGTATAAAAAACAATCATTGCAAAAACCGTAAACATAAAGTAAACAATTGTTAAGTTATATATATATATATATATATATATATATATTACATTAACAATTATTCAATTTGATATGTACTAATGGAATACTTGAAAGCTTCCTAGGGTGTTAAGGGGGGAGTTCAGAGTTGATAAAGCTTAAAACACAAAGAGCGTCCATTTCAATGATTAATTTCAAAATACATTTTTGAAAAGCCAAAGACAAACGAGAGAGGATATCTTTTAACTCTGTCCAAGTGATAGTGGTTTGACCGAGATTTTGAACAAAACCAAAAAAGAAACCTCCCATCTCGTTCCAAACAAGACCATCGCAGGCTGGTGAGCAAAAAAAGAATCATTTATATTTAGCTTCACTCAACCGGCCTCTAGGGGATTTTATAGAAATTGAGAGAACTGATATCTGAATATTATTGATCGATTGACATGATACAAATACAATAGTTTATATAGAGCTCGGTTAGCTTTACAAACTGATTCTGTTAACTGATAATAACAGAGTACTAAAAATAGAAACATCTAGAAAGGCTAACTAACTAACTAACTTCATAATTCATCACTCCCCCTCAAGTTGGAGCATGGAGATTCACAATGTCCAACTTGCTTAGAAGAAAGGTTAACTATCCCTTCCCAAAGGTTTGGTTAACATGTCTGCAATTTGGTCTCTGCTGCCAATTTTGAGGGTTTCAATTTCCTTGGATTGAATGTGTTCCCTTACAAAATAACAATCCATTTCTACATGCTTCGTCCTTTCATGGAAAACGGGGTTGGATGCTATATGAAGAAGCAACTTGGTTGTCACAAAACAACCTTGTTGGACCTGTTTGAGTTGTTGTTAGCTCCTGCAGTAACCATCTGAGCCAGATTACCTCACTGACAGACTTTGCCATGGATTTGTATTCAGCTTCAGCTGAAGACTTGGCAACTACTGATTGTCTTTTTGTCTTCCACGAAATGGGAGTGCCACCAAGGGTAATTACATAGCCAGTGCAGGATCTTCTGGTGATAGGACACCCTCCCCAATCTGCATCACAATAGCCTTCAAGTTCCAACTTATTGTTGCTAGGAAGAAGGATCCCTTGACCTACTGTAGTTTTAATGTATCTTAGAACTCTATCAACAAGCATCTTTATGGAGTTGTTTAGGGCCGCCATGGTGACGAGAGAGTGTTCCTTTGGATAGGTAAGGTCTGGTCTAGTAATGGTCAAATATAGCAATCGCCAAGAATTCTTCTATATCTTGTTGCATCGGTTTACGGATCATCTTGCTTGGCTTCAACTTGCGGATTACTGTTTCCATGGGAATTTTGCTTGGTCTCGATTCGACATCTTGGTTTCCTTTAAGATGTCAATTGCATACTTCCTTTGATTTAGGAAGATCCCTTTATCTGATCTAGCCACTTCAATTCCTAGGAAGTACTTCAATGCTCCTAAGTCCTTGATGCTAAATTTCTCATCCAATAGATGCTTAACCTGTTGCAAAAGACATAGATTATTCCCAACCAATATGACATCGTCAACATATATAAGAGCAGTTAGGAAAACTCCCTCTTTGTTATAGATGAATAGAGAATGATCAGCTCTAGACTGTTGGAAGCCTATCTGTTCCAGGGCTTTAGTAAATTTCTGGTACCAATTTCTTGAAGCTTGTTTCAGTCCATATAGGGACTTGTTGAGTTTGCAAACTCTTTGATCTCCATCTTTTGCAAAGCCTTGGGGAATCTTCATGTAGAGTTCCTCTGTGAGATCTCCATGGAGGAAGGCATTGTTCACATCCAGTTGGTGAACAATCCAACCTTTGGCTGCTGCAATAGTGAGCAGAGTTCTGACAGTAACTAATTTTGTCACTGGAGCAAATGTTTCATGAAAGTCTTCTCCCTCTACTTGAGTAAACCCTCTTGCTACCAGCCTGGCTTTATATCTCTCCACCCTCCCATTGGGTTGGTACTTTATTTTGTAAATCCATTTGGAGTCTACAGCATGCTTTCCTAAGGGAAGTGCTGTCAAGGTCCAAGTATTATTATTTTCCAAGGCCTCAATTTCTCTTTGCATAGCTTCTCTCCAATGTTTATGCTTTGCTGCCTGTAAAAATGTCTTTGGCTCATCTTGAGAAGAGATGGCAGCTAGAAAAACAATGTGAGCGGGAGAAAATTTATCATATGTGACATAATTAGATAAAGGGTAAGGAATGGAACTGTTACTGACAGTATTGAAATGGAGGTGGGAAGGTCAACAACATAATCTTTCAAATGAGAAGGAAGGTGTCTAATTCTCCCTCCAGTGTTTCTCAAAACTACCTCTTCTCTGTTGCTTATCCCTTCATTATTTATATTGTTTTCCCTTATATCAACTTGCTCAATGATTTGATTATTGGGAGCATTTTCAGCACTTGCAGTTTCAGTTAGGTGTTTATTGTTGACAGCATCAGTGTTGGGCTGTGCTTCATGAGGAAAATCTTCTATGCATTCAGCTTCAAATTGTTGCTGAACTTTAGTTTCTGTTTTAAAAGGAAAACTTTCTTCAAGAAACACAACCTCTCTAGACACATAACTTTCTTTAGTATCAATGTTATAGACTTTATATCCTTTTTGACCTAAAGGATATCCTATGAAAATGCAAGCACTCCCCCTCTCATCAAATTTCCCTTCTCTCTTGTGTTTCAAAGCATAAGCTAAGCAACCAAAGACTTTTAAATGAGCATAAGTAGGTTTCTTACCATACAGAACTTCATAAGGGGACTTACCATTGATGACCTTTGATGGAAGTCTATTGATAATGTGAGCTGCAGTTAGAACACATTCCCCCAGAAGGTGACAGGGACTCCTGCATGAAACCTTAATGCCCTGGCTGTCTCCAAAATGTGCCTGTGTTTCCTCTCCACAACCCCATTTTGTTGGGGTGTATAGGTGCAGCTAAGCTCCATGAGGATGCCTTTTCCTGCATAAAATTCTTGCATATGCCTAGAGGTAAACTCTAAGCCATTATCAGATCTAACCTTCTTAACGGTTTCCCAAATTGTGTTTCAATCATGTTGATAAACATAGGTAGCAATTGTTCTATTTCAGATTTATACCTCATGAGATAAATCCAAACCCCTCTACTATAATCATCAACTATAGACAAGAAATAATGGGCACCAGTTAAAGAGGGGGCTCTATAGGGGCCCCAAATATCACAATGAATGAGTTCAAAACAGCAATTAGTCTTTATTGAACTAGAAGGAAAAGGTAATCTAGACTGTTTAGCCCTTATACAAGCATCACAATGACTAGAATCAATTTTGTTTGCTAATTCTAATCCTAAAGGTGTGATCTTAGCTCCTGAAGCATGTCCAAGTCTTGCATGCCAAGGTTGATCATCTGATCTGTTAGCTGATAAGGCAGTGTTTCTGTCTTGGACAGGCTCAAGAAGATACAATCCACCTTTGTGGCTACCCTTCCCAATCGGGGTCTTGGAATGCAAGTCTGAATAAAACAAGAGTCGACCATAAAGGTTCTGACACAATTGTGCTTCTTAGTTAGCTTGCTTACGGATAGTAAATTGCATTTAAAATCGGAATATGAAGGACAGTATCTAGATGCATCCCATTAGGTAAAAGCTGTTTTTCCTAAACCTTTTACAGGAACATCAACACTATTAGGAATATGAACACAATCATGACGATTTGAAGAAATTTCCTTAAGGATGCTAGAGTCACAAGTAATATGTTCTGTTGCTCCAGAATCTATGACCCAAGGTTTATTGAAAACAAGATTACCTGCCATATTGATATTCGGTTTGGCCTGCAACTTGGTTGATCCAGCTTCATGATCATTGCTTAATTGCTGCAACAGTTTTTCATATTGTTGCATAGTGAGGCCAGGAACAAGACTGGTGTCAGCAATGACTTGAGCTGCCTTGTTGGCTGGCTTTTTGTTATTCCATGGAGCTTTATCTTTCTTGTTTGGTTTCCTCTAATCTTGGGGGTATCCAACAATTTCCCAACACTCATCTTGAGTGTGTCCTATTTTCTGACAGTGCTCACATTTAGGTCTTTCCTTCCTGTTACCTCTTTGATCATTCTTTGTTGTACCTAGAGTTCTGTGTTTGAAAGGCAGTTGCCTCCATCACAGGTTTGTGCATTGCTGAGATGAGTCTTTGTTGTTCATCTTCAACAACAAGGTGGTAGGCATGTCCAAGGGTGAAGTTTGGTGCCATGCTCAAGATTTGAGTTTTGACAGTATTAAACACATCATCAAGACCCATGAGGAAATCATATAATTGTTCCCTCTCACGCATTTGGGAAAGATCCTTTTGAAGATCACATCTGCATCCACCACATACACACTTGGGCCAAGGGGAAATTGACAAGATTTCATCCCATAGTCCTTTCAATTTGGTGTAATAGGCAGGCACAGAAAGTTTTTCTTGCTTTAGAAGAGCAATGGCACGCCTTAATTCATAGATTCGAGGAGCACTACCTTTTGCAAATCTTTCTGCAAGTTCTGTCCAAATCTCTTGAGCAGTGTTGGCATATCTTACACTGTTTCGAGTCTCCTTGTCCATGCCACTCTTGAGCCACCCTTTCACCATGGCATTTGCGGATCCAATGAGCAAGGTTTGGATCATTGATACCTGGCATTGGAATGGATCCATCTACAAATCCCATTTTGTTTTTGGCGCACAAGGCATTACTCATGTCAAGTACCCATTCTCCATAATTCCCATCGTGTAAGGCTTCACTGACAAACATTTGGCCTGGATGATCCAGAAGCATGAAGGAAGAATGGTGACATAGGATTGACTTGAACTTCTTCAATCTTGATTGTTTCTTTGCCCTCAGCTTCCTCTTCTTGGGTTTTCTTGGGCGATAGTTTTGGCTCTTCCTCATTGTTGTTTGAAGAAGATTGATCGGGTTTTGACATTTTCGGATTGGATTTCAGAAATCAAGATTCCAGGGAACCTGCTCTTGATACCATATAGAAATTGAGAGAACTGATATCTGAATATTATTGATCGATTGACATGATACAAATACAATAGTTTATATAGAGCTCGGTTAGCTTTACAAACTGATTCTGTTAACTGATAATAACAGAGTACTAAAAATAGAAACATCTAGAAAGGCTAACTAACTAACTAACTTCATAATTCATCAGATTTCATACCATTAAGATATGCTGAACAGGAACTCTAGATGTACAAGCATTCTTTGTCGAAAGAGTACTTTGATATTCCGAGGATAGAGCACATATCCTAGGAATCCAGGTCGCTGTGGCATCCATAGGACCATTAAAGAGAGTTTTATTTCTTTGACCCAAAAAAAAGTGACATGCCGTCGCAAACAATAAAACCCAATCAATATTAGAAGTATTATGCGATTGTTGTGTCCAGAATCAAACAGTTTCTTAGCCATGATTGTCAAGTTAGATTTAAGCATATGTATAGGGAAGACAACAACTGCGCTGATTTGCTTTCCCAACATAGTTATTCTCTTGCTCTTGGGATGCACATTTTTGAGGTTATACCTTCTTTTCTTTCTATTGCTTTGCTTGTTGATGCAAGTACTATCTTTTCTTCTCGTAATGTAGTGTTTTAATTTTCCTTGGGCGTGTTGCCCCGAAGTTTATATAAAAAAAAATCAACTTTTATTCCACACAAGCAAAAATCATGTTAGTGTAGATAGGGCCACTTCATTATGAAATTAAGGGAGAGACTTAACTATCTCAATTAACAATTTATCAGGATTGTGACTAAAAAAATTATGAGGATTCAAACTTTGCTTGGCTATAGGTGGACAAAAAGCGTAATTGTATCTATTAAAAATTTAAAAAGATTACACTTTTGATGTAGGTTTCCTACTACTCAATCTTACTATTCATAATTAGGATCACCTTGATAGCCAACATAGAATCTTGAACAAAATCATTTACAGATTGATAATAATTTCGCAGCTAAAATTTCTGCGGAATATACCAGATAAAAAAAAACTTTATAGTGAATTCTATGAAATTATGTCATGAAAGATTAAAAATATATTGTATAACATAGCTAAGAACATGGGCTTTTGATCAGGAAAATATCTTGTAAGTCTTTGCGGAAATAATAATTGTTCGTATTCCTCCAATAGGTGCAAGGGTTGCTATAAAAATGCCAAAAACCGTGCAAATCTGTGAAAAAGAAAAAGAAAAAAAATTAATAGCTTAGATATATAAATTCTTTGCTATGAACATTAAAGTCATGCTTGAATCAGTTTAAAGTGGACAGTACCAATGATGCAATCCAATGGAAGCTCCATCGATTTGGTTTTTTTGCCGCAAGCCATAATATACAAGGTATCTGCATCAAATGTTTCAAATTTAGTAATAATACACAAATACTTATAAGATTTAAAATATGGCTAATAATAATATTAGTTCTTACAATGTATGATGTTGATGCGAATGCTAGTCCTCCAAAGAAGCCTAACAATCCTCCGAAAAATGGAACACATAGAGCAACAAATCCTACCACAGCTACAAAGAAATGAAAATGCATGTTAAGTATACATAATTCACAATATTTACAACAATATAAGAACATGTGAATACTATAACTGATGTTAATAGTTTCACATGATCAATTACATTACATGCACTTGTAAATAATTACAAATGTCATTTAATATAGTTCTTACCGACATATATGCTTCGAGCAATGACACGAAGAGTCCTTGAGGGACTAAAATTCCACTTTTGCACCAAACATGATTCAATCGTATCAAAAACAGGCATTGCAAAAACCTTGAACAAAAAAAAAAACAAATTTTTAATTTTATCAAATATATTTTGACTTTGACAATGATTTAATTTGATATAACATGAATGAATTAATATATTATTCAATATATTGGTGTACCTGAAAACTTCCTATCACATGAATGAATACCATGAAGTTAGCAATAGCAATAAGCCAACTGGGATGTTCAAGTGAAATGAGGACATCATCTTCTACGGCATTTCCAAAAGCCCAAAAACCAGATATTGCTACCAAAAGATAGCAAGCAATAACTATCGTGTATGCGGCTATCACACCTCGCCACATGGGTATTTTGGAAGGTTTTTCTTCTGTTGAGGGTAATGTAGCTTGAATCTCTAAAACCACGCTATGTCCTGCAAAGGCAAATGCTATGGTTCCAAGCGCATTGAAAGTATCAAAGATTTTCCCAGCAATGGTATGAGATCGAAGTCCATAATGATTAGGATGATGATGAATGCCCTTCACAATTGATGTGAAAAATGCCACCATGGAATAACTGCAAATGATTTAGACATGATAACATGCACTATATTTTGGACATTTATATATAATGCATATAATTAGTATTTGCTCTAACAATAACTACCCCCATCTATTTTTATTGAACATATTTTTGTAACCTTATCATAATGAGTGAACTACTACAACAACTCAAATTTAAGTCGCTTCTTCCCAACCAAAAGATGGGGTTGACATTTTACTCTATTTAAGACCAAAATTCCAAGAAATTCAATTAGATCAAGGTCTATATCAACAGCTATCCACTTCAAATACCTTCTTAACCAAAAAGAAAATTAATTTTGCTTTCATTAGTAAGAGGGTGGAGGTTTAGAAAAGGAAGAGACCTGTATCTTATTGTATAACCTGTACTAGTCGATCAACCCATAGATAAAAAATAAAGCAGCTTTTTTTTTAGTGTATACAAAGATGCATACAGAAACCTTACCAGACAGACATCACTGCAGCCAGCAAAGAAACTCCTTTCAAAGTATTGAAGTTAGGAGTTTGTGAGAGCACTAACTGCAAGCATATAAAGAAGAGAATATAATATGTCTGTCTAACTTCACTCATGACTGGGCTTAATAGAGCAAAGAATTTCTTCAGTGACTTCCCACCAGTGACACAATACACAATGGTTGAAGCCACCTGAACCGTCAGCTGCTGTGGCATTACCATCCAGAATCCAAGTTTGGGCCCAAAAACGTGTTCTCCTAGATCAAAATACCGATCAAATCTCTTCCCAGGAACCAATTCATGCATTTCAACAAGTTGCCACAGTGAATAAAATGTGACAACCCATGACAAAAAGATCGCTGCAACACCTGGAATCCTACAAATCAAACCATAAGGGCATGTGTCAACATAAAAGTTTCAAATGAAATGCAACATGAGTTAAGCCTCTTTATGTGTATGCAATGATGAAAGATATATAATTCTATACCATCCAAGTTGGGCTATAGCATATGGCAAGCCTAACACTCCAGCACCCACCATAGCTGTCACATTGTGGAAAGTCGAATACCACCATTTTGCTTTCCTAGATGCAGTGATAGGCAACCATTTTTCCAATTTTTCTTGGTCATTAGGTGGCCTAGTTGCTCCGTTCCCATTGGTACAATGCTCCTGAACCAAAATTTACATGCATCATGTTGAAAATTGGTGTAACTTGATGAATCATTGAATGACATGACATGAATGAACCTAAAGTAAGCTTGATGTGGTTTTAGTGGCAGAAGCAAAATAAGAATTGAATGATTAGTATATACCATATGTCTAAGGATTGCAAGTTCTCCTCTCAATAGCAGCGTTTCTTCAATAATAGAAAGTGAATTTTTGTGGTGATTAAGATTTAGGCAATTTAAAGATTCTAATCTATTAGAAGGTGCTGAATTAGTCGCGGCTTCCGAGGAGTAAGGGACAGAAGGCTTTAGGTAAGAAAGAGAATTATACATCGTATTGTGTAATTCACATGTATATTAACATTAGTAGTATTGGTAATTTGTAATATTAGTAATATTAATATAAAAGAAAATGTGTATTGCCAAATGGCCACAATGCAAGTGTACTGTCAGAAAATTGAGGAGTTTCTCTTTGATGTATTTCAACGAGTAAGTAGGAGTAATTGTCGAGAGACAAACTCAGAAAGAAAAACAGTCATATTCAAGATTTTGGGGATCTAAAAGATCCTAAAATGAGGGTTAATGTCAAATGATCACATGGAAAATTTTGATGGGGTATATATCGATTTTCCTAGTATTGTGGTAGTTACTACAAATATATTCCCTAAAAAGAGGGTTATTGAATCGTTCAAAAATCTTACTCCTCCTTGTAATGAAGTACATTTTGTCTTCCCTTAATTATTCTTTTAAATTTTGCGTTGCCAAATAGTTTTTTTTTCTTAAGTAAAGGTGTTATATTAAACTGAAATTGGAAAGGTGTCCAGCATAGTCAGATTTGAGAACAAAGATCTTCTAAAGTGAAGATTATTATAAAATGAACAAGTAAGCTCACATTAATTATTAATTATTAATGTGGATTCATCTATCAAAGATTGATATGGACTTATTTACTCACTTTATAAGGATCCTCACTTTAAAGAATCATTATCCAAGGTTCAAATAATGGCTAAGGTATCTTCCACATAAACAAAATCAGGTTTGTGCCAAACAAGTTTAATGAGTGCATGAGCAACCCTATTGGCTTCTTTTCTAGTATGCATAACTGCTAACTATGAACAGCCTTGCTAATGCTAATTTTCTAATACAATCATCAGCAATTAAATCAAAATAACTATAGTGGCGTTGACTAGTTTTCTGGTATTGGACCCATAAGGAGGAATTACATAATTAATAGACATTATCATTTTACGAAACAGTTTTGTTATTTTTACCACACTTCTTTTTACACTTCTTTTAATATCATTCATCATATTTATTTATTTTTTTATCATTTTTTTTCACTAAATCTAACATCATTAAAAAAAGTATCAATAATACATATACATCTAAAAAAAATATATGATTTTTTTTTTACGAAATTGTTGCAATTCATTATTTTTTTCATAAAAGGATAATTCTTTTTTCTTAACAAGAGTCATGATAATAGCATATTTTTTATAAAAAAATATTATTATATCTTATTATATTTGATTTTAGTGATTTTATGATAATATTTATTTATTTATTTCAAAAAAATCATTAATTTAATTATGATGATAAATTTAAGGATTAAATACAATTGTTGTTTGGCTCCTTGTATCTTTTGGTCGATGCACAAAGCTTGTGAACAAATAGAAGCTGAAATTATAATTTGCACATTCAATATGCTACACATTTATTAGGGCCCATCGTATTTGGTCAGCATAATGATACTTTTATTGGTAAAAGATTGAAGACCACGGTCAAAGAAGTATTCGCTGCTAGCTTGTAAATGCAAGGAAGAGAAATATACAATAATTGAAGGTTGGGCCCACCACCAATTGAAAAGCTACTTGAGCCCCATGGTGAAGCTGCCTACAAAACTTTATTGGGCCAATAGTTCAAAAACGAATTGAAGGAAATCACGTATTGCGTTGACCACGGTCATTGATGTAAAAGTCAATAGTTTGAAGCCATGGGGTGATATGGAGAAGTATAAAATCAAGTTGGGCCCACAATCCAATAAGCTTTGAAATTGGAATGAAAGTATGGAGACGGGAGCCCATTAGCAAATTTGCAAGGTAGAGACGTCACGAAATAAAAATCAGTTATGATTGTATACAATTTTTTTTAATTTTTTTAATATTATTTATTATGTGAACACTCAAATTTTTTTGGAACATTTTGTTTAAAAAAAAAGAAAAAGAAAAGAAGGGGAAATAAAAAAAAATTAAACTTTCACCTATTGATTCATTATCCAACTCATAACCTATTATCCAATTCATGACTCGTTAACTTATAACCTAACTCATTAACTTATATAATAACTCATATGTCATTGAACTTATTCTAAACAGACTCTAACAGTTGTTATCTTAAACAAACTCATTCATAAATTATAACTTATTATTAATCTCATCTTAAATTAATCATGATTCATCTTAAACTAATCATAACTCATCCTAAATAGACTATAATTTATCATTTTAAACAAATCTTTATCACACTTTAACTTAAATACTTGAATCTAATCTTTCCTATAAAAACACATAACTCACTTCAACTTCAGATCACTTACTTTTCAGCCTTGAGTCATGAGGATAAATAGACTGCAACTATCACTCTAGTCATATTTTCTCCCCAGTAGCTTTCCCTGGTCACAATTTCTGCCAACTCCATTCACGTAGCCTATCTCCTCCATCTTCATTATCCATCATCAAGCCTCAATAGCCTTCACACAACCAACCATATAGCACCTCTTCACCCCTGTTTTATACCCACCATTCCAAACCATTAGAAATCTTCACCACCTTCACCAAATACCCTTGCTGCAACCCAAACCTTCATCTTCAACCAACAAGAAACACACCATTAACTACCTCACAAAAACCACCAAGCCACATCACGCACAGCCCCTTTTTCATACCATCTCAACCGTGAAACTCACAGCCACACCAACACCCAACTGAAAACCATTCCAATCCTTCTCCGAACCACTGTGATCCACCAACCAAACGGCCACGCCCCACTGTGTTCCACCATTGAACCCGTGAACCACATCCACCGTCATCATAAACGGGGCATCACCAAGCTGGCAAACTCAGCACTGAGCCGATCTGCAACCATCTTCCCGTCAGCCCCCACTCCGTCCTCGCACGGCACAACCCGTTTGCCGCAGTTCTGACCCAAACCCACAACCGCGCACTGCTCGAATCGTGCCGCCTAGCCGACGAAACCAAACTGGAATAACTAGATCCGGCTAGCCGCACCTGTGCCTCGAACTCAGATCCAACGTCTGCTGTCCACACACTTCCATCCAAGCACCACCGGAGCCACCAAACGGCCACCGTAGCTGTAGATACTTTCATCCCTATTTCGCGTTGCCAGAACAGAGCAGCCAAACCACCACTCCCAATCACACAGCAGCCACACAGTGTCGCACCCCGCCAACTGCTCGACCACAACCCAGTTCGAGACCCAGCCGCTCCTCCACCGTCAACCTCCGAACCGCGTGACCACCACCCAATTCGAGACGACCCACCGTTCCTGCCAGATTGCACCACACAGCCACCGTAGTTCCACGATAGCCCATATCCCCTGCTTGTCTTCCCGTATTCTCCGTTTCTTTCTGTTTCTTTTACTTTTTTTTTTCGCTCTTTTGTTTCCAAACTTTTTTCTGTTACTTTGGGTTATATTTTTGGACTAATTACCTTTATATGGGTCGAAATAAAGGACATTATGAAATTTCGGGGACAAGACATTAAGTTATGGGGCTAGTTTCTTATGTTTTTTTTAAAAGGGTTTTTTTTTCCTTTTTTTAAAATATATAACTTAACTCTACCTATGTGAGCTTTGTTGCAAATATCCACATAGCCGATCCCAAACTCGGATAAAAGAGGAGGGTTGTGTTAGGCAGTCGACAGCCAACGTAAAACTTTATCGAATCTTTATGACATGGATCAACGAAGTAATTGTGCTAATGCTAGGTCGTTGCCCCTAAGCAACGCGCTGTATGGCTCGAATACAGTGTTAAATGAGCAAGGCGCATTGCGTCGCCGCGCTGGGTGTAGTGAAAAATAAGCGGGTTCTCACATTGTCGTGAACGGGTGTGGGTAAAGAAGCTAGTTCAAAAGAGTGAGATGCGTTTTGGAATTTGGAATATAGGCACACTTACAGGTAAATCTATAAAAATAGTTGACACCATGATTAGGAGGAGGATTAATTTTATGTGCCTACAAGAAACTAAGTGGGTTGGAGAAAAGGCAAAGGAGAGTACTCATCGGGTTTTAAGCTTTGGTACACCGGCAAGGTAAAATCTAGAAACGTGGTAGGCATAATAGTAGATAAGAATTGGAAGAATATGGTTGTGGATGTGAGAAGGCTCGGAGATAGGATCATAGCTTTGAAGTTTATTGTGGAACAGGAGACTTTTAATGTTATTAGTGCGTATGCACCCCAAATAGGGCTAGACGAGCACTACAAGATTAAATTTTGGGAGGATTTAGAAGGTTTAGTTTAGGGAATACCTTTAAGAGATAAGATTTTTCTAGGAGGGGACCTAAATGGTCATGAGGGGAGCAAATCTAAGGGGTATGAGGGTTTGCATGGGGGTTATGGTCTAGGAGTAGCTAATGCAGAGGGCAAAGAGATTTTAGATTTTTCGGTAGCGTTTGATTTTACAATAGCTAACACTTGTTTTAGGAAGCGGGAAGAACATCTAATCACATATAGAAGCGGGAGTTCTTGCTCTCAAATTGATTTCTTTTTAATGAGGAAATCTGATAAAAAGCTTTGTATGAACTGCAAAGTCATCCCTGGAGAGAGCTTGACTACCTAACACAGGGTTTTGGTTATGGATGTACGGGTCAATATGAGAGTAAGGAAAAATTGTCGAGACAGAGAGCCAAGGATCAAATGGTGGCAATTAAAGGGAGAAAAACAAATGCTCTTTCAGAGGAGGATTATGGAGAAAGAAATTTGGGAAGTACAAGGGAGTGCTAATGATATATGGGACGATATGGTGAAGGGATTAGAAAGGTAGCAAAAGAGACACTCGGTGAATCAAGAGGCTTCGGACTCAAGGATAAAGAATCTTGGTGGTGGAACACAAGTGTACAAGATAAAGTTAAGGTTAAAAAGAAATGTTATAAAGCTTGGCACGTATGTAAAAATAATAAAAATTGAGAAAAATATAAGGCAGCTAAAAAAGATACTAAGAAGGCGGTAAGCGAGGTGAAAACTAAAGCGTTCAACGAGTTATATCAATCGTTGGGCACCAAAGACGGAGAAAGGAATATATATAGGCTTGCTAAAAGTAGGGAAAAGAAGACAAGAGACTTGGATCAAGTGAAATGTATTAAGGATGAAGAGGGTAAAGTCTTGGTTATGGAACAAGACATTAAGGATCGATGGAATAGTTATTTTCACAAGTTATTTAATGAGGAACATGGGACATTAGGGGACTCGGACATTCTAAACACTAGAGAGGATGACCAAAATAAAAATTTTTATCGTAGAATCAGGGAGTTTGAGGTAAAAGAAGCATTGAAGAGGATGGACAATGAAAAAGCGGTCGGACCGGATAATATACCTATTGAGGTATGGAAGTGCCTAGGAGAGAAAGGTATAAGTTGGATCACAAAGCTGTTTAACGAGATATTGAGATCTAAGAAAATGCCAAACGAATGGAGAAGAAGCACTTTAATCCCTATTTATAAGAATAAGGGAGATATACAAAGCTGTATAAATTACAGAGGAATTAAGCTCATGAGTCATACCATGAAGTTATGGGAAAGAGTAATTGAACAGAGATTAAGACAAGAGACTCATATTTCAGAGAATCAATTTGGTTTTATGCCTGGGAGGTCAACCATGGAAGTAATCTATCTTCTACGAAGATTAACGGAGAGGTATCGGAGGAAGCAAAAAGACCTACACATGATTTTCATTGATCTGGAAAAAGCCTACGATAGGGTACCGAGAGAGGTCTTGTGGAAGGCTTTGGAGAAGAAAGGAGTTCGTATCGCCTATATTCGAGCAATCCAAGATATGTATGATGGGGCTAAAACTAGTGTGAGAACACAGGGTGAGGTTACAGAAGATTTTCCTATAACTATAGGACTGCACCAAGGGTCAGCTTTAAGTCCATATCTTTTTACCTTGGTCTTGGATGTGCTTACTGCGCATATCCAAGAGCCGGTGCCACAATGCATGCTTTTTGCAAATGATATAGTCTTAGTTGGAGAGTCGAGAGAGGAAACAAGTGAGAAGTTAGAGCTAGGGAGACAAACTTTGGAAAAACATGGTCTTCGTCTAAGTAGGAGTAAGACGGAGTATATGGAATGTAAGTTCAGTAAGAGGCGTGTTAATGATAGCTTAGCGGTGAAAGTTGGAGATTATACAATACCACAAGTCACACAATTTAGGTACCTTGGATCTATCATACAAAATGATGGAGAGATAGAGGGAGATGTAAACCATAGGATTCAAGCTGGATGGATGAAATGGAAGAGTGCTTCAGGAGTTATTTGTGATAGAAAAGTGTCTCTCAAGCTTAAGGGTAAATTTTATCGCGCAGCTATAAGGCCTGCGATGTTGTATGGTACTGAATGTTAAAGCCAACAAGAGCATAAGATCAGTGTTGCGGAGATGAGGATGTTGCGTTGGATGTGTGGTCATACAAGACTAGATATGATTAGGAATGAATGCATTAGAGAGAAAGTAGGGGTAGCACCTATTGTGGAAAAGATAGGAGAATCTCGCCTTAGGTGGTTTGGATATGTAACGAGAAGACCCTTAGAAGCCTCTGTAAGAAGAGTAGATCAGGTATATAATAGCCCAATAGCTAGAAGTAGAAGAAGACCAAGAAAGACTATAGGTGAAACGATTAAAAAAGATTTAGATCTGAATAGCATATCTGAAGACTTGGTTTATGATAGGGCACAATGGCGTCGTTTGATCCATGTAGCCGACCCCACCTAGTGGGAAAAGGCTTGGTTGTTGTTGTTGTTGTTTTTAAAATATATAACTTGGTTTATAAAATTTAGTAACAAACTTGATAAATAATGGATGACGTCTCTAGCGTGACATTGAGTTTTATCTATTCAAACCTTAACGAGATTAGTTGAGTCGCGACGATTGTTAATTCAAATTTTCAAAAAATAATAAAAAAATAATTAAGAAGAATAAAACGGGATTAGCTGAGTTATGATAGCTTGTTAATCTTGTAACTTTTATAATCATCTGAGTTGTAACAACTTGATGATTTAAATTATTATTATTATTATTATTATTATTATTATTATTATTATTATTATTATTATTTTGTGTTCAATTTTTTTGAAATAAATCATTAATCGATAAAAGCTCAAAACTTGTTTTTTAAATATTTTCTTTTTCAATAAACTTGATGATCAATGGGTGACGTCTCTAGCGTTACGCCGAGCTTCACCTATTCGAATCTTAACAAGATTCACTGAGTCATGATGACTTGTTAATTCAAATTTTCAAACTTTTAAAATCAAAAATTAATTTTTTTTAATTAAAATCAACCAACCCACAATATTTTCTAAAGAATTACGCGACTTTGATTTCCTCATTATAGCTGAGGATACGTAGGAGCAGAATCTCTATTCTGTCAAGGTAAAAATTAATTTTTCATAATTTTTTTGTCTATTTTCTTTTTTTTACAAAAAAGGTAAAACAAATATTTTCAAGGATTATTAAGAATTTGCACAATTAACTTAAAGTATCGTCTTAGGATGGGTGTATTAGAGGTACTATGATACATAACCAACTTCCAAATTCAATCTGGTTTCAAAGACTATTCTTCTTGGATTTTTTAATTTTTCTTAATAAAAAATAAAATTAGTAGCGACTCCTAAAATTAATTTTTCTTTTAATTTAAGTTGTTATACCTCCGCGATCAATGGTCGTGACATATTATATTTTTTTTATTTTCTCTTACTAAATTTGACACTTTTAAAAAAGATATTAATAATATATGTACCTCTAAAAAAATATATATGATAATATTTTTCTAATTAAAATTGGTGTGTAAACGTTTAACGTATTAATGAGGTGGTGACAATATTTGGAAGGCATGAACCTATAAATAAAGGAGAGTTACGCCGCAGCCCATGGGGCGTATAGCACAGTAGCGGAGAAAAGACATAGAACAAGTAGAGGTGTCAAAATAGGTTCAATCCATTGGGTTAACTTGTCATTTTTTGGCAGGTTGGGTTCAAGATTTCAACTCACATTTATTTTTCAACCCTCATAACTCGCTCCGCATAACCTGCAAGTTAAGCGGGGTGAGGGTGAGTTGGTCCATTGAGTTGAGTTTTTTTTTAATTTTATAAATGAGTCTTTTTATTTGTGTTTGTAGTATTTTTATGGGTATGATACTATTTTTATTTTATTTTTTATTTTTTTAGTCTCTATAAATTATAATTTTTTATTTTTTAAAATTTTTATGAATTTTTTTGTTTTTTATACATTTTTTTTTTTTTTTTTAGGTGAGTTAGGCGGGTTGACCCACCAACTCGCTTACTTTTTCTCATTTTCTTTTTTAGCGGGTCAACCTACCAACTCGGCAACCCATCCTAAAGCAGGGTGGATTGGATTTCTTCCAACTCATTTCTCAAAACGGACTAACTCGCCCCGTCCAATATTTTGGTGAGTTGAAGGCGGCGAGGCGGGTTGGCCCATTTTGCCACATCTAAGAACAAGGAAGTCTTTGAAGTTACGTGCAATGAAGAATATTAGTAAAATAATTTTATTATATTATAATATTATTATATTTTGTTAAATTTTTTATATTAAGGGAATAATAAAATATGGATTGTTTTAATATTATTATGTTAAATTGTTGTTACTCAATTTTAAGATTTAATATTTAGTGATTTTATTTTTCTATTAGATTATATGAACAAATTTTTGGATGAGTTTAATCATGTTTTTATCATATTTTATAATTTATTTGTGTTATTTGAGTGATGATAGTAATTATTGAATATCAATTGTGATTTCTTATTAGAGATACAATTGATGATATTAATTAAGGAAATTGAATCATACACTTGATTATTATTTTGAATGCTTCGTTGATATATCTTTCGTGAGTACATACTTTACTGCTAGATGTTCATGAGATAAATTATGTGGAATTTTAATAATTTGACATAGTTAGTTTTAAAATTAATCTTGATGAATTCTGAACTTTAGTCATCTTGCATCTAGTTGAAACCCAATTTGTTTACTTGTTTCCATTTAATTTGCTACTCATTTTAATTATTTGTTTTATTTTATCTCTACATTTTTTTCATAATTTTTGCGACTAGATTAGGAAGAATTTTTTAGTACTTAAAATTTAAGTCTAAGTCTCTATGTGGGATCAACCTCGTACTTACTCAATTGTACAAACGTATGACTTGTGCACTTGTGAGTATTTAAAGGCTTGATAAAAAGTCACAAGTCAATATATATATATATATATATATATATATATCTAATTTTAATCATTCATATAAGATTCAATTATCAAGATTTACTCATATCACCTTTTACAATAAACATTTCTCTCACTAGATACAATCCTCATATATATATATATATAGGGCATATTTAGTAAAATGAGTTTTTATTGTGAAAATGTGAGAATAGTAAATCTTGACCATACAACCATACGTAGATGATCAAGATTAAAAGTTACTTAAAGGTTATGTGACCACTTAAAAAAGTCGCATGTATTTATATTCTAATCTTGACCATTCATGTAAGATTCAATGGTCAAGATTCACTCTTCTCACCTCTTACAATAAACACTCATCTCACCAAATATGTTATATATATATATAATGTCGATATTAGGTAAGAGCACTATGTTATTATGAGAAATGAGAAGACTCAACACCAATCATCAGATAAAAATTAATGGCTTAGATTAGAAGCTCAATAAAAAAGTCACCTGAGGTCATTTCTGAAAAAACCTCTTTCTTCCTCTTCCTCTTGCTACACTCTCCCTCCAATTTTTCATTTTCTCCTCCCAAAAACTATCAACCCTTCGTCCTAATATTTTCCTCCCAAACCAATACGGTCGACCAGCCAAAGGAAGTTTGCCTTATTTTCTCTTTTCTTTGATTTGCATTTGTGCCACCATATCCACAGCTTGCCAATACGTATTGGGGAGGGAATCAATAGATGAAGTCCTGTACGCTTTCCAAAGACTTCTAAATTATGGTTTTTGTTACAGGAAGGGTTAAACGCCAGAAAACTATAAAATGGACAAAAAGAGATATTAAAGGAAATCAAAAAAAGTTTTGGCTTTGGATGCCTTGTATCCGTTGGCCACATCTAGGCCTTTATTAGCCACAGTTTAATGGCCAAATGGGCCATGGCCATTTACTAATGTTGAATAGCTTCGCTTTTAAGGTTGTAGCCGTTTGGCCGTTACCTCAATTGGCAAGCATTTTCTTTATGCTTTGAGAAACTTGGTTTTTTATGAAAGTATTCCCACACGAAGAATCTTGAAAACAATCTGTCATTAATTCACTTTCCATTTTTGTTATGCCTACGGTTAAGAAGCTTTCTAATTCTTTTGGGAGGGGAAAACGAAAAGTTGGAGGGAGAGTGTAACAAGAGGAAGAAAAAGAAAGAGGTTTTTCTAAAAATAATCTCCCTTGACTTTTTTAATAAGTTTTTAATCTAAACTATTAATTTTAATGATCCGATAATTAGTATTAAGTCCTCTCATCTCTTACAATAACATAATAATCTCATCTAATATGAATATATATATATATATATATATATATATATATATATATATATATTATATATATATATACTATGTTATTGTAAGAGTGCTATATATATAAGTGAGTATGGTGTATTCAATATATACAAAATAGAGTTCACAGAAAATATAAACTTACTTGTAATTTTAAAGCCCTATCATTATTTCTCCGTTCTTAGAAGAAAAGAAAAGAAAAAAATAGCGAATTGATACGGGCATAATCCACCAAATATGTTCATTATATTATTTCCTTACTTGAATTTCTTTTACTCGATCATGGCCATCATTATTTTTATTATACATAGATTGTTCAATACATGCAAGTATATTCAAATTAAAAATAAAAAATAAAAATTCAAGCACATTATCCTAAGTGTATAGTAAATAAGACATGCAATGAATATGAGCTCAATATCATTATCATTTTACAAAAGAGTTTTAATCATTTACTTTGTGGCGCTAATATTATTCTAGCGCTCGTAGAAAACTTTATTTTATTAAGTATTTACTTTTGATATTATCAAATCACGAATTGTAGTTTAATTGGTAAAGTAAGTTTTTTGTGAGTGAACTTTAGTTGTAGTTTATGGGTTCGAAACCACTAAATGCATCTTGTAACTAGGTGTGTGATCAGTTTCTCACTCAAAAAAGTGTAGGGACGCCTCATGATTTAAATTTTTTTTTAAGAAAACATAAGATTTTCACGGTTTTAGAAGGATGATATTAGTGAAGTACACTACTTAAATTATTGAGTTATTGCTAGTTAAATATGAAATTAATTTTTTTAATGGGATATATGACTTTTGGAGAATCCATGTCTTGTTAATGTTGTAGGTGCACCTAGTTATGCATATATTATTATGTTTATTTGGGAGGTAATGAGTTACTCTTTATGTATAGTTGCATGTATGAGGCAAAGAGGTGTTAATGATTTATAACCACCCTACATGTATTATTTGAGAGGTAAAGAGCAAATCGTTAGGTTTAGTTACCTGTGTGAGGTAAAGAGCTGTCAATGAGGTGTAGCCTCTAAACAAAGATCTTATAGTAGGATAAAGAAACAATTAACCATCAGGTGGAGTCACCCCTAAGCCCTTAAGTGTATTTAAGTGAAGGATATGCCCCCATTCAATTTTAAAAATTTTCTATATTCACATAGTAGCAATTTATCATTTTAGTCCTCATTAATTGTCTTTCAAACTTTGCCCCAGTTGTGTGAATGAACGAGTGAATTTAATTATACGTAAGAGAGATATAGTCCTTGTCTTTGCTCCCACTACCCAACATTTCTAGGTTTGTCACTCATGGATGGTCACTCTTAGTAAAAAATGGCTGTCAGCGAGGTGGAACTTCCTCAAATTTTAGTTCTCTCATATGTGACCCTTTGTAATTATGTTTATAATCTTGATTGCTCATTTATTAAAGGATGTTAATATAAGAGTTGCATTATTTATATTTACTAAATGTATGTGTATATGTTCTCAAGACTTATATGTTTAATAATTTCTTGAGTTTAGCATTTATTGCTCACTGTTCAGACATCTTCATCGTGCAACATCTTGTTTCATTTCCATTTTAATGTATTTATTACACCTTCATTGAGTATATATGACTCACAACTTTCCTTGTTGATTTAATTTTTCAGATTAGTAGCCTACAGAGTAGCACATTATGGACCTTCATTCCTCCATAGTTCTTTTCACACAACAACCAAGCATGGCTTAGTAGTAAGTGGAGTGTGTGCATTTTAATGTACCCGGTTCAATTCTTGGCTTTGGGTTTTCAATAATAAATTTTTCATTTTTTTTCATATAAAAAACTTAGCAATAGTTTTTGTCATTATATATTTCATACAATAAAATATTTATTTCAATAATAAAATTTTCATTTTTTTTCATATAAAAAACTTAGTGACAGAACACTAAATATTTTTTATTTTTCGTTGCTAAATATTTCATACAATAAAACAATTTTTTTATGAGAAATAAAGTGATTTTTTTAAAAATAAAGTGATTTAGCGATAGAATTTGTCACAAATACTTTAGTGACGGACTAATGTGGTTGCTAAATTCCATCGTTAAATCCAACAGATGGATTCCATGACAGTTTCCGCTGTTAGTAGTCACAGATTTTTTCCTCACTATTTGCATCATTTTTAGTAGTGATGTTAAACTTTCTACCTGTAAGTGTCACTTGATCATTGTGTTTGGACTTCAGTTGTTGTCTTTCAATTGTTGTTTTTTTGGAAATTTATGTTTTATGCCTATTTATATGTTAAATTTGAGTGTGGTGTAGTGGATTTCTACCATGTGTATTCAGCCATGTCTATATTTTAACGGATAATGCCAAATTTTCATTAGCTCCTAACTTGCTAAGTAATCTACTTATTATGCTTGTATTTGAAGTCCATTACTAATAGGCTTGCTAGTTTCTAGGCCTGGTTTGGAGTTTGCATGATGACATTTTAGGATATCTGCATTGAGTGCCATTTAGTGTAGACGTTTCTTTGTTTAAAAGAGTGAAGTATATTTTGAGGACCTCAACTTTTATTCTCCAATTAATTCAGGATCTTATTTTTTTTCTAATCAAGAATTTTAAATAATTTTCAAACACCGAAAAAAGCTTATATATAACAACAATAATCAAACTTTTTTTTTACTAGGTAGGGTCGATTACATGGATCAAACAACGTCATTGTGTCTTATCATAAATCAAGTCTTCAGAAATATCATTTTAATTTAAATTTTTTTAATCATTTTACTTATTATCTTTTTTAGTCTCCCTGTATCTCTAACTATTGAACTATTTTGTACCAGATTTATTTTTCTTATAAAGACTTCTAAAAAAGCTTATATGACAAATTAAAATTACATCACTGATAGAAGCTTATATGACAAATTAAAATTACATCACTGATGTGTACATATTTTTAATTACATGTTATCAAGTGTTTTGGTGCTAAAACTAGATTTTTTCCTCCATAATCATCTCTTTTAATTTAATCAATAAAAGGAATATCAAAGAAAATCCTTAGTGAAAGGAATAGAAAGAGATAAAAAAAAAAGATAAAAGAATATTCTAAATCTGGAACTTCAAGTCTTGAAAAGAATATGAAAAAGCTATCAGTACAATGAGTAAATCTTTATACAAACCTTTTTTAATCTTGCTTTTGTACTCTTTTCTTGTTTTTTGTTTTACATGTCGTTTTTGCTGCTTTTGCCTTTTCTGATTTTCTTTTTACTTGTTCTTTATGCTTTTTTTTTTTACCTATATGTTTTTTTATAATCCATTGAAAACACAGATCAATGGATTAAAGTAGCTCTATTCACTGCGTCTTTTCACTTGGTGTTTAACTTTTACACAATTCTACGATAATAGAGACACATATACAAAACTAATATTGATAAAATGCACTTTATGTATTTGATAATATGGTAGTGTTATGGTACTCTTAGTTTTTGTTATACTACTACTATTATTATTATTATTATTATTATTATTATTATTATTATTATTATTATTATTATTATTAATTTAGGGATAGTTTTAGTGGTTGAATATTTGAGTTTGTATTTTCCAGAATTCATATTCACCCATTTTTCTAGATCTTTGGCATGCAGAGTGGGCGTAATATTGTCGGATGCTTTTGATTAAATAAATTGGTTTTCAACTAAAAAAAAGAAAAGTGACAAAAATAATTGGCATTTGAATATTTTTGGTGAAACGAATTTTTTTTTTTTTTACGGAAAAGAGATGCTGCAAATTTATTCAACAAGGACAAAGTGTGTCTAGCAAAGCTAAATTACAAATAATTGGTAAAATGATTTAAATTTTATTCAAATTATAAAATTACTGAAAATACTATAAGTTTTATTTGAATTGAAAAAAATATTTATTAATATTTAAAAAACATTAGCACTCATAAGTCTAGTTGGCATTTTTTGACGTCATCTAGACGCCAAAAATTTTAATCATCTTAAGATTCTTGATTGGTGTTGCATATATTAGCAAGTGTATTAAATTGACAAAAGTAATAAAGAGTGAGTAAAGTATCGTTCTCACGAAAATTATGTTATCAATTACTAAATTCATCAAATCAACACTATTCAAGCTATCAAAAAGAGAGTTATTACAAATTCAATTAAAAAGAAATACAAAAATAATAAACAATAAATCAAAGGAGTGAAAACAATGATGTTAAAGAGTTAGGGTTCAGATTTCACTTGAACTCTTTAGATACACATTCAAAAATTGGTTTAGCTATGTTCTATTTCAATGATTTATGGTCAATTCTCAAAATTAATTAATGCCCAATCTCTTGATATATTAATCCTCTAAGTTGTTTGGAATTAACTAATCTCTTAGTCTAACCCCAAATAGAAAGACATTATCAAGAATAATGGAATTAAAAGAAAGACCAAATAACTCACAACGTCTATTCCTAGCGATTACAGAAATTATTGTGTTTATTACAAGTTCTAGGTTCATGCAATTTTTTTCAAATCATACATAAACCCAAAAGATCATTCTCAAATTGATCAAGTTTAGAAAAACATTAAGAATAGAGATAAACACTTAAATCATGAAATAGAAGCATAAATTAAACTCATAAAAGAAATTATATCATCCAAGAACAAGATCCATCATTCCCCTAACAAAGGAAAATTAGTTACACATAGAAAAAGAAGAACACAAAGGGAAGAATATGATAAACTCCATTGTAGAAAGGTAGAAAGGTTGAAGAAAATTCCTAATCTTCAAGCCTAATTGCGCCCACACCACATTAGAGTTTGTACCTCTTGACGGCTGCTGCGTTCTGTCCAAGTATATAAAAGTATAAAAAGTGTAAAAGTCTGAAGAGTGTCTTCAATTTGGTAAAACTTTCTTTTTTATAAGAAATTCACGCTGCTGTTACGCGTCCAGCGCTCAGACACTCATTCTCCAGTGCTTAAGTGCTCAGTCACTTAAGTCACGGTGTGGTATTCGCAACCAACGCTCAAGTGCTCACTATCCAGCGCTCAACGCGCGCTCGGGTGGTGGGATTCCAGCGCTTAGGCACTTAACGAGCTCTTGACTTGATTTTTCAGCTTTTCTTCATCATTCAAGTGTCCAGTCTTTTTCATATGCAAATGCCTAACAAAAACACATAAAAACACACAATTAAAACATAATTTAAAATAACTAAAAACAAAAGAAACTTGAGAATAAACTCAATCAAAAAGAATAAAAGAGAATGAAAACTCAAGATTTTGAACCGTAAAAATATGAATTTTTTACAGGTTCATCACTCTCCCAAACTTAAGTTTTTGCTTGTCCTCAAGTAAAAAGGAAAACAAAAAGACTAAACAAATAACAGCTCAAAACACACAACCAGAACGTGGTAACACCAGGTAGTGAATATCATGCATATCCTCAAAAATTGCTTCACAATCAAATTTCAAAATGTCACACATAAACAATCCAATTATCACATCGTCTCTCACATGCAACTCTTATGCACAAATGATTTCCCAAAAACATGAATGAAAGACCAAATCTCTTCATAAAATATAAGCTCAGATAGGTTCATAAAACTGCAAGTGCACATCAAACCCACATCCATAGGGTTGTTCTTCATCTCTCTCTCTACTAATGCAAACAATACATAACCAAAGATCAAAAGAGACTTTATAAGCTTGTAATGTAAGGCCAATGATATGAGTTAAAAAAGTAATCGTAGGAAAAAGAAAACAAAAATTGAGATATAAAATCATGTAAATTTCAAAATTCAAGCCTCAAAATGTAAGACAAATGCAAAACGGAGCAAAAGAATCAACACAACATTCACTTTTTTTTCTTTTTTTCTTTTTTTTCTTTTCAATAATTTTCACCCCCAAACTTGTTTCTTTGCAAAACTTTAGGTGGACTCCTTTTTTTTTTCAATTCCTTTTTCTTTGAATTTTTTAGCTTCACTAAACTTCATACACAAAAATAACAAAGACTTGAATAATAAAATAATACAAGATATGCATTCAACAAATGTTATATAAGAAAAGAACTTTTTTTATGGGTATGGGAAAGGAAAATGTGGGTAAAAAAAAAGAAATAGAGGCCAAACAATAACAAGACTGTAAAAGGGACTTAAGGATATACTATGTCACAGGTTGGCTTGAAAGGCTCAAACAGTCCAAAGAAGACCCTAATCATTTCCTTGATCATATATTGCCTAAGATTTCGCCTCAAGAGAGAATCAAACAATTTCTAGATGCAAATCATCCACACACAAACAATCCCATAAACTTTCTCTAAGTTTGACATGCATGCATAATCCAAGGTCTATCAATCACAAAGATGGGAAATACATCCATACATAATTGAAACAATAGAGATAAATGTAACTCATAAATTCTCATTTGTTATCCCAAGAAGTCAGATCAATCCACAATTCAAGCAATCATTGGATATTCAATTCAACACACTGACATGCACAAAAACAACACAAAGACTCAAAACACAAAATAGGTGATGATGACAAAACCAAAACTAATTAAAACAATTAATTAAATGAAATAAATGCAAGAAAGGAAATGAAAAACTCTTTTTGGGTGGCCGACAACTATACACATTCTCCTACAAAGGCTCCGAACTCAGGGAGGCACCTAAGCCGACTCAACATTACCTTCAAAACAAAGATAAATGTTAGTCAACAAAATAAGAAAATAAGAAAATAAAAACAAAAATAAAATAAAAACAAAAGAGAAAAGGAGAGAAAATTTTGGGTTGCCTCCCAAAAAATGCTTGTTTAACGTCATTAGCTCGACGTTGCCTTTTCTCAATTAATCATGGTGGCTTAAAGCAAGAGAAGTAGAATGACATTGTTCTCTTATCAGCTCTTTGCCTCCACACTCTATCACTGCCTTTTGAATCCTCACAAGTGTTAGGAACTTGACTTGAAACAGTATGTTCATGAAAAATGGGAGGACCTTTCTCTGTACCAGCAATCTCAGAGGTAGAAGGAACTTTCTCCTTTTCATCAACAATCTTGGATATGGGAGAATCAACATTAATGGACAAAGAAGAGTTCTTACCATCAAACCTCTTTTGAAATGTACCTTGAATGCAACTAACAGGGGCATAAAGATCTGATGTTAAGGTAGACTTATTAAAAATATTTATAGTAACTTGATCTTCACTTACCCTCAAAATAAGCTCTCCTCTAGGGACATCAATCAACGCTCTTGATGTTGCTAGGGATAGTCTCCCTAGAATTAACGGGATATCAGCATCCTAGTCTATATCTAAGACTACAAAGTCAACTGAAAAAATAAATTTATCAACTTTCATTAGCAAATCTTCCACAATACCGTACGGATGCCTGACTGATCGATCTGCTAATTGAAGAGAAACCATTGTAAGCTTAACTTTATCAATTCCCAACTTATGTAAGATAGACAATGACATCAAATTAATGCTAACACCTAGATCACATAAGGCCTTTTCAATGCTCAACTTCCCAATTGTACAATGGATATTAAAACTTCCTAGATCCCTTAACTTTTGTGGAAGCTTCCTCTGGATAATGACACTACACTCCTTAGTAAGTGCTACAGTCTCATCTTCTTCCAACTTTATCTTCTTTGATAGCAAGTCCTTCATGAATTTTGCATAGGAGGGCATTTGCTCTAATGATTCAGCAAAAAAGATGTTTATCTGCAGCTTCTTAAAGACTTCTAAGAACTTGGAAAATTATTTTTCTTGAATCTCCTTCCTAAACCTTTGAGGATATGGAAGTTTAGCATATAATGAAGGATCAACTATTTTCTGTTCATGCTCCTTCTTCTTCCTCTGCTAATTTGGGTGTTCCTCTTTAACTCCTTCACTACAGCATTCTTTAGTTGAAACATCTGCAACAGGATCATCAATTTTTTCAACTTTTGATGAATCAGATGCTTCTTTAACTTGCCCTTCAAAAGTTTTACCACTTTTTAGTGTAATTGCATGACATTGCTCCTTTGGATTAGCAACAGTATCACTCTGGAAGGTACTTGGAGGTCTCTCTCGAAGCTGTTTCACTATCTGTCCCACTTGATTCTCTAAATTTTTAATAACAACTCCTTGATTCTGAAAATTTACTTTTGTTTCCTCCATAAAAGTAGAAGTCTATTGCACAAAAGTAGATTCTGTACAGAGAGTTTCTCAAGTGCAATCTCAAGAGGAGACTTCTTCTCTGGTTGAGGATTCAATGGCACTGTTTGATTACTTCAAGAAAAATTGAGATGATTCCTCCACCCTGGATTATATGTATTTGAAAATGGAATACTATGAGGTCTGGAAGAATTACCTATATAATTTATCTGCTCATGAGAACTGAAACCAGAATTGCTTGCCTCACATCCACCATTAGCATGATTACCTCCACAGAAATCATAAATCAACACTTGGTGGTTCACAGAATTTACCTGCATACTCTCAACTCGCTTGGTCAGGTTGACCAACTACTGAGAAATACTTTTGTTTTGAGCAAGTAAGGCATCAAAAGTACCAAGCTCTATTACTCCTTGTCTGACTACTGCTCTCCCACTAGGTAACTGATATTCATTGGTTGCCATGGTCTCAAATAGTTCTTGAACTTCTTCAGGAGTTTTGGTATTCAGAGATCCACCTACAAATGCATCCACCATAGCCCTGGTAGGATGATTTAAACCATTATAGAAAATTTGCACCTGCTGCCAAACCTCAAATGCATGGTGTTGACATCTCCTTAATAGCTCCTTAAATCTCTCCCAAGATTCATATAATGACTCCCCTTGATTTTGAGTGAAACAAGCTATTTCACCCTTCATCTTCACAAACACTGATGGAGGAAAGTATCGAGTCAAAAATTTACTAACCAGATCCTCCCAAGTAGAGATGCTCCCTTGTGGCTGGGCTTGTAGCCAGCGCTTTGCTTTGTCTTTAAGAGAAAATGAAAATAGTCGTAATCTAATGGCATCATCAGGAACGTCATTATACTTAATAGTATCGCAGAGCTGCAAGAAATTTACAATGTGCAAGTTTGGATCTTCTGCATGACCTCCCCCAAACTGATTGTGCTGCACCAGCTGTAAAAGTGTTGGTTTAATCTCAAAATTATTGGCCTGAATAGTAGGGCGCACAATACTAGTAGAAACATTCTCAGCAGATGGAGTAGCATAGTCAGCCAATGTGCATCTTCGCTCTGCAGTTACAACTACTTCTGCCATCTTTTCGTTTACTTCTTCAAGTTTCTTCCTTTCCTTAGCTGCTTTTCTGTTTACTCTAACTATTCTCTCTATCTCTGAATCAAAAAGTAATTCTTCTGACTATAGAAAATCTTACATAAACAAACAAACAAACAAACAAACCAGAGTGAAGTAAAGAAAAGAAATAAAAAATAAAAAATAAATGACTAATAAAAATAAACAAAGAAAACAAAAAAAAAAAAAAAAAGAAAAAGAAAATTAAATGAAGAAAAATGAAATTAAATAATAAAAATAATTATCTATAAATAAAAGAAAATGTAAAGAAAAATTAAAAATAAACAATTAAAAATAAAATTAAACAAAGAAAAAAAGCTTAAATTATAATCTTTTCAACTATTATTTAATATTAATAACAATAATCCCCGGCAACGGCGCTAAAAATTTGTTGCGGATATTGGCAAGTGCACCAAATCGACAAAAGTAATAAAGAGTGAGTAAAATATTGTTCCCACAATGATTATGTTATCAATTACTAAATTCGTTAAATCAACACTATTCAAGTTATAGAAAAGAGAGTTGTTGCAAATTCAATTAAAAAGAAATATAAAAATAGCAAATAATAAATCAAAGGAGTGAAAACAATGATGTTAAAGAGTTAGAGTTCAAATTTCACTTGAACTCTTTAGATGCACATTCAAAAATTGGTTTAGCTATGTTCTATTTTAATGATTTATGGTCAATTTTTAAAATTAATTAATACATAATCCTTTGGTATATTAATCATCTTAAGCTGTTTGAAATTAACTAATCTCTTAGTCTAATCCTAAATAGAAAAGCATTATCAAGAACGAGGGAATTAAAAGAAAGACCACATAACTCACAACGTCTATTCCTAGTAATTACAGAAATTATAGTGTGTATCACAAGTTCTAGGTTCATGTAAATTTTTTCAAATCATACATAAACCCAAAAGATCATTCTCAAATTGGTCAAGTTTAGAAAAACATTAAGAATAGAGATAAACACTTAAATCATGAAATAGAAGTATAAATTAAACCCATAAAAGAAGTTACATCATCCAAGAATAAGATCCATCATCCCCATAACAAAGGAAAATTAGTTACACATGAAAAAAAAAGAACACAAAGGGAAGAATATGACAAACTCCATTGTACAAATGTGAAAATGTTGAAGAAAATTCTTAATCTTCAAGCCTAATTGCACCTACACCACATTAGGATTTGTGCCTCTTGACGGCTGCTGCATTCTGTCCAAGTGTATAAGAGTATAAAAAGTGTAAAAGTCTGAAGAGTGTCTTCAATTTGGCAAAACTTTCTTTTTTATAAGAAATTCACGCTGCTGTTACGCGTCCAGCGCTCAGGCGCTCATTCTCCACTGCTCAGGCGCTCAGTCACTTAAGTCACAGTGTGGTATTCGCAACCAACACTCAAGCGCTCACTGTCTAGCACTTAGGCGCTCAATGTGCACTCAGGCGGTGGGATTCCAGTGCTTAGGTGCTCAACGAGTTCTTAACTTGATTTTTCAACTTTTCTTTATCATTCAAGTGTCAAGTCTTTTCCATATGCAAACACCTAACAAAAACACTTAATTAAAACATAATTTAAAATAACTAAAAACAAAAGAAACTTGAGAACAAACTCAATCAAAAAGAATAAAAGAGAATAAAAATCCAAGACTTTGAACCGTAAAAATATGAATTTTTTGCAGGTTCATCAATTGGAACATTTAAAAATTAATACCTCTAAATCAACTTGTACCTAAAGTTGTGGTCCTTGCACTATATTTTTCTCTTGTCTAGAGTGTTCAACAATTTTTATTTTTGTCATAAAAAATAAATATGTTATTGCCTAAGAGAGTTTAATGTGCATTTTTTAGTAAGTTGAAGTTAAATAAATGGTGATTTTTGTGTAAGATGTGGTGAATAAGGGAAAAATAAATAATGACATATGTATAAGTAGTAGTGATGAATAACTTGAATTTAAATCACCATATAATAAACTCAAATCACCATTTGATGACACCAATCATAGGTTACTATATCATAAATTAATACACATGAAAATTAATAAATGGTGATTTCTGTATAAGTAATAGTAATGAATAAGTTGAACTTAAATCATCACATAATAAACTTAAATCATGACCCTTTTTTTTTACCAAAAAAGTGTAGTTTGAAATTGATATTTCCCTATCACTTCATTGCCCCGGTGTAGGCAAATTTACTCATTTTGCTTGTCCTAACTTTTACTTAGGCTGGCCTTTTCAGATTTTTGACCTAATAGGCCCTTTTCTTCTTCATTTTTTCTTCATTTTTTTCCTTTCTTTTTCTTCTTCTTTCATGAACATTAGTTTGGAAAAGATGAATATTTTGCCTCAAATCAAAGTTTAAGAAAATAAAAGTAATCGGTCATTAATTAGAATGAATTTTTTAAGTCTTGTAACATGGCTAAAGTTAGTGGCTATGAACAGAAAAATATAACAGACTCAAACAAGTGTTTAAAGGTTAAAAGGGATCAAGGATCATTAACTTTCTATGCATAAAAATATATCATTTCAATCACACTTGCATTTCCAAAAAACAACAATCCTTATTCTATTATGAACTTGAAATTCATGTGAAGTATTTTTCTCATCCTTTTCCTTTTCTTTGCCTTGGCACTAACGAAATATCAGGGTTATGTCCTTCCTCAATTGAATCTATCAGACATCCTTCAATCTCCCTTGACATTCATGAATGCTGTCAAAGGATACTTACTAAGATCAGTACTACTAGACCATTTCCATTTACATACATACATACCTATATCGAAACACCACCTCATCACTCATAACTCTTAAGTGAATCCTATGCAACACTATGTTGCTGAAGTGTTAGATACTCACCTGTGGCAAACCATTACTCTTGATTACACTAAGGTTCTCATAGCTTTTCTATAGACTCAACTCATCCTAGTAAAAGAGTCTATCTTAGCTAATGTCTGATTCAACCTTGCTTAATGAAATATATGAGCATTTCACTATAACTTTGCTTACTTAATGAATTTGACAAGCTTACAAGTCAACATTCATCCTATTGTGTATTCCACAATACACAAGGTCCCATTTAATTAGAGACTTAGTACATAACATCCCCTCTTCGGAACTAAAATACACAACCTTGTCCTCACTCAAGTGAATCTAACTCAAAGTGGTTCTTACTTATAACTTTTTGTTGCTTAAGGTTCTAGGTACCTTCCAAAAGTAATCTATTACTCTTGGATATCCTAAGGTTCATACCTTCCTTATTCTTACTAGAGTGAACCCTACAATCCATCCTAGTATACTTGTCTCCATTGCACCATCTCATCACATTTTGAGCAATATTTAATGCAACACTAGGCTGCCTAAGGTGCTATGTCCTTACCTAGGGCATTCTTTTACTTTTGAATGCTCAAAGACCTTATACTTTCTCTTTACTTACTAGGCAATAATTCCTCTCTTGAACTATCCCTATTTGTGTCCTCGAACACTTTAGGAAATATATATTAATGATCCTATCTAATCTATAGCTTCAAAACATCATCAATGACATTTTTAGCCATTCTAGGCCTCACACTGCAGCACTAACTCGGGCACGCCGCAGCGCCCAAGTCACGGGTTTTAGTACTGGTGCAGCATCTCCTTCATGCCACAGCACAACATTCTTCACGCTGCAGCACGTGCTACAAAATTGGCCTTACGTTGCTGCGTAACTTCCTCATGCCACGACATTCAAGCCGTTCATCAACACGCAGAAAAACACATTGGCTTTATCCCCTATCTTGACAAGACTGGAGCATTGAGCGACATCTCTCACGCCGCGGCGCGCATGGCAAAATCCAGGTTCTGCATGATTCTGCAGAACCGTAGTATTGTTCCATGGTCCAAAACTCACTTCCAATCATCTAAAATTAGTTTCTTAATGATTTCTAACTCTCATCCATGCCCTTAAACTTGTTGTAACTCAATTACAACCTATAGATTCTCTTAGGCAAAGATCTAGGTCCAAAACTACAGAACTCCAACCATTGTCCAATTCTTAAATCTATGGATCCTAATGGTTGATCTTAAGCCATAAATGGCCATCTTAGGTTTACTAAGCTTAAACTATCCTAACCTAGTCCATGGAATCAAGAACTAAGTCAAGAACATGGATTTGGCTCTCCAAACTCCTATTTCCATTCAAAACCCCAAACATCATTCATAAGAATCAAAAAGGAGGTTGATGAATAGAAACCCCTTACCTTTTGATTGGATGATCAATCTTTAAGCTTCATGCTTTGATCTTGATATTTCCTTGGTCTTCCTTTCCTTCTTCCCCTTCTTCCTCTCCCTTTCTCCCATTTTCTCTTCTCTGTTTCTCTATTTCTCTTCTCTACTGAGAGAAAGGAAAGAAATAGGGAATAAGAAACCAACTTGAGCTCCTGTGTTAAAACTTATATCTGCTAAGGACACTCGAATTATGCTAATTCAAGTTTTCTAACTTCCAATAACTTTAGAATAAATCATGAGATTCATCTAAATTATTGTTTTACCTATATTTTTTTTTCATATCTACTGGTAGTAAATCCGGCATTAAAAGCACAACCAGTATGCCTAAAAATGTCAAACTAACTCAGATTCTCTTGAAACCTTAACTACACCTTGTTTCACTTATTTTTGACTTAGAAACAAATCATTTATGTTTATTTCCATTCACTTAGCAACTTATGCTATTATCTGAATCATTTTAAACTACTTTTCAACTTCTGTGTTACAACTAAGTACCTAAACGAACTCAGTTTGTCACAAAACTTCACTGACATGTTAAGCAAGTCATATGCTACCTTTTGTAACCATATACAAGTCTAACATATTACTAAGGGTATTACACATAATAGCATAAGTTCGAATTGACTTTATAGATTCTTTGGGTTTTATTCTCCGATGGATATTACTACTATAATATAGGCACTGTCGAATGATGATTGTAAAATGAACTGAGCCTTATAGTTTCTACATTTCTACGTTAAAATGTCTACTGTGGTTCTGATATTTAGAGTTGAATTCTTTCATATTGACCTAAAATCCATTAGTTTTCTAATTGAAGACTTCTTTTCATTCTATGATTCACTTTCTGAACTTAAACATTTTTAACCTGCAAAAAGAACTTGGAGCTTCAAACTGTAGTTCACATAAATGATATACACCCACGTCATGGCAAATGAATTCTGTTAGAAAATAAAGGGACATTCAAAGAGGAAAGTAAAAACAAAAAATGTTTGCGTAGATGGCACATATGATCAACATTCGTTAATTTTCTCATTAGCGGTTATTACTTGCATTTTACTCTCTAACAACTGGGATTTCTTAGCATAACTAGATATGTGTTGATAGTGAGATTTGAATTTGTTTTCTATTTTATAGTTACTAGCTTTATGCCCGTGTGATGCACGGGATAATAATAATAATAAATAGTATTAAAATTATTATTTGAAGATAATATTAGTCCAGCCAAAAAAGTACAATAAGACATTTAATACAATAGTTTATTTAACAGTATAATATGCTATATATTGAACAACATACCAATTATATATTAAGATAGCTATTGAAAAAATAAAGGATTTAAGTAAAAGCTTACAATTGAATAATAATTTGGGATCTCAAACATGCCAATGGCTCTGTCTGATTGTATTGGAGGTTGATTGATATATGGCTTACTGCTTTTTTATTTTGAACTGTATAACTAGAACCTAAAATGAAAAGGAATTTAAAGGCTGATTGATATATGGCTTAGTTACTGTTAAGGAAAAAACCATCTAGGTTGCATATTTTCTCAAGAAATTAATAGTTGATTTATAGTATTCATTTTTTCCCCTTTCTTATTTGATTATTGTTGCTGTTACTATTTCAGTATGTCTTTTAACTATATAATATATTGCTAAAAGGTTGATGTTTGTTACATGAATTAACCTGTTGCACTCGGAGATGGAATTATGCTTCGCAACTGGGTAGCATGCATCCATATTGGAGAACACTGCTTTCAAGCAACGCTTAGAAAATTTAGCACAAGAGCAGCTTATCAAATATTGTAAGTTTCAAGTAATTTGGAAGTCTTTTGTTCCTTAGAAATGTCAATCTGGATACTGTGCATTTCAAGGGAGTTACATTATGAGCACGTACCCCTTTTAGGGAAATCCATGTGAAGATATATTGCATTTTATTTATGTATTAATATCTTAATAGAAAAGAAACACATAATGTTTATCTAAGTTTGATGTGTGTTATGCAGTGTGAAATTCAGTGGAGCAAGAAGTACTGGAAAGAGAGATTGGAAGATTTCGTGCATTGTATCAGCAGCAACAGCAGCTGCCACAACTTCCATCTGCTAACCATCGACGCACAAATAGCAGAGACCTTGAATCCCACTTCGCAAAGCTTTCTTTAAAACACAAAGATGTTACCAAGTGGCCTCAATACTCAAGAGCGGGGTGAATTGAGTATGAAAACTAAGTTCGCAAATCTTTCGCAAATCGTTTGATAAACAATTTTCGTTGAAGCTAATTGATGATTAGAGATGATTAGATATAAAAGATAAACACTTTCACTTATAAATGCAATAGCCAAAGGTACCAATATTCAAGCAAATCAATAAAACAACACTTAATATAAAGAGAAGGGTTTAGAGAAAACAAACACAATGATTTATCCTGGTTCGATTACCAATCCATTTGTGATCTACGTCCAGTCCCCAAGCAACAACTTGAGATTTTCCACTATATCTTCAAGCTTCAATGGGTGCTTGACAACCACTACAACCTTGAGCACTCAACACTTTGGGATATCTCACCCTTGGAGCTTGAGTCTCTTCAACTAAGGGATACCTCACCCTTTACACTTTGGAGGGATGCCTCACCCTCTGTACAAATCAATAATGATAGATTGAATGAAGCTCTCACTAGAGCAGATGATTACAAATTGAAGCTCTAATATGCTCTCAAAGATTTTTCACGTTTTTGGCAGAAAACAGAGCAAAAAATGGATTTGAGGATTGATTCACGTTTGGAAGTATTGTTGATCAGTTTTTGGTTCAAGGTCAACCTCAAATAAAGACCCAACTTTGGTATTTATAAGTTTCTCAATTAATAGAGCCGTTGGGGTGGTTTGGGCATGCATTTAATGCATTTAATATAGCCGTTGGACGTTGTCAGGGTTCGTGTAATCGATTACACAACTTATGTAATCGATTACATTGTTGTTTCAACGTGTTCTTGGCTTTCTGGCTCTGTGTAATCGATTACATTATTTGTGTAATCGATTACATGGCTTCTGACTTGCTTGTAATCGATTACACTATCCATGTAATCGATTACATGACTTTTGACTTGTTGTGTAATCGATTACAATATCCATGTAATCGATTACATGACTCTTTGAACGTGTTCTTGCCTTTCTGGGCTTGATGTAATCGATTACATATGTAGTGTAATCGATGACATGGCCTCTGAATTTCTTGTAATCAATTACATTACTTATGTAATCAATTACATGGCTTCTGTTTGCTGTGTAATCGATTACAAATATCATGTAATCGATTACATTGACCTTTGAACACATTTTTCAAGTCTAATAAAGCTTGTAAGTCATTCTTAACACCTCAAGACACTTAATTAAGCATAAATCCTTTTAAGAGTGTTAGATTCAAGATAGAAACTTAAGTTTTCTTGAAAGCCATGTTTAACTTTGAAATTTTTCATTTATTTTGAAATGATATATTAAAAAATCATTTGAGAAATCTTGAGAGCATTTAACATAAATGTTCTAAGTCTTATAACTACATAAACCTATTGACTTCTTTCTTTAGTCTTGATTTTTCCTTTTGCGCTTGATCTTCTCTTTTGCCTTTGTTATCATCAAAAATCATTTGACATGCCTTAGAGACATAAGCATTCACATTCTCCCCCTTTTTGATGATGACAAACTGATCATAGGAAAAAGAAAGAGTTTTTGCAATTGTATATAATAGACATTTAGGCGCAATGCTCCCCCGGAGTTTATGCATGATATTGGGTTAGATTTTTCAATAACTCCCCCGTACTCATGCAACCTTTAATTAGATTTCATTTCATTTTTCCTTATTTTCTCCCCCGTTGGCATTATCAAAAAGACATAAGCATTTAAAGAAAAAAAAATGGACAGCATAACAGCTATATTTCATGATTCCCCAAAATTTTGCCAGAACAAGAGATCCAAAGTGATTAATCAGTCCGATCAATATTATCAAACAACCAATTATTCAAGGCAGAAACAAGTTCATATATCATTAATCAATATGTACAAGGGAACTTATCACAACACCAGTAGCCAATATTTAAAACATCATAAATGTATACCAATATTATATAATCAGAGTCAAAACAGAGTAAATACAAGGTAGTTATCAAAACAAAAACAAAGCATCAAGGCAATGAGCCATGATCACTGTCAGTGGCCTCGCTGTCACAAAAGACATCACCCTCTGGATCCACAGCAGTGTCGTCTAGATCATCGTTATCATCGCTGGGCACAAGATCGTCATCGGAGTCCAGAAGCTCCTCATCATCAGCAGGGACTCCAGATGGACCAGCGAAGGACAGGGGAACCGAAGAGGCCGGGGATGTGGGAGGTGCAGCAGCAGCGCTCTGAGGAATAGGAGGTCCACCCAAAAGAGATCGAATGGAGGCAAGCTCTTGATCTGAGTAATCCATCCTTAGATCAATATGGTCAATCTTCTGCTCTATATGATCCATGCGTGTGTTTACATTAGCGCTCAGGTTGCGCATTTCTTGGAGCAGGAGATCAAGAGTAGTAGAAGCGGGAGCAGGAGCAGGGGCAAGATGCTGAGCCTCCTCATCATCGTCACTATCCGGATCATGAGGGATATGACCAAAGGTGCCATGAGCGATGTAATGCCACCTGTCATCCACCTTGTAGAGCTGGAGCTTCTTCAGAGTATGCAACCCAATTGATTGTGGTCCCTTTGAGCTGGTGTCCTTAGACTCTTCAGCCAGCGAAATGCGACAGTGCTCGAGGATTGTGGTTACCAACATGGCGAAGGAGAGAAGAGTTCTTCTTTTTCTTGACGTCCAGCATATGCTTTAAAATGTAATAACCCCAGTTAATTGGCCGCCCGATGGTCATTGCCCATAAGGCCACCACATCATCCTTGAGGACTTGGGAGTAATTCCCTCCCCTGGGAATCAATCCTCGGACCAACAGGTAGTGGAGAACCCTGTTCTCCATAGTGAGGCCAGTGGCCATGATTCTTCGTTTAGGATCACTAGGGAGGGAGTAGCCAGTCCTAATTAAGGAGAGAAGAGCAACCTTGTGCTCAAACTCATGCCCCCAAACATTGGCATTTCCACAGAAGTGAGCTCCATCAGGAGTGAGCTTCATTAGCCTATACTATTCAGCCATGGACAACCTTATTTGTTGCTTTTTCACTTCAGAGATGATACAATTATCCTCAACTTTCAGGTTCGCATAAAAGACTCGCACAAGGTTAAGGTAGATGGCTTTCTCTATGCTTAGGAAACCTAGCAAGCCTAAATTTTCTATGGTTCTAAAGCTCGCTAAAGGTTCACTCTCGTAGAAGGTGATGGGAAGATACCTGGGAGAGACGATCTTGCGAAGCTGGAAGTTTTTCCGGAACAACTCAGTTCGCTTCACAGTGGAGAAGTGTCTTGTGAGGTCCAGGCCATATATGTTACGTGAAGAGCCACCAGAGGACCCTGCAATGGTAGCCCCTGTTCTTGGGCGCTTTGAACGATGAGAAGATTCAGCCATTGATGAGTAGGAGTAGAGTGGGATGAGTGGTAAATGGTTTGGGGATGAGTGAGGAGAGAGAGAGAGACGAGGTTAGGTCAGAGAAATAGAGATGGGGTTCGTGAGAGAAGATTGGGAGATTTGGGTGAGGGATGTGAGGAAATTTGGAGAGATGGGTGTGTGGGAGAGGATTTTCCGAGATTGAGAGAGGTGAAATGAGGGATTTTGATGGAGATTTGAGTGAGAAATGTGAGAATGTGAGGTTTTAGAGGTTTAGGGTGCGTGGGAGCAGAGGAGGAGGACGAAGAAGATGAATAGGTTCTGAAAAAAAAATGAGCTCTTACGCGCGTCAGAGACCTTTTTAAAAAAAAATGTGTAATCGATTACATTGAGTGTGTAATCGATTACATGCATTCTGGTGGGTATGTAATCGATTACATAGTTAATGTAATCGATTACCTGAGTTCTGAGTTGATTGTAATCGATTACAAAAGGTGTGTAATCGATTACATGCGTGACAGAACCTGTGTAATCGATTACAAAGCATTGTAATCGATTACCAGTATTCTTTAACTCGATTTTGTATTTCAAATAGCAAGTAATTAACTTTAATCCATCCAAAACAGTTCCAAAGCAACTTAGATCATTTCAAATCATCATTCAAACATATAATCTAATCATATTATGATTCAACTCACATAATTGATCAAAATTACCATTTTTACCAAGAATTTCACCATTTTTGGTGAAATTTTGAGGATGTTGAGTTGCTTGGGAGTCTTGGGCATGAGGGAGCACCTGCAAAACAACTTAGGAAAAACTCCGACGCTCAAGTCAGTATTGGATTCAAATATGATGAAAAATTTAGAGATTATGCAGCAGTATGGCATAATTATGCAGAAAAACACAAGTTTATGCATTAGTTTTTAGGATTATGCAGCAATTATTTAACTTATGCATGATTGATCCAATATGCCAAGTTCATTTCTTATATAGAAAAATGCTTCTTTTGCTAGGGGTTTAGTGAAAATGTCAGCTAGTTGCTTAGTAGTTTCTACAAACTCAAGCATACAATCACCCTTTTGAGCATGGTCTCTAATGAAATGATGTCTTATTTCAATATGTTTAGTCCTAGAATGCAAAATGAGATTTTTGGACAAATTGATTGCATTAGTATTATCACATCTTATGGGGATGTGATCAAGCTCAAGACCATAGTCCAAGAGTTGTTGTTTCATCCAAATGATTTGAGAACAACAACTCCCAGCTACAATATATTCAGCTTCAGCTGTAGACAATGCCACACTATTTTGCTTCTTGCTATGCCAAGAAACTAGTGAGCTTCCAAGCAAGTGGCATGTCCCACTAGTGCTCTTTCTATCCATTTTGCACCCAGCAAAATCAAAATCGGAATACCCAATAAGACTACATAAGGCACCTTTAGGGTACCATAAACCCATTTGTGATGTGCCTATTAGATATTTCATTATTCTTTTAACAGCACTTAGGTGTGATTCTTTAGGATTAGCTTGATATCTAGCACACATGCATACACTAAACATTATATCAGGCCTACTTGCAGTGAGATAAAGGAGTGAGCCAATCATACCTCTATATTTCGTAATTTCTATTGATTTACCTCCTTCATCCTTGTCCAAATAGCAAGAGGTGCCCATAGGAGTAGCTATATGCTTGGCATTGTCCATTCCAAACTTCTTGAGCAGTTCCTTGCAATACTTGGATTGGCTTATGAGCGTTCCTTTTCTTGTTTGCTTGATTTGGAGACCAAGGAAGAAATTGAGCCCACCCATCATAGACATCTCAAACTCACTTTGCATAATATTTGAAAATTCTTTACAAAGAGAGTTGTTAGTAACTCCAAATATAATGTCATCAACATAGATTTGAACTAGAAGTATGTCATGCATTTTATGTTTTATGAAAAGGGTAGTGTCAACTTTGCTTCTAGAAAAACCTTTTTCTAAAAGGAATTTGCTCAACCTTTCATACCAAGCTCTAGGAGCTTGTTTCAAGTCATACAAGGCCTTTTTCAGTTTAAAGACATGGTTGGGCATTTCAAAATCCTCAAAACCAGGAGGTTGTTCTACATACACCTCTTCTTGTATAAAATCATTTAAAAAGGCACTTTTGACATCTATTTGATAGAGTTTGAAATCCATGATGCAAGCATATGCAAGTAACATTCTAATGGCCTCTAACCTAGCTACGGGAGCATAAGTTTCTTCATAGTCTATGTCTTCTTCTTGATTATATCCCTTAGCTACAGGTCTAGCTTTATTTCTTATTATTAAGCCTGTTTCATCAAGTTTGTTCCTAAAGACCCATTTGGTGCCAATTATAGGATGATCATTGGGCCTTGGAACTAATTCCCAAACTTGATTTCTCTCAATTGGTTTAGTTCTTCTTGCATGGCCAAGATCCAATGCTCATAATTAATGGCCTCATTTATGTCTTTAGGTTCAACTTGAGAGACAAAGGCTAGGTGATTACATGCATCTCTAAGTGAGTTTCGAGTGATTACCCCTTTTGATACATCACCTATCACCTTGTCAAGAGGATGATATATTGAAGTCCTCTATTCCTTGGGTAGATCCAAGATTTCTGAATCTTTTTGCTATGAGTGATCAAGGAGTTTCTCTTCTTGCTTCTTGGGCTCTTTCTCTTGATTTTCCAAGTGTGTTTTTGCCAAGATTTCTGTAACATCATCAACAAGCTCCTTTCTCGGCTCATTTGGGTTAGTTTCATCAAATGCAACATGTATGGATTCTTTTATGGTCATAGTTCATTTATTATAGACTCTAAAGGCCTTACTATGAATAGAATAACCAATGAATATTCCCTCATCAGATTTTGCATCAAATTTCCCCAAGTTATTCTTTCCATTATTCAAAACAAAGCATTTACATCCAAAGACATGAAAATGTGACACATTAGGTTTCCTTCTTTTGTACAATTCATATGGGATTTTCTTTAAAATTGGCCTAATTAGGGCTCTATTCATAACATAATAAGCGGTGTTAACCGCATCCGTTCAAAAGTACTTAGGAAGGTTGGCCTCATTGAGCATAGTTCTTGCCATTTCCTCTAAAGATCGATTTCTCCTTTCTACAACACCATTTTGTTGTGGTGTTCTAGGAGCAGAAAAATTATGCTCAATGCCATGTTCATCACAAAAAGTTTTAAATTCATGATTTTCAAATTCACCATTATGGTCACTTCTTATGGATGCAATACAAAAACCTTTTTCGTTTTGGATAACTTTGGCAAGTTTTCTAAATGATTGAAAAGCATCATTCTTGTGAGCCAAGAATAATGTCCATGTAAACCTAGAAAAATCATCCATAATCACTAATGCATAGTAATTTCCACCAAAGCTCATAGTTCTAGAGGGACCAAAAAGATCCATGTGCAAAAGTTGTAAAGGTCTAGAAGTTAAAACTATGTTTTTAGCTTTAAAAGAGACCTTTACTTGTTTTCCTTTTTGACATGCATCACAAAGTTTGTCTTTTTCAAATTTGAGCTTTGGAAGACCAATTACTAGTTCTTTAGAAACTAATTTGTTTAAGTGATCCATGTGAATGTGAGCAATTCTTCTATGTCATAACCATGAATCATTTTCTTTACTCATAAAGCATTTAGCATCATTTGAGGAGATATCATCGAGACTAATCATATATATATTATTAACTCTATGACCAACAAACTTAACTTGCTTATCATTTTTTCCCTCAATTATGCAACAAGAAGAATCAAATATAACTCTATTGCCTTTATCACACAATTGACTAATACTAAGCAAATTATGTTTAAGTCTTTCAACAAGCAAAACATTATCAATAGATGATGAATGGACCTTACCAACTTTGCCAATTCCAAGAATCTTTCCTTTGTTGTTATCATCATATGTGACATGACCATGTTTCTTGTGTGTAAGGGAGGAGAACTTGGAGCCATCACCAGTCATGTGCTTGGAGCAACTACTATCAAGATACCAACTTGAGCTCTTGGTCTTCAAGCACACCTACAACACACATTCAAGTTTTAACCTTTGGTACCCAAATTGTCTTGGGTCCTTGTGTGTTAGAGTTAGGCATGGTACCTTTAAGAACCCAAACTCTTTTTATTCCAACTTTAGTGTTTATGTTCTTTCTAACATTACAAGTTGACGCACTATGCCCTTTCTTACCACAATGAAAACATTTGACAAAGGGACTACTTGAGGTATTTGAGGAAACAAAGAAGTTCTTATAAGACTTTTGATGATTGTTTGGATTAAATCCCAAACCAACTTTTTGAAAAACACATTTTTGTCTCCCCAACAAAACATTTAAGTTGTCTCTTCCAAAAGTAAATTTTGCAAGAGTGTTATTCAAATCTTCAATTTCTTTTTCAAAAACTTTGCATGATAAACAAGGTAATGATATTAATGTATTATCATGTGAGGAACAAGTCATGCATAATGAATTAGCATCAATGAGTCCTAAAGTCTCATTTTCAATTTTAAGCTCATCTATTTCCTTAGTTAAAATAGAAACTTTGTTTGCCAATAAGGAAATTGTTTTATTGGAAGATAAAACCATTTTTGTGAGCCTCAAAGATTCATCATGCAATTCTTGAAAGGCATCTTGCAATTCTTGAAAGGCATCTTGCCATTCATCATAAGAAGGTGAAGGTTCTAGGTTAGAAGAGGTTACCTCGGTGTCGCTTTCTTCACTTTCTTCTCCTTGAGCCATGAGGCAAAGATGGGCTTCTTCATTTTCTGAATCATCGGAAAAGCTTAAGTCATTGTCCTCCCAAGCTATATATGCTCTTCTTCCTTTCCTTTCCTTAGAAGGCATTTTCTCAAACTTCTCCGTCTTCTTGAGATATATAGGACACTCCATTTTCATGTGTCTCGGTTTTCCACATTCATAGCATTTTGGAGGAATGGAGGATCCTTCTCCTTTGTGATACGCTTTCTTTTGAGGAAAAGGTGGGCTTTTTTGAAATCCCTTGTTCTTTAGGAATCTTTCAAATTTTCTCACAAGGAGACTAAGATTCTCCTCACTTAGCTCCACACTTTCACCATCCTCTTCACCATCTTCATCATCATCTTCAATTGTAGAGGAAGTAGCTTTGAGTGCGATTCCCTTCTTCTTTTTGTCATGCTCTTCATTTTGGTTGAGCCTATTTAGTTCCAGCTCATGTTCTTGAAGCTTCCCAAATAAAGTGGCTAGAGACATGGTTGATAAATCTCTTGATTTCGCAATCGCCGTTACTTTGGGTTGCCAATTCCTGCTTAGACATCTCAAGACTTTGTTAATAAGATCCTCATTAGGAAATGTCTTTCCCAATGAGATAAGATGATTAAAAATATGAGTAAATCTTTTTTGCATATCTTGAATACTTTCACCTTGGTTCTTTCTAAACAATTCATATTCATGAGTAAGAGTGTTTATTCGAGATCGTTTTACCTCACTAGTACCCTCATGAGTTACTTGTAGGGTATCCCACATTTCTTTTGCGGTCTTACAATTTGACACCTTAAAGAATTCATCATATCCCAAGGATGTGATGATGATGTTCTTGGCTCTCAAATTGTATTGGACCTTCTTTTTATCATCATCGGTCCATTCACTTCTAGGTGTATTAATTGTCATACCATCTTTAGTTTGTGTTGGGACAAAAGCACCATTTTCAACGGCGTCCCACACATCTAAGTCAATAGCTTCAATAAAAATTTTTATCATTTCTTTCTAATAGGCATAACCATCCCCATTGAAATAAGGAGGTCTATTTATAGAAGAACCTTCATTTGAAAAACCATTTGAAGCCATCACTTCTCTTGAAGCTGCTAAGCTCTTTATACAAGAGTCTAGCTCTGATACCACTTGTTACCAAGTGGCCTCAATACTCAAGAGGGGGGTGAATTGAGTATGAAAACTAAGTTCGCAAATCTTTCACAAATCGTTTGATAAACAATTTTCGTTGAAGCTAATTAATGATTAGAGATGATTGGATATAAAAGATAAACACTTTCACTTATAAATGCAATAGCCAAAGGTACTAATATTCAAGCAAATCAATAAAACAGTACTTAATATAAAGAGAAGGGTTTAGAGAAAACAAACACAATGATTTATCTTGGTTCGATCACCAATCCACTTGTGATCTACGTCCAGTCCCCAAGCAACAACTTGAGATTTTCCACTATATCTTCAAGCTTCAATGAGTGCTTGACAACCACTACAACCTTGAGCACTTAACACTTTGGGATACCTCACCCTTGGAGCTTGAGTCTCTTCAACTAAGGGATACCTCACCCTTTACACTTTGGAGGGATGCCTCACCCTCTTTACAAATCAATAATGATAGATTGAATAAAGCTCTCACTAGAGCAGATGATTACAAATTGAAGCTCTAATATGCTCTCAAAGATTTTTCATGTTTTTGGTAGAAAACAGAGCAAGAAATGGATTTGAGGATTGATTCACGTTTGAAAGTATTGTTGATCAGTTTTTGGTTCAAGGTCAACCTCAAATAAAGACCTAACTTTGGTATTTATAAGTTTCTCAATTAATTGAGCCGTTGGGGTGGTTTGGGCATGCATTAATGCATTTAATATAGTCGTTAGACGTTGCCAGGGTTCGTGTAATCGATTACACAACTTATGTAATTGATTACATTGTTGTTTCAACGTGTTCTTGGCTTTCTGGCTCTGTGTAATCGATTACATTATTTGTGTAATCGATTACATGGCTTCTGACTTGCTTGTAATCGATTACAATATCCATGTAAACGATTACATGACTTCTGACTTGTTGTGTAATCGATTACAATATCTATGTAATCGATTACATGACTCTTTGAATGTGTTCTTGCCTTTCTAGGCTTGATGTAATCGATTACACTACATATGTAATCGATTACATGGCCTCTGACTTTCTTGTAATCGATTACATTACTTATGTAATCGATTACATGGCTTCTGTTTGCTGTGTAATCGATTACAAATATCATGTAATCGATTACATTGACCTTTGAACACATTTTTCAAGTCCAATAAAGCTTGTAAGTCATTCTTAACACCTCAAGACACTTGATTAAGCATAAATCCTTTTAAGAGTGCTAGATTCAAGATAGAAACTTAAGTTTTCTTGAAAGCCATGTTTAACTTTGAAAATTTTCATTTATTTTGAAATGATATATTAGAAAACCATTTGAGAAATCTTGAGAGCATTTAACATAAATGTTCTAAGTCTTATAACTACATAAACCTCTTGACTTCTTTCTTTGGTCTTGATTTTTCCTTTTGCGCTTGATCTTCTCTTTTGCCTTTGTTATCATCAAAAACTATTTGACATGTCTTAGAGACATAAGCATTCACAAAAGACACCAATTCAAGGCATGATCCCGTGACTGGTACACTTCGAATTAAGATTTGCAGTAGCTGTAGCTATGTTTTGCCTCTTCATTCAATTGGTGTTGCCACACCTATAGTAAAATTGTTTCTTTCCCATGTGTGGGATTGTGTAGAGATTTCCAACATATGTCCTCTCTCTGCCTGAGTTGCTCATTTCAACCTTTTCTTATGTCTTTACCTTTTTTGTTCATTTAAATTAATATAAATTTCCACCATCAAAAAAATAATATCATTTAATGTTGTGCACCTTGTGGTCATAGCCAAAATCCTATTCTATTTTGGTTAGTTGACCTGTCGGAGGTGGTACTGGTAACTCAACAACTTCAAAGCGTTCACTGTATGTTTCAATCATTATTATGTATCTGTAAGCCCCATCTCTTGTGAATTTCCACGGTTGTCAAATTCAGATTAGTGCAAATAGCAAAATATATTTAGAGCTATTTGAATGTGGATTATTTATATGGATTATGTCAAGCTAATGTTTGTTATATGATTTTAATGAAGTCCATGTTTTATTAACACTTTGTTTGATATTGATTTGGGACACAGTTTATTACTCTTTTTCTCGGAGGTTTGCCTTTATTTATAGACGAAGTGAAAGTTTTGGCAGGTTATTGTTATTACTTGGAATTTCTATTATCCCCCTATACGTGTATCTAGTTAACCATGTACATAAATTATCTTTTCTTATTTTTTCTTAAAAAAAAATTCTCAATAGTTTGTCTTTAATTTGGTAGTTTATGCATTATAGTGATGTTTTCTGCTGAGATTTTATGTTAGTGAGTCTACTTGCTTAAACTTTTTTGAGCCACTGTTTTTTCAGTCATTGACTTTATTCTTTCATAAGAATAATAATGTTCTTCCTAGAACACAAGTGCCATAAAACTTCATATCGCCATGACTTGATGTAGTTTCGTTACCAATAGGCTACTATAGTTTCCTAACCTTGTGGTAACATTTAATTTACTTATTATCCACAGCTCCTTTTGTTCCTTGATTGACTATTATACCATATGCGATCTTATAAAAGCAATAACACTAGTAGTCAAATGGAAAGCTGAATTGGCAATAGATGTCATACAGTCAATAACTAAATAAAAATTGTAGAGTGTCAATAAATATACTAAATCAGACGACAAATACATGATACTACAAGGGAAAAGGAAAAAAATAGAAATAGAATTGATAACTCAAGTAAGATAATTTCATCTAGGAACAAAAGGTTGTGAATAGAAACATATGTTGGAACATTGTGTAGAAAACTAAAAAATGGCATCAATCCACTGAGAAACAGTTATTTTTTTTATCCTAAAATTATCAAATATGTCAATCACCCAAGGCAGACAGGATCCAGTTAATTGGGAATGAACTAAGTTTTCACTAAACGCTTCTATTTTTTATGAAACATCTACAAGCTTTGCAATGTCTTTTTTGTTAAAATGTCCTTGTCTTTGTTGTATGGTTTTAAAACCAAATCCAAAGCTACTCTCATTCTTGTTCCATCATCCACCTAACAATAAATAAATGATAAAGATTACAATAACTTAATATACATTTAATAAGTAACGTCTTATAAATTTTAAATGACTAACTTGTATGTTGTGCGCGTCTGAAAAACTACATTGCATTATCTAATAAGTAACCCAGACTCCGCAATCATTCTTATAGGGATTTGGCATAACAAATAAATAAATAAATAAAAAGATACTTTATTTAAATATACATTTGAAGCAAATAAATAAACAAGCAAACATACGAGTTATCTCTTTGCTAATCAATTCCTTTTGGCTCAACAAGTTTAAAGTCTAAAATTATAGGCCTCTCTGTTATATGGTAATCATAAAAAGAGTCATCCTATAACATTTTCTCTAAAAATAAACCCTGTACAAATGATTAATACAAGGTGAAGTTCATATGTTAACCTCAATGGATAGGATATTAGGTTTGTGAGTGTAATTACCAGTTTTTTAATATTTCTATTCCTTGAATCATGTTTGTTTAGGAATGGCATTGAATCCAGTAAAATGAGCTGACCCTTAACCATGTCAACAACTAAGAGAAACCAATGTATGTTGTCCTCATTGACAGGAACAAAAATATGTAAAAATAGGATTAAAGTAAGGAGTAACATGAAATGTAAAAAGACTTATATAAACCAACAAAAAATGACAAATATGCTGAAAATCATTTACCTTTATTAGGTAGTCAACTTTACCCATGAATGATTATTGGTAGTATCCCATCATAGTTTTTGGTTCTGTGGTCCAATGCAAGGCAAGTTGCTGTAAGAAGCTTCGCCCATTAGCAGTGTTAGTTATTAAATGATTATCTTATATATAAAAAAATATAGATATATTACTGAGAATGTGGTTAGTAAGAACCAAACACTATTATATTTTGACCTTGATCATAAGTAAGCATACAAGCCACCAAGCTCAGAACCTGTATGATATCCCTATAAGTGTTGAGAATTAGTAACAATTTTATAATATAGACTAATATTTTCAAATCTTACATCTTGGTCGACCAGTCCTATCAGCAACGAAGTTTTCAATGTGGATCTGTGTCCAAGACATAATGATATAAGTTGTGTAATTAAAATCTCCTTCCTGTAAATTCAATTAATAATTAGCTCTTTAAATAGGATGTAAACAATTAAACCATTTTTTAACACAAAATTCATGAGCTTACCCATCAAAACTGTCACTATTGGTTGTTCCAAAAATATAAGCTGCAATTGCCACCTCTATCTTATTTAAATGCATTGCTTGTGTTGGCCTAAACATTAAAGGCATCCACTACAGTCCCATATACATATATGTTACTTTATGAAACTGTGAAATATATGATATGTAGGAATAAGATAAAGTAAGCACTTACACTTGGAAGATCAGTTCCAACTAATGAGGGTGGGCTATTCAGATTTGTCGGAGAGTGATAATTGATGTAAAATCTAATTGGAGATGATCTGGTTTGGAGAACTTTCCCTGCTGTGTTAAGCTGCTTATTGGACGTGAAGAGCATCCTGCCTACTCCTGTACCTTTCTTCATATTAACCAATTTATCTTTCTTAGTTCCTTTAATAGTTTTACTAGAATTTTCCCCCTTTTGTTGATATGGATGAATCTGTGCATCCTTTGAATTTCCTATCAAGTTGACAACTGGCATTTCTTGCTTGTCTGCTTCATCTTCAGGAAAACAAAGTTTCCTAATAATAAAATCAATTGCACTACGATTCGTTAAACTTGAATGTTTTGGGCTTGTATAAGGATTCATCATTAATAGGACTTCTGTTGGAGTTTTGAACCCACTTGCAACAACACAAAGGTAATTTGGTGAAATTGGGCTAAATATTGACATGATGTTAGGATTTTACGTCATAATTATGTTGGTTAAGGCATGCATAACTTGCCTCATGTCTTCCATAGTTGATCCTAATTAATCAACCTTGTCCAATATGTTATGTTTAATAAAATATGTTCACAAAATAAATAAATAAAACTAATTAGTTAATGAAGTTCATATTCCATCTTTGCATCAAACAAAAGTCTCATAGACCATTACCTGATCTTTGTTGTTGGCTACTTTTGGTTTTGTTCTTTCAGACCATTTGTCTTCATTATTATGTGACTTTTTTATGCTGTCATAGAGATTGTTATATACACAAACTCATTAAATATTTTACACGAAAACAATCATATGAACTATGACATAATGTTATCTTGTCGGTCTACAATCACTATAAAACATACATCATATATATTTAGAACAAGCACCAGTTCAGAATGCAGGTACTGTTTCATACAATAAAAGCAGTGCTAATAGACATACTTTATTCAACCTGCACAAGTGCTCTAATTCACAAATCTACTTCACAAATCTCTAATTTTCATCAACCAAGCTGACCTGCACTCATGGGTGCCAGAGGAAAAAACTCAAAATGCAGAGCTGAGATAAAGAGGCAACGGACGAAGATGGAACACCCATGCAAATAAGGACACTGCGATAGCAATGACGAAGCCACAACCTATGTTTTTAGAGCACCGACGGAGCAAAGTTCAGACCCATCAAAGAAGATGACAAACGTCCCTATTGAAATCTTGTCAAGGTCAGATTTAATTAGCTAGCCAAATTTGCCTATTTCAAATCAGCATCATGGTTGATAGATGTCACTTTGATATCAATATATCTATGGAAAGTGGTAGGACATAATTATATGAGAATAGGGGCTGAGCGTGACTAAGATTGAGGAGGAGCACTTGTGCAGGTTGAATAAAGTATGTCTATCAGCATTGTTTTTATTGTATGAAACAACACCTGCATTTTGAACTGGTGCCTATTCTAAATATATGTGTTGTATGTTTTATAGTGATTGTAGACCGACAAGATAACATTATGTCATAGCTCATATGATTGTTTTCGTGTAAAATATTTAATGAGTTTGTGTATATCACAATCTCCATGATAGCATAAAAAAGTCACATAATAATGAAGACAAATGGTCTAAAAGAACAAAACCAAAAGTAGCCAACAACAAAGATCAGGTAATGGTACATGAGACTTTTGTTTGATGCAAAGATGGAATATGAACTTCATTAACTGATTAGTTTTTTTTTTATTTTGTGAACATATTTTATTAAACAGAACGTGTTAGACAAGGTTAATCAATTAGGATCAACTATGGAAGACATGAGGCAAGTTGTGCATGCCTTGACTAATATAATTATGATGCAAAGTCCTAACATCATGCCAGTATTTAGCCCAATTTCACCAAATTACCTTTGTGCTGTTACAAGTGGGTTCAAAACTCCAACAGAAGTCCCATTGATGATGAATCCTTATACAACCCCAAAGCATTCAAGTTTAATGAATCAGAGTGCAATTGATTTTATTATTGGGAAACTTCAGTTTCTTGAAGATGGAGCAAGCAAGCAAGAAATGCCAGTTGTCGACTTGACAGGAAATCCAAAGGATGCACAAGTTCATCTACATCAACAGAAGGGGCAAAATTCTGGTAAAACTATTAAAGGAACTAAGAAAGATGAATTGGCCAATATGAAGAAAGGTACAAGAGTAGGCAGGAAGCTCTTCATGCCCAATAAGCAACTTAACACAGCAGGGAAAGTTCTCCAAACTAGATCATCTCCCACTAGATTCCAAGTGTAAGTGCTTACTTTATCTGATTCTTACATATCACATATTTCAACGTTTCATAAAGTAACACATGTATATAGGACTGTAGTGGATGCCTTTAATGTTTAGGCTAACACAAGCAATGCATTTAAATAAGATAGAGATGGAAATTGCAGCTTATATTTTTGGAACAACCAACAATGACAGTTTTGATGGGTAAGTTCATGAATTTTGTGTTAAAAAATGATTTAATTGTTTACATCCTATTCAAAGAGCTAATTATTAATTGAATTTGTAGGAAGGAGGTTTTAATTACACCATTTATATCATTATGTCTTGGATGCAGATCCACATTGAAAACTTTGTCGCTAAAGGGACTGGTCGACCAGGATGTAAGATTTGAAAATATTGGTCTTTTATTATAAAATTGTTACTAATTTTCAACACTTACAGGGATATCATACATGTTTTGAGCTTGGTGGCTTGTATGCTTACTTATGATCAAGGTCAAAATATAATAGTGTTTGGTTCTTACCAACCACATTCTCGGTAATACATCTATATTTTTTTATATATATAAGATAATCATTTAATTACTAACACTGCTAACGGGCGAAGCTTCTTGCAGCAACTTGCCTTGCATTGGACCACAAAACTAAAAATTATGATAGCATACTATCAACAATCCTTTATGGGTAAAGTTGACTATCTGACAAAGGTAAATGATTTTCAGCATATTTGTCATCTTTTGATAGTTTATATAAGTTTTTTTACATTTCACGTTACTCCTTACTTCAATTCTATTTTTACAGATTTTTGTGTCTGTCAATGAGGACAACATACATTGGTTTCTCTTAGTTATTGACATGGTAAAGGGTCAGCTTATTTTGCGAGACTCAATGTCATTCCTAAACAAACATGATTCAAGGAAGAGAAATATTTAAAAACTTGTAATTACACTCACAAACCTAATATCCTATCCATTGAGGTTAATGTATGAACTTCACCTTGTATTAATCATTTGTACAGGGTTTATTCTTAGAGGAAATGTTACAGGACGACTCTTTTTATGATTACCATATAACAGAGAAGCCTATAATTTTAGACTTTAAACTTGTTGAGCTAAAAGGAATTGCTCAGCAAAGAGATGACTCATATGCTAGTTTGTTTATTTATTTGCTTCAAATTTATATTTAAATAAAGTATCTTTTTATTTATTTATTTGTTATGCCAAATTCCTATAGGAATTACTGCGGAGTTTGGGTTGCTAATTGGATGATGCAATGTACTTTTTCAAACTCGTACAATATATAAGTTAGTCATTTAAAATTCATAAGACATTACTTATTAAATGTATATTGAGTTATTGTAACCTTTATCATTTATTTATTTTTAGGTGGATGATGGAACAAGAATGAGAGTAGCTTTGGATTTGGTTTAAAACCATACAACAAAGACAAGGACATTGTAACAAAAAAGGCAATGGAAAGCTTGCAGATGTTTCATAAAAAACAGAAGCGTCTAGTGAAAACTTAGTTCAGTCCCAATTAACTGGATCCTGTCTGCCTTGGGTGATCGATATATTTGATAATTTTAGGATAGAAAAAACAACTGTTTCTCAGTGAATTGATGCCATTTTTTAGTTTTCTGCATGATGTTCCAACATATGTTTTTGTTCACGGCCTTTTGTTCTTAGATGACATTATCTTACTTGAGTTATCAATTCTATTTCTGTTTGTTTTTCCTTTTCTCTTGTAGTATCATGTATTTGTCGTCTGATTTAGTATATTTATTAACACTCTACAATTTTTATTTAGTTATTGACTATATAACATCTATTGCCAATTCAGTTTTCCATTTGACTACTAGTGTTACTGCTTTTGTAAGATCACACATGGTATAATAGTCAAACAAGGAACAAAAGGAGTTGTAGATAATAAGTAAATTACATGTTACCATAAGGTTAGGAAACTACAATAGCTTATTGGTAACGACACTACATCAGGTCATGGCGATATGTAGTTTTATGGCACTTGTGTTTTAGGAAGAACATTATTATTCTTATGAAAGGATAAAGTCAATGGATGAAAAAATAGTAGCTAAAAAAAGTTTAAGCAAGTAGACTCACTAACATAAAATCTCGGCAAACAACATCACTATAATGCATAAACAACTAAATTAAAGACAAACTATTGAGAAATTTTTAAAAAAAAAATAAGAAAAGATAATTTATGTACACGGTTAACTGGATACATGTATGGGGGGATAATAGAAATTCCAAGTAAAAATAATAACCTGCCAAAACTTTCACTTCATCTATAAATGAAGTCAAACCTTTGAGAAAAAGAGTAATAAATCGTGTCCCAAGTCAATATCAAACAAAGTGTTTATAAAACATGAACTTTATTAAAATCATATAACAAACACTAGCTTGACATAATCCATACAAATAATCCACATTCAAATAGCTCTAAATATATTTTGTTGTTTGCACTAGTCTGAATTTGACAGCCGTGGAAATTCACAAGAGATGGGGCTTACAGATACATAATAATCACTAAAATATATAGTGAAAGCTTTGAAGCTGTTGAGTTACCAGTACCACCTCCGACAGGTCAACTAACCAAAATAGAATAGGATTTTGGCTATGACCGCTAGGTGCACAATATTAAATTATATTAATTTTTTTTGGCAAAAATTGATATTGATTTAAACAAACAGAAAAGGTAAAGACTTAAGAAAAGGCTGAAATGAGCAACGCGGGCAGAGAGAGGACATATGTTGAAAATCTCTGTACAATCTCACACATGGGAAGGAAACAATTTTGCTGTATGTATGGCAACGCCAGTTGAATGAAGAGGCAAAACATAGCTACAACTATTGCAAATCTTAATTTGAAGTGCACCAGTCACGAGATCATGCCTTGAATTGGTGTCTTTATGTTTTAAAGAAAGGTTTACAAACTAGGATTCAAGGTCTCTGCTATTTGTGCATCGATAACTAGTAGATGGTTGTTGTGGCAGCTGTTGTTGCTATTGATGCAATGCATGTAATCTTCCAATCTCTCTTTCCAATACTTCCTGCTCCACTGAATTTCACATTGCATAAAACACACATCAAACTTAGATAACATTATGTGTTTCTTTTCTATTAAGATATTAATACAAAAATAAAATGCAACATATCTTCACAAGGATTTCCCTAGAAGGGGTATATGCTCATAATGTAACTCCCTTGAAATGAACAGTATCCAGATTGACATTTCTAAGGAATAAAAGACTTCCAAATTACTTGAAACTTACAATATTTGATAAGCCGCTCTTGTGGTAAATTTTCTGTGCGTTGCCTGAGAGCTTTATTCTCTAATATGGATGTATGCTACCTGGATGCGAAGCAGAATTCCCTCTCCGAGTGCAACAGGTTTGTTGGAGAGTATCTCCTATTTAGGAGGAATATCAAGGAGAATATCATCTGTTTAAAAGCTACATATTTTTTTATTTGATTTGTATATTTGTCCTATTATTTAGTTTCCTTGTTTACATAATTTCCTAATATTAGTGATTGTAAATCTTGTATATAATTAGTGGTGCTGAGGCCATTTTCCTTAAGCAATTTAGTAAACAGTTTGTCCATCTTAAAATGGTACCAGAGCTAATATTCTAGGCATGAACCCTAATAGCAATTCATCACCCTAGCCATCGTCAAGGCTAGAGCTTCCGACCAACCATCTCCAACCGACCAACTGGTGGCAGATCTCTGGCCAAAATTTACCGACCAACCAGCCCAGAAAAACGCCATCACTGGAAGTCCTAGCCACGCACCACGATGCGCGCTGCACGTGCCACTCTCCAGACTTCTGTTCGTCAAACTGCCAGTCTTGTTCTGGTTGACTGAGCCCCCTCATGCTATTCGTCACACTGCCAGTCACGTCCCATTCGCCGGAGCTGCCTCAAAACCCAATTTTCGGTGCTGTCCTATTTCTTATTGCTGCCCTACTCGAAATCTAGTCTTTTGGTGTGACTCTGTCTCTTCACAGCCGCTCAGTGTCTTCTACATCTGATTCTAAATGCGAGGACCCCCCTCCTGCTGTCAAAACTTCTATTACTTATGCATTCTCAAGCACACTTACACTTACATCAGAGAAGTTGAATGGTAAGAATTACTTAGCTTGGTCAGCCTCTGTTGAACTCTGGTTTTTAGGACAGGGTTTTTCTGATCACCTTGAGAAATCAGCACTTGATATTCCTTTAAAAAATCAAAGTCAGTGGGAAAGGTTCGATTATTAGTTGTGTGTTTTGCTATGGCAATCTATGGAACCCATTATTTTAATCAATTTTAGAACTTTTAAGACATGTTTCACTTTTTGGAACAAGACACGTAATTTGTTTGCTAATGATATCCAACGCTTATATGACTCAGCTCAGCAATTGGCATATCTCAGACAAGCAGATCATGACATGAGTACTTTTGTTTCTCAAGAACAGGCTACAACGAAAGAACTGAAAATGTTTTTGTAGGCTAATAATCTTAAGGGCTTATTAAATAAATTGGAAAACTTGTATGTGGTACTGGTTTTATGTGCTATGGATTCTGATTTCGACCATATTTGAGACCAAATTCTGATTACTCAAGAAGTTCTTACCATGGAGAACCTCATACCTCGTCTTCTGAGAATTCCTTCACCTAAAGCTTCAGATTCCCTCTCCAACATTACTAACACATCAGCCATGGTGTCTACCTCAGGATTCTGTGGTGGACGCGGCAGTCGTGGAGGTTTAAGAGGTCGAGGGGGTCGCGGAGGCCGTGGAGGAAGTCGTCACCAATGTACTTATTACAAACGATCAGGCCATACTTAGGAGACATGTTATTCCTTTCATGGGTTCCCTGAGAAATCTATTAATCTTACTCAGTCTGTATCTAGTCTAGAAGAAGAAAAAAGATTTGAAGCTTAGATAGGTAAAAACCTATTTCTCTTTCTAAAATCGAATTCCAAGAATATCTGCAATTAAAGGCAGCCAAATAGACTCAATCTGCCACTACCACTGTTGCTCATACGGGTAATCCTATAGTTTGTATATCTCATACTGGTAATAATCCAACTTCTTGGATTCTTGATTCTGGTGCCTCTGACCATGTGTCTGGTAATCGGTCACTTTTCTATTCTCTCTCTTTACTTGATTATTCTCGCTCTGTCACTCTTGCTAATGGCACTAAAGTACCTATTCTAGGCATAGGTCATGCATCTCCCACTACATCTGTGTCATTAAATTTTGTCTTATTTGTACCTGGATGTCCTTTTAATTTAATTTCCTTGAGTCAACTTACTTGTTCCCTTAATTGTTCAGCAACCTTTAATTTTGATTTTTTTGTCATACAAGATCATGGTACGCGAAAGACGATTGATCAGACATGAATCACATGAAGTTTACTATTTACAGACAACGCCTCCCGTGGTGTGCACTGTTACTGAGTCTTCTAGCCTCTTTCATTAGCGTCTTGGACATCCCAGTTTACAAAAGCTTCAGCAAATGGTTCCAAGTTTTACAAAATTAGAGTCTTTGAATTGTGAGTTATGTCAACTTAGGAAGCATGTTTGTACCTCCTTTTCTAGTCAGGTTCAGCATCAAATAGAGTCCTCTTTTTGTTATCATTCATTCTTATATATAGGGTCCAAGCCGTGTCTCTACTTTATCAGGTTTTAAGTATTTTGTTACCTTTACTAATGACTTTTCTTGATGTACTTAGTTATTCTTAATGAAAGAACGTTTAGAGTTGTTTTCCATATTCAAGTTTTTCTATTCTAAAATTCAAAATCAATTTGGCAAATCAATTAAGATCTTGAGAAGTGATAATGCAAAAGAATAATTTTCCCATGACTTCTCATCATTTATGTCGTCTCATGGTATTTTACATCAATCAATATGTCCCCACACACCCCAACAAAATGAGGTAGCTGAAAGAAAAAACTGACATCTTGTTGAAACTACTCGTACTTTGTTGTTGCAAGCAAATATGCCTTTGCATTTTTGGGGAGATGCTATGTTAATAGCTTGCTATTTAATCAATCGTATGCCTCCTTCTACTACTAATAATCAAGTCCCTTATGAGTTATTAGTCCCTAAAGGTCCCCTATATCATGTTCCTCCTCGTGTGTTTAGTTGCACTTGTTTTGCTCATGATCTTTCTCCTGGTCAAGATAAGTTGTCTCCTCGTGTCATTGAATGTGTCTTTCTAGGTTATTCCAAGGTACAAAAGGGATATCGTTATTATTCTCCTGTCACTCACCGTTGGTATACTTCTGCAAATGTCACCTTTTTTGAAGATACATCGTACTTCCCTTATTCCGTTAATCCTAGTATCATCTCTGAGGTTTTACCTGTTCCATTTTTTGGCCCACCTTTGTCTCCTTTGCAGGTCCAATCTGGAGAGGCTCAGTTAACTCCACCTCAGCGCCCTTTCCTCACTCATCAGCGTCGTCCATGGGAGGCCACTCCAGCAACTACAGAGATTGACGAGCATCCTAGTGCATCATGTCCGACTCCACCGGCTTCCCCTAACACGGACCTGTCTGAGTCTCCTAAGTTTGTTGGTCTTCCTATTGCTCTTTGAAAAGGTACTCGGTCCACTAAAAATCCTCATCCCATTTATAACTTCTTGAGTTTTCATCGTTTATCATCATCCTATTATACTTTTGTGCCTTCCTTGTCCTTTGTCCAGCATCCTCAAACCTTTAGTGAAGCCCTTTCCCATCCAAGTTGGAGGCAGGCCATGATTGATGAGATGATTGCTCTTGAGCACAGTGGCACATGGGACTTAGTTTCTCTTCCTCCAAGGAAAACAGTTGTTGGCTGCCAATGGGTATATGTTGTGAAGGTTGACTCTGATGGTCAAACTGATCGTTTTAAAGCTCGCCTAGTTGCAAAAGGGTACACTCAAACATATGGTCTTGATTATGGTGATACATTCTCTCCGATAGCTAAGATGGCTTCAGTTCGGATCTTTCTGGTCATGGCAGCTATTGGGCATTGGTCGTTATATCAGCTAGACATTAAAAATGTCTTCCTTCGTGGTGATCTTGAGGAAAAGATATATATTGAGCAACCACCTAGGTTTGTTGCTCAGGGGGAGTCAGGCTTAGTTTGCAAATTAAAATGATCTCTTTATGGTTTAAAACAGTCTCCTCGAGCTTGGTTTGGTAAGTTTAGTACCATTGTACAAGAATTTGGTATGACTTGGAGTGAAGCAGACCATTCAATTTTCTATCGACATTCTTCAGTTGGCAGATGTATTTATCTGGTAGTCTATGTGGATGATATAACTATTATAGGTAATGATTAGGAGGCAATATCTCAATTGAAGAAACATTTGTTCAGTCACTTTCAAACCAAAGACTTAGGAAAGCTGAAATACTTCCTTGGTCTTAAGGTAGCTCAGTCAGAGAATAGTATTGTGATTTCACAAAGGAAATATGCTTTAGATATATTGGAGGAAACTAGCATGATAAACTTTGAACTTGTTGATACTCCAATTGATCTGAACAACAAATTATTACCAGATCAAGGGGAGTCTTATTTAGATCTAGAAAGGTACAAAAAGTTAGTTGGAAAGCTAAACTATCTTACAATAACCAGACCAAATATCTCCTTCGTCGTTAGTGTGGTAATTCATTTCATGCAATCACCATGTGTTGATCATTGGAATGCAACGGTAATTTTACAATACATTAAGAATGCTCCAGGTCAAGAGTTGTTATATGAAGATAAAGGAAACACTCATGTTGTAGGGTATTCAAATGCAGATTAGGCTGATTCACTTGTTGATAGGAGGTCTACTTCAAGATACTGTGTCTTCATTGGTGGTAATCTTGTATCTTGGAAAAGTAAAAAGCAGAATGTGGTTGTTCAGTCAAGTGCAGAAGCTGAATATCGGACTATGGCAATGGTTACTTGTGAACTTATATGGGTAAAATAGTTACTTCATGAGTTGAAGTTTGGAAGTGTTGATCAAATGAAACTATATTGTGATAATCAAGCTGCTCTACACATTGCGTCAAACCCGGTCTTTCATGAAAGAACTAAACATATAGAAATTGATTGTCACTTTATCTGAGAGAAAGTTGTCTCCAAGGAAATTACTATTGAGTTTGTCAACTCTAATTATCAGCTCACGGATATCCTTATAAACTCTCTTCGAGGTCTTCGGATTCAGTTCATTTGTAACAAGCTGGGTGCATATGATTTGTATGCTCCAGCTTGAGGGGAAGTGTGGGAGAGTATCTCCTATTTAGGAAGAATATTAGGGAGAATATCATTTGTTTAGGAGCTATATATTTTCTTATTTGATTTGTATATTTATCCTATTATTTAGTTTTCTTATTTACATAGTTTCTTAATATTAATGATTGTAAATCTTGTATATAATTAGTGGTACTGAGTCTATTTTCTTTAAGTAATTCAGTAAACAGTTTGTCCATCTTAAGAAGGTTAATTCCTGTAACAAACATCAACCTTTTAGCAATATATTCTATAGTTAAAAGACATACTGAAACAGTAACAGCAACAGTAATCAAATAAGAAAGGGGAAAAAAAACAGTGAATACTATAAAAAAAACTAGTAATTTCTTGAGAAAATATGCAACCTAGGTGGTTTGTTCCTTAACAGTAACTAAGCCATATATCAATCAGCCTTTAAATTCTTTTTCATTTTAGGTTCTAGTTATACAGTTCAAAATAAAAATGCAGTAAGCCATATATCAATCAACCTCCAATACAATCGGATAGAGCCATTGGCATGTTTGAGATCCCAAATTATTATTCAATTGTAAGCTTTTACTTAAATCCTTTGTTTTTTCAGTAGCTATCTCTATGTATAATTGGTATGTTGTTCAATACATAGCATATTATATTGTTAAATAAACTACTGTATTAAATGTCTCATTGTACTTTTTTGGCTGGACTAATATTATCTTCAAATAATAATTTTAATACTATTTATTATTATTATTATCCCGTGCGTCACACGGGCATAAAGCTAGTAACTATAAAATAGAAAACAAATTCAAATCTCACTGTCAACACATATCTAGTTATGCTAAGAAATCCCAGTTTGTCCTGAATGTTGACTGTGCCATCTACGCAAACATTTTTTTCCTCTTCGAATGTCCCTTTATTTTCTAACAGAACTCATTTGCCATGACGTGGGTGTATATCATTTATGTGAACTACAGTTTGAAGCTCCAAGTTCTTTTTGCAGGGTTAAAAATGTCTCTAAAGTTCAGAAAGTGAATCATATAATGAAAAGAAGTCTTCAATTGGAAAACTAATGGATTTAGGTCAATATGAAAGAATTCAGCTCTAAATATCAGAACCACAGCAGACTTTTTAACCCAGAAAGGCAGAAACTATAAGGCTCAGTTCATTTTACAATCATCATTCGACAGTGCCTATATTATAGTAGTAATATCCATCGGAGAATAAAACCCCAAAGAATCCATAAAGTCAATTCGAACTTATGCTGTTATGCATCTTAAGCAGGAAAAAACAAATATTGACTACTATTATTAAGACAAGACTTAAAAATACACTGACCAAATAAAATTCATGATGCCAAATTCTGAAAATTAAATCACAGTTTAAGAAGAGACCTTATTCACATAAAAGTAATCAAGAAAGGAATATCCATTAAGAAATATTGAAGAAAGAAAAGATCTACTCAAGCATATATAAACTAATAATCTACTTTCTTTGGTACAATGGCAAGTATTCAGTAAAAGAGTGGCCAATAAAAGCCTAACCATAGTTTTATAACAAATATGCTTAACAAAATGCAAAAGATCTGTATGGAAAACTCAAGAAACTATTCATTGAGTATCAAGCACCATTGCTCACATATAACTAAAATAACTTGGACACGACAGAACTTGAGTGCTTATAGCGGAAAAGGGAAAATCTTATGGCAAGAGGCTTACAAACCAATTATCCTATTTCCCCATCTTTTGACAAGCCCTTTTAATATATTAGTATTACTGTAATAAACAAAATAATTTGCGAACGTTAGCCGTGTCCTTTCACTTTTGACAGGAAAAAAAGAGGCTATAATATTATGCCAGTGTTCGGTTTATAATGTTCTCTGTTGAATTTGGTGGGAGAGGAATATCAACCCCACCTAGTAGGACAAGACTTAATTGTCGTTTCTTGTCCCTTACTTTATTACAGGATAAGCTAAGATTATGATTTTTGGCTTCTCTTTGGTGCTCTGCGCATGGTAGTTTAAAGGGCATTTTCTATTATTGACATGCAAAAATTTCTGTTCTCCAATGGGTCAAGACACCAGCACAATTTCTCAGCAATTGTCAACATCTAGGTAAACCATATTAATGTTTAGGTTCAATAAAAAAATATTGGTACATGATATATATAATTAATATATTTTCGTCATTCTTCCCCATTACATTCCTTTTTACTCTATTACCTTATACAAAAAAGAAATCATCAATTATTTTGTGGCATGGCTACTCATATATCAGAATGGAGCAAGTAGTCTACAAGAAAATATGAGCAATTTTCTCATATTATCTATTTGTATTAAGTTTTAGCCCTTGGTGCAAACAGACTAAATTACAGGTCAAGCTACCCAATACTGATAAAGTCTTTCATTGCAGCTCAATAAAAAGGCACATATAATTATGAGGACCTTATATCATCAAAGTGCTCCTCACTAAAGTTCACGAGGCCTTACCTGTATTAACTGGAGGATCTGGCTCTCTTGTGCTGTGCAACACAGTTGTTCCAGATAAAACAGAGATGAAACCACATAGCGCTGATGCAATACTGCTTATACTTTGACCAGAATAGTCCTAAATACGAAAAGTAGCGGAGACAGGATTACAACAGATAATTGAGCACTTGATCCATAAGATATCTCCTTAGGCCCATTTCTCATTTTGTCTCAGTAAAATACCAACCTTAAACATGATTGCGCTAGACAGTATTGTAAAAGATGTGAACAAAGCATAATAGATCGAAGAAACAACTGCTGTGTTAAAATTATCCAATGCCTGCAATCATGCAAGAGTTGGTCACCATAGAAGCCCAGATTGAAGACCAACAAAAACTTAAAAAAAAAGTCCCAAGCATAAACACAATCTCGGAGAGAACTCCCATGAATTCAATATTCCAATTAACTAAGTTTACAAAATTAAGTTAGAGGCAATCAGATTCAATATGAAAAAGCAGATTAACAATGTGATTACTTCCAAAACTATAGATAAACGAAAATCACAGTTCCAAAACAAACATGTAATGGTTGAGATTGCTTCGAGGAGATTTGATTGGGTGAGGCACGATTGGATAGTCTAATGTTGTTTTCTTCTCAAACAAAGATAGAGCAACAAGACAAAGATGAGAGCAATGTGTGAAATTTGGGACTTAAAGTTCATAACATGGGTGAAAAATTTAGGACTTCGGATTCGTACAATAGAAAAAAATTTGGGACATAAAATTCATAAATGGGAAAAATTATTAAATAGTAAATTTTAATGATAATTTTTAATTCAAATAATAAGTGATTGATAGTAATTAATATTAATGTTTTAAAAATTTATTAAATGATTCTTGTGGTTAAATTGTAAAGTGAAAAATTTATTAGGTGTTTTATAAAAAAAGAATTACTCATTAATGATATGGAAATTACTTACTCAAATGTGTTATTTTTATTGGTTCACAGGTTTCGAAACCCCTCTAAATGCAAGGGTACAAGAGAAATCACCTATATTCTTCGCAGAAGAGGACCAAAAAGCAATTGCATAATTCTCTGTTGGGCTTTCAAATGATGCTACGCGTTGCAGTTCTTTAATGCAAGAAAATCTCATAAATGCAAGTCACAGTCTCACCTTTTTTTGTCGTCAAGCTATTGTATTGCATGATTTGATTTCAACCGATTCAAGTAGCTTTTACTTCCACGCTTAAATAGGAAGTTTAAGCCCAAGTTGAATTCAAACAATGCATGGGCTTGAAGAAGTATTATATGCTAAAACGTGGTATGAGATTGGTGAATCATTAGCCTGCTACCTTGTTGATGTTTATCTTGATATGGTAAGCTAGGTTTAGCTGTCATCAATCCGTCCCTTCCATTTGTTTAACTCAAAATCAATAGATCCAGTTAATATAGAGTATATACCCAATGGCAGCTTATGTTATCAATGGCTGTGGCTGTAGGTATCCGAGGAAGCACGTGAACTGACAGGGTGCATACCCTACTTCAACTGTGTACCATGAACTAGACACGTATGTCACACCTCTATGGTTAAGGGCTAAATGATTTTTAATTTATAAGAGACTTCAACTATCACGATATCAAAATAAACAATTATGATATTCTTATTATTAAAATATATATATATTTTAATATTTTTTAAATATTATTTATTATATTTATTTTTTTTATCATTTTTTAGTTAAATTTGACATCTTTAAAAAAATATCAATAATATATATACTCTTAAAATAGATATACAATAATTTTTTTTCCAAAATAAATTGGTTTCACCAATTACTAGCTCGCTTAAATATACAATAAATTAACACTTATGAAACATGCAGACAGATGTTCTACTCACAACTTTGTTAGATGTAGGCAAAAAAATATATTCTGGCCTGACGATATTATGTAGATAAAAGAATAAAAACATTTAAAAAAAATCGTAACACCAATTAATAAGTAAATTACTATCTTACCATCTGCGTCAGAATCTGAGTCCAGCTGTTGTTTATCCCTAAGCATTGTCCTTAAGCATCATCATTTATCCAAGTTTGGGGCTCCCTGTTGTTTATCCCAGCACCTTCGTCCTTCATTTGTTGTTTATCAATCATATTAACTTTTGTTTCTTCTGCTACATAGCATGATTTTGAGTGTTTTTCTTTCTTTATCATCTTTCCCCCTTTTCTTCTTTTCTTTCCAGTCTCACCCTCTTCATCATTTGCCTTTTCCCTTCATTTTTGAAGTATGTTTGTTGCTCTTCCATTGCTCCTAGAAACTCAAAGAGAAGCTTATAGTTTTGGAAGCACATTAAGCTTCTCACCCACTAATTCTATTAATGCTAAAGACAAACACGAAGGACAACCTTTAATAATCTAACAGCTGGACAGGTAAGTATACATGCAATCTCACATGAAATTAGAAATACAACTAGAAGCATGATATGGTGAAAATATATAATTATAATGGAAGACACAGAGATTTTATTAGTAGAACTAATCAAAATTTGCGAATTTTTTTTTATAATTATTGTATATATCTTTTTTATTTATATAATATTGTTACGTGAAAAATCACGTGAAAAGATTCATTCTTGATAATTGTGATAGATTAGACATAATCCAAAAAAGTGCAAAGGACAGCATAATCCCAATCGGAAGTTGTACAAGAAAAAAAAAGAGTAAGTTTACATTGTTGGTTATGACTATAGATATAACTAACTTGATTTGCTAATTGTTACATTTGTGTAAAAATTGATGCTTGTTTCCAACTATCCAGACCCTTTTGACATTGCATCCACTGATATCCCTTTTACTCAACCCAATAGAAAAGGTACCAGCACAACAACTGTCTTAGCATCATTAAAGCAATCTCATATAAGATCCATTCAGCCAACTATCTTGGACTCATTGTTGATGACTGTATCTCTCTTTCTAATGGTTTCGTCGCTTTTACTGCATCTAATGTTGGTAGGAATAAGAATAGAGTAGCCCATGAACTTGCAAAGATGACTATCTTAGATCCAAACTAGGTGATTAAGGAAGCCCCTGTCAATATATGTAACTTGGTTATTCTTGACACTTTGTCCAAGATAAATAATATTATCCTATTACAAGTTAAAGAAAAAAAAATCATCTTTCCAGTTTTAATTAAACTTTAGTCTATCTTTTTATTTTTATGTCAAATCAGGCTTAAATTTTCTATCTCATTGTCTCTAATTATGTTTTCTAATTAAACAAAAATAATATCTCCCTTCTTGAATAAATTTTCATCTTTTAATTATGAGAAATGATGTTTTTCATAAATTTCACTTTGTAAAATGATTCATGAAGTGAAAGAAATAACTTGCATTTTGTTAAGTAATTTTTTTAATTTATAATTGTTATTTTTTTACATAATAATTTATTATTAATTCATTCATGATGTATTTCATAAAATAATTCGTGAAATATAACATTGCTCTTTAATTATTCATAATGTTTACTATTTAACATGTAGATCAATTGGAGAGAGATTATTTTAATTTAACTAAGGATTTTGAGTTTGAATGTTAAATATATAATTGCGTTAAAATTTGGTTAAGAGAATTTTGTCATCTTACGACATTTTATTTAGCTCAAAAAATTAATCTTTTACTTTTCAATCGGAAGCCTATGGAAAACCAAAAAAAATATTCATAATGTTCAATTGAGAAGATGTCAGGAAAAAAAAAACACCCAAATTTTCTTAAAACAATTTATGGATGCATAAAATATCCCTAATAATAATAATTAAAAAAAAAATCCTAGTAACATTTCATTCTTAAATCACAACTCCAAATCCCTAGCATTCTTTCCTTGTTCTCTCTGTTGCTCATCTTCCCCCTCTCTCTCGTAAAATGCCAGCTCTAGCAACACTCCACTCGAGAGCCCCAGATCTCATCTAAATCCAAATCCAAATCCAAATCGTAAGAGAACAAAATCGAAACACAAATACATCATTTCTGATCATCAATCAACTATAATCCTCCTCCATCTCTCAGATCCTCAAGATGCTGACCAAGTTCGAAACCAAAAGCAACAGAGTAAAAGGCCTCAGTTTCCACACCAAGCGACCCTGGATCCTGGCCAGTCTCCACAGCGGCGTCATCCAGCTATGGGACTACCGGATGGGCACCCTAATCGACCGCTTCGACGAGCACGACGGCCCCGTCCGCGGCGTTCATTTCCACAAATCTCAGCCCCTCTTCGTCTCCGGCGGTACCTCCTTACCTTATAACAATCATTTTAATTTATGAACCATCTTATCTCATCTAACAAGTTAACACATGAATGAATGAATGATAATAATGTTATCTCCCTAGGTGATGATTACAAGATCAAGGTTTGGAACTACAAGATGCACAGGTGTCTGTTCACGCTTCTCGGACACCTCGATTACATTCGCACCGTTCAATTTCACCACGAGAGCCCGTGGATTGTAAGCGCCAGCGACGACCAGACCATACGCATCTGGAATTGGCAGTCGCGAACCTGCATATCGGTCCTGACCGGACACAACCACTACGTCATGTGCGCCACCTTCCATCCCAAGGAGGATCTCGTGGTCTCCGCCTCGCTGGATCAGACGGTTCGCGTTTGGGACATAGGCGCTCTCAAGAGGAAGGCAGGGCCCCCTGCAGATGATATACTGAGGTTGAGCCAGATGAACACGGATCTGTTTGGTGGTGTCGATGCTGTTGTTAAGTATGTGTTGGAAGGGCATGACAGGGGTGTCAATTGGGCCGCGTTCCACCCTTCGCTGCCGCTCATTGTCTCCGGCGCTGATGACCGGCAAGTGAAGCTTTGGAGGATGAATGGTATACAATTTTTACATCACTACCTTGACAAGTTGTTTACTTTTAAACTTGTACTTGTTGATAAGTGATTGGGGGACATTTTATGTTGCGGATTTACATTTCTGATTTTAAATGTTGATTTGGAACCTTGCTTTTTTCTTAAGAATGGGGATAGTGTCATGTTCGAGAGAGAAAGGCACAAACTGCTTTTGTTTAGAACTGGTGGGACATGTCAATTTTATGTTCTCAAGTAGCATGATGCTTTTTCAAGTTCTTGAGTAAAAGGAGAGATTATGGTTTTGATGCTATTGTGATTGTTAGAAATATTAATAGAACTGTGTGCTTGGAAGACCTTTTGTTTATTTGTTTGGGCGAAACATTTTGTCCAATCCAGTTCTTGGTGGCATTAATTTTTTGTAGTATATGGTTTGGCAAAATATAAGTGTAGTATTTTAAGTGACATTCTCTGTGTTCCTAGTAAAATGTGCTTTCTGTTTTCAGACACAAAGGCATGGGAGGTGGACACTTTGAGAGGGCACATGAATAATGTTTCATGTGTTATGTTCCATGCCAAACAGGATGTCATTGTGTCGAACTCGGAGGATAAAAGTATTCGAGTATGGGATGCAACGAAGCGTACTGGAATCCAAACATTCCGCAGAGAACATGATCGGTTTTGGATTCTTGCAGCGCATCCTGAAATGAATCTGTTGGCGGCTGGTCATGACAGTGGTATGATTGTCTTTAAGCTGGAGAGAGAAAGGCCTGCATTTGCGGTTAGTGGTGATTCTTTGTTCTACACAAAAGACCGGTTTTTGCGTTTCTATGAATTTTCAAATCAAAGAGAGACGCAAGTACTTCCAATTCGACGACCTGGTTCTCTAAACCTGAATCAGAGTCCAAAGACTCTTTCCTATAGCCCAACTGAAAATGCAGTTCTTCTCTGTTCAGATGTAGACGGTGGATCTTATGAGTTGTATTGCATATCCAAGGACAGCTATGGTAGGGGTGATGTGCAAGATGCAAAGAGAGGTCTTGGAGGATCAGCAGTCTTTGTGGCTCGCAATAGATTTGCTGTGCTTGACAAAAGCATCAACCAAATCCTTTTAAAAAATCTGAAGAATGAGCTTGTTAAGAAGAGTGCCCTTCCCATTGCCACTGATGCTATATTCTATGCAGGAACAGGCAACTTGATTTGTAGGTCAGAGGATAGGGTTGTTGTATTTGATCTTCAGCAGAGGGTTGTTCTTGGTGAACTTCAGACCCCATTCATCAAGTATGTTGTCTGGTCCAATGACATGGAAAGCGTTGCTTTGCTCAGCAAACATGCCATTATCATTGCTAACAAGAAGCTTGTGCACCAATGCACTCTCCATGAGACAATCCGTGTAAAAAGTGGAGCCTGGGATGACAATGGTGTTTTTATCTACACAACATTGAATCACATCAAATACTGTCTTCCCAATGGAGATAGTGGGATAATAAAAACATTGGACGTCCCGATTTATATCACAAAGGTTTCTGGAAACACCATCTTTTGCTTGGATCGGGATGGGAAAAATAGAGCCATAAGTATCGATGCAACTGAATATATTTTTAAGCTTTCCTTGTTCAAGAAGAGATATGACCATGTTATGAACATGATAAAGAATTCACAGCTTTGTGGGCAGGCTATGATTGCATATCTCCAGCAGAAAGGCTTTCCTGAGGTTGCCCTCCATTTTGTGAATGATGAGAGAATTCGATTTAATCTGGCTTTGGAGAGCGGGAACATTCAAATTGCAGTTGCATCAGCTACAACCATTGATGAGAAAGATCATTGGTATCGTTTAGGGGTTGAGGCTCTTCGTCAAGGCAATGCCGGTATAGTTGAGTATGCATACCAAAGGACCAAAAATTTTGAGAGATTGTCTTTTCTTTACCTCATCACTGGTAACATGGAGAAACTTTCAAAAATGTTGAAAATTGCTGAAGTAAAGAATGATGTTATGGGCCAATTTCACAATGCCTTGTACATGGGTGATGTTCGAGAGCGCGTTAAAATCTTGGAGAATGTGGGTCATTTGCCTCTTGCTTACATCACAGCATCAGTCCATGGGCTACATGATGTTGCTGAACGGCTTGCAGCCGAGCTCGGGCACAATGTTCCATCTTTGCCTGAGGGAAAAGTACCATCTCTACTAATGCCGCCTTCACCAGTCATGTGTGGTGGTGATTGGCCCCTTCTTAGGGTCATGCAAGGCATATTTGATGGTGGGTTTGACAATACGGGTCGGGGTGTTGCTGATGAAGAGTATGATGCAGCTGATGCTGATTGGGTTGAGGAGCTTGACATGGTTGATGTGGATGACTTACAAAATGGAGAGGTTGCTGCAATTTTGGATGATGGAGAAGTGGCTGATGAACATGAAGAAGAGGGTGGATGGGAGTTGGAAGATTTAGAGCTGCCCCCTGAAGCTGACACCCCAAAAGCTTCTATCAATACACGATCTTCTGTTTTTGTGGCCCCAACACCTGGCATGCCAGTAAGCCAGATATGGATTCAGAGATCATCTCTTGCAGCAGATCATGCAGCTGCTGGCAACTTTGATACTGCAATGCGGTTACTGAACCGTCAACTTGGGATAAGAAACTTTGCTCCCTTGAGATCCATGTTTATTGATCTTCATACTGGCAGTCATTCCTATCTGCGTGCATTTTCATCTGCTCCAGTAATATCTTTTGCTGTTGAAAGAGGTTGGACTGAGTCATCGAGTGCAAATGTAAGAGGCCCACCAGCACTGCCTTTCAAATTGTCTCAATTGGATGAAAAGCTCAAAGCTGGTTATAAGTCAACAACTGCTGGGAAATTTACGGAGGCTCTTCGGACATTCATTAGTATTCTTCATACTATTCCCTTGATTGTGGTTGAGTCAAGGAGGGAAGTGGATGATGTGAAGGAACTGATTATCATAGTCAAAGAATATGTTTTGGGTCTGCAGATGGAGCTGAAGAGAAGGGAAATTAAGGACAATCCAGCACGGCAACAGGAGCTTGCAGCATATTTCACCCACTGCAACCTTCAGACACCGCACTTGAGGCTAGCTTTGCTGAATGCAATGACTGTCTGCTACAAGGCAAAGAACCTTGCCACAGCCGCTAACTTTGCTAGGAGGCTACTTGAGACCAATCCTACTGTTGAAACCCATGCTAAGACCGCAAGGCAAGTGCTGGCAGCTGCAGAAAGGAATATGACCGATGTCACACAGTTGAACTACGATTTCAGAAACCCATTTGTGATTTGTGGTGCAACCTATGTGCCGATCTATAGAGGACAAAAGGATGTCTCTTGCCCATATTGCACTTCCCGTTTTGTGCCAAGCCAGGAGGGGCAGCTATGTACTGTGTGTGATCTTGCGGTGGTAGGTGCAGATGCTTCTGGATTGCTCTGTTCACCTTCTCAGATACGTTGATTGTGCTGCTGGACCAGAAGCATTTTTTTTCAAATTGTTTCAGGTAAATTTTCAGCCCAACATTGAGCGCTATTGATCAATTAAACTTCCTGCTAGAACCTAGAAATAGTCAAGAAGAATTTATGTTTCCGAGTGAGTTTCTGTTTTTTTTTTTTTGTTTTTTTTGTTTCCCTTTGTACTTTTTACCTCTTGTTTTCCCTTTTATTTACTTGAAAACTATTTTCAATGTGATAAATCTATTTCATATTTTAGTGGTGTTATTAGTTTTTTATACACAAGAAAGTGAGAGAGTGTACTTGTATCAAATGATGGTTATAAACTGCAGGACTTGCAATTCCAGCTGATTCATTTGGCAAAATATATAATGTCTGTGTTTAGTCGGGGTCCACTCCGTTGGTTGTAGAAGGGAGTAATGTTTATCTATAGTTAAGCAACTCTTCATTCTTCTATTATTTGGCTATTATTGTGACTTTGTGCAACTTCATTGAGCACTAGTAAACGTTGATCAATAGCAATCTCCCTTCAGATAAGAATCTGCAGAATATGGTTGCTGGTTTTAATCCTACCTTTTTTCAAGATAAATGTATGGGGGTGGCCCTTTGATTAGAGCTGGCAAAATGGGTCAACTCGTCTCGATCCGCTTCAATTCGTTAAAATGCGGGGCGGATGAGTTGACTCATTTTTAAAAATAGGTTGGAAGAGTTAACCCATCTCGCTTTAAGGCGGGTTGGCGGGTTAGCGAGTTGGTCCGCATAAAAGATAAAATGAGAAAAAATAGATGAATTAATGGTTGGTTTAATCCGCTTAAAAAATAAAAAAAATTATATAAAAAATCAATAAATACTATAAAAAATAATAAATAATAATGATAAAAAATTACAAATTACATATCTAAAATAAAATTTTTAAAATAGTCTAATTAAATATTCAAACATAAATTATATAACATCAAAGAATTTTTTATTTATAATATTATTTATCATTTTTTTTTAAAAAAAAAGAGTTTCGCAGGATCAACTTGTTTCGATCCCGCTTAACCCGCGGATTATGCGGGACGGGTTATGTAAGTTGAAAAAAAATATGGGTTCAATCCTTGAATCCAACTCGTAAAAAAATGACAGATTAGCGAGTTAATCTAATGGGTTGAATTCGTTTTACCATCTCTACCTTTGATGCATGTCGTTTGTTACACGGAATCATTATATTAAGAATTCTTTTTTGTATTTTATGGTTGGCGACGTTGGTTGAGGCCTTGAGACACAATAAAGTTTATCTCTTGGTTGTCCTAATAAATATGATAGGATAAAGTTTTTTCCCCTTAAAATTAGTTGAGATTGATATGTCAGGTTTGCTAGAAAAACTACAATTGACCTATTAACCATTAGCACTATATATATATATATATATATATATATATATATATATATATAACATGGAAAACGTTTCTCGTGTAACTAAATATTTCAACTTTTGTTTATCATATGCTTTCGTATGACTTTTTTAATGTCAATATTTTTATTTTAAGATTTTGATTTTTTGCTTTTTAGATTTATTAAAAATTATATAGATTAATATTTATTTTTAATATATTAATCAATTATTTTCTCACTTCTCATTTCTCACTTATTGAATTTATTAGAAATTGATATAGATTAATCACTTATTTTTAATGTATTAATCAGTTAATTTTTTGTTTCTTATTTTTCAATTCTTGGATTCATCAGAAATTGATATAAATTAATTATTTATTTTTAATGTATTAATCAATTAATTTAGATTCACTAATTAATGAGATTTATTAGAAATTTATAATGATTGATCACTTTTACATAATGTATTAACCAATTATTCATTATTGAGAATTCTTTCTTGGATTCACTATAAATTTATATAGATTAACTACTTATTTTAATGTATTAACCATTTAATTTAAATTTATCAATTAATGAGATTAACATTAGAAACTTATAGTAATTAACTATTTTTACGTAATTTATTAATTAGTTATTCATTATTAAGAATTTTTTTGGATTCACTAGAAATTGATAGATTAATCACTTATTTTTAATATATTAAATAGTTAATTTGGATTACCAATTAATAATATTCATTAGAAATCTATAATGATTAATTATTTTTACGTAATGTATTAATTAGTTATTCATTATTGGGAACTCTTTCTTGAATTCATCAAAAATTGATATAAATTAATCACTTATTTTTAATATATTAATCAATTAATTTAAATTCACCAATTAATGAGATTCACTAAAAATTTATAGTGATTAATCACTTTTTTACGTAATGTATTAACCTAGTTATTTATTATTGAGAATTTTTTTAGATTTATCATAAATTGATATAAATTAATCACTTATTTTTAATTTATTAACTAGTTAATTTGACTTTTACTAATTAATGAGATTTATCACAAAATTCTATATATTGACATACGATAGGCAATAATTAAAATCTTTTAGATAGACGAATAGCACGACCAAATATACACGCTAACACTTTGCACGTATATATAAGGAGTGTTTATTGTTATTCTTTTTGTCAATTATCACTTTTATTTTATTAATTTTTTATTAATAACCTTTGACTTATTTTGATCTAATAACTTAAATTAATTTATTAAATAACGTTTATTACATATTATAGTTTGACCTGAGTACTTCCAAGTTCCAAGGGGCGTAGTGAAAATTGCTGTAAGCTGATCTTCTATTTGTGGTTTTTTTTTTTTTTTTTGTGTGTGTAACGTTTATTACGTATGACAGCATTTTTTTTTTCACATTTTAAATTATGATTTTTATTTATTTGTTTATTTATTTATTTACTTTTTTTTTTATAGGAAGAGGAGGTCTTTAACCTAGGGAGATTAGAAAACATTTCTCTCTTCAGAATGATGAGAGGAAAATCACACGGAATAACAATAAGCTTAATGGCTTTCTCATCGGTCGAATTGGCTAAATGGGTCATGGGCATATAGACTAAGACAGGCCTAGAAGTCCCCAAAAATCAAAGTTAAACAAAAATTTATATTGTATTCTATATTTGTCTTTACGTTTTTAATATTTTCTCCTTTTCTCTAAATTTTTTACCAAATCAAACATGATAAAATGTGCTACGTGGGTAAAACACCTTTATTTATGACACCAAGTTCTTCTTACTCAATCTTTTTGTAGGAGTTCTTCCAAATTCAGTTAATCAAGTACTTTTCTCAAATGAGTATCACATTATTTGTTTAGAAATGGGTAACTACAGCTGTAAATGAGAAATTATTTATGATTTCTCATTAAATTCTTAATCAAACTCGTAATAAGTTAAGTTTGAATTTAAATTCAATTATATAAATGAGTCAATCTTAAACTTTATAAATATTAAAAACTAGTGAGTAGTTTGGTTGTGTTTACATGCGCGAGTGTGCATGTGTAATTTTTCATGTAATTGATTATGAATAAAAAAGCTTTTATTTTTAAGTTTACTTCATCTTTTATCATAAAGTTGTCCACTAGATAATAAATTAATAAATATAAAAAATATTACAAGGATAAATTTGAGAAAAAGAAAGAAAATAATTAAGTTATACATAAACTAAATAAGTCAAGTTTAATATTTTTAAATAAGTCAAGTTTAAGTTTAATTTCACTCATTTGAGGAAATGAGGCAAACTTGAATAGCTTATTTCTTTTATAAGCCAGAGTTTTAATTATTTGGTTTAGCTCAATTGATACACCCTTATCCATGAGCTTGGGCCATAGCTCAACTATTAATAATGGATCAAAGTCACGTTAAACATTGCTTTGGGCTTATTCTCAAACTCTTAAAGCCATTGGGTAAGTGAAGGCAGACAACACTCTTAGATGGTTTTCAACATTTTATTTATTTATTTATTTATTTTCATGTACAAGGGATGTCAAAGTACTTTTAATCTTATTTTCATAGTATCATCACTACACTGATTTTATTTTATCAAATAAGAGGCATGTTGTAAATAGAAAGGGAGCGAAATCAGAAAATGTATGATAATACAACAATGATAGAGAATGTAAATAGCCTTCTAGCAGGAATAAAATAAATATAAAAAAACTTAAGTACCTTACATACTTCTTGTACTGTTCTTCAATTAAAATATGATGTGTGTTTTTTTTTAACACATCAGCTCCAATTTATTCTCTCTTTCAATCATCTATTATTCACACCGTTATTTCACTTCTCTTTTAATTTTAAGAAAAATTGATTGAATCTCTTGCAAACTGCACCAATACAATAAGAAAAGAGGGAAAAAAATGTACAAGTGCATGAGATATTTATACAATCTTTATTTCTTCATAAAATAATGCACTATATATTCATCAAATCTCTTTTAAAATAATGTACTGCACAATTTCCAAATGAAAATATACTGTACAATTTACTCTTTAAAACAATGTAATGTACAATTTTCATTATTGCAAAACTTGGCTGCAAGCTCAAAAGCCTCAGGTCCACCAAACAATTAATCCTTAACTATTTATTAAAGTCTGTGTTCATGATTCATATATGAACAATGCAAGTCACTTGGAATTTCATTTGCAACATACCTGTAAAATAACATAAAGGAAAGAATGTTTATTTCAAGTATATAGTGTCGGAGGCGTTTACCATGCACCTAAATTGTTTTTGAGTATAAATGCCCTTTTGACATTATCAGTTATAGCAGGTGTTTTACTTTTAGAATCAATTTTGTGTTATTTATTTTTCTAACCCTTATCTCTTATTTATTGCATTTTACCCCTTCAAACAAAATCCCTTTAATATAAAAATGGCATGAGTTTTCCCTACAACCGTTCTCCTGTTCCATTTGACCCTCGTTCCTTCCTTGGCTGCTCCACCCCATAGCTAGTATAACTTTATTGGCTCGGGAGGGGAATCAGCTACCAGAACCGCAATTCCAAGATAATCGATAACAATCGAATCCACTTGAAGAATAACCGCCAGGAAAAAATCACGAGGGAGGTGAACAACCTGCCAAAATTAATGGCAATATCAAGGAAAGGTTATACAGCCTGAGTTGCCCAAATGCAGAAAAAAATTGTGGCTGACGCGTTAGTCGAGATTGTTAAGACAAATGCATGTTGATGTGGGGAAGGTATTTTTAAGAAGGGTCTTGTCAGGGAACACATCGGCGGCGCCGTCGTGGGTGGCAGTGGCGTGGCAAGTGAGGAGCTTCCTTGGTGAGATATCAATGTTCCTGGGAGATTTCTTGAGAGAGAGGAGTTGGTGGGAGGGTTGAAACTTGTGTTGCTCTGCACAGACACTACTCATTCTTGAGGTATAGCTACCCTTTGTTTTTGTGTGATTCTCGCAATGAAAGAAAGGGTGTTTGAGAAGAGGAGAGTGTGGTTCAGGAGAGAGAAAAAAGAGAGATATAGAGAGAGAGAAGGTTGAGACTTTGTTACAATTTCTTTTTTTTAAGGACAAACTAGTAAATTATTAATTTTAATACTGCAATTTATTGAACAGATTAGAAGTGATGATTCTCAATCATAAATATAAAACTCTTGTAAAGTAATGGAAAAGAAACATGAAATATCCATGCTCCAAACTTATTTAAGAGCATTTTAAACATTTCTTATAGTGTAAAGAATAATGAATAAAAAGCAAATGACATATATCATCAAAGAATAATAAACTCAGACCAAATACACATGCTTAAAATATATGTTGATTGCAACTTGCCATGTCTAGGGATGGAAACAGTACATGGCAAGAATGGCAGTAGTAGCCCACCTCCGCCTCTGCGAATAATATTCGCCATTTCCCCTCGCCTTCCTATCTTTATATATTACATGCATGATATCTGTTTATCGTTCTTTCGCGGATAAATGGGTATTTACGAATATCTGCAGTATTAATAAATTATAAAAAAATTAACAAAATTTAAAATATAAAATAAAAAAATGAAAAAAAAAAATATAATACCATAATTTCTCAAAATTAGTCCAACACAACTTAATCCAAAAATAATGCTAAACACTTAAAATACTTTTGATTTATATAACTCTACTATATTTTAATTTATATAATTAAGTTTTTTAAATAATTTTATATAAAATATTTATGTAATTTTTTTTTACGGTGTACTCGTGGGTATGGAGGAACCACCACCGCCCCGCCCCATTTATTAAACGGAGATAACACAAAACAAGTATTTATACCTGTAAAAAAAATTAGACGGGTATTACCTGCCCCCGTCACGGGTATTGCCCACATCCGTCACGAATATTACCCGCAGGAGAGGGTAAAATTGTCATCCCTATATCTAAAAGATTGCTTCTGCCAAAGACTTTTCTGACGACTTTTCTAGTTCCTCCTTCACTTTGAGCAGAATGGTTTTCCACGCTTTTATAAGTCTCTTTGTTAGATTTTCTTTTAAGCTTTGCTAGAGGTTTTTTTTGTTCCCCATGAGATTTTTTGGGTGAGGTGGTGCATAGTTATTATTAAGAGTCTCATATCACTTGTTTTAATCTTTGAGGTGAAGTTTATATATCTAATATGTCACTCCACTTAATATCAATTAATTTTAAATTAGAATCTCACGTGGTATTGAGTCAATATCTCATCTTCGTCATCTACTTCGTTAGGCTTCTTCTGCTCACTCCGCTTACTTAAATCTCATCGTTCCTTTCGAAGCTTATCCAAATATCATTGCCCACACTTGAGGTTTATCCATTTCCATCTAAAAGTTTGGTTTTTGTTTTCTGGGTCTTTTTTTACCCCACTTTTTTCTTCTGTTTTCAATTAGGTAAAGCAAGAATGTTGGGTACTGGCTTAAACTTTGGGCGAGCCCATGGAAAGGATCAGTTTTATATTTTGGCAAAGGCCCGCCGGAACTTTCACAGCGACAATGACTTTGACGGCGAGCCGATCGTCTCATTCATCAATTAGAGAGAAAGGGCTAGAATAAAATCTGTTAACCAAGTACATTTGGATTTGGCACAATAATATCATCCTTGTGGACCCTATAAAGAACTATTATTTCTATTTCCATAATTTTAGGGGTCACTTTTAATTTACCAATTACCAATAGTGGGTCAAAAATAGGGTGCACCAATGCTCCATAATAATGCAAGGAGCATTGTAGAATCAGCCAGAAAGAAAGAGATAAGTAACATATATGGAGGCCAAGAAAGCAGCACCTCAACAAGAACATTGTTGATCAGTTTCTCAATTCAATGAACTAACATGGTCACACAATTCAAACAAAAAAAAATTTAACAAAAGAAAACCATAGCCTAGAAAGAGCAAAAATGAAACCCATACAAATGGAATCAAAACTAGTAGTAGGAGCATCATATATATCAACTTTGGTTGCTTGTAATCGAGGGGGAAGCTCCATTATGGACACGAACAGTGAGCATGTTTCATGTTGGCTACCAGAGGAGGGAAGAAGGTGTGATAAGAGTGGAGAAGTCGCTTGACTAGTAGTGAGAAATTTGTCTGGGGCTGAGAGGAAGAGAAGATGGACTGCATTAAAAAAACACTAATGTTATATTTTAATTAGAATAGCACCCATACAAAGCATGAATTATAAATAAATATTTAAAAATAATATATGATAATTATGTTATTATTATAAAAATATTTATAATTTCTATAAATAATCATGGGTGATGTAAAATTTTTTTGTTGAAATTCAAATATTTATTATATTTTCTTAAGACGTTAAATATCAAATTTATATATAAATTTTTAAAATACAAATTTATATATAAATTTTAAAAGTATTTAAAAATCTCAAATAAAATTGAAAAAGTGTAAAAAATATTTTTATTTTATAAAAATATTTTAAAGAATTTTTCATATATATATATTATCATATTTATAAGATAATAATAATAAAATTTAAATTTAAATTTGTAATGAATTATTATTGACACAACTTATAATGACACTCTAAAAAATCTTTTAAATTTGTAAAAAATAATTTATATTTTCTTTTAATTTTTTTAAAAATAATATTAAACTTCAAATTTAAATTCACACAATTCACTTAACAAAATTTTATAAATTTGAAATTTCTTTTTATATATTATATTGTTAATTTCATTGTTAATTCATTTATATATGATGAGGATAGTAATATTTTCACCACTTGTATTAACAGTATATAATCAATAACTAGTGACAAGGAAGTACCACTATTTTAGGGGTTTTATTTCCAGCAGCCATTCAAATAACTAAAAGCACGTGTCAACGGACAAAGAATAGCAAACATCACTTTTACAATTGACATGACTACTATTAAGAAGCACTTTACTAAAATAAAGATTAAAATAACTACTCGATGTAGATATTTTTTAGATTTTTACTATTTTTTGTTGTGAAGGCATGAACTATTTTTTATTTAATATATATAATGGTCATTATTTTTTATAAGTCTTGGAGATTTTTATTTTTTCAAAAATTAGTATAACATAATAAATTTAGATAAATATAGTATATTTTTTAGTAAAGGGCATTTTTATCAAAATTGATAATATTTTATCATATCTAATATTATATAATACATCAACAAATCACATGATAGTATTATCTTATACAATAAAGATCTTATACGATGTCACATCAAATATGAGATAGTATTAAAATTTTATCAAATATTATACTATCAAACCTAATACAATTAGACCTTATCCTATTTTGCGTACCAAACACCCCATATTAACCTAAAGCCACCATCCACCAAGCAAATTATCGCGCTCCTGTTGCGAGCTCCAACATGAACCCGTCATCCCCAGATCTCAGAGTAGCTGCACCACCCACGCTGGCCAGCCATCGTTCGACCCTGCGCACCATAACCCAAATACCACCAAATCCCAATCTCGCCTCTGTTTCACCAAGCCATAGTCAGAATCACCACCGCGCCACCATCACACACCCTGCCACCACTAACTAGCCAAGCCGCCGCTCACCTCGTCGTGGCTCGATTTAGAGATGGTTGAGGATAGAGAAAATGTATGTTAAGTTCAGGTCGATGAAGATGGCTGGCAACTGGTGGTGGCGATGGAGTTTCAAAGGCAGTGGCTGCAAGTACCAGATCCACTAGATCTTTCGTAGATCTGCCGCTCACCACTGCGAGTACCATGGAAAGGATGAGGAAGGTGGATGAGTGGTTTTCTGGAGTGGGTGATTTTTCAAGAAAGAGAGAATAAGGTAGTTTTCTAGAAAGAGAGAAAAATAGTTTTCCGACAAATGATTGAATTAGTTATCACCAGTTAAAAGTGTGGTATACCAGGGCAAATCTACCAATCTGTCATTAGTGTGGTGTACCAGGACAAATGTACCAATTTGTCATTAGTGACAAACTTATTTATCAATTTATTATCTTTTTCAAATTATTTATCAAACTGTCACTATTTTTGACACGTTAGAATTTTTTATTATTTTTTGGTCCATGTAGACTATGCCAGAAGAGATGACGCAACCAACTAGGATGCGCCAACACGATTGGCATATCTCACGTGGGATACGCCAACAAACATGACATTTTTCACATGTAAATGCCAACAGCTATGACGTTTACACATAGAAAACGCCACGCATGTTGGCGTATTCACGTGGGATACGCCAACTGTGTTGGCATTTTTCACGTGAAAAAAAAATACAAAAAAATGTCACGTTACATATGCAAGACAATTAACATATACCACATGAATCTATTGAGAAATGATATTAAGAGATACATATAATTTACATATCTACTAAAGAGTATACTATAATATTAAAAAATATCAATTTTAATTAACTTATTTATAAATTAAGTATATACTTTTGATATATAAAGTAGTCAATATAAAATTTTGATATTAATAAAAAATAATTAAATAAAATAATAAAATATTTTTATTCGATGTGAGATTTTAGTAAAACTATTAAGACTGCTAGTCATCTATGATGTCCTAGATCTTTCTTTTTCCTTTAATAAATTGATTTCTCTTTATTTTTTCCAATGGAATGTTTCTTGTAAATGTAATAACCGTGGATTTTGTTTGATTAGGTCAAAGGTGAAGCTATTATATCATACATATGTTCTCGTTTATATTGAGCTCCTGAACTTATATTTGGTGCCACAGAGTATACCTCAATTGATATTTGGTCAACTGGTTGTGTCCTTGCTGAACTGCTTTTGGGCCAAGTTTGTGTCATTATTTTGTTTTCATTATTATTATTACATAAATCTATTGCAAAATGATATAAATGTTCTTTTAATTATCTGCCACCCACATGTCATCTGACACAATTAGAACTTTTGCACCCATGGCGAAAATGCAGTGGACCAGCTTGTACATATCATAAAGGTCCAATTGATGTCAACATGGGCACGTATTATATGTTTCTAAAAAAATGTCATTGGTGTCATGACAAGTCAGCTCATGAAAATTCTGTATTGCAGGTGCTTGACACACCCACTCGAGAGGAAGTACGCTGTATGAATCCCAATTACAATGACTTTAGCTTTCCACAAAGAAAAGCACACCCATGGCACAAGGTCCGCATTTTTATCTCCTTTCCGTCCACAGAGAAAAGCACACTACGGAGAAATCAATTTATTAAGGGGAAAAGAAAGATCCTGACATCATAGATGACTAGCAGTCTCAATAGTCCCACCAAAATCTATTTTATTATTTTATTTAATTATTTTATTTATTAATATTAAAATCTTATATTGATTATTTTATAGATTAAAAATAAATATTTAATTTATAAATAAGTTAATTAAAATTAATATATCTTAATATTATAATATTTTTTAATAAACGTAAAATTATATGTGTCTCTAAATTTCATTTTTCAAGAGATTTATATGAAATAGATTAAGTATTCTTTACATATAATATGATATTTTTTTATTTTTTTTTTCAAATTGAAAACGTCAATAAACGTGGTGCATCCAATTAAGATGCTTGCCAACACGTCTTATGATGATCTTACGTGGATACGCCATCTTCTTTGGTGTATTAACGTGAGATCTGGTAAAAGGCATGTTAACACATCTACGTGAGATATACATTGCGTGTTGAAGCATTTTATGTGGAATTAATAAAAAATAAAATATTTTAACATAGTAAAAATGATGATATTTTAATAAATAATTTAAAAACTAATAATTTAATAAATAAATTTATCACTAAAAATATTTTGATAATAAACCCAGTGTACCAATATGAAAAACGCTTCCTTGTTATATATATTATTTAATATTAGATGAATAGATAAGAAATGGGTAAAATATATCAACTATTATTTTTATATATCACTTTTATTTTATTTTATTATTTATTTAATTATAATTATTAAAAAATATAATAAAAATGATATAAGATAAAAAAAAATATAAAAATATATTTTTCCAAAATATATCTTATCCTCTTATACTTTTATATCACCTTTTTTATATTATTTTTTATATTATGTGAACAGATGTGATTAAATGAGAAAAAAATATTTATAGGTAAACGTTATAATCAATGGTCTGTGAGAACAATGTAAAATATAGAATAAAAAACGTAAAACCCCTTCTAAACTAACAACATTTCCGTTATATAGTTAACGATATTTTTTAACTCACCAAAATGACAGCCTTTCCGTACAAATTCTTCTCCCTCTCCGCTGAAGAACACTCGAAATCTCTCTCACAATTCTCCCATCTCCATCTACATCCCAGTTTCAAAGCTTCGATTTTAACCGTAGTGCACCACGTCTTCTTATCCAAAAGCTTTCTATTTCTTTTGTCTCTCCATGGGCTTGAAAGAAGGGGGTGCAGAGGATGAGGGGTGTTGCCAGGAAGAGCTTGTATACCTGGAGTGAAGCGTTGGGGCAAGCCGTGGTGACAGTTTCCAGTAAGGTGGTGTGTTTACTGGGATGTTACGTTGTAATTGGGCTGTGGTGGTTTCTGTGGGTGAGTTGGTGGTGTTGCAGAGTTGTATTGTTGCGTAACATGCTTGGTCTCTTGTTGTGTTATGGACTTCGAGAGGATTGACCCAATGCCTTATGACCCTAGTGCTAGGTTGTAGGTGATGATATGGGTTTTTGAGTGTTCTGTGCGATGCTGTTGTGGCTTGCTATTGGTTGGAGCAAGAAGCAGAGGTTGTGATTTTTTAGTATTGGTTCAGGTTGTGGTTGGGTATAATGGGGGTTGGTCCACTTGAGAGCTTGGGTCCTTTGCTAGCTATGGGAAGAGAGATGATGATTACCTGTATACATTTTTTTTCCTTTTTCTTATATCTTTATTTAAAATTTGACAAGTAAAAAATAAATTAAAAAAAATATATGTAATTAAATTTAAGATATTTGATAAAATTTAAGTAAAGAAATATAAAAAGAGACAAAAAAAAAAAAAAACAGATGATCCCGTCCATGCGAAGAGATAATGAGTGAATGAGCTTGATTTGGGTTGTATAACTGTATAAGGGTGAAAACAGAGATTAGGAAGGAATTGTGGTTTTCTCTTGGTGGGATTTCAAATCGCAAGAGGGTTTCTATTCAAATCAATGTGAATGTTATTGTATTCATTGTAATGATGTGGCCAAATGAAGTGCTTCTATGACCGAGCAATTATGGAAATAAAAAGGAGAGCGTTAAGTAAAATTATGCTTATATCATTTATATCTTCGCATTTTAGTCTTTTATTAATGATGAGATTCATCATAATTTATATATTTTTTATTTTTTAAAAATTAAAAAATAAGATTAAGATAATAAATATATAAATTAGTGATACATCTTATCATTAATAAATGTTAAAATATTAAGATGTAAGTGGTGTGCATACATTCTTATATTACCCTACAAGAACATGCAATAATATTTCTCAGTCCAAAGGGGTTATGTAATTATGCAGATGGATTTTACTGAAAAGTTTGTCAAGGTGGTTTGCAAAGTACTGTTAATATATTTGGATGATGTTAGAAGGGAAAGTGGTTTTAAGCTCCATTAACAAATTTAATGAAATAAATTACACGTTTTTAAAGTTTACGTTGTAAAGTGCATATGGGATAAAGTTTAAAGAGTTAAACAATATTTTAACTTATTATTTAATATTAGATAAATGATAAGAGATAAATATATTTATTTATTAAAAAGAGTTGTAATTGAATTTAAATTAATTATATAACTTACAGTTATTTTACATCTTTTAGAAGAGTTATGTTATTTTACTTCTAACGTTAAAATCTTTTCTTATAAATTTTTCTCTCTCTACAGAAAACATCTTTTGTGATCTTCCTCCCTTCTTCTTCCTACTTATTCTTCTTTCTCCTTCTTCATTCTCTCTAAAAAAGGCAATTCTTCATCTTTTTCAATTCTATTCCTATTCGGTTTGTTCTGGTTATAAGAACATTGAGGATTGCAAACTTTGTGTTCTTCGTTACACATTTTATCCTATGGGTAAATTTTCGAAGAAGCCATCTGCAACATATATAGTGGAAAAATTACTTTCATAAACATAGTTTCCTGGAAACGCCTTGCCAGATATTCTATTTCATCTGTTTCTCTTCTATCTTGAAGATTTCCACAATAAGTTTAGGATAGTAAATATTCCCAATGGATACCAAAGCCCGACTTCAAGATGTTGAGAAACTTGAACAATTTAGAATTTCAAGTGGTAGAGTATGAAGACTTTTTATCAATCGTCAATTGCAAAAGTAGCATACGTTCTCAACACTCCATATCCAGATGATGGGAGACAAGATGGGGAAGTTTCTGCAAATCAAAAGAAATGGATTGAAGGTGATTACGTGTGTAGATTTATGATTCTAAATGCCATGAGTAATTCTCTCTTCAATGTATATCATACCCAGGCAACTGCAAATGGTTTATGAATTGCCCTACATAATGAAGATGTTGCAGTAAATCTTTCCTAGTTAACAATTACATTTGTTCCATCCCTACCTGAGCAGGTGGTCTTGAGATAGCCTAATCACGTTGGAGAACTTCACACTAGTCAGCAATGGCAGTCCATCGATTAGAGGCGGAGTCAGGGTACTTGTAAAGAAACTCTTATGCTCAAGTCAATCTCAAAGTTAGGAGGAAAGCGTAAAGGTAAAGAAAGTGATCAACACACCTGAGGTACCTCTAAGTTTGTGTTTATTAGAGGGTGGGATCTGTGGGACCTTAGGTAGTGGGTCATATATAAGTTGTTGGCTTGGGCCCAATAAGACATACCAATCCATAGCCCCCATCTCGATAATCAATGAGCCAAGCGTGTCAAGTGCCGAGATGTATAAGTTACAACATCCAATTAACATTTACTAATTAATAATTTAATTATACTTGACTTTGCTGTTGTGCCTGACATTGGACTAAGAATGGGTTGCGTAGCTTGGACCCAAAAATTATACACCGGTTCACAACTCCCTAGCTTGGGAGTCGATGAGCCAAGCGTGTCAAGCGTGTCGAGTATCGAGCTATAGGTAGGTGTATAGAGAAAAAGAACATGCCATGTAACATCAAGATGGCAATAACAAGGATTATTCCTTCTTACAGAACTAATGAAAATGGAAAGGAAGTGCCAACATGATAGTTGAAAACATGAAATAGAGAACCAACATATTATGGATATAAGTCGCAGGTAACTGGTCAGTAGTGCTCAATAAAGCCACTTTAAATTCTAAAGAGCAAAAGAAGTATCAAATATAAGCTAAAATCCACAATAGAATGCAAGACAGATGAGAGACATTTCTTTCCAGCTATTTGGTAGAGACTTAGACTTCACACCCGAGCTTGAGGTTAGGACTTAGTTTTCATGATGAAATTGATGAAGTATATAAAGTAGTAATGTGAGCCTTCTATAAAAGAGTTGATGACATCCTATCCAGATTAAGAATAAGTAGCCAGATAAAAATCACATATAGCAAGATATTCAACCATGTAGATCAAATGTAACAAGATATTTTCTTTAACAACAAAAGAACAAACTAAAGCGATGTAGATTTGATATAGGAAGATATTCTCCTTCAACAATAAAAGAACAGACCACTAATATGAACCAGAGATAACAAGACTTCATGAGCCATTATTGTTCTCTTTCAACAATAAGAGAATAAACTAACACTCGTAAACTAGACATCCACTTGAAAAAGTGGGCATCACCCAATACGGCGGCATCTAGCACTAAAAAGCTCTTGGGCATCCACCTAAAAAGGTGGGCATCATCTAAAAAGGTGGCATCTAGGGTTGAAAAGCTCTTGGCATCCACCTGAAAAGGTGACCATCCCCTAAGGATGCGGGAATTATAATATTTAATCTTTGCAGAGGCTAAATAGTGCACGACACTTGCCATATTTTATCTTTGCTGAGACTGAATAGCACATGACACCTAGGATGCCATATTTTATCTTTGTCGAGGCTGAGTAGAGCTTATACACCTCGATAATCGATACACTCATCTCATTGATTACTGACTTAGGGGATTGTGGACTAGTATGTCTTATTGAGCTCAAGCTCAACAACTTACACGTTATCCACCACCTATGGCCCCAAGGGCTTCACCCCTCTATATAAGAACACACTTAGAGTATCTCAGGTATGTTCACTTTCTCTACCTTTACTTTTTCCTCCTTTCTGGCTTTGAGACTGACTTGAATATCAGAGTGTCTTTGTAGGTACCTTGACCTTGACCCCGACTCCAATCAATGAACTATCATTATTGACTGATGTGAAGCTCTTCGACGTGATCAAGCTGTCTCAGGACCACTTGCTTAAGTAGAGAACAGAACAACATTGATTTCAAAATTGAAGATTCCAAGCCCACTATTGATCAAATAACTAAGTTGAATGATATTGTTATTCAATGTGCTGACGTGGGTGAACCAATCTTAGAGACTTTTCAAGTTTCAACTATTATTGGGAAACTTCCATCTTCCTAGAAGGATTGCCAAAGGGTTTTAAAGCATAAGAAGAAATTTTTGAATTTGAATCAATTACTGCAGCATATTCAAATTGAGAATGAGGCTAGGAATATAGATATATTTGTCTAGAGGTTTTAAAATCAAGAACAAAATCCAAAAAAGGAAAAGGAAATTTGGAAATGACAAAGACAAATAAATTCAAGAAGTTCAATAAACTTGGGAAAAGAAAATGAAGGCTCTTGCTTTATCTGTGGAAAAAATGGGTACTTGGCTAGAGAATGTCATTACAGTAAAGCTTGCTATTGTATCTACTAGAGTTATGTTTGCTATTGCATCTACTTATAATTTTGAAGTGCATGAAATGGATGTTAAAACTATGCTTTTCAATGATAAGTTAGAGGAAGAAATTTACATAACCTAAAGGTTATGTTATTCAAGATCAAGAAAACAAAGTATGCAAATTAAAGGAATCTTTGCATGGTCTTGAACAAGTTCCTACACAATGGTATAAAAACTTTAAAACTGAAATAAAGACATTTGGTTTTAAAAGTAGTAAAGTTGTAAGTTGTGTTTTTTATAAGGGTACAGTTGATCATAAAGTCGTAGTTACTCTTTACATAGATGATTTTCTCATCTTTGGGTCAAATATAGATTGTGTTAATAAAACTGAAAATTTTCTTAAGCAAGCTTTTGATATAAAGGATTAGGGTCTGTTAGACAATTGTCTCCAATCAAGGAAATAAAATAAATATGCTGCAAATCCTCTTATTAATGCTGCACATTTTTCCTCACTAATTGTAGCAATCATTTTGATTTTATTTCCTTATTCTTAGTCAACAGGATCAGCACTTGTATAGCCAAATGTCAAATCCTCCTATTAATGTTGCGCATATTTCCTCACTAATTATAGCAATCATTTTGATTTTATTTCCTTATTCTTAGTCAACAGGATCAACACTTGTATAGCCATGATCCTTGCTTACTGGTTGTATATATATCTTTTGTAAATCAATTCAATTATCAATTCAAGTTTCTATATGGTATCAGCTTAGCCCTAGCCTAACAACCTTTCTCGATCCCTAACCTTCTGTCATGGCCGCCACTATCACAACCCCATCCAAACCTTCTCTTCTTCTCAATGCTACCATCACCTTCAAACTGTCTCGAACCAACTACCGTGCCTGGAAACGTCAGGTTACTACTCTCCTCTCTGGCATCCAAATCTTAGGCCACATTGATGGCACTACACCACCACAAACTCCCACCACAGTTACTAATGGTGTATCAAACCCTAACCCAGAATACACAAACTGGTTCACTATTGATCAACTCATCATCAATCTTCTTCTCTCATCCATGACTGAAGCCGACAGTCTCTCCTTTGCCTCCTATGACACTGCTCGAACACTCTGGGTTGCCATTGAAGCCCAATATGCGAACACCTCTCGCTCTCATGTCATGTCCATCAAAAATCAGATTCAACGTTGCACCAAGGGTGACAAATCCATCACTGACTATCTCTTTTCAGTTAAAAGCCTTGCAGATGAACTCGCTGTCATTGATAGAAATATCTCTGATGATGATCTTACCCTCTATATCCTCAATGGCCTTGGATCTGAATATCGTGACATTGCTGCCTCAATCCGGACTCGTGAGCATCCCTTCACCTTTGAAGAACTTCACAGCCACCTACTTGCCCATGATGAATACATTCGCCGTGAATCCCAAGTGGAAATCCAAGTTCCAACTGCAAACATAGATCAAACAAACTCCAAAAAAGATGGTCTCTTACCAACACCATCATATGGCCGTGGCTTCTCATCTTATTCCCCACGCAGCTCCAACTATGGTTGAGCCTATGGCCGAGGCAAACCTAGAGGCTTTAACTCCCGTGGCAATAGGCCACCACCACGTTGCCAATTCTGCTCTGCCGTAGGACATATCGCTCGCTACTGTCCAGAAATTCCTAAACCTAGCAACCCTCCAATAGCTTCCTATGCATCTGCCACCCCCACTAATCGTAACTGGGTATTTGACACTGGGGCTAGTCACCACGTTGCAAATAGTCTGAATAATATGCACATTCATTCAAAATATGATGGTCCCGAAGAAGTACAAATTGGTGATGGTACAGGTTTAAAAATCTTTCATATTGGCTCCACTACACTTCCTACACCAAACACTACTTTCCATCTCAAAAACATTCTTTGTGTTCCTCATGCAAAACATAATCTCATTTCTGTCTCTAAATTTTGCAAATCTAACAATGCTTATGTTGAGTTTCATTCTTTTTTTTTTTTCTGTGTGAAGGATCAGGTAACGGGAGCGATATTGATGTGAGGGCCAAGTAATGGTGATCTGTATACCTATAGCCCAACTTTCTCTTCACCTACTGCCCTATCCGCAACCATATCTACCATTGACATCTGGCATGCAAGATTTGGCCATCCATCTCCAAAAGTTCTTACACAAATGTTGTCTACTTGTGGTCTATCTAGGAATTCTAGTAGCAAAGTTATAAATTGTAATTCCTGCTCTATTAATAAAAGTCACAAACTTCCATTCTCTATATCCTCCATACAAACCACTTCTCCTCTTGAACTTATTTTCTCTGATGTTTGGGGACCGTCCCCTCTAATGTCCATAAATGGCTACAAATACTACCTTGTTTTTGTTGATCATTTCACTTGCTACACATGGATTTATCCACTTAAAAACAAAACTGATGTAGTTGTCATATTTCCTCAATTTCACTCTAAAATTAAAAAAAATTTCTCCCACAAAGTCAAATCTATTTACACTGATGGTGGAACTGAATATTTTAAACTAAAACCTTATTTCAATAACCATGGGATATCCCATTTTATCAGCCCACCTTATACCCTTGAAAACACTGGCATTGCTGAATGCAAACATCGCCATATAGTAGAAACGGCTCTTACACTTCTCTCTCACTCTTCTGTTCCACAAAAATTCTGGTGCTATGCTTTTCAAATGGCAGTGTACCTTATCAATCGCATGCCTACCCCTCAATGCAACAACAAGTGTCCTCATGAGCTTCTCTTTGGCTCCAAACCCAATTACCATAATCTCCGTGTTTTTGGGAGTCTATGTTATCCATGGCTACGTCCTTACTCTCAACATAAACTGTCAAATAGAAGCATGCCGTGTGTATTTCTAGGTCCCTCTCCTCAACATCATGCCTACCAATGCTATCATATTCAAACTCAAAAACTATACCTCTCTAGACATGTGGTCTTTCATGAGTCAATCTTCCCTTTCACTACAACTCATTCGGTCCCTATCCTCCCAACCTCAAACCCTGATACGACCCTACCCATCCCTCGCCATCCTCTCATCCTTCAACAACTCCATGCAAATATGCCTCCTCCAACCACTCCACCCATCACTCCTCAACACTCCAATGCATCTTTGCCCATCCCTCCTAGCCACCGCATCATCCACACCTTCGGTTGATCCAACCTCCTCCCACAACCCCACAGATTCATCAGTACAGTTGGACTCCCCCGCATCGTCACCGCCTCCCCCACCAGTTTCTCTTCGCCCAGTCACAAGAGCAATGAACAACATTCACCAACCAAACCCTAAGTACCTCTTTACGACTAAACATCCACTCCCTCTGTCGGCCGAGCCCACTTGCCAAAGCCAAGCACTCAAAACAAGTGAATGGCGTGATGCCATGAGCCATGAATTCAATGCTCTGCTTCAACAACAAACATGGGATCTGGTTCCTAGCCCACACAACAAAAATCTCATTGGTTGCAAGTGGGTTTACCGAATCAAAAGAAAAGCAAATGGTGATATTGACAGGTACAAAGCCAGGTTAGTAGCAAAAGGCTTCCACCAACGCCCTGGACTTGACTACACTCAAACCTTTAGCCCCGTAGTTAAGCCCATCACAGTTCGGTTGGTCCTCTCCTTAGCCCTTCAACGTAACTGGCCACTACGTCAACTTGATGTGAACAATGCATTCTTGCATGGCACTCTCACTGAAGAAGTTTACATGCAACAACCCCCAGGTTTCACCCATCCTGATAAACCTCATCATGTTTGTCGCCTCCGGAAGTCTATCTACGGCCTCAAGCAAGCACCACGTGCTTGGTATCAAACTCTGCGTAAGTTTCTCTGTGACTATGGTTTTGTCAATTCCAAATCTGACTCATCTCTATTTATTCTCCAAAACCACGGCATGGTATTATACACGTTAGTGTATGTAGATGATATCATTATCACAGGAAATTCTACTACTAAGATCAATGAATGTATCACCAAGCTTGCCACCACCTTCTCCATCAAAGATATGGGCTCATTGCACTACTTCCTCGGTGTTGAGGTAATTCCCACCTCCACAGGCTTATTCCTCTCCCAATACAAGTATATTGCAGAGCTTCTTGAGAGGACAAAAATGATTGATGCCAAAGCTGTTCTCACTCCACTATCAACCTCAATCACCTTAACAAAAGATGATGGCTCCACCTCCACTGATGCTACACTCTATCGCAGCACCATAGGTAGTCTCCAATATCTATCCATGACACGGCCTGATATTGCTTTCTCCGTCAATAAACTTGCTCAGTTCATGCAACGACGACCACCACTCATTTCACAGCACTAAAGCGAGTTCTACGCTATCTCAAAGGAACCATCTTCCATGGTCTTATTCTTCAGAAATCGACCACCTCTTCCCTCATAGCGTATAGTGATGCTGATTGGGCAGGAAATAAAGATGATTACACCTCCATATCTGCTCACCTTGTCTACTTTGGCTTTAATCTCATCTCGTGGAAATCATCCAAACAACGAGCAGTAGCGAGGCCATCTACAGAGGCTGAATATAGAGCTTTTGAATTATCTTGGATCAAATCTCTTCTCACTGAGTTAGGTGTACCTTCTCCCTCAACACATTCCATCCTATGTGACAATCTAAGTGCTACATATCTCACTCAAAATCCAGTATATCATACTCGCATGAAGCACATCTCCATTGACATTCACTTTGTCCATGATCTGGTACAACAAGGAAAGCTCAAAGTTCAACATGTTAGCACCACTGATCAACTTGTTGATTGTCTCACCAAACCTCTCTCCAAAGCTCGTCATCACTACTTAAGAAACAAGATCGGCGTTTCTGACGGCACTCCAATCTTGCGGGGGCGTGTTAGACAATTGTCTCCAGTCAAGGAAATAAAATAAATATGCTGCAAATCCTCTTATTAATGCTGCACATATTTCCTCACTAATTGTAGCAATCATTTTGATTTTATTTCCTTATTCTTAGTCAACAGGATCAGCACTTATATAGTCAAATCCTCTGTCAAATCCTCCTATTAATGCTGCGCATATTTCCTCACTAATTATAGCAATCATTTTGATTTTATTTCCTTATTCTTAGTCAACAGGATCAACACTTGTATAGCCATGATCCTTGCTTACTGGTTGTATATATATCTTTTGTAAATCAATTCAATTATCAATTCAAGTTTCTATAGGGTCTAGTAGATGTGATTTTGGGTGTTAAAATGTTATTAGAAAAGAAAGTGATCATGTTCTTATGGGCAAACCCTGGTCTTTCAACAAGCATGTTTTACTGCTTCAAGCATACTATGGAAAACAATGCCCTTCTAACATCTCGCTCACCCATTTGCCATTGTGGGTTAGAGTACTCAACTTACCATTAGGTGCAATGACTCGTGGGGTGGGAGAGAATGTGCTTGGCGGCTACATGACGATGGATGTTGATGAAACTGGTACCATGATGGGGGCTTGGTTCCGAATTAGAATCAATTTTGATGTCAGAAAATCACTACGCAGAGGGGTTGTGATGCAACTAGAGGACACTGGAGACTCACTATGGTTCCCTTTATAGTATGAAAGGTTCAAAAACTTGTGCTATATGTACGTGTAGCTTGTTGGGACATGTGTGGGAAGATTGTGAGAAGCATGAGTGGAGTGTGCTAGTAGACCCTCAATTTGGGAGCTGGTTAAGAGCCCAAGGAGAGTTTGCTACATCAGATTAGAAAGGTAGTAGAGCTATGAAGTCATGGGTTCTACATATATAATGCCTCCTTGTCTAATGAGGAAGGGGGAGATAGGAGAAACTAAACCATATGCTACATCAGTGGGTGGGCGTAGTCAACCTACTACGGAAGAGGGTGGAGGCATTCCAAAACTGGAAGGTTTGGAGGATAAGGTTGCAACAGATGTTAAACAAAATAGAGGTAAGGATGCTATGGCTCTACATCTACTATCAACAAAGGGGTTGCTAGAGGAAGTTTCTAGAGGGAAGTGGTGGAAGAAATTGGCATAAGTAGATAGACCCGAAATTAGGAGCCCAGTAACTGTAATAGTGGCTTCGAAAAGGAGTATGAATATGACAAAAGATGCAGTGTCTGAGATGGATATAAATATGGGAGGGGAGAAACAGAAGTTGAGGTTAAGTGAGAAGGAAGGAAACGATAACTTTTGTTTAGAAAATGAGGCATAAAAAATTTCACTTGCAATTACCGTGGGCCTAGGAACCTAAAGGCAATTCCGGCGCTTCGCCTCTTATTGAGGCAGGAAAATCCCAATGTAGTTTTCAATATGAAGACTAAGTAATCAAATCAAGAGTTTTCAATAATTAAATGGAAAGTGGGCCATTCGGGTGGTTTTGGCATTTCTTGCATGGATAGGAGAGGAGCTTTGGGATTGTTGTGAAAGGAAGGAATCTTACGCTGGCAAATTATAATTCTCATTTTATTGACACATACATTTAAGGGGTGAGGAGGTGGATAAAGGGCACTTTACAGGTTTTTATGTTGACTCCTTGGTTTTCAATTGTTATAGATCATGGAACCTTCTTAAAAGTCTTATTAAAGTAGACAAATCCATCCCACAGGTGGTGGGGGTGATTTTAATGAAATTCGACATGACTATGAGAAAAATGGGTGGGAACTCTAGAGTTCAATGGTTGATGGATTCTTTTCGGGATGCAGTGGATTTTTTTGGTCTAATTGATATGGGCTTTATAGGTTATGGCTCACATGGAATAATAGAAGGCAAGGAGGCCAGCACATACAAGTGTTCCTAGACATCGTTTTTTCTTTCCAAATTAAGCTTTTGTCTCCAAATGGAATGCAATGGTGGCCCACGTGATTTCCTCTCACTCAAACCATATTCCATTGGTCCTCGATTTGACTGGTGTTAGAGGTAATTATGCAAGGAAAAAAAAAAAAACGTGTGAAGTTGTATAGATTTGAAAAAATGTTGGTTGGTCATTTTGAATACAAGGACATTATTTGGTCAGTATAGTATTAGTATAGGGTTGGGGACTGCTATTTGCTGCATGATGTCAATACAAAAATTGCAAAGGTTAATAAAAGGTTACAATCCCAGAATAATGATGTCTTTGGCTACATTAGGAAAAAGATCCATCATCTCCATAAAAAAATCCAAGACCTACAACTCAATGTCCATGTGGGTGAGAATATCGCTACAATGCAGCACTCGAGAAAAGGAATTATCTTAGCTTTTGCAGTAGAAAGAGACGATGTGGCGTCAATAGTCGCGGGTAACAGGGTTAAAAGAAGGTGATATCAATACTAGCTTCTTTCATGGCATGCATCTATGAGACAAAAAAAGAATAAAATTGATGGTATTAAGGATGAGAGAAGGGAGTGGCAGAAGAAAGCAGAGCAAATTGAACATGTTGCTATTTCTTATTTTATGAATTTATTTGCTACAACTCACCTAAGTCCTATGGAAGAAGCGTTTGCCAGAGTGGAGGAAAAGGTATCAGAAGCATTAAATTCTTTCCTCTCTATGCCCTTTTTTTCCCCCTTGGAAATTAAAAATGGGAACTACTAAATCTCCGGGCCCGGAAAGTATGCTTGCATTATTATTTTCAAAAATACTTAGATATTGTGGGAAAGATATGATAACGGTAGCTCTTAAATTCTTAAATAAAGGAGATTCTCTATTTGAAATTAATCATACCTATATTATTTTAATTCCTAAAATCTCGTGTCCTCAGAATATGACTTTGTATAAACCCATCTTTCTCTACTATGTGTTGTATAAAATTATCAACAAAGTCATGGCTAATGGTTTGAATTATTCTTGATATTATCTTAGAGTCTCAAAGTGCTTTTGTGCATAATAGATTAATCACGGATAATGTTTATATTGTTTACAAGTTGGTGTGTGCCCTAAAAAGAAAGAGATCGGTTAAGGAAAGGTATATAGCTACGAAATTAGACATAAGCAAGGCATATTACAGGGTTGAACGAACTTTCTTGGAGGCTATGATGAGACAGTTAGGACTTAATTCAAGGTGGTGTTTTTTATTTTTGCAATGTGTGACCTTGGTTACTTATTCAATTTTTATTAATAGCAACCTGAGTATGGAACTCTTATCCTAGAGAAAGCTTTGTTAGGGAGATCCATTATCTCTATATCTGTTTGTTATATGTGTAGAATGATTATCTACCCTGCTCTATAAGGCTGAGTCTTCGAGTCTATTTTCGATCTCTGGGTTTGCCGAGCTGCTCCCATGATTTCCCACCTCTTCTTCATATGACAATCTAATCTTTTTGAAAGCAACCTCAGAGGATGTTGCCACAGTTATTGATGTTTTATCCACCTATGGTGCATCTTCGTGGCAAGTGGTTAACTTCGAAAAACCATTCATCCTATTCAGACCGAATGTGAAAAGAGAAATATCAGAGCAGAGGCTTTGTTTGAAAAATATATAGAGCTTCCCACAATGGTGGGAGGTAAAAAAAAAATGTGACGTAGTCAATAAAGGATAGAATCTGGAAACGACTTTGAGGCTGGAAGGAAAAGCTTTTATCAAAAGGTAAAAAAAAAGTCTTGATTAAAGCGGTAGCATAAGCTATACTCACCTAGAGATGATAAGCTTCCCATGTATCGCAGTAATACTTGTGACGGGAGTGGGTAATACCCGTCAAAATCCCCCCCAAGATATAAATACCTGTTTAATACTATCACCGTTTAATAAAGTATGAATGGGAGTGGTTCCTCGTTTCTTCGCATGGTCAAAATTCGTAAAAATTTTATATAAATATTTTATATAAAATTATTAAAATATTTAATTATATAAATTAAAATATTACAAAGTTATATAAATTAAAAGTATTTTAAGTGTTTAATATTATTTTTAAATTAAGTTGTGTTAGACAAATTTTAAAAAATTATAGTATTACACTTTTTTTTTATTTTTTATTTTTTTATTTTATAATTTTGATTTTTTTAAATTTTTTTTATAATTTATTAAACCACGGATATCATGATACCCATTTATCCACGAGAAAAAGATAAACGAGTATCCACACAGATATAGAAGCAGAAGCGGAAACAGATATTATTCGCGGGGGCGGGACACGTGGGGCTACTACCCGTCCCTGCCCCGCCCCGTTGCCATCCCTATACCCACCTACTCCATGTCGTGTTTTATGATACCCTCTTTATTGTGATTTGAGTTGGGCAAAATGATGTACAAGTTATGGTGGGGACATCAATCTGATGCCCAAAAAGAAAAAATAATTGGAATGACTAGGAGAAAATGTGCTAGCCCAAAGCAGTTGGTGGTGTAATGGGTTTTCGAGATCTTCACTCTTTTGGTAATGCTAGCAAAGCAATGATAGAGATTATTGCTATATCTTGACCACAGTTATTAAACTCAGGTCGGCTATCGACTTGGTTGGAGTATTAGGTTAATGGGTCCCTAGTTAGTGAAAATACATTTCATCATTAATAAAAATTATTAAATATGAATTGTTTATTAATTTATTCATCAAAATTTGATTTTAAATATATTTTATTTCTTACAAAATAATAAAAAATAATTTATTTTTAAATAAAATTATTTTTTATTTATTTTGTAAAATATAAAATTATTTAAAATCAAGTTTTAATAAAATAAAATAATAAATAATTCATATTTAATATAACTAGATGAATAAGATAAAATGTTGTCATGGGATATATTTAAAACTTGATTTTAAATATATTTTATCCTTTATAAAATAAAAAAAGTTTGATTAAAAATAAATCTATTTTTTATTTATTTTATAAGAAATAAAATATATTTAAAATCAAATTTTGATAAATAAATTAATAAAAAGTTCATATTTAATATAACTGGATGAATAATATAAGATGTTGTTATGGAATATCACTATTAGTGAGTTAACGAATCTTAAATGAAATGATTTATTAGGATATTAGTTAAACTTATGAGACTAATTGTGAATGTTTTAAAGTTTACAGTAATAATTTATAAAAAAGTCAAAATTTAAGAAATTTGCATAATTTTTTTCTTTTTTAAAAAATCTTATCCAATATTTTTATATTCTTTAAGTGTAAGACTAATTTCACAATATTATAAATTATTTTTTTATATAAAACTTATATAACTATGTCTATTATAAACCATTTTCATATAAAAATGAATTATTATATATTATTATTAATATTATTTTTTAATAATTCCGTGTATTGGATGAGTGTTAATTTCTACTTATATAAAACGAAAGCTTAGAGGTGATAGAACTGCAAAAACTGATTCGTGTGATATTTTACAAAGTGCTTTCGTGCTATTGAGCATTCTTCAATAAATAAATCAATAAGAGAAATGATAAATCGCACGAAAGAAATTTCGTAGAAGGGCACACCACGAATCAACAAAATGGAGAAATCACCTTTGCGTTTTATGAAGCAGATATTCTTTTTATTATAAAACTTGATTGCATTTTAATTATAAAACAAAAGAATGGACCAATCAAAATCGTTCGTGAATGGTCGTGAAAGTCCATTTCGTTATATATAGCACTGCTCTTATTTATTTATTGGTTACAAGCAAAAGGCTTTTTATTACATGTGTTTCCCCGTCGGTAGCGATTTGGACATTGGTGTGATTGATTGAATGGAGGGTCCTCCGGTCAACGATCTCTGTTCAGTGTGCCATGGCAACTTCCACATTCCCTGCCAAGCCAATTGCTCTCACTGGTTTTGCGGTATCTCACAAAAATCTTCAACTTTTGAGATATTTATTCGAATCTGAATTGCTGGGAAACTTGGATCCAAATATTAACCTAATTGAAGCTTTTACCCTGTAACTTTTCATTTTCTCAGCGCCCAAATTGAAATGATGTTATGTCCATTTTATTTTGTATGTAATCAGATAGTTCTGATTACTCTTCCTTTTTTCCCCTTTCTTTCTCTGTCTTGAATCTTGATTTTTGCGTTTTCTCTATTTTCCTGATATCACAGAGCATTCCTTTTCTTTTTCTTTTCTTTTATCATAGAGTATTTTTTTTTTTAATTAATTCTGTGAGCTTGGAAACTTAGCTAGGAGGCACTCACTGTGTTGAGAGTATATAAATTTTTTTTGTCATTGTTGGAATGCATTGTGCATTTGATTTCTTATTATTTTGTATATAATATGAACCAAACTCTTATGATAATCTAATTCTAATCTTGTTTTACAAACCTTCCACTGTGGTTCGGATGCTTTCATTCTTCAGGCAATTGTATTATGCTTGTGTGGCACCATGGATCAGCTGTCCAGCCTTGTAAATGCCCCCTATGTCGCCGTCAGATTACTCTTTTGGTTCCAACTGAGGATTCCTTAGGGCAGCGTCACGACCCTGAAGTTGCTCAGGTTCTAGGAAAGATTGAAACATATAATCGTTTGTTTGGTGGACATGCAACTGGTCTTGTTCAGGTATTAAATTCATATATTGTGATCTGCTAGTTTCTGTCTTTCTAAAATTTCTCGAGTTACTCCATTTAGGAATGTTGAAGAATTATAAGATTAGGGTTTATGGAGAAGGAAAAGAGGGAAAGACGGCTAACAAGCGTAAACTACGAATAATATTGATAGGAATAATGTGATACAAAACACGAACTTAATACTCCTTTTTATACTAATAATTAGGTCGAATACTAACACTTTTAGTACTCGCCCAAGCCCACTAACATAAGACTAATAACCTAATAAGTAATAGTCCTAATATTCTCTAACACCTCCCTTCATGCTAAAACTTGTTACAAGTAGCAAGCCCATAAACATAAAACAATATTGCAATCCGTCTTTAACCGGAAGCTATCACCAAGAAGAGAATAGAAACTCGTCATAATAACAGATGCCGAACCATCGAGAAGCAATGCTAGACTATCTAATGTCCAAGAAGAAGAGGAGAGACTCTACACACATCTAAGGCGGCTCCACCTCGTTGATAGTCCTTTCCTCCTATGATAGACCAAACTATCTTGGGGCAGCTCCATCAAACTAGCAGCCCTTTCCTTTAATATTTTTTTGGGCGGTTCCACCTCATTGGCAGCTCCTTGCCTCTTCCATTGGCGGCTACACCAAATGGACAGCCCTTTCCTCCCAGCTCATTGCAACCACATCTAGGAGATCGAACAGCAATAACAGAAGAGAAGAGAAGAGAAACTGAGAAACTCTTGCTCCCGTACTTGTGACACCCTTGGTCGAACCTTTCTGGCTGACCAAAACCACAAAAAATTGGGACAACTCCTGCGCCTAGACCTGCGAGTCCGTTGGTTGCACCTTGCTGGTCAGTCGCGACATCCCCGGTCGCTAGAAACATTGCCCACGACATCCTTGGCTGCACATAGAAGAAGAAAAGAGGAAAGAGTAACTGACAGTCACAAGAAACCGCTGCAAGAAAATAGAGCATAACCTAGACAACCCATAATTTGAATCTCTTCCTGATCTGAAATAGGGCTCAGAAACAAGAACTGCAACTGTTAGTCATCATTTCCACAACACAAGAACAGAGCACCATATTTCAGACTGCAGCACCAGCTATCTCACCAGAATATTACAGAAGCCTCCAAACAGTCTCAAGTGAACTTTCAGCCTACATAATCCACCCAATACCCGAGAGCATCAAATTGCACACAAAACTAACCAGATCACAGCAAATCGCTTCAAAACGCACCAAACCACACAAAACGGGGCTGAAACCACTGCAACGGAGATGTCACTGAACCTCCAGTCACTAGCGCACCTCCCGGACCACTGTGTGCTCCTGTCTGCATTGAAACTGTGAGTTGCTGGCCACCCACTGCGTTTGGGTCTCACTTACCCACGCTCAAACCCCTGAACCAGCATGATCTCAACCTGAAAGCTGCATACCGTCCTCAAATCTAGCCAGAAAACCGCCAGCAACCTCAGAACCAGCTGGAAAATACCCAAGACACCTCTGACCAGGCACCCCGCATGCATCCAAGGCAGATCAAAGTCACCCACACTCAGAACAGACCCAAACTGTCATACCAGCCACCATGAGAAGCTGTGAGACCCACACAACTAGACACGCGACCCAACCACCGCCGGAAGACCACCTTGTCGCCTAAAAGTGCTCTAATGGCAGCGAAGAGCGGCTTCCTAGAAGACTGAGCTGATCGTGACCTTTCTCTTTTTGTTTTCCTTTTTTTTTTTCAAAACACTGTTCTGTTTTTCCTTTTTATTTATTTTTTCTTTCAAACTAAGCTAACAAGAGAGTAAAAATAAGACAAAAACTAGAGGGCAGAATATACAACCGAGTTCCATGAACTCGAAATAGCAGAAGGGAGAAACTCTCCTCATGGTGGATGGTATCTCTCTGATGCCATGTTAAATAATTATAGGATTAGGGTTTAGGGAGAAGGGAAAGAGGGGCAAGACGGCTAACAAGCATAAATTGAGAATAATATTGATAGGAATAATGTGATACAAAACATGAACCTAATTCCCCCTTTTTTTTAAACTAATAATTAGGTCAAATACTAACATTACTAGTACTGGCCTAGGCCCACTAACATAAGACTAATAACCTAATAAGTAATAACCCTAATATTCTCTAACAAGGAACATGATGTTAAGATTGTAATAGTTACTCATGTGTTAATGAGTTTTGATTGCTAGTCACTGTTCTTATGCGTCTTGCTTGCATTGTTAGTTGACATCTTTCGGATTATTTCATTTTTGACAGAGAATGCAAGATCTTCCTTTTCTCTTGCGAAGGCTATTACGGGAATTCTTGGATCCTCAGAGATCCCTTCCTCTTGTCGTTAGAGCTCGTGTCTATATTGCAGTTAAGTACAGCTGTGTGTAGGATAATAATATCTTGAATTTCACTTAGAGTTTTGCATTTGAGTAGTTAATTTTCCTAAACTAGAAAAAATTTTACTAAGAAATTCCTTTTTCAGTTTTTTGTAATTTTCCCTGAAATTTTCTTTCAATATTGATTGGAGCCTAACATGTAACTGCCTTCTTTATCTCAAGTGGTGCCTTGTGAAGTACCTTCTTTGTTACTTGAGCTACGTCAGTTTAGATTCTTATAATAATTCTGGTTTATTTATTACAAAATCCTTTCCTGGACATGTATTCTTCAAATTCATTGACGAGAATATACATTTGATAAAATGGAAAAATTGCACTGTGTGAAATGAGATATCTTCATTTTTTGGTGATGTTTCCTTGCATTTGGAGTTTGGCAATTGGCTTCATATGACATAAAACATGGTCAGAAATTTGGTATTTATTGATATATATATGATGTGTGTATAACTATAATGGTAGTTGAGAAAGTATAAATAAATAGGTGGGAAAAAAGAAGTCAAAAGTGGAAAATAATGTAATTAGACTTCTCTTTTTATTCTCTAATTGTCTATAAATTACTGTAACTCTCATAATGATAATGCATGATGTCTGTTCCCAAAATTTTGGTTATCAACTGGTGCCAATTTTGTGACATGCATTCCTTAATGAAAATTGCAATTTATCATATGCACCTTAAATCCTAACCATTTGTGATCTCCAAATGGTCAAGATTTGCTCATGTAATTTCATAATAAAAGCTTGTCTTACTTCGATATATTTATATATAAGTTACTTAAATATAGTATAAGATGAGGGAGAATAGCATAAGGTGGTTTGGGCATGTGCCCCACAGAGAAGCAAATGCCCTCGTAAGGAATGATGAGAAAATAATGTAGGTGAGTCTAGAAGAAATTATGGCCTTGAATGACATGAGTATGAAGTAGTAGGGAAGGATATGGGTGCAAAAAGACTAGTGGAGAACATAATATTTTAAAGAAAAGAATGAAATAGAAGAATTCATGAGGTTGATCACGAGTAGTTTTGATTTGCAGAATTATGTAACCTGACTATGTAACCTTTTGCTGCATATGAATAGCTGTGTCTTTTTCAGGTCAGCAGCATGGATGGTAAGAAATTGTTGAATTAGTGATAGGGAGGGAGAGGATGCAACCCAATTATTCATGCATTTTTCATGGATAATTATTATTCTGTTTCTTAACTATTTGACAGGGGATTTTCTGAATTGCAGTCTCTTTTGCGTTTCCTTGACTCCGTTCTTATGTCTTCTAACCTGGATAAAAGGATTTGGTTTCATTGACCCTTCTGATGTGCTTTCGTGCAAATTTTTTTTTCCAATTCCTAACTCATTTGTTGAATAGAGTTACTTTCCATATTGATAAACCCCTTTGGAAGTCCAAAGCTCCCTTTAAAGGTCAAGTCTTTTATTTGGATTGTGGTGCTTAATAGAATTAATACTAATGGCATGTTTAGGTTCTTAGGCCACATGAGGTTCTTTCTCTTGATATGTGTGTTATGTTTGGAGCTTGCTTCTTGCATTGTTCTGCTGCTGATTCTTTATGGAATTCATTGTTTGGCCTTTTTGGTGAATGTTCGGTGTGCCCAACGTCCTTGTACCAATTTTTGATGATTTGCTTTTATGGTTTTGATAGAAGTACAGGAGCTAAATTTTTGTGACAATGTGCAATCTATGCTACACTTAGGTTCATATGGTTGGCGTGTAACTCTCGTTTCTTTAAGGAGGTTTCTTTGGCACAACAATTGATTTGGGATAAGATTATACTGGCTTCTATTTGGTATAAAGTACATTCTTTTTTTAAGGGGGTTTCCCAAACAGATTTGTTGAGGGATTAGGCAGTTTTGCTCCATTGCTGTTTTCTTTTTTCTTGTTGTTTGTGTTTTCCCTTTACCCAAGAAAAACCCTAAGTGAAACCATTAGAAAGAATTTAAATCTAAATGGCCTCTCTGAAGATTTGGGTTTTGACAGAACATAGTGGCATTATTTGATTCATGTAGCCGACCTCGTGAAAAAATACTTTGGCTGTTGTGTTTTCCTTTTACGTTGAGGAGGATCCCTTATAGGCCAAATTCATTGTAATTTCCAATGTTATAAAAACCAAACTGGAGATTGAACCAGCAAAATCTTCAGGTCATGATTCAATTGGTTTAAACGGTTAAATTTGTGGTTGAACCGTTATTGAGCCGGAAAATGCTTGAACTGGAGATATAGCCAGTTCACGGTTTAATCGGTTCAACCAGCCGGTCTGGTCCAGTATTTAAAATACTGGTAATTTCCTCTCTGTCTTAATGGATTTGTCCTTTGAATTAAAAAAAAATGTCGTATTGGTGCATCTTCATATGTGGGTCCTCACAGTCTCTTTTATACAGATGATACTAAGTGCTGTATACATCATCAGCCCTATTGACATCATTCCTGAAGGTATATTGCTCGTTATATTTTTCTATTTTGTTGGATTTGTATAATTGTTCCAGTAACACTATTGTTCATGCATGTTTTTGTCCCTCTTTATTCATCTTTCCTGCAGGGATATTAGGAATTGTTGGTCTCTTAGATGATCTCCTAATTGTGCTCATCTGCTTCCTGCACGTTGCTGCCCTTTATAGATCAGTTCTTTACCTCCGTCATAGGGGCTCCTGAACTATCCTTGTGCAATGTTACAGGCAAACTGGTGAAAGGAGATGATGCCTAGGTGCCTGATATGGGCATTATTCTTTCATCTTGAAAATTGAAATACCCTGTTTTGTACATAGACAGGTTCATTTTCAAATATTGGATTTAGTTAGAGAAATTACACTGCAAATAGAAAAGCTCTCGTTAAATTTCAAAAGTTTCGTGTACTAATATATATATTTTTTATTTTCAAAGTTTCTGGAATGGCCTTGGTGAAATAGGCAAATTATTATAATATTTCGTTTATATTACAATGTGTTTGGATGAGAGAAAATGAGGGTAAAGGGAAAGGAATGAGGGGAAGGAAAATAATTTTTCTTGTTCAAGAGTTTAATAATAGATAAGAAGGAAAATAAATTTAAGAGAATTATTCTTCCTCTTTTTTTGTCAAATATTAAATTTTTATTTTTTTTAAAATTGAAGTGAAATTTGAGAAAAGAGGGGTGAATAAGCTTATAAGTTTAAAAAAAATATTTTATATTCTGTTTTGATTTTTTATGATTTAATTCTTAAATAAAATAATGAAATTTTATATCATTTTTTTATTAATTTTTCAAACAAGTAACGTGACTTTATTCTTTTTTTTTTTCTGTCATTTTCTACTCATTTTATTTTGTTTTATTATATAAAAACATTCAAAACATAAGATTAATGAACCTCTCTAAGAATGCGTTAGGGATGGAGCAATAACTATCTCGAGTCCAGGATATTCAAAATTCAAAGCAATATGAAAAATTGAATTAAAACACTAAATTAATGGTTGAGTCCATTTGAAAATTGAGCAATATTCAGATTGGAGTGGGATTAGGTTAATAAAATTTTTAGATCGAATTAATTTAACTCAGTCGACTTATGTATTACTACTAAGCTTGCATAGATACTTACATAAATTTGATTTTGTACGTTTGTCCTGTATGATGTGTCGAATTGAATGTTTAACGATAGTTTAATTAAAATTTTATGTTAAAATGTTATAAATAAAATAAAGCTGATATGATTGAAAATTAATGAAAGAAAGAAAAGTGCAAATAATAATAATAATAGCAAAGAAAAACTTAACGAAATTTTTAACATTTTTATTTGATTTTTTAATTTGATTGCAGCATTTGCTTCTTGGTGATTTTTGTTCTTTATAAATTGACATTAACTGAGGCCATTAAGGAAGTGTCTTCCTAGATTCAGCTACTTAGTTCCGAACCTTAGGCCATCATCCAAGAAAATTATTTATACTAAATAATATTTCTTTAGTGTGCCATAAGTGAAACACATGCCACAATCAAGTGGACCAACTAATCATAACATCCAGTTTATCTTATGAAATCATATGATTTTGACTTTAAAAGTGTAAGTACTTGATTTACCCACTTAGATGTGGCATGTGTGCCACTTATGGCATCAAATAATTATTTTATCCTAAGAACAAAACTTGACTCTTAACATTTTTCTTTCAACCCTTCCCTCAAACTTCTTTAATCACTGTCCATTTATTATTTTTAATTCCATTTAATTGAGTTAATGGACATATGAATGGTGATTAAAGGGGTTAGAGGAAAGGGTTAGAAGGAAGGGGTTGAAGCCAAAATTTATTCCTATCCTAAATATATCCTACTAATATGAGGAATACGCAATTAAGGTCGCATGAGAAAGGAATCTAGTGCAAAAGCAAACACAGTATTACAATTACAGTACAGCAAATAAATTGACATGGATAATTTTACCAACAAAAAAAATTTAAAAAAAACATGAATGATCACTTAACCCAACAAATCACAAATATAGCACGTTCTAAGCCTATCTACTTTGTTTAGTGTCTCAATCCTATCCCTACGCATGTTTTGAAAGCCTCTAGAAAACCTGGAGCACTTGTCTCTACATTCACTGATATATGTCAGCTAACCAGCTCGCATGATCAAATGTATAATTACATATGGAATCTTCATCAATTACCTGTATAATTCAACACCTAACATATGAAGGAACTGATCCATGTTAGCATCTTCACTTCACCGTTTTCAGCAAGACCTGCACAATAAAAGGAGGATCCCAACTTCCACCCCCAAAAAAAAGGAGGATCCCAACATGCTTAACAATCTGGACTTTTTAGCATTGAAGCTGCAGTTCTGTAAAAGTCAAAACCTACATTCCCTATTGTAAGAGTTCTTGAACTCCAAATCCTAAATTTTATATGCCAAAAATAACCAAATATTGTTTATATTCAAAAGAGTAGTTGTACTTTTTTACATACTGTGATCTCACACTATGACACGTATTTGCCTTGGTTGATGCATTGATTCATCCAAGTAAGCAATTATTTCCTTCTTAAATTTAAAGATCCTAGCCTTGATATTCTTTTCAATTTTCATTTGGATGAAGAATTCATGCCAACAATAGATTTCTTGTCAACATTTTACTCATGAAGACAACACCCACCATAAAATCCCTCCCTTGTGTCCATACCAACACGACCATTCAGATTCCCTGCTACAATAATGTTTTCTTCTAGTTAATACACACTTATGACGTTAAAAATATTTATTCAAAGACAAATTTTAAGGTTATGATTGAAACTAATATTCTTCTCATATCTACAATATTACTCACCACATTTCTTGCTCTTGCTCTAGCTTTACCTTTGTATCATAGTTTAAATCCAAAAGTTTGAAGCTTTTTTTCTAACCTTGATTTCTTTAAGACAAATTTCATTTTTCTAATCATTGAGTCAACTATTCATGTAAGTGTTCCAATATTCTAAATACCAAAATGAATCATGCTCTCATGAACTACCTTCACTCACATCTGTCCAAGAAAATGTGAGAAACCTTACCTAGGCCCTTACATCTGGGCACCGATATAGGGGCTTTAGCTTATTTGACATTCTATTCGAGTCACATTAGCAATAGCACAATTGAATGATCGATCCATGTCAAAAAAAAAAAAATAATAAAGTTTACACTGATTGCCGATAGCCTGTAACATAATCCTTCGGTTTTATCAAAGCTTAGGAATTAGGACCAGCTAGGTAAAGATTGACAACAATGCAAGATATATGGAGTTCAAGACAACAATATGACATGACTCAAAAGTAATATTCAAGAATTCTTCAATCTTTTTTTTTTTTTTTGTTGTATAGAAAAGAAATTCATTAAGAAAGAAGAGAATTAAAATGAGGATAAGATGTCCTCCACCCAAAAACTACTAAAAAACAAAACTACAATGAACCAGCAAAGCAAAACTCAAGAATAACAATGGACAATGCTAGCCCAATCTCTATGCAAATCAGAATTAGCAACCCCCTTAGAAAGACCATGATCTTTGCGGTTAGCACCAAAAAAGCCAAAAATCTTATTCTATCCCACAACAATTCTAATGACCCTGAAACACCTCAAAAAATCCAAGCATTCCTCTCCAATCAAATGCCCCACAAAATAGCAAACATTGCACAGTTCTAGAGAATCCTGACCTCTTTTCTTCTTCCAAACCCTTTAAACCCGCATTGTCAAAAAGGTCTCTAGAGAGTTCGGGCACACCCATTCTTCCCCACAAACATTAAACAGCCTATTCCACAAAGAATTAACTATCGGACAATGTAAAAAACAGATGCATAACTGATTCAGAGTTGCTCATGTACATAACACAAATATTAGGGGAAATGGCTGTTTTAGTTCTCTGAATCTGTAACAAATCATTTGCATTAATCCTATTGAGTACCGCAGTCCAGACAAAAGATTTGGATCTTCTCAAAATTATCTGCATCATTGACATAATGTGCTATACATTTGAAAATACTTTACAAGAAACATGATGCAAAATCACTAGACCAAGAAATCCTCTAAAGAGCACCCGACACCATCTAGATACATATTCACAACAGCAATAAAGATATAGCAGCGCACAATTCATATCAACCAAAAAGCCCAGACAACAGGCAAAATTAATGTCATTAGTCTCAAAATCCATATGGTTGCCTAGCATCTTTCAAAAATCTTATACAGTTTCTCCAATGAAGCTACCTGCAAAAAATTTAAAAAGAAAAAAGAAAAATAAAAGATATCAATAATGGTACAAATTAAATTACTTCTCCAGGATTAAATTGTATGTTTCCCCTCCCCACTTCACTAAGATTATCAATTCAGTAATTTTTAGCTATTGGCTCATGCAATGCAGCAATGGATAGGAAAATTTAAGAGAAAGATAAACTTAACATATAGGCTACATATATAACATACAACAACTTCAAAGGAACATAATGAGGCTACATTAGTCTTTCGTATAACAGAATTTAAACAACTAAACACTTTACTCAATTTTGAAGTTATATTTGCCATTCTAAGAAAACATAACTGAACCTGAACCTATCATTAAAAATATTGATAAAAAGTTTCAATTTGTAGCTCTTCAAAATGAAACACAAGAGAAAAATAATTCATGGTGTGTGTGTGTGTATTTTATACATACACTAGTGAGTATCCCGTGCAATGAACAGGTTTCTTTACAATCAGTTAAAATTTTAAAAAATACAAATTAAAAGTGATAAAATATTTAAAATTAAAAAGGAAAATATGCATATTTAGATTAAATGAGAATTTGAATTTAAAATAAATAAAAAAAGTTAGGAATGGCATGAGTCATTTTTTGAGGGAAGGTAAAATAAGATACTAAGCCACTCTCAAGTAGATACACTCTAATTTAATAGATAGGGGTGGATATAAAGATAAACTATACATAAAAAAATTGTTTAAAAATACTTGATATGCTGGAATTGCTTGAGAGAAATCCTCTCGGCACTCATTCAATATATACAACAATATACAGCAAGTAATTACAAAGGGAATCAATCAATATACCAAAATAATAGGAGTTTCCTAAACTGTAGGGATATAGTTAACTAAACAGAAAAATCAAAATCGAATTTTAATCTAATCACAATCAGATCAAAATATACAATCAGAATATATAATAATCAACACCCCCTCAAGCTGGTGCATATACATCATAAGCACCAAGCTTGTTACATATGTATGTCATCCTCGGACCCCGCAGAGCCTTGGTGAGAATATCTGCAAGTTAATCATTAGAGTTTACAAATGAAGTATTTATCTCCCTTGAAAGAAGCTTTTCTCGAATGAAATGACAATCAATTTCTATATGCTTAGTTCATTCATGAAAGACAAGATTGGAAGCAATGTGCAAAGCTACTTGATTATCACAAATCAGTTTCATAAAGCCTATCTCGCAAAACTTCAACTCTTGAAATAAATGTTTTAGCCATATAAGTTCACATGTTAGTGAGGGCTATGACTCGGTATTCTGCTTCTGCACTTGATCTCGCGACTACATTCTGTTTTTTACTCTTCCAAGAAATAAGATTGCCCCAATGAAAACACAATATCCAGAAGTTGACCTCCTATCACCGGGAGATCCTGCCCAATCTGCATCTGTGTAAGCAACAATGTCTGTGTGGCCTCTGTTCTCATAGATTAGCCCCTTTCCAGGAGACCCCTTGATATATAGTAAGATGCGAACTACTGTATCCCAATGACTATCACAAGGGGAGTTAAGAAACTGACTTACAACACTAACAGCAAAGGATATATTTGGTCTGGTCATAGTAAGATAATTCAATTTTCCCACCAACCTCCGATATCTGCCTCAATCTGAGTATGGCTCCTCCTGATTTGGCATAGGCTTAACATTCGGATCCATAGGAGTATCGACTGGCTTACAATCTAGCATCCCAGTTTCTTCCCGAATGTCAAGTGCATATTTTCTTTGACAGATGGCAATGCCTGTCTTTGAGCAACTTCGATCCCAAGGAAATATCGTAACCTGCCCAAATCCTTGGTTTGGATTCTTTGGAAATGTTGGAACAAGTGTTGTTTTAGACCATTGATCCCTTCATGATCATCACCTGTGATTACAATATCATCCACGTAGACCACAAGATAAATGAACTTATTAAACAATGAATGTTAATAGAACACAGAGTGGTCCACCTCACTACGGACCATACCAAACTGCTGTATGACGTTGCTAAGCCTCCCAAACCAAGCCCGAGGAGATTGTTTTAGGCTATATAACGACTTCCTCAGTTTGCAAACAAGACCCGACTCCCCCTGAGCAATAAACCTAGGTGGTTGCTCCACATAAATCTCCTCCTCTAAATCACCATGTAAAAAGGCATTTTTAATATCCAACTGATAAAAAGGCCAACAATGCATGGTAGCCAACGACAAAAAGAGACGAACAGAAGCCATTTTAGCAACAGGAGAGAAAGTATCACCATAATCGAGACCATAAATCTGAGTGTACCCTTTTGCCACAAGACGAGCCTTCAACCGATCCACCGTGCCATCAGGACCAACTTTGACAGTGAAAACCCATCGACAGCCAACCATAGACTTCTCAGGAGGAGACGGAACAAGAGTCCATGTATGGTTAGATTCCAGGGCTGTCATCTCATCAAGCATAGCTTGTCGCCACCCAGGATGGGATAGTGCTTCCTAAACAGTTTTAGGAATAAAAATGGACGACAATATAGAGACAAAGGCATAATGGGAAGAAGATAAACGATGATAGCTCAAAAAATTATAAATAGGATGAGGATTACAAGAAGAACGAGTACCTTTGCGAAGAGTGATGGGTAGGTTAGTTGGAGGCACGGGGTGGGCCGGAATAGGTGGAGACACAGGAGCAGGAGATGAATCACTGGTATCTGGAACAGGGGCAACCTCCGGAATCTCAAGACGTGGACGATGTTGGTAAGTGAGACGAAACGGCTAGATAGGATACTCTGAGGCCAGTGAATTTTCGGGCATTTGTGGCACTGAAGGAATAAAGATGGGAGAATCAAAAGAGGGAACAAGTAATACCTGAGAGACATTCTGGCACAACCGATGAGACAAATTAAGGTGTATCCTCAAAGGTGACATTGGCTGAGATGTAAAAACGATGAGTGGACGGAGAATAACACCGGTACCCCTTTTGGACACAAGAATAACCAAGAAAGACACATTTCACAGCATAGGCAGTTAGCTTGTCTAGACCTGGAGCAACATTATGGACAAAACAAGTAGAACTAAAAACACGAGGCAAAATAGTATAAAGGGATTCCTTAGGGTATAAAAGAAAGTGAGGAATCTGATTATTGAGAACAGAAGATGGCATACAATAATCGGCAATGAGAACAGCATCACTCCAAAATTTTAAAAGGACATTGGCATGTAATAAAAGAGTGCGAGCAGTTTCAACTATATGACAATGTTTGCGCTCAGCTACACCATTTTATTGAGGTGTGTAAGGACAACTAGATTGATGAATCATACCATGAGATGCCATGAAAGAATTGAAAGGGGCAAAAAAATATTCTTTTGCATTATCACTACGTAAGACACGAATAGTCTGACCAAACTGATTGAAAATTTCATTACAAAAATTTTGAAAAATAGTAAACAACTCGGAATGTTCTTTCATTAAGAATAACCAAGTACATCTTGAGAAATCATCAATGAAAGTAACAACTTACCTATAGCCTAAGACAGACACGACACGACTAGGACCCCAAACATCAGAATGAACAATATCAAAAAGAGACTCTGAACGACCTGTACCCTTGCTTGGAAAGGAAGCCCGGACATGTTTTCCAAGTTGACATGACTCACTCCAAGGATTGTAGATGAGACAAGTGAGGAATCATTTTCTTGAGTTTATTCAGACTTGCATGACCCAAACGACGGTGAAGAAGGCTAGGTGATTTTGTGGCAGCACATATGGTTGAGGACGGAGGCTGAAAATAATAAAGACCACGTGATTCAGATCTTGCTCCAATCGTTTGTCCCGTATTCCAATCCTGGATAAAGAAAGAATTAGAAGTAAAGGTTATGGAACAATTGAGAGATTGAGTAAGTTGACAAATAGAAATTAAATTAAAGGGGCACTCAGGTACAAATAAATCTGAATTCAAAGATAGAGAGGGAAGAGGTGAAGCTTGACCAATGCTAGTGCCCGTTGTTTTAGAGCCATCAACAAGAGTAATGTGATGTGTTTTGGGAGAGGATAAGGTGGAAAAGAGGGAAGAATTACCTACTATATGATCAGAAGCACCAGAATCCAAAATCCAGGAACCAACAAGAGATGAATGAGAGAGACAAACCATAGAATTACCAATATGGGCTATAGTTGCTGAAGATGAGGCTTGTTGGCTGGCCTTAAGTTGAAGGTACTCCTTGTATTCATTGGCTGAAAAGAGATTCTGATTGTCGCTTCCAAATTTAATTTTCTTATCAGCAGAACCCGATGCCTGAGATTGTGTTACATTGGCTGTCTTTTCAGGAAAACCATGCAGAGAATAGCACTTGTCTTGAGTATGTCCCGTGCGCTTACAATAACAACACTGTGGGCGATCACCTTTACCACGACCACCTCTTCCACCACGACCACGGCCTCGGCCTCCACGATCTATTGAATTTGAGACAAAAGCTGAAGATTCTGAAACTGTCTGAGAACCAATGTCAGATGTCTCCTCTGATGAGGGAACGCGAAGTAAACAATCAATGAGTTCCTCCACCGTAGAAATATTAGGATTGGTCAAACATTGATTTCGGATAGATTCAAAATTTTTGTGTAGACCGTGGAGAACAAAGACCATATACATGTTATCAAGTTTTTTTAGTACCTTTGTAAAATCATTGCCTGATAGGATGAGTTTGATGTTTTCGATGACTGACTGTACTCTGTTTAGGTAAGAAGGAAGGTCATGGCCTGTCATTTGGAGCGTGGCCAAGTAATGGACAGAATCATCGAGCCATTGTATATCAATAGAATACACACTCCAAGCCTTCTTCCATATGTCATGACATGTTTTGTAAGAACGGAAGTGCACCAATAACTTCGGATCAATAAATTGCCATAGTATAGACATTAACTGATAATCAGTCCTTTTCCACTCATCACGCACATCAGCAGCAATGTTTGCTTCCTTCTTGGTGAGGTGCTCATAGAGACCTTGACCTAAAAACCACACCTCAATAGCGTTATATCAATCTACAAAATTCTTACCATTAAGTTTCTCTGAGGTTATAGCAGGGCTTCCAGAGAAGGCAAACGAAATGAGATTTTTCTTCGCAGGTCCAGAATTGTCAGAGGTGACAGTAGATGAATGAGTTGCGAAAGCCATTGTCGAGAGAGAAATTGACCCACGAATTCAACAGGGGTTCAACTGGACAACCAACCACCAGAACTGAGAGAGGAGGCGCCGACAAGCAGAACGGAACAAGCGGCGAGTCAAACGGAGGCCAATACGGTGGTGCGTGGCCTGCACGCGCCATCGGGGTGAGATGAAAGAAGCCGTGTGAGGGTGCGTGGCAAGAATCTGAGACGATTCGTCCACTTACCTTGGTGGTGGAGGGTCCGGAGGTTAGAGTTCTAGTCATGATAGTGACGCAGAACCACAACAGGGAGCGGAGACGCATCCCTGGTTTGAAACCTGCTTTGGATACCAACTTGATATGCTGGAATTGCTTGAGAGAAATCCTCTCAGCACTCATTCAATATATAAAGCAATATACAGCAAGTAATTACAAAGGGAATCAATCAATATCCCAAAATAATAAGAGTTTCCTAAACTACAGGGATATAGTTAACTAAATAGAAAAATCAAAATAGAATCCTAATCTAATCACAATCAAATAAGAATATACAATAATCAACAAAGATGTTTAATGAAACAATCAAAATCAAGAATTTTTACAAGATCAAAGAAATAATTAAATGAGTGGATAAAACATCATAAAAAGACATGAAGACACTTGACAATTGTAACTAAATCATATCAGTTGATAGAAACAACAATAGTATATGTCTTCCAGGTTAATCTTAGTAGATAAGAAAGATATGGAAAGAAGATTTGACAGGTTATTTTAAGGAGAAGGGTTAGATCCCTAGTGAGTTTCAATGCTCACATTTAGCCTACCTTTCCCCCTACCCTCACCAATTCTTATATCTTAGGACCTCCTTTGTAACAAGGAAAAAAAAAAAGAGGTTAAGTTCGTCATCAATAATTAAGAAACTCTTGTCTTTGCGAATTCTTAATCCTGTGGGCTAAAATTTATAATCAAGCAAATGAAGTGGTAAGAATTTTGTCATACACAATAAAGCATGGACGCACTATTTTGGTGTCATGTCGTGTGTCAGACACCGATGCTTGTACAACACACGACGACATGGCACATGTCCAATTTAAAAATTATTTTGTTTGGCTCCAACAAGACTACGATATTATGAATTTTTTTTCTTAAATTTTCAATTTTATATACATATATATGTTCTGTTTGTGTCCTACAATTTTTAGAATTTAGTGTATCCCTATGTCCATGTTCGTGTCATGTCACATGTGCTTCATAAGACATACATAATGGAGAGAGAGAGAGAGAGAGAGAGCATATGGAGGAAAATAACTAGTTATTTAAATTATTAAATCAGAAACATATATATATTACCTGAACAAAGGTTCCATTAGTAGACATAGAAACAGGTGGTTTGAAAAAGAGTCTCATGGAAGGAAAAAGCACATGTTGTATCGACCATTCACGCTGGGCCCATGCAGTGTCAGCTTCAGAAAGAAGTTCGTGTTCAACTTTATTGTGGATTACATCACTCCCTGAACACAAAACTGACTTAGCTTGGAACTTAGTAACATCCAGAAAATACTTATCCGAATAATGGAATAATAATAATAAAATTCAAAGCCGAGTCTATTATATTGCGCCTCCCTGATGACATTGTTTCTTCATAACAGTCTCTATCTATTTTTCCCAATTAAGAACACTTGAATATTAAGATAGGAGTTTATGACTGAATTGCTTGAGAGAAAGCTCTCTTAACATCATGAATTTATAATAATATGCTATACAATCAAACCCAAACTAAATCCCTAAGTTTTAGGGATTGATATTACTATTTACGATAACTATATATTCTATATCCTATTCTAATTACAACAGATATTATACAATATCACAAGGATATTAACACCCCTCCTCAAGCTAGTCCATATATGTCATATGTGTTGACGTGAAATCCCAAGGATTAAGGGATTGGATTAATCCCACAATTATGGAATTATTAGCTGTAAATGTGTAATTATTAGGTGTATATTTGTTTCTTTTTTTTATTTTAGGTAGTAATCTAATATTAGTTGAAGTTTAGGAAATTATTCTTTTTTTGGTTCCTATTTTTCAGCCTGACAGCTAGCTTTCTTTGGTGTATATATTGTAATTATTTTATGATGAATAGATCAGATCAGAGTCTCATTCTGAGAACCTCTGCTTTCATGGTATCAGAACTGAGGTTATTCAGTAACCGTGAGTCAAAAAAACACGGGCCAGGATTCTCCCATGGTCGACCCTCAAACACCTAGGTCTGCTGATGCCTCACGCACACAGACACCCCAACCAAACCCCATCGTGCAGCAAAATAAAGCACCCCGTTTCTCTACCAACAACAGCCATCTCTTCCAAATAACCCAACATAAACTCACTGGGTTAAATTTACAAGAATGGTACCAACCCATCCTTCTTGTTATCAAAGGGAAAGGAAGATGGACTATCTCACTGGAGACATCTCTACACCAGCCTCAATAGATCCAAATTACCGGACATGGGAAGCAGAGAACTCTATTGTGATAGCATGGTTGATCAACTCGATGGAGCCTAAAATTGGCCGAACCTACTTGTTCTACAACACAGCTCACGAAATCTAGAAGACTTTCCAAGAAATGTACTCAGACCTTCAAAATTCATCTCAATGTTTTGAAATCCGGTCTGCACTTCAAAATGCACAACAAGGAAACAAGTCTGTGACTGAATACTATACTGTATTAGTTGCATTGTGGTAAGAAATAGATCTTTTGTATGCCATACAATGGAAGTGCACTGAAGACAGCTGACTATACAGTAAAATGCTTGAAAAGGAAGTCTTCACTAAAGTTAGGAGGGAAGAAAGCCGAAGGAAAGTAATGTCGAACATAACTCCAACTATGGAAGAAACCTACCAGCTTGGCTCAGCTTTAATCTCAAACCGGGAGGAGTCCAACAAGAAGAGCCACCGCTCCAAAGATAGCAAGTTGTGGTGTGATCACTGCCAAAAGCCTTACCACACAAAGGAAACATGATGGAACATCCATGGAAAACCCACAGATTAGAAGCCTTGCAGTCAAAGTAGACAAAATAATTATGCATATGCACATGTGGCTGAGACTACTGCAAAGCACAAGACTCCAAACACATCTCCATTCACTGTTGAAGAAATGGAGATGCTAAAGGACATGCTCCGACAATCCAGAACCAAACCTACTGCACTGACAAACTCTTCTGCTCATGTTGCACAATGAGGTAACTCCTTTCTTTCAAAACAGGAAAATTCCGCAGAGTGGATTGCTGATTCGAGAGCATCAGACCACATGACTGGGTCTGCAAATTTGTTTTCTTCCTATAAAAGGTATGATGGTGACATAAAGATTACAATGATAGATGGAAGTTCCTCCCTTGTGGCTGGGTTTGGTGATTTGAATTTGTGTGGTTTAAGTCTAAAATCTGTTCTTTATGTTCCTAACTTGAAATACAACCTAATTTCAGTTAGCAAACTTTCCAAGGATCAAAATTGTGCAGTAACTTTTTCTCCTACTGGTTGTGAATTTCAAGATTTAGATTCGGGGATGATGATTGCCAATGCTGAGACACGAAGCGGTCTCTATTTTTTCCCTGGTTATTCTTCAAAACTTCAAGTACAATCAAAGGTTTCCCTGTCTATTGTTTCAGATTTTTGATGTAATGCTTTGGCACAAACGCCTAGGGCACCCTAGTTTCAATTATCGCAAATTCTTGTATCCAAAGTTGTTTCTCAATAAAGATGTTTCTTCTTTTCAATGTGAAAACTACATCATCCTGAGCACTCATCAAAATTCAAAACCATTTCACCTCATCCATAGTGACATATGGGGTCCTGCCCGAGTCTCTAACCTTACTGGAACAAGATGGTTCATTACCATTATTAATGACTACACACGAATATGTTGGACTTATATTATGAAAGACAAATTTGAAACAAATGTCATCTTCAAACAATTTCATAACCTTGTCAAAATCGTGTTTCAGTCCACCTTTTAGATTTTTCAAACTGACAATGTAAAAAAATATTTTTCTCATGAACTCGCAAATTACCTTACTGAGCATGGCATATTCCATCGAAGTACATGTGTTTACACTCAATAGCAAAATAGTATAGCCGAAAGAAAAAACCGTCATATTCTTGAAGTTACTCGTTCCCTCATGATTGCAAGGAATGTCCCACATTCTTTTTGGGGTGAAGCTATTTTAACCTCTACATATCTTATCAATAGGCTTCCTTCCAGAACTCTTAATTTTCAAACCCCATTAAGTTGCTTAAACAAATGTTTTCCTTATGTCAGACTCCATGAGTCACTTCCCCCTAAAGTATTTGGGTGTATTGTATTTGTTCATAATTCTAGTCCCACTTGGGCAAACTTGATCCCAAAGCCATTAAGTGCATCTTTGTCGGTTACTCACCCTCTCACAAAGGGTACAAGTGCTATTGTCCTTCCACAAAAAGGTTTCATATCTCATATGACACCTCCTTCCTTGAACATCAACCTTTCTTTCCCAATGTTTTCCTTCAGGGAGAGAACTCAAGTGAAGATAAACATTGGAATCCTTTCATATCCCTTCCTATCTTACTTCGTACTTCATATTTAGAGGACCCTACCATTCAAAATCCTAAACCCACACAACTTACAACTCAAGGAGAAGAACCTGAGAAACAATTGCAAGGTGAACTTCGAATCTACTCTAGGAGACCACAAATTCCTTAACAAAACCAAACACCAGAACTGGGGCCAAATCTAATGGAAGACACAAGTTGATAAAGGTAATTGTACAGTTAATGATTTAAATGCTACTGTTGATGATCTTGATGTTCCTATTGCCATTAGAAAGGGAGTTAGGTCTTGCACTTAACATCCCATATCTAATTATCTCTCTTATTCGAAGTTGTCATCAAAGTACAGGGCTTCCATCACAAAGATTGATCAAATGGAGGTTCCCAAAAATGTTCATGATGCTCTTCAAGATCCAAAATGGCGAAGTGCTATAATGGAGGAAATGAATGCTCGAAATGAAAACAAGACATGGGATGTAGTAGACCTTCCTGAAGGAAAAAAGGTGGTGGGATGCAAATGGATCTTTACCATAAAAATAGGAGCTGATGGAAACATAGATTGATACAAGGCAAGGTTGGTAGCTCAAGGGTATACTCAAACCTATGGTATTGACTATGAAAAAACTTTCGCTCCAGTGGCCAAATTAAACTCTATCAGAGTCCTCATCTCTCTGGCTGCAAATCTTGAATGGGAATTGCACCAAATGGATGTGAAGAATGCATTCCTAAATGGAAACTTGGAGGAAGAAGTTTATATGAAGCTCCCTCCAAGCTTTGAAGGAAAAAATAAATCAGGTATGGTGTGCAAGTTGAAGAAGTCTTTATATGGACTAAAACAGTCCCCTAGAGCCTGGTTCACCAAATTCAACTTGGCTATGAAACAAATTGGGTACACACAAGGACAAAAATTGGGTATACCCTTGATCTGCTAAAGGAGACCGGAAAACTGGGGTGCAAGGCTGTTGGAAAGCCACTAGACAAAAACTGGAAACATAACTTTAATGAAGAAGATCCTCTTATGGAGAGGGAATCCTACCAGCGCTTAGTACGAAAGTTGATCCACCTATCACTCACTAGACCTAACATTGCTTACAGTGTAAGTGTAGTGAGTCAGTTTATGCATTCTCCTACCAAGAGACATTTAGAAGCTGTAAACTAGATCCTTTGCTACCTAAGAGGGACTCCTGGCAAGGGACTGCTGTTCAAGAAAAATGATCACCAAGGGATTGAGTGCTACGCAGACACAAACTGGGTAGGCTTTGTAGAAGATGCAAAGTCAACTACTGAGTATTGCACAAAAGTATGGGGAAATGTTGTGACTTGGAGAAGTAAAAAACAAAATGTTGTTGCAAGAAGTAGTGCTGAAGCAGAATATAGGGCAATTACACAAGGAGTTTGTGAATTTATTTGGATAAGTAGGTTACTACAAGACTTATTCATACCACTTGAAGGCCCTATGAAATTGTACAGTGATAGTAAGTCAGCTATTAGCATAGTTCACAATCCTATACAACACGATAGGATGAAGCATGTGGAGATTGACAGGAACTTCATAAAATCATAAATTGAAAATGGAACTCAACCTACATCATGTGTCTACCAAGTCACAAGAAGCTGATATATTTACAAAATCTTTACTGAAGTTAGAATTTCACTCAAATGTTAGCAAGCTAGAAATGATCGACATCTATTCACCAGCTTGAGGGGGGCTGTTGACGTGAAATCCCAAGGATTAAGGGATTGGATTAATCCCACAATTATGGGATTATTAGCTGTAAATATGTAATTATTAGGTATATATTTGTTTATTTTTTATTATTTTAGCTAGTAATCTGATATTGGTTGAAGTTTAGGAAATTATTTCTTTTTTGGTTCCTATTTTTCAGCCTGATAGCTAGCTTTCTTTGGTGTATATATTGTAATTATTTTATGATGAATAGATCATATCAGAGTCTTATTCTGAGAACCTCTGCTTCCAATATGCATCAAGCTTGTTACATATTATGTTACCCCCGAACCCTGAAGACATTTAGTGAAGATATCTACTAGTTGATCATTAGAGTTGATTAAGGAGGTTGTGATCTCTTTGGAGATGACCTTCTCTTGGATGAAATGGCAGTCAATCTCTATGTTTAGTGTGCTCATGAAAGACTGGATTGGACACAATGTGCAAGGCTGCTTGATTATCACAGATATGTTCCATAGAGCCTATCTTGCAGAATTTCAATTCTTGAAGCAACTGTTTCAACCATAATAATTCACATGCAATGAAAGTCATGGCTCGATACTCCGTTTCTGCACTTGACCTAACAACTACATTTTGTTTCTTACTTTTCCATGAGACAAGATTACCTCTGATAAGAACATAGTACCCAAAAGTCAACCTCCTATCACTAGGAAATCCTGCCCAATCTGCATCTAAATATGCAACAATATTTGTGTAGCCCCTATCTTCGTAGATCAATCTCTTTCCAGGAGAGCCCTTAATGTATCACAAAATCCGAACAATTGTATCCCAGTGACTATCACAGAGTTAAGAAATTGACTTACTACACTCACAGCAAAGGATATATCTGGTCTATCATGGTGAGATAATTTAACTTTCCCACCAATATTTGATATCTTCCTGGATCAGAATAGAGCTCCCCCTGATCTGGTAGAAGTTTAACATTAGGATCCATAGGAGTATCAATTGATTTACAATCTAACATCACTGTCTCCTCTAAAATGTCAAGAGCATACTTCCGTTGAGAAATGGCAATGCCTGCCTTTGATTGGACTACCTTAATCCCAAGAAAGTATTGCAGCCGACCCAAGTCCTTAGTTTGGAAGTGCTGGAACAAGTGTTGTTTTAGGCACTTGATACCATCGTAATCATCACCTATAATGACAATATCATCCATGTAGACCACAAGGTAGATACACGGATAATAGGACGAGTGTTTATAAAACACATAATGGCCTACTTCACTAAAAATCATGCCAAATTGCTAGACAACTTTACTGAATCTCCCAAACCAACCTCGAGAAGACTGTTTAAGACCATAGAGAGACTTATGCAATCTGCAAACAAGACTCGATTCCCCCTGAGCAACAAACCCAAGTGGTCGCTCCATGTAAACTTCATCCGCCATTGCTCCATGTAAACTTCATCCGCCAAGTCACCATGAAGTCATAAAAGAATTAAACGGGGCAGAGAAGTACTCTTTTGTATTATCACTACGTAAAATGCGAATAGTATGTCCAAATTGAGTCTGAATTTCAGTATAAAAATTTTGAAAAATAGAAAATAACTCAGAATAATCTTCCATTAAAAATATCCAAGTACATCTTGAGAAATCATCAAGGAAAGTAACAAAGTACCAATAACCTAAGACAGAACTAACACAACTAGGACCCCAAACATTGGAATGAACAATACCAAAGGGAGACTCTACTTGACTGTCGACCTTCCTTGGAAAGGTTGACCGAACATGTTTGTCAAGCTAACACAACTCACTCTAAGGACTACAGATGAGAGAGATGAGGAAACATCTTCAATTTATTTAGACTCAAATGACCCAAACGGCAATGGAGGAGACTAGGAGACTCTACAACAGCACATAGGGTAGAAGACAAAGGTTGAAGATAATAAAGTCCACGTCATTCAAACTAGAAAGACAAGAAATCTGAACAAAAAACTTGAAGAAACCAGATCTGAAACAACAAAGACTGTGGGGAAACCAGATCTGAAACAACAAAGACTGTGGGTGACAAGTACCCACTACCAAAACAATGCTCGAAATGTTGTTTTGACTTTTGACCCCTGAAACAAGACCAGAGGACACCAACAAGCAGGACGGCAATGGCGGCATGACAATCTAACCCTAGAAAGGTGGCACATGGCTTACTGGTGATTAGGTGCGGCGGCGCGTCGCGCAACAAACGGTGATGGTGCTTCAGGGAATAGGAGCAGAGGACATTGGCAAGTATGCCAATGGAAGCGGCATGACAATTTAATCCCGGGAAGGTGCACGCGCTGGCAGTGGTGACTAGTTGTGGCGGCGCGTTGAGCAGCGAACAACGGCGGCACTTCAGGGAATGGATGGTCGGCCCTCTCTGAACACGACTGCGGTGTTGGTTTGACGTGGGTCGCAGTCGAGATAGTCGACTGAGACTATTTTCCGACTAAAAAATACTGCCAAAAAAGAGAAGATAAACAAAGCAGGGTCGAAACCATTTGAATATTAAGATAGGAGTTTATGATTGAATTGCCATGTCTATTTCTTTTGTCCCTATTTTCTGTTTGTGCACCTGGTTACAACTAGATAGGAGGCTGGTGGGAAAGTTGAGTTATTAGACAGTAACCTAGTAAGAGATTGCTTTTGTACTAAGTGTTGTGTCTCCACCAACTATCACTTACTAATAAGCTTGGATGCTCATATTAAGTACTTAAAGAAGGCTCCGGAGAAAGGTGTGTGGTATAAGAATCATGGACATAGACAGATTGAAGTCTTTACTCAAGGACTGCATCTACTACGGACTGGAACTCTACTAGTAGGCATTGTGTCTTTTTTGGAGAAACCTGATTTTATGCAAAACAAGAGGCAAATGTAATTGCAAGGTCTAGAACGAAAGCAAAGTAGCATGATATGGCACAAACTACTTGCGAGCTAATACGAATTCAACAATTGCTATGTGAGACCATTTCCCAAACCTTAACAAGAATAATTCCAAAAACCCCGTTGGGCAGATTTATATTTTACTTTACATTAGAAGTGCACATATTTCAACAATAAGTATGCATATTGTTAGAATATATGGTGTTAAGAGTAGATATTATGCACATGTTTTAATTTGTACTGTTGTTTACTATTTGTGCTAGGTTTTACTGCTAGCCCATTTACTGCTAGTCCATCTTACATATATAAATACATAACCTGCACCATATTGAGTACGGTTTTCCATTCTTCTTTTCTCTTTACATGGTATCAAGAGCTAGGCTCTAAATTTTTATTTTTTTCCTCTCTCTCTCAGCTTTCCACATTAAAACAAAAAACAAAACAAAACAGAGTGTTGCGTTTTCAGATCTAGAGCAGCCGCTAGTGAGGCTACCGCTTAGCTTCGAGTTCCAACCGGCAGGAAGTGCCAGTGTGAGGCCGTCCGACGCCGGGGGAAGGCTGGCAAGGAGGTGGGTGGTGTCAGCGACACAGGAGGAGCATCGTTTGGGTGCTCTGTTTGTGCGAAACTCGCTGGTCCGGAGAGCGGCGAACACCCAGACCGCGTGGGTGGTTGGCATGGAGTTCGTCCGCCACAGAGAGGTGCGACTGGTGGTTGGGGTGGTTTGCCGGCATGCGGAGGTCCGGTGACGTCTCCGGCGAGGTGATTTCGGCATTTTCGTGCTGATTTTTTGGTCGTTTTTCGGCTGTTCTATTCCAGGTTGGCATGATTTGCATCGTTTGTGGTATTCTAAGCCCGTTTGGCGTGTTGTTGGTGATCTTTTCCCTCCTTCTAGGTTGATTTGTTGTGTTTGTGGCTATGGGTGACGAAAACTCTGAGTTGTGGGTACGGGTAGCAAGAGTGGAGCTTTTGAAACCACCTCCACTAATGTTCTGGCTGAGGTGATTCCCTCCAACACCAAAATTACTGACCGAAAGCTTGATGCTGATGGTGCTAACTATCCTCAGTGGAAGAAGGCAATTCTAATGTACTTGAAAAGTCACAGGAAGGAAGACCATTTCACCCAAGACAGTCCGCAAGATGAAACCACTAAGGATATGTGGATTCGAGAAGATATGCAATTATATTCACTGATTCAGAGGACCCTGGATCCTCGAGTTGATGATATTACCACCCATTGCACCACTATCAAGGAATTATGACAATACCTTCACTCTTTGTTCTCAGGTGCCGATGATTTATCCCTCCTATATACGAAGACACAGGATCTGTATTGTGCCAATCAGAAGGACGAATCTCTTAGTGACTATTATACAGGCTTCAAACGCCTATTTGAAGAATTGAACACATTGTTACCTATCACTTCGGATGTGCAGGAGATGCAGGCTCAGCGAGAGCAGTTGGCAGTGATGTGTTTTTTGTCAGGGCTGCGTGGTGAATTTGGTGCGGACCGATCTTAGATTTTGACCAGTTCTAGTAGTCTGACCCTGAAAGAGGTGTACTCTCGCCTCCTTCGGTTGCTCGTGAGCTTTCTAAGTCCTATCCCTTAGCCTCGAGCGAGGCCTCTACTTTGGTGAGTTCTAGTTCTCGATGGGACAACTCTCGCCTGGTGGTTCTCATGGTGGATGAGGTGGTGGCTGTGATACTGGAGATCTACGGGGTAGTGGAGAACCACTTATTTGTCGCTATTGTAAGGAACCTGGTCACATTAAGCGGAACTATTGCAAACTTCAACAGAAGAATCAATCCAATCAGCCATGTTTTGCTCATACTGCTACTGATGAAAGCATTCCTCCTAGCAACCCATCAGTCAGGCCTATTATGATGACAGCAGAAGAGTTTGCTCAGTACACTCAGTTTCAAGCCTCTCGGTCCATTCCACCATCTCTTTTTGTTGCCTCTGTTGCTCATACAAGTAATCCTACTGCATGTTTATCATCACTTTCCCGCAACTAGGTCATTGATTCAGGGGCTTCCAACCACATGACTGGACAGACAGGTACTCTTACATCCTTTACCTCCTCCCCTCATATTCCTGGTGTTACTTTAGCTGACGGTTCCACTGCTCCTGTCATTGGGAGTGGTACTGCGTCTCCCACCTCTGCCCTCCCTTTTTCTCGAGTCTTATGTTTGAATCAATTCCCATTTAATTTACTTTCTGTTAGTCAGATTACTCGGTCACTTAATTGTAGTGTTCACTTCTTCCTTGATTATTGTGTCTTTCAGGAACTTGGGACGAAGAGGGTGATTGGTAGGAGTCGTGAGCAGAACGGTCTGTACATCCTTGAGTGTTGTCCAGATCAAGAACCGGTACCCGTTGCTTGTTCGGGTGTGGCTGATCCTCTCCAACTTCATTGCCGTTTGGGTCATCCCTCTCTACAATCTTTAAAAAAGTTATGTCCTAGTTTGAGTCGTTTATTTACTTTAGAATGTCAGTCGTGTCAATTGACTAAACACCATAGGAGTCCTTACCCCTCACGAGTCAACAAGCAGGCTGCGTCCCCATTTGAGCTAGTTCATTCTGATGTTTGCGGTTCGTGTCCTATTACTTCAAAGTCTGGTTTTCGATATTTTGTGACTTTTGTGGATGATTATTCAAGAATGACTTGGTTATATTTTATGAAATCTCGTTCTGAATTATTCTCTATATTTACAGCTTTCTGCTCTGAAATTAAAACCCAATTTAGCACCTCAGTGCATGTTTTCAGAAGTAATAATGCAAAAGAATATTTCTCTCATGAGTTCACTTACTATATGATTCAACATGGGATGGTCCAGCAATCCTCCTGTGTTGTTACTCCTCAGCAGAATGGGATTGTTGAACGAAAAAATAGGCATCTTTTGGAAGTTGCTCGATGCATGTTGCTTCATATGTCTATTCTTAAAGTTTTTTGGGCTGACGTTGTTTCTACTGCTTGTTTTCTAATTAATCGGATGTCATCTTCTGTCTTACAGGGCCAAGTTCCTTATTCTATCCTTTGTCCTTCTCAATCCCTATTTCCCCTACCTTCTGGTACTTTTGGTTGTCAATGTTTTGTGTAGGATGTTCGGCCTCAACTTTCAAAGTTATATCCTCGCTCACTTAAGTGTGTCTTTTTGGGTTATCCTCGCCATCAGAAAGGATACAGATGCTTCTCTCTTGACTTGGGCCAGTATCTTGTCTCCGCTGATGTAACCTTCTTTGAGTCTGCTCCGTTCTTTGTTCAGTCTCCTCCTCCGGTTATTGAGGAAGATGAAGAAATTCTCATTCATAAAGAACTTCGGTCTCATGATTCTGCGTCGACTCCTTCCTCTGATGTTCTCGTTTCGTCTTGTCCTCCTCCCCTTCGGTCACCCATTCGATAGGTGTACGTTTGTTGGACTTGTACTCCCTCCGCCGCACTGCACCCATGGATGTACATTGCTCTTCAACTGACACACCACTTCCATCCACCTCTTCGTCACAGGATCCGACTCTAGATCTTCCTATTGCCCTTCGAAAGGTAAACATTCTTGTGTCACTAAACATCCTATTGCATCCTTTATTCATTATGAGCATCTTTCCCCTTCCTCTCAATCCTTTGTTGCCTCTCTTGATGTTGTCACAGTTCCCAAAACTATTGTTGAGACTCTATCTCATGATGGGTGGTGCAATGCCATGAAGGAGGAAATGCTCGCTTTGGAACATAACCAGACGTGGAATTTTGTTCCCCTTCCCTCTGGTGAGCGTGCCATTGGGTGCAAGTGGGTGTTCACTGTTAAAGTCAATCTGGATGATACTGTTGCTCGTTTAAAGGCTTGGCTGGTGGCCAAGGGTTATGCTCAGACTTATGGTGTTGATTACTCAGAGACCTTCTCTCCTGTGGCCCAATTGGCCTCTGTTCGCATATTCATCTCGTTGGCTGCCTCTCATCACTGGCCCCTACTCCAGCTTGATGTTAAGAACGCCTTTCTTCATGGTGATTTACAAGAGGAAGTCTATATGGAGCAACCACCTGGCTTTGTTGCTCAGGGGGAGTCTGGGCGAGTTTGTCGGCTGAGATGCTCTTTGTATGGGTTGAAACAATCCCCCCAGGCTTGGTTTGAGAGATTGAGTGAAGTTGTTATCAATTTCGACCTGAAAAGGAGTAGTTATGATCACTCAGTCTTCTACAAAAAGTCTGACGGAGGATGCATCCTCATGGCTGTGTATGTTGACGATATAGTGATAACAGGCAGTGACTTCTCTGGCATCTCAGAACTCAAGAGTTTCCTTCAAACTAAATTTCAAACAAAGGATCTTGGTCCTCTAAAATATTTCCTGCGAATTGAGGTAAGCAGAAGCAGAAAGGGCATTTTCCTCTCACAACAGAAATATGTCCTTGACTTACTATCTGATGTTGGCATGTTGGGAACCAAGCCTTGTGATACTCCGATGGTTCCAAATGTGAAACTCAATACTACTATCAGATCCCGAGAGATACGGAAATTGGTGGGCAAACTTAAATACCTTACTGTGACACATCTAGATATCTCTTTCCCAGTAAGTATAGTCAATCAATTTATGTCATCTCCTCGACAATCTCATTGGGATGCGGTATTACATATCTTGAGATATTTGAAAGGAGCCCCAGGTCGTGGGATTCTTTATAAAGATAATGGACATTGCAGGTTAGAAGATTATTCCGATGCAGACTGAGCTGGGTGTCCTGTAGATCAGAGATCAACTTCTGGGTATTGTGTTCCTTGGAGGAAATCTGATCTCTTGAAAAAGTAAGAAACAATATGTAGTAGCAAGGTCAAGTGCTGAGTCCGAATATTGAACAATGGCTCAAACCTCTTGTGAATTACTATGGGTCTATCATTTACTTGATGAGATTGAGTTCAAGGTTTCTCTACCTATGAGACTATGGTGTGACAATCAGGTTGCCCTTCACATTGCCAGGAACCCAGTCTTTCATGAACGAACAAAGTACATAGAAGCGGACTGCCATTTCATTCGAGAGAAGATCCAGCAAGGATTCATATCTACAGGGCATGTCAGGACTGGTGAATAGATAGCAGACATCCTCACAAAGGCTCTTAACAAGAATCGGGTCAATTATCTTTGTAACAAGTTAGGCATGATTAACATCTATGATCCAACTTGAGGGGGAGCGTTAAGAGTAGATATTATGCACATGTTTTAATTTGTACTGTTGTTTACTATTCATACTAGGTTTTACTGCTAGCTCATTGTACATATATAAATACATAACCTGCACCCATATTGGGTACGGTTTTCCATTCTTCTTTTCTCTTTGCATATGGAAAATATCTCATAATATCGTTGTTAATGTATCTTGGAATATTTTAAAATATCATAGATGATCTCTTAGAAGTTATTTCCTATTTATTATATTTCCTGATTTGTTTCCTAATTTAATTAAGATTAGGCGTGTAGCATTAATATAAATAGAATTATTGAGTTTGTCTTTTGTATCACATTATTGTCACATCAAATTAATATCAATCTCATATTTTTCTAAGTCTCTATTCTCTTTTTTCCTCCTTTACCTAAAACCCTGCAATTCAACAAGGTATCAGAGTGGTACCTCCTCCATGTCCTGTCTCATCACTATTCTGCTGTCCAAACTCACTTTTTTGCGTGCAAGGGGGCGCATCCAGGCCTCTTTCCGCTATTTCATCATCTTACTCCAGTGAGCCTTTTCGACCATCTCCAGCCCGCTTGCCGCTATTTCATCATCCTTCTCCAATGAGCCTTTTCGGCCATCTCCAGCCCTTGTCCGTCGAGATCCCGCAACGACAGTGGGTGTTTGGCCACCCACATCCGCGGTCTATCGTTTTTGGCTGCATTTTTTGGGTCAACGTGATTTTGTGATTTCTTCTGGTTTTTCAAATCTCTGGCCACCATGTCCATGCTCGCCACACCGCCATCACCTTTGTTCTCTCCGGTTATTTGGCATCTTTCCTGCGTTATGCCTCCTTAGATCATCGCCTTTGTTCATAGCATTCTTTGTGGTGGTTATCTCTGATTTTGGCTATTGCTTGGCTCTTTTCCAATGCTAGCATAGCATTGAGAGGGAGAATAGGAATAAATTCATCTCAACTTATACTCTAATTTCGATGTTTGTCATGTCGTTCTTTTCCCACTAATAGATCATAACAGTGGCTTCTCTTTCCACCGACGATCATTCCGATGGTGACACCTCTCCCATGGATGAATCATACTAGTGATGACTCCTCTTCCCGTCAATGATCATTCTGACGGTAACTTATGATGATTATGACTCACACCAGATCTTTGTCCCAGATGCACTAGCATGCTTTATCCCAAATGCTCTGGCCCGTTTTGTCCCAGGTGCATTGGCCCCGTCTTTGTCCCAGATGCACTAGCCCTGTCTTTGTCCCAGATGCACTGGTCTTGTCTCCGTCTCCATCTTCGTCCCAAAAGCAATTGCCAGCCACCATTTCTGTCCGTCCCAGCCACTATCACACTGTTTGGTGCGTTATATTTTTTTTAGTTCATTTTCTTTTAGTATGTTTAATTGTAACATGCTAAAGTTAGGAAGCTTTAGCTTATGGGAGTTTTAGAATATATGAAAAATATCCCATAATATAATTACTGTATCTTGGAATATTTTAGAATATCATAAATGATCTCTTAGGAGTTATTTCCTATTTATTATATTTCTTTATTTGTTTCCTGATTTAATTAAAATTAGGAGCCTAGTATTAATATAAATAAGATTATTGAGTTTGTCTTTTGCATCACATTATTGTCACATCAAATCAATATCAATTTAATATTATTCTAAGTCTCTATTCTCTCTTTTCCTCCTTCTTTACCTAAAACCCTCCAATTCAACACATATATATGTACATGTGTGGGTGTGGGTGATCCAGAAAGTAACAAGCATGAAGTCCATACCAATACTATTACAGTTATTCTTCTCAGCACAACTGTCGAACAGTTTTCTCTTCTTGTAAAAAAGCAAGCCCTCACCAGATGGATTGGGCAACATTGGTGGATGCATAGCATAGAAATTTCCCAGAGCAGCTGAAACTGCTTGAAAGCAATTCTTTTCATCTTCCCAATCAACCTACCATAAAAATGCATATCACAATCTTTCAACATGCTGAGGGGAAAAAAGATGTGATCAACAAACATTATGAAGCATTCACAATTATCAATAAGCATGCACTTGAAAGTTGGCAATGAATTCAATGGAATAACAATTAGATAAACAAGATGGTGCTTTCTCACAAGAAGTGTAAACAAAATAAACAAAACATGCACAGATGTTATGAATATATTAATTGTTTTAGTGCATAAACTGAATTTAGGCACTACAGTAATAGCTGATAATATTACCAATGAGTCAGATATATACAGAGAAAAATAAATCAGAGTATTTTCCACAAACAGTTGAGAAGAAGAAAGAAAAAATTTATAACTAACATCATTGCCTAAACAAAGCGCAAACTCAGGGATGCGATCCATGTCAGGAGTATACTGGTCAAGTATCACAGGAAGTCTGGAAACATTTCCATGTTTGTCAATATGAATGCCGAAATATTCCTCCAGCATTTCAGCCTTTTGTTTCAGCAGTTCCATGTTCATCTGGAGAATAGCAAAAGAAATGCCCATAAATATTATCATAAAGGCAGAGTCAAAAGGAAACTATCAAACAAAAATATGCATGTACAAGAAATTAAATTATTCCCACAATGACCTAAGCAATTGAATTGCATTAATAAGTCCACTGCACAAATTCAAAACCAAATAGAGCCTTTGGAATCCTACGAAGACAGACACAACTGGCACTTTGTGGAGTGAGCAGTGTTGTCAAAAGCAGCTTATGTAATCACATCAGCTTTGAGGTGATGCAGTTTTGAGGCAGGTGCATCAGACAGCCTAAGGCGCTTCAGGTTGCACGATGCAAGGGTGTTGCACCGCTTTTCCCAGGTGGTGTGGCGAAGCAGTTGACATTCCAAATGCTGACCAACCAACCAGGAAGAAGATTGATACCCAGTTATGCTGTGTTCTCTGGATGTTCATTGATCCCAAGTTATTACGTACTTTTAGATTCTATAGGACCTGTAATTCTCAATAGGAAACAGTGAGATGATGAACCTGCAACAACTTGATATGGACATGTCTATCTATATTAGCAAGGTGCAATCTGTCAAGTAAGAATTTTCTGAACTCCAAGCCCAAGCCATCCATTGTTTTAGGTTGGTTTGGCAGCTTGTTACCACAATCTGAGCAGTGTGTTTCCTTGATATAATTAGAGGCAAACTTTTCATTATTTGGTTGTGGGTTTTGGGTCTAGTTGAAGTCTGATCACTGATGGTGATGCCGGTTTTATGGTCTGATGGATGCACTTGGTCAGTTTCACATGATCTTAGTTGCATTTTCATTTGTTGGTGTTGGGATGGATATCTGAGTTTTCTTTGGGGAAATTTTTTTGGCATGAGTTTGGATGCTTTACTGTTGAGCTGTTACTTAATGAGACTACAAGGAATGGATATAATTCACTTAAAGGGATTTTGATGTATGCTTAGGTATGGCATTGTTTCTGATTTGCAGTCAATGGAGGAGTTGTTTGAAGACTTTGGGCAATAGTAAAGGGTTTTGTTTGAGTTACTAGGTGGTCTTAGACCTTTTGTGTCATGGCGAGCAATTGGGAGGACATTGAGGGGGCAGCTAAGGACAAAGGTCAAAATTAAGGAGCTTTGTTCATGTGTTTGGGACATGTGCCAAGGAGAAGCTGGCAGAAGGTTGAGGGGCCATTGAGAAGAAAGTTCGAAAACTTCTAGGAGTTCTCTGGCAAGGATGTCGCAAAAGGTTTTGTTATCAGTGGGTGGTAGTTGCCTAATTTCTTATGTAAGCTTCAGCTTAAGAAGGGGGGGGGGGTATTAAGAGTATAAAAAACTGTTTAAGGAAGTACAGAATTAGGAGAAGGTTTGGAGGAAATTGTGTACTGTTATATATACAGTAAAAACAGAGCTAATTACAGCATAATCTCTGCCTAATTACAAATACTAATCAGCTATCAATCAATTACAAATCACTGCTAATCACTATTAAATACAGCTACACATTTAACACGTGTCTAGTTCTAAGAGAAAGTATTGTGAATTAAGGAAGTGCTGACCCTAACATCAAGGGTGATTAATTGGGATTGATGCTTGGTGATTGATTGGAGGTTGATTAAGGGATGATTGATTGGAAAATATGCCTGTAATATTCCTCTAGCATCTAGCATAAATCAAGGTGTAGGCTGGGGTCAACTTAGTATTTAAACAATTTAAACAACATATTTTGCTTCTTCCTACAGCCTTTCTACATTGTCTCCAATTCTCCATCTTTCTCTCTCTTACTCTTCCACACGCAGTTCTCTCTAATTTTTCAACAAAATGAAATGCAAGCAAGCTTCTCATGTTCTTTACAATTAAACTTAGTCGAAATCTGTTAGGAAATCTGATAAGATCTGAATAGATCTGATTCAGATTAGTTTATTAGGAGATTCTGTTAGAATAAATCTGAATCAATCAGATTCAGATTAGAAGTTAGAATAAAATCCAATTTAATCTGATTTTAGACAGGAAATCTTTTCTGTTTTTATTTTATTCTCTGTACAACAGATTTGGATATCTTTCCCTAACCAAATCTGTCTATAAGTATCTTGTTTATGTTTCAATAAAATTATCTGAGAATAAAAAAGTATTCTCTTATCAAAACCTATATGGTATCAGAGCCTCCTGCTCTAGACCATCCTTCGCAATGGTGAAAACGGCGATGACCAACGCAACACCTTCAACGACCCCCTCAGATTCATCTAGGAGAAGAATTATGATGCACACTCCTGAAATCTCCAAAATTCAGGAAGTTGAAGATTCAGCTTTTGTGATTAAAGGAGAGGATTCAGACGGAAAAAAGAAACCATAGTGTGAACATTTCAGAAAACCATGGCATACAAAGGAGACTTGTTGGAAACTCCATGGCAAACCACCAAACTAGAGAAAGAAATCCAGCAGAGAAACTCGTGCTTTTAAGACCATCTCCAAGGACAGTCAGGAGCCCCAAATTAATTCTGAGGCATCTCCATTCACAAAGGAACAATTAGAACACCTGTACAAATTGTTTTCTCCAAACATGTCAGTTAATCCATCTTGTTCTTTGGCACAAAAAGGTATGTATCTCACTGCTGCACTTTTTAGTACCAAACTGAATTCAAAAACTCCATGGACCATTGATTCTGGAGCAACTGACCATATGATAAATTGTTCAAAATTGTTTTCATCTTATAGTCCTTGTGCAGGCAATAGAAAAATCAAAATTGCAGATGGGTCTTTCTCTGTAATAGCCGAAATTGGCTCTGTTCCTCTTTCTCCTTCCTTAAGTCTTCATAATGTTATTCATGTTCTTCACTTATTGGGCAATCTATTATCTATTAGTAAAATAACAGTTGACCTTAAATGTCGTGTTGTTTTTTATTCCTCGTGTTGTACATATCAAGAATTGAATTCAGGGAAGACGATTGGCAGGACTAAGGAGATTGATGGACTCTATATCTTTGAAGATGAACCTGACTTGAGTAGACAATCTCAACAACGTACCTGTTTCAATTCTGTTTCTATTTCTAGGGATAATGAAATAATGTTGTGGCATTATAGGTTAGGCCACCCAAGCTTCCTTTACTTAAAACACTTGTTTCCTAAATTTTTCAAAAGTAAAAATCCGTCTAATTTTTCCTATGAAATTTGTCAATTTTCTAAACATCATCGCACTTCTTATTTGCCTCAACCTTATAAAGCATCCAGTCTGTTTACCATAATCCATTGTGATGTTTGGGGACCTAGTCGTGATTCTACACTTTCAGGTAAATGATGTTTTGTCACGTTTATTCATGATCATACTAGGCTGACTTAGCTGTACTTGATGAAGGAAAAGTCTGAAGTGAAAATAGTTTTCAAAAAAAATTTTAAGATGGTGGAAACACAATTTCAGGAAAAAATTAAAAGTTTCAGGAGTGATAATGGTAAAGAATACTTTAACAAACATCTGAGCCATTTTTTCATGGAAACAAAAATTATTCATCAGAGTTCTTGTACTAATACTCAACAAAATGGGGTTGCTAAGCGGAAAAATAAACACTTGTTAGAGGTAGCTCGAGCATTACTTTTTAAAAATAATGTACCTAAATATCTTTGCGGAGAGGCTGTTTTGACTGCAACCTATTTGATTAATAGAATGCCTAGTAAGGTTTTAAGGAGTATTGCACTTTTGTATAGGGAAACTTAGTCACATGGCGGAGTAAAAAACAGAATGTGGTTGCAAGGAGTAGTGCTGAAGCAGAATATAGAGCTATGGCTCAGGGAGTTTGTGAAATGCTTTGGTTAAAAAGGATTCTTGAAGAGTTGGCAATGCCTATCAACCTGCCAATGAAGCTATACTGTGACAACAACGCTGCCATAAGTATTGCTCAAAATCCAGTGCAGCATAATCGTACTAAACATGCGGAAATCGATAGACACTTCATTAAAGAAAAGATTGATGATGGAGCTATCTGCATGCCATTTGTTCCAACCACATGGCAACTAGTAGATATCCTCACCAAAAGATTGTTCCGAACTAACTTTGAACATCTTGTAAACAAGTTGGGATCGATAGATATTGTTGGACAGTGGCCACTATGGACGGTGGTCTCTTGGTCTTATTCCACGGTTGTTTGTGTAGACATTGTTTTTAGTAGCTTATTAATTAGTTGCTTATTTCCTCAGACTAGATTTAATGTATAGAAGCTCCTATATATATTTCTGTCCATGTAAACATTCAGTTTTGAGATTGAATATACAATATTCATATTCTTCATATTCTAAGATGGTATCAGACAAGTTCCGATCCAGGACTATCTTTGTTTTCCGCTGAGCCTTTTTTCGGTCGGCCTTCATTGCCAACCCATCTCTATTTTTTTAGCCTTCATTGCCCTTTTCTTTTGGCCTTTATTGCCCGAAACAGTACCTGAACAGTGCCAAATAGTGTCGAATAGTGCCCCAACAGTGTTGAACAGTACACCAACAGTGCCAAACAGTACCCCCCAACAGTGCTAAACAGTACCAAACAGTACTGTTTGATTACGTCTGTTTCCCATAGTCCTGTTTCTGTCTCTCACAATGTCAACTGAATGTGAGGTTTTAAATGTCTCTCTACACAGCCTTGAAAAGCTCTCAGGTACTTGTTTTGTGACTTATTCAGGTAAGTTACCTTTTTCCAATGGATTCAATGTCTCGCGTACAATTTTTACCAATTCCTGGATTGTGAATTCAGGAGCAACAGACCATATGACCAACAACCCCACTATATTTTCCACCTATTCTCCATGCTCAAGCAGTAAGAAAATATCCACAGCTGATGGTTCCTTGATCACTGTAGCCGGTGTAGGAGATGTCCAACTAAGCCCCCTAGTGACCTTAAAAAATGTCATTCATGTCCCTAAACTGTCCACAAATCTGATTTCTGTTCAAAAATTAATTAAAGATTTATCTTGCAAAGTGGTTTTTTACAATGATCATTGTGTTTTTCAGGACAAGAATTCGGGGAAGATGATTGGACGTGCTAAGGAGCAGAATGGCCTCTACCTCTTTGAAGCACCTTGTCAGGTAAACAAGACCAAGAATGGACTTGGACACCCATATTCTTTTACCTCAGAACTTCTTTCAACCAAAAAAGATAAAATTTGGCTCGTTCACCATAGATTAGGTCATCCATCTTTTTTTATTGTTAAGAGTCTTTTTCCAGCATTGTTTGAAGGTCTTGATGTTGAACAATTCTATTGTGAAGTATGTGAACTTGCTAAACATAAGTGTGTCAATTTTCCAATTAGTAATACAAGAAGTTCTATTACTTTTTCTCTTATTCAGAGTGATGTTTGGGGTCCCTCTTCCATTCCTAGCGTCTCTGGGGCAAGATGATTTGTGTCTTTCATTGATGACTGTACACGTGTTACCTGAATTTTTCTGCTCAAACACAAGTCTGATATTAGTACTGTTCTCCCAAATTTTTGTTCCATGATTAAAAATCAATTTGGGGTGGGTATTAAACGATTCAAGTCCGATAATGCTAAAGACTACTTTAATCAGACTCTTATGCACTTTTTCCAAAAAGAAAGAATAATCCATGAATCTTCATGTGTTCATACCCCACAACAGAATGGGTTAGCAAAGCGAAAAAATGGTCATCTTCTTGAAAAAACCCGAGCCTTATTATTTCAGAGAAATGTCCCTAAATCCTTCAGGGGGGAAGCTGTTCTGACTTCTACTTATCTTATAAATCGCTTGCCCACTAAAGTCTTAGGGTTCAAGAGTCCTATGGATGTCCTCTCTACTTTCTATCCTGATCTACACTCTTCCAATAATCTTGTCCCTAAAATTTTTGGATGTATATCTTTTGTCCATATTCATAGTCCAAACAGGGGGAAACTCGATCCAAGGGCTCTAAAGTGTATTTTTTTGGGCTATTCTTCGACCCAGAAAGGGTACAGGTGTTATCACCCTCCATCCAGAAAATTCTATGTCCCTAGGGATGTTACATTCAGTGAAGAAGAGCCCTATTTTTCCCATCCTTATCTTCAGGGGGAGAAGTCAATGAAGCAAGATAAGGAAGATTTCCTGCTTGACATGTCCTTACTTCCTGTGTCTCATGGTCCTCCTCTTGACCTTCCTCCTGTTGTCCCTGATCCTCCTTCTGAAGTCAATAATGCTAAACCTGTGTCTGAACCTGTGTCCAAAACCATTCCTGACCCAGTGACTGAGTCTGCTCTTGAGAATGTAAGGTATGGCAAAGGCAAGGTGTTCACAAGAAGGAAGATGGTTGTTCTTGAACCTGTGCAGGCCCAAGAGTCCAACTCGGAGCCTTCGAATGAGGTAATAATGTCTAACCCTTTATTGCAAGATGAATCTGAATTTTATATGGATAGTAGTGACCAAATTCTTCCTATAGCCATCAGGAAAGGAACCAGAGAGTGCACAAAACAGCCACTATACCCCATTTCACACTTTTTGTCCTTTGAGAATTTTTCACCATCCCATAAAGCTTTCCTTATAAGCCTAAATACCATTGTCATCCCAACCACCCTACCTGAGGCTTTGTCCAATGGAAAATGGAAACAAGCCATGAATGAGGAAATGGAGGCATTAGAAAAGAATAAAACCTGGGAGCTAGTGTAGTTACCGGCAGGAAAGAAAAGTGTGGGTTGTAAATGGGTGTATACTGTAAAATATAAAGCAGATGGATCCATAGAGAGGTATAAGGCACGATTAATTGCCAAAGGGTATACTCAAACTTATGGAATTGATTACCAGGAGACTTTTGCACCAGTTGCAAAGATGAACACAGTTCAAGTATTATTGGCATTAGCAGTTAATTATGTTGGGATTTACAGCAGTTTGATGTCAAGAATGCTTTCTTACATGGAGATCTCGAAGAAGAAGTCTACATGGAGGTCCCACCAGGATATGGGAAGAATTTGCATGCTAATACTGTGTGTAAGCTGAAAAAGGCCTTATATGACCTCAAGCAATCACCACGAGCGTGGTTTGGAAGGTTTGCTAAAATTATGTTGGCTATAGGGTACAAACAAAGCCAAGGGGATCACATACTGTTTGTTAAACACTCTCCTTCAGGGGGAATCACAGCTTTCTTGGTGTATGTTGATGACATAATCGTAACAGAAGATGATGATAAGGAGAAACATGTTCTGAGTCAGTGCTTAGCCAAGGAGTTGGAAATTAAAGCATTAGGGAGGTTAAAATACTTTCTTGGAATTGAGGTTGCTCATTTTAGGAAAGGTATATTCACCTCTCAACAAAAGTATGTTATGGATCTCCTAAAAGAAACAGGTCATACAACATGCAAATCGGCAACTACTCTGATAGATCCCAATATGAAACTTGGACAGGCAGAGGAAGATGCTGCAGTTGATAGAGAAATGTATCAGCGTCTAGTGGGAAGATTTATTTATCTATCCCACACATGGCCAGATATAGCATATGCAGTTAGTGTGATTAGCCAATTCATGCACAGTCCAAAAGAATCTCATTTGTGAGCAGCATATCGAGTGTTACAGTACCTTTAGGGAACACCAGGAAAAAGTAGTCTATTTAAAAGAAATGGAGGTGTGGTACTTGAAGCATATACTGATGCGGATTATGCTGGATCACCAGTGGATAGGAGGTCAACTACAAGATATTGTACTTTTCTTGGTGGAAGTCTGGTGACTTGGAGAAGTAAAAAACAGAATGTGGTAGCACGATCTAGTGCGGAGGCAGAATTTAGAGCTATGGCTCAAGGTGTGTGTGAGCTACTATGGTTAAAAATTATTCTTGAAGATCTAAAGATCAAGTGGGATGGTCCGATGAGACTTTATTGTGATAACAAGTCTGCAATCAGCATTGCTCATAATCTGGTGCAACATGATCGAACGAAACATATTGAAGTTGACAGTCATTTTATCAAAGAAAAATTAGAGAGTGGTTTAATTTGTACACCCTATGTTTCTACACATGGTCAGCTTGCTGATGTACTTACAAAAGGGTTGAATAGTCCAGCATTTCAAACTATTGTATCCAAGCCGAGAATGGAGAATGTATATTTACCAGCTTGAGGGGGAGTGTTGGATGAGGCCACTATGGACGGTGGTCTCTTGGTCTTATTCCACTGTTGTTTGTGTAGACATTATTTTTAGTAGCTTATTAATTAGTTGCTTATTTCCTAGGACTAGATTTAATGTATAGAAGCTCCTATATATATTTCTGTCCATGTAAACATTCAGTTTTGAGATTGAATATACAATATTCATATTCTTCATATTCTAAGAGATATCTATGCACCAACTTGAGGGGGGGTGTCGAAATCTGTTAGGAAATCTGATCTTAGGAAATCTGATAAGATCTGAATAGATCTGATTCAGATTAGTTTATTAAGAGATTCTGTTAGAATAAATCTAAATCAATCAGATTCAGATTAGAAGTTAGAATAAAATCTGATTTAATCAGATTTTAGACAAGAAATATTTTCTGTTTTTATTTTATTCTTCGTACAACAAATTTGAATATCTTTCCTTAACCAAATCTGTCTATACGTATCTTGTTTATGTTTCAATAAAATTTTCTGAGAATAAAAAAGTATTCTCTTATCAAAACCTATAAACTTGATGATATAAATAACTCAAAGAATAGTTTCTCCCAAACTAAAGTATAAACAAAAGCTACAAAATGCTCATATTATAAGATTACAGGAGATATATAGTATTCATAAAAATGGCAGTAATCCAAAACAAGAGGGAGATTACTTCTGCAATCTTCTCTTTTAAGTCGTCGTCATCATCATTACATTCTGAATCTAAATCCTCTTCCTTCAGTGCCAATATAATCAAGTCTTTCAAGGGGACTGGGTCACTTAGTTGTATGGCATTGAAATGGGCAAAACGGCTCAGAACTTGCTGATACATAAGCTCTTTGCTGCAAATGAATTAAAGACACAAATGTCAAAGACCAATTCCCTAAGAGCTTAAGCTGTTAGGTAGAGGCCCAAAAATAATTTTATATCTCTAAGACGTTGAAGCCTAAACAATGCACAGGCCCATTTTACCTTGTGCTAACGTTTAACTTAATTATGAAGAATGGGGGCAGCAAAGATTGAATTCTTGGCCACTTATTCATAGAGACTCTCATACCATGTCAAAGGCCAATTTTCCTAAAAGCTTAAGGCTACGTTTGATGCATCGTATAAAGAAGACATGATAGTATAAGCTAATACTATCAGGTCTTATTCAATGTTTGGTGCAAAATAGGTGATAACTCTATCCCCACTCTTGATAAGACATGATAGGATTTCTATTCCAATATTATCCTAATTTCATTTTTAGAAGGCCACCCCTTTGCTACCATCACCACCACCACCACCACCATCATCACCGCAGTCGCCACCACTACCACCACCACCACCGCCTGCTTTTACCAGGCCAATTTTTCCATTTGCCGCGCCACCATCACCACCGCCGCCACCACCACCGCCGTAGCGCCACCGCATCGCCGCCGCCGCGTTGCCACCATCACTATCACCACCTCCACCACCACCACCATCACTATCACCACCTCCACCACCACCACCACCACCACCACCACCACCACCACCCGCCTTGCTGCCACCATCCGCCACCACCGCCGCCACCATACCACCAATGCCACCACTACCATCACCACCACCACCACCACCACCACCATAAAGCTTTATTATTATTATTTTTTAAATTTTAACTTTTATGCTAAAGGATATTTTGGTCTTAAAAAAAAGCAATCAAGCTAATTTATCCTTTTGTTATCAAACAAAAGAGGATTATGTCTTATTAATTATCTATCATATTATACTATCCTATCATCTTATCTTATGCTAAAACTAATACCCAAAATAGCCTAGCTGTTAATAGAGGCCCAAGAATGATTCTATGGTATGTGGTTTGCTAAAAAAATTTATAGAACTAGTTACAAGTTTTTATAGCCGTTTATTTCACAATCGTAAAAGAAAATGTCAAACTTGTGAGGAAAATGATAGGAAATTACAAAATTTCTACAGCAGTTTATTTCACAAGCCTAAATTAAAATGTTACAAACTTGTGATGAACCTTAAATGGCAGGAAAACAACACAAAGTTAAAACAAAAATAAAATAAAGCATAAAAACTTCGCATCTATCAAATTCTCACAAAAACATAAAATAACCAATAAGAAATTCTCAGCTAGAGAGCTCTCTTATTATCACAAGCTAAATATGCCACCAAATATAAGAGGGACAACATCACCAAAAAAGCTTATTCTCTTTTTTTTTTCCATACTTCTATTTTTTAGCATGCCATAACAGACTTTCTTTTTTTGTGCAATAATTTGACTCTTTCCTGCATCTTGGTTTTGTCTTTCCGGGTCTGGGCTATACTGCTTATCAATTTTTCTGATAAACCCAGTTTTCTGCTGTGTCTAAGTGAATAGGTAATAATAAGTTATTTTTCTGTTAATGTGCCATCTGCCATCGGGTTGGACATTCTTCTTAGATGAAATGAAATGTTAATTCCATTCCATGCGTCATTCCATAGAACCAAGAATCACCATTCCCTCCTAGAGAGGTGGGATTGGTGATTCCACAATCTATGGAATGAGATTTATATTCTTTTTCCGAATATATCCTCCTAGATTTTATAGAATGACAATCATTATCCTTCATTAAATCTAACCTACCAAAATCCCAATTTTTTCCAGCCAGCCCTAAAGACTCTATTCAACAAAAAGAGAAAGGTGAAAAAAAATTGTGGGCAACAATATAGCATTTGCTGCTTTTTTTTTTTTGGTTAAGCAACAAAACTTATGTTTATTACCAAGTTGTGAAAAATGAAAGGTAAACAGTTGAATATACTCCCAAGAATGTTCATTCATATCACCTATAAAGATATATACGAAAAAATTTAAACTGGTAAATCTCTAGTACTGCAATCCAACCATAAGCATCACAAGCCGGAAAGGAGATTATACTTTTTAAGGACTTAAAATTTTTTCCTAGAACCGAAGCCTGTAAAATGGATTGACAAAAATTGTATCAGACAATATATAGGCAGGTTTGTTTGACAAATTTCCCTCACCATCTCTTCCTTCCCTCTAACCATGGTAATTTGCTGCCTATAAACCGCAAAATGGTTTAATCTAAATGCAAAATTAGTAATTCCAATTGCATATCCACTTTTAATATTCATATGCTTCAAATATTATGACTTCTTATAAAACTTTTCAAGTTAAAGATTCATTAACATACTTGAATATCAAAAACTTAGAGAAGATTTCTGAATTGCTTGAGTAAATTGTACTCAGCATATTGGGTTTATATATCCACAAGGAATTAATTACAGTATGACATTTACAAGGATAATAAAAGATAATAAACATTTCCTAGGATGCTAAGGTTCCAATGTTACTAGAAAAATGCAAACTATAAACTGATCAAGTTCCAATAATATGTAAATTCCAACACTCTCCCTCAAGCTGGAGCGTATATATCATAAGCATCCAGCTTGTCACAAATGTATGTTATTCTTGGACTCCGAAGTGACTTGGTAAGAAGATCTGCCAGTTGGTCATTAAAATTTACAAACAAAGTAGAGATCTCCTTTGAAACAATCTTCTCACGGATGAAATGACAATCAATCTCTATATGTTTGGTTCGTTCTTGGAAGACCGGATTTGAAGCAATATGAAGTGCTGCTTGATTTTCACAAATTAACATCATAAGTCCTATCTCACAAAACTTTAACTCTTTCAAGAGTTGTTTTAACTATATGAGTTCACATGTAGTGAGAGTCATAGCTCGATACTCCGCTTCAGCACTCGATCTAGCAACCACATTCTGTTTCATGCTTTTCCATGAAATAAGGTTTCCTCCAATAAGAACACAATATCCAGAAGTTGATCTTCTATCACTGGGAGACCCAGCCCAGTCAGCATCTGTATAAGCAACAACATTTGTATGTCCTTTGTTTGTATACACTAACCCTTTTCTAGGGGAGCCCTTAATATATCTCAAAATCCGAATAACTGCGTCCCAATGATTAACACAAGAAGAGTTAAGAAATTGGCTTACAACGCTAACAGCAAAAGATATGTCTGGTCTAGTCATAGTGAGATAATTAAGTTTTCCCACCAATCTCCGATACCTTCCTGGATCTGAAAAGGGTTCTCCTTGATCTGGTAGGAGTTTAACATTCGGGTCCATAGGAGTATCAACTGGTTTGCAGCTTAGCATTCCAATTTCTTCTAAAATGTCAAGAGCATACTTCCTTTGTGAGATAACAATACCATCCTTTGATTGAGCTACCTCAATCCCAGGAAAGTATCTTAGTCGACCCAAATCTTTAGTTTCAAAATGACGAAACAACTGTTGTTTCAGTCTTTGAATTCCTTCATGATCATTTCCTGTGATAACGATATCATCCACGTAGACCACAAGATAGATACACAGGTTAGATGAATGTGTATAAAACACAAAGTGATCTGCTTCACTGCGGATCATGCCAAACTGCTGTAAAATTGTGGTGAACCGTCCAAACCAACATCGAGGAGACTGTTTTAGACCATACAATGACTTGTGTAATTTGCAGACCAATCTTGACTCCCCCTGAGCAACAAACCCCGGACGTTGCTCCATATAAACTTCTTAAGCTAGATCACCATGTAAAAAGGCATTCTTGATGTCCAATTGATACAAGGGCCAACAATTCATGGCTACCATGGATATGAATAGCCGAACAGAGGCCATTTTTGCAACAGGGGAGAAAGTATCACCATAGTCAAGACCAAAAATCTGGGTAAAGCCTTTCGCAACAAGACGAGCTTTCAAACGATCCACCTTGCCATCAGGACCTACTTTGACAGTGAAAACCCACCGACAACCAACTGTCGATTTTCCAAGAGGAAGGGGAATGAGTGTTCATGTGTAATTAGATTCTAAAGCTGTCATCTCATCAATCATTGCTTGCCGTCATCCTAGATGGGATAGTGCATTTTGGACAGATTTAGGAATAGAGATAGACGACAAAGCAGATGTAAAAGCATAATGGGATAGGGACAATCGATGATAACTCAAAATTATAAATGGGATGAGGATTACGAGAAAAACGGATACCTTTACGAAGTGCTATAGGGAGGTCTGTAGGAGAGGAATCCGGAGTAGGTGTGGACGCTGAAGCAGGAGATGAATCACTGGATTCTGGAGTAGGGACATTTTCTGGAGGTGAAGGACGAGGACGACAATGATAGGTGATGAGAGGACAAGGTGAAGACTGTTGGGAATAAATTTCTGGTTCTGGTGGGAAGACTGAGGAACAAAGACCGGAGTGCTCAGGTAAAGAGCTGGTAAGACTTGAGATATAGAGTTTGGTTCAACCTGTGTAGTATAGTATGGCGTTTCCTCGAAGAATGTAACATCAACAGAGATATAAAAGCGATGAGAGGTAGGAGAGTAATACCGGTACCCTTTTTGCAAGTGAGAGTACCCAAGAAAAATACATTTAACAGCACGCGCAGTTAATTTATCTTTTCCTGGAGAAAGATCATGCACAAAACAAGTGGAACCAAAGACACGGGGAGGAATTTTATAAATGGGTTCCTTAGGAAACAAGAGGGAATAAGGAACTTGGTTATGTAAAACAGAAGATGACATGCGATTTATTAAGTACCCAGCAGTAAGTATAGCATCCCCCCAAAATTTCAAAGGTGCATTGGCTTGTAATAACAAAGTACGGGCAGTATCAAGCAGATGACGATGTTTTCTTTCTGCAATATCATTCTGTTGTGGAGTATAGGGGCAACTAGTTTGATGGAGCATACCATGAGAAGACATAAAAGAATTAAAAGGAGCAGAAAAATATTCTTTTGCATTGTCACTGCGTAAAATACGAATTGTGCACCCAAACTGAGTATGGATTTCATTGCAAAAATTTTGGAAGATGCTAAACAACTCAGAGCGGTCTTTCATTAAAAATATCCAAGTATATCTTGAGTAATCATCAATGAAAGTAACAAAATATCGATACCCTAAAATAGAGCTGACACGACTAAGACCCAAAACATCTGAATGAACAATATGAAAGGGGATTTGAATAGATTATTGACTTTACTTGGGAAATTATTGACATGTTTTCCTACTCACACTCAAAAGACGCAAATGAGAGAGATGAGGAACCATCTTTTTTAATTTATTCAGACTTGGATGACCCAAACGATGATGAAGAAGACTAGGAGACTCGGTAACAGCACATATGGTAGATGATGAAGTTTGAAGATAATAGAGTCCTTGTGATTCAAAGCCTGTGCCAATCGTCTGCCCCGTACTCCGATCCTGTGTATGGAAAGAACTAGCAGAAAAGGTTATAGAACAGTTGAGAGTGCGAGTAAGCTGACTAATGGAAATTAAGTTAAAAGGACAGCCAGGAATAAAAAGAACAAAGTTCAAAGTTAGAGATGGGAGAGGTGCAGCTTAACCAACACCAGTAGCTTTAGTCTTTGAACCATCGGCAAGGGTGATGGAATGAGGAATTTTGGTGGATACTAATCTTGAGAAAAGTGAAGGATTACCAGCAATGTGGTCGGAGGCACCAGAATCTAGAATCCAGGATTCCGCAGACACAGAATAAGTGAGATAAGCAGTAGAATTACTGATGTGGACTACACCAGCTATAGAATGAGTGAGACCGTTTTGAGGCTTATCAAAGGCCATGAGAGCAAGTTTAGAGATAGTCAAAAGCTCCCAAAAAAAAAGAGGTCTCGAACAGTGGCAGCAGAAGACGCGTATAAGAACAAAGGTAGGCTTCAAGGACCCACTATCCAAACAGGGGCGAATAGAGTAGGTGACCACTTGAACAGACTCAGGGAGGTCCGACGAGCAGAACGAGACTGGTGGTGACGAATTCCGATGACGGGAAGGTGGCGCGTGGCTTACACGCATTGGACATTGGGTAAATTGTGTCAACGGATTTGATTTGGCAGAATATTTAGAATTGATTGAATAATTGTACAGTTATGATTAGGTTATTATTAGATAGCCCAGCTATAGGAAATTAGCATTTATAGCATATTGGATTTTGCATAATTGTACAGTTATGATTAGGTTATTATTAGATAGCCCAAATTTGTAGGAAATTAGCATTTATAGCATATTAACTGTTACATTTTTGTATAGATTGTATTATCACTATTTAAATGAGAATTCTCCAGCAGGAGAAAGCAGGGAGTTTTCACCCTACATTTTTCTAAGTTTTACAAATTGGTGGCGGCGCGTGGCTGATTTTTCGACGACGGGACTTGGAGAAATAGTAGGAAATGTCTGTCTGAGTTGACTGGGGCCCTTACTCTGATAGAGGATGGGACTTTGGACGAGGTTCCAGCCTTGACAGCGTTGAACAGTAACACAAATAGTATGTGAACAGTGATGCAAACAGCAATGTGAACAGTGATGTGAACAGTACCAGAACAGCACAAACAGTGGCTTGAACAGTACCCAAACAGTGACGTTAACAGTATCAAAACAATGACATGAACAGTACCAAACAGAACAGTGACATGAACAGTATCATAACAGTACGAGAACAGTGGCATGAACAGTATCAGAACAGTACGGATTGAGAGACCAGAAGCGGGATCAACCCGCTCTGATACCAACTTGAATATCAAAAACTTAGATAGGATTTCTAAATTGCTTGAGTAAATTGTACTTAGCATATTGAGTTTATATATACACAGAATTAATTACATAATGGCATTTACAAGGATAATAAAATATAATAAATATTTCCTAGGATGCTAAGGTTCCAAAAGATAATAAACATTTCCTAGGATGCTAAGGTTCCAATGTTACTAGAAAAACACAAACTATAAACTGATCAAGTTCCAATAATATGTAAATTCCAACAAACATAAACTAACAAAAACAAAATGTCTACCTCAAATTTACAACATTCGCGAGATAAAGATGAGTATTATGCTGAAGCAAAGCGAAAACATCATCTGCCATTCCAACATATGTGCAGTGCCTTACAATGTCCATCAGACCTACAGGGTAGAAGTCAATAGGAAACATTTTCCAAATCAACCTACGTCACAGAATGGAGTCACCATTATGAGTAGTCTAGAAACATACCAGGGTGACAATTGCTATTGATCTCATCAAGAAGCTCTTGAACGCTAGTGAGATCTGCAGAATCTTTTGGGTTCCTTCTTTGTCTAACTGAGGACCTGGTAAGGGACAACACAACTAGTTTGTTATAGAATTAACCAATACATATATTTCAATCATTACAGAGGTGTCCAGAACTTAAATATTTCTAGCAGCCAAACATATCATACAAATTAATTAGAACTACATGAATGTTAGGACAAAGGTTTATGACTGAATTTGCTGAGAGAAAACCCTCTCAGCACCGTGTATTTATAATTACAAGATACAATTAATCCTAAATTAAATCCCTAAGTTTAGAGATTGACACTCTATTTACGGTAACTAAATATTCTATTTCCTATATTCTAATTACATCAGATATGATACAATATTAAAGATATGATACAATATTAAAAAGATATTCAACACTCCCCCTCTCAAGCTGGTGCATATCCTATATTCTAATTACAGCAAATATGATACAATATTAAAGATATGATACAATATTAAAAAGATATTCAACACTCCCCCTCAATCGGGTGCATATATGTCATATGCACCAAGCTTGTTATGTATGTATATTACCCTCGGCCCCCAGAGAGACTTAGTGAAGATATCTGCTAGTTAATCATTAGAGTTCACAAATGAGGTGGTGGCTTCTCCGGAGAGAACCTTTTCTCAAATGAAATGGCAGTCGATATCTATATGTTTAGTTCAATCATGAAAGACTGGATTAGAGGCAATGTGCAAGGCCGCTTGATTATCACAAATAAGCTCCATGGACCCTATTTAGGTACCTTGGATCTATCATACAAAATGATGGAGAGATAGAGGGAGATGTAAACCATAGGATTCAAGCTGGATGGATGAAATGGAGGAGGGCTTCAGGAGTTATTTGTGATAGAAAAGTACCTCTCAAGCTTAAGGGTAAATTTTTGCATACTATAAGGCCTGCGATGATTATCGAACAAAAAGCCAACAAGAGCCGGAGATGAGGATGTTGCGTTGGATGTGTGGCCATACAAGACTAGATAGGATTAGGAATGAATTTATTAGAGAAAAAGTAGGGATAGCACTTATTTGGAAAAAATTTCAACTCTTGGAGTTTAGTTGTTTCAACCATAGAAAGTAGTCATAATAGCCCGATAGCTAGAAGTAGAGGAAGACCACACTAAGGTGAAAGCGATTAAAAAGATTCATCTAAATAGCATATCTGAAAACTTGGTTTATGATAGGGCACAATGGCGTCGTTTGATCCATGTAGCCGACCCCACCTAGTGGGAAAAGGCTTGGTTGTTGTTGTTGTTGTTGGACCCTATTTTGCAAAATTTCAACTCTTGGAGTAGTTGTTTCAACCATATAAGGTCACACACAATAAGAGTCATAGCTCAGTATTCTGCTTCTACACCTAATCTTACAACTACTCTCTGATTTTTGCTCTTCCATGAGACAAAATTACCACCAATGAGAACACAATAACCTGAAGTCAATCTCCTATCATTGGGAGATCCTACCCAATCAACATCTGCATAAGCAACAATGTCTGTATGACCCCTATTTTGATATACCAACCCCTTTCCGGGAGAACCCTTAACATATCTCAAGATTTGAATCACAACATCCTAATGACTATCGCAAGGAGAATTAAGAAACTGACTCACAACCCTTATAGCAAAGGATATGTCTGGTCTGGTTATAGTGAGATAATTTAACCTCCCAACTAATCTTCGATATTTGCCTGGGTTTGAATAAGGCTCCCCCTGAACTAGTAAAAATTTCACATTCGAGTCCATAGAGGTATCAACTGGTTTACAATCTAACATCTCAGTCTTTTCCAAAGTGTCAAGGGCATACTTCGTTTAGGAGATGGCAACGCCTATTTTTGTTTGAGATTCTTCAATCTCAAGGAAATATTGCAACTGACCGAAGTCCTTAGTTTGGAAGTATAGACACAAATTCGGTTTTAGGCCTCTAATGCCTTCATGGTCATCACCTATAATAACAATATCATCTGCACAGACAACAAGATAGATGCACTAATTAGAGGAAGAATGTTTATAGAACACCGAATGGTCTACCTCACTACGTATCATACCAAATTGTTGTATGACCTTGCTAAATCTTCCAAACCATGTCCAGGGAGACTGTTTAAGACCATATAAAGACTTGTGCAATCAGCAAATTAAACGTGACTCCCCGTGAGCAACAAACCCAGGAAATTGCTCCATGTAAACCTCCTCCTCTAAGTCACCATGCAAAAAGGCATTTTTAATGTCTAACTAATACAATGGCCAGCGATGCATGGCTGCCATGGATAAGAAAAGGTGAACAAATGTCATTCTAGCAATAGGAGAGAAGGTGTCACCATAACAATTGTGGTGTTGGTTCGACATGAATCAAACTCGAGACAATTAACTGAGACAGTTGCGCGGGCCGACAAAGAGAAGACAAATAGAGCCGGGTCAAAACACGCTCTGATACTAACTTGAATGTTAGGACCGAGGTTTGAGATTGAATTTGCTTGAGATAAAACCCTCTCAGCTGTGTATTTATAATTACAAGATTTACAATTAATCCTAAACTAAATCCCTAAGTTTAGGGATTGACACTCTATTTACGGTAACTAAATATTCTATTTCCTATATTCTAATTATAGCAGATATGATACAATATTAAAAGATATGATACAATATTAAAATATATTCAACATATCTACCCAACTACATATGGAAGGAAATGAGAGAGAGAGAGAGAGCACATCCAAAATTCCATAGCTCATACATGCTACTTATTTCAATTATCTAAAGAGGTTTTATTCTGTTGTGAGTCCAAGCATTCCATAGAACTTAGAAAAATGTAAATAGAAAGGGAAGGAAAACACATTTGCAAGGTGTACACAAACTCAAAACACAAAATCATTAGTATGAAAATTAAGCATAAGTCCAATAGTTCAAGTTCAAGTTCAACCCAAATAAGGGGATGAAATTCAGTTTCATAATTTAACCATTCTTATTTATCCTACCTCTCCCATTTCATAGTCTTGTCTAGATGGTTTGTCTGTTTCAAGATCATAAGGTTTAGATACTTTGTAGATTTTACACTTGAGAATGACAATAACCGTGTGGACCAATATAAAGAAATACTGAGATGCATATACAACATAAAAAACTTTAAAAATAACTAAGAAAATATATAAAAGTTCCAAAACAACTGAAGATGAAAGGATTCAAAGAAATTCAACATACTGAAAGGACTAAGGAATTACCACTGATAGAAATCAATCTAAAAAATGAGTATTAGCTTGTTGGATATAAAAAATGTACAAGAAGCAAATGGGAATCACCTTACAGCATTCAAACTAGCACTCTTCTCCAGACGTCCATCAGGCTTGGTTTGCATGTAGGCATGTAATCTCCCTGCTGGATCTAATGAATCTGTTCTAACCAACTTATGCACTGGCACTTTCTGTGATCTAGAGCCTTTGATCAATAAAAGATATTAGAAGAAAAATGAAACACATTAAGAGGATAAGCCAAAAACAAACAAAAAGTATGCAACACAAAAGACGAGAAAATTTCCCATACCCGTAGGTATAGGGCTGAGGTTAGCCTCCTTGGTTGTATTAATATGAGACGATGAAGATTGCCCAGCTGTCTGCCACAAGCATGAAACAAAATATGCAAAGAAAATGTACGTGTTAAGTGACTGTAATTGAATAAAACATGAAGCTAAGCAGAATCTGCATTCATGATTTACAAGAATCTGTTAATAGTTAAAAATAAAGAGATATTTTAGAAATTTTAAAAATTGATGCAGAATATATTTGATGAGATTCAAGTGAGAAAACACAATAAAGGTTGGGGACAAGTAGATATAAGAATCCTTGTTTCAGATCCTGGTGCAAATCATTTCAAGTAAAAATTTTCATAAAGTTTGCCTTCGTTTAAAGAAAAAGAATCAACTCAATTATTTGAGAAACAAAGCAATGCTAGATAGAGTGGTACTATACTTGATCATACGCAGGATTCATTTAAATCACTACTTAGAATCCTCAAACCCAAAATGAAAAAAAAAAAAAAAAAAAGCTTCAAAATTGAACTCTGTAGACCCAAGAACCTCGAAAACCATATCTGAAATGCGAAAGAAAAACGTTTCTCGTACAACGAAATACTCCAACTTATTTCCACTATATACCACTTTCATCAGACTAACCGATTAGGAACAGCTCCTAATCGGTTAGGGACATTAGAAAGTGGCCTAGTACTAACCGATTGTCCAGAAACCTGTACTGTTTAACCACTTAGACATAACTGATTAACCACTTAGATTGGAGTAGAGCCAAGCAATGAGATTCTCCATTTTTTTCAATATTTTGTATTCAAAACATCATTACAAATGTTTATCCACCTAGTGCTTCATTCCTAACTAGTCAATCCCATTTTTGGGAACTCTTTTAGTGAATATCCAAAAACCTATACTGATTAACCACTTAGACATAACTGATTAACCACTTAGACATAACTGATTAACCACTTAGATTGGAGTCTCACAATGCTCTAATCGGTTATCCATCATGCTCTAATCGGTTAGCCCAATCATTCTAACCGATTTTCCAAAAACCTATACTGATTAACCACTTAGACGTAACTGATTAACCACTTAGACATAACGTCTCACAATGCTCTAATCGGTTATCCATCATGCTCTAATCGGTTAGCCCAATCATTCTAACCGATTCTCCAGAAACCTATACTGATTAACCACTTAGACGTAACTGATTAACCACTTAGACGTAATTGGTGAAAGTCAAATTAACTGGTTAATACACTAGAAATAAGTGGTTAATCTATATCAGTTTCTGGTGAATTCAAGAAGCGGGAAATGAAAAATTGGAAATGAAAATATTGACATACGGTGGACAATAGTTGGACGTATTTTTGATGGACAAATAGCGCGACCAAATGCGAAAAGCTCTGACTTTGGCTGGGTGCAGCTCATAAGCTCAGGTTGGACTGTCGAAGACCTCCTACAAACCTGGTGCATGCCTGGGAGTGGGCATCATGCATCACCAAGGCAAGGGTGTGTGGATGGAAATGCTGTGATGATCTTCAGGAATCCCAGCTTTTCAGCTCTCTCTAATTCTAAAGGTAGGGTTGGTTTCTCCTAAGGTAACCTGAAAGAGGTGAACTGGGAATGATTGTGATAGGCCTTTTTCTATCTGTTATGGAACAGTAAGATTCCAGCAATGCTAGAAGATGGTAGGACAATAAACCTGTAGGTCAAACTATTCTGATTCTGATGATGATCTTGGAACTTGGAAAGACCAAATTTTTTACCATTTGATCAATGAGGATCGGATACATTGTCAAAGAACTCGAAATCCCAAAAACTAAAGCTTTTAGGAGAAGACCTTGGAATGTATGCATTATATCGAACAAGAACAAAGCCAGAATGGGATACTTGAAGTGTTGAAACAAAAGGGAGAACGGCCAAAACCATATAATTCTTCATCTAATCTGACCACAAATAGACAAATTGCAAATGCATAGAACACATGGCAATCTTAGTAGACATGATCTCAACCAAAATATCAAGCCATCATATAGATTTAAAGAGATTATTAAAATAACAAATAAATATAGGGAAAAGAGCATCTAGCCACCCTAAACTTTCACTTACTTGCAAACGGCCACCATAAATTATCAAATCTTCCAATTTAGTCCCTAAACTACATTAGTTCTCACAATCCGTACAATCTCAGTTACCTGACTAACGAAGCATTATGTAACATCTACGTTGCACCGGTACGGGCATATATATATATATATATAACTAAACTGAAATTTCACAAAATAAATTATACCAGCATAACATAAAAATTAAAACACACCAATTTCTACACAAAACATAGAATCAAACAAAATATTATCAGAATCACATTGAGTGAAAGTGAACAAAAGCATACATTTGGTTTGGCCTTTGAGGCTGATGGGAAGTGTACACGAGAGGAGCTGCGTATTAGACCACTGACCAGAAACAAAACTAGAGGAAGAGAAGCGACTGAGAGGAGCTGCGCCACTAGATCTGAAACTGCAGCTGCCACTCGCTCGCTGGAGTTCCACTGCCTCAAAAAATGCCGTTGCTGTCGCTGCAATGGGGCTGGGTCGAGAATGAGCTGCTGGGAGGAGAAGAGCCCTGTGCCTCTAGGTCGAGACCAAGACCAGTAATGGGACTGGGTCAAATGAGAAAATGGGGCAGAGAAGACAGAATCTGCTGGAAGGACCCAAAACGAGGACATTTTTTGACAAATTTTGAGTGACACATACCCAAAACTGAGTGAGCCGTACCTAGCCACTCCAGCTGTATCCGAGCCGCACAGGAGCCATACCCAAATATGAAATTCAAAAAATAAAACCCAGTACATATCGAGTACGCATACGCCTTCCCAGGAGGCGTACCCATGCTTCAAAGTATAACATACAAGCATGTGCTTCATTAAATGACGTGGCTGAAGAAGTGTTCGGAGAATTGTGTGTTTTGCTACACACATGATCATTGATATATATACACTGATTACAATAAATAGAGAGAAATTACAGCGATTTTAATTTCCTAAACTATAGCTAATAGATTGACAGCTAATATAAACATGTGCTAATATAATTTCCTAATCTAACACTTCCCCTCAAGTTGGAGCATATATGTCGTATGCACCAAGCTTGTTACAAATAAAATCAACTTGAGGCCCTCTAAGGGACTTAGTGAAAACATCAACTAACTGGTCTTTGGAGTTGACAAAGCCAGCTGAAAGAACCTTTTCTCTAACAAAATGACAGTCAATCTATGTTTGGTCCTTTCATGAAAAACTAGGTTAAAGGCAATATGCAGAGCAGCCTAGTTGTCACATATTATTTTCATGTCCTTGACCTCTCCCAATTTAAGTTGTTGAAGCAATTGCTTCAGCCATGTGAGCTCACAAGTTGCTGTTGCCATAGCACAATACTCAGCCTCTGCACTAGATCTAGTCCCAATGTTCTGTTTCTTGCTCTTCCATGAGATTAGGTTGCCTCCAATAAAGACACAATATCCTGAAGTTGAGCGCCTATCAGACAGTGAACCTGCCCAATAAGCATCAGAATAACCAACAACTTTAGCATTGCCTTTGTCTTCATAAAGTAAGCCTTTACCTAGTGCACTCTTGATGTATCTAAGAATGTGAATCACAGCATCCCAATGACTATCACAAGGAGAATTCAGAAATTGGCTCACCACTCTTACAGCAAAGGTGATGTCAGGTGGAGTTACTGTAAATTAGTTAAGCTTACCAACAAGACATCTATATCTACCAGGGTCTGTTAGAGGCTCCCCTTGACCCGGTAGTAGTTTGACATTAGGATCCGTGGGCGTATCACTAGGTCGACAATCCAACATACATGTTTCTTCAAGGATGTCTAAGGCATACTTGCGTTGAGTGATGGCAACACCTGCTTTAGATTGAGCCACCTCAATCCCTAGAAAGTATTTGAGAGGACCCAAATCTTTGGTTTGGAAGTGGTGTGACAGATGCTGCTTAAGCTGCTAAATGTCAACCTAATCATTGCCTGTGATGACAATGTCATCAACATAAACCACCAGATAAATGCAAAAGCTAGGTGAGGAGTGTCAAAAGAAGACAGAGTGATCAGCCTCACACCGAGTCATGCTGAACTGCTAGACAACAGAGCTAAATCTCCTAAACCAGGTACGGGGAGATTGTTTCAGGCCATATAGTAAGCAACGCAATCAACATACGAAGTCAGGTGTGTTGTGAGCAATAAAACCAAGAGGCTGCTGCATATAGACCTTTTCCTACAATTCACCATGTAGGAAGGCATTCTTAATGTCAAGCTGGTGAAGGGGCCAATGGTGAATCGCGGCCATGGCAAGAAAAAGGCGAACAAAAGCAATCTTGGCCACAAGGGAGAAGGTATCGCCATAATCAAGGAGAATTGTGTGTTTTGCACCACACATGATCATTGATATCTATACACTTATTACAATAAATAAAGAGAGAAATTACAGGGATATTAATTTCCTAAACTATAGCTAATAGATTGACAGGAGATGTACAAAACTGTGCAAATTACAGAGGGATTAAACTCATGAGTCATACCATGAAGTTATGAGAAAGAGTAATTGAACGGAGATTAAGACAAGAGACTCATATTTCAAATAATCAATTTGGTTTTATGTCTGGGAGGTCAACCATGAAAGCAATCTATCTTCTACGAAGATTAATGGAGAGGTAGCAGAGGAAGCAAAAAGACTTACACATGGTTTTCATTTATCTGGAAAAAGCCTACGATAGGGTACCGAGAGAGGTCCTGTGGAAGGCTTTGGAGAAGAAAGGAGTTCGTATCGCCTATATTCGAGCAATCTAAGATATGTATGATGAGGCTAAAACTAGTGTGAGAATACAGGGTGGGGTCATAGAAGATTTCTCTATAACTATAGGACTGCACCAAGGGTCAATTTTGAGTCCATATCTTTTTACCTTGGTCTTGGATGTGCTTACTACGCATATCCAAGAGCCGATGCCACAATGCATGTTTTTCGCAGATGATATAGTCTTAGTTGGAGAGTCGAGAAAGGAAACAAATGGGAAGCTAAAGCTATGGAGACGAGCTTTGAAAGAACATGGCTTTCGTCTAAGCAGGAGTAAGACGGAGTATATGGAATGTAAGTTCATTAAGAGGTGTGTTAATGCTAGCTTAGCGGTGAAAATTGGAGATCATACCATACCACAAGTCACACAGTTTAGGTACCTTAGATCTATCATACAAAATGATGGAGAGATAGAGGGAGATGTAAACCATAAGATTCAAGCTGGATGGATGAAATGGAGGAGTGCTTCAGGAGTTATTTATGATAGAAAAGTGTCTCTCAAGCTTAAGGATAAATTTTACCGCACAGCTATAAGGCTCGCGATGTTGTATGGTACTGAATGTTGGACGGTAAAAAGCCAACAAGAGCATAAGATCAGTGTTGCAGAGATGAGGATGTTGCATTGGATGTGTGGCCATACAAGACAAGATAGGATTAGGAATGAATGCATTAGAGAGAAAGTAGGGGTAGCACCTATTGTAGAAAAGATGAAAAAATCTCGCCTTAAGTGGTTTGAACATGTAAGGAAAAAACTCTTAGAAGCCCCCATAAGAAGAGTAGATCAGGTAGATAATAGCCCAATAGCTAGAAGTAGAGGAAGACCAAAAAAGGCTATAGGTGAAACGATTAAAAAAGATTTAGATTTGAATGGCATCTCTGAAGATTTGGTTTATGATAGGGCACAATGGCGTCGTTTGATCCATGTAACCAACCCCACCTAATAGGAAAAGACTTGGTTGTTGTTGTTGTATAGCTAATAGATTGACAACTAATATAAACATGTGCTAATATAATTTCCTAATCTAACAATGGCAAAATATGTGTACACCACGTGTCAAAAATCTTGACCATTCTTCTTTTTTATAGAATATTTTCTCCTTTGTTAATCCATCTAATAATACTGGGAATAAAATAAAAAAAAACATATCGCCTGCCCCACCAATATAGCCTATAATTACAATCACAGAACAAAATCAATCATTCAAAACAAAACCTTCAATCAATGGTTGAAGAATGGGTGGAAGGAAGCATTGGAATTAATACCACGTGTCAAGGTATGCTTTGAGTCTCGTCTTCGTCCATAGCTCTGTTGCTTCAAGTCTTCTTGTCGACAGTGTATTAAACCGATATTAAACCATGTTTAATACTGCAAATAAATGTTGTAAATATTGTGAATATTTTGTTTCCTATAGCTAGCAAAGTTACCATATTTAGATTAGCAGTTTTGTTAGTTTCCTTTCTTTCCTCCTTGATTGTAGCTTTTGTTCTGTTATACTCCTATAAAAGGAGCCTTTTGTACCAATTGTATAGTGTATCAATGAAATACCTTTTACAAGTTGGTGTCGGAGATGTGTCACAACAACACTGCCGGCCCTAATCCTTGTCAATATGACTTTCGTATCCTCAGCTACCCAGCCAGCTTCGAGTGGTGAGCACAACACCACCACCTCCTCTATGGCAGGTATGACAAATCAAAAGCCTGAGCAGAAAACGATGTTGGGGTACTCTCATTCTGTTCAGATCACAACCATTTGCCTCAATGGGGTGAACTACCTCCGATGGTCACAGCCCATGCGCATGTACATCCGGGGCAGAGGGAAGATGGGATATCTGACCAGTGAGAAATGCCAGCTAGACCTCACAGACTCGCAATATGCTGTCTGGGATGTCAAGAACTCCATGGTCATGACTTGGCCGGTGAACTCCATGGAAGAAGACATTAACTACAATTACATCTGCTACCCTACCGCCAAGGAGCAATGGGACAGTGTCACCGAAATGTATTCTGACCTAGGAAACAAGTCCCAAATTTACGAACTCACCTTGAAAGCTGGAGGAATTCGACAAGGATGGGACAGTGTGACAAAGTACTTTCGTGCTCTCAAACGGGTCTGGCAGGACCTAGCCCTCTTCAATACATACGAGTGGAAGTCAACCAAGGAAGCCAAACATCACAAGCAGATAGTGGAAGAAGGCAAAATATTCCAGTTTCTTGCTGGCCTTGACGATGAACTCGATGAAATCTGTGACAGGATCATTGGCAGGTCTAGTCTCCCTTCACTTGGTGAGGTCATCACTAAGGTACAAAGGGAAGAAACCAGAAGGAGCGTCATGATGGGTAAAAACAGAATGGACTCAGCCCCCACCGAGACCAATGCCCTTGTTGTAGAAGCCGCAGCCCACAAAAGTTCCACCAGCCAGAGGAGAATTGAAGAACCTGCACGTGTGTGGTGTGATTACTGCAACCGATTCCAGCACACCTGAGAAAACTGCTGGAAAATCCATGGGAGACCAACACACTTGAAGGGCAGCAAGCATGGTTTTGGTCCTAAGCCTCACCAAGCACCTCCCACAGCCCATGAAGCCAAGAAGAGCTCCCTTAGCAAGGATCAACTTGAACAGCTCCTAAGGTTGCAAAATGTCATGAGAAAAGAGAGATGGAGAAGGAGAAAAGCATGAGGGGTAAAACAGAAAAGAGGAGTATGTTATGATTAGACACCCTGACTCTATATTTATATTAAACAATTAGAGCTAGTACAGAGAAGTACTAATATACAAAACCAAGGCCTAGCCCAATAGATCAATCATAATTCCTAATTATATTTCACTAACACTCCCCCTCAAGTTGGAGCATAGATATTGATCATGCTCAGCTTGTTACAAATATAGTCAACTCTACTTCCTTTTGAGTGCTTTGGTAAAAACATCTACAAGTTGCTCTCTTGTTCGTACATGTCAGTAATAACAAGACCTTGTTGAACCTTTTCTCGCACAAAAAGATAGTCAACTTCAATGTGCTTTGTCCGTTCATGAAAAATAGGATTATAGGCAATATGTATAGCAACTTGATTGTCACACCACTACTCCATAGGCATTACACTCTTAACTCCAATCTCATTAAGAAGATGATGAATCCACACCAATTCACAAGTAGCTTGGGTATTCTGACTCAACACTAGAAGGAGCAACAATACTCTGTTTCTTACTCCTCCAAGAAACAAGGTTACCTCCAACAAGAACGCAATAACCTGAAGTAGATCTCCTATCTATAGGAGAACCAGCCCAATCCGCATCAGAGAACCCCTCTATTATATTATGTCCATGATGTTTATACAAGACACCATAACTTGGAGCCCCTTTTAGATACCTCAATATATGAAGAACAACTTCCCAATGAGTGATTTGGGGAGATGACATGAATTGACTAACCACACTGACAAAGAAAGCAATATCAGGATGAGTAACCGTGAGGTAGTTAAGCTTGCCAACTAAATTTCTATATCATTCAAGGTCAAGCATAGCATCTCCATCATCTGGTAAGAGTTTGACATTAGGGACCATAGGTGCTTCAACAGGTTTGGCTCCAAGCATACCTGTTTCTTTAAGTAAATCAAGCACATACTTCCTCTGAGTAAGAAAAATACCCTTCGAACTCCGCATCACTTCAATGCCTAAGAAGTATATCAAAGCACCCAAGTCCTTAGTCTGAAATTGTGTTTGAAGAAAGTCCTTAAGCTTTCTGATTCCAATCTCATCGCTCCCAAAAATGATAATATCATCCACATAAACCACCAAGAAAATACAACCACCCTGAGAGCATCGAAAGTCAGCACAGTCAAGAAAACAATATAGAAGAGAAGGATATTTTCATTTCATATATTCAGACTTTACAAAAGGTTAGGCTAATAGGCTGTACATTCCAAATATAACTCCTCAATCATACGAGCTGTACAATTGCTATCCCTAGAAGTTAGGAGAGTCCACTATCCAAACAAATCTTTTCTATTTACTACAATATCTAAATAAATCTTTCTATGTTCAACACCCCCCTTCAAGTTAGTGCATAGATATTAATCATACCCAACTTGTCAATGAAATATTCAAACTTTGGCCTGAAATGGCCCTTAGTAAATACATCAGCGGTCTGTTGCTCGGAGGTGACAAACGGCATACAAATGATTCCATTTTCTAGCTTTTCCTTAAGTGCCTATCAATCTCAATGTGTTTGGTACGATCACGCTGGGCAGGATTATTTGCAATGTTTATAGCTGATTTCTTATCACAAAATAGTCTCATAGGAGCTTCAACATCTAGCCTCAATTCTTCAAGAACTCTTTTAATCCATAACACTTCACAAACTCCATTTGTCATGGCTTTATACTCAGCTTCAGTGCTGCTCCTAGCAACCACGTTTTGCTTCTTGCTTAGCCAAGTAACTAGATTCCCCCATAAGAAAGTACAGTAACCAGATGTTGATCTTCTATCACAAACAGAGCCTGCCCAGTCTGCATCTGTGAAGGCTTCTACACTTCTTTGATCACCTTTTTTAAATAACAATCCCCTACCTGGTGAGCTCTTCAAATACCTGAGGATGGATCTTGTGTACTGCCTCCAAATATTCCTCATATGGTGAGTGCATATACTGACTTACAACACTAACAGCAAAGGCGATATCTGGCCTTGAATGAGACAAGTAAATGAGTTTTCCTACAAGGCGTTCATATCTACCTTTATCAATTGGAACTCCACTGCACACCTCTCCCAACTTCTGATTAGGGTCCATAGGTGCATCACTTGGTCTGCAGCCACTCATTCCTATCTCTTCTAGTAAGTCGAGAACATACTTTCTTTGTGATACAGAAATTCCCATCTTCGACCTTGCAATTTCCATACCTAGGAAGTAGCGTAAAGGCCCCAAATCTTTAATTTCAAATTCTAAAGCAAGGTGTTTCTTCAACCTACTTATCTCATCACCATCACTTCCAGTCAGAATTATATCATCCATGAATACACTTAGAACAACCATTTTTCCACCGTTCGTGTGTTTCACAAACATTGTATGGTCATATTGCCCTTGACTATATCCTTCTTTCTTAACAAACTTGGTAAACCTTTTGAACCAAGCACGTGGAGATTGCTTTAGACCATAAAGTGATTTCTTCAACTTACAAAACTTTCCTCCAAACTTCTCTTCAAAACCGGGAAGAGCATCCATATAGACTTTTTCTTCCAACTCTCCATGAGAAATGCATTTTTAACATCTAGTTGAAACAATGGCCATTCTAAATTTGCAACTACAGAAAGTAATACCCCAATAGTATAGGTTGTACATTCCAAATATAACTCCTCAATCATAGGAGCTATACAGTCGCTATCCCTAGAAGTTAGGAGAGTCAATTATCTAAACAAATATCTTCTATTTACTACAATATCTAAATAAATCTTTCTATTTGCAACAGAAAGAATACTGAATGATCAGAAGTACTTCTCTGTAGCCCAAATTGAAGAACAGCTTGACTAAACCGGCCAAACCATGCCCGTGGAGCTTGTTTGAGACCATATAATGACTTCTTTAGTCTTCAAATTTTACCATTCTCCCCCCTAAGCAACAAACCCATGAGGTTGCTCCATATATACCTCCTCCTGCAGGTCACCATGGAGAAAGACATTCTTGACATCAAGTTGATGCAATGACCAATGATGACTAGCTGCAAGAGAGATAAAGATATGAACAGAAGCAAGTTTAGCAACAGGAGTGAAGGTATTAGAATAATCAATGCCATAAACTTGAGCATAACCCTTAGCAACAAGACGAGCTTTTAAACGAGTCACAGAGCCATCAAGATTAACCTTCACAGCATACACCCACTTACAACCAATTGCCTGTTTACCAACAGGTAGAGAAACTAACTCCCAAGTGTCATTGTGTTCAAGAGCATGCATCTCATCCAACGTAGTCTAACGCCACCCCTCATTAGACAAGGCCTCAACAACAGTATTAGGAAGGGTAAGAGAATCAAGAGAAGCAACAAAATATTGACCAGAACTAGATAAACTAGCATAAGAAACAAATGAAGAAATGGGATAAGTACAACTACGTTTACCTTTTCGAAGAACAATTGAGAGATCAAGACTCGAATCAAGAGGAGCAGGATCCAGAGAGGAAGTAGGAATTGGAACAGGCAATGAATCCGTAGGATCTAGAGTAGTAGGACTAACCACAGTAGGTTATATGTTCCGCCGAACATAATGATGGAGCACAGGAGGACGAGGGAAGGGACGAGACCAAGAAGAAGGAGAAGAGGAGTTACCCGTAGTAGGAAAAGAATATACCAGAAAATCCTCATCATTACCTAGGGGAGAGAGAGGGGTAGACTCAGAAGAGAAAACAGTTGTTTCAAAGAATATCACATCTGCAAAAACAAGATACCGACGTAAATCAGGAGAGTAACATCGGTACCCTACTACCCTTTTTTACTACGAAAGTAACCAAGGAAGATACATTTGAGGGAGCGAGGATCCAACTTGGAGACCTGAGAGCGAACATCCTACACAAAACAAGTGCAACCAAAAATTCTAGGAGGGAGAGCAAATAGAGATTGAGAGGGGAACAGCAAGGAATGAGGGATTTGATCATTAAGAACAGATGAAGGAAGACAATTATTTAAATAGCATGTAGTAGACACAACATCAGTCCAAAAGTGTTTAGAAACTTTCATTTCAAATAAAAGGGTACAAGCAACTTCAAGTAAATGTCGATTTTTTCTTTCTGCCACCCTATTTTGTTGAGGGGTGACAATGCATGAGGTTTCATGAATAATGCCATGTTCTTGTAAGAAAGATAGAAAAGGAGTAGACAAGTATTCTTTAGCATTATCAATACGAAGATTGTGAATAGTAATACTAAATTGAGCTTGAACTTCAGCACAAAAGGAATGAAATATATTAAACACTTATGAACAATTTTTCATTAAATAAAGCCAAGTAACACGAGAGTAATCATCGACAAAAGTAACAAAATAACAAAAACTAGCCTTAGACTCAATGGGACAAGGCCCCCAAATGTGAGAATGAACTAAAGTAAAAGCAGAAGCAACACGCTTATTGACCCTAGGAGGAAAAGATCCCGATGGTGTTTAGCAAACTGACAAGACTAACAATTCAAAACAAAAGAAGACTCTAAACTAGGACACAACTTCTTAGGGTAGATGAGTCGGCAATGAAGATGAGAGAAAAGAACAAGCAACCGATGGTGTTGGTGGACTCCAAAACATATAAGCCATTGGAGACTACCAATCACCTTTTTTCACGATCCGAAAAAATAAATGTGGGAAAAAAATGAACACTACAATTCGGACTAAGACAAAAGATTAAAAGGAAAATGGGGTAAACAAAGAATGTAAGGGGAAGAGAGGATGAAGGATTGGCAACCCCACTACCTACAAGAGTGACATTTGGTAAGGAAGAAATAGGAACTTCTATTACTTGTCATATGGCCTGTTGCACCAAAATCAATGACACAGGTACGAGAAGAAGAAGTGAGGTAGATGATTCCGACCGGACAAGAGTCGTGAGGCCGGAATGAGTGTAAGAAGATGAAACATGGTGGAGACCCTGTGGAAGTAGAAGGTGTGGGCAAGAGACCTTCTTGAGCAGCATGAGCATGGTGGGAGGAACCAAGTTTCCCATTCAACTTCCAACAATTCTTCTTGATATGGACTCCCCACAAGTAATAACAAAGATAAGAACATATAAGAAAAACTACCATTGGCCAAAACGACCACTTCTACCAATCACGGCTTTTTCCACCCACGATCCGGAAGAAAATAAACAACTCATGATGAGTGCGGAAATAAACATCAGCAAGGGTCATATGATCTGAACCAATCAAGAGCTGATCATGAGCGACACTAAACTCAGAGGATAACCCAGACAAGAAACTCATAACTGCCAACTGTTCCCGCTGCCAGCACATTTGTTTAACATCAGTAGAGATAGGTTAGAGGTCATTCAATTCCTCATAGTTACGCTCAAAGTCAGTAAAATACCCATGAAGAGACTTATTCTGTTGTACCGGTCTATGAAACGCCTGTGACACCTCATAAAGACGAGTTAAGTTGGCTTTCCTAGAATAAAGAAACTCCATATACTCCCATAACTCTTTCACAATGTCACAGTGAGAAACAACATGCTTAATGGAAGTACCAAAAGTTTTGTTGATCATACCAAATAGTCGGTTATCTTCCCGCAACCACCGATCATGCCTGGTTGTGGATGATGGTGGGTCATCTGTCAAATGATCTTCTTTCTCAATCCCAGTGAGAAACATGGTGATAGTTTTACGCCATTCGGCATAGTGTTTCCCGTCAAACTTATCATCAGTAATGTGAAAAAAAGCAGAGAAGACCTCCGGCATGACGATAGGTTTTGTAGACTTCTCATATTCATCCGAACTGGTGGAACTGGACTTATGATCAGAATTAGCCATCAGAGAATAAAAAAAAGATACCAACGTACACTGCAAACAGCACAAAAATCACTGGGCTCAAAGAAAAAAACTCAAACTGCACTACAATCACCAACCACCACCGAAAAACACCTCAACAGAATTGAAAACACCAAATGGCAACCACACACACATCAACAGGACTGGGTGCGAAAGAAAACTTCAGAGCACACCTGAAAATGCCCAAATCGTGGACTGGGCTCGCTAGGTTCGAACAAACCCGCCAAATCGCGATTGAAAAACACCAAAATGCAGCACCCCTGGCCGGCAGCGACACCCCTGGTTGCCAAAAATCCCAGTTGTGGCTCCCCTGGCCGACTGCGACACCCCTAGTCGCCAAAAACAGCAAGCGCGGCACCCACCTGACCGCTGATCAACGCATCTAGCGTGAAACCGTCATGCCCAAACAGCCACGAAAAATGCCGATCTGGACCTCAGCAGCACTGGGAAAAATCAGCCAACCCTAGGGAAGGGTAGATCGGCAAATTCTGAGCAGGAAGGTATTTTCTTTTTCTTTTTCTTTTTTTTTCTTTTTTTTTTGGAAAAAAAACGGTTTTGGAGGCTAGGGTTTGTTTGATCTGGCTCTAGATACCATGTTATGAGAAAAGAGAGATGGAGAAGAAGAAAAGCATGATAGGTAAAATAGAAAAGAGGAGTAGCTAACTGGCTATGATTAGCCACCCTGACTATATTTATATTAAACAATTAGAGCTAGTACAAAGAAGTACTAATATACAAAAGCAAGACCCAGCCCAATAGATCAATCCTAATTCCTAATTATATTTCACTCACACTAAAAACTAGTTCCTCTTCTAGTAACCCTAGTGGTTCTCTTGCACAAACAGGTAATTTTAGCATTCCTAGTTCCTTCATTTGCACCTCAGAGTCACCTGTACCATGGATCATTGATTTAGGTGCATCTGATCATATGACCAGCCTTCCTTCTCTGTTTAAGACTTATTTCCCTTGTTTTGGAAGTGAAAAAATTCGAATTGCAGATGGTAGTTTTTCACCGATTGCAGGTAAAGGCAATATAACCCTATCCAAGATGATTGACCTAAAATTTGTCCTACATGTTCCCAAACTATCTTGCAATCTTCTATCTTCAAGTAAAATCGGCAAAGACTCTAATTGCCCTGTAAAATTTTTAGATTCTTATTGCTTGTTTCAAGACCAGACTTCAGGGAGGACGATTGGTAGTGCTAAGATGATAGATGGACTCTACTACTTCAATGATGACTCTAAGAATAAAATAACTCAAGGCCTTAGTGGTATAAGTTCTCAACCCGTACGGGACCAAATAATGCTTTGTCATAGTAGGCTAGGACACCCTAGTTTCTAGTACCTTAAACATTTGTTTCCCAGTTTATTTAAAAATGTTGATTGCTCCTCTTTTGAATGTGAAAGTTGTGTTCTTGCAAAATGTAATCGCATCTCTTATCCCTTACAACCTTATCATGCATCCAAACCTTTTCACCTAATCCACAGTGATGTATAGGGTCCTTTGAAAATCACAAAACAATTTGGAAAAAGGTGGTTTGTAAGTTTTATAGATGACCACACACAGTTGTGTTGGATCTACCTAATGCATGAGAAATCCGAGGTTCCAACTATGTTTAAAAAAAATTTCATTATGGTTGAAACCCAATTTGACACAAAAATCAATATTTTCCGAACGGACAATGGCACCAAATATTTTAATAAAATCCTAAGGGATTTTCTCATAACAAAAGGCATTCAGCATCAATTTACATGCCCTAACACTCCTCAACAGAATGGTATTGTTGAATGAAAGAATAAACATTTACTTGAAGTAGCCTGAGCCATTATGTTTGAAGGAAATGTTCCCAAATACTTGTGGGGGGAAGTTGTCCTGACAGCAGCATACCTAATAAACAATATGCCTACACTTGTGCTAAACTATAACACTCCTTTGGACAATTTTAAAATGATTTTCCCAACATGTAGACTACATGCTAATTTGCCCTTAAACATTTTCGATTGTACTGCTTTTGTGCATTTACCCCCTATCTCTCGGTCTAAACTTGATCCCAAGGCTGAAAAATGCATTTTCATTGGATATGCTCCAAATCAAAGAGGGTATAAATGTTTCAATCCCCGAACAAAAAAACTGCATGTTAGTATGGATGTTACCTTCTCGGAACATAAATCTTTTTTTCAAAAAAATTCTTTTCAAGGGGAGAGAAACAGTGAAGATATATTTTTGCATGAACCATTACCTAATTTTACACACTGGAATCGAAGTGGTTGAACCAGAAGGTGAAATTGATAAAGAGGAACAAGGGTCAAACTTAGGTGGCCCTTAAACAAGAAAAGAAATACCACAATCGAATAAGGAGCTACGGTTTTATACTCGGAGAAATCTCCAACAGAACAAAGACCAACCTATCATCCCCACACAAGACCAACCAGACCTCCCAGAAAGTGGTCCAACAAAGGGCTCCTCAAACCTTCCAAGTAACACTAAACTCTCTAATTTAAATTCGGACCTGCCTATAGCCCTTAGTAAAGGTGTAAGAACCTGTACTAAGAAAGGACCCAAAGCCAGTACAAGTCATCCCATTTCCAAATATGTTTCCCACAAAAACCTTGCTCAAAATCATCGAGCTTTCACCTCTAAAATTACAAATATGTTTGTGCCTAGAAACATTGAGGAAGCACTAGATGATCCAAACTAGAAATTAGCAGTCTTAGAAGAGATGAATGCTCAAAAGGAAAATGAGACTTGGGAAATTGTTGACCTGCCACATGATAAAAGAACAGTAGGATGTAAGTAGGTCTTCACCATTAAATGCAAGGTAAATAGAAGTGTAGAGAGATATAAAGCTAGGTTGGTGGCAAAAGGGTTCACTCAAACCTATAGGGTAGATTATTAGGAGACTTTTGCTCCAATAGCTAAGCTTAACTCCATTCGGATTCTACTGTCACTTGTTTTTAACTTCAATTGGCCCCTACACCAATTGGATGTAAACAATATCTTCCTAAATGGGGATTTGGAAGAAGAAGTGTTTATGAGTCTATCCCTAGGATTTGAAGGAAACGTTGGAAGATATAAGGTGTGCCAGCTAAAAAAATCCCTATATGGACTAAAACAATCTCCAAGGGCATGGTTCGAGCATTTTGGAGCACTTGTGAAACATCTTGGCTACACTCAAAGCCAAACTGATCACACATTGTTCTATAAGCACTCAGTAGATGGCAAAATTGCAATTCTAATTGTGTATGTAGATATTATTTTGACAGGTGATGATGGCGGAGAGCTCACAAACTTGGAGAAACTTGCCAGAGTGTTCGAAATCAAGGAGTTTGGTCCATTGAAATACTTCCTTGGAATTGAATTTTCCAAGTCCAAAGAAGGTATATTTGTTAATCAGCGGAAATATACTCTGGATCTACTGAAAGAAAAAGGCTTGCCAGGGTGTAAAGTTGTTGAGACGCCCATTGAGCCCAGCACCAAACTGCAACCAGCCAAAGCCCTATGTGGAAGACAAAGGAAGGTATCAATGACTAGTTAGGAGACTAATCTATTTATCTCATACCTGTCCGAACATAGCATTTGCTATGAGCATGGTATGTCAATTTATGCATTCGCCAAGACCTGAACACTTTGAGGTAGGTATTTGAAAGGATCAGTAGGCAAAGGACTTCTCTACAAAAGACAAGGTCACCTACAAGCAGAAGCCTACACCGATGCAGATTGGGCCGATAGTGTTACTGATAGAAGGTCAACATCATATTATTGCACTTTCGTTGGAGGGAACCTTGTTAGTTGGAGAAACAAGATGCAAAATGTAGTAGCAAGTAGTGCAGAAGCCAAATTCAGATCAATGGCTCATGGAATATGCGAAGTGTTCTGGGTTGAAAAACTTCTAAAGGAGTTAAAGACCTATAATCCTCCACCAATAAAACTGTATTGTGATAACAAGTCAGCAATCTTATCACCCACAATCCAACCTTACATAACAGAACAAAGCATGTGGAAGTTGATAAACACTTCATTAAGGAGAAGATAGAAAGTGGATAGATCCGCATCAAATATGTTACCACAACTGAGCAATCCGCAGACATCCTAAGGGACTACCAAAGAAGAACTTTGACAACATAGCAAGGAAGCTATATATGGAAGACATCTTCAAGCCAGCTTGAAGGGGAGTGTCGAAAGTGTATTAAACCGGTATTAAACTATGTTTAATACTATAAATAAATGCTGTAAATACTGTGAATATTCTGTTTCCTACAGCTAGCAAAGTTACCATATTTAGATTAGCATTTTTGGTAGTTTCCTTTCTTTCCTCCTTGATTGTAGTTTTCGGTCTGCTATACTCCTTCTATAAAAGGAGCCTTTTGTACCAATTGTATAGTGTATCAATGAAATACCTTTTACAAGTCCGTCTTCTTGTCCAAAGGGAGGATGGCTTTGTTCATTTTATCTGTTGCTTGTCATTTGATTTGGAGGAAATAGCTCTGTTGCTTGGGGGAAGAATGAGATGGTTATGTTTTATTTAATTAATCTGATTTAAGGAATCTGCTTTAATTTTTTTAAATATGAATATGCTTAAGTATTATTAAATGGGTTAACAAAGGAGAAAATTAAAAAGAAAAAAATAATTCCATTGGTCAAGTAACTGAGATTGGACAAAAGGACTAATTGCTAAAATTAATGTAGTTTATAGACTAAATTGGAAGATTTGGTAGTTTGTGATGGCTGTTTACAAGTGCATGAAAGTTTAGGGGGGGTAGATGCCCGTTTCCCTAAATAATATTTGAGAATTAGACATAGTAATACTCTATCAAATTGATAAGCTGCCTATATACATAATATTAAATTTAGATCCAAACATAATGAAACGTAATCATATGTAGAAACCTCCACTCCAAGTAAAACAACAAATTTCACCAGCTTTCCCTATCTATGAATTCAGTTGAAAGAGCAAAAATAAGTGCACTCAATATTTGCAGATACTTCTAACCAATTACTGAAAAAAAATTAAGCATTGAGTATTATGTCAAACACATACCTGTCCTTGAAATGTTCGTGCCTCATTGGAACTCCTCAATCTTGATTCAACCACCGACTGTATCTTCTCAATGATAACTTCCTGATTTAAAAGACTCACCTATATGCAAACAAATGCACCGTTTTTAATCACAATGAAGAACTAGTAAAATGTAGTGTTTAAAATTTGAACAAATACTGAAACTTAATGCTAGCTACATAATAGGGTACCATCATATCAGTTACTAGGGTAAAAACTCTTGTCCACACAAATTTTTAAATAAGATTTTTTCCTAACCAGTTTGTCGACTTTTGTTAATGGTCTAAAGAAGGTATCTTTGTCCAATGTCATGAACCAATTCTCCCAAAAACTTAAGCTGTTAGGTGAAGGCACATTAATGATTTTTTATATCTAACACGCCCCCTCACACAAGAACCCTTTGAGCTTTAAGCGTGGACAATGCACAGGCCCACCTACCTTAAGCTATAATTCGACTTTTTTATTAGAAGAATGGGACGGCAAAGATTGAACTCTAGATCACTTGTGCATAGAGGCACTAATACGATGTCATGAACCAACACTACCAAAAGCTTAAGCTGTTAGGTGAAGGTACATGAATGATTTTTTACATCTAACATCCAACATGCAGGAGATTGGAAGGCTATTTCTTCCATTTGCCTAAAGAGAGCATACCCTAAGGGAACCTAGGAAAAACACCTAGGTTATAGTCCTAGGTGTTATATTAGGCATTTGGCGTCCATTTAGTGTAAAGCACAAGGCCATTTTAATGAGGTTTCACTAACAGATATGTTGAGGGATTGGGAAGCTTTGTTACACTGATTTTCTCTTTTTTCTAGATTGTTTTCTGTTTTGTTCTTTTATTTAGGAGGATTCCTTATCCTCCTTCCTCTTTGTAATTTTTTCACTTCGTCTTAATAAAATTCTTTTTTCACTTGATGAAAAAGGGATTATTGCTTAATTGTGTGTCTAATCATACCACATATAATCTCTACTCCCTTTTCTACTTTTCTTTCATAGCAGGGTATCTCCATCTGTCCTCTTGCGTCGATACTCCTCAACAAAATGGAGTGGTAGAACGCAAGAATCATCATTTGCTTGAAACTACTTGGGCTTTGTTATTTGACATGCATGTCCCAAAGGTTTTTTGGTCTAAGGCTATGGCAATTGCCTGTTGCTTGATTAATCACCTGCAGTCCTTTGTCCTTGGTGATACTATTACTTACTCTGTCTTGTTTCCCTCACGTACATTGTTTCCTCTGCCCCCCTCGTATATTTGGTTGTACTTGCTTTGTTCAAGATGTATGCCTTCGTCTTACTAAACTTAATCCTTGCTCTCTTAAATGCATCTTCCTTGGTTATTTGTGTCATCAAAAGGAATATCATTGTTTTTCTCCTACTTCGAGTAAGTTCTTGATCACTACCAAGGTTGCATTATTTGAATCTACTACTTTTGATTTCTCTCCAGGTTCTCCTATTCCTATTGAGTTTTAGTATAAATTTCTTGTTTATATTGAGTCATCTACCTCTTCTATTCTACCTCTTACTGTTCCTTATCGCCCTCCTATCACAAAAAATTTTATGCGCCGCATCCAACAAAGGGTCGTGGTACCAACTGTTCCCTATTATTCATCACCTCCACCTGCTACTTTGTCTCTAGATTCACCACCACCGCCTGATCCAACGAAGGGTCGTGATATCTTTACTAAAGCTTTAGTAGGGAATAAATTGAATGCTATATTTAACAAGCATGATTAATATCTATGTGCAAACTTGAAAGGGAGTGTTAAGAATAATAACGTGATAAATTTGTAAATTATGTGAGGGTACTCTAGTCTTTTGGGTATCCTATAAATACTCCATGTACATAATATATATAGATCACTTTCTGAAACAATTGTGTTATGGCCTATCAATTCTTTTTCTATTTGCCTCATAACAGTAAGTAAAAAGAACTTGATAGAAATAGTTCACAACCAACTGTTCTGTAAAATAAGTATGAAGTTTAGAAGGCTTATCAGATCAACACCATCAAAAGTCAAGGATCTTTGTCAGTTACATCAAACTTTATTTTAATGAGAAGTCTGAGACTTCAGCATTAAATATGACAAACAAAGAATAATATACACATGCATATTTATAATTAGGTTTGTACCTCTCTCTTTGTTGGATGCACATTGACATCAATATTCTCAGGTGGTAAAACAATTGAAATATATACAAAGGGTTTAGATGCTTTGGGCAATGTGGCTGCATAAACAATTTCAATAGCTCTCTTCAATGCAGACCACTCAACCAATCTATCTGAGGAACATAAACAATACACGAGAATCTATAAACAATTAGCTCATGTTAAATATAAATTTAAACACTCTTCAATGATAAAATTGAAGTGCATAAAGATAAAAAAAAATAACATATAATATAAACCTTGTTCAATGACAAAATTGAAGGTTACAAATATACAGAATCACAAATAAAATTAACTCCAGGATTTAGAGTTCCCATATGCTTCACCCATAAAGTTTTGTAAGCATGTAGGACACACACTGATGTGAGAGAGAGACAGACAGACAGACAGACAGACGGAGTGAGATAAAGAGAAAGCAACTTTATATTTTATGCATAGTAGCTTTCAAGATAAGAATATATTAGTAAAAGACAAATGCCATCACCAATACAATGGTTACAAATTGTGACATCCAACAGATTATAGCTACTTCCTAAATGCTCCTGTTGGTTATGCATCTTTACATTTTTTAGATCTCAAAATTATATCCTTAACCAAAAAATAAAGCACTTAAATTTTCCATTTTGCGGTTTCCCTTCATCTTGCTTCCTAACTCAGTCTAGCAGCAGCAAACTTGGTTAGGTGAAGGACTTTTTTTTTTCTTCATTTTGACCAAAATTACAAAGGGATATTTTAAAAAAAAAATCATTGAAGTGAATCATGTGATGATGACTAATAAAACAAATTATCCTGCATTATAAATTGGATAATGATGTTCTTACATCATTTTTTAAAATACATCACTTTTTACCACATTTTTAATGGTTGTGATTAAGTGAGAAAAAGTGATAGGGAGAAAGTGATGTAATCAATGGTATGGTAAGTAGTGTAAAAAGTGATGTGAGAGAAAAGTGTGGTGAGAACATCATTGTTATAATTATTAATGACAGGGTTCGTCCAATAACATAAACACCGCCTTAAAATTTTGAAATGTCAGCAGAACTCAAAACATAATATGAAATGGAGCAAGTAGAAATTTCATGGCAAATGGAAAGGTTGTGATTGACAAAATTTACGAAGACATAAGTAGCTCAGGTATTGATCATACCGTAGCGGCATCTTCCAATGTAGTAGCATAAAGAAAAATAAAAATTAAGGTCAAATATTAGATTTGAACTCTTATAATAAAGATTTCACGGTTAGGATATTTAAAAAGGGTAGCCCAATGAACGCATGAGGCTCCCATCATTGTGGGATTTCTGGAGGGTCAAATGTACACAGCCTTACCCCCTTAAGTGTATAAGCTATTTCCACGACTAGAACCCTTGAACTCCATATCACAAAGTAGCAACCTTATCGTTGGAACAATACTCACCCTCATAGCCAGGAATATTTGCACAAATTAAATTTACTAGTGTTAATAGTATGATGTATTATCTCCATTAAATAGATAGTTGCATTAGTACTAATATTAATAAAGATATTAGCTTTTACAATAGTATGAAATGATATGAATATCTATATATCTATCAGTAAAATATGTTTATATAGATAATGTATACCATTGATGAAAAGCACCATAGTGATTTTCTTGGCAGCATAATTTGCATTTGACATGAAACCATGCATCTCAAAAAGTGAAGTAGATGGATCATCATCTGAAGCTTCAATTTTCATCAGATTGCGAGCAACTGAGACCCCATAAACGGATCTGATGGCATCAAGCCTTGAAGATGTGGCAACTGTGTGAACATCTGCTCTTGTAGCTCCATGCTGATTGCAGCAGAAGTCCCAAACATTCAATGAAAATTAATATATGGAACTTACAATGTGGCTTATAAGATTGCAGTAAATAAGTTTTAGTGCTCAAGAAACCAACCTTTCTGCAAGAGAAACTGACATTAATGTGATGAATAGCAAACCGGCTTACTAAGTCTACAATCTTTGAATAATCATCAGCAGAATTTTGTAGTGTCTTCCTCCTTGCAGCCATGTTATAGAATAGATTCTCAACCTAATAACACAAGCACAAGAATTTCAACCCACAACAAACTTAATTCCAATTGCTTATTTAGAACATAAGGACAGCTCAGTTCTGAAAATCTCTAATAAGTCCTAGCATTTCTGTCAAGTGAAAATCAGAAGGCAACATCCTAATTAGCTTCATAGTGGGAAATTCAATGAAGACAAATGTCCAACTCTGAGACTAATAAAGATGGAAATGTTCAAATGTACAGCTTGTGTGAATTAGAATACAAACAAGGAAAATTACAGAAAGGTAAGGATAGCCCAATTGAAGATGACAAGAATCATCTGAGCCATGATGTCAGATAATTTGGTAACCTGCCTCCCTAAAATTGCTGTATACAAGGCACTAGCTTTCATATTGAAGAACCAGTGCCAGGTTATAAAGGTATGTTGTTGAATGTTTTAGATCTAGGAAGCAAAAGAATGGCTTCATCTAGAGAAACTAGCATTCCAAATTCAGCAGTGCGAGAAGTTTGAAGTGGTCATGATTCAAATACAGCTTACATATTCTGAAGTTTAAAGAGTTCATTTGGAGGATCTTAAATAAACTTTTAATTAGTTTAATGAAACATCTGCATAGTTGACTGTATACTTTTGGGGCTAGACCATTTTTATAGTCATAATATCACAAAAGAGGATATTTACATTCATTTACATACAATACATTCAAATGTTCAAGCAAAATGATAAAGGAGGCATTAGTTCACCCAAAAGACTTCATCATACCATTATCTGTGTTCCTTTTACAGCAGCACATGCCCTCGGTTCTTGCTCCATTACACCATCTCTATAGGATACCCTGAACCATAAAATCAGAAAGTTAAATAATCAGAATTTTTTTATTTTTTTATTTTTTGTATCACATCTATCATACATTCAGAAGATTATAGAGAGCCTGCTTTCTCTCTTTTCCTCCTTCTCCATCTAAACCCTATAATTGCAACTGTATCAAATAAGCACCACATGCTAATTAATTATTTACTAAAGTAGGCAACAAATCCATACAAACTTCAATTCAAGTATACTTAAACTTGCAAGGTCGACAACCTTCAAGATATGAAATTTTTCATATTTCTCTCATCGATATCCAAAAATCAAGAGTCACTAAACAACAAAGTAGTAGGCATAACTTCACCTGTAACCGTGCAACTGCCCTTTGGTGATGGTAGTGACTGTAACATGACCCACATACGTCATGCTTGCGAGAGCCTCTCCCCTAAATCCCATCGACTTAATCCTCTGCAAGTCCTCAAACGCAGACAACTTGGACGTCGTGTGCCTCTCGCACAGTATCGGCAGGTCCTCGTACTACACAAACAATCACCCAAACGCAAAGACAATAAGTCAAAACAAATTGAACGACAGAAGGCCAAAAATAATAAATAACTGACTCGAATAACTAACTCGGATTCCGTGGCCGTCGTCGGAGACTTGGATGAGTTTAAGGCCGCCGTCCTTGATGAGGAGGTTGATGGAGGTGGAGCCGGCGTCCAGGCTGTTCTCCATCAGCTCCTTCACGGCGGAGACGGGGCGTTGGATGACCTCGCCGGCCGCGATTCGGTTCACGACGGACTCGCTGAGGCGGTGGATTTTGGGTGGCTCTTTTGGGAAATGATCTTGTTCTAGTTCCATGTCCATTGGGGTTGAGAAGGGTTCGTCGTCGCTCGCACGGGCTTCCATGCAGGGTTCAAGTCGAGTTAAAAGTACTCACTACCCGTATAAGCGCTCCTCAAAAAGCTCTTCTAAAGGTGTACAGGCAACGGAGTGGGAAGGAATAGGAAAGTCTGACACTTTGAGCTCTTCGACAAGTTTGGAGGGAGTGTTTATTGACACTCTTCTTTGTTTCTATTATTATTATTATTATTTCATTAATTTTTTATTAAATAATGGTCTTTTTTATTTAAGTAGTGTAATTTTATAAAGTATTTACGTTATGAGAGTAGTTTTAAAATTATTTAACAATTTGGAGTCCCTTTTTGTCAACCTAATAAGGAATTCTATATTTTTTTGTCACTTTATGTAAACGGTAACTTCAATTTGTTCTTTGTGAAAAGTTGATATTGTTTCGTTGATCAAAAGAAGAATCAGTTTTAATAATACTTCAATAAAAAAAAGTAAAGAAGCAATTTCAAATTATTCTTTCCAAAAGTTGTCAAGACTCTTGTAAGTCAAATAAAAATCACGTTTAATAAATATTTTAATAAAAAAATGAGAGAAGCAACTTCAAGTTGCTATTTCTTAAAAATTAGTGTCATGTGTCAAATATCTAAGACTCATATGATATGTAAGATAGAATAAAGTTTAATTATATTAAATTTGATAATATAAGATTTAATAGTATAAAATTTCATAAAATTTTAATATTATTCAATATTTAGTGTAATATTGTATAAGATATTATATTATGTAAGATAATATTATTATGTATTTGTTGATGTACTGTATAATATTGGATATGATAAAAAAATAACAATTTTGACAAAAATAACTTTTCATAAAAAAAAATATTATATTCATCCAAATTTATCATGTTATACTAATTTTTGGAGAAATAAAAGCTAGGAAACAAAGTCAGCATCACAATATGTAACAGGTGACCCAAACAAAGCCCTTGAGGCAAAACTAGTCCCTATAGTAAAAAAGGCAGTGGCAGCGGAGGCTGAGAAGAAGGCAAAAGACTGAAAGGCATGTGTAGAGTGCAATCCAGAGCTAAAGTTTTGGTTTTTCCTCCATAAATCTAGAAGTATCGTTATTCCCGCCATTATTAGAACTTTCAATGCAAATCAACAAGTCACAAAACAAGGTATCTCATACAATAAACCATTACCTGGTCTGTTCGAGTGGTGATCACAGTGGAAGGGTTGAGGTGGCGACGAACGACACTCGAGTGGTGGTCACAGACCTCGCGGTTCGTCGTACATGCCTCTTTCAGTTTGTTCGTTCATGGTGCTCGAGTCTTTCACTTCGTCAGCTCGCAGTTTGTCGCACCTTCGTCAGTCTATGCACGGTGTGGTGGTTATTGTCAGACTGGCAATGGCTGGTGCTCGAATGAAGGATTGGTATTCGAGTGATAGGATTGTAAAGGAAATATTTTCAGATGAGTTTATCCATCAAAACTTAATCAGGCCTAATCTAACCTCCAAAAGCCTGATTAAGTTATACGTTATTTTAATGTATAAGAAAGATATGTTAGATAAGCTTATACAATACTGTGGTCGCATCAAATAACTGATAAAGTCATAATATATTATATAAGTTTATCTTATCAAACCATATACGTCGTGCCAAACGTGTCCTAAACAAATAGGAACTTATAATTCCTTCTTCTCTTCAATCCACTAAGTGGCTAGATGCAATCAACTAATTCCCCGTAAAACTTTCAGTCTTTCATTTTCACTCTACTCTTTCATTGTTACTCTTTCATTATGTTGCTTCTTTTATATTCACCTTTCACCTTCGTTAGTTTCATGTGGACTGTGGATGTGAAGTATTCATCCATTGATTGAAAGCCACATTAGGTAAGTGTAATGTAGTGTTTTTATATTATATTTTAAAATACACATTTTGTTTATAACATTGTATGGTTACAATATTTTTTGAAAATGTGTATTAAGTCACCTTAAACTTTAAGCTTTTTGTAAATAGTCATTTTGAACTCTAAAGTTGTTATAATTAATCCCTATTAACTAATATATTCCAATAGACCCTTCCATTAGGATGTCGTTAACTCGTTAACAATGGGTTAATTCTAACCATCTATCTATATTAAATTTGGGTCCTTGATTTATTTATTATTAAAAATATTTTTTATATTTTAAAGTAACCTGAATAGGAAAAACAAAACAAGTGATATTTTCTTCTGCATGGGTAACAGGTCTTTACATCAACACAACAAATAAATTAACAAAGTGTTGAAGGAGCATTATATTGGATAAGAAGGGTTTTTCATTTTTTTATGTTATTTAAAAAATTAGACAAAAAATATTTTTAATAATAAATAAATTAAGGATCCAAATCTAGTATAGATGAACGGTTAGGATTAACTTACAAATAATGAGTTAACAACATCTTAACAGAAGGTTGACTAAAATATTAGTTAAAATTTAGGAAACAACTTTAGAGTTCATGATGACTATTTTGAAAAAGACTTAAAGTTTAGGGTGGCTTAGTTTACTTTTCCTTTTTTTTTTTATCTGCATTGTTTGTAACCTTATTAATGATTCTTATTAATTAATTAACTTATCTATTGCATTATATGTATATGTTTGTAATATTGCTATTTATTAATTTATTATTAAATAATATCAATACAATTTTTATACAAGGTTAAAATAAAATAATTTTACACTATTATTTAATAATGTGTTTAGACATCATTTAAATAGTTTGACAAAGTAAAAATTTATATGTATTGTCAATTTTATTAAATGATGTGATAACATATCATTAGATTATAGTATAAATTTATCTTACAATGTTTGTGTTCAAAATTAAATGTAATAATATATATTAAAAAATCTAAGATATTATTTGTAATACTACCATTGGCAAATAAAAAGACTTTGTCTTAAAAAGAGTTAATATTGTTGTATGTAGAAAGCCTTATCACTCTAAATCTTAAAAGCTTTCTTGTTATTTTATCTCTTTTCTGCAATTTAGATACTTGTTGTATCAGTTTTTCTCCTTGCATGTTTTATGTATTTTTTACCCAATAATGTTTGATTAATTTGATTTGTGTTATTTAATTAGTATACTATAATCTTTTATTACGTTTAATGTCATTTTTTTTAATATTTTGGAAAATGTCTTGCTTACTAACTAATATGGATTATATGATATTGAATGTCATTCTAACTGCCTAATTAAAGCAATGTTCATTACTTATTTTTATGTGCACTAAGTTTTTTAAGTTTTCTGCAATTTATGTACTTCATACTCTATTGTTACTATTTTCTTCCTTACATGTTTTATATATCCTGAACCATATTTTTGTTATCTAATTAGTATACTTGATAATTGAACTAGATTTCTTATACTTGATACTAATGTAGATACTTGCTGTTATCTTATCTCATTTTTGTAATTTAGATACTTGTTGTATCAGTTTTTCTCCTTGCATGTTTCATGTATCTTTTACCCAATAATATTTGATTAAGTTGATTTGTGTTATCTAATTAGTATAATATAATCTTTTATTACTTTTAATGTCATTTTTTCACATTTTGGAAAATTTCTTGTTTAGTGACTGATATGACTTATATGATATTGAATGTCATATTGACTGCCTAATGAAAGCAATGTTCATTACTTATTTTTACGTGCACTAAGTTTTTTAAGTTTTTTGCAATTCATATACTTCATACTCTGCTATTGCTATTTTCTTCCTTTCATGTTTCATATATCCTAAACCATATTTTTTTTATCTAATTAGTATACTTAATAATTGAACCAAATTTCTTATACTTGATACTAATTTAGATGCTTGTTGTTATCTTATCTCTTTTATGCAATTTAGATACTTGTTGTATCAATTTTTCTCCTTGCATGTTTAATGTATCTTTTACCCAATAATGTTTGATTAAGTTGATTTGTGTTGTCTAATTAGTATACTAGAATCTTTTATTATTTTTAATGTCATTTTTTTCATATTTTGGAAATTTCCTTGCTTATTGACTGATTTGGCTTATATGATATTGAATGTCATCTTGACTACCTAAGTAAAGCAAGGTTCATTTCTTATTTTATGTGCACTAAGTTTTTTAAGTTTTCTACAATTTATATACTTCATACTTTGCTATTACTATTTTCTTCCTTGCATGTTTCATATATCTTGAACCATATTCCTATTATCTAATTAGTATATTTGATAATTGAACCAGACTTCTTATACTTGATACTAATTTAGATACTTCTTGTTATCTTAGCTCTTCTATGCAATTTAGATAGTTGTTGTATCAGTTTTTTTCTTGCATGTTTCATATATATCCTTTACCCAATGATGTTTCATTAAGTTGTTTTGTGCTATGTAATTAGTATAATATGATCTTTTATGATTTTTAATGTAATTTTTATCTCTTATTTTTTGCAATTTATATACTTCATACTTTGTTGTTACAATTTTTTTTGTTTCATATTTCATATATCCTAGACCATATTTCTCTTATCTAATTAGTATACTATGATCTATTTTTTTAACTCCTACCTACCCTCATTGTTATTGCCATTCAGTTTCAATTTGAAACCCTCATTTCGTATGAAGCATTAAATTAGACCACTGCATTTCATTCTCTTTCATCCATTCTTTAATTCCCACGTACACTGATCCTTTAATTTCCCTTGCATATTTCATATACAAATATCTGTTATCTAATTAGTATACTTGAAACTTATTTTTAGTTGTAGTGTCAAGTTAGAGGTTCCCCTTTTTGGGGATTATGTGGACGAGGTCAACAGCTTTATTACTATTGGTGATATCCATCAACCTGTCATTGTGGTCCAATTCACAAGAGTGAAGACTTTTAAGGGTTTACTATCCTTTAAATCTTTTACTTTATGCAATTATTGGATATTCTGTATATATATTTTGTGGTTTTTTTTATATTTAGGTTTCTCTAAAAATTTTACTATTCACATGCTTTTAATATGTGTATGGTTTTTGTAATTGTTTTATTTGGTTGTAAGCAAGATTGTTTTGCAGAATGTCTTCTATGGTACTATATTGTTATTTAATCCTAACATTACTGAGGTCATCGAGTTCAAAAATAGGTAAGTTGTGTGAGTTCACTATTGTACTCCCTATATATTAGATTCTCATAAGATTAATTAATACCTTATTTTATTTCTTTATTTATCATATCATGCTTAATTTGTTTTATCTAGGTTGCCTGCTGCAATTGAAGAAAATTTGCAAAGCTTTGCGATTATATCTTATGTTCCTTATAACTCCCTTGAGGGTGACTTCCTAAAGGGGACTCCTAGGAAGTCCATTCAGAAATTACAGGAATGTGAAGATGTGTGTTATATGCTTTTATATTTTGTTCTTAATTTAGTTATTCAATTTTCAATAATCAGTTTTATCACTTTTAGTTAATTTATTCTTATTATTTATAATTGTAGGATGGATTATACATAGTCTTTGGAACTGTGAAGTATGTTAATAATGACCTAGATTGGTGGTACACTACATGTAAATGCAACAAAGCTGTCACCCCAGACTCTGGGATGTACTACTGCGAACGATGTTTCTGCCATGTTGTGAATGTTGTTCCTAGGTTAGTTTTTTAAATTTTCTATCTAAATTTAATTGCATTATTGATTGTTGAATAAAGTTGTTTTTTAATGTTCTTTTTTATATTTAATTTAATTAGATATAGAATTAAGCTTACAATCATTGATGAAGTTGATAGTGCTACATTTGTGGTGGGGATCCCGATGATTGTATCCTCCTAAAAAAGTCATGTTCTAAGTTGCTCGAATGTATTAAGAAGGTATGCAATTTTTCATGTGAATTATCAGTATATTTTTCTGCTCATGTTTGTCAACAAATGATTTCTGACTTTTTTTGCTGTACAAACAAAGGGGAGGTCCTATTGGTCATCCTCCTTAATTTAAGCAATTCTTAATTAAGAAATCATTTCATTTTAAAGTTGAGGTGAAGACAGTAGTTAGCAGGAATTTTGAACAATCTTTCAAAGTTACAAAGATTTGTTTTGATCCTTCCATTATATCCAAGTTTAGAGATAATGAATCTCCTATTTTTCCTACTCAGGTCTACTAATTATTCATGTTCCCTTATTTTGTTTGTATTGTGCATTTACCTTATTAAATTTTATTTTCAAATATAATTTATTGGAATTTTAATTGTCTTTTCTTTTTGCCTTTCATTCTGCTTTCAGCATCCCTTTCAATATGATGCTCCTTATTATTCACTTGCCAATGACTTCCTAAACATGACTCCTAGCAAGTCAATTGAGCAACTAAAAGACTGCAAAGATGTGAGTATTTTGTTTATTATTTTTCTTTAAAATAATCATAGAATATTTCTATCATTTTTGTAAATCTTGAATTATAATTTGAGTGATTATATTCATGTTAGTTATAGGATGGATTCTACATAGTCTTTGCTATTGTGAAGGGTGTCAATAATGGTCCAGACTGGTGGTATGCTGCATGTACATGTAAGTTGTAACGAAGCAGTTACCCCAGATTCTGGAATGTACTACTGTGAAGGTTGTTAGTGTCATGTGGTGAATGTAAGGTTAGTTCATTATGTTTGTATTTAAATTCATAATTGCTTCTTGAGTTATGTTCTAATCTTATTTCTATTTATTTACTCATATATAAAATCAACCTTAGAGTGATGGATAACATTGATAATGCTACTTTTCAATTGTCCGATCGTGATGCATGTTTTATTAAGAAAAAATCATGCTTTCACTTGCTTGAATGCATTCAGAAGGTAAGTATCAATTTTGTTCAATTTAATTATGGTAATATGTGTATGTTTGTTACAAATTCATTTTTGATTTTCTTATTTTGAATTAGAATGGAGGTCCAATTGGTCACCCACTTGAATTTGAACAATTCCTAATAAAGAGATCATTCCTTTTAAAAGTACAATTCAACACAGAAGTTTTCAATCATTTTGAACTTTCATTCAAGGTTTCCAAGATTTGTTCTAATCCTTCCATTATTTCTAAATTCAAAGAGTCCAATCCTTCATTCTTTGCCATTGAGGTCTGAAAAATTGCCTGGATCCTTTCTTAATTTATAATTATATAATTAGTTTATTATTTTTATTTTTTATAATTTAACTTCTTAGTAATAATAATTTAATAGTTTTTATTTCTGTCTTTGAATCTATTTCTAGTCTGGCATTATTGTGAGGTTATCTCTTGGTGATACATCTTCAACTATTGAGTTTCAAGATGTTCAATCCTCTGTTGCTAGGGTTTGCAAACTTATTATGCTTTTCTTACAAGATTTATTAATTATCTTTAATTAATAATATATGTTCATTAAATATTTGTTTAACTTATGGTTTTGTAGGACCTGATGCAACAATCCAATGATGGAGATATATGCCTTGGTAGTCAAGCTGAAAATACTGTTCCCAATCTAACTCCTGCAAAAAGAGCTTCTGATAAATGTGTTTCATTGGTTGATGGTGATATGTCCAGCACCAAGGTGAAAGATGTCAAGATAGATAAGAATTGAAAATTGTATGTACAAGAGTAATTTGAAGGGGGAATGAAGCAACTGTGGTCCTTCTTTATTTTTTTTTTTAAAGATATTTATGTTCAACTCTGCTTTTGGTTATATTTTGGTGGCAGTTTGATTGTGTTGACATTAGGAAGAGGATATGTAGGTTCCCCTTTTGACGATAATTCCTCAGCTTTGTGTTTTACTGTGATTTGCTACTATGATGGTTAAGTGTTGCTTTTGTGTTCTACTTTTAAACATGACTATCGCACTATGATAATTCTTACAGCAATGATTAAGTGTTTAATTTTGCTATAATTTGTATTTTATATATTGGTAACTTTCATTCATGTTTACTTATATAATTAAGTTTTTCACACTTGATTAATTTTGTTAGTAACATACTAATGAAGTATTAGAAGTTGATGTGCGGCTCTACTATACAATTTTTATTATCTTTTCTTTTATATATATCAAACATTACTTCTCATCTATACTAGATATAATTAGATATAGTTAGCTATAATTAAATAATTAAACATTTATTTTATATTAAATTACAAATAATTAAATAATTAGGTATAATTAGTTATTTGACAAAATTTAGTTTAATAATATACATGTTTAGATTTAATATTTTGATTTATTTCGATGCGTTGCACATGTTCAAAATGCTAGTGTGTGTGTATATATATATATATATATATATAATATAATTAATAAAGATAATATAGTAATTTTTGGGAAAGGAAACATCGCGGACAGATAATACAATCCTCGTCCTTATCTCTACAACTATATTGAGAGGATTTTTATCCGTTCTGATTTTTACGAAGAAAATTTCTCGAATTCAAGTCCCTAAATAAAGCAATTTCCATGATAATCTTCAAATACAAAAAGATTTTATAATTTCAAAACTGCTTATCATTTGATTTATATAAATTGAATTGATTTATTTCAGTTAAGTTAATTTATTAAATTATTTTTTATAATATTATTATATTAAATTGTTCATTTAGAAGACAAATTTTTTTATATTATATTTTTTCAGCTTATAAATTATTTTATAATAATTTATATTTAAATTCTTTAATATTTATATTGAAATGAAATTTTTTTCATAAAAATATAATAAAAAACAGGATATCTCAATTCCCATGAACAATGATACAAAAAACAGGACAAAATGACTAATATTTTTTTTTTGGTACATCAAAATGACCAATTTTCGTACACTTTATTTTTTCGTTATTGGCACTCAAACAAAAAACAGGACAACTGCTTATTTTTGCGGTACTAAGAACTACCCGCAAAGTCCTTAGCAGTAGAAAGATTAAGGCATCACAGTCAAGCCAGTTACTTTCCATTAACCCTTTGAAGTCTGAATGCCATGAGCTCTTGAACCAACTCCAACATATTGGTCTGAGAAGACCCACCAACCTGTAATGTTGCTCTTTTAGCAGCATCGCTAAGCTCTCTAGCCCTTCTCCTCATTTCTGCACCTTCCTCTCCGTTTCCCATCAACAAAGCTATCGCCTTTCCAATGTCCTCCTTTTTCACAATCTCTTTCCCTAAGTCATTCCATTGTCTCCATTCTTTGGCTCCCACTGCTACCCCAATTTTAAGTACATCAGTCACCAGCTTTTCATTGAAGAACTGCTCCGCGAAAAGAGGCCAAGTTGCCATGGGTAAACCTGAGTTCACGCTTTCAATAATTGTGTTCCAACCGCAATGAGTCACCAATCCTCCAATGGCCTTATTCTCTAGTATGAGTAGCTGCGGTGCCCAACCCCATAACAGATACCCTTTATTACTTGCTTTCACTCTCTTCTCAAATTCTTCTAGAAAACCACCCCCATCTTCTTCACCTTCATCATTTTTCCTAACAACCCACATGAAATCATGCCCTGAATCTTCAAGGGCTTTAGCTATTTCAACAAGCTGAGAAGAAGGGAACTTGCTCATGCTAAAACTCACGTAGAGAACAGAGTTCTCAGGCTTGGAATTAAGCCATGTACGCCACCCTTCTTCTTGTTCTTGTTCTTGTTCTGGTTCTGCTTTGGCATGCCCCCTTCCAGCCTTATCCGAAGCATCTTGGTTGACCCATAAGGACACTGGTCCTAAGCTCCAACTCTTGGTTCCCGTGGCTTTTTTATAATGCTCCTGGTAAATGCCCTCCAGCTCGTAGAAGCTATCGAACAAGGACCCGTAGCTATTTTTCTCAGAATCTCTAATCATCTCCATCAAATAGGTGTATCCATTCGGTGCTCTAAGCCAATCTGGTAGTTGCAAACGTGTCATCTCCAATTTGTGGGGTAACCCAGGCAAAATGAATTTCTCAGTATCCGATTGTATCTCCTTACGAGGCACGTAGTTTTTCACAGAATGCTGTGCAGAGTGAGCGAGGTAGCTTCCACCAAGAAAAATCAACCTCGGAATTCCCAACTTGGCAGCAGCATCTGCTGTCCAAGGGTAGAACATGTCAGTGACTATGCAATCGGCTTTGAGATCCTCAAACAGTTGCTCGATCTCTTCCTTGAGAATTGAGAGTGCCTTAGAAATCTTGGGCACCATGTCAGGAGGAGTGTCACCGTTGAAGGTTTCGATCCCATCAGGGAGACCAACTTGGGCTGCTGGGAATTTGACAATATGGGTCCTAATTGAGCGACCACGAGTTGAATCGCGGTCGATGGAGTTTTGGAAGATGGTGGCAGCTGCTTGGGTGGTGATTATGGTGACATCTATGGCATGCATCGCAAACAGTCTGGCTATGTCTACAATGGGAATGATGTGGCTTGTTGATAAGAAAGGCAGGAAAATAACCTTTAGCTTATCAGCTTCTGCTTGAGCTTCAGGACACTCCATGGGAATCAAGTTAATTTTCACACTTTTAGGAGACTCAGATGAGACGGGTCTAACTTTATAATCACCGATGTCTCTCAGTTTTAATTCATTTAACGGGGGACCTTACTATATTTGAAGGAGCTACTTCTAAAAGCTTTTTTTATTCTGTTTTAATCCACACTCGTGAACCACGCCACACTCCACGCTTTGCACGCACGCATGTATAATTCATCATTCGATTCTTTATTAAAAATATTAACTTAATATTAAAAAATAAAAAAATTCTAAACTATTGAATAAAAAATGAAAGATCCAAATTCTAGCTGCCGGAGGTCCAGCAGAAGCCGGATTCATGGTGTGTTGTATGCTTGCAGCTGTACTAATTTGAACTTTTCTTTCCAATGCACACTCTACTCATGAGTGAGGTGAGCATCTGGTTAATCTCATAGACCAACGAGGCGCAGGGATGAATAGCATCACATCCCTTCTCCTTCACAAAATATCCTATGTTTTAAAAATTAGATCAAATCGATTGATTCAATAGATTAGATGATGAATCAATTATGTCTTTGATTTAAATATTTCTTAATTCAATTACAATTTTATTATAATTTAATAAAAAATTTAACTAATTGAACTAATTAAATCATAATTCATAAGCTTTAACAATTTAGACTATTTTTGATGCACCTGATAGAATAATACATGATAGTATACAATAGTAGTAAGATATAACTAGATAGTATAAAAGAGCTAATAAGCTCTTATCATATCAAATGTTTGATAATTATTGTATAACTAAATTGATTGTAGATATAAATATTTTCTATGATAAAATTATCCTTTATAAAAAAAATCCTAACATTTCCGAAACCATTCCTAACTAACCACCACAGTTCCAAACATTTTTTATACCAAATGGAATGGTAAAAATCTCAATGTCCCAAATAATGGGGCTCTGATCTCTAACCTCTAAGGAACTTAGAAGACGATAAAACAATGACTGAAGCGCAGATGAGGGGCGTCACTAGTAGCAACTCTAGCAGGAGCTCCGGCGGCGATTCTGGTAGCCTAAGCTATGGCAGAGGTGGTGGGTCATTCATGGCAGTAGTGCGACGAGGTTTGGTGGTTGCTACAGGTTGTGGATCTAATTTTGCAGAGGAAGTCTGGTAGAGATTTCATGGTAGTTCTCAGAAGGTGATGCTGTGGTGGTGAGGTCAGGGATGAGGAGGATGAAGGCCGAAAATGGAAGCTGAACAACTGAACCCACAACCCGCATACCCCATGCACTACAAGAAAATAACAAATTTGCGGCAGATTTTTTGCGGCGGATTCTCATCCTTCGCAATTGTGATAAAGGTTGCGGCGAATTTTGATCCGTCTCAATTAGAGGCGAATTTTGTGACGGATAAATTTACAGCAGATTTTTGTGACGGATTGGCCGCTGCAAAATTTTTTGGCATAAAATTTCATCGTGAAATGCTGTAGTAGGCGGTAAAAAAGTTTTGCGGCAGAAATATCCGCCGCAAACTGAACAAAATTTTGTAAAAAAATTTAAAATATCCACCACAAATTATAATATAATAAATTACGACGGATGAATTCCGCCGCAAAATTGATAAACTAATAAAAAAATCATAAAATTTTTTGAATTTTTTGCGGTGAAATAATTCACGCGGCAAAAAAGTTACGTTTAACAAATTTTGCGGCGAAAAAATCTGTTGCAAAAGATATTACGTAAAAAAATTAATAAAAAAATTATAAAAATTATTTGCAGCGGAAAAAACCGCCACAAAAAATAAACTGTAATTTAAAATAAATTTTGCGGTGAATTTTTCCTCCGCAAAATAGACAACTAATAAAAAAATGTGAAAAATAATTTGCGGCAGAATCCGCTGCAATTTAAAATCAAGTTTGAGGAGGAAAAATCCGCCGCAAAAAATTCGCCGCAAAAAACAGATCTACCTACTCAGCTCTTCTTCCATTTTCGTTTCTCCGAATCTTTTTCTTCTTCCTTCATCTCTTCCTCTCCCTCAACCGTTCTCCGAATCTATTTCTTCTTCCTTCATCTCTTCCTCTCCCTCAACCGTCCGGTGACCTCCATTGCTCGCGTGACCCGCGCCTCACCGCCGACCCGCGACCCCGACCCCGACCCCGCACCGGCGACCGCGACCGCGAGCCACGCACCCGCGACCGCGACCCCGCTGCTCCTGTGACCCCGCACCCGCACCGCGACCCGCGACCCTCGCACCGGAACCCGCACCCCGCTGCACCTGCGCACCGACACCGGCGACCCACCATCCGCGCCGCACCCTGCCGTCTGCGACCCCGACCCCCGCCGCACTGCGCAACCGGCCGGCCACCACCTGCTCCACACCTCCACTAGTCCGCCCACCTACCAAGTAGGTACCCTACTGTTAATTGCTTGCTCTGTTCATTGGTTTAGTGTTTGAACCAATGATTTGTTTGCTGAAAATATGAATGATTTGTAGATTATGACTTGAAGATTTAGAATTTGATCACATGGTTAGGACTGGATTTCAAAAATATATATTTATAATCAATTTGAATTTCATTATTGCAATGTACTGTAACTCTGCCTGATATTGTTATCTTTGTAATATATTTGATGCATGTGATAAATCGTAATACTGTGTGAAGCCTTAGTTTCCCGTTTGAGATTCAATATTAGTGAGCACACGTACTCTTTGAAGGAAGTGTTCATTGTATTGAATCTTGAATTGTCCAATTTGGACAGTTTAGGAATAAACTTTTACTTCACTTGATTATAGTTACTCATTAAATTTCATACCATATACTTGATGAAATTTTATTGTGCAACATTTCCTTTTGTTCTCTGGGTGCACACTTGATCGTGGTAGATGTCACAACTTTCTAGTCGTGTACTTGGAGACCAATGAGAAATGCTGTCGAAATTTTGTCAAGTATATGATGTATAATTTTTAAGAGTACTATCAATCAAGTGCTGTAAAGGTTTCTTATTGAATGGGATAAGGTCATACTATGTCAAGAGATTTTAAGATTTTAGAGATAATAGTTGTTTGGGTTGAAATATTTATACAAATATAATCTTAAAATGTATTAATTATGCACATGTGTTATACATTTTACATTTTTGTATTTTGATTTAAGTGTAAAATTATAATTGCAGAAAATGGTAGTTCCAGAAAATCGTAGATGGATGTATAATAGGACTCATTCGGGTCGTAGAGGACTTACACAAGATTTTGTACGTGGAGTTGAAGAGTTTGTGAATTATGCATGTCGATCTTCTCATTACTTAAGTGAAGGAACAATTCGGTGTCCATGTTTAATGTGTTTTAGTGGGAAATTATTGAAACCTGAGATTGTGAAAGTTCATTTGTATAAAAAAGGATTCAAACCTAGGTGTTGGTATTGGACAGATCATGGAGAGGAAGATCCAGATCCAATTAGTGTAGATATAAACTTTGATGTAAACACTGCTAGTAGTCCTATATTAGACGAGGAAGACGTGGTTGATAGATATCAAAATATGATTTGTGATGCGGTTAGAACAGAATTTGGGAATTTTAGGAGTTATTTTCAACAGAGTGTTGAGGAGCCTCCACATCCAGAGGCCGAAGAGTTTTATGATCTATTAAATGCTTCAAGTCAACCATTATGACACCGTGTGAAACTCATTCGAGTTATCCTTGGCAGTTCGAATGTTAAGCCTCAAGTCGATTATAATGTAACGCATGCGTGCTTTGATTCAATTATAGAGATATTAAGAGAGGTTGCTCCTCTAGATCACGAATTCCTCTCGAATTACTATAGAACAAAAAAATTGGTTTCTAAACTCGGGCTTGCTTCAAGAAAAATAGATTGTTGTGTAAATGGTTGTATGTTATACTATGACAATGCCGGACAATGTAGGTTTTGTGGTCTTTGAAAGATACGAACTTCGTAAAACCAAGTAATGGAAATAACAATGACATTAGGTGAAAAGAATGCATTATTTACCTCTTATTCCTAGGCTCAAGAGATTGTATTCCTCTATGAGCTCATCCGCACACACATGGGATGGCATCTTTGAAAATAATAGGAAGTTGGGGAGATGTCTCACCCATCCGATGGTGAAGCATGGAAGCATTTTAATATGACATATCCTGAATTTGCAATTGATCCTAGAAATGTTAGGCTTGGTTTGTGTGCTGATGGTTTCACTCCATACAATCAATCTGCTTCTCCTTATTCTTGTTGGCCTATGATAGTCACTCCATATAATCTGCCTCCGAGAAATGTGTATGACGCCCATACATGTTCCTAACATGCATTATTCCGCTCTAACAATCTCAAGAGCAAGATTGATGTTTATTTACAACCATTAATCGATGAACCGAAAATTTATGGGCGGGTGTTTTAACTTATGACGTGTCAAGCAAACAAAATTTTATGATGAGGCGGCATTGATGTGGACAATAAATGACTTTCCAAAGATATGGAATGTTGTCTGGATGGATGACTCTTTGGTAAATTAGCATGTCCATATTGCATGGATCAAACAAAGGCATTCACTTTGAAACATGGGGGAAAAAATTCATGGTTTGATTGTCATCGTCAATTCTTGCATATTGATCACATGTTTAGAAGAAACAAAAATGCATTTAAGAAGAAAAGTGTGGTGATTGATTTGCCTCCACCAAGATTATCCGGACATGAATTAAGTGAGATTGTTAGTATCTTTAGTAAAATAACTGAAATGCAGTCGTGCAAACACCATGGGTATGGTGTTTATCATAATTGGACTAAGCAAAGCATATTTTGGGAGTTACCATATTGGAAGGATAATTTAATTAGGCATAATTTAGATGTCATGCATATTGAGAAAAATGTCTTTGATAACATATTCAACACTGTTATGGATGTTAAGGGCAAAACAAAGGATAATATCAAGGCAAGAATGGACTTAAAAGAATATTGTCAACGATCAGAATTGGAGCTTATTGATTTTTCAAATGGTAAGATCATGAAACCAAAGGCTAATTATACTTTTACAAAAGAGCAAAAGAAAATTGTTTGTGAATGGGTGCAACATTTAAAAATGCCAGATGGTTATGCTTCAAACTTAGCGGATGTGTGGACATGAATCAATTACAATTGTCTGGGATGAAGAGTCATGATTGTCACGTGTTTATGGAGAGTTTGCTTCCAATTGCATTTTCTTTGTTGCCAGATCAAATTTGGAAGCCCTTGACTGAATTGAGTCAATTTTTTAGAGACTTGTGCTCAACGACTTTGACGGAAAAAGACATGCTTCAAATGGAACAGAACATTCCGGTGATTTTGTGTAAATTGGAAAGGATATTTCCACCAGGTTTCTTTGATTCCATGGAACATTTACCAGTCCATTTACCTTATGAAGCAAGAGTAGGTGGCCCAGTTCAATACAGATGGATGTATCCGTTCGAGAGGTACTTAAACAAGATAAAGAAAACAGTTAAGAACAAAGCTTGGGTTGAAGGTTCTATTTGTTAAGCTTATTTGATTCAAGAGATATCTCATTTCTGTTCATTTTACTTTGAGCCTCATGTTAAGTCAATGAGAACTAGAGTTGGACGAAATGATGATACAGATGAAAATATGTCAATGGAATCGACTTTGTCAATTTTTAATCAACCTGGCCGAGGTTATGGAACATCAAAAATACAATGGCTAAATGATGCTGAGATGAAATCTGCGACATTGCACATCTTGCTAAATTGTGAAGAAGTTGAACCATACTTCAAGTAAGTGGTACTAATAAGTTAAGTTTAAATTTCAAATGTATTGCTAACCAACAATCAAATCATAAACTTTTACATTTTCAGTGTTTTTTTACAACATTTCAACATTCCTGAGGAACATTCAAATGAAAGAATAAATACAGATTTTATATAGTGGTTCAAAAGTTATGTTAAGTATTTAAACATTACTAAATTGTTGATCCCAATCATTATATATGATTTAGATCATTAACATTAACTATATTTTTTTCTAGGTTCACAATCCACAAAATATGGTGAATAATTCTTACTTGCATGATTTGGCATGGGGGCCTAGTAGATGTGTGACATCTTGGCCAATATATTTTGTCAATGGATATAAATTTCACACAGATGCTTGGTCAGATGGGAAGAAAACAATCAATAGTGGCGTGTGTGTTAAAGGCTCAACTAATGGTGAAAATGAAAATGATTATTATGGAATACTAAAAGATGTGGTTGAGTTAGAATATCTTGGGGAACCAAAAAAAAAAGTTGTTCTTTTTAAATGTGAATGGTTTGATCCTATGATTAATAGAGGTACAAGAGTTCACAAAGATTATAAGATTATCGAGGTTAGACACACTAGACGATACGAGAGGTTTGATCCTTTTATCCTTGCTTCCTCTGCGAGACAAGTGTATTACGTTCCTTTCCCTGGAAAGAAAAAAGATAAGGTCCAATGGTGGGTGGTAATAAAGACTAAGGCAAGAGGTCGAGTTGAAATTGAAAGTGCTCAAGAAATTACATTTCAAGATGATACTATGACTCCTGTGAATCCAATTGTTGATGTGGATCTCATTGACCATTTGCAAGACACTAATGTGGTTTTTGATATAGTTCAAGATGTTGGTTCTAGTAAACAGGATGAAAGTGATGAATATGAGCAAAGTTTTAGTGACGACGATGATGAAACATCTTCCAATCATGAATATGAAACAAATAGTGATGAGGACAATGTTTCCTCATAATTGTGAGTATAGACTTATATTAATATGTTGTAGTTACTAGTTATACATTAATTATTGTGTTGTGTTTGAAATTTATTTACATTATATTTTTATTATTTATGTAGATGTCATCATCACGAGGTGATAAGGGAAAAGGGAAGGAGAAGGAGAAGGAGCAACCTCGACGTCTTAGGATCAATATAGGGAGGCCACCTAGGGGGCAAATATCAGGATTATCTCCACCCCCAGATCCAATATTGCCCACTACAGGTTTGCTTCAGCCACCATCTTCTGAGTACATTATGATACCCACACCTGCATCACAGCGCCTGTCACATACTTCACATTCACTACATGGTACATCGTATGATTCTGGATCACCTACTATTGGTCCGTCATCGGGTACCCGTGAGTCACCGGGTACACATCAGTCGCCGACTATCCGTGATTCTAATATTCCCATTTCTACAACAAATCAAAGCAACAAGACATTTGTTGAGCCCAATGGTGATTTTGGGTATGTGTACAAGTACTTGTTATTTATTTATAGTTATGCGCATTTAAATTTTTTTTATTGAGAATATTTACATTTCCTTTTTTAAATTGTATCGTAAGGTTTCTGCCATCTAAACCTGCTGTTGATGCCATAACAAAGATTATACGATCTAGGTATAATCAACCTTGGACATCTTGGGGAGAAATACCCAAGGATACTAGAGAAATGTGGTTTCGAGAGTTTCAAGTATGTATCATTTTTTATCTATTTAATTATGTTTGTTTATCTTATAATAGTGCAAAATTTTTTAACTGTCCTGATATTTACGACATATTTTTGAAGGGTTATGTTTGGTGGATGCCTCAGCATCATAACCATATGCGAAAGGCATATAATAGTCGTAGTTCGAAGAGACTATCAGGTTTACTAGGGCAGGCACGCAACTTAAATGAAAGGCCTTTCTGGATTGGAGAAGGCATATGGGAAGACTTATGTAGGCACTGGGCCAGTAGCGTGTATAAGGAGAAATGTCAGCAAGCAAAGATGAATCGTGCTTCTGACACTGGTGGATGCTTGCACACAGGTGGTTGCATTTTTACCGGCACCCATGCACAAAAATTGGTAACAATTATCGTTAGTTGTTTAGTAATATTTTTTATTATTTTGTTATTAACTTATTTTCTCATTATTACAGGCTAAGGCTTGGGGTAGAGAGCCTACAATTGATGAGACCTTTCGTCACATACATTTGAGAAAAGAAGACCGTACTACATGGGTTTCTACAAAAGCTCATGATATATATGTTAGTATTTCTTAACTTAGAATTTTTTATTTTGATATTAACTCATCTTATAATAATAGTCATAACAATTTTTTTATTTCCATCTTTAGGAGGAATTCAAAGCAAAGGAATCTGAACAATCTTCTCAGTGCTCCAATGAAAAAGGGGCATCGGTACAACTAACCGGTCGTGAGCTTTGGATTCAGATTTGTTGGCGGGGTAAAAAAGGGCGTGTTTATGGTCTTGGTTTCAAGCATCTATTTATGACCATGAAGAATCATCATCTTCAAGGCCTAGATTGAGTCAAGTTCCTGAACACGTTATTAATCAAGTTAAGTAATAGTTGTAATATTTTTTTATTAATTGGTTTTTAGAATATTGATGGATGTACTCAATCATTTCATTTTTCTTATTTTGGGTTAAATAATGTATTTGTGGAATGATTAATGAATTTGTATTTATATATGTTAATCAGGTGAAGGAGCAGTTGCAGCAGGAGATGTTGGATCGGGTTTAGGAGATTCAACAACAAATGAAGCAACGGAGCCAACAGCGTGATCAACAACGTGAGGCGGAGTGGAGAATGCGATTTGAACAATATCAACTTCAACAACAACAAATGCTTGGTAATATGATGAAATCATATTTGCAAGCCGCTGGCACTCAGTCAAGCCAGCAACAACCACCAATAGAAGAAGACAATGAAAATATTGAAGATGATCATGAAGATGACAATGATAATGATCATATGGATTGAAATTGATGTTTGAGGATTATGATAGTTCTTGCTAAACTTCGTATTTGACGAAACTTTGTATGAATTATGTTTGTTTTATAGATTGCTTAAATGCTTTAACAAGTTAAAATTGATGTTTCAGTGTTGTTTTGAATGCATTGGCAGGTTGAAATTAAAATCTGAGTGCTGTATGTATTAATAATATAATTATGGATTTTGAACAATTCTTTTTTAATATTAAAATATTCAAAAATTTGCGGCAAAAAAATCCACCGCAAAATGACGCATGACGAATGCAATTCTGCCTCAAAATCCACCACAAATTACCAGCGGATAAAATCCACCACAAATTAGCGGCGGATAAAATCCGTCACAAATTAGCGGCGGATAAAATCTGCAGCAACTTAGCGGCGGATAAAATCCACCGCAATTACCTGCGTATAAAATCCGCCGCAAATTACTGGCATCATAGTAACGTTTCCGGCACCTTGCAGGAGAAATTTTGCGGCGGATTTGAGGTGGCACAATCAGTCTCAAATTTGTGGCGAAAACTAAAATTCACCGCAAATAAAATTGCAATGACAGTTTTTGTGATGGGCACGAATCCGCCGTAAATCCACCGCAAAAAGATCATTTGCGGCGGATTTTATGTGATTTGCGGCGGATTTATCCTTCGCAAATTACGATTTTTCTTGTAGTGATGGCACAACCACCTTGACTAAGAAACTCGAAACCATTCACTATGTCATCGGCAAACCCAGCTCTGTCGCAACTGACCACTGTGCACACACCTAGATTCATGACAACAAACCACAACCAAGAACCAAGCCCAGATCGTAAGGTCGGGCAACCCACCATCATAGACTGCATCATCTTCGAACTCGTTCACTTGAGCCTCTCCACACAAGCTTGGAAGAGGAGGTCGGGAGGGGTGTAGAAGGAGAAGGCAATGACGGTGGCAGAGTGGTGGTGGAGGGAGCCTAGGGAGGAGGCGGCGGAAATGTTGTAGAGGTGGATGGTATCGTCAGAACTGTCGGAAGCCATGATGGAGCCAGAGACAGTGACCGTTTTGATAAGGGAGAGGTGGGATGGTGGTTGGTGCAGAATTAGAGATGTGTTAGGAGAGATGGAAGGAAGGGTGGAAATGAAAACTTTATCAGGTCTTATCTTATAGTAGAGGGGAGGATAATTTTATTAGGTTATAACAGGATAAAAAAGGCTAATTTGATATGATTATACAATCATGTGAGTATATCAAACATCTGATATAACCTAATAGTATAAGCTATAAGTTTATACTATCAGATCTTTCTTATACAATGTATCAAACGCAGCTTTAATCTCTAATTTATTTTTTAAAACATTAAAAATATCATAGCATTTTGAAAGTCACCATCAACAATCCCACAAGATAGGTGGAGTGATATATGCTTATACAGAAACCATGGAGAATTTCCTTCGAGTATGTTTGGAATGTAAAAAAATAAGAAATAATTTAATTTATAAATTAAATTTAATTAAATTTTGTGTTTAGAATGTTAAAAAATAAGAAATGATTTGATTTTTACTTTTATTTTTAATTTTTAAATATTTAATTTAACACAACTTTAATATCTAGTTTAATTTTTAAAACATTAAAAATATCGTAGCATTTTGAAAGTCAACTTCAACAATCCTGCAAGATAGGTGAAGTGATATATGCTCATATGGAAACTATGGAGAATATACCTATATGTTTGGAATGTAAAAAAAAAAAGAAATAATTTTATTTGTAAATCAAATCTAATTAAATTTTGTGTTTGGAATGTTAAAAAATAAAAAAAAATTGATTCTTAAAATCCTATGAATTTCATTCTTTTTGTTATATATCTTTAAGTTATTTCTTTTGATAGTATTGATGATTATTAAAATAAAAAGTAATTTTTTAATTTGATTAAAACAAGTAAAGTGCTTTAGCCATAACTAATATATAACATTAAGAAATTATTAATTAAATTTGTTAATCTACAAATTTTGCATAAATAGGTTTGTAGTGTCCTAAATATATTAAAAAATATTTTTATTTAAGTCTAAAATATTTAAAATAATATTTTCATTAACTATTTTATTATATTTATCTTTATAACTCAATTCTTAATTAACCTCATACATAGCACATGGACATATAAATAATGTTATTGTTCATTATACTTAAATGAAAGTTACAAATTGTCAATGTTAAAAAATAAATTTTCATATTTTCTTTATAATTTTTTAAGATGATTTTAATATACCTTTGATATGTGGTTAAAAATAACATAACTTATATTCCAAATTCTATTTTTTTCAAATTTTGTTTATTATATTACATTTGAATATTATTTTCTAAAAATATTAAATATTTTTATTAGTTGTTCAATTTATTAAATCATATCCAATGTATCGTAGGATACAAATAAAATTATTACAAATTATTTCATAGAGATATTTTTTAATTTAAAATTAATATAAAAAATATTGATGGCAAATAATAAAAGAAATAAAGTATTAATACACGTACACACACACACACACACACACATATATATATATATATATATAATAAAATTAATAACGATAATTTAGTAATTTCTCGGGAAGGGAACTTCGCGGGGCAGAGAATATGATTCCCATCCTTATTCCCACACTTGTATCGGGAGGATTTTTATCCCGTTCCCATTCTCGCGGGGAAATTTTTCCTAATTCGAGTCCCCAAATGGAGTAGTTCCCACGAGGATCCTCAAATACAAAGAGATTTTATCATCTTAAAACTGTTTATCACTTGACTTACATGAATTGAATTAATTTATTTCGGTCAAGTTAATTTATTAAATATTTTTTATTAAATTATTGGATTAAATTATTCATTTAGAAGACAAAAAAAAATTAAATATTTTTTCGGGCTTATTGGTTGTTTTATAACAATTTATATTTAAATTCTTTAGTATTTATATTGGAGTGAAATTTTTTCATGAAAATATAATAAAAATTATATTTTATGTATTTTTAAACTAAAATTATAAATTTTATTTTTCTTAATGAATTATTATATATATTTTATTTAATAAAATTGTTTTTTATATAATTATATTTATTTTTATCATTTAATTCTTAATGTACCCCGTGCACGCACATGTTTTTATATATATATATATATGAAAGCGTATCTAGTAAGAGAAGTATTTATTGTAAGAGGTGAGATGAGTGAATCTTGATCATTGGATCTTAAATGAATGATCAAGATTAAAATATAAATGCATGTAACTTTTTTAAATAGTCACATAACATTTAAGTAACTTTTAATCTTTGACTTTCTATGTATAGTTTTATAATCAAGATTTATTCTTCTCACTCTCTCATGATAAAATCTTCTCTGACTAAATATGCCTCTAGTATATATATGATTAAGAAGTGCTTGCAATAAAATGCTTTCCATATATCATGCTAAAATCATACACATACATATATCATTCTTCATAATGAGCTTCTACTAAAATATATCGAAGGTTGAAATATAATTATTTTTTCTTCAAGAAAAATGGATAATGTAATGTTTGGTCTAATTTAAGTACTTGTCCAACGAGTAATATTGTTCTATATAGCAACTTTCACCCAACTCCCATAAAGAAATCATAGAATTGAGCTGCATAGATGATTAAGATTTGATACTCTATCAACGATTTTTTTTTTGAAGTGTCCTAATTTCAAGGATTAAGTTAGCCCTATCACGTGTTTAGTGATTAGTCCTCTATGGCAATGAGATACAAAATTCATAGCAAACAATGATACAAACAAAACCAAATCATTGTTAAGAGCATAGATGCAACAGAAAAAAAAAAGTTTGTCAAGAGCATTAACAATAGTTCTGAGCAATTAATAATCGTTGGTCACTCTAGTGGAAGTTAACTGAGTGATTCCAGTTGGACATATTGTTAGCCTATGGGTGCCTATCTCTAATCTCTAATCTCTAATCTCTTGAAAGTTGTATCCATTAACCATATCCTACATTGACCATTTGTTGATATCTTTTCCGTTGGCTAAATTCAAATTGGGGATTGAACATTGAATTAGCTTCTCCTGCTACCTAATTATGACTGTTCAATAGTCCCCTTCCCATTCTCTATTAAATATTATTTTAGGAAAATGAATTATATACTCTTTTCCCATGGTTAAAGTAATGAGCTCCACTGAGGGTATAGTTGACGTGGCACAAGCACAAGTTCAATGCTTACGGTGGAGGAGTATTCTAAATAATCTCCCTTTGAGCAAAATGAGCAAGACCTCCCTTGAAGGTTGATTCTATAGTTCAAAGGTTTATAGGACTAAGTGCTACTTTAATCTAAAGAGGCCGTGACTCCCTCATAGGAAAAAATTACACTGGTTTGCTTGCCTGCAATCAGTTGAAGAAGCCGAAGCTGCTGTGCTTGTCAGAACTGAACTTCACCTACAAAGACCCCTACAACACAGTTCTGAGTGCTTAGAAACATCATTGAAGAAGAAGGTGGAAATGGATATTTCAAGGATTGCGGGGTCATGACTAAATTACATTTCGGTAACATCAAAACTAAAAATAAATTAGTAGAGATTAATAAAAAAAAAGAAGATGAGCAAACTTAAAATAATGTAAAAAAAATGGGCAGGTGTTTTTTACATTATTTCTTTTCCCAAAGCGCAACAATGTAAAATCCCCTTGTTCTTTCTTGACAGTAGACTTAAAATAATTCTATAAAGCAGTTCTTAAGTTAAAGATATTAAGCTAACAGATGAGATTCACATCACTTGTATATTTAGTAATTGATGGAATGGAATGGAATGGAATGAGATAGAATGGGATGGGATGGGAAGGAATGGGATAAAAATACCATTCCATTGTTTGAATATTTTAAGATGGAATGAAGTAAAGTTATCATTCCATTGTTTGGGAAGTGGATGGAATGGTATGAGTTATAACTTTATTTTTCTTAAATTACCCTTATTGCAAACACACTAATTTTAAGATATGAGGTTAAAGTAGTAAAATACTAATTATAATTATAATAAAAAAACTGATTCCATCCCATACCCCTCAAATTGGGGGGAAGAAAATTGAGGGTTTTTTGTGGGATGAGATGGGATCCATCCCACCCACTTCCATCCCATTCCATCATTTTTTAACATAACCAAACAATGAAACTTATCTCTATCTCATCTAATTCCATTCCATCCCACTCAATCCCATCAATCCAAACATACCAGGGATGCCAAATCTGTGTACTCATTTGTTATGGCAAATATGTCCAGATGAACACCAGCTTGAGCAGCAACAACAGCCTATAATATAAATGTCAATTCTTTCACTTCTAAGAAATAGAAGATAAAAAGAAAAAAAACAGAAGTTAAATACCAGATCTCTATAAAATGGAGTATGCTCAGGGAGTAAAGCACGATTTGCATCCTCTCCTTTGCTTGCATATTGCTCACCATATAATCTATAAGTCAATCCTTGCATGTTTCCACCTACAATAAAAATCTGGCTTTTAGAGACATATTTTTCCATACTCAAAGCTGTGATTTTTGTACTTCGGAATGAGAACATAATTCCTAAAAATTAAAAAATAAAATTCCTCGTGATTATCATACAGGAGCTAGAAACTGTAACAAAGGCATGACATCTTCAAGCCCAATTGTTAAGGTTTCCTCTGTATTAGGAGGGACGAAAACATCTTCAAGCATAAAGGTTTAGATAAGCCAACATTTTAAGCTCTGCGGATTATCCATTTTGCAAAGTAAATAGTTGTGGCACATGGCATGATGTTAAATAGTGCAAGAGTGCATTTACTTGTCAGATTTTTACAAAGGCAGCACCATGCCTTATTGTCTTACCATAACATGCCAAAATGGAAATAGTTGTGCTATTCTTTAGTGATGAATGCACAACTTCTTGTAGATATAGATTCAATGAGAAAATTAAACCACATAAGAAAAGATTTTTGAAAGACAATATCCTTGCCTGTCATCACTTTTTCAACTGACAAACACCAATGTTGCCAAGAGATTTCTTTAAAAGAGACATGAAATTAAGAGTAGTAACTAACCTTTAACGTTTGAGTTGAACCTTCTCTCAAGGGCAATTGAACTGCAAAGCCTCAAAGCTCTTATTCAATGAGTTATATGCAGCTTTTGGGATTTTCGAGCTCCGCATTGGCCATGCCCAGATCTGATATAAGCTCCTCCATTTGCTTTCTTCTCTGAGTTATTACTTTCAATCTGCTAAGCCATGGCAAAGAAATTGACCTTTCTATAGTGCGTTTTAACTTTATAATTCAAAGAACAAAAATTTAGTAGCCTCTTTAATTTAGATGTCTTGCCATTGGATCTCTGATCAAGGCCGCGATCTCATTTCACATCCCAGCAACAGAAGATGGACTAACTTATTCTTACACATCAGAGAACCGCAAATCATTTGTATCAGTATTTTTTCAATTTCGATGCCAGTTGCGCATATCACTCTTGCTATGGCCATGACATATAAGCCACAATCATGACCTTTCACTTGCTTGGGTGAATCATTGCATTCTAGAAAGCTGGCCTCATATGCTAATCCAAAAAATCCCACGTATCCAACAAAAGTATATAATTTATTAAACATATAAAAAATTAAAAAATAATTAACTTTACTATACCTAAATTAAATTATACATATATCTGATAAGACACATGTATCCTTATATGTTCAATAACATTGTACTGAATGATGTCATTGCCCATTCTAGTAATTTAAATTTATTGATGAATTGCTTAATCCGGTTGATTCCCTGACTAATTGAAGCAAGACTATGAGTGAATTAAATCCTAGTCTAGCTAGACTCCCACAATATTTTCTTTCAAGGAAAAGAGCTCAACTTACAACCTTAAAATAGAAACTTTAGACGAAGAAGAAAAAGCACATAAGGGAAAACACCTAAAAACTCTCATTAAATACATAGTTGAAGGTTGATTGTTTATAATTTGAGATTCACTATACCTGAAGTTCGTTTTGGCCCTATGCATACTTCTCATATGATCTCCAAGCATGAAGCATTGTTTCTTTCACTTTTTCCCTTCTCTGAATGTCAATAGGATCATTTGCAACCCTTTTACTGGACCTAAAAACTCTCATTAAATACATAGTTGAAGGTTGATTGTTTATAATTTGAGATTCACTATACCTGAAGTTCGTTTTGGCCCTATGCCTACTTCTCATATGATCTCCAAGCATGAAGCATTGTTTCTTTCACTTTTTCCCTTCTCTGAATGTCAATAGGGTCATTTGCAACCCTTTTACTGGACTTGATAACTTTTTCCATGAAATCAATCATCCCGGCTATACCACCTTGGGCATTATTAAACTATTCTAACTGAAATAAATCCAATTGATCACCCTATAAAGAGCAGATTAATATAATCTTAAAAGATAAGATGTTTTAAGGGAGTAGAACTAAATCTTGGTTAGTTCTAAGATGTTTTAAGGAGTGCTCATGGACTCTGCAATCAACCTAGCTACATACAGATTCTTTGAATCTGCTTATGACAAATCAAAATCAGATAATAGATAGAGGATCAAAATCAAGAAATTCCAATTTTGTGTGTAGAGAAAACCTATGTAATAAAAGAATAAACATAATACCAAATTGTGATCCATTCATTGCTTCCATCAGCCGACTAGCATAATCTGGATTATCATAATTCATAAATGCAAAATCCTTTGACAGACAATGATTTGCTTCATAAATAATAATGAACCAGACAATGATTTAACTATTTCATATGAAAGTTGTAGGCAAATACCTTAACAAACACATTCCCTTTGCCACTTTGTGTTGCATCAGAACCATTATCTGACCACATGACCCTTATCACTTTGAACAAAACTTAGCTCCAACCCTGAGAGGAGGGAACTCTCTCCAACTCCATTTAATCTGTTATCATGTATTCATTAACTCAATTAAATGGGGTTGGAAGTAATACATAACAACAAATTAAATAGGGTTGGAGAGAGTTCCTCCACCTAAAGTTGGAGTTAAGTTTTGTTTTTTCACTTTTCTATGCAGTGAAGAATGATTCTTCAGCTCCATTACACGAAACTGAAAATGACGCAATAACTTTGGTGATTCAATCACGCCTTAATTTGCCTACCAAAAGTTTTCAGATTTTACTATCCTTGATAAGCAAGATTCATGCTTGCGTCAAATCAAATTAAATCAAAAGTTAGAGTTTGCACCGAAGCAAGTAAAACATTATGAAATAATACAAATATAATAAATAAAATTTAATTTCATTAAAATGTTTTTTAATAACGATAGATTAAATTGTATATAAAAGATAAAACTATTATGTACAAAAACATTTTATAAATTCAATTTCAAATGAAAATAAATAAATAAATATATACATAAAGTAATAATAACCTAATAAAAATATATGTACCATATTTAAATTAGAAATACATTATTTTAATTTAAAAAGATTTTAATTTAAATATAACGTGACATTAATTTAGAGAAAATTGACAAGCAATTTCTTTTAGAAACATAGAGAAAAACATTACTTAGACTTACCATTAACAAATTAAGCAAGAGGTGTATGTTGCATCAAATAAGAAGATGAAATACTATGCTCTGACTTTTTTCACCAAGACATTGACAATATTTGTAGGAAAGCAAAAGGCTGACAGAAGAACCCACCAATATAAATATAATAACACATGTGGTTCAATGATCTCTTAAATAAGTGGTGCACATGTTTGTTAAATTAATATAATATTTGTTGTCATTATCTAATACTTGTGTCATTTGTAGGATAATACATAATTTCATGTAAGATTAGGGAGAGTCAGTCCTTTATATAAGCTTTCTTAGTGTTTCATATTCAAGATCAAACATGTTATTAGCATTTGTAAATTTAAATAAATAATATTTCATACTTTTGCATTGATTATGAGCAATTTTTAAGGTTGAGTAATCTAAGATTAAAAAAAAAATCTTTCATATTTTTGCAAAATATTCCCTATTATTAGTTTGATAACTTTGTTAAACATGTATAATTCATTTAAATTTGATCTCATTCAAAATCAAATTGATTCTAATTAATAAGACGTTGGGCAACAAAAGCAATAAAAAATTAATGAGATATAGACCTTTGTAGGGGTGTTGTTAGCGCCTTCAAGCATGAACATACTCAAGATATGTTCATCATTATATACCTTCCTTACACAGAATGAGCCATCATAATGAGAAGATGAGGCTGATTTTGTTTGAACCTTAAAAAACATTTTCTACCTAACCAAATTAGAAATAATCTGTGGCAAATAACAACCACCTCCCAATTGTAAAAGCAAACATGGGTGGTGCCAAAAAAGTAAACCATGGTCAAATATGAGAAACTAAGGTAAATATTTATTTTAAAATTAAGGATTAAAATAACATAACAACCACAAGTGAAACTTGAAAGCTAAGATAAAACCTTGTCACACTCACCCAACAACTAAGCACATGGTGTCTTCAGTAAAGTTTGTGCATCACGGTCAAAGAGCATGAAGACAACAATACCATTTCCATCATAAACCTTCAGCTTTATCCGATACCTTTGTTATTAGCCAAAAAAATAACTTTATATAAATACCATTGGTCATTGCAAAAGAAAATTGGAAAACCAATGACATGATGAACGCAGGGAGATGTACCTTGGTGTCGCAGAGACCACATGACAAAGGCATACATCACAATAGTACATGCCAGAGTATGGAGAAACAGACCTTTGGCATCTGTAGGCACTATACCACCAATCAGCATCCTCCACAATTGCCTTTACAATTGCCAAAACTATGAAGAATCCATCCTTCCAATAAAAATCAAATAACAATAGATGTAAGTGTAACTTGAATGACAAAGAAATAAGTTTCAAAAATATATGTAGATAAAGAGTTGTAGTCAGTAGATATTAATCATAAAATCAAATAATCAATTTGATTAGTCAAAAATCTTATCTTCTTTGAGAAACAACATGAAAAGAAGGAAAGGAAAAATACCCGTAAAGCCTAAGCCCCAAATAGCAGCCAATGGACAAATGAAATATTCATTAATAACAATTGAAAGAAAGTAGATACATAATCATTCGAGTTAACCACACAACTGAGTAGATTTATCATCTGCCTATGCCAAAAGACAAACTATAAATGAGCACAAGCAATAACCTTTATTGGGTCAAATGAAATGAATATCAATAGGACTTATGCTGGTTGCAACAGATATATGTTTTTAAATAATTAAACATAAGAAGGAAAAAAAGGACCACTTAGTCAATAAATAATTAATATCCTATGAACAAAGAACATGTTGCCATGGCTCAATATGCAATAACCTTGAATGGGTCAAATGAAATAAATTTTAACAAAAAGGATGTAAGGTAATTGTATGAACAAACTAGATTTTAAAAAAAAATTCACCCACAACGAAAATATGTATGTTATAAAATATGTTCAGAAAGTAATTAGCAAGTTGAGTAACATACTCCAAACAACAAAACAGGATCATCAACAAACCTTTTTACACTCAGTGCTCTGATCTGCAGACTTCTTTTCATGAAGTTTCACGAAGTCATCTTCCATGGAAGTCGTATGAACAACAGGAATAACAACTAATGTTTGAGACCCGATTAGGCTATCTTTAGCAAGCCTATTAACAAAAATAGGAAACACACATAAGCTAAGTAAAATGTTTGATATAATTAAAAACCTGAATAATTGAATCTACACACAATAACTTTATATACAATAACTTCAAACACAAAATGCACTTCTTTCTAAAAGCAATGACCTCATCAATAGGAGGATTGAACATTATTTTGGATGCATGCATGACAGTTTGGATAACAATTTTTCCTTAGTAAAAAAAGATGAATAAATGAACAAAAAGGTAAGTGAACTAAATAAAGGAAATATAGAAAAAAAAAGGAAGAAAGAAATAAAGTAGTCACACATATGGAGGTTAAGATGAACAGAAGAAAACAGCAACAATTTAAAAAAATAAAAAACAAATGATTACCTCTGAAAAGCTTCACTTTAGCAAGTTGGATGACAACAACAGGAAGGTTAGCATTATCTTCTGCTAGAAAAGCATTCAACTGATCCATATATTCAGCAAACAAAACACACTCAAGGTTGAGACTGTATAAAGGAAGGAAACATGTTATTCACATGTGAAAAACGAATAAGGAAGGATAAAGAAAGTTGTACAAAAAATGAATGAATTTTAAGAAGCATGTAGAAGGATATGTATTGGGAAAATAGAGCACCAACTTGCAGTCAGAAAGCTCTATGACAACCATTTTAGTTGGCTTTCGATCTCGGTCATATTCCTTTTGGCTAGAAGTGCCCACCAACAAACCCATGACATATGCAAAGAGAAGAATATGTAAGTAAACAAACAAATTTAAAGAAAACAAAAAATAAATATGAAAATAAAGAAAAAGTTGAGAAAAGTTGGACCAATAAAGAAGTTAAAATATCCTTCATTTCCCAATACAACACTAAATGACACAAATGACAACCCATATTGTGGAGTAATCACAGAATTAGAAGGAACAATCATAGTCATAAACTGAAAAATCAGACGAAATTCATGGGCTGTAGGATGATAGGCTCCAAGGTTTGGAATCACAGTAAAGTAACACATCTTATAGATAGTGCCCTTTATAAGGACATTCAAGAACTTGTAGACCAAAGTTTTTCTCACGCTTACTTGAATCTTACCACCCTAACAACAAAACCACAATTGAAAAGATTAAAAAAATTAGAAGAAGAAATCAAATTTAGCACAAGATGAACACTTGAACAAAAGCAATATGAATATGATTTTCTTACAAACTCATCCAACAGCAATATCTCAATAGAGCTTGGAAGTTTGGAGTTGTTGAATGTAGGCACCTTCTAAAGCCTCAAAATCCTCACCCTAATCCTCCAAGCCTCTCTTTCAGGAACAATTTTGCTCAAGGCATTAGATGGTGGAGCCATATGTAATAGAGAATAGCACCCAATAAGAAATTCACACAATCACAGTAGGGAAAAGAAATGAATAAGTGAAGATGTTTCACGGTCAGCAATGAACAATTGAAGAATGCAATAGCAACCTTATAAATAAGGGCTAGAGAGTCACAATTTAAATTTCAAAATCGCAAAAATGGGAGGGGAAAATACACCTAAATCAACCACAAAATCCCTAATCGTACATGGTGCCCATGCCCATACCCATACCAATCAGAGAATAGGAGAATAGAAGGTTTTCATCACCTGGTGGAGTAGGCGTATGGGCTGTTGATTTATAGACCCTGCTCCTGCCACAGTTCGATCGAATGGTTATATTGGCTTCCATACGCACACGTACCTTCACGGCAGCACCACCCTTTTGCATAGTATCAACTCTCCACTCCCTTTGTTGATGACACGACAGAAAATGGGTTGCATTCGAGAAGTCCACCTGTTTGCGCTGACTTGAGGATATCGACCCTCTAATGTAAAAAATCTCCACCATGTAAAGTAATATTTTAATGATAAAACATTAAACAAAAAACATGACCAAGTGAACTCCAGCTGTAAGATCTCAACTGCACCATGTGCAGTTTTTTATGAACTAACCCCGATTTTTCTAAACAAAAATATGATGTGTATTATGTATAGATGAAGAAGTCTGTATCGGCAGAGAGAAGAAGGAGAGAATGAGAGAGAAAGATGTCATTTGGTATATAGAGAGAAGGAGAAGAAGTCTGACCAAACCACCCTCAATTTTATGGATGATATATGTTCACCAAACAAAAAGCAAGGACAAAAGTGTAAATAAGAAAAAATCTAAAATAAATAAATAATAATGAAAAGACCAATCTATCCTCCAATCAACTGATCACATTTCATATAAATAATTTTTTTGAACAAAATGGTAATTTCATAGGAATAAAAGGATTCTTGCAAGAAGAACACAACACATGGATATGCACAGTATCAATAACCATCCTGCATTTATATCATGTATTCATAACTATTTAAATATATAGAAATAAGTTTAGGAAATAGAAATCATTGAATATATATTAAACATTTAATAGGAAGATACTTGTTTTGTATTTTTTTAACATTTGTCGTACACTACTTTTTTATTCATTTTATAATGCCAAAGAAACTTCAAAAAGAGGAGATCATACATGTCTACTTGTTCATCCAACTGATTATCAATTAATTTCAAAATAACCAAATTTATAAAGAGGAAAGATTGCTCAAGCAAGACACAAGAGCGGGTATATGCAATAAGCATAACAAAAGGTTCTTATTTGTTTTCAAAAGTAACATACAAAAATTGAACGTCATTCAATTTATTTAGATATTTTCATAATACAATTAGATAAATGTAAGTCTAGCATTTTAGGCAAATATTCTAAGAGTATATATTATTAAACCACATAAATGTTTTCTGCCAAACATAAGTGTTGACCCAAGAAAATATATTAGGAAAGAATTGTGATCTATTAGGATAATTTCCAAATTTACTTAGCCGCATCCCTTGTGATTGAAAACTAAAATAAATCATCATTATTTTCCAATCATATGAATCGCAAATAACCATTCTATTCATATTAATTTCAAATAAACCAAAATATAGGGATGAAAAATTGGAAGGAAAATCTTGCACAATCTTGAGAGAACATGAAGCTATATGAGTACAAATCTTACTATTTTTGTTGGTCAGTTGTGGTGACGGTGATTGACAGTGATGGTTGGTTACTGTTGGTGCAGTCCAGGTTCGGCTTGCAAACGAGGTTGGGTTTTCGTTAAGCAGTGGCCATGGATGTTTGGTGGCTGAGTTCAACGACTTGCATATGCTGATTTCTTCATATTGAGAAAACCCATAAATGATAGAGCTTTGGTTAGGTGAGGATGGTGATCTTGAAAACCAATAAATGATGGAGCCTTAGGTTGAGGGGTGAGAATAATGATGAAATTGAAAATCGAAAAATGATGAGCTTTAGGTTGACAGTGCAACATCCTGCAAATTAGCTATTTGAATTTAAGATGAAATTGAAACCCAAATGGATGAGCTTTGGGTTGACAATGCAACATCCTCATCCCAAATTGATTTATTTATTTATTTTAACTTGTTTAGATGTTTGAGTATTTTTTTATTTTCATTTTTTATTTTGTTATTTGATGATTGATATTTTTAATTTTTTTTTACACATGGCAGTTGTCACATTAGATCATATGTGAAAAAAATTACCACATTAGATGACATGTGGTATAAAAATAACTATCATAGATGTCATATGTCAAGAAATAAAAGCATTGAGTTGATGACGAAGAAGACATATGGTAGATTTTCAAGTCATGGATCTTCCTTTCTACATTACTAGTTCTTCCACCCGTGCAATGCACAGATAAAATACAAAAAAAATAATGTAAAGAGTTAAAAGGAATTTAATTAAAAAGAAAATGCTTATGAGTAAGAGAAATTAACCATGACTTTTGTACAACTGAAGAAATCAAGTATTAGAATAAGGTATACAAATAAGTACAAACTAAAAACATTTTTTTTGGGCCTAAAATGATCTCAACTAGATTAACTCTTTGTCACGACGACGCTCTCTTCTTGATGTTTGTGTTGATATATAATAGTAACAATTCTTATGTAAGGATCAAAAGTTATGCCCAATTAAAGCTGGGCTAACTGCATGAAATTCTGATGATCAATCCGCTCCAAATAATCTTCAGCTACACGTTTCACGTCAGTCTCCTAAAAACATGCACTAAATGGTTATTCATTTTTGGTTCTTTATTTGCTGAATGATATTTATTTATTTATTTTGTTTTTAGTGTTTGTATATGTGTCATCCACGTGTGTGTACATGTGAATGTTTTGATGTAATTTTTATTTATTTATAAAAACATATGGCATTAAAATAGGTAGGCAATTTAACACATGATAAAAAATTAGAGCTTTATTTGCCAACTAGGATTAACACATGACAAATTTTTATACTATGTATATTCCTTTTCTATATTATATATTATATGTTGCACCCGCATGATAACATAAACATTAGCAAATTGTGACAAACATATACATAAGAAATGAAATAGTTATTAGCACCTTTTATTAAGATTTGAAAATAGATTATTTGCATGGAGGAGACCATAGGCCCAAGTATAGGTGCTAAATGATTCACACCAATCATCATATATGCCAAAAAGACATTGTTCATGAATAATCAGAAGAATGTGTGGGGAATCTATTGAAACCACATTTATGACCCAAATATTCAAATAATTTATAGCTTTAACAAACCTAAAGGGTTGATTTTAGAGTGATAATAGATGAGTTCACCTGCAGAATACAGACTATATAAAAATGTAATGGAAGAAAATATATATAGACTTAAAGGGTTGAAAGTTTTGAAATTAAGAGAGGAAATTATGGAAATAAAGGGTGGGCAAATTAAGTCATTTGTTCAATCATTTGTATAATCAGTTTATGACTCCTTTCAAATTGAAATCATTGGACTCTAATTTTACAGTTAAGGAAACATTTGTTATTGACAACAAAATAAACACATCATAATTCTTTGAGCAATGTAAAATGAGTTGAAAATTAATCATGTCAAATAAATACACTAATCATGCAAAAGTATCAAAATTAATGCATCCAATCACTCATGAGCTTCAATTATTTATGGAGAAATCAATTTTAAATATTTGGTCAATTAAGGTAAAGTTTATGAATGACAACAAAAATAAAGTAGGTCATATATTTCAAAATTGTATAAATGAGTGATTAATACTTATTTATCTTTAATACTTTTTAGACAATAACTTCAAATTCAAATCACATAGACTACACAAAAATTATTATTATTATTATTATTATTATTATTATTATTATTTTATACAATACAATCCCTCATTAATTTGGTATAAATGCATCATCAATACATTTTCATATTTTATTGTATTGATTTTTTAAAATATTTTTATTCAAATTGATTCAAATGTTTTTGAATTATGGAAACTTATGATTGACCATATGTTAGGGTCAAAACGTGTTTGCTCATTTGCTAACCGCAAGTGCAGGTCGCACAATGTAAGAGTAAAATTACGAGGATATTACGATATAAAGCTAAATATCAACCAATAGCTTAATCAATTCTAGACAAGGACATAAAAATAGGAAAATAATATAAAAACTATCTAACCTACAAAAGCAATAAACCTAATAGCGGTTAGGTTTCAGGAAATCCTCCTTCACCCCCTATATCTATCAACAACATGCAATTCCCCTCATAAACACAAATGCATTGATTAGGTTAGTTTGAGAATCTTCATTAGTCAAAAGCCTATGTCTAGGTCAATCAACCCTGGTTTCTACTTGCCTAACTCACTAAGTTTCCTTGAGAGCTAGCACAACTTCCACTCATGAATGATCTATTCTCAATCACACACTATACATGGCCAATAGGTATATTTCTATCCTATTAACAAATCAACTCATCCAAGCCAATTGAACTCGCCGAACATGCATCAATCATACCATATCCATATCAACAAATCCCTATGTCTAGCATTAAACACAGATAATGATTGAACCATAATCAAACATCCACACAAACTTAGAGAAGAACACATCATTAATATATATAAAAGGATCCAAAATATTCCTAAACAAAGCTTAGCTATATAAAAAATAAGGAAGAGAAGAGAGAAAGGGAAAAGAGAGAAAGAAGCTCATTGATTTATCTATGAAGCTTGAATCGTCCTTCAATCCTTTGATCCTTGACTCCAATCCACCATCCATGAAGATCTAGCCAAACTATCTAACCTAAAACTAACTAAAACTAACTAAAAGAGAGAAACTAGAAATGGAAATGGCCAAAACGGCCAGAACCCTGAAAAACTAAGAGAGAATGAGAGAAAAACGCATAAAATCTTATTTATAAGCTCAGCAGCTGCCTCCACGCCACGGCACCCACATACTCACGCCGCGGCGCCCAATGAGTCGGTCTATTTACGCCACGGCGCCCACTTCACTGGGTCGCGGTGCTCTTGCCTTGGGTCCAAGTATGGCCTGGCTGAAAATCCTCTCAAAGTGCTCGCTTACTAATCAAGCATGCGGCGTTGACCACTGAATTGCTAATTTGGCTTCCTCTTCCTCTTTAAGCTCAATTGCTCCATATTTAACCTTGTTTGGAGCCCTTCCTAACATAGAGAAAACACCAAATCAGTAACATATATAAATCTACCTAATCCATGATCATTTAAGCACAGATTGCTATAAAACATACAAGAAAGGTTCAGAATCAGAATATATCAAATATAAGCACAAAACCTCCAAATATGCATTATAAATAAGGACTAAGCATTCATTCTAGCATAAGGATAGGGCACAAATAATTGCATTCTATGTAGCTATCACCATACCAGCATCCTATGTTAGAGATCAAGAAACCATGTTGCTACACAACGGTGATGTTTCCGATGGGTTATGTGCAACAAGGACTACTTCGTTCTTGTTGAACTGTCAACATGTCATATTTTTACTGTTCAATTCCTTGGTTTTTTATGTTTGTTTTATTTTTATTGAACTTTGTTTGAAAGTTTTGTTATATTTTTAGTATTGTTTAATTGTATTTTTGTTATGTGTTTTATGTGTTTTTGTCAGTAATTACACATGGAGAAGACTATACGTTCAAAGGAGGCATAAGCACCCAAAGTGTATGCAGCAGCGGTGATTTAGTGACCTAGCGCCTGAATGTTGAGTGAAGAGTACTTGAGCGCACAGGAAGTAATGCAGTGTGTCCTAGTTTAAGTGGCTGAGCACCCAAGCGCCCAAGGCGCTGGTTGCGTAACAACAAACGTGAATTTCAATAAAAAGAAGAAGTTACGCCAAATTCAACACAGGAAGCACATCATGCAGAAAATCCCTAATCCTGATAGAGTAGTTTCGCGGCAGCAGACCTTGGAGGATGACTTCAAAGGGAGGATTTGATTCTTGAAGACTTAAAAATCATAATATCTGTTAAAGAGGTTTTGATTTCTCTTTTTTTTTTTTCTAGTTTTCCCCTTTCTTTGGGTATTGTCTTTCATGGGTTTGTATTGTGATATGAGTTTATTTGTATTGAACATGAGTAGCTAAACTCATAGCTAGGGCTATAGGAGATCTTATTTTCCTAATTATTTGGGTTTAATTTCTAATTTGATTAAGGTAATTTCTTTTGGGGTTTATCATATTGCTTGCATTCTTGTCATAACTTGATCACTTTTGGCATGTATTAATTCATTGTTTGACCGGTGACCATCCACATTCAATGAGTGGATCTATATGGTAAACTTAGGATTAGATTAGTGAATGATTAAACATCAATTTTTCCTACCAATGGAATTGACAAGTATGTTAGTTCATCTCTTGAATTGAGGCTTAATGCATTCCTAATTAATTCAATTAAATGACTAAATAAGTGATTTAATTTAGGAATAGAATATTGTTTCATTCATGACTATTGAGATTCAATAGCAGGTAAGAGAATATTAGCAAAAGAATTACCTTACATCATAAATGAAAGAAAATATGAATAATTGGATTCAAGTGAACTTTGTGCCCTAATTTCTCTCCCATTGATTATCTATTCTTTGCTTAATTGTTCATTATTTTTCTTTATTTGTTTTCTGATTTTATTTTTCTTTATTTGTTTTCTAATTTTATTTTTCTTCATACACTTTTGATTGTCTGAATAACAAAGGATTTTACGAATCTTGTAATTACCACTAATTCCTCGTTGGATCGATAACTAGGACTCAAGTCCTTTATTACTTGGTGATAGAGTGCACTTGCTCTTAGTGTATTTTACGTGTATCAAGTTTTTGGCGCCGTTGTCGGGGATCAAGTTTGGTATTATTAGAAATGAAAAGCTCTAGTTAATTTAGACGCCCTTTTATTTTATTCCTTATTTTATTCTTTATTTTTATTTTTATTTTTATTTTATTTTTATTTTTATTTTATTTTTACTTAATTTGTCACTTCATTTTTTTTGTGTATGCTTACTCGATCTTTGTTCCCTGATTTGACATTTGATCCAAAAATTGAGAGAAAATTTCACAGGTTAAGGAAGCAGTCTTTTATTGCAACTGTGACAGAAAATATAAACAGGATGGAGAGACAATTAATAGTTGAGGCAAATTGTGAAGAAAGAGTTACCTCAGCAGAGCGGATTATGCTTGAGTATTCCATACCCACTACTGAAGGGTATAGAGGAAGTATTATAAGACTAGCTGTGGTAGCTAACAATTTTGAGATTAAACCAGCATTGATCTCTATGATTCAAAATTCTATTCAATTTGGTAGATTACCTTCGGATTATCCAAATCAGCATTTGACTAGGTTCTTGCAGTTGTGTGATACTATAAAGTACAATGGGGTGATAGATAATGCAATCCTATTGCGACTCTTTCCTTTCTCTCTTAGGGACAGAGCAAGTCAATGGTTAACATCACTACAAAGGGGTTCCATCACCACATAGGATAAGTTGACATAATAATTTCTGGCTAAGTATTTTCCTCCTTCTAAATCTGCTAAGTTAAGGAATAACATATTTTCTTTTGTGCAGTTTGACATGGACGCTCTTTATGAAGCTTGGGAGCGCTTTCAAGAGTTGTTGAGGAGATGTCCATATCATGGATTTCCTATCTGGCAGCAGGTTTAAACTTTTTACAATGGTTTGTCACCTGCAAGCTATTCACTCATTGATGCTGCGCGGGAGGTACAATTTGGAGGAAAACACCTACTAAGAGCCAAACATTGATTAAAGAAACAGCACTGAACAATTATCAATGGTAGAATGAGCACCAGGTTCCTAAGAAACAAGTAGGTATACATGTTGTTGATTCTTCTACAGCCATTTTGAGTCAATTGGAAGCTTTGACTAAGAAAGTTCACACTCTAATGGTAACAAATAGTGCATCCTCACTAATCATCTGTGAAGCATGTGGCAGATAGGGTCATATAAGTGCAAACTGTCAAGTTAGCAACCCCTTTGCCCTCGAGCCTGAGATAGCAAATTTTGTTGGTAATTCTAAGCAACAGTACAATTCATATGCTAATACGTACAATCCCGGTTAGAGGGACTACCCTAATTTCAAATGGGGAAATCAATAGGGCTATCAGCAGAATCAACAGAGAGCTCCACAACCACCTTCAAGTTTCTAAGCACCTGCAGAGAAGCCAAGTTTTAAATATTTGGTAATGAAGTACATGCAGAATTCGGATGCCAGAATGAAGAACGTGAAGACCAAGATTAGTCAGTTAGCTACTTTGATGACAGCAAGGGCACTAGGGACTTTGCCTAGCTGAGACTAATCCAAAGGAACAGGTCCATGCAATTACCCTGAGAAGTGGTAAGGAACATAAGGAGTCCTCCCAAAAGAAAGAAATGTCAGAGCTTGGAGATACTATTGTTAAGTCAGTTCATGAGGAAAGTGAGAAGAAAAATGAAGCACCTAACTCATCAGAAATTGAGACCAAGCAAAATAATGTTCTTACTAAAGATGTCTCAATTTAAGATGTTAATAAGGCAGGAGAGGTTGAGAAGAAAGAACCAAAGTGGCAGAGAGCAAAGAAGGATCGTGAGCAACACACAATACATGAACCATCACCATATGCCAAAATTTCATTCCCTCAGAGGCTAAAAAATAATAAATCAGACCAGCAATTTGCAAAATTCTTGGAGATGTTCAAGAAATTGCAAATTAATATTCCGAAGCCATCTTTCAAATGCCCAAATATGCAAAATTCTTAAAGAAAATACTTACAAAGAAACGCGAGCTTGAGGAATTTAAGACAGTATGTCTTAATGAGGAGTGTTATGCCATCCTTTTGAAGAAGTTACCTCCAAAATTAAAAGATCCAGAGAGTTTTACTATTCCTTACTCTATTGGTAATTCTTATTTTGAGAATACATTATGTGATTTGGGTGCTAGTATAAATTTGATGCTTTTCTCTGTTTTTAAGAAATTGGGAATACAAGAATCGAAGCCCACCAATATTTCACTATAATTGGCTGATAGATCCATTACTTACCCTCACGGTGTGGTGGAGGATGTTTTGGTGAAGGTGGACTAATTCATATTCCCAGTTGATTTTGTGGTGCTAGATATGGAATAGGACACTGATATCCTTCTCATTCTTGGAAGACCGTTTCTGGCCACTTCAGGATCCGTAATTGATGTACCTCCGGGTGAACTCATCTTGAGAGTGGATGGAGATTTTATGACCATTAATGTCTTTAGGGAAGCTAAATCTTCTTCAATGTAAAATCTTTATGCCCCTATCAATTTTGTTCAAGCTAAGAAGTAAGAAACCTTAGCTATCAAAGACCCCCATTATCACGCAATGTTGATGTTGACTTTCCAAAAACTTAAGTTACTGAAACAGATAAAGGTCCTCCTATGCTCCATGCTCCTTCACAAATTGGTCCTTCATCTGTTGATCGATTAAAACCACCATGGTATAGAGAGATCTCTTGCACCAAGGCACTTCCAGAGCAACCAAGTCCTTATCAAGTTCAAAATGATGTTGGAAGCATTCCTAAGGCCATTGTCGAGGGCAGGAAGAAGTATTTTGAAAGGAAGAATGTGTCATCCTATTTCTTTTGCTTTAAGCCACCTTGATTTATCTGAAAAAGGCAACGTCGAGCTAATGACGTTAAACAAGTATTTCACAGGAGGCAACCTGTGTTTATTCTTTATATATATATATATATATATATATATATATATATATATATATCTTATTTTCATTATTTTTGTTATTTTTGTTATTTTGTTTTTCTTTTAGATTCTACTCATGTGTTTTAGAATTTTTCAGATTATGTTGTTGCACTGACTATTGTGCTTCTTCTTTGCCTGACACTGTCTCACTTGTCATCAAGTTGTGTTGCTCTTTTCTTTGCCCTTTTATTTCTTTTTCTTCCACATTGAGGACAATATTTATCTTAAGCGTGGGGCGGGGTAGTACTTTTATAATTTTTGTGAAAAAAAACTGATGAACACTTGAGTATTGCTGGTAATTAAACTGAAATTGTGTGTTAATTTCTTGATTTTATTCTGAACTGATAGAGATATGTTTTAAAAAGGGATTCCATTGATCATAAACTGATTTGTGTGAAACAATCTTTTTCAATGAAACAAAGTAAAATTTAGCATATTATTTAGAAATTAGCCATGTCTGCTTGGTTTTGTTCTCTTTATTAACTCTAGCCAGAAAGTGAATTTTGAGCTTTAATGATTGGATTTTTCATAAGTGAAATCCTATTTTTCTTCTTAAGTGAGTTTTCTCTTGATTGATGTGCACTAGAACTTGCTTTGATATCTTGTTGAGGCTTTAATGATTTACATACAGACTTGAATATGATTAAGGCAATTAGGCTTAATTCTTTCTTGACTTTCAGAGTTGCATTGATAAAATAACCCCTTAGTTGTCCCATTTGAGCTTGAAATTGATTTATTTAAATACCCAATTGAATAATCAAGTTGAATTCTTTGTTGTTGATTGAAAAAGTCTTGAAAGATTGCTTTTGTCTTCAAGGATTGAAAGAAAAAAATGAAAGAAGAGAGAAAAAGAAAAGAAAAAAAGAAAAAAATAGAAAAGGAAAAAAGTTTGTTGCTGAAGAATAATGAGAATATTGGGTTGAAAGTAAAAATCTGTTATATTCTTGTGCAATGTGCTCTATCTATCATCTTTTCAATCTGATTTTGTTTTGTATTGATTTATCCATGAGCATTCTTGACCCTTATTTATCTTTTTCCTACCTTTCATTTACCCTTGGCCCTGTTACAACCAGAGAAAGTCCTTTTGATTATTGTGTTGTATGTGAACTTGGAAGTGGAGATGAGATTGATAAACAAGCTTATGTATTGCATTTTTTAGGAGAAATTTGAGTGATCTTTTTTTCCTTAAACACTTGAGTGATGAAAAGATGAGTGATCTTAGATGTTTGGTGAAGAGAACAGTTGCATGCTCGACTCAAGCCTCTAATTATTTTAAGTGTTAAATGATCTTGCCTGATTGGATTTAATTGTTGAACTTAAATTTTTAAATTGTGGAATTTTGCTTGATTCATGTTTCTTGATGTTGAGTTTGATTTTGTTGTTGATTCATATTCTTTGCTTGAGGACAAGCAAAGCTTCAGTTTGAGGGAGTTGATGAACCATCAACACGTTATATTTTTATGGTTCAATTCCTTGATTTTTTATGTTCTTTTTATGTTTATTTTATTTTTATTGAACTTTTTTTGAAAATTTTGTTATATTTTTAGTATTATTTAATTGTGCTTTTATTATGTGTTTTATGTGTTTTTGTCAGGTAATTGCACATGGAGAAGACTGGACATTCAAAAAAGTAAGGAAAAAAGGAATTTTTCATCAGCATCCAGTGCTTGAGCGTTGAGAATGGAGCGCCTCAACGCCCAAAGCATATGCAACAGCGTTGATTTAGTGACCCAGCACCTGAGCGTTGGGTGAAGAGCGCTTGAGCGAGCAGGAAGTAATGCAGCGCGTCCTAGTTTAAGTGGCTGAGCGCCCAAGCTCCCAAAAAGCCAACGCCTAGGCGTTGGTTGCATAACAGCAGACGTGAATTTCAATAAAAATGAGAAGTTACGCCAAATTCAACACAGGGAGCACATCACGCAGAAAATCCATAATCTTGATAGAGTAGTTTCGTGACAATAGACCTTGAAGGATGACTTCAAATGAAGGATTTGATTCTTAAAGGCTTGAAGATCATAATCTCCATTAAAGGGGTTTTGATTTCTCTTTCTTTCTAGTTTTTCCCTTTCTTTGGGTATTGTATTTCATGGGTTTGTATTGTGATATGAGTTTGTTTGTATTGAACATGAGTAGCTAAACCCATAGCTAGGGCTATACGGGATCTTGTTTTCCAAATTATTTGGGTTTGATTTCTAATTTGATTAAGGTAATTTCTTTTAGGGTTTATCATATTGCTTGCATTCTTGTCATAACTTGATCACTTTTGGCATGTATTAATTCATTGTTTGATCGGTAACCATCCGCATTCAATGAGTGGATATATATAGTAAGCCTAGGATTAGATTGGTGAATAACCAAATATCAATTTTTCCTACCAATGGAATTGACAGGTATGTTAGTTTATCTCTTGAATTGAGACTTAATACATTCCTAATTAATTCAACTAAATGACCAAATGGGTAATTTAATTTAGGAATAGAATATTGTTTCATCCATGACTATTGGGATTCAATAGTAGGTAAGAGAATATTGGCAAAAGAATTACCTTACATCATAAATGAAAGAAAATCTGAATAATTGGATTCAAGTAAACCTTGTGCCTTAATCTCTCTCACATTGATTATCTATTCTTTTCTTGATTGTTCACTATTTTTCTTTATTTGTTTTCTAATTTTATTTTTCTTCATACACTTTCGATTGTCTAAATAACAAAGAGTTTTTACGAATCTAGTAATTATCACTTATTCCTCGTGGGATCGATAACTGGGACTCAAGTCCTATATTACTTGGTGATAGAGTGCACTTACTCTTAGTATATTTTACACATATCAGTTCTCCCTCTGCAGTGGCTCCTCTTATTTTTTCTTCGTCGTCACCACTCATAGCAACAATGGATTCTATCTCCATTGTATTCCTTGTGAAAACTTACGATGCATTAAACTAATGATGGCGCGCAACCATCACAACTCTAGACACAACAACTCTAGCCGTTGTGCCTCACAAGGCCACCACCATCGTGTTTCATTTGTGTTTTTGTCATTTCCATCAGAGGGATTTTGTGAAACATGAAAAGCATATGAAATTTACACTAAGAACAAAGAAGAGCAGATCTTCGAGAACCCAAAAACAAATTAATAGGAATGGAAAAAAGAAATTTTTTGTTGATTAAAACTATTTTGATTTATTTATTTTAACTTATTTGGCTGTTTGAGTACTTTTTTCATTTTTATTTTTTCAATTTTGTTCTCTAATGATTGATTTTTTTAAATTTTTTTATTTATTTTTTTGTACATGTGACAATTGTCACATCAGATAAAATATGGTAGAAAAATAACTACTATAGATACTATATGTCAAGAAATTAAAACATTGAGTTGATAACTATAAAGACACACGATAGATATATTTAAGTCTTTTTTTTTAGACTTCTGTGTGATGTTGATATATTTAACTATAAAGACACACTAATGATTCCAGATGCTTGCATCTTTTGGCCTGCTATTCTTTTGTTTCATTTTTTTTATTTTAGGTTTAAATACACTTTTAATCCCTATACTTTCACCCTATTTAAATTTTGGTCCCTATACTTTTTTTTAGATCCGAGTCCCTATACTTTCATTCTGTTTTCATGTTAGTCTCTGTCGTCACCTACCGTGATGATACCGTTAAATTTCATCCTATATGACAAACAAAATCCTACTTGGCAGCAACACTAAATAAAAATTAAATTTTTAATCCACATCATTTCCCTCCAATAATAATTAACTATTACATAAAAATAAACCAACATTCTCTCTTCCTTTTTCTAAAACCATCCAAACCTTCCTCCCTCTTCCTCACCAATTTTTCTCCCTCTTCCCCTGCTTCCATTCCAGAGCCATCTCCGTCTTGCACTGCTTCACTCATTTGTTGACATTCATCATATGGAAGAAGCAAAGGGCGCAAGTCACACTCCACGAAATTTTTTAACCAGTTTCGTCATTGGAGGAACAACCTCACACCTGTAAGTTTCTGGGAAAAAATCATTTGTTGTATTTGGTGCAATGTTAATGGAAATGATGTTTATCCTAAAATGCTTGGTTTTTTGGACATTAGTTTGTGATAAATATATGTAGTGTAGTTCTGGTTTTTGTGATAGAATGAGAATGGAAAGGGTGCAATGTCAATGGAAAGAGTGATTACCCATTCATGTTCAATGCATTTTGTTTCTTCAAATTTTTGCTGAATGTTTTTGTTGTGTCAGATAGTTTAGTTGATCAATATCATCCCTTTTAGTGGTCTTATAACGCTATTTATGAATCCTAGGACCACTAACATGCTGAATAGATATTTAATGTGTTATTGAATAATCCCAATAAGACAACACATTCCATTTAGTTTGTGTATTGTTTTGGTTCTTTTATGGTTGTTATTTCTGTTACCTTGATGTGTTGACGCATAATTGATGTGTTTGATATATTTGTTGTGTTTGTTGTAATGTTATAATTACAATGTCAGTTTTGCAACTTCTGATTTGTTGTGTTTATTATGTTTCTTAAATGGCCTACCTGATAAGTTCATTGTCTTTATATACCAAGGGGGCATTTGTTCCCTGATAAGAAAGTGAGGTATATTGGTGGGAGAATGCACACTTTGAAGGATTGTGAAGAGGATTTGTGGTCACTGCAAGAATTGATTACAGTCCTTAAGAACTTGTGGTATAAGTGAAATGTTAAGATATACTACTGCAAATCAGGTTTGGGGAATATGCTTAAGGAGGGTATGGCAGAGGAGGGCCTTGTAGAACTTAAAAATGCCACATGCACCTGCAGAGGAGGTAGAAGACATGGTATCTGATTATGAATCAGATGAGCTACAATATGATATGGATAGTGATGGTGATGGGGGTTCCAGAGGGGCAGTGAAATACCATAAGTATAATCCTCAAGAGATGGGTAGAGATTTCCAATTTAAGTTAGGAATGAAGTTTGTCGCAACTGTCCTAAAGGGGCACTGCGAAATTAAAAAGAAGAGGAGGAAAGCATCTCGGAGTGTTGGGAGTTACCACCAATCACTTTATCCATTAATTGGAATGGTGCAATCGGACACCCAAAAGTTGGTCTACGTTTGAAAGATCGAGGTTAATGGGTTGATTATGGATAGAGAAAGTATTAGCACCCTACGCCATCCATTCTAAGAACAGTTACCTATTTAATCTAGTGTTATTTGCAAGATTAATTTAATTGGTCCTTTATTATTAAAAAGAAAAGAGTTGTTTTAATTTTTATTTTGACATGTCTCATTTGTCAGCATGTTATCAAAGATGATAAATGATTAAGACATGGAATGAGTAGCTAAAAAGTCATTATTTTGGAATAAATTCTAGGCATGCAACATATGATATAAAAGTGGTGAATCAAAATTTTATTTTTTGAAGAAAAATAATTTTCAAAATAAATGGCCAAATAAGATATTATTTTTAGTGAATAAGATTTTAGTTCAAGAAAACATATTTAAGTTAAGAAAATATTTTTTTCTAAAGTAAATGGCCAAATAAAATATTATTTTTAGTGAATAAGATTTTAGTTCAAGAAAATATGTTTAAGTTAAGAAAATATTATTTCTAAAGTAAATGGCCAAATAAAATCTCATTCAAAATCAAGTAAATATTTTTGGGTATAATGAGATTTTTGTAGTAATTTCCAAAGATGTTTTCATAAAAAGTAAAACTTTAGCTCACCATAATCATAATGTTGATACTATATGAAATTGTTCACTTTTATTTGAGGATTTTGTTTTACAAAAATGATTTTATTTTGGTTTATAAAAAATGTTGTATTTTAATTTGTAAAAATATTTTAATTCTAATGTGGGAATTAGACCTCACTAGCGCTCCTATCAATATCCAATATAAAGGCCTTAAGAGTATTAGGAAGAGTGTATTTGATCTGTACTCCAACTCTCTCCTTATTTTTCTGTCATTGGTCAAAGTTTAAATGTTAATTAATTTTTTGGATGCGTGAAAGGAAGATATTTATGTTATATGTAATTGATAAATAATAAGAATAAATAAAGAAAAAGAAAAGAAAAAGCAATGACACCACCATGACATGATTGTTAAAGCACAAATGAAAAAATGAATGAGTTTTTTATTTGAAAAGATAAAGTTGAACCCGTCAAAGTAAAACATGTAAATAAACAACTATAGTGAATATGGAAAACTAAAAAGGTGACTGCATACCTCCAAAGATGACAAAGAATTTGATGTTTGAAGAACAAAATACTCTCAAAACTTCAATATCTTTTTTGTTATTTGCTTCAACAACAGTACGTGCTTTAAAAGAATCCTATTATTAGGGATGACAAAATGACCCGTACCCATGGGGATCCATAGGATTGCCTGCGATGGGACGGGGGATGAGTACCCGTTTAATAATTGGGGGGCGGGGATTATAGTACTCGCCCCACAGGTACCCACAAACCCGTGAAGTATATTTTTTCATTTAATATATATATCATATATTATGATTTTTTTTCTTTTTTACTTTGAGATGAGATGAGAATACATATGTTTTTATTATTTTAAAATAAATTTTTTATTGAATGAGCCTATAATGATAAAACTTATTGAAAAAATATATATACTATTTATGTAATAGTTATTTATGTAAACCGATTATTACAAAATATAATTGAATTTAGTTTGTTATTTATAATATTCTTTTAATTTTGTAAGAATCTTAGATTGTTGAACAAAGTTGTAGCATGTGGTATTAAAATTTATTTTATTTATGTTTTTTTGTAATTTTTAAGATTTTATTTTAAATTTTAACTACTCGCGGATACCGTAGATACTAGGAGTGTCAAAAATAGGTAAATTTGGCATTTATTCAGGGTCGAGCCATTTTTGGGTCGGCCCATTCGGGTCATGTAAGTTTTGGGCTAGAATTTTGTTAGTCCAACCTAGCCCATTTAGCCTTATGCAGTGTTAAAAAAGCAGGCTGGCCCGACCCATTCGGGCTCAGCCCATTCGGGCCATATAAGTTTTGGGCTGACATTTTGTTAGCCCAGTCCATCCATTTTGTCAGACTATTCAGACCGGCCCATCGGGTGTGACCCATTTTGACACCCCTAGTAGATACCCCTACCTACTTGTAGGGATCATAAATGGGTACCTGTGACGAGGGTAGGGGCGGGGAAAACACTACCCACTCCCGCCCCGCCCCGCCCCATTGCCATCCCTACCTGTTATATGAAAAAGAAAAGTGTCCCCAAGTGCCTTTGGTGCTTTCTTATTTATAGACAAAGTGATGCCTCAGTTAATTTAGCCACCAAATCTTTCCTAATTTTCTCTCATTTATTGCTTGTAAATCAAAGAGTAATCTCAAGTGATTTGAAAATTGATTTAATAGTATTAAAAATCTTAACATGTATCTCCTTATTAAAAATTTTTAAATCAAGAATAAATCAATAATTTAAAGATTTGATATCGCTAAAAAAATTAGCATATATCTGGTCTAAAAATTGCTAATAATTCTTGTTAACCTTTTTGTTGTTAAAATCCAAATTGAATTTTTTAATTAATATTGAAATTTAATTGAGATTTTTTCTTCTTCAAATTTCATTCAATATCTCATAAAAAATCACATCCAAATATTTTAATTATTGTTTTATTTTTTGCACATATTAATTTATTTATTCTTAAAAACAAATGCATCCTCATTTTTTTTAAAAATCAGATTAAGGTGGGTCATGTAACATCCTAATACAAATTATCGTAAAATAACCAGTATATTTCAAGATAAAGTATATTAAGCATGCTACTTTCTAAAAATGGCTAAAACAAAATTCATAATAACCTTTGAAGTCATTATAGAGAGCCACGGAAGATGAAAATATCACACACACACACACACACACACATAAACTTTTACAAAATAATCAACAAAGTACACAATTACAAGCTAATTTCAAAAAGAAACTAGGTACCTAAACTACTTCATTTGATTCTTAAACTAGGTACCTAAACTACTTCATTTGATTCTTCTTTTTCTTGTCCTTTATTCTCTTTTGGAGGGACTTCATCTAAATTTACATGGAAACACAAACGGGGTAAGAAATCATAATTTCTCAATATAATCATACAAAGACCAACAGTTAATCATTTATAACAAATAAACTAACGGAACACATAATTACACTCTATGTAACAAAGTATTCGAAATTCAATAATATCAAAGAATCGTTCATACAACCCTAAGATATCATCGAACAAGTAATTAAGCTATTAAGCAACCAAGCAATCTAGCGAGACAATTGCCTATACAATTGTCAACCATGCAATACTTTATGATATGAAGTATGATTATGCTCAAGCAATGTTCTAATAATATGATTATGCAATGTCAATACAAGTTTTGGTTTTTGAAAAAACAAAACACTTACTTATTTTCCAAGAACCTCTGTTCCTTGTATATACAAAGTAGTATAAGCCTAAAAGCTCATTCACTACTTGGTAATAGGTAGATACCTTCCCCTCACCAATGTAAGAGTATTATTTCCACCCTCATATTGGTAACCCTGACCATAAGAATTTAGATCCAACACTTCATTCTCATGTCATATGGTTGTGCACACCATCTAAGGTTACAATATATAGAAAATTAGCAAATACCAAGTTTGAAAACCAAAATCCAGACCACATTTTAAACACTAGCACATAGGAATCTTAGTCTCATTTATCCAACAAAGTAGTAAGATTCATATTACTAGCTAAACAGTATCTAGAACATCACACAATCACTTCACAAGTGAATTAGAAATCAACCTCCTGTTGATCAAAGTTCTAAACACTAGTATAGGCATTCTATCACACTTTGAATGTCTAAGAATTCTCAAACTTTTCTCATATGCAAATTGATAATTTTCTCCACGAAATATCCTCAAAAGTGTCTCAGTATACCCTAAAAGACTTGCACAAATGATTCTATCAAGTAGGGAATTCAAATAGTAACACATGCTAAATTTCATTTTTGCCCTGTCTCGGCGCTTAGGCACTTTAAGCATAGCGCTTAAGCGTTCAAACAACAACACTGGGCAAGATTCTCTGGACGGTGGACACTCATGCACTCTCACACAGGTGCTTAGGTGCTCATCGCTCTGCAGCACGAGAACCATTTTTGGGCTGCTGGCGCTCAGACGCCTAAACTCCAATGTCTAGGCGCTGGTTACCCAGAACAAAATTTTTAAAATTCTACAGAAACTATTACTGCTCCATTAAGAAACAAAATGAGACTCAGCCTCTCATGGCCAAATTCTAGATGATTTCTAATCCCTATCATGCTCTCTAACATGTTAGAATCATAAATCACTAACTCAACTCATCAAACATGGATTTAAATTAAATCAAGCCAAGAAACATCCATTAACCTAAAAGCTCATCAACTAGGCCTATGGACATTCCACTAAGCTAAACCAACAACTTATCTAATGAGTATAAAATGCTCTAACTCAACCCTTGGAATCAAGAACCAAGTTAAGAACAAAGATTTGGCTCACCAAACCACAAATTCCATCCAAGAACCCTAAAATCATTCAACATGAACAAAAGGAAAAATGGACAGAAGAACCCCTACCTCTGAACAAAGATGGTGATGGAGATGATCACAAACTCACAAGCTTTCCTTTTTCCTTAGCTTTCCTCTTCTTTCTTTTCTCTTTTCTCTTTTGTTCTTCCTTCCTTTCTCCTTGTTCTTTTCCTTTTTCTGCTTCTGGTTTTTCAGCCGTGGAGAGAAGAGAGAAAGTGAGAAATGAGACACCAAAATAATAGCAGGAAAGTCAAGAAAGATGGTCATAATGTGAGAGGCTTGATCACTTAAGTGACCAAGTGATACTTCCCGATTTGTTAAGAACACTTATATTTCTCCAAATCTAGTTTTCTTACAGTCAACAAGTTTAAGATAAATATTAAGATTCATAAAAAATCTTGTTGCACCAAAACCATCATTTTTCATATTTGTGACTAGTCAATCCGGTATTAAAACACGCAACTAGTATGCTTAAAAATACCAAATTGATTCTGATTAACCTAAAAAATTAACCATATCACATTCTTTACATTTGTGACTTAGAAATAAATTATTCATTTCCATTAGCTAAGCTATTTATGCTAATATCTGGGTCATTTTGAGTAACTTTTCACCTTTTGGTTTGCAACAAAGTGCCTAAACTAATTCAGATTATCACAAAATTAAACAAGTATGTTAAGCAAGTATTAAACTACTTCTGTAACTATTTATAAGTCTAACATGTTGAAGAGGATGTTACAGGTCATATGTTTGGGCCTAAGGAAAATTTGAACCAAAGCAAAAGATCGAGCAAAATAAAATTCATTTTAACAAAATGTTTTAATGACCCAGACACCTTAATAAAAAGTAAAAAAATTATGGACAAAATTGGGAATCAACAGAGTTCACATCCATCAAGCAATTCAAAAATGCAATTAGGGAGTGGTCACTCCTTAATGTTGGGGTTTGCGGTTTAAAAAAAATGCTAAGGTGAGGTGTAGGGTGGTTTGTAGAGAAAGGTGTGAGTGGGAGTGCTTTGTTAGCAAAGTTGGGGGATCAATGACCTATAGGTTGAAGACACTGAGAAACAAACATTCTTGTGGTAAGACCTATAAGGCAAAAATAACTATTGGGGATTAGATTACTGGTAAGATAATGAAGTTTATGAAGTCTAACAAACAGATGAGTTTGAAGGGAGTTATTAAAACTATTTTGGATGACTATTGTGCTAAAATTTCAGTCACAAAAGCATACTTTGCTCTGAAGATGGCTAGAGAGAGGATTGAAGGGAGTTTTGCAGAACAATATGGGAGAATTTGGTCTTATTATGAAGAGATTAGAAGGACCAATCTAGGGAGCACAATGAAGTTGGAGACTGAAGCAACTGTCACAGGGGAAGATAGACATTTCCTTAGACTGTACATGTGCTTGGGTGGTGTGAAAAGGGGTTTCTTGGGGCTTGTCATTTATGGTGGCTCATTGGGTTATTAATGATGTTGGTTGTATATTGACTAGTGTATGACAATGACTAATGTATTGACAATTATGGGTTAATGTATATTGGTTAATAACTATTATATTGACAATTACAATGACTATTATATTGATGTTAATGACTAAATTATGGTTAATTAATGATTACTATTTGTATTGTTTTAATGACAGAGTAACTATTTGTACTCCTTTAATAATTAGTGTATTGGTCCCTATACATTACTGACAGGGTTAGTGGTGACTATTTATACTCTTTTAAATTATGGTTAAATTCATCCCAAACTTTCATATGATTTGTGTCTTGGTCCTTGTACTTTTCTATGATTTGTGTATATTGGTCCCTATAGGCACCAATAAGTTATTCAGTCCGTGTAATTTCATTACTTAGTTCTTGCTGTCAATACAATTGTGGTTGCACAAGTAAACATCAAACAATGCCAAATTCGAAAGTTTTCAATTAATTGATCAAAATGAGATTACATAAGTCAAGTCATTTGCTCAATTAAATCATCTAATACATTTGCTCAGGTCCTCAACATCTACCCACCAAAATATCACATTAACATTTGTGACTTAGAAATAAATTACATTTCAATTCAAATTTATGCTAATATCGGGATACATCAGTTAAGCTCTCTCACAAAATTGTATGTTCAGTATTAATTATTTATAAGTCTAACATGTTGAAGAAGATGCCTAAGGAAAAAAAACAACATCAATTTCATGGTCATTCCACTTAATAAAAAGTAAAAAAATTATGGACAAATTGGGAATCAACAGAGTTCACATCCATCAACAACTTGTACACTCCTCTGATAAGGTGAGGTGTAGGGTTCCTCTTGAGATCTCAGTTGGGGGACCTATAGGTTGAAGACACCGAAAAACAAACATACTTGTGGTAAGACCTATAAGGCAAAAATGGCTATTGGGGATTTCAAGAACTATCTTGAAACTATTAAAGATGGCTTGACTAAAAAGCATTTTGTCACAAAACATACTTTGCTAGGAAGATGGCTAGAGAGAGGATTAAAGGGAGTTTTGCAGAACAATTGGCATTTGGTCTTATTATGAAGAGATCCAACCATTCAAACAAACAAGGGAAGATAGGCATAACTCCAATTTGCTTGCATTGGGTTAAAGAAAGACTAGTGTATGATAATGACCCTTCAAATAACTAGAGTAAAGATGACTAAAATAAAATCATAAACCTTTTAAAAAATCTCCTTAATATGTAATTAGGGTTAATGGTGACTATTTATACCTCATCCCAAAAATATTCTTCTTGAATTTGTATGTCCTTGACACCAATAAGTTATATATATATCACCATCCTACCACCAAACAAGCATAAAGCATAATTGATCAAAATGATTAGGTGGTTCATCTAATACATTTGGAGTGATCTACCCACCAATATACATTGTCAGAACCAATTCAAAGCATACATCATGGGAGTTATGAAAAACAACTGCATTACCATCCATGGTTGAGTATGGAGAAGGAGGAAGTTGAACTACACAATTTCAATAAAGAAATCCTAGATTTTAGAAATTTTTGTCACTTTTTATAAAAATTATTGGAGGAAAATGAGGTAGATTAAAAAATTTAATTTTTATTTGATGTTGCTGCCAAGTAAAATTCTATTTATCATGTAGGATGAATTTTTAATAATATTATCATGTAGAACAAAATTTAAGTGATAAGTAATGATATTAATAACGTGAAAATGAAATAAAAATATAGAGACTCATATTTTAAAAAATATATATAAAACCAAAATTCAAATAAGATGAAAATATAAAAATTAAAAGTATATTTAAGTCTTTATTTTATTTTATTTTATTTTACAAGATACACTGGCAATCACTATGTCCAGTGAGCATCATTATTTGGTCCAATATGTACCGTACAAGGTGAAGTCCAACCATGTCTAACATGGGAAGCAACTTCCTATTTCTCTAGTATTATTTTAGGGAGTTCTCAATATCTATTACAAACCGATATTTCACGTCCCTTTTTATGACCCTCTCAATAGCTTCATTCGCATACTCGATTGGAATCACTTCTATATTTGGGTAAATCCCGTTTGCAGCACAGAAGTCAATCATCTCCTGTGTATCTTTTGTACCACCTGTAAGACTTCCGGAAACGGTTTTCATTCCTGTCAAACAGATTATGCATATTTAGTCCAACTGCTTCAAACTTCCAAGCCATGGCTATTTAAATGAAAGGAATGAAAAAACTGATCATCCCAACAAGCTTTCTATACTTCAAAAGCAACATACATACCTATATTAAGGCTTGCAGGGTGGAATTTGACTTCACTTGGGAACCCAACTAGGACTAGAACGCCAGATGTCTTCAACAGTGACATGTAAGGATCAAACGGGTGATCACCAGATGCTGTGTCAATTATGAAGTCCAATGACTTAGCCAGCGCCTACAAAGGAATCACCATCAATTTTTGACCAAAAAGGAAGCACAAGTCATCAATATCAATATTGTCTTCATGGTCTGAAGACAATGTTATATGGTACATGCTTTATGTTATACTTACCGTCATCTGCTCTTGATCAGATGAAACAACAAATTTGTCTGCACCAAGCAGACTCAGGGCCTCCTCTTTCTTGGATATGCTAGAGCTGAAAATTGTTACAATCAACCCAAATGCCTTTCCAAATTTCACTGCCATATGACCAAGGCCACCTAGACCAATCACTCCTAGAGATTTACCAGGTTGATTCATCTTGTGGCGTATCATGGGAGAATAAACAGTAATCCCGGCGCAAAGCAAAGGAGCTGCTGAAGCCAATGGATAGCTTTTGGGTATCATGAAGCAATACCTGCAGATACAAGATCAAATATGATATCAACTGGCGCTATAACCTACCTTTAATACAAAATCAAACAAGTACTCTTAAGGCTCATAATAAATTTCAGGAAAAGAAGACCTCATAAACTCATAATATTTGATACATAATTAGCATCTAGCTATCTATTAAGTTCACCTTTCATGGACTACTATGTAACTGGAGTATCCTCCTTTTGTAATCGTACCGTCAACATCAACACCATTAAAAGTATAAACTAATCCCTTGGCACAATTAACTTCAAGTCTGTCATTACAATACTCACAATCCCTGCATGAGTTGACAGCAGTACCCACTCCAACATGGTCACCGACATTGAAACGATGGACATTGGAACCAACCTTTGTCACAATCCCAGCAATCTCATGTCTGATATGACAAAAACCACAGATAGATTAGCTTAAGTAAATAGGATTCTCACCCATACAGCAAAATAAGCCCCACCTACCCAGGGACAAGAGGATATTTTGAGTCGCCAAGTTCATTCCTTGTCCAACCGACATCAGCATAACAAATACCACAGTGTGTAATTTTAATATAAACATCGTCATTCCCAAGAGCCCTGAGCAATCATCATCATATTGTCAAGAAATTTGAAAAAAAAGGAAAAGGAAAAGAAAAAAGGCCAGCAACTCCACCTTTATCCCAAAAAAAGACAAATATGCTAATGGAACAAAATATAAATAAATTGATATCAGTGTGTAGCATCAAACCAGGAGGATGTTTCCATGAAAAAAGAATATGGACATCTATAGAAGACAGTTACTCCATTCTACAAAGTGAAAAGAGATGCACAAACCTGCGACTGAATTTGTAAGGTGATAGAACTCCAGTTGCATCTCTTGCTGCCCATCCTAGGCAATCTTCATTGACACCTTCGGAACTCATTATTTTCTACTGCGCCATAATGCTATTAGCTATTGGTTTACTTTTCATGAAACTAACATAATGAGTTTATGCATGAATTCTCAGGTTATTATCCTCGTTTAATTTCTAAGAGAAGCTGGGAACAGAGAATGACATATTGCCATCAGACATGGAAAAATGTTGAAAATATTGGATTGAAGCCTGTGATTACAAGAAAATTTGTTCCTAAATCATCAAAATATCAAAGTTATAGATGAGATAATTATTTCATATTTGCTAAGTGCTATTACCCAAACTCACAGAGGCTGTTGGCTATAGCAGATATAAAGAGAAACCAAAGAATCAGATAATTTAATTACTAAATTTACCAGATCACCTAAAGATCCATCACCTCAAGAACGAATAAGCCCCTTTCTTCTCTTCAGTTCAGTGGATAGAAGCATGATGTGTCACCGTTATTAATATCAAGATTTTGATATTTGTACATTACATGTATTTTTTATCAGATATTTTGGATAGACTAACTAAGATAGACTTTTGCATCTGATTGGTGCTACATAGCGGATCTCACATTATACATCGTAAGTCAGATATTAATTGTTACCTTAGGCATTAACTACTTAATTTTTGTACATAAGAGTGACTAGTGTGTGAGTTTTCGCATATGAAACAATTCTTATACAAAATTTTGATGTAAATAAAAATGATGTGAAAAAAGTCAAAAACATAATCATTAACAGATACATAAACCCAATCTATCATAACAGGAAAACGTGTAGGATTATAATAAATAAATAAATATTGAAAGACTAGATAAAAAAAGTCAACAACTCATAGAACTGATAATGAAAAATGGACAAATCAAAAATAAAATAAGATGCAACTATGAAATCTTAATTTGAATTAAGAGAAAATAATAATAAAAACAAAGATATCTGAAATTTGATTTAAAAAGAAGCCAAAGCAAGAGATTATCTTCCTCTTCAGTTTCAAGGTAGCTAAAAATAAACAACCGAAATCATTAAAGAATTAAAGAATTTGATTATATAACACCTTGGTAAATTGTAATAGACCCGTTAATTATATTTGCCTATCATTTATAGATCACTTGTTAGTCTGAAAAATTCATTGAACGTCTTTGTTAGTTTGAAAAGGATAATGATGTTTTTATATATTTTTTAAAATATATTATATTTTATTATATTTTTAATAATTGTGATTAATTGAAAAAAATGATAAAAATGACAGATATAATTAATAATATAAAAATAATATAAAAAAAAATATAAAAAATGAAAAATATTATTATTGTTTGGAAAAGAGATTAAAGGAGGAAAATAACTGACACACCTGTGTAAGTACAGTAATGGATCCGCGAAGAGAAAGAGGAAGTGAGAGAGAGAAGGACCTGTTTGAGTTCGTTGAGGTTTCCCTCCTTTATGTCTTAGCTAAAGCTGCGTCAAAAGACTCCACTGCACCACACCTGGCATGCAAAAGTCAAACAAAATGCTAAGATCACACTATCTAATCTCTCTGACTAGTCAATAACTTGTCTCTTTTTCTCATCCGTTTATTATTTACCCATCCTTATCATAGTTTCATCGTTCATGTATTAGTTGGGAAATATTTATTAGATGTTAATTATATTTAATAAATTTTTAAATATTTATTATTATAAACTAATGAATATTTTTTAACATTGAAGGGCTAAAAAAAACTAAATTAAAAGTTAATAAATATTTAAAAACTCAGTATAGATACTAATATCTATTAAAAAAATCAAAACAACCCTTTTTAAAAAATATATAACTATAGGCATGTCCAAGACTTAAAAACAAGTTGTAGGTCTAAACTAAAAAGACTTGTAGCTTCAGCTGCCTGTTACAACATTACTTATTGAACAGTTGACTTTAAATAATGTAATTTCGAGTAATAGAAAATATAAGATTTCCACTGCACCCGACTGAGCTGCAAAAGTCAAACGAAACTGCTCATATAACACTATCTACTATTTCTGACTAGTCAATAACTTATCCCTTTTTCTCATCTGTTTATTATTACCCATCTTTATCATTGTTTCATCGTTCATGTATTAGTTGGGAAATATTTATTATAAAATTATAAACTAATGAATATTTTTTAACATTGAAGGGCTAAGAAAAAAACTAAATTAAAAGTTAATAAATATTTAAAAACTCAGTATAGATACTAATATCTATTAAAAAAAATCAAAACAACTCTTTTTTAAAATATAAATATAGGCATGCCTAAGACTTAAAAACAAGTTGTAGGTCTAAACTAAAAAGCCTTATACCTTCAGCTGCCTATTACGACATTACTTATTGAACAGTTGACTTTAAATAATGTAATTTCGAGTAATAGAAAATATAAGATTTCCACTGCACCAGACCTGACCTGCAAAAGCAAACGAAACTGCTCAGATAACACTATCTACTATCTCTGACTAGTTAATAACTTGTCCCTTTTTCTCATCCGTTTATTATTTGCCCATCCTTATCATAGTTTCATCGTTCATGTATTAGTTGGGAAATATTTATTGGCTGTTAATTATATTTAATAAAATTTTAAATATTTAATATAAAATTATAAACTACTGAATATTTTTTTAACAATGAAGGGCTAAGAAAAAAAACTAAATTAAAAGTTAATAAATATTTAAAAACTCAGTATAGATTCTAATATCTATTAAAAAAATTAAAACAACCCTTTTTTTTAAATATAAATATAAGCATGCCTAAGACTTAAAAGCAAGTTGTAGGTCTAAACTAAAAAGTCTTGTAGCTTCAGCTGCCTATTACAACATTACTTGTTGAACAATTGACTTTAAATTAAGGATGTAAGTACGTGATTTGGTTTGAGTTTTGGAAAAAAATAAATTCGAATCAATCATAATTAATTAGTTTAGTTTGATTTAGGTTTTTTATTTTTTTGATAGTTAAATCTGAATTAAATCGAACTAAACATTTATGGTTTGGTTTAATTTGGGTGATTGGGTTGATTATTATTTTTTTAATACAAGAATTGTCCTTTTGAGTAGTGTAATCGTGAGGTTATTCAAAAAAAAAAAAAATTTAAAAAATATTAATGGATCATGTTTAAGTCATGTCGTGACAAACACCTCAAATTTAGTAGATACGTATCTATGCGTGTAACACGCTACGGTATCGTGTACTCACGTCATGACAGACGCTCCAATTTTAAAAATAATCTTTTTTTAGGGCTTCTTCTTCCGACTTCTTCCCCCATTCTCTATATCTCACAAAGCCCCCATCCTCCTCCATACTTCTATCTAAAAATATTTGATATATAGACATGTCTCAATAACGGTGTATCTATATTTCATAGCTAATATCTATTAAAAAAATTAAAACAACCCTTTTTTTTAAATAGTTTAAATTTTTTAAGCATGCCTAATACTTAAAATCAAAGGTTAAACTAAAAATTTAATTGGCTGCCTCAAATTACTTAAATTGGTCAAATTATCTGAATCAATTTATGCCACTACTTTAAATAATATAATTTCGAGTAATATAAAATATAAGATTTTCACTACAGCAAACTTGACCTGCAAAATTCAAACCAAAATGCTCAGATAACACTATCTACTGTCTCTGACTAGTCAATAACTTGTCCCTTTTTCTCATCCGTTTATTATTACCCATCTTTATCATAGTTTCATCGTTCATGTATTAGTTGGGAAATATTTATTAGTTGTTAATTACATTTAATAAATTTTTAAATATTTATTATAAAATTATAAACTAATGAATATTTTTTAACATTGAAGGGCTAAGAAAAAGAAACTAAATTAAAAGTTAATAAATATTTAAAAACTCTGTATAGATACTAATATCTATTTAAAAAATCAAAACAACTCTTTTTATAAATATAAATATAGGCATGCTTAAGACTTAAAAGCAAGTTATAGGTCTAAACTAAAAAGCCTTATAGCTTCAGCTGCCTATTACAACATTACTTATTGAACAGTTGACTTTAAATAATATAACTTCGAGTAATAGAAAATATAAGATTTAGTTAACGTGTGCTTATGTTAGGAGTGTAAATTGGTTCGGATAATTGACCAATCCGATTAATTCAAATCGAACCAATTAAATTAGTTCGGTTTGATTTGAGTATATTGATTAGTTCAAATAAAATCCAAACCAATTAAAACTTAATTGGTTCGATTCTCGGATTTGAAATTTCAAAACCGAACCAACTCGAACCAAACCAAACCGTATATTTATATATTTTATTTTTAAAAAAAATTATGCTACAACATATTTTGGCTACTACTTATTTTTTTAATTTTTTGTAATACTTTCTCAGTTTCCAACTCCTAAAATGTCGTTTTCGTTCAACACAGAAGGCTAGAAAACTCCTCTGCCAAAATGCTCGGTTCTGCTCACCGGCACTGCAGCTCTGGCCAGGCATATGTTATCAGGTGTTATTCTAAAAACTCTTGAAGAGGTGAGAGACTTGAAAACTTTGGATCTTTCCTTCAACCAACTCTTTAGATTCATTCCTATTGAACTTCAAAATCTACATGTCATTCAACTTTTGAACCTCTCTTATAATGATTTAGAAGAAACCATTCCTAATGATGGAGTTTTTCAAAATCTTTCTGCTGTCCATTTAGAAGGCAATAAAAAACTTTGCTTGTATTTTGCATATGAGCCTCATGACCATGGAAGAAGCCCTAGAAGACATGTCAGACATTATGTCATCATAACCACAGTGGTAATACTGATACTATGTCTGACAATTTACTTGCTACTATACATAAAGAACAGAAAAGTGAAAGTAACAGCAATAACATCATCTAAACTTGGAAGCTTGAAAACGATGAATTGACTTTAAATGCTCTAGTATTGACTTTAAAAAAATGAATTTCTGGCTCTAGTTTATGAGTACTTAAGTAATGGGAGCTTGGAAGATTGGGTTAAGGGGAAGAGAAAGCATGCAAATGAAAATGAGTTGAACCTTATGGAGAGACTGAATATAGATATTAATGCTGCTTGTGCATTGGATTACCTGCACAATGATAGTGAAGTTCCTATTGTTGTGAACACCCAATTTTGTTCGGGGCGTTTTGTAAATAAAAAAAAAGATAAAAAATAATAATTTTTCAACCCATTGGCCCATTAACCCATTAACCCGTAACCCATAAACCAACCCGTTAACCTATAACCCGTTAACCCACAACCCATCAATTATCCTCACACTTAAACTCATCACTTATCCTAAACCAACCTATCCTAAACTAACCATTACTCATCCTACCACAAACTTATCCTAAACCAACCTATCCTAAACTAACTCAAACTCATCCTACCACAAACTTATCCTAACATAAACTCATCCTATCTCAAACCCATCCTAAACAAACTTATCCTAAACCTCCCATCACTTATCCTAAACAAACTCCTAATCACATTCTAACTCAAACACCTCACCTAATCCTCTCCTATAAAACACCTAACCCATACATCGAACATATACTAAGAACACGACATACTCTTAGCCTAGCCTCACTTACACACTTACGCCTACATGGCCATATTATTCTCTCCATAGCAAATTTTTGCGAAGAATTAGCAAAACACCCTCTCGCCACGAAGTCATCACCTTCCTCTACCAAATACCCTACGTCACGAAACCACCACCAAATCCTCCATTAAACCAAGCCTCCATCATTCCACAACCAATGTTTGCCCTTCACCGTCGAACCACACCGCCCAACCACGATCGGTGACCATCAAAGCCCAAAGCACCATCGCACGCCGCTCGTTGCGCGAATCACCGTGAAAAGGCGAACCCGCGCCGCTGCCGGCCGTCCCACGCACAGGATCCGAGCCCGTCAAACTCTGGGCCGCGCCCTGTTAGGGTCATCGGAGCCGCTCCTCCCTCCTCTCTCGGTGCTCCTCCCCGTGACCGGCGCATCTCTGTTCTCTCGTAAGAAAAAAAAAATATTCCAAAGCAAAAAGAAAACCCCCTCTTCATTTTACTTTTCGTAAGGCCCTAATTTTTTTTTCGATCGCTTTTTTTTTATTTTTAAGTAGTAGGGTCATTGGGCTAAAAAATGGTAAAAGTAAAAATAAAATAAAAATAATTGATTTCTTTAAAAATAATAATAATAATAATATGGGTTATCGAGTTATGATAAATTGCTAACTCTTGTATTTTGTAAACGTCTGAGTTAAACACTTGATGGTTTACATTATCATTATTATTATTATTATTATTATTATTATTATTATTATTATTATTATTATTATTATTATTATTATTATTATTATTGTTACTATTATTATTATTTATATTATATTTAAATTATTATCATGTTTTTAATTTTTTAAGTTAAATCGCTAATTGATAATCTTAAATAAAAATTTCAGTAACAAACTTGATGAATAATGGGTGACGTCTCTAGCGTGACGCGAGCTTCACCTATTCAATCCTTAATTTGATTAAGCGAGTCGCGACGACTTGTTAAATCAAATTTTTTAAATAATTAAAAATAAAATCAGCCATTAATTGATAATTTTAAATAAAAATTTTGTAACAAACTTGATAATCAATGGGTGACGTCTCTAGCATGACGCTGAGCTTCACCTATTTAATTCTTAATTTGAATAACTGAGCCGCGACGGCTTGTTGATTCAAATTTTTAAAGTTATTTTTTATAATAAAATCAACCAACCTAGAAATATTTTTTAGAGAACTACGTGACTTTGAGTTCCTCATTGCACCAGGGGATACGTAGGAGCGGGGCTCCAATTCCGTCAAGCCAAAAATTAAATTTTCATTTTTATTTTTTGTAGTTTTTTACAAAAGGGGTAAAACAAATATTTTTGAAGATTATTCAGAGTTTGCATAATTAATTTAAGGTACTGTCCTAGGACGGGTGTGTTAGGGGTGCTGTGGGATTAAGTTTCCACCCTTCCCTATGCATATCCGACTCCCGAATTCAATTTGGTTTCAAAGACTATTTTTCTTGGGTTTTCTAATTTTTCCTAAAAAAAAATAAAATTGGTGGCGACTCCTAATTAAATTATTTTTTTTAATTTAAGTTGCTATTTCGCCGTGATTAATATGGTCGCGACAGATGGCGACTCCACTGGGGATACTTGAGAGTCAAGCCTACAAAAGTTAGTTATGCAAAATTTTTGGTGATTTTTATGTGTTTGTTTTACCCTTTTTTTCTTTTTATTATTTGATGATTTTTTATTATTTTTAGTGTTAATTGTTTTACTATCTAAACCTTAGGGTAGAAAACTTTTAGAGTTTGTTTTGTGTTTGCTTCATTTTGCAAGATATGAGTAGTCCTTAGGATTGTAAAGGTTTATACGCTCCCTACACCCACCGCACCTATACATTATTCACACACATTCGAGTAGGGCCCTATACCCGGGTCTGAGTGAAGCCTAAGTTAAGTAGAGGTTGCGTAGTGGTAACCATTTTGGATGTACTTCCTATTTGGTTATCGCGAAAACCTCATCTAGAGTGTGTCTTTTTCATGAATGTCCCACACCTAATGGTTTACCCACTATTTCGTGGTTAACATTCTGAAATAGGACTTGGCTCTAGAGACCTCTAAAATAGAAGAGCCACCCTATGGAAGTTCTCACGAACCAGAAAGACTCTTAGATCCTTAGGATAGAATTCCCAAGTTTAAGGCAACCCCATTAGGACACAAAGGGAGCGTACTTCTTCTTTCCTCATGCCATCCATTCTTGCAAAAAAAAAAAACTTAAAAAATACATTTTCTTACATTTTCATGGCATTACTAGCATTCTTAAAAAAAAAAATTATCTTGCATTTTCATGTCTTGCATTTTCATGGCATTCCTAACATTCTTCAAAAGAAAAAAATATCATTTTGCACCTTCATCATGCATCTTTAGCATTCTAAAACAAATATAGAAAAAATAAATCATGCATTTTCATTCCATGCATTTAAAAAATGTTTTCATTTCATCTTATGCATGACATTAATCTCATTCATTTCATCTCATTTATTGTATGGTGTTACCATGTTCAGCAACCATTGCGCAACCAAGGAAAGAAAACACCAATCAAACCCGTGTTCACAATACAAGGGCTCGAACAAAGTTGCTTGCAGCGATGGCAGCTGAAAATGAAGGCAGGAACCTAAGTTTGGAAATGGATGAAGTGAAAGGAAGGGTGGATGAGGTGACAGAATCTCAAAGAAGAATTGAGGAAATATTATCAGTCAAGAGGGAGACCCTCACCTTGATGGGGGCAGTTGGAGGTGCAGGAGTAACCGGGGCACACTCACACCCACTGAATACCACTTCCATGAGGACAAACCTTGGAGTCACTACTGAGATACCTTATATAAGAGGAACCTCAAACACGGCATCAGTAGTGATTCCCATTGGAGAAAGATTTCATTCATTGGAAGGTACTCGAAATGAGGTCCATGGTAACACCGAGTTTACGTGGGAACCACCACATATGTCCATTCAGATGCTAACTGGATTTCCTGCCGGTAATGGGCACACAACTATTCAGAATGATAAAATTAAAGAAGAGTGGATGGAAAAGATGGAGGAGCAAATCAAAGCGATCAAGGGTCCTAGCACCTACGGTCCCCTTGGGATAGAAGAATTGTGCCCCACTGCTAACATCGTCATCCCCAAGGATTTCAAAGTCCCAGAATTTGTCAAGTATGATGGGAGCATCAATCCCTTTTTCCATCTAAAAACTTACATTATCAAAATGTCTATTTGGTCAAGGGATTGGAAGTTCCTCGTCAATTTTTTTCATGAAAGTTTGTCTGGACTTGCTCTAGAGTAGTGTATCCAACAGGACCTTTCAAAAATCTCCTCTTGGGATGATTGGGCAAATTTGTTTATGGGACAGTATCAATTTAATTTGGATATAGCCCCAACCCGAGAGCAGTTGGGAACACTACAGAAGAAAAATGAAGAGACATTCAAGCAATATGCCCAGAGGTGGAGAACTCTCGCAGCTCAAGTGCAACCATGTTAACTTTGACAGAAATGTGCTCATACTTCTTAGGGACTTTAGGAGCTCCCTATGTTGGGACAATGGCAGGTGCTTCTTACCAAGACTTTGCTGAATTAATTGCTGCTGGAGAGAGGATTGAAATTATGGTAAAGGCTGGAAAATTACCAATTGGCAATAATAAAGGTAGTTTCAAGAAGGGATTTTCCACTAAGAGAAATGAGCCAGAAGTGAGCTATCTGCAAAGTCAACAACCTTCACAACCCCGATATTCTCCATCCTACCCTGCCTATCGAGTACCCCCATATAACTCAAACACTTACCCTTCGCACCTGTCTCATCTACTCCGGCCTAGCTTGCGCCTCCCACAAATGCACCTCAAACCCAGCCACTCCAAATCAACAATGTTCATATACCTCAACCATACGCACCAGCTCGCCCAACCAATACCCAATATCCACCGTAGCTTCACAAAATTTCCCAAATCACCCACCTCGCCTCGACCAAACTTCCAAAATCAATGTCGTTTTTGTCCCCAAGGCCTACCTCCTTTCCCAAGATTGTCCATTTCGAATGCGAGTTATTCCAAAGGCTCTATGATACCCATTTAATTTCGGGAAGTCTGTGCACCCCATGGAGTCACCATTCCAGAGTTGGCATAACCCAAATTTGACTTGTAAATTTCACATGAATGCTTCGGGCATTCCATTGAAAGCTTGTGAAGCTTTTAAGACAAAGAAGTGAGGAAGTTAATTGCTTATGGGAAGCTTGATATCCAAGAGATTTGGACCCGATATTGTCAACAACCCAATTCCTAATCATGGTGGAAGGAATAGGGTAAATGTTTAGAATAGTTGATCAAGGAAATCTCAGAAAGTTCAACTTAGTGGTGGTTTATAAACAATACCTTAGAGTCCTCCAACACTGGGGAATTTCTAAGCAACTGGTATTCAGATTTGTTTATCAAGTAATTATCGTGAAACGATGGTTTAATTGTATCAACCCTATGCTTGTTCGATCAATAAAATCATTTGGGTTTTGAATTTATGATAACTTTCTTGAAGCATTAGTGTAATGAATTTGCATGGATATCTTGTTTCCTTTCATTTTCATCACGTTGTCTTTCTTGACATTTATTCACTTTCGTTTCTTCGAAGTGTTTTCCTTGTATTTGGATCCCATTAAACGCCAATTATTGGCAATTCTCAGTTTGGTATATGTCAGTAAGGTTCGCGCCTGCAAGTGCCTTTTGTAAAAATGAAAAAAAAAAATAAAAAAAGAAAAAAAAAAAAAAAAAAAAGAAAAAAGAGAGCAAAGAAGTAATCACTTGGTGTGCACTATCTTTTTGTCTCAAAATTAAAGTTTTGAAAATAAACAATCATGATTTGAAAATGAAGACTGGTCATTTTTTTTATCTTTTACAAAATTTCATCTTTTTTATCCCTCGTTACCCCTTTTGAGCTTGAAAATTTCTTCAATAAACCTTGGATAAAGATCACCCCTACACTAGGGGATAGTACAAGACAAAAGTTGATTGTCATGGTGACTATTTTGAAGTATAATGAAAAAGGAAGAAAAAGTGAAAGGGGAAGAAGTAAAAAAAATGATGAAAAAACCAAAAAAAAAAAAAAAAGAAAAAAGAAAAGGAAAAAAAACAAAAAAAGAGAGAAGGGAAAGAAAGAAGAAAGAAGATAAAATGAAATGGGCAAGAAATGGAGAACAATAAAAGAAATGTGTGCTTAAAAGTGCAAAGCAGTTGGCAAAGTTCAATTTTGAAAGTGCAAGGATCCTTAGTCCCATCCAACTCTTAAACATTTGTTTGAGCCTTATATCTTTTCTTTCATAACCCCTAGCCTTGGCCACGTTACAAGCCTCAAAAAGTCCATTCTGATCAATGAAGGATTGTTGTCATTTTTATTAACTTTAATTTTGAGACAAATGTTATGCTTATCCAAGTATCTAGTTTATTGCTCCTAAAAAAAAGGGGGGGAGGAGAAGGTACTCGCCAGTCTTACACCGGGGTAAATCTTTTAGTCACTAGGGTGAGTTTCTGTCCTATTCAATTCAGTCCTAAACTGGGGCAAATTTCTCTTTGGTTCAATTTGGGCCTCACACTAGGACAAGTGTCTACCCTACTTGATTTGACTCTAAACTGGGGCAATTTCTTCTTTTCCTTGGTTCAATTGACCTACACTGGGATAAATCTTTCGGTCACTAGGGCGAGTTTCAGTCCTATTCAATTCAGTCTTAAATTGGGGCAATTTTTTTTTTCTTCGGTTCAATTTTGCTTGATGTAGATGTTCAGCAGAAGAAAATCCTTGGTTATAATGTCTATTGAGCAATTAAAGATTGTTTTCATGAGGATCAAACCAATTCATATGGGGTCAACACCTTTTTGAATCTCATACCATCGTTTGTGTCTTTTTTTTCATATATACCCTTTGGTGTAGTCAAACTTCCAAGGTCAATCTAGAAGTTGTTCACTTAGTCAATTCTCGTTCTGTTGTACTTTTGAATCCATGTCTATCATTACGTAATACTTCAGGTAAGGTGAACATGAGTACAACATTATGATTTGACCATCTAATGGCAATCCCCTGATGAACAATTCAGATCGAAAAGAACTTAGAAGTTCCAATTTAAAGGGAAAATGATATCTCAAGGGATAATCCATAAATAAGAGGTACCTAAGCAAAAAGGGAAAAGAGCCCGTAAAACTAAAAACCCGAAAGGACGGTTTAAGCAAAAACTGGGGCAAATAAATAGGAAGATGGCCTGATGCCCCTTGAAAAGTTTACCAAACTGGGGCAATTTTGTTCAATTAGTCATACTGGGGCAAATTTTTGAAGGATTAAAGAGAAGATATGTTGAAGGAAGTAGCAATAGAAATAATGATTGAGTAATCAAGCAGTTGCAGGGAATCAATAAGATGAGGGACAAAGTTAAATACTGGAGTAAAATTTTCTCTCATGGACTCAGTCAAGCAAAGGTTCATGACAAGAGATGGTCATTTCATTTCTTAAAAGGAGAGTTGGGAGTGGCAAACAAGGAAAGAAAAAAAAAGGGAAGAAAGGATGAGAACCGAAGTTATCAGGTCCAACGGGCTAAAGCACGTGAACGAGGGGTTAGATTGGTCAAAACTTTCCAAAGTCGTCCTTGGTTCAAATGATTTTTTTTTAAAAGAAAAGAAAAAAGAGAGGAAAATAAAAAAGAAAAAAAAAAAAGAAAAAAGAGAAAAAAGAAAGAGAGAAAAAATATAATAAAAGAAAAAGAAGATCTTTTTGGGTCAAGATGCCCATTGTCTTTAAAATTTATCTTTTGGGACTCTGTTGCCCATTGTCTTTTAAATTCTGGGACTCTGTTGCCCATTGTCTTTTAAATTCTGGGACTCTGTTGCCCATTGTCTTTTAAATTCTGGGACTCTGTTGCCCATTGTCATTTAAATTCTGGGACTCTGTTGCCCATTGTCTTTTAAATTCTGGGACTCTGTTGCCCATTGTCATTTAAATTTCGGGACTCTGTTGCCCATTGTCTTTTAAATTTTGGGACTCTGTTGCCCATTGTCATTTAAATTTCGGGACTCTGTTGCCCATTGTCTTTTAAATTTCGGGACTCTGTTGCCCATTGTCTTTTTCATTTTGGGACTCTGTTGCCCATTGTCATCTTAAATTCTGGGACTCTGTTGCCCATTGTCTTTTAAATTCTGAGACTCTGTTGCCCATTGTCTTTTTTAATTTCAGGACTCTGTTGCCTATTGTCATTTAAATTTCGGGCCACAGTTGCCCATTGTCTTTTAATTTTCGGGACTTAGTGTTACCCATTGTCGTTTAAATTCTAGGACTCAGTTGCCCATTGACTTTTAAATTCTGGGACTCAGTTGCCCATTGTCATTTTAAGTTCTGTTGAGCGCATCGGCTCCATGCATTTCATGCATTTTAAATTTTCATCTTTTGCTTTTGAGTGCATCGGCTCTGTCTTTTACTTTTGAGCGCATCGCTCTGTCTTTTGCTCTTGAGGGCAATCGGCTCCCTGTCTTTTGCTCTTGAGCGCATCGGCTCCTGTCTTTTAAGTTTCTATCATTGAGCGCATCGCTCTTTGCATTGTTTTGTTTCTTTTCGCTCCCAAACAAAATTCGAGTTCATGTCTTTACTCGTTCCTTACCATGATAAAATGAAAAACTACGGTTATTCTTTTTATCTAGTAAAAACAAGTAAAGAGGGAACCTAATGAACACCAATTTTGTCAGGGCGTTTTGTAAATAAAAAAAAAAGATAAAAAATAATAATCTTTCAACCCATTGGCCCATTAACCCATTAACCCGTAAACCATAAACCAACTCGTTAACCCATAACCCGTTAACCCACAACCCATCAGTTATCCTCACACTTAAACTCATCACTTATCCTAAACCAACCTATCCTAAACTAACCATTACTCATCCTACCACAAACTTATCCTAAACCAACCTATCCTAAACTAACCATTACTCATCCTACCACAAACTTATCCTAAACCAACCTATCCTAAACTAACTCAAACTCATCCTACCACAAACTTATCCTAAGATAAACCCATCCTATCTCAAACCCAACCTAAACAAACTTATCCTAAACCTCCCATCACTTATCCTAAACAAACTCCTAATCACATTCTAACTCAAACACCTCGGCCCTAATCCTCTCCTATAAAACACCTAACCCATACATCGAACATATACTAAGAACCGACATACTCTCACCTAGCCTCACTTACACACTTACGCCTACATGGCCATATTATTCTCTCCATAGCAAATTTTTGCAAAGCAATTAGCAAAACACCCTCTCGCCACGAAGTCATCACCTTCCTTTGCCAAATACCCCTACGTCACGAAACCACCACCAAATCCTCCATTAAACCAAGCCTCCATCATTCCACAACCAGCTGCCCCATTCACCGTCGAACCACACCGCCCAACCACGATGCGGTGACCATCAAAGCCCAAAGCACCACCGCACGCCGCTCGTTGCGCAAATCACCGTGAAAAGGCGAACTGCTTGCTGCCTTGCACCGTCGTCCCACGCATAGGATCCGAGCCCGTCAAACTCCAGCGCGCCACTGTTAGGGTCATCGGAGCCGCTCCTCCCTCCTCTCTCGGTGCTCCTCCCGTGACCGGCCGCATCTCTTTCTCTCCGTAAAAAAAAAACGTTCCAAAGCAAAAAGAAAACCCCCTTCTTCGTTTTGCTTTTCGTAAGGCCCCAATTTTTTTTCTGATCATTTTTTTTTCTTTTTTAAGTAGTAGGGTCATTGGGCTAAAAAAATGGTAAAAGTAAAAATAAAACAAAAATAATTGATTTCTTTAAAAATAATAATAATAATAATAATAATATGGGTTATCTGAGTTGCGACAGCTTGCTAACCCTTGTATTTTGTAAACGTCGAGTTGCGACATGAATTGATGGTTTACATTATTATCATCATCATTATTATTATTATTATTATTATTATTATTATTATTATTATTATTGTTGTTGTTGTTGTTGTTGTTACTATTATTATTATTTATATTATATTTAAATTATTATCATGTTTTTAATTTTTTAAGTTAAATCGCTAATTGATAATCTTAAATAAAAATTTAGTAACAAACTTGATGAATAATGGGTGACGTCTCTAGCGTGACGCGAAGCTTCACCTATTCAATCCTTAATTTGATTAATCGAGTCGCGACGACTTGTTAAATCAAATTTTTTAAATAATTAAAAATAAAATCAGCCATTAATTGATAATTTTAAATAAAAATTTTGTAACAAACTTGATAATCAATGGGTGACATCTCTAGCGTGTGACGCGAGTTTCACCTATTTAATTCTTAATTTGAATAAGCGAGCGCATGACGAACTTGTTGATTCAAATTTTTAAAGTTATTTTTTATAATAAAATCAACCAACCTAGAAATATTTTTTGAGAACTACGTGACTTTGAGTTTCCTCATTGCACATGGGGGATACGTAGGAGCGGGGCTCCAATTCCGTCAAGCCAAAAATTAAATTTTCATTTTTATTTTTTGTAGTTTTTTACAAAAGGGGTAAAACAAATATTTTTGAAGATTATTCAGAGTTTGCATAATTAATTTAAGATCATGTCCTAGGGCCGGGTGTGTTAGAAAAGTCTTGTGGGATTAAGTTTCCACCCTTCCCTATGCATAACCGACTCCTGAATTCAATTTGGTTTTAAAGACTATTTTTCTTGGATTTTCCAATTTTTCCTAAAAAAAAATAAAATTGGTGGCGACTCCTAATTAAATGATTTTTTTTATTTAAGTTGCTATTTCACCGCGATTAATACGGCCGCGACAATTGTGCATTGTGATTTGAAGCCTAATAACATTCTCTTGGATGAAAATATGACTACAAAGGTTGGAGACTTTGAATTCGCTAGGTTACTGATTCAAAGTTCAACTAATTAAGCCTTCATTAGTTCCACTCATGTCATTAGGGGTCCAATTAGTTACATATATACCTTCAAGTTAGTAGCCTCACAACTTTATCTTAATTGAATAGTAGTAGTATACAACTTGTCAAGTTAAATCTCTCTTAAAGAATTTTTTAACTTGTTCAAATATAATTTCTTAATACAAATATCAATATGTTTCTTTATTCCTTCTTTACGAACTTTTTAATACACATTTTAAAATATGAAATAATTATTAGTGTTTAAATTAATAAGTTTGATTCTATTTCTAGAAATTTTTTCATTAATTTATTTTGTATTTTTTATTATGAAAAGCTAATTATTTAGTTAATTTTTGTATTAAAAAAATGGTCAACCCGATCACGAACCAAATCAATCCATAGATGTTCGGTTCGGTTTGGTTCGGATTTGGCTATCAAAAAATACGAAAACCGAACCAAACCAAACCAATTGATTTTGATTGGTTTGAATTTATTTTTCCTCAAAAACTAAACCAAACCACCTACTTACACCCCTACTTATGTTAAAGAATAAAAAATATAAATTATTATATAAAAAGTAAAAAATATTTTTAATCTTAAAATTTTAAAAATATTTAATACTTTTTTAAATAATTAATAATAAATAATAAATATTTTTTTAATCCTTAACCTATATTGATACACATTAACAATATATATATATATATATATATATATATATATATATATTTATTAAATTAGTATATGTCGAAGGAAGAAGTCATTCTAATGGTGATAGGTATCCGACGTTAGTTGGATCCCAAGTCGAATGTCCTAGATGTTGATATATTGTGAATATTCCATTTGCTTCTATCTTATTCTCTTATCCAGGAAATTTAGTCGCTTAAATAATATTTATACGATAAAAGCTCAATTTTACTCTTTAAAGTTTTTGTGAAATTTTAATTTAATTTATTTTTTTAAAAAAATTTTGTCCATAACATCTTTAAAAAGTTTTAATGTTGCCTTTATTATATACATTGTCTATTTTCTAAATAACAATAGTTAGACGTGACATCTACGTGTCTATTTTAATATCAAGTGGCCATTTAATACCTTGATTTAGATTTTATGTGACACTTGACGTGGATCCTATAAGGCACATGACACTTGACTAGATCTACACTTTTGTGAAACAAAAGGGGATGCAAATAGGATAAAATAAAAACTTTTAAAGTCAAATTAAAACTTTCATGAAATATGATGGACGTAAATTAATTTTAGCCTATTTAAAATTAGAAACATTAATCGTTTCTATGATGTCAGGGAGAAAAACTTGGTTGTCAATAGTGATGATTCTATTTGATGAGTGTAATATCCTCTTCAATATATTAGACTTATAAATAGTTATAGAAGTAGTTTAATATTTGCTTAATATATTTGTTTAATTTTGTGATAATCTGAGTTAGTTTAGGCACTTTGTTATAAGTTAAAAGGTAAAAAAATAGCTTAAAATAACCCAGATATTAGATTAAATGGCTTAACTAAAAGAAATAAATGTGGATAATTTATTTCTAAGCCACAAATTTATTTTCTGTGATGTGGTTAAAGTTTGAGAATAATCGGAGTCCGTTTGATATTTTTAGGCATACTGGTAGTATGTTTTAATACCTACAGATATGGAAAATTATGATACTAGTGAAATGATTTATTCAATGAATCTTAGAATTTATTTTAAGGTTAATAGAACTTGGAAAATTTGATTTAGCTGAATTTGAATGATTTTAGCAGATCAGAAAATATCAGTGTCATAATATTTGATCCTTAGCTAACCACGATTTCAGCCTTTTCTTGGCTATTAGTTTCTTATTTTCTCACTTTATTTCTTTCTCTTCACGGCTGGGAAACAGAGAAAACAGCAGCAAAAGAGAAAGGAGAGAAATAGGGAAAACAAGAGGAAGAAGAGGAGATCTAAGGGAAAAGGAAAACTTGAGAACTTGTGATCATTTATAGCAGCTTTGCTTCACAAGGTAGGGATTTTTGGACTTAAACTTCATCTTTTTGCTCATTTTCCATACTTAAGCTATTTGAAACATAATATGCCAAATTGAGTTCTTGAAGTGTTTTAAGTGTTTTTCTTGTTTAGATGAGTTTTAAATGGTATTTATGACTTGTTCATGCCAAGAGTTTGGATTAGAAACTGAAAATCCTCATTTTGGACCTAAAATGCTCTATTTGTTGATTTTAGGGGTTTGGATGAGTGATTTGTTGTTTTGATTCATTTTTAGTGAAATCAATTAGTATTTTATGTTTCTCTTATGTTTGTGAACTTATTTGGGACTCAAAATCACCAAGAAACGGATTTGAGGAGATAAAATTTCGTGTTTTGTACTAATGGAACAGTGCTTCACATTTGCAGAATTCTGCAGATTCTGTTCTGGGCGACGAACGCCTAGGCGCCCAGTAGGGAGCACCTGAGCGCCCTCAGCCCAAAAGATGGTTGTGTGCTGTTGGGCAATCAACGCTTAGACGCCTGTGTTAGAGTGCCTGAGCGCCCAACGTCTAGAGAGTCTTGCTTGATGCTATTGTTTGCGCGCCTGAGTGCTGAAGCAAAACAAAGAATGCAGTTTAGCCTATGTTGCTAATTTAATTCCCTACTTGTTGAAATCATTTGTGCAAGTCTTTTATGGTGTATTGAGACACTTTTTGAGATATTTCTTGAAGAGAATTATTAACTTGCATATATGAAAATTTGGAAAAAAATCTAATAGATTCAAGTGTGATGGAATGCCTAGGTTAGTGTTTAGAACTTTGTTCAACATGAGGTTGATTTTTAAGTCACTTGTGAGTGATTTTGGGATATTCTAAATACTGTTTAACTAGATTTATGGATTTAGCTACCTTTGTTGGATAAGTAAGGCTAAGATTCTTATATTCTAGTGTTTGATATGTGGCCCAGATATTTGGTTTTTCAAACTCGGTATTTGCTTGCTTTCCTATGTATTGTAACCTTAAATGGTGAGCACAACCATATGACCTGAGAATGAGGTGTTGGATCCGAATTCTTCTTGCGGGTTTGCTTGTATGGTCAGGGTTACCAGTGTATGGAGTTGGTATCGTTACTCATACTTTTGTGAGGGAAACTAGTCCACACATCACCAGGTAGTGTTAGGGCAGGATGTCTATCTTACTTAGTATATACAAGGAACGTGATTCTTGGGGGAAAATAAGTAAATAACTTATGTTTTCAACTTTAAAAACCTGCATTGGCATTGCACATCCATAATACGTAGACTTTGTTTAAGCATAATCATACTTCATAACATAAAGCATTGCATGGTTGACACTTGTATGGCCATTTGTCATGGTTTAATCGATTAATTGTTTGGTTGCTTATTCGATAATACCTTAGGATTGTATGGGCAATTCTTTGATATTATTGATTGTCGAATATTCTTTTTACATTGAATGTGTTTATGACTTCAGTTGATTTATTTGTTGTAAATGATTAACTGCTGTTATTGGTATGCTTATATTGAGAAATTTGTGATTTCTCACTCCTGTGTGTTACATGTAAATTCAGGTAAAACCCTAAAAATGATAAGGGCAAGGTGATAATCACATATTTGATAAATTGATAAACCCTCATTTTTAGTCATTTACACTCTCCATGTACTTAATTGATTGAGTTTGGTTATGTTTTGTAAGTTTGGACTCAAATTGGACTTAATTGATTTTTTCCTGCATGATTTATGTCTTATACTATTTCTGTATTTTAGTCATATCTTGAGTTCTAGATACCTAATAATTATGTATCTTACCTTGTAGGAAAGATAATAGAAGAACTCTACAACTTTCATGAAGAGTTTTAGGTCAAAGTCCGACATCTAGTGGAACTAATTGGGCATGGAAGTTAGAACACGGGTTTTGTGATTGGAACCTGAACAGTGTGCAGTAATAAGAGCATAACTCGGACTGTAAGAACTGAATTGGGCTAAAATTTTGGCATCTATAAGTTAAGACCTATATCTACAACTTTCATGAAGAACACAAGACCCAATTCGGATTGCTTAGAGGTCATATTGGGCTTGTAATTCAGAATAGAATAGCTATAGCTGAGCTTGAGCAGTGTACAATGATTGGACTATATATTAAGCTATAGGAATGTTTTTGGCTGAAACTAACGACATTTGAAAGCTAAAACAAAAACCTATAACTTTTATGAAGACCACTTGGTGATAAAATGATGAATGCAATAAGTTTAGCACTGAATGATTTCAGAGACAAAGAATCTCAATAATTTTTCACTCATCAAAAGTCATTTGACATTTTTCACTCATTTTCCACTCATCCACTCACTCATGAATCAGCCTCCTTATCATTTTGTATCCCTAATCCTCTATAAAAGGGAGCCTTGGCTGATCATTTAAGAATCTTGGTCTTAGAGATCAAGATTATGTTATTGTATTGTTTGTTTATCTTGTTGTAGTTTTCTTTTGTTCTAAATTGAAGTTATGTTCTTCTTCTTTTTCTTCTTCTTCTCTCTTCCTTTCTTCTTGTCTATGAGTAACTAATTTTCATTTTACTTAGGTGAAAAGATAAAGCTTTTGGTAATAAAATAAGGTTAGATTAATCTCTTTCTTGTACTTAAATGATATATTATCAAGTAGCTATTATATGTGTTATATTTTGTTTCCAATCAATTTAGAAACCTTCCTTGTAAAGTGGAGATCTTGATTTGTTGTAAATAAGATATTGACACAATGAATGCTTGAGCTTATTTATAAGTGATGGTGTTAATAGATGATTAAAGAAATCATAATATAATTATGTATATAATCTTAAATGAACTTTGAATGTTGTATTTTCTGATTGGAATCTCCATTATGTGTGAATTCTAATTAAGTTATAAAAAGAATTAATCTTGTCCTTATTTTACTTACTAAGAGTGAATCTCCTAACCTAAGTAAATCCTTTTTATTTGTGACCAAGTTTTATCACTTTTATTATTGTGATAAAATATTTACCTTACGTCAAAGAATTTTTCTTCATCAATTTCCTGTGGATCGACCTCAGACTCTTGAGAATTTATTACTTGAAACAACCTGCACTTGAGTTTGTAACTTTTAATTCACATCACAAGGCAAAGAAGAAGCAAAAGGCTTAGATTAGTATTCTGTTTTCTTTGAGAATCAGTTTATATATGTGTATATTTCTGGTTGTTTAGAAAAGTTTATGTGTATATATATATATATATATATATATATATATATATATATATATATATATATATATATTTGCATTACTATGAGTGACATGACTAATGCGACTTATTTTGGAACATTTCGTTTATTTTACGATAATTCGTATTAGGGTGTTACATTATGGTATTAGAGAAGTTCATCCTGTTGAGTCAAGATGTGGACTAATTATGCTTAGGCATGTTTAGGAGTTCTTTTTGTGTTGTGCATTTCTTTTATCTCTTGTGTGAGATGTTTGATTGATTGACTGCCTTGTTTTGACTGTTGTAGCTACTGTTGCACATTATATGATATTGAGATTAGCTACCTCAATATGTGATGTTCTGTGTTTATAGGAAATTATGGCAGCAAGAAAGCGAGGGCAACCCCGTGGAAGCAGTAACAGGAACTCAGGGAATGAAGGTACTGATGTGGCAGTCGCCATGATGGCAATGGCTAATGCCATGACCTAGTAAATAGAGCAGGCAGCTATAACTGCCAATGCAATGAGATAGCAGGCAGCAGTAACTACTAGAGTACTTGAGAGGTTGGGAACTCAGCAACCAGTACCACCTACACCTCCACCATACTACCAGGGGCAACTATACTAAGAGGCACCTGGAAGAAATCAGACCTTCTAGGACCTCTCAGAATTCAAGAAATCAAATTCGTCTTCCTTTAACGGAGAGTATGACCTGGTCAAAGCTTAGGGTTGGCTTAAGGAGATGGAGAAGATATTCACTATTATGGTTTGCTCAAATGAACAGAAGGTGCTTTTTGCTACTTATATGCTGGAATGTGAGGCAGAGGAGTGGTGGTTGGATACAAAGAGGGCTCTTGAGGCATCAAGAACTTATATGACGTGGGGGATCTTTAGAAGCTTATTCCTGAGAAAGTTTTTTCCACAGACTCTTTAGAATGCCAAAGAGATGGGATTTCTAAAGCTGGAACAGGGGGACATGTCTATTGGCCAGTATATGGTCAAATTCATTGAAATTTCTAAATTCTCTTCCTGTATTAGATTTAACTCTAATAAATCTTGGAAGTGTGTTAAATTTGAGGAAGGATTGAGAATAGACATTCAGAATGTTGTTCGGCAATTTGAAATTCAAGACTTTGAAACTCTGGTTAATAAGTGTCTAATAGTTGAGAAGCAATTTAAAAATCTTTCTTTGGAGCCTAAGTCATAGGATCTTTAGAAGAGCAAGAGAGGTGATGATAAGTTCAAGAAAGAGTCTTCTAAATCTAGCTTTACTCAGGACAAGGGTAAGCAAGTTCAGAAGGAGTTTTTGGGACCAAAGTGTTCTAAATGTAGGAGACGGCATGGAGACCGGCCTTGCCCGGTGTGCTTTGTGTGTGGACAAATTGGTTATTTTGTGAATAAGTGTCCAGCAAAGAAGGAAATTGCGCCTACTCAAAAACCACAAGCCAGAGGGAGAGTTTATACTCTAGGTGGTGAAGAGGTGACTTAGTCTTCCGACCTCATCGAAGGTAAATGCATTATTCACAATTGTCTTTTAACTGTGTTGTATGATTCGGGAGCATCCCACTCCTTTATTTCGAATGATTGTGTGAATGAGCTAGATTTACTTGTGTCTAAACTTCATATGACTTATCTGTATCTACACCTACTGGTAAGCCAGTTACGACATCTAGACTGTGTCTTGATTGTTATGTAAAGGTAGAATATAGGATTTTTAATGTAAACCTTATCTGTTTGCCTCTTGTAGATATTGATGTCATTCTTGGCATGGATTAGTTGTCCGTCAAGCATGTAGTTTTGAACTATTCAAAAAAATCCATGGTTTTCTTATCAGATATACCTACCAGAGTTGTTCTATCTAAGTTTGTATATCTCAATACAAATCGGGTTAATCTCTGTTTATAGGAGGGATCTCAAGGATATGTACTATTGTTTTCACTAGACACTGAGGTTGAACAAAGCCTATGTGAGATACTTGTGGTGAGTGAATATCCTGAAGTTTTTCCTAGTGACATAGTGGAGTTGTCACCGGAACGAGAAGTAGAGTTTTCTATGGACCTAGTGCCTGGGACGCGACCTATCTCTATAGCACCCTATCGTATGACGCCACTAGAGTTAGTAGAACTCAAAAGGCAAATTGAGGAATGTTGGATAAACAATTCATTAGGCCAAGTGTTTCTTCGTGGGGAACACCTGTGCTATTAGTGAAGAAAAAGGATGGTACCATGAGGCTCTATATGGATTACAGACAGCTGAACAAGGTGACAATTAAAAATAAGTATTCATTGCCTAGGATAGATGATCTAATGGATCAACTAAGAGGAGCTACGGTTTTCTCAAAGATTGATCTTAGGTCTGGTTATCATCAGATAAGGGTTAGGGAAGAGGATATCCCTAAGACAGCATTTAGAACTAGGTATGGGCATTATGAGTACCTCGTGATGTCCTTTGGGTTTGACAAATGCACCGACAGTGTTTATAGATTACATGAATCAGATTTTTAGACCCTACCTGGATCAGTTTGTTGTGGTATTTATCAATGATATTTTAATCTATTCTAAGATGATGGAAGAGAATGAACAACATTTAAGGATAATGTTGGATACTCTTAAAGAGAATAAGTTGTTTGCCAAGCTATCTAAGTGTGAGTTCTGGCTTTCATAAGTAAAGTTTTTGGGACATGTGATATCTTAGGGCGAGATTTCTGTGGACCCAAGTAAGGTTGATGTAGTGTTGCAGTGGGAGAGATCTACCACTGTGACCGAGATCGGAAGCTTCTTAGGCCTAGTAAGGTACTATAGAAGATTTATAAAGGGTTTTTCTTAGTTAGCACTACCATTAACTAGATTAACTAGGAAAGGTAGTTCTTTCGAATGGACTCAGGCTTGCGAGGATAGTTTCCAACAACTTACAGCAAGGTTGACTACTACACCGGTGTTGGTAATTCCAGATCCTTTGGAAAACTTTGAGGTGTTTTATGGGTTTGGGTTGTGTTTTGATGCAACATAGGAGAGTTATTGCCTATGCATCAAGGCAGTTGAGACCTCATGATAAGAACTACCCTACTCATGATCTGGAGTTAGCCGTAGTAGTTTTTGCCCTTAAGGTTTGGAGACATTACTTAGATGGAATTCAGTTTGAGGTGTTCAGTGATCATAAGAGTTTGAAATACTTATTTGATCAGAAGGAGCTGAACATGAGACAACATAGATGGATGGAGTTTTTGAAAGACTACGACTTTGAATTAAAGTACCATCCAGGTAAAGCCAATGTGGTGGCTGATGCACTGAGTAGGAAATCCCTACATGTGTCCCATATGAAGATCCAAGAGAGTGAACTTCTTAAGAGTTTTAGAGATATGAGTCTTTCAGTAGCTGTGTTACCACATAGTCTCAGTGTGAGTCGAGTGGACATAATGAGTAATTTTAGGACTCGGATCTTGGAAGCTCAGAAAGAAGATGAAACTCTTAGGGATGCAAGTGAGCAAATTTTTTTAGGTAATCCTAGTGAGTTTGATATGTTGGGTGAAGGGATGATCAAGTATAAAGGTAGACTTTGCATTCCTTATGAATCTGAAATCAAAGATAGGACCCTTGAAGAAGCTCACTGTAGCCAGTACACTATCCATCCCGGGGCCACTAAGATGTATCAAGACTTGAGGAAGTTGTTTTGGTGGTCTGGTATGAAGAGGGACATAGCCGAGTTTATATCTAGGTGTCTAACTTGCTAGAAAGTCAAGATAGAACACCAGAAACCCTCTTGACCTCTTCAATCTTTGGGAGTCCCTGAGTGGAAGTGGGATCGCATCATAATGGATTTTGTGATAGGTTTGCTTAGAACTCAGTTAAGATTCGATGCAATATAGGTTGTAGTGGATAGACTAACCAAGTCTGCCCATTTCATACCTATTAGAGCTAACTACTCCATGGATAAACTTACTCAGTTGTACCTTAAGGAGATAGTTAGGATGCATGGTGTACCTCTTAGTATAGTTTCTGATAGAGATCCTAGATTTACATCTAGATTGGGGAGCCTTGCAGAAAACTTTCAGAACCAAACTTAGTTTAAGTATAGTATACCATCCATAGACTGATAGTCAATCGAAAAAGACTATTCAAACCCTTAAGGATATGCTAAGAGTATGTGTGCTAGAGCAAAAAGGGAGTTGTGATAAGTTCTTACCCTTAGTGGAGTTTGCCTATAACAACAGTTTTCATACTACCATAGGTATGGCACCATATGAAGCACTTTATGGTAGAAAGTGTAGGTCACCTTTATGTTGGCATGAGGTTGGGGAGAAAACCATTCTAGGTCCTGAGTTGGTACAATAGACCACAAATCAAATCAAAATAAAATGATCCAGGATAGATTGGTTAGGGCTTAAAGTAGGCAGAATAGTTATGCTGATAAGAGGAGAATACCTCTAGAGTTCAATGAGGGAGATCATGTATTCTTGAGAGTCACTCCGACAACAGGGATTGGTAGAGCATTGAGAACACAGAAGTTGAATCCCCATTTCATTAGTCTCTACCAAATCCTAAAGAAAATTAGACTCGTAGCCTACCAAATTGCACTTCCACCCAGTTTGTCAAACATTCATAATGTATTCCATGTCTCACACCTTAAGAAGTATAATCTAGATCCTTCACATGTCATAAGAAATGAATCTGTGCAGTTAAGAGAGGATTTGTCTTATGTTATACGACCAATGAGGATCGTGGACAGGGGAGCCAAAGAGCTTAGGGGTAAGTGGATTCCTCTAGTGAAGGTTCTTTGGGATGTTGTTAGCTTCGAGGAGGTAACTTGGGAGTTGGAGTTTCACATGCAACAAGATTATCCGCAGTTATTTATATGAGGTAAGTAATTTTGGGGATAAAATTTTTTTAAAAAAAGGGAGAAATGTAACATCATCTTCAACATGTTAGACTTGTAAATAGTTACAGAGGTAGCTTAATACTTGCTTAACATGCCTGTTTAATTTTGTGACAGTTTGAGTTAGTTTAGGCACTTTGCTGCAAGTCAAAAGGTGAAAAGTAACTTAAAATGACCCAGATATTAGCTTAAATGGCTTAACTAATGGAAATAAATGTGGATAATTTATTTCGAAGTCAAAAATGTGTTTTCTGTGATGTGGCTAAAGTTTAAGAATAATCGGAGTCCGTTTGGTATTTTTAGGCATACTAATGGTGTGTTTTAATACCGGATTGACTAGTCACATATATGAAAAATTATGATATTGGTGAAATGACTTTTTCAATGAATCTTAGAATTTATTTTAAGGTTGTTGGAACTTGGAAAACTTAATTTAGCTAAATTTAAATATATTTAGCATATCAAGAAATATCAGTGTCATAATGTTTGATCCTTAGCTAACCACGATTTTAGCCTTTTCTTGGCTATTAGTTTCTTATTTTCCCACTTTATTTCTTTCTCTTCATGGCTAGGAAATAGAGAAAAGAGTAGCAAAAGAGAAATGAGAGAAAGAGGGAAAACAAGAGGAAGAAGAGGAAAGGAAGAAGAGGAGATCTAAGGGAAAAGGAAAACTTGAGGACTTGTGATCATCTATAGCAGCTTTGCTTCACAAGGTAGGGATATTTGGACTTAAACTTCATCTTTTTGTTCATTTCCATACTTAGGCTATTTGAAATCTAACATGCAAAATTGAGTTCTTGAAGTGTTTTAAGTGTTTTTCTTACTTGGATGAGTTTTAAATGGTATTTATGACTTGTTCATGCCAAGAGTTTGGATTAGAAACTGAAAATCCTCATTTTGGACCTAAAATGCTCTATTTGTTGATTTTAGGGGTTTGGATAAGTGATTTGTTATTTTGATCCATTTTTTGTGAAATCAATTGGTATTTTATGTTTCTCTTATGTTTGTGAACTTGTTTGGGCCTCAAAATCACAAAGAAACGGATTTGAGGAGATAAAATTTCATGTTTTGCACTAATGGAACAATGTTTCACATTAGTAGAATTCTACAGATTCTGTTCTGGGCGACAAGCGACCAGTAGGGAGCGCCTGAGCGCCCTCAGCCCAGAAGATGGTTGTGTGCTGCTGGACGATCAGTGCTTAGATGCCCGTGTTAGAAGGTCTGAGCACCCAACGTCTAGAGAGTCTTGCTTGATGTTGTTGTTTGCCTGCCTAAGCACCGGTTTGGAAGCACTTGAGCATTGAGGCAAAACAAAGAATGCAGTTTAGCCTGTGTTGCTAATTTAATTCCCTACTTGTTAGAATCATTTGTGCAAGTCTTTTAAGGTGTATTGAGACACTTTTTGAGATATTTTTTAAGAGAATTATCAACTTGCATATATGAAAATTTGGGGAAAATCTTAGACATTCAAGTGTGATGGAATGCCTAAGTTAGTGTTTAGAACTTTGTTCAACATGAGGTTGATTTCTAAGTCACTTGTGAGTGATTTTGGGATGTTCTAAATATTGTTCAACTGGATATATGGATTTAGCTACCTTTGTTGGATAAGTGAGGCTAATATTCTTATATTCTAGTGTTTGATATGTGGCTCGAATATTTGATTTTTCAAACTTGGTATTTGCTTGCTTTCGATGTATTGTAACCTTAAATGGTGAGTACAACCATATAACCTGAGAATGAGGTGTTGGATCCGAATTCTTCTTGCGGGTTTGCTTGTATGGTCAGGGTTACCGATGTATGGAGTTAGTGTCATTACTCATACTTTTGTGAGGAAAACTAGTTCACACATCAGCAGGTAATGTTAGGGCAGGATGCCTATCCTACTTAGTATATACAAGGAACGTGATTCATGGAGGAAAATAAGTAAATAACTTGTGTTTTTAACTTTAAAAACCTACATTGGCATTGCATATCCATAATACGTGAACTTTGTTTGAGCATAATCATACTTCATAACATAAAGCATTGCATGGTTGACACTTATATGAGCATTTGTCATGGCTTAATCGATTAATTGTTTGGTCGCTTATTCGATAATACCTTAAGATTGTGTGAGTGATTCTTTAACATTATTTATTATTGATTGTCGAATATTCTTTTTACATCGAATATGTTTATGAGTTCAGTTGATTTATTTGTTGTGAATGATTAACTGCTAGTATTGATATGTTTATATTGAGAAATTTGTGATTTCTCACCCCAGTGTATTCCATGCAAATCCAGGTAAAATCCTAAAAAGGATAAGGGCAAGGCAAAGAAGAAGCAAAAGGCTTAGATTAGTGTTTTGTTTTCTTTGAGAACCAATTTGTATATATGTATATTTCTGGTTGTTAAGAAAAGTTTATGTATATTTTTTTTTGCATTACTAGCAGTGACATGACTAATGCGACTTATTTTGAAACATTTCATTTATTTTACAATAATTCGTATTAGGGTGTTACAATGACTGTGGTGAGAGTGAAATTGTAAGGGTAGATGGTGTTGGTTTTGTTTGTGTTTTTGTTAGTTATAAGTTTTGACATTGGTTCAACTTGGATTTGTGAGAAAATTGAATTTGTCACCTCTTGCTATTTGAGTTTGGGTTAATTATAGTTTGTCATGCCATTAAAACCATCAAATTGCATGAAAAGTTTTAGACTAAAAAAAATTGGAATATATGGGACTAATCTCTACAACCATAAAATTGACTATTGTCATTTATGATTTTAAATTTGGCTAAAATCCTATTTATCTCCCTCATATTTCATGAAAAGTAGAAGTGGGAAGATTGTTATTATATTTTTATTATTATTAAAATTTGTTATTATATTTTAGACTTAAATAAAAATAATTTTTAATATATTTAAGACATTACAAACTTATTTATGCAAAATTTATAGATCGACAACTTTGATTAATAATTTTTTAATGTTATTAGTTATGACTAAAACACTTTACTTGTTTTAATCAAATTAAATAAAAGTTACTTTTTATTTTAATAATCATCGATACTATCAAAAGCAATAACTTGAAAGATATATAATGAAAAATATGCATTATATATTTATGTAAAAAGATCAAGTTAATTTATACAACTAAAATATGAAGGAAATATTTGGGTTAATTATCCCAAATATTTGTACAATAATTGCCTAATATTACTATATTAGTGAAGATTACAATTGAAAATTAAACTACAACACAAATGAAACAAATAAAAAATTACTTCATACAACAATGAATTAAAATTATCAAATCAGTAATTAAACTACACAGAAAATAAAACAAAAAAGGGATAATTACTCAGATGTTCTCACTTGAATCATCATCATCTTCTAAATTCTTACATCAAACCTTTTTTGGCGAAAATCAAAGAAGTTGAAGAGCAAGTGACTCTTCTCCTTTTGATTATTGTTATTGGTCTTTTTAGTGGGATTTTCCTATAGACTGTTGTCTTCAAAGGTTGAACCTTGTGCTTAATAAAGTAAAGTTGTACTTCATTTCAACTCCTCATTCGAAGTCCCATTGGTCGTACACACTATTTCTAATCTTTAATACTTTGCAAGGCGTTACCGAGTGCTCATAGATCTAATAATGGCTAGATTAAGTTGTGTGATTGATAGCAATTTTTTTTTTAATCTCTTATACTCTGCAGGGCTTCTCTGAGTGCTTATGGATTTAAACATGGTTATATCAAGTTATGTGAAAGACAAGATTTTGATTAGTAGATTAGCAATATATAGATGTGAAAGAAAAAATGATTGCTCTTTTATGTGGATCATTATTATCAATAGTTATTTTAGTCATTACATTTCGAGAAGTTATACAAATTAATGATAAAAGAAATAATTTATATTTTTAAATGAACCATCTTCTTTTGCTGAGATCAAATACATGAATATGAATGAAAGAAAGAATGTTTTACGAAAAACTTCTTTTTATTCTTATAGAAATTATTACAGGTCTCAATTTATTCAACAATTGGATCGTTGGAGTTATCGTATTATTGATGCACAATTTTTAGTTTCAAACAAGTCTACAAACTTAATGCGGGATTAATTGTTGCTTTGCGAACCCAAGTGCAGGTTGTCTCAAGTAATAAATTTCTCAGGAGTCCGAGGTCGATCCACATGGAATTGTTGAAAATTAATTAAGGTGAAGTAAATATTTTGTTACTATAGTAAAAATTATTTACTTGAATTAAAAGATCCACTCTTGGTAAATAAAGTAAAGGTAAAATTAATTTCTTTTATAACTCAATTAGAATCCTCGCAACATGGAGGTTCCAATCGAAAAATACAATATTAAAAGTCTATTTAAAATAATATAGGTAATTATATTATGTTTCCTAAAAATATTACCACCACTTATAAATGGGTTAAAGCATTCATTGTGCTAATATTTTGTCTACAACAAATCAAGAACTCCTCTTTACAAAGATGGTTTCTAAATTATAAGAAACAATTTATAATACGTATAATGGTTACTAGAAAATATAAATCATTTAAGTATAAGAGAAGAATAAATCTAACCTTACTTTATTACCAAGAGCTTCACCCTTTCACCCAAGTAAAATGAAACTTAGTTACTCATAGATAAGAAGAAAGAAAGAAAGAAGAAGAAGAAGAAGAACATGACTTTAATTTAGAACAAAGGAAAATTACTACAAGAAAACCTAGTAATAAAATGGTATCATTTTAGTAACTAACACCTAACACCCTCAATGATCTGCCAAAGCCTCCTTTTATAAAGGATTAGAGATACAAAATGACAAGGGGGCTGAGTCATTAGTGGGTGGATGAGTGAAAAATGTCAAATGACTTTTGGTGAGTGAAAAATTATGGAGATTCCTTGTCTCCGAAATCATGTAGCTCTGAAGTCATTGCATTCGTCATTTTTGAACCAAGTGGTCTTCATGAATGTTGTAGGCCTAGATCTTAGCTTTCAAATGGCTTTGTTTTGAGTCTAATATCATTTCTATAACTCCAGATACGCTCAAATTACTATACACTACCCAGGCCCAGTCACAGCTCCTCTGTTCTGACTTCCAAGCCCAATATCACCTTCAATGAGTCCGATTCTGGAAAAGTGTTCAACATGAAAGTTAAAGATATGGGTCTTAAATATCTATCATCCAAATTTCAGCCCATTTGACAACCTCTAGCCCAAAAACTGTGATAAACGGTACACATAGGTTAAGCTGTCAGGAAAAGCACTTTGGTTCTTGCTTCAACCTGAATTTGAGTTATCCACTCGTGTGATTTGGCCTTTTAGGTCTTCATGAAAGTTATAGAGCTCTCTCTTATCTTTAAAATGCCATCAGATTCACCTTATTTGACCACCTATATCCCAAGATATAGCCCAAATACAGAAGCAACGTAAGACATAAATTATGCTGAAAAATTCAATTAAGTCCAATTTGAGTCCAAACTTACAAAACATAATCAAAATCAATCAATTAAGTACATGGAGAGTGTAAATGACTAAAAATGAAAGCTTATTAATTTATCAAATATGTGATCATCAAATTCTCCTATACTTAGTTTTTTGCACTCTTGGACAAAACATAAGACCAAAACTAAAAACAAAACGAAACAGACTCAAAAGCTAAACACTCTAAAAGACTCAATTTCTAATAATATTTAAAAATGAAGAGCAATCAATCATTCAAGTAATCAAAACATTCTTGAGGTAACATATCTTCACTTCTCAAATCAACAAGTAAGAATATTTCAATTGAAAAGTATGAGTCAAGAATAATAGATTTTCACAAGATTCACTCCCAATCCCTCAAGTGTTTAAAAGGTAAGTATTTCACTCAATTTAACCCATGAAAATTGTACTACCATAAGCTTGCTTATCTTCTACTTCTCCACTACTCAGAACACATGCACACACAAATCATGAGGACTTTATTCAAGGTTGTAATGGGGTCAAGGTAAAGGAGGAGGTAATATGGATATGACAAGTTAAATATCAGAGAATAAAAGAGCATGAGAGCTAAGTTCAATTAACAAGCATGAAAGTTTATCCCAACTCCACCTAATACAAATTCCTTTTACATATTCTTTTCCTTTCCTTTATTACCTTGTTGACCCTCTTCTCTTTACATTTTTTTTGATTGATTTTTTTTTATTTTTGATTTTTTTTTTACAAAAAGAACATCATATATACATTTTTTTTAACCATTCTGCACACACACTCTCACACTTGTTCAAGAACTCATCAAATGACAAAACTAATGTTCTCTTATTCCCTAAGGTCAAGTAAGAACATGGTTTTTCATTTAAGGCACATAATGAGTTTGAAATAAAGAATAGTCAAATAAGCTCAAAGGGGTTAAGCAATGGGAAATAGGTCATTTCTAATGCTTTATGTTGGAGAATCGAGAATTTCCAAGAAGTCATAAGAGTGCTTGATATCATATTGAGACAACATCTTTGCTAAACAAGGCTGGCTATTTGATTAAAGTAGCTATTTCAAGAAAAATGCCTCAATCATATTTATGTATGCATATGAAAATATAGTTTCAAAAAGAATCAAAGCAAGTTCTAGAGTAACAATTCCATGAGTGAAATTCACACAATAAAGAAAAGAATGGTACAAATGTTCAATCCATTCATTAATAGGCTCAAAATCTCACAAGGCATAATTCTATCATTCTCAGTCCACCAATTCAACATCCATAACCAAGCATGTGAATTTTAAGAAAGAAGACAATTTACTCAATCATGCAAATTTCCCTGAATTTGAATTGCTACTTCCACATAAACTAGTTACTATCCAAATTACTCTTTACTTTGCCACCAATTTTTGATGCGTCTCAAGAGTAAATAATGTACTCTTTACTCTGCCATCCCTAATTACTTTTGTTATTAATAAATTGATGACAAACACAACAAACATATTAATAGACACACTCTTATTTTTTTTTTAGTTTTTTTAATATAAACACAATAAACATATTAACAAACATACTTTCTTTTTTTTTTGGGTTTTTTTTTACAACCATCCTTCCCCCAACCAGATCACAACATTGTCCTCAATGTCAAAACATAGATAGGTAAATGATAGAATATATTATTACTGTTCTTTGCAATTCGAAAAGAAAAACCTCACACAAATTTAAACGAAACAAAGTATGATAAATAAAACTAAAGCTTGTAATTATTTAAATAGTTGGAGTGTCTTGGCTGGCTTTCTTTTTATTTTGCTTCCCTCACCACTTCCTTCATTGCTTCCTTCGGACCAATCTATCTGAGCTGTTACTGGATCATGTTCATAAACAAAAGCTTCTAATTTATCAATCAACTCATCAACAGTGGAAGCAGAGATAAGGAGTCGTCTTGCAGAAGGTGTGACAAATTTCTGTTCCACAGCATGGTCAACAAAAGATAACAAATTATCAAAGAAATTATTAACATTCAACAAACCTATGGGTTTATGGTGGATGTTCAATTGGGCCCAAGAGACAATTTGAAAAATTTCTTCCAAAGTACCAAAACTACCAGGTAAGGCAATGAATGCATCAGAGTTTTCAAGCATTGCCTTCATTCGTCCATGCATAGATGATACTTGAATTTCCAGTCCAATTGTATTTCCAACGATGTTCCTTTGAGTTAAAGGTTCAGGAATGACACCTAAAACTTGACCACCTCTTATAAATGTAGAAAGTGATACAGCCCCCATTAACCCAAGGCAACCTCCCCCATATACTACACGAATATTCCTCGCAGCAAGTGTTCTACCAACAGTGCTTGTTGCATTTACAAACTCTAAATTCTTCCCATAACTTGTCCCACAAAATACACAGATACTGACAAATCTACGAACAGAAGAAGAAGCTCCCTTCATTTCTACACTCACACTCTCTTTGAATGATTATGAGTTGCAGGAAAGTGAAGAAAATGGAGTGTTTAAATAGGGAAGAGAATAGAAAAAGTAATAATAGCTCCTATACAGGTAGGTTGACTGGTGTCAGAAAAGTTTGAAATTTTAAAAATAATAATAATAATAATTTTTTTTGTTTTTTGTTTATTTGTTTTTTGTTTTTACTTCAAGAAAACCATCAGGGTAAAGAAGTCTAGAAACCCCCGAAGGATCCCATCCAAAGGATCGTCTGTCCAAAACCAAAATTCAACAAAATCATACAAAGATAAAATAATAATAACAAATGATTACATACCTTTATGTACAGGTTTCATGGCAGATCTTTATACGCGTCATGAGTGCAGTAATACCAAGACGGCTCAGCCAATCTAGGCATTCTTCTCCCTCCCGCTTGTGGGATATTTTGGATTGAGCTACGACGCCACTAATTAAAGTGCGTAAAATATGACATACTACCACCAACGACCACGGCCGGTGAGAGGTCATTTGAAGAGCCCATGGCATTAAATCACGAATCCACTCGGAGGCATTGTCACGCGAGAATGCAAACACGGGACGCTTCTTTACGTCCATCGCAAAGCGAGCCTTTGGTTAAAACACAGGAATGCTTGCGCGGCTCTACTGAGCATGGTACACGAACCTTATTTACAGACTGGCATACGAAGGTCCACCCGAGTCAATGACGGGTCTGCCACTCTCACCTGGGGGCTCCTAATCTAATTAAAGACCAAGTACAACCGAAGTTTCACCCTTTTTTTTTTATTTTATTTTATTTATTTCATTTTTTTCATTTTTTTCATTTTTTTTATTTTTTAAGATATAAAAGATAATATATACATGTTGTTGTGATTGTGGCTCACATCTTCCTTTGGTTTCATGTCTAGAAACTGCTTAAATGCCTTCTATGAGTCAAGGATAAGCTTCCCATCCAATTTTCTTATAAATTGGCAAACAGGGTCTTTTTGAGTCAGATTCCCAAGACTATAACGCTCTTACTCGTCTCTGAAGAGATTCCACAAACTAAGAAGTTCACGCTACACAATTCCATAAGAATGCGTCTCAAGAGTCAATAAGATATTATCTAATGACTCCTTACTCAGTCCATTCTTGATGAAGAATATTTTATCTTCTCTGTTTACGGAAACCATCCCCAAAGAGCGACATCGTGTGTTGCAATTCCATCGTGCACACTTGTAACAAACTTTCATTCTTTTTGCTCTTCTCCTTTTTAAAAATGAACTTTTACCAAGACCAGGCATGTATGGGATAAATGAATCTGAAGATTCACCAGCTAAACGAACCTTTGCTTCGATTATCCAGCGTATATCTTCTGGGATGCCTTTATACATTAACAATCTCAGTCTTTCACACCTAGCTTCATAGACTTTTGTTAGAGCATTTAGAGGGAGAGAAAGAAAATATTTTCTTAAATTTGAGAGAATGACATCCATTTTAAAAGGAAAAGAAATCATTTATTATGCGAAACTGAAAAATAAACCGACTTGAGAGTCACGGAGTACCGTTATCCGCCATTTAATCGGGAACACAAAGAACTGAAAAAAGAAAGAAACAATATTAAAATAAATTCTACTCATAACAAGGATTAGAAAGAGAAATGGATTCTACCTCAACAACTTGATGTTCCAGAAATGGTTTGAGTCTTTGTCCATTGACCTTAAATACAATACCATTCCTAGGATTCTCAATGTCTATGGCCCCATAAGAATACACATGTTTGACAATATAAGGACCAATCCACCTAGATCTCAATTTTCCAGGGAATAGGTGAAGACAAAAATTATAAAGCAGAACTTTTTGACCAATTTCAAAAGTTTTTCTCAAAATTGATTTGTCATGAAAAGCTTTTGTTCTAGTTTTATAAATCTTTGAGTTTTCATGTGCATCATTTCTTAATTCCTCAAGTTCATTCAATTGTAATTTGCGTAACTTGGAAGCATCATCAAGACTTAAGTTGAAAGCTTTAATGGCCCAAAATGCTTTATGCTCCAATTCTACAGGCAAATGACAAGGTTTTTCATAAACTAATCGATAGGGAGACATGCCCAAAGATGTTTTAAAAGTAGTACGGTAAGCCCAAAGTGCATCGTTTAGTCTTAAAGACCAATCTTTACGATTTGGGTTAATCATTTTTTCCAAAATTTGTTTAATCTCCCTATTTGCTAATTCAATTTGTCCACTTGTCTGAGGATGATAAGGGGTTGCAATTTTGTAGGTAATGCAATATTTCTTCATTAAGGATTCAAATGGTTTATTGCAAAAATGTGTTCTCCCATCACTGATGATAGCTCGAGGAATTCCAAATCGACTCAAAACATTTTCTTTTAAAAATTTTAGAACAGTTTTATGATCATTGTGCCGACATGGAATCGCCTCAATCCATTTTGAGACATAATCAACTGCAACCAAAATGTACACAAATCCAAAAGATGATGAAAATGAACCCATGAAATCAATTTTCCAACAATCAAAAATTTTAATGACAAGGATAGGGTTCAAAGGCATCATATTTCTTTTAGAAATGGACCCTAATTTTTGATAACTTTTATAACTTTTGCAAAAAGTATAACTGTCCTTGAATAAAGTGCACCAATAAAATTCACACTGCAAGATTTTCGCAGACGTTTTCTTTGAAGAAAAATGACCTCCACATGCATCTGAATGATAAAATTTGATGACACTACTTACCTCATTGTCGGGTATACATCTCCGAAAGATTTGATCAGGACTATATTTGAACAAATATGGGTCATCCCAAAAGAAATTTTTCACCTCAATCAAAAACTTTTTTCTGTCTTAGTGTGTCCACTGAGGCAGCATCTTACCTGTTATAAGAAAATTGACAATGTTAGCAAACCAAGACATGAAATTAACAGAAAATAAAAATTCATCGGGAAAAGAATCATTGATAGGTGTGCTATCAAAAGATGAGCCTATTGTCAGCCTTGACAAATGATCTGCAACAACATTTTCAGCTCCTTTCTTGTCCTTTAATTTGATGTTGAATTCTTGAAGCAACAAGATCCATCGTATCAACCTAGGTTTAGCATCCTGTTTAGACATTAAATATCTAACAGCAGCATGATCAGTGAAAACAACAGTGGAAGAACCAATTAAATAAGCTCGAAATTTGTCCAATGCAAAAATTACAGCAAGTAGTTCTTTTTCAGTAGTGGTGTAATTCATTTGTGCACTATTCAAAGTTTGACTTGCGTAATAAATTACATGAGGCTTACCTTCCTTTCTTTGGCCTAAAACAGCACCAACAGCAAAATCACTAGCATCACACATCAACTCAAAAGGTAAAGACCAGTCAGGAGATTGCATGATAGGAGCAGAAGTCAAAAGACCGATTAATTTTTCAAAAGATTTTTGACAATCTTGAGTCCAATCAAATGGTGTATCTTTTGTTAGAAGATTACATAAAGGTCTAGATATGACACTAAAGTCCTTTACAAATCTTCTGTAAAGTCCTGCATGTCCTAAAAAAGAACGAACTTCTCTGACTGTTTTTGGGAAAGGCAAATGAGCAATTAATTCAACTTTAGCCTTATCAACTTCAATTCCTTTAGAAGATATCACATGACCTAACACTATTCCTGAGGTAACCATGTAATGACATTTTTCCCAATTTAACACAAATACTTTTTCTTCGCATCTTTTAAGAACTTTTTCCAAATTATCAAGACAGTTTTCAAAAGAATTTCCAAAAACTGTCAGATCATCCATGAAAACCTCTAAATAATGCTCAATCATGTCACTGAAAATACTTAGCATGCATATTTGAAAAGTTACCGGAGCATTACAAAGACCAAAAGACATTCTTCTATATGCAAAAGTGCCAAAGGGACAAGTAAAAGTGGTCTTTTCTTGATCCTCCAATGCAATTGGTATTTGATTATATCCTGAATAACCATCAAGAAAATAATAGTAGGGATGTCCTGCTACTCTTTCCAGAATCTGATCAAGAAATAGCAATGGAAAATGGTCTTTCCTAGTGGCTGCATTCAATTTTCTGAAATCAATACATATACGCCAACTAGATGAGACTCGGGTACGTATTAATTCTCCTTTTTCATTTTCAACCACTGTTATTCCAGATTTCTTAGGCACAACTTGTGTAGGGCTTACCCACTGGCTATCAGAGATAGGATAGATAATTCCAACATCAAGTAATTTAAGAATTTTAGCTCTAACTACCTCTTTCATGTGTGGATTTAATCTTCTTTGAGGTTGTTGAGATGTTTTAGCATTATCCTCTAAATGTATTCTATGTGTACAGATTAATGGATTAATGTCTTTTATATCCTTTAATGTCCATCCAGTTGCACTTTTATGCCTTTTAAGTACTTCTATCAACTTACCTTCTTGTTCTTTGGTCAGGGATGAGGAAATTACCACTGGATAGCTTTGTTCTTCTCCCAAAAATGTGTACTTCAACCCATCAGGTAATGGCTTTAGTTCCAGTGTGGGTACTTCTTCATGGGTATCATCGTTCATGGATTTTAGCTCTTCGAATCTTGGCTTCCTTCTTTTGTATTCCATTTCCTGTGTACAGTCAAGCAAAGAGCATATTTCAGAAACAACATCATCTAATTGTGTAGCTGAATCAAATGAATTAATTAAACAGATTTCTAATGGGTCAGAAGAACTCCTGATTTGAAGATGATCATCTATAATGGCCTCAATCCCTTCAATCTCTTCCTTTTCATCATAAACTTCATGTGATTGTTTGCACATGTTGAAAACATTAAGCTCCAGTGTCATATTTCCAAAAGTTAGCTTCACCACTTCATTTCTGCAATTTATCAAAGCATTAGATGTTGCAAAAAATGGGCGACCCAAAATAACAGGAACTGACTTAGAACTATTAACCATAGGTTCAGTTTTCAAGACAATAAAATCCACAGGATATATGAATTTATCAACTTGTACCAACACATCTTCTACTATTCCTTTTGGAATTTTAATTGATCTATCGCCAAGTAGAAGAGTTACGTGAAGTTGGTTTTAACTCACCAAGGTTGAGTTCGATAAACTGAATATGGAAGCAAATTAACACTAGCACCAAGATCAAGTAAAGCTCGTTCAATTTTATGTTCACCAATAATGCATGAAACTGTAGGACAACCAGGGTCTTTATATTTCAACTCATTATTGTTTTGAATAATGGAACTTACCTGTTCAGTAAAAAATGCATTTTTTTTCACATTATGTTTCCTTTTAACAGTGCACAAGTCTTTCAAAAATTTGGCATAACAAGGAATCTGCTTGATAGCATCTAACAGTGGAATATTGACCTTCACTTGTTTAAAGATTTCAAAAATGTCACTGTTATGATTCATTTTACTTGAATTGTTTAATGCTTGAGGAAATGGGGGTGAAGACAAGGGTTTGATCTCCTTTTGGCTAGGTGGCTTATCAACTCCTTCCTCGTCTTTGGGAATTGACTCATCATCTTTCTCAAAAAGTTCAGGAATTTGTTTTTCAATAACCTTTCCACTCCTAAGAGTTATCACTGAATTAACTTGATCTATTTTTTGACTTTCTGATCTATCCTCATTTAGGCTAAATTGACCCTTGGGATTTGGTTGAGGTTGAGAGGGAAACTTTCCTTTCTCATGAATGGCAAGTGCAGAAGAAAGTTTAGCAAGAGTGTCTTTTATGTTAATCATGGCTTGAGTGTTTTGGTTATTGATGGCCTCTTGTTTTTCCATGAATGCATGCAATGTTCTTTCAAGGTTTTTCCTATATGGTGGGACATAGAGTGCATATCCTTGAGGATTTTGAGAATCTTGCTGTGCCTGAGGAGGTGGTGGTTGCATGAATTATGGCTAGTTGTTGGTCCTCCAATTGAAGTTCGGGTGATTTCTCCATCCCGGATTGTATGTATCTGAAAAAGAAGAAGTGAATGGCTTTTTAAAATTGTTCATTACATTTACTTGCTCATGCACAGCTTCTTTAAAAACAGGAAGTTTTGGACATTCATTTGTTGAGTGTCCCAATTCATCACAAATGCCACAAATTTCTTTATTTTGCACAGATTTGATTTCTTTTACTTTCCCTGATTCCATAGCTTCAATCTTTCTAGCCAAACTAGCAAACCTTGCATTTAGATCTTCTTCTTGACTAAGATGATATTTCCCTTTACTAGCATTTGCAAGGTTAAATCTAATTGAATTTTCAGAAAGATTAGTACCATGCCAAGATTGAGAATTTTCAGCTAAATGGTCTAAATAGTCTAAAGCTTCTTTAGGTTCTTTATCAAGAAATTCACCATTGCACATTGTTTTCACAAATTATTTGGTTTTGGGTGTTAACCCTTCATAAAAGAAGCTTATAGTGCGCCATTTTTCAAAACCATGATGTGGGCAAGAATTCAACAAATCTTTAAAACGTTCCCAACTTTGAAAATATGCTTCATTTGAATTTTGGGAAAAAATTTGGATTTGTCTTTTCAAAGCATTGATTTTATATGTTGAAAAAAATTTCTTCAAAAACTCACCTTGCATTTCTTGCCATGTGCCAATTGATCTTGGTTTCAAAGTGTTAAGCCAAGTTTTTACTTTATCTTTCAAAGAAAAAGGAAACAATTTAAGCTTAACAACCTTTTCAGTGCAAGTTTGATCATGAAAAGAAGTACATACTTCCTCAAATTCTTTTAAATGTAAATATGGACTTTCAGATTCTAAACCATGAAAATTAGGAAGTAAAGAAATCATACCTGGATTGAATCTAAAATTATTGGCATTGAGTGGAAAGATAAAACATGATGGACTAGAATTTCGAGATGGTTGCAAATACTCATGCATGGTTCACAACGGTTGATTTTCATGTTCATCATGCACACTTTCGTTTTCAGCCATTGTGCTTAATGTGTGTGATTATGATTCAAATAAATCAATATGTAAAGTACCTGGATTAACTTTAACCAAACGACCAGAATTTAAATCACGATACTAATTAAGCATAAACAAGTAACTTACAGTAAAAAAAATAAAATGTACAAGCTAGCAGTATAAATTGTCCATTAAATATTAACAAAGGTGTAGTATAAATCAACCACCAAATATATATTAACACTTAGTAAATAAATATTAACAAATGTATGGTATAAACCAACTACCAAATAAGTTAATAAGCATAAAAATTAAAAAGTTAGTATACTGAGATAAATTAAAATGTTAGAAGCAAAAAAAGTAAAAAGTTAGATAGTGATAAAGTAAAAAGTTAGATAGTTAGTAAGTTAGTAAGCAAAAAAAATGATGAGAATATAAATAACAAAAAATAAAAAAAAATGACAGAAAATAAATACAGAAAATAAGTACAAAAAAAATAAAAGGGAGAGTTACCCCACTAAGTTAAAATATACAAGAAAATAAAATGGAGAATTACCTCCAACTGCATACAGAAATTAAAATGCAGAAAATAAAGTGCAGAAAGTAAATTTAAAATATGAAAACTGGAGAATCGGCAAGCCGATTTTTTGCTCCAGCGAGAGAGGAGAGAAGAAGAAAGATTATTTCATTAATGATTAAATATTATAGAGAAATTAGGGAGAGTTTCCCCCACAAGTTAGTATGCACAGAAATTAAAAAGGGAGAGGTTCCCCCACTAGTTAGTATGTTAGTATATATACAAAATTTTTACACCAGAAATTTAGTCTTCAAATCAAGTCCCCGGCAACGGCGCCAAAAACTTGATGCACAATTTTTAGTTTCAAACAAGTCTACAAACTTGATGCGGGATTAATTGTTGCTTTGCGAACCCAAGTGCAGGTTGTCTCAAGTAATAAATTTCTCGGGAGTCCGAGGTCGATCCACAGGGAATTATTGAAGATTAATTAAGGTGAAGTAAATATTTTGTTACTATAGTAAAAATTATTTACTTGGGTCAAAAGATCCACTCTTGGTAAATAAAGTAAATGTAAGATTAATTTCTTTTATAACTCAATTAGAATCATCGCAACATGGAGGTTCCAATCGAAAAATACAACATTAAAAGTCCATTTAAAATAATATACGTAATTATATTATGTTTTCTAAAAATATTACGACCACTTATAAATGGGTTAAAGTATTCATTGTGCTAATATTTTGTCTACAACAAATCAAGAACTCCTCTTTACAAAAATGGTTTCTAAATTATAAGAAACAAATTATAATACATATAATGGTTACTAGAAAATATAAATCATTTAAGCACAAGAGAAGAATAAATCTAACATTACTTTATTACCAAGAGCTTCACCCTTTCACTCAAGTAAAATGAAACTTAGTTACTCATAGATAAGAAGAAAGAAAGAGAGAAGAAGAAGAAGAAGAACATGACTTTAATTTAGAACAAATGAAAATTACTATAAGAAAACCTAGTAACAAAATGGCATCATTTTGGTAACCAACACCTAACACCCTCAATGATCTGCCAAAGCCTCCTTTTATAGAGGATTAGAGATACAAAATGACAAGGGGGCTGAGTCATTAGTGGGTGGATGAGTGGAAAATGAGTGGAAAATGCCAAATGACTTTTGGTGAGTGGAAAATTATGGAGATTCCTTGTCTCCGAAATCATGCAGCTCTGAAGTCATTGCATTCGTCATTTTTGAACCAAGTGGTCTTCATGAAAGTTGTAGGCCTGGATCTTAGCTTTCAAATGGCTTTGGTTTGAGTCCAATATCATTTCTATAACTCCAGATACGTTCAAATTACTGCACACTGCCCAGGCCCAGTCACAGCTCCTCTGTTCTGACTTCCAAGCCTAATATCACCTTCAAGGAGTCCGATTATGGAAAAGTGTTCAACATGAAAGTTATAGATATGGGTCTTAACTATTTAGCATCCAAATTTCAACCCATTTGATAACCTCTAGCCCAAAAAATGTGATGAACAGTACACATAGGTTAAGCTGTCAGGAAAAGCACTCTGGTTCTTGCTTTAACCCCAATTTGAGTTATCTACTCGTGTGATTGGGCCTTTGAGGTCTTCATGAAAGTTATAGAGCTCTCTCTTATCTTTAAAATGCCATCAGATTCACCTCATTTGACCACCTACATCCCAAGATATAACCCAAATATAAAAGCAACGTAAGACATAAATTATGCTAAAAAATTCAATTAAGTCCAATTTGAGTCCAAACTTACAAAACATAATCAAAATCAATCAATTAAGTACATGGAGAGTGTAAATGACTAAAAATGAAGGCTTATTAATGTATCAAATATGTGATCATCAATTATTAGTCTAGGTTTTATCTTTTTAACGATAGGTATTCTTTTAAGAGCAAATGAAAATTACCAATTGAAGTAAATAAAATCTAAAATTAATATAAAAAAGTAATTTGAAATTGAATATGAAATTAATTACAGATTTTCATTGATGTACTAATGAACCAAAATAGGAAAGGAATTTCAATTTTTATTGAAAAAATTTCATTCCTAATCGAATATTACATAATATGCCACATGATAGTTATTGGAGTGACACATGTCATGATTTGAAGACATATACATTCTCTTTATATATTACTAGTATTTTAGCCCGTGCGTTGCATGGGTTATTGTTAAACTAAAATTAACATTGAGTAAGTTATATTTAATGTTATTAATTTTAGTTGTGATTTTTAATTATATTTTAATTTCGTAATAGAATATAAGTTTAAAATTTGAAGGAAATCAAGTATAAATATGATATTGTTAAACAGATATGAAGTCCAGGTTTATGTTTCGTAATAACTATTGTTTAAAAAAATATGGCATTGTATGCCAATCTCCTCACATCTGTATATGGAGATAGTAAAAGCAGGTACAAAGTGGAGTATCAAAATTCTCAAAACAATCAACTCTTGAAACTAATCTACGTTCATGCTGAAAGGGAAAATTGATGTTATAATTGTATTCGACAAGATAATTACCATGTATATGATGTAGAAAAACTTACCTTGAAGATATCTTTGATATTGATTTCTCTTGTGTAGGTAGAGAAGATTAACTCATCTAAGAATGACAATATAATGAATTAAAATTAGTGGTATATAATTTTTCTATGTAACATATGTAGTTAAATCAATTGTTGAAAGTAAATGTAATAGTTATACTTACCAATCATATTCTATGAAAAACTTCTTTATAAACAACATTAGTCGTAATACTTGATACTTCATCTTCATCTGATTTGATCTATATCTTTATACCACTTCTACTTCTGACTCTTGACAGTGCCACATACATTTGACCATGACTGAAAACTACCTTCAGCAGGTATAGTCCAACATATGACAGCATTTGACCTTGACTTTTGTTGATTGTCATGGCAAAAGAAATGACCAAAGGAAATTGCCTTCTTTGAAATTTGATAAGTAAATTTGTATTGGATGGAACCAATGTCATTCGAGGTATAAAAACTATGTCCCCAACATGTTTACCAGAAATTTTTTTGCAGTACAACACATGACTGTCAAATCTTGTAATCTGCAGTCGTGTACCATTGTGAAGTCCTATTGATTGGTCAATATTCTTGATTAGCATCACAGGAGCACCAATCTTCAATTTTAAGCTATGATTTGGAAGGCCAGAGCAAGATATGTTATTCAAAAAGTTTGAAAAAATAGATCTCTGCATTCAATTCAGAATCAGAGTCTTCTTTGCACATGTTGTCTGAGCTTAAATATACCTTCTTTTCTCCAAGAATCAATGACAATAAATAATCATTTAGAAATCCAACACTCTCATTGGTTGTGGCAAAAATTGCCCTCTCTTGGAAGTAATCTGCACTTGCCATATGATTTACTAGATCATGATACACAAAGTCATAATGTTTAATACTATTAAACACTTTTCTCTATCTTGACATTTTTCAACTTCGTAGTAGTTGATGCATTGACATGTGTTGCATAGTCATCCATCACTATTTCTCCTTTACTTTCCCTCTTTGCAGATGTCACATAATTCAATGTAGAAATAATTCTCCACGTCATAATACTTACTTTATAATAATCCTAACTAATAGTTTATCTAACTTCATACCTTGTCAAGGCTAGTTGCTCGTCTTTGAAGAAGATGGCGTAGAGCTGGAAAAGCACGTTATTTTTTTTTTTGGATTAATACACTATTTTGATTCTGATGTTTGGATTTGACAAATTTTAATCTACTTTATTCCTATAATTAATATTATTTTCTTTTGCCACATTATATATAATGATGAGTATATCAAAAGATATATATATAATTATGAGGAATTTTTTTTAAATTGTGGCAAAAAGTGTGGATCAATTTGATACATGAAAATCCCATTCTCGGATTTTTTTTTTTAGAAATTTAATGGACAAAATATTTGAGTAAATGATATAAAAGATTTTAGGATCTTTTATATTTAACCTAATAATTTGAATTTAGAATCTTAAACCCATTAATATAATGCGAAAGAGGTGAACATCAAAATGTCTTAAATAAATCTTTAAATAAATAATTATAAGTAAGTCTGTCATTCAAATATATTAAAACAAATTGTTTAAAAAAATTCAAATTAGCAATTTTTTCAATAAATATACAATGAAGGAATAGTTAGGAGAACATGATTTACAAATTCTGATTTTAAAATATTATAATTCTTAGGTAAATCTTTTTCTTTTTCTTGAATATTAATTTTAATGTTTAAATGCTAATTATTTTAATAATGATATTTTTATAATACTAATTTTAGATATATATATATATATATATATATATATATATATATATATATATATATGTATATATATATTCATAATGTAATAAAAGATGATATATCTTATATAAATATAAGATGTGAAATATCAAGAGCTTTGAAATAAGACAGATAATGAGAAAATTTAAGAAGATAAATTATAGTTTTTTGTATGTTATGATTCTTATTAAAAAAAATTGAAACTAATATTTAATGTTAACCACAATATATATTAGAAAATTGGCTAAATTGATTCGTTGGCAAAAAATTAGAAAGAAGCATAAATTAGTCTTCTACAATAATAGGAAGGAATTGGAAATTATAATTGGAAATAATTATACAATAAATTTTAAAATTTACCAACTATAGAGATTGACAATTGATGAACTTTAACAAAAACAAGAAAGCTAGATCTAACCTCTTTAATGTATAATTTGAATATGATTTATTAATGCAATCGATGAAGTGATATCAAAATAAATAAATACTAATGAATGAGTTGAGAATAAGGATGATTAATATATAATAATGGAAGATTTTCAAAAATTCAGATACAATTGAATAATACTAATGTGAACAATTGAGTAATAATACTGATACATTCCTAATTATATTCCAAATTTCATCGGAACAAAATTGATTGATTTGTTTCTATATATTTTCTTCTTATTTGTGTAGCCATTAATTACTTGCCTGCATTTATAATTATTTAAGTAAATTTATAGGTAATTTTCCCAATATAAGAGGGAATTAAATAAAAAAAAAGAATCCTGATTTATTTAGTTTGCAATATAGTCAACTTTTTTTAATAATTTAATTATTTTTGTAAATCAATTATTAGGAATTGTCCAACGTACATTTGCGATTTGTATTATTGCTACATTGCACTTGAACCCTTTGATGTCCCTTATTCTTTATTAATTCCTCCAAGGCTTTTTATTATGAATTGACAAGTATACACTTACAATCATATCATATACAATAAGAAAGATAATGAGAAAATTTAAGAAGATAAATTATATTCTTTTATATATTATAATTCTCATTAAAAATAAATCAAAATTAATATTTAATGTTGACCACAATATATATTAGGAAATTAGTTAAATTGATTCGTTGGCAAAAAATTAGAAAGAAGTATAAATTAGTTTTCTACAATAATAGTAAGGAATTGGAAATAATTATACAATAAATTTTAAAATTTATCAATTATAAAAATTGACAATTGATGGTTTTTGACAAAAATAACAAAGTTACTTTAAAGAATGTTTTAACATTTTTATTGTGTAATTTGAATCTGATTTATTAATGCAATAAATGAAGTAATATAGGAATAAATAAATACTAATGAATGAGTTGAGAATTAAGCATTCAATATGGAAAGAATGATTAATATATAGTAATGGAAGATTCTAAAAAGTTTAGATACAATTGAATAATATTAATGTGAACAATTGAATAATAATACTGATACATTCCTAATTATATTCCATATTCCATCAAAACAAAACCGATTGATTTGTTTCTATATTTTTTCTTCTTATTTGTGTAGTCATTAATTATTTGACTACATTTATAATTATTTAAGTAAATTTATAGGTAATTTTCTCAATATAAGAGAGAATTAAATAAAAAAAAATCTTGATTTATTTAGTTTGCAATAGACTCAACTTTTTTTAATAATTTAATTATTTTTGTCAATCAATTATTAGGAATTGTCCAACGTACATTTGAGATTTGTATTATTGCCTGTTGTACTTGAATTCCCTTAGATGTCACTTATTCTTTATTAATTCCTCCAAAGTTTTTTATTATGAATTGATAGACATACACTTACAATCATATCATATACAATAAGAAAGATAATAAGCAATTTTAAGAAGATAAATTATATTCTTTTGTATGTTATGATTCTTATTAAAAATAAATCGAAACTAATATTTAATGTTGACCACAATATATATTAGGAAATTAGCTAAATTAATTTGTTAGTAAAAAATTAGAAAAAAGTATAAATTAGTCTTCTACAATAATAAGAAGGAATTGGAAATAATAATTAGAAATAATTATGCAACAAATTTTAAAATTTACTAATTATAGATATTGACAATTAGTGGTCTTTGACAAAAATAATAAAACTACTTTGAAGAATGTTCTAACCTCTCAACTACTCCCACTCCCAACCTAAAGGTTGTCGGAGGTCCTCCGCCACCAATCACCACTCGTCCGCTTTAGCAGTTGCTATTCTCAGGTACAATCTCTCTTATGTTCTTATTCTTCTCTCTCAACTCCCCTCTCTTTCTCTATTTTTACACAACTTTGATTTGTTCATAAGGTCATGAGTCTCTTACATAGCTCACTGGTGTGATTCGTAAGACTCATAATATTGTACCTATGAAAGGAAGATCAAACAACCACGACAAAGAAGAAGATATATATTTTGGGATTTCAACATAATCTTCTATTTTGTTAGAAATTCTGGATTTCAAAATGTTTTTCTATTTCATCCAAAGAATGAATCTTTCTAGGTTTCATCATACTTTTGTATTTCATTCAAAAAAATAAAATTTCTTTCTCTATTAGGAGAAAACTAAGAAAGATGAAACCAGAAAGCTGAAATGTGATTTTAATTTAGAGTTATTTGATTTTTTATTAATTAATTAATTATTAATTTTTTCGTAAATGTGGCATTAGCCACATCACTTTTCACGTGAAAAAAGATCACATCATATGCACACATGTCAAAAATGTTGTTTTGTTATTTGCCACATGTCATCAAATTAAACCTATACTATTAAACCTATACTTATCGACAAGGAAGACACATGACAACTTTTCAAGTCATGTACCTTCTTTTTATATATTATATGATTATTATATTATATTATATTATATGATTATATTACTATTATTAGTTTAACTTTTTTATTTTTCAAATTAGTGCAAGATCAATAATTAAGAAAAAACAATGTCGATAATGCAATTAAAATGAACATGCCAATAAATGAAATAATCATAATTAAGCAAGAAAAATTACACAGGTCAAATGAGTAGCAAAGAAATGAAGTAGTCTTCAACTAACATAGAGAACACATTGTTATTTTTGTTATCTTATTATTATTATTTTTATTTTGTAGTTCTACTATGCCAAACAAAATATTATAAGAAAAATCTAACCAACTAAACAGTGTGAAAAACTAATGTGTATTGGTCCAAATAAAAGAAACTTAAATATTTTAAACATATAGTTATGAGTTCAATTTCACGATTTATGTATATAAAAATAACATCGTTGAAAATAGTTTCTATTTAGGTATCTAACTATACTCTGAAAGTTTAATTTCTTATTTATTAGGTAGGAGATATTATAGGAAACTAAAAAAAATGAAGGAAAAAAATGCCTTAGCTTATTAATAAATAAAAAACCTCGTCTTACCCCATTATCTTTATTATATTTTTTATAAAAAGAAACACTCACAAACCTTTTTCTTTTAAAAAAAACCCAAAAGGAAAACTTGCCAACCCAAATATACAAGACGACGTACATAAAAACTATACCCAAAACCCACGTTCAAAAACCAACCGAAAGTGTTTCTTAAAAACAACTTCAACTCAAGCCAAAAAGCAAGAGAAATCAATCTTAAAAAAGAATGTGGGTTAAAATTCTTTTTCAGACCTTAACATAAACAAACCCTACTCTAACCTCTATTACCAAAACAAAACAAAAACCCATCTTTAAAACTTAAGAAAACGACGCTCATAAGAAATGTTGTTAAGGTTTTGGTGTTTTCTGCTGGTGGAGACTTCGAGTAATGGTGGCAGAGGTGTTGGTGGCTTGGTCGTGAGGTGGTGGTTTTTGTAGAAATGTTGGAGGTGCTGTTTGATGTGGTACTGTTGTTCTTTGTTGGTTCTGCTTGAGGGTGTTGGTTGCTCTGTGGAGAAGAGGTTTAGTTGATGGGTAGAGTTTGCTGTTGGTTGTCTCATGGTAGTTCTCGGTTTGGGTTCTGTTTGGAAGCTTGGTTGTTTGTGTGTAAAGAATGGGATGAGAAAGATGTGAATGGTGTAAGTGAGTATTGTGAGGAGGGTGTTGTGTTAGTGTGGACTATGCAGGTGAGTGAACCATAAAAGATATGAGCGAATGAGTGAGAAAATGTGAGGGTGTGTGCTCTTTGATGAGTGCGGAGTGTGCATAAGGTGCTGTGTGCAGCATTTCATGTAAGAATATCATAATATCAGTGCGAAAAGGAGTATGTGGTTAGCTGTACATGATAAATAAAAGATTAGAACGACACACAACAATAAGATATTCATTCAAAATTGCATAACCATATTAACAAGAGCAAAGAAATTTCTTAGAGCTATTGCAACTGTTGAATCCAGTGACTTGCAAAGAATTGAAACAGTAAAACATTGAAGCTTGAGGCATGCAAAACATTATTCTCAAGGATTATTTTGGTATAATAAAAAATCCTCCAAGTTATAGCAGACTCTTTATGACAATGTCAAGGTTTCAAGAACTGCAAGAGAGTTATTATTCTGTAACCCAGCAGAGAGAATAGAGAAGAGCAGAGGAGAAGATGAAGAAGAAGAACGTGATTAAAACTGAAATAGTGGATAGTTTTATAAAAAACAGAAGGGAAAACTATTAGCAAAATTTGCACATTAGGTTCTGCATGTTGGAAGACCAAATCAAAACATTTTTTGTATGTTAGATTCTGCACATTGGAAGACCAAATCAAAATGTTTTTGCACGTTAGAGGAAGAGCAGACCAAGTCAAAAACGAGGATAAGACCAAATTCAGGTAAGCTCAAAAATAATAATTAAGTCTTTTACAAAAAAATTTAGGCCTCATGTTATCAAGCGCAGGGGGGACAAATTGAGGATTTGCACTAGCCACGAGCCTTCGGCCCATTTTTGTGCACGCGAGCCCATCACTTAATTCGTTTCTTACCAAACCCAAGTCACAAGTTGATATATAAACTCTTCTAAACTCTTACTTCCAACTAATGTGAAACTTTATTCTTTTAAAATATTATTCTTTTCACAACGATCCCCACATATTTCAAAAGAATATGAAATAAAAATAAAAAAACCAAAAATAAAAATACAGATTCTGGGTTACATCATGAATGCAAATGTTTCGAATCCGATGTCTTATGGACTATGAATCAAACCTAGATAAATAGGACTTTAACTTACAATGTAATTAGTGAAGTTTAAACTTCTATGAACCAAAACATCTTCCATGTAAATTAGAATCTCACTTGATCACATTTACACCCTCACTTATCTCTTGTTGTTATTGTTGTTTTGCGTTTTTCGACCATGCGCGTTCCTAGTTGTTCACGAGTGCTCTATAGACTATGCCATCATCTCATAGGAGCGGTCTCACTCCATATTCATATAGGTGATTTCATAAGTGTATACTGAACTTTATACACCACCCGTAAGGAATATGAAATTCATTAAAAACATTTAGCTTATCCTCACATTAAATGCAATCTAGCATTTCTCATGCTTCTCACACCATAGGAAGGGACAAACAAAGTACTAGTAAAACTAACAAGTGACTTATTAGTACTCATATGAACTTTTTTATAGGATCTCTACTCATAAAAGTTAGGTTACCATCACTGTTAATTTCAAATTGGCTTAAGTCTCATCCTCCTCGATGTGGTATTTATTAAGTTCCTTTCCAAAGGCTTAGTCCGAGGATCTGCCAAGTTCACTTCTGAATTCATGTAATCAATGGATATAACCTCATCTTTCAGTAGCTGCTTTATCACTTTATGTCTCAACCTAATGTGTCTGTTCTTACTATTAAAAGTTTTATTATTTGCAATAGATATTGCCGCCTTGTTGTCATAATGCACAGACATAGAAGGGGCTGGTTTTATTCCCAATGGAATATTTTCTAAAAAATTTCTCAACCACTTGGCCTCATTACTGGCCTTCTCCAGAGCAATAAACTCTGACTCCATGGTAGATTTTGCAATTATTGTTTGTTTAGCTGATCTCCAAGTCACTGCACCACCACTAAAGGTGAACACATAACCACTAGTGGATTTAATCTCATCAGAATCTGAAATCCAGTTAGCATCATTGTATCCTTCTAATACAGCGAGAAATCCACTATAAGCAATACCATAATTCATGGTACCTCTTAGATATTTCATTAATCTAGCCAAAGCGGCCAATGATTATTATTGGAATTATGTGTATATCTACTCAATCTGCATACAACATATGCTATGTCAGATTGAGTGAAATTCATCAAATGCAATAGACTCCTAATGATTTGTGCATACTGAGACTGGCAATAGGATCACCTCTGTTTTTCTTTAACTAAGTGTTAGCATCATAAGGGATACTTACGGGTTTGATATCAAAATGTCCAAACTTCTTTAGAAGTTTCTCAACATAATGTTCTTGTGACAGTATTATATTATTACACTTCCTTATGACTTTAACACCCAGAATTACACTAGCTTCACTCATGTCTTTTATGTCAAATTTAGATGCAAGAAAACATTTTGTTTGATGCACTATGTCATGGCAAGTACCAAAAATGAGCATGTCATGCACATATAGACAAATAATCATATATTCACTATTTACTAATTTTGTATACACACATTTATCAACTTCAACAGAAGAAAAATCATCACTAATTAAAATTTGATCAAATTTTTCATGCCACTGTTTAAGTGCTTGTTTTAGATCATATAAAGATTTGAGAAGTTTACATACTTTATTTTCTTATCCAAGAACTACACACCCCTCAAATTATACCATATAAATTTTTTCTTCTAAATCACCATTTAAAAAAATTGTTTTAACATCAATTTGGTGAATAACCAATTTATATGCAGAGGCTAAAATAAGCAAAACTCGAATAGAAGAAATTCTAGTTACAAGAGCAAAGGTATCAAAAAAGTCAATATTTTCTTTTTGAGTAAAACGTTTTGCTACTAATCTAGCCTTATATTTTTCAATTGACTAGTTAGAGTTATATTTCCTTTTAAAAAATCATTTGCAACCAATTAGTTTTGCTCCAAGAGGTAAATATACTAAAACCCAAGTATTGCATTTTGTAATTGAATCAATTTCATATTTAATGATTTCTTTCCAAAAAGGTGCATCAGGTGAGGAAAAGGCTTCAGAAACAGTTAAAGTGTCATCATCAAGAAGATATGTGTAAAAATCATTTCCAAAAGAATTTTCCTTTCTTTGTCTTTTACTTCTTCTCAAATCCTCATGTAAATTATCAGATAAAATTTGTGCTGGAATTTCAGAAATATTTTCTAATTTTAAGGGAAAAACATGTTCAAAAAATTCAGCATTTTTTTCTCAATTATAGACTTGCAATCAAACACATCACTTTTTAAAATTAAAAATCTATATGCAGCACTATGATCAGCATACCCAATAAACGTATAATCTGAAGTCTTAGAGCCTATTTTCCTTTTCTTAGGTTCAAGTAGCATTACTTTAACTAAATACTCCTATACTTTTAAATATTTTAAGTTAGGCTTATAACCCTTCCATAACTTATATGGTGTTTTACCTGTTTTCTTATAGGGAATCCTATTTTGTAAATGACATGCAGTTAATAAGGCTTCGCTCCAAAAGTTATCAGATGCATTAGAACTAATTAATAGGGCATTCATCATTTCTTTTAATCCTATTTTTCCTTTCATCGATCTACTCCATTAAATTGAGGTGAGTAAGGGGGTGTAATTTCATGAATTATTTCTTCTTTTTCACAAAAGTCATTAAATAAAGTATATTCACCACCTCTATCTAATCTAACTCTTTTAATTCTTTTATTTAGTTGATTTTCTACTTCTACTTTATATAAAAGAAACATGTCAAACGCCTCATCTTTATTTATAAGTAAATATACCTTGGTGTACTTAGAAAAATCATCAATAAAAGTCACATAATATTTTTTATCACCTCTAGTCATAGTTTGTTTTAAATTTCCTAAATCAGAATGAATTAAATCACGTAGTTCAATATTTTTTTATACGGATAAACAAGATTTTTTAGTTATTTTTTATTCTGCACATATTTCACATTTATTTAAGCACGTATCACTAAAACTAGAAATTAATCCAAGATATTGCATTTCCTTAATATAAGAAGCACTAACATGTCCTAATCTAGCATGCCACATATCCATAGAGTCAATCAAATATGTAGAAGAAGATGCATTTTCATTAATTATTTGAGCAACATTGAGTACAAACAGTCATTGATTACAATAACCTTTTTCCCATAAGGACATTATTTTTTGTCATCACAATTTTATCAGACTCAAAAGACACATTAACCCCAACCTTTCCTAGCAAGGCCACATAAATTAGATTTGCCCATATGTTAGGTACATGAAGCACTTCGTTGCGAGCTAAGGTCTTGCCAGATGTGAGCTTGAGAAGAACTTTTCCTTTTTCAAGAACTTTAGCACTTCAAGAATCACCAAGATACACACGTTATTCTCTATCCCCCACAGAATTGTAGGAGGTAAACATATTTATATTTGCACAAATATGTCTGTTTGCACAAATATATCTGTTAGCCCTAGAGTTTACCACCCAATCATTCACATTGGCCATCAACAACGCTTAAGAAATGACTGCAGCAATCATATCATCTCCTTCGACCAAGTTTGCCTTTGGCTTAGGAGGATTGTCATTTCTCTTCCTATGTCTGCATTGAACCGCTCGATGACCTGACTTACCACAAACATAACAATTTCCTCCACTATTTTTGAAAGTGAGATTATTCACTTTGGCACATAGTAAGGTTATTGTAATCAAATTTTTTGTTGGGTTTATTGTCGTACCTTTTCTTATTGGTCTGTACCATGTTTGTCCTTGAAGCCAATGTTTTTGCTCTTGCAGCTTTGATTTCCTTCTTGTTAGTGTCCTTAATGATGATGTGGGTGATCAGATCGGCAAGAGACAACTGTTTGTTCTTGTGTTTAAGTTGTTGCTTGTAGTCCTTCCAAGATTCTGGTAATTTCTCAATGAGTAATCATGCAACAAACTCACTCGGTTATGTGATCTTCTCGACTTTCAACTCTTTCAACAACTTGTGGTATTCGTTGATCTGAGTCTTGATGTCGTGTTCATCAGTCATCTCCCACTTGTAGTAGTTTCCAATGATGGACTTCTGCCTCCTAACATCCTCGGCAGTGTATTTGAGAAGCATAGACTCCCAGATCTTATTGGTTTCCTTGTATGAACAATAGACATCAAACAATTCGTTACATAATGTGCTAAGAATTGTATGTCAACAAATCTTGTTGGCATAAGTCTAGTCGTCCAATTTTTTTGGGCCAGTAGATGAGTCTAGTTTTGGATCTGTGAGAGCATCAGCGATGTCGTGCATGTCAAGAACAGAGTAGACACAGTCCTACCACCGTTTGAAGTTTTGGCCTCCGAACATCTCCATTTTAGAGACATCAGGGAAGGGCTTGGCATAGGTGACTGCGGCAACAACCGGAGGGGGGGTTTGCGTGTTAGGGTTGTCAGATCCGTTGTTAGGGGCATGTTCTGGTTCGGCCGTAATCCTTGAGATTGTTGAATCCTGTGACTTGCAAAGAATTGAAACAGTAAAACACTAAAGCCTAAGGCATGCAAAACACTACCCTCAATGATTATTTCGGTATAATCGAAAATTCTCCAAGGTACAACAGGCTCTTCCTGATAATGTCAAGGTTTAAAGAATTGCAAGAGAGTTATTATTCTGTAACCCTACAGAAAGAAGAGAGAAGAGCATATGAGAATATGAAGAAGAAGAACGTGATTAAAACTGAAATAGTGGACGATTTTATAAAAAATAGAAAGGAAAGCTGTTAGCAGAATTTGTACGTTAGGTTCTGCATGTTGGAAGGCCAAATCAAAACAGTTTTTGCATGTTAGATTCTGTACATTAGAAGACCAAATCAAAACAATTTTTGCACGCTAGAGAAAGAGTAGACCGAGTCAGAAACGAGGACAAGGCCAAGTCATTTTAAACCACTTCAAAATACTCATTTTTAGGTAAACTCAAAAATAATAATTAAATTTTTGACAAAAGGATTTGACCCCCATGTTATCACATGCACGAGGACAAATCAAGGATTTACACTAGTCACGAGCCTTCGGCTTATTTTTGTACGCACAAGCCCACCACCCAATTCATTTTTTGCTAAGTCCAAGTCATAAATTGATATATAAACTCTTCCAAAATTTTATTTCCAATCAATATGAAATTTTATTCTTTTGAAATATTACTCTTTTTACAACAGCAACAAGGGAGCAAAATGGGATTACCTCTATGTAACACTCCAACAAAAACCAAAAGAAACGAAAGCTCTCTCTTCCTCAATTTTCCTCTCAATTCTCAACCAAAAAAGACCAATCCAGCCCCTCCCACTCCCACTGTGTTGTTCGTGGGTATTTATTGGCAAACAAGGATCAACTTAATTCAACATGCTAATGCAAATAATGATTACTTGGGTCTATAGCTAATGTCAATTTCTAGTTACAAACTTTCTTTGCTTCCATTTTGTCTGTAACCATTTTTCTCTTTGTCCTTGCTTTTTCCCAGCCTTTGATTCCTAGAGGCATGAAGCTGCCCCTGCAACTTCATTTTTGTAGGCCCCTAATAGCTTGCTTTTATTAATGGTTTTAGTCTTGCACTTATTCCTTTAAGTTTGCTACCCTCCCCTTTTAACAGATGCTTTTCTTCCTTTTTTTATTGCTTTTGTCTTATGCTTTCCAAACATCCACCTTTTTTTTTGTTTTTCTATTTTTTATTTCAAAATGGATAGTGGTGGTTTAAAGAGTTTGGACCATATAAATTTTGGATCAATTTTATATAATTGGGTAAGATGACTTGGGTTTGGACCTAAAGGGTGATGAACTTCATATTTTTAATTTTGTATTTCAATCAAATTTTTTATTATTCACTATTTGGATCTTATTTTGTTCTGGATAAAATTAGGTACTTATATAAGGTGAAAAGGCCAATTAATTCAGTATAGATGCAGAAATTTCTGAAGTTACATATTGTTGAGGTAAATAAAATTGCCAGAGATACATTAGAATTTAAGAAATTCTGGGACTTGGATTTCAAGCTTTCTCTAAATGAAAACATTTAGACTTAGCAAGGATGTGAGCAGCAACAATACCAACGTAAAAAAATGTTTATAAGCTTCTTTTTTCTTAGATGTAGGGTGTTCTTCCACGAATTCTTCAATCTAAATGTGTTAAACTTAATGCAAAGTTGTTTTCAATGTTTTGTCTTTCATATAAATTTTCTTCCTCTATAAAGTTAGAAAATTATGTATATAAATATGATATGATTTGTACTTCTCTCTAAATTATTTAAATTGCTCTTGTGGGTATATTCAACTGATATTGGTAACCTTGCTCTGATATTGTCCAAATCACAATAAAGATTAGAATAACAAGAACCAAGAAAGCACCTAGCTAGGTTGACCAAAGCTTCACTTTAGTTATAGAAAGCCCTTGTGCATTTATTGTTACAACACTTATATTATTATATCAAATAGTGTATATATTTTTTTATATTTTATTTAATATCATTCATTATACATATTTTTTTATCACTTTTTCTCATTTAATTATATCTTTTAAAAATAATATTAACAATATATATACCCCTTTTAAAAAGTATATGATAAATATTTTCTTTATTGTTATATAAAAGTTTCTTCCCAGCATACTTTACCATTCCAAACTGTGAACCAACATATCTCAGATATTTCTAGAGTTAGTTTATACTCGATGATAAAGCCTAACATGGAATGAGACAAGGCAATCACTTCTATAGATATTTTTAAACATGTAATTATTATTTAATTTTTAGTCAATTAAATTGTATTAAATGTTACAATTAGCTAATAAAAATATGTTAAGTGTCATTTAAGATGTTTCTTATTGCTCTTTGAATATTTTATTAATTTATCTTAATTATCTAATTAAAGTAACTAAATAAGAATAATATTTAGTTAAATCATTTAGTAATGATTTTTAAACTTTTTAAAACATAAATGTCTTTAGTAATACTCTTAGGGCTCGTTTTTGGTGGTCAAGATAGGATAAGAACGGATAGGATAAGAGAAGCGAAGATAGTAGAAGTAAGATATAAAGCGGGATAAATCTGTTATCCTATCGATGTTTAATGTTTGAGATAATCAACAGGATAGTATTATATTATCTTGCCTTGTGTTGATATAAATCGATATTATCGAGGATATTATATAAATTATATACAAATGACAAATTTACCTTTATATCAGAATTACATATTTTTTTAAATTTTTTTTTTTGCATTTTGTACATTTAAATTATAAAAAATTATATAAAAAAATTACATAAAATAGATAGAATAAAAATGAAAGCAAGAAACAGAGAGGCAAAGGAGATAGAGCTATCTGTGTGTGACTAAAGACTTGGAGGGGGGCATGGTGCTTGGGTTGCTACGACTGCTGCGTGAAGAGGTGGCTGATTCGCGTTGAAGGAGTGGTCTCAGGTAGCACGAATGGTGCATGGATAACGATGGTGGCCTCGGATCTGCGATGTGGAGGTGCGACGCGGCAGAGGCACGACTCTACGGCGACTCACGGTTTTGGTGCGCAATATGGATGGATCTGCGACAGCGGAAACAGCAGTGGCGGTCGGTGATTCTGGACTTGGTGGCTGAGATGTAGAGGTTTGTTTGGGTAGAGGTTGAACGTTGGTTATTAGGGATGGCAATGGGGCGGGGCGGGGACGGGTAGTAGCCCCCATTTCTCCGCCCCGCGAATAATATCCGCCCCCCGCCCCAATGCTCCATACTATGTAACCTCTGATTTATCTTTTTTTCGCGGGTAAACGGGTATCACGGATATTCGCAGTACTCCAATAAATTATAAAAAAAAATTCAAAAAAATCAAAAAAATAAAATAAAAAAATGAAAAATAAAAAAAGTATAATACTATAATTTTTTAAAATTTGTCTAACACAACTTAATTTAAAAATAATGTCAAACACCTAAAATACTTTTAATTTATATAACTTTACAATATTTTAATTTATATAATTAAATTTTTTAATAATTTTATATAAAATATTTATATAAAATTTTTTGCAGATGCGAGTGGATGCAATGAGAACCACCATACACTCGCTTATTAAACGGGGATAATATTAAACGAGTATTTATATCCGCAGGGGAAATTTGACGGGTATTACCCTCCTCCATCACAGGTATTACTCACGAGTACCTGCGGGGGCGGGTAAAATTACCATCCCTATTAGTTATGGAGGTGAGAGGTTGGACCGTGGTGGTCTCGGTTGGGACGGTGGATGGGTGGTGTTTGTGATGGAGGGCTGGAGTGGAAAAGAAAAATAATATCTTATCATACTTGCTTCTAACCCAGCCTCACCCCTAGGATAAAATTTTAACTAGTGAGTAGGATAGGATAAGCTGATAGGATAACAATATCCTATCCTATTAGTTCACCAAATTATAGATTAAAGTAGGATATGATAGCTTATCCTATCCTACCTCTCCTATTCTGACCACCAAACGGGCCCTTAATATTACAATTTTTTCACTGATAAATTTAGATACTTTTATTGGATATTTTGACATCTTCTCTTATCAATTAAAAGTAGTTTTCTATATCATTTTTAATCTAAATATCTAAGAATAAACTTTAGTATATAAAATAGCAAAAATAATTTAGTATATTTCAACTTTTAAATACCCTAAAGGAAGATGCTAATGTTTCTACACTCACCTATAGTCAGATCTGACATATGATGATGTATAGGAAGTGTTAAAAAAACATTTTCAAACATTTTATGATAAAAAATAAAAAATATGAAAACATTTTAATAAGAATTTGCTGACGACTGCGCTTTAATAAAAACTGCACTATTTCTAACCCAAAAAGAAGAAAAACTGCACTATTTTGGGTCCATGTACAGGTTGTGTATTCGGCGCTGCAAGCCAGCTTCAGTCGTCACTACAGTTCATTCTCTGTATCCACTGCCAATCGAGCAAACCATCATACCACATTCTCATTCCAATATCGTTATCCAACAATCTTGGAATCATTGGCTTCACTCTCACCCGTCTCAACTAACATTTCAGAGTGCCAGACCCCTCCATTACAGGTGAAAGAGTCTACAATCGAGTCAACTGGGAGAAATGCCTGAGCTTATGGTTCCTATAATTTAGTTGTAATATGACTGGGTTTCTCTTCCACGCGTGATTGCGTGAATTGTGACATTGTGTCATGAATTGTTTCCTACATTTTATTTCATTTTATTATAGAATCCCATTTGGTTAAATGAAAGGCTTGATGGAAAAGTCAAGGGGCTTTTATTTTTGCTAGTCCTAATGGCTCCCTCCTAAGGTTCCATCAAGTTGCTTTATGGTCCTTACACACATTTCTTGACTTGTTGGGTTCATGGTTGTTGCTTTGTTTTGTCCTTAGTATGGGAGAGGTGTCTTAGTAATGTTGGCTATGCACTTTCACATCACATGGGCCTCACTAAGGGGCTAGATCTGCTACATTAGCATAATTAAGTCTCAGGCCTTACAGGGATTAGCATCCTCATATACTGCTACATTAGCATAATCAAGTAAGCTGACAGTTTGTCTCTTCGCCATGTCCTGCATTGTGTTATTGATTCTGCCTTCATAGACCCCAGACTAGTAATAGGTATTTTTTCCACATTTTAGCCATCATCTAGTTTGTGTCCTATTACTTTAGCTGCCGGATCTACTTGTCCATTTGTTATTAGGAACAGTGTTGCTTATCTAACCGCTTCCTTTTATCTCTTGTTTAAGGCCTTCCAAAAATTTCCTTTTGATATGTTCTCTATGAGCAAGATTTCCTATTCTCTTAAATTGTAGTATTCCCTTCTTTCCAAAATATTGCATGTTTTTGGATCTTGGGACAAAGAAGATCATTGGCAGGGGTTGTGGTCTATATATGCTTGATCGTTTATCTTAGTTGGTTGCCTGCACTGGTTCCTTGTCTGCTCACCGGTTTCTTTCTCATTTGGGCTGGTGTTATGTTTGGGTTTTGAGTTCAGTTTCTTACATGGATCGTGAGTCATGTCAATTTGTTAAACAACATTGTTCTCTTTTTGTCTACAGTCAATAAAAGGGATGTTTCCATATTTGAGTTAATCCAATCAGATGTTTGGGGACCATCTTCCATCTTGTCTATGATTGGCATTCGTTATTTTGTCATTTTGGTATTTAATGAAAAATCGTTTTGAGCTGTTGTCTGTTTTCTTATCTTTTTGTGTTGAAATAAACAGTTGATATAATAATTATGTGTGTCTTACGAAATGGCAATGTAAAAGAATACCTTTCTCACTCATTTTCTTCCTTGTTCACATAAAATGACCTTTTCCACCAATCCTTGTGGATTTTGGCCTCCAAGCAAAATGGAGTAGTTGGAAGAAAAAAATTTATACATTATGACCTTCCTTGTCCATTCTCTTAATGCTTATGATCATTAGTCACTTGAACAACTTGATGTCAAGAATAAGGTTTATATGGAGCAACCATTGGGGATTTTTGCTCAGGAGGAGTGTGGGAAGTTATGCAGATTTTTAAAGAGGCTTAAAGACTGGATGGGAAGCTAAACTATCTCACTGTAACCAGTCTTGATATTGTGTTTTCAGTCTTTTTTTTTCTAGCCTTGCTAGGGAAACTACAATGGGATAGGGTAGTGCACATTGTGCAAAAAATAGAGAGAATTATGCGGGATTTCCTCTAGTCAGGGGTGGATCATTCTAGTAGAGATCATCTAATTAGTTGGGAGGTTCATTGTAGAACAAAAAAGGACGGGGGTTGGGTCTTGGTAATTTGGTGTCCAAGAATATTGCTTTGGCAGCTAAGTAGATTTGGCGTTTTCCCCTTCAGACTTCTTCTTTATGGCATCAAGTGATTCGTAGTAAGTATGGTTTGCATCTGAATGGGTGGGACGCCAATTCTGCAAGTAGAGCTACTCATGCTAGTCCTTGGAAATTTATTTCTTAGGGAGTGCCTTCTTTTTCTTCTCTTTTGACCTTGCATCTGGATGATGGCTCTCGTATTAAATTTTGGGAAGATATTTGGGTTGGTAGTGTTCCACTTTTTGAAGCTTTTCCTCGGCTGTTTCACCTTACTTCTTTACACAATGCCCCTGTTTGTTAGTTTTATTCTCAATATAAACTCTCTAGGAATTTTCATTTTTGCAAAAACTTGCTTGATAGAGAGGTTAGTGAGCTACAGGCTCTTTTGATTCTACTTGAATCTGTCCATTTTTCTTCTTATCCTGATACAAGAACTTGGACTCTTGGATCTTCAGGATCTTTCTCTTGTAAATCCTATTTTTAGTTTTTAACTCATTCTCCTAATAGATAAAGACTTCTTTTGGAAAAGCCATTTGGAAGTCCAAAGCTCCCTTAAAGGTCAAAGCTTTTGTTTGGGCTGTTGTGCTTAATAGGATTAACACTAATGACATGCTCCAGAAGCGCATACCTCTCATTGCTCTGTCTCCTAATATGTGTTTAATGTGCTGCTTTGCCTCCGAATCAGGGGTCCATCTCTTTTTACATTGTTCTACAGCAAATTATCTCTGGAACAAACTGTTTGGTTTTTTTGGAGAGGCATGGGTTTGCCCTAAGGATTTGCATCAATTTATCCTTACAAAGTTTAGAGGATTTGGCTCTTGTAAAGAAGCAAAGATCTTATGGCAGTGCTCTATCTACGCTATTTTGTGGCGTTTATGGTTGGAAAGGAATGCTAGAATTTTCAAGGGTTCTTTTTTGAATCTAGACTTCATCTGGGAATTGGGATAGGGCTCTATTTTTGACTTCCCTCCGGTGTTCTGCTCATGGTCTCTTTAATGGTGTTTCTTTGTTAGACATGCAGAGAGATTGGCATGCTTTGTTGTATGATACAATCTCATAGGTTTTGGCTTTATCTTTTTTGTTTGTTTGTGAGGATATCTTATCCTCCTGTTTTGTACTATTCTCTTCTCATCTAATAATATCTCTTTTTCAATAATAAAAAAAACAGAGTAGTGCACATTCTAAAATATCTTATAGGAGCGTAAAGTGGTTGTAATCTGTATAGTGGACATGGTCATTCTGGATTAGAAGGCTTTTCTGTTCCAGATTGGTCAGGATCTCCTGTGTATAAATGATCCACAACTTGCTATTTTGTATTTAATGTGAGAGCCATGCTCTGTTGACTGCCATTTTATTTGTTATAAATTGCAGCAAGGCCTGATTACTACCAAAAATATGGGAAGAACAGGAGATTGGTTAGCTGATGAGTCTGCCAAAGCTCTCCTAGGGAACTGGGTTAATGATATTTGTAACAAGATGGGCATTATTATCTTTTATGCTCTGACTTGAGGGGGAGTGTTAGTAGTAATAGTATTACGATATTTTGGTCAATTTATGATTTCTATTTCTATAACTCTTGCACATGTTTGTGTTTGCATAAGTTTATATAAATATTTAAGCCTGACTTGTTTTCTTTGCCCCAAATACTGAAATCAGTTGAATATAATTCAATTGGCAATGTTTGACTCTTTGACTTTAATTGTTTTTTCGTACTTTTAACTAAATTCTTTGTTGTTTCAATATTGCTACATGTTGTGGCCATCTAGGGCGGATCTCATGGAGAGAAATGGTAACATGATAAAAGATGTTGAGAAACACATCACTCATGTTTTGTTTTGTGGACCTCATTTCCCCGCTTCTCATGATTATACAACAGAGTATTTGCAGAAACATTCATTTATCAAGGTACCTTTATATTGTCTCATATATATTGTAATTTTTGTACCTTTTGTTTAGCTTTTCTTTTAATTTTTAAATTAGTCTTTTTTGCTGCATCTATTCATAGGCTAATGTTCAAGGTTGTGTGGAAGAAGAAAGATGGGTCCAAATGACAATTTCTTTTGCATAAATTTGTTTATTAATAGTGTGTGTCAATTTTCTTAATTATTTTTCTGAAAGAAGTTTGCTAATTTCTGGTTCTAAAATTTCAGATTTTGTTAAACAAGAGTTTTATTTTCTGGAGCTGATTTTAAAATTAAAGAGTTGACATGGTGTTCTTATGTTTGGGAGAATGATGATTGTTGTTCTAGATTATGTCTTCTTTGTGGTAGGCTTTGCAGAAACTATGCTAAGTTTACTTCTAGGATCAATGTGGGTGCTGCTATGTCACGGATTGTCTTGAATCTTCATAGTCAACAATAACTTACAACTATGTCTATTTACAAGTGATGGTTTCTCTATCTTTGATCCTAGCTGTGTAACTTAAATATCATAATAATTGTTGTGTATGAGTTTCATAATCATCAATGGTATTTTGAAGTTATCTCCTGCATTTTTAGATTCTAGTGGCAGTCGCTCAAAGGAAACTTATGAGGGATTTCTTTAGTATGGTGTGGACTAGAGAAGGGATCATCTACTCAGTTGGTAGGTTATTGCAGGCCTCAAAACAAATGGGATTTGGGTCTTAAGAGTTTGGTAACTAAAAACATTGTTTTGTCGGCTAAATGGCTACAGTGCTTTTGTTTAGACTAATTCATTATGGCACCAAATAATTCAGAGTAATTATGGTTAAATTAAAAACGGAAGGATGCCAATCTGTCAATCACTAAAACTTGTGCTTGTGCTTTTACACTATCTATTTTCTATATAAAGAAAGGGAAACATGTTTTTTCTCTCTTGATTATCAATCAGAATATACAATTATTTATATGTACAGAGGAGTGGAAGATTATCACACATGAATCTCCCTTATTTTAAAAATAAAAACAAATTCTACCCTAATCTTAAACCTTATCCAAGTCAGTTACTTGGATATTTATTTTAAATAAAAACAACCCTTATCCTAATCTGACTTCCTAACTTATCCTAATCTAACTTACTAACTTAACTTAATCTTTCGTCAATATATAATTGTAACTCGTCTATGCAGTTTCTTGTAGTTTAAGCTAATACAATGTCTAGATGGTACTAGCATTGCAGTTATACGATCTTTGTATTAAAATGAGTGAAATATTCCATTTAATTTTAGTTTAGCTTAATAAGTTGTCTATTGCATTTGTAGGTTGATGTTCTACCTTTGGAAGATGTCCCCAAGGCTATTGCCAACTATCATGTTTGCATAGTAAAAAGCATGAGGCTAGATTTAGACATTATTTCTTGTGCAGTTAAGATGCAGCTTATAATGCAGTACGGTGTTGGGCTGGAAGGTACTGCAATTATTGTCAGTTGACCTTTAGTGAGGAATTTCAGGAAGCTTCATTTTTTTTCATATTTATTGTAGGATATATTTTGCATTTTAATTTTTTTCTTTCCTCTTGTTAAACCTCATTTTGATTTTAAACTGATAAATTATGAATTTTCCTCCAAGGTGTTGATATTGATGCTGCAACAAAGCATGGAATCAAAGTTGCTAGGATCCCGAGTGATGTTACGGGAAATTCAGCTTCATGTGCAGAAATGGCCATATATCTAATGCTGGGTCTCCTCCGTAAGCAAGTATGGTATCTGCAATTTTGAAATAAAAAATGTCCCCTCCTTCTTTCTAATTAGAAAAGGGTCACCTTCCACTTCTTTACTGAATTATGCACCATGATTTGAGTGGATTTATTAATTTTCTTCTTGGTGAAATGCAGTTTTTCCCCCATCTTGTTCCCTTGGAAGATTTGAAATTCTAACTCCTTGATATTGTGACTAACAATTTATGGTGGTAGTCTATAAATTTTTTTATGAAATATTTTACTGAAGTATAGACTTTAAGTATGAATTAAGCCTTAACAAGTTTTCTAATGTATTGTAAGAATCAAATAACTAATGTGTATGACAAATGTTTCTATTGATAACCTATGAGACTTACAGGATTCTTATTGATGCTTTGCGCCTTTTGTAATTCATAACAAATTTATCCATGTCATTACCTCCCCTAATATATAAATATGGGAGGTGGATGAAAGAGAGGAAGAAGAGAAGATGACGAAGGAATGATAAATCCTTGATAGCTCATGGGTTTAAGATGTGGGCCTATGTGATTAGTTTGAAACCACACTTTTCTCCTCTCTCTACAATCACAGTAAAATAAAAGCAATGGGATCTTTTAGGAAAATGAAAATTAGATATTGTTAAAGATATAGTCATTCATGTGCTTTCTCCTAATAGCTTAAGCTTTTGGGAGAGTTGGTTCAAGACATGGTATTAGAGCCTCTATGATCAAGTAGTCGAGAGTTTGATCATTGCCGCCCCCATTCTTCTAAATAAAAGTTGAATTTAAGCACATGGTAAAAATTGGCCTGTGCATTGTCCATGCTTCAAGCCCAAAGGTCTCTTGTGTGAAGGGGCGTGTTAGAGATATAATAAAGCCATTCATATACCTTTACCTAACAGTTTAAGCTTTTGGGAGAGTTGGTTCATGATATATACCAACTGCTATAATCTCCACTCTACTATTTTATAGCTTGTGCTATCTTAAACCATGTGTAAGAGTGGATTTGTTTTCTTAAAAGACAAGTATAAAATGTCTTTTCGTCTTTTCAAAATATCATATCTTTTTAATCCATGCAATGGTCTATGATGTTATTTGTATGGTTTTGCCATCCTCAAGTGTTATAAGAGTCGTAAGAGTGTATTGTATATCTTTATTAGAGAATAACATAGTAGTGTGCTAGTTTATGATATGCTGACGTGTACATGTAGCTAGGAGTTAGTTACTTTTCTGTTATCTGTTAGAACAGTAGTTAAGCTTCTACAGTGTTCTAGACACTGATATATAAATGTATTAGACTCAAGCAGATTCAGTTTTAGTTAATGACAGTTACCATTCTCAGATTTCCTTTCTCTCTTGATTTCTCTCAGATTCTCACACTTTCTCGCACTTTCTCTCTGCTCTTGGATTCTAAAATGGCATCCAGAGCTTGATCAGTCCTCATACCAAGGCAAATGCGTCAAATCCCGCTGCATCTCAATCTCTTTCTTCATCTATTCCATCTTTGAATCTTGTCAATTTTTCCCATTCGCTCTCTTTGAAACTCGATGAGAAAAACTTCGTAGTGTGGAAGCAGCAAGTTGAAGCTGCCATTAATGGTCATCGTCTGCAACAGTTTGTGATCAATCCAGAAATTCCATCAAGGTTCAGTTCAGATCAAGATCGGCAACAAGGAAGGATTAGCAGTGCCTATTTGGATTGGGAAGCCCAAGATTAGCTTCTGCTATCTTCTCTCTCCGACAATCTTCTCACTCATGTAGTAGGATGTGTGCATTCATGGCAGCTTTGGGACAATATTCATGCTTTCTTCAGCTCGCAAACCCGTGCGAAGGTGAGGCAATTCTGATCTGAGCTTCAGAATATGAAGAAAGGAGACAGAACGATCTCAGAGTATCTTCTGCACATCAAAGCGCTCGTTGATTTGCTTATTTCGATAGGGCGTCCAATCTCCACTTAGGAGCACATTGATTTGATCCTTGAAGGCCTACCAGAGTACGATGCTTTCTGTTAAGAGTCTCACATCGCTTGCCTCAATCTTCCGAGTGTGGTTTATATATCTGTTGAGTCACTCTACATAATACCAATTGGTTTTAGGTTGGAATCTCACATGGTATCAGAGTTAAGATCTCATCTCAGTCGCCTATTCAGCTAGGCTTCTTTGTCGCCTATTCCGCTAGGCTCGCCCATTTCGTCCAAGCATCTGTGGAGGGGGGTGTTAAGAGTCCCACATCACCTACCTCAATCTTCCGAGTGTGGTTTATATATCTGTTGAGTCACTCCACTTAATACTAATTGGTTTTAGGTTGGAATCTCACACTTTCGTCACTTCCATCAATGGTTGCTTGATCCCATACACAATTAGTGAAATTGAATCACTATTATTGTCACATGAAGCACAAATCGAGAAGCATCATTCACCAGTAGTTTCGGATGCTTTCTCTGTGAATTTGGCTCATGCTGCACCAAATAACAAGGCAGTGGTGCAATCCAGTGGTTCATTGCAGCCTCAGCAGTTTTCTAGTGTGAACCCTGCTATGAATCCTATGAATTCTGGTATGAATCAGTTTTCAGCTTCGTTCCCTCCAGATTCGGGTCAATATCCTGATTCTACTTCCTATCATTCTCAGTATACCACAAATCAGCGAGGCTCATACTATAATGGTCTTGGTGGTCGCTATGGCAATCGGTCTAGGGGACGTGGTCCTGGCAGGTTTGGCTCCAACTACCAGAGCTCCATTGTTTGTCAAGTGTGCCACAGAACAGGGCATGAAACGTCTGTGTGCTACTATTGGTATGACCATACCTTTGTTCCCACAGTTCCCACAGTTCCCAGTGGCCCCTATCAGCAAGGGGGTAGCAAGGTCCCATGTCCTACTCTGCTCCTTATCCACCTGTGCACCCTGCTGGATTTGGCCCGTTTTCGGTTGCAGCCTGCTGGATTTAATTCATTTCAGTTGCAGCCCTCTTATCTAGCTAATCTAGCTGCCTTTCAAGCCAATCTAGCTCAGTTTCAGGCACCTTTGGCCTTACCACAGCAGTTTTATCCCTCAAGTTCTACTCAGCCAGCTCAGTTTTCTCAGTTGCAACAGTCTAGACCACCATTAGCCATGCTTATTGCATCTGATGGCTTCTCTACTCAGGCCTGGTACCCTGACTCGGGCTACTCATCATGTTGCAGCTGATGCTCAGAATCTGTTCATTAAGCAAGATCTTCCTGGTAAAGACCAAATTCTAATTGGGAATGGCCAAGGTCTGTCCATCAGTTCTATGCAAGTCGATCTGTAAAACCAACATTTTATACAAAAAAGAAAAAAAGAATCTGTAAAAGCAACTAGATCCTACAACATTATCTAACATATTGCGAAGCCATTCATTTCAACTTGCTTAATTTATGTGCTACTTGAATTTTTACATCCAAATATTTGCATTCAACGCTGGTTAATTTTTGATAAAATATATAATTTGTTCTTGCAGAATGAACTGCAAATTTCCATACAACGGAAGAAGGTTGGAGAGCCAATTACTGAAACTTTATTTGGGAAAACAGTGAGTATATTGATTCTTCTTGGAAAACAAATAATATTCTGTATGCCTTGCTACCTTTTATTCTTGTTTCCTACGTCATGGAAATATTGTTTTTCATAATGGTCAGTTGCATTAGGATAGTTACATACATTGATTAAAATGAATCTCTACCAATTCTGGCTAAATATAATCTGTAACTTGTATTTTTAAAGGAGGCTGAAGGGGATAGATGATCTAAGAAATTTATTTGACAGGTGGCTTGGGGACTCAAAATATTATGGATACTATTTTCAAATGAGAAACATGCGTATTGTTTGTAGATAGGTTTTTTTTTTTTTTCCAGGTGCAGTTCCTGATTACAGAATGTTGATTGAATTAAGTTTCTTCTTTTGTTAAATAATGTTTTGTTAAACAAATGACAAAAGTGATATACTATTCAAATCCGGAACTTCAATTTTAGGTGTAACTAGTGAGAGTCCTTCCTAGACCCCCCCCCCCCCTTGGAGCATTGCTTGAATTTTGATTTGGATACTTTCAATAATTATCACTAATAAAATACAATAAGCAATGAGGGATGCTACCTTACTACTATCCCTATCACCACTGTTGTCATTTATACCCTAATATTTTATCTGTACTAACACATTAATAGAGGTGATACAGTCATAGTAAACAGCATAAGAGTAAAAGAGCCATGAAGAGAGTATATTTTCTCTTTTTATACCTGTTTTCCTTGCTTGGCATAATTTTTACATGGTGATACTAATTTTTCATGATAATGTCAGATATTCATTTTGGGCTTTGGAAACATTGGAATGGATTTGGCAAAGCGATTGCAATCATTTGGTGTAAAAGTTATTGCTACAAAGCGAAGCTGGGCTTCATATGCACAGCGCACTAGCAAATTAAGCAGAAGTATTTTCCTTCCCAATTGATGTGGATTATTACTAGTAAATAAGCCTAGTTTGTTCTTCTATTTCTTAACGTTTTCTATATTATTTGTTGAAGATGATGTTGATGATCTGGTTGATGTAAAGGGTAATCATGAAGATATATACGACTTTGCAAGGAAAGCTGACATTGTTGTTTGCTGCTTAAGATTAAACAGTGAAACGGTCGAACCTTTTCCAATCCTTCATTTATTTGTTTTTGGTGAACTTTCCATTCCTTCTGTTACTTTTAGCTAGTTTGGTTCCACATTTGTTTTTTCACTATAAGTGTATGAAATCTGTGAAAATGTATGATTTTTAAAGTAGATGGCTGATACAGATGTTGACAAGTTTGTCTTTTGTGGTATATGGCTATATGGTTTTTCAAATTGGTAAACGTGCATCTTATTTGTGTTTTATCCTATCTTCTTTCTCCTGTTTGTTGGTTTAGAAATCTTAGTTATTTTTATAGGGATTCATATTTTCTTTTTCTGTAGCAGTAAATGCTGTACTGACACAGAATCTAAAGTCGATTAATAGGATGAATCTGCTTGTGCTCAAAAGCTTCAACGACTTGTAGTTCTGTTCTTTTTTTTTTTTTTTAAATGCGTGCTATGAACTAAGCATAAGTTTAATAGACTTTTAGGTTTACATACTTATTGACTTGGATATGATGTTTTTTCAGGATGGTATTATAAACAATAACTTCATATCTTCCATGAAAAAGGTTTGTTTACCATATTAGACGAACTTGTCTAATATACTTATTTCTCTTTTTGTGGCAGATAGGCTCATAATGCATTTACAAGATGCAAGGACATGTGTCAATGTCATACTATTTTTGGTATATATATATAGGGTCAGGATCCATTGAGATACCAGTCTAAGATTTATTTCAAACCGACACTATTGTATAACTTATGATAGGATGAACTTTTCATGAAAATCACTGTTGGATTAAAAGTACACATCATGGAGATCATACTTGTAAATTATAAAAAATTTTATACTCTCTGTATTCCATAAGAATAGCATACAATATAATAGTTGGTCTTACACAAATGTCAATGGATCCTGACCCATATATACACACAAATATACATAATAATAATTTTTTGACAATATAAGATTATTGCAAATGTCTGTTTTGATCTTTCTTATGTTGATGATTCATGAATTAGTACTTCAATGAAAATGACTTGATTTATGTCGTTTCCGAATGGTGTTGTCCTGGTCAGATGATACTTGTTATCAAGGGATCAGTAATCCTCTTAACAAAAGCCAAAAAAGGAAAAAGAAACAAAAGATAAAACAGGCATCCGCTCAAAAGTACTCTCCAGTCCCTCCATATCCTGATCAGTTTTGGAAAGGGCTGACATTTGCTACGAGAGCTTTTTGCTGGCTGTTTCTACCATTTTTGTCTCTTAACACGGATGTCAAGTCATTGTGAATCTATTATTGAGCTTTCCTGCTGACACCACATCAATTTGTACTGTAAAGATAGTAAAACAAGAAAAATAACATTGATGTCAATATCTTTGGGTTTAAACTTTAAATTGCTTGTAAATTGTAACTTTTGATGAATTTTTTCCTAATTATACAATTATATATTTCAGGGTGCCCTTCTGGTGAATGTTGCTAGAGGCGGTCTTATAGACTATGAGGCTGTGGTCAACCATCTTGAATCAGGCCATTTAGGAGGGTTAGGCACTGATGTTGCTTGGACTGAGCCATTTGACCCTGATGATCAAATATTGAAATTTAAGAATGTTATCATGACCCCTCATGTTGCAGGCGTTACAGAAGGTTCTTATAGATCCATGGCTAAGGTGCGTGTGACTATTTCATATGCCTCCTCCTCCAGAAGTATCTGGATCAGTAAAAAGTTGCTTATGTACATTACTTTTCTAAATCATATTATACCATTGAATTTATTGAATTCTTGATAAGAGGGAGCAAAGAAACTAGAGCTGTGAAATCTGATATTTTTCTTGGCGGTCCTGTTATACTGCAGGTTGTTGGTGATGTTGTTCTTCAACTTCATGCCGGGCTTCCTTTGACAGGGATAGAGTTAGTCAACTGAATTAGTGCGAAAAGTTCATTCCTATATCTTCCATTTCCTTACTTTTATAGTTTAATTTAAGATCAATTTTCTGAACAAGTCAGCATGGAGGTTCATAACAGCATCTGACTGAAGATGCTTTGCGTTTGAGTAGTGATATATATGGGCCTAGAACTATAGCCCCAAATGATGTGATATATGGCTCTGTAAGAGATGATTTGGTATATACTTCGCAGGGTAAAGTACGCAAGAAATTATCTGATGTATTATCTGACAAGTATTCTTCTGACATGTATGGTTGGGCCTAAAATAGCCCCCAATGATTCATTGTTTGGAGTAATTGTTTGATTATAGACCCTATCAATGTTATTTGGAATGTCTATGACTAAGGAAGAGATGTGGGAAGTCAAGCCATTGGTCAAGTATGTTGTATTCGTTCGTTTCAAGAAATCTCTGCATTTTATTCATTGTTATAAAATAACTACTACTATTTTGGTAAACGTTAGTTATGCTAGAAGAATCCACTTTCTTGTTTTTAATCTTAGAAGAAATAAGTTTGGCCCGTATCACGAATGAAAGTGATGACTCTAAACTCAGTTGCCTTTCTGTAGTCAATCATGCGTAAGAGTTGTGTAAAATTAGTATATAGCTGTTATTTAATAATCAAGTTAAACATCAAGCATTGTACTTGATTTGTAAATTGATGAAAGCATCTTTTGCGCTGCTTATTTTCTTTTATGTTTAATTTTACATGCTATTATTCATGCACAGTTACATAAATCTCGACTGTCAAAAGCTTAAGGTGGGACATGACAAATTCATATGATATAAAACTCATGAAAAGCCCATATATATATATATGCTTTAATTTTTTTTCCCTTAAAGTTTTGATAGAAGTTAAATTTCTTTACTTCTTTTGAAGTACTTTATTACTTATTTTAATCAAAATAAAAAATGTAATTTTACAACCAAGAAAAAAAAATAGAGCGTTATGCATGTGGGAACCAAGTAGTATAGACTTGTAAATTAACAAGAAGAGTTTAAAAGTTAACATACAGGTGAGGGAGTGACTTTTTAAGGGTTAGAATTTAGGAGAATTCTACGATACTCAATTTTTTTTTTCAATATATAATACCTAGTAATAAGATAAATTGTCAAACATTTCATAATCTATTGATAATTTTTAATATTTATTATGAAATTAACATTCAATAAATATTTCACAATCCACCTCGATACTATATCCATCAGGATACCACAGAAATTCTCTAGAATTTATTTTACATGAGGAAAACATCTTGCTGAAAACGTTATGCTCGATTTGGACGAAAGCAAAAATACCGACTACCAACAAACAAAAATGTGTCTATACTGGCTACCCTAAAGGATCTAAGGACTATTTTTTATTTTTCATGTATTAAGCACTAGAAATTATAAGGAAAAATTACACTAATTTCTCCATAAGTTTAACTTAATTACACATGATACTCCTCTTGTTTGCACTTACACTGACATCTCCTACAAAAGAGGTAAGTGCAATAATCAAGAAAAGATTAGTGTAATGATAATATAAACCTGAAAAGAAATCAATATAATTTTTGAAACAAGAAGAGTGTCGAGTATAATTAAATCAAACTTCAAGAGAGGTCACTGAAATTTTCCCAAATTATAATCCATGGAGAAGTTTAATGTATCTTCACCCAACATCTACTCACCTGATGACCTTTCATTTTCTTTTAAAAACCACTAATGGCACTTGCATATTAGCTGCGCTTCGATTACCTACATGTTCTGTTTATCTGAAGAATTTGAAATCCCTGTTATTTATGATCCTTAATTGTTAATTTACTATTTTTGGTAATTACATACTTTACAACTTAGAGTACATCAATCTCAGCATTATAAACAGTGACAAGTCAGTTATGTACAAGTTGTGTCACCAAAGAACATATGAATGACTGGTCACTCTCACTAGGCAGATATAGTGACTATGACCTTATTACTATTTTGTCAAACATCCCTTACCTTCAGCCTTACTTCTGAGTGTGGATGGAGCGGCTTCTTTGGACTTAAAGGAACACTTGAGAATTTATGAACCAGAATTTTGAAGCATGGTATAAGTACTATGTATAGAGCTCCCAAAATAAAAGGTGATGCAGCCAGCCACCCTAATAACTGCAAAAGTTCGATAAACAAATAATTATCAAATGTTATTGTACTAACTTTGGAAAGGAAATTGGATCCGCAAAAGGCAAAATGAGGATTCAAGCAGAAAGGCATTTGTATGGACTAAAAAATTAAGTAATTCAAGCAAGCTACCAAAACAAAATATCACACGACTTTAAAAATCATCATTAAGAATAAATTAGAGACAATCAGTGGAATACTGTAGGTATGATACCACAACCAGCTAGATTTTATGCATTCATCAAGTAGCAACATCTCAATCCTATATGATGCTCCATGATTAGTAATGTTAATATTAATCCAAACAACCATCTGCTAGATGTAAAATAGCTCCATTAAGTTCTATAATATAGCTCAAACTTTGATTTCAGAAAGAAACTATTCAAGTTTCGTGAACCTTGGCCTGGGGAAAAAAAGAAAAGAGACAAGGACTAAAGTTTGATATTGTTATGAACATTTTGCCAGTGTATTTCATGGTAAATGATTACCATTAAATTCCCAAGGTACCAAAGGATTCTGCCAAGCATGTAACCCCACCATTTCTTCTCACTTTGATTAAACCTCAAACGGTCACGTATTAGTGGCCAATAAATATAGGTCAATAATTCATCGTCATTTGAAATTAATTACTGACATTGGACTTGCCAACTGATTCATAATATTAAAAACATAAAAACAATATTTCATGGGGCATGCTATAAAACACCCGAATGTATAAACGCTCAGGCAAAAGCAAGGTACTAAAAAAATAAAAAAGTTAAAATTATAAACATACACAACTCTATGCACAATTTTTAATGTTAACGGTGAGCAGCCTCGGGCGTATAAACCCTTGAGTGCTCAATAGCAAATTCCATATTTTATTTGGAACCCCTTACTTGTATAAGCATATCATGTTACAGTATTTACATACTGTAACCTTTTATAATTTACCTTATGGTTATTTTCCCTATTTTCCTTGTATTTTCATGTGATGACTATGTTACTCACACTTTTTAGTTTCTGTTGTAACAAGATGAGGTGGCCTTGAGTAGTGGGAATTCGTTAGGATATTCCAAATTATAACTACCCATGCTTTATAGCAAGCCCGAGTGGCCAATGAAAAGGATATCATCATTCTCATAACAAATTATTTCCTCTCTCTCTACTCTGAATATTCTTCACTCACACCCACTCTACTACAACGGAGCTCATTCCTCCATTAAGTTTCCTGTATTGAGTACTGGTATTTTTCAGTTAATCCCTAAAATCCAAATTCCATCACAATTGGTATCAAAGATTCCTCCTGAGGCTCTGATTATGGCGAACTCCATGCGAAGTCAGGTTACTATTCAAGAGGTCGAGCAAGCTTTGACAAGGAAAATCACCGAATCAAACATGGAGATGAGGAGCAAATTCGACCAGCTTGCTGCGAGCATTTCTGAGCTCAGAAATTTGTTCAGTAATCATACGTTGCAAACCCAGAATGAAGATTCATCAGCTGATCATTCAGAGATGCATCATGTCGTAAATCAGAGAAGTGGGGATAAATTTCAACACAATCAAAATCACTATTCAACAAGGATCTCTAAGATTGATTTCCCCAGGTTCGATGGGTCGAATGTAAAGGAGTGGTTGTATAAGTGCGAGCAATTTTTTTCTCTGGATCATACACCTCCTGAGTCCAAGGTCCAGTTGGCATCCATTCACCTGGATGGTAGTGCTTTACAATGGCACCTTAACTACATGCGATCTAAATTTGACATCTACCCAAGCTGGCCTCAGTATATTACAGATGTGGCTCTACGATTTGGAGAAGCTTATGAAGACCCACTCTCTACTCTTATTCAAGTCAAACAATCGGGCAAGGTACAAGAGTACACCAATGAGTTTGAGCTGGCATTAACTCAGGTAACTCTACCCCCAGAACATTCCTTGAGCATTTTCTTAGCTGGGTTAGAACATAACACTCAAATGCATGTATGTATGTTTAGCCCAACTTCTATTGCACATGCTGCCAATTTAGCTAAGTTACATGAAGCTGCTAAATCTTCAGTGAATTTGAGCAAATTTGGTAATCGCCCAAATTCCCAATTTGCCAAACCAGTAGCAGTGCACCCCAAACCCACTTTTGGCAATAATCCAAGTACTCAGACCCAGGTGCCTAAGCCAATATTTAGCAAAACTCCTAGATCTTACTCTGCTGCTGAGATGGTTGACAGGAGGACTAAGGGTTTGTGTATGTTTTGTGATGAACCATTTACTCCTGGGCATCAATTGAAACATAAGAGATCTCAGCTCTTGGTGATGGAAATGGATGATGAAGAACCAGTGGATGAGGAAATAGAAATAATAGAGGAAAATGGCTCTACGCAGGTGATACGCAGTCAGTTTGAAAGTCCCCAGTTATCAATGAATGCTTTAACCGGAGTTTCAAATTATCAGACAATGCGGGTCAGTGGCTTACATAACAAGAAGTTATTGCAGATTTTGATTGATAGTGGCAGTACTCATAACTTCTTGGATTTGGAATTAGCCAAGAAGTTGGGTTGCAGGTTGGAGGCTATAACCCCAATGGCAGTAACAGCTGGTGGTGGTACTAAATTGGAAGCTCCATACATTTGTAAGGGGTTTACATGGCATTTACAACAAACTGAGTTCACCACTAATGTGTTGGTGTTGCCCCTTGGATGCTGTGATTTAATTCTAGGAGTGCAGTGGCTCACATCTCTTGGTCCAATTCTTTGGGACTTTAACAAGCTAAGGATGGAATTCTCCATCAGTGGAAGAAAGTTTGTCCTCAGGGGAGCTAAGCCCTCAAGAATCAAACTCATCAACAATAAATCTTTTTCTCAAGCTGTCCAGCAAGGTGCTCAAATGTGTTTTCTATATTTGGGCAAATCTAACAACCAGTTGGTGTCTCCTACGTGCAATGTTCACTTGCTAACTGAACCAGAACACAAGGTACCATGGGAAATTGAGCAAATCCTTGATGAATATGCTGATATTTTTTATGATCCGAAAGAGTTACCTCCCCCTCAGCCTGGTTTTGACCATAGGATTCCCTTTAATTTGAGACCCTACAGGTATTCCATTATACAAAAGGATATTGTTGAAAAGCTTGTGGATGAGATGCTTGCACAAGGTGTGATTCAGCATAGTAATAGTCCATTTGCTTCTCCTGTTGTGTTAGTAAGGAAGAAGGATGGCTCTTGGAGGTTATGTGTCGATTATAGAAGGTTGAACCAATACACCATCAAGGACAGATTCCCAATCCCTCTCATTGAAGACTTGATGGATGAATTGGGAGGTTCCACAATCTATTCTAAGCTGGATCTAAAGTCCGGATATCATCAACTAAGGATGGAATCGGGTGAGGAATACAAAACAGCTTTCAAAACTCATGCTGGCCATTTTGAGTACTTGGTCATGCCATTTGGCCTCACAAATGCACCTGCATCCTTCCAGGCCCTAATGAATCACATTTTCCATCCTTTCCTAAGGAGATTTGTCATTATCTTCTTTGATGATATACTTATCTATAGCCCTACAGTAGAGGATAATTTGAATCACCTTCGGATTATTTTTCAAACCATTCGAGAGCAGCAATTGTTTCTCAGGAAAGGTAAGTGTTGTTTTGCCACCTCCAAAGTAGAATATCTTGGGCACTTCATTACCAAAGAGGGAGTCTCTACGGATCCATCAAAGATACAAGCAGTGGCAGCTTGGCCACAACCGGTTAACATCAAACAGCTAAGGGGTTTCCTTGGTTTAGCCGGCTATTATAGGAGGTTCGTGCAAAACTTTGGCCAAATTGCAAAACCTCTCACTGATATGCTGAAAAAAGATAACTTCCACTGGATGGATACATCTACTGCTGCCTTTCATACTCTCAAAAAGGCCCTTATTACAGCACCTGTGTTGGCTCTTCCTAATTTCTCCAAAACATTCGTGGTGGAATCTGATGCTTCCGGTTCAGGAATAGGTACAGTTTTGATGCAGGATAAACATCCCATTGCTTACATTAGTAAGGCATTAGGTCCAAAACAGCAGGCTATGTCTATATATGAGAGGGAACTCTTAGCTATTGTATATGCAGTCCAAAAATGGGGAGCTTATCTATCACATGGGCCGTTTATCATCAAAACAGACCAGAAAAGTATCAAATTTATGTTGGAACAAAGACTCAACACTCCATTCCAGCAAGTTTGGATGTCTAAGCTAATGGGGTTTGACATTGAAATTCAATATAAGGCAGGTGTGGAAAATGTGGCTGCTGACGCCTTGTCTAGAAGAACGGGTGCTGAGTTATTACCCCTTATGTTAGACAATGCTAAGGAAGGCCTTATGGAGACTATTAAGGCCTCTTGGTCCTCTGATCCACTTATGCAGAAGCTAATCCAACATCTCAAGCAGAATACCCAATCTCATCCAAAGTTCACTTGGCATCGTGGTGAACTAAGAAGGAAAGGGAAGCTTGTTATTGGCGCTGATCAGGATCTTAAGCAACTAATTTTGCATTGGTTACATGATTCTCCCATTGGGGGACATTCGGGCAGAGATGTTACTGCAGCTAGGGTGAAGTCCTTGTTCTTTTGGAAGGGTATGACTAAGGACATACAACACTATGTGAGGAATTGCGATGTATGCCAGCGATGTAAACCAGACTTGGCAGCATCCCCTGGTCTCCTACAGCCTCTACCCATTCCTAATAAGGTGTGAGATGATATTAGCATGGATTTTATTGAAGGACTACCTCCCTCTTCTGGAAAACAGGTCATTTTGGTGGTTGTTGATCGTTTGAGCAAGTATGCACATTTCCTCACTTTAACACACCCTTATACAGCACTTGATGTTGCTCAAGTTTTTTTGGATAATGTCTTTAAGCTGCATGGGATGCCTAGCACTATTACTAGTGACCGAGATCCCATTTTTGTAAGCAAGGTTTGGAGTGAATTGTTCCAACTACAGGGGGTCTCTTTGAACAAATCCACAGCTTACCATCCTCAATCGGATGGCCAAACTGAAATTGTGAATAAATGCTTGGAGGCTTATCTTCGATGTATGTGCTCTGAAAAACCTTCTTCTTGGTCTCAATGGTTGGCAATGGCTGAGTGGTGGTATAACACAAACTTTCACTCCTCCATTCAGACTACACCTTATGAAGTGGTCTATGGACAACCACCACCAATTCATTTGCCTTATCTCCCAAGGGGAAGCAACTAATGCAGCAGTAGACAGAACCCTTAATGCTAGAGAAGCTGTAATTCAACTTCTCCAATTCCATTTGCTTCGAGCTCAGAGCCACATGACTCAACAAGCGGATAAGAATCGCAGTGACAGGGTGTTCAATATTGGAGATTTTGTGTACCTCAAGCTGCAACCTTACAAACAGTTCTCCATCCGCCACCAAGCACATCACAAGCTTCTGCCCAAGTTCTATGGTCCTTATAAAGTGACTGATCGCATTGGAGAGACTGCATATCAGTTGGAGTTACCACCTTCTTCTGAGATACACAATGTTTTCCATGTATCTCAGTTGAAACTGTGCCGTGATCCCACCTCCAACACTACTCATCCTTTGCCCCCTCTTCATGATTCCATCTCCCCAAAAGGTGAACCTGAGGCAATTTTGGACAGGAAAATGGTTAAGAGGGGTCGCATGGCTGCCACGAAAGTATTGGTCAAATGGAAAGGTTTACCTAGTGACTTTGCTACTTGGGAATTTTACTATGATCTCAAAAAATTCCCAAACTTCCACCCTTGAGGACAATGGTGTTTTCCAAGGGTCGGGTATTGTTACAGTATTTACATACTGTAACCTTTTATAATTTACCTTATGGTTATTTTCCCTATTTTCCTTGTATTTTCATGTGATGACTATGTTACTCACACTTTTTAGTTTCTGTTGTAACAAGCTGAGGTGGCCTTGAGTAGTGGGAATTCGTTAGGATATTCCAAATTGTAACTACCCATGCTTTATAGCAAGCCCGAGTGGCCAATGAAAAGGATATCATCATTCTCATAACAAATTACTTCCTCTCTCTCTACGCTGAATATTCTTCACTCACACCCACTCTACTACAACGGAGCTCATTCCTCCATTGAGTTCCCTGTATTGAGTACTAGTATTTTTCGGTTAATCCCTAAAATCCAAATTCCATCACATATCATGAAACGCCAGGTCCTACACAAGGAAACTACCCTTCCCCACCCAAAGGAGAAACTTGAATTGCAACAGATATTGGCCTCTGAATTATTAGGCACAAAAGCACTCCAAAATACACGATGGCAGGACCACAAGCATAGAAAGATTTATAGTCAATGCATCAAAAAGAAGATTAAGAAGTAAAAGTCAATTCCAGTGTGCATAACTGTTACCCATAATACTTAATTCCAATAAATTCAGTAGAAAAAACTTATGTAGTACATAACTGTTGCCTGTTTGATTGCAGTGAACAGTACCTGTAGTGATATTAGGTATGATCTAATAGGAGTTCTAGAGACCCAAGAAAGAAGAAAATTGGGATTTTTGAAGAGAGAAATTGTAAATAAAGTTTGACAGAAGCATGTCTGAGCAGGGTTAAAAATTAAAATAAACATACTAGAGGTTGAGAAGAAGAAATTCAACCTGGACTTCACACATAGGGTTTCTTAAGCATCACCACACAACCAAGAAGATAGCAATTCACTTAACTCATAAAATTGAACATTAGCTAAACAAAGCATTACAAAGGTTTAAATAGACCTCCAATAACTTATCCAGCACTGAATGGGACCAGAATCCTAATCTTATAAGTTATAAGGATTTGAAACTTTCTAGTACTATTAAATCCATATGAAAACCCTTTGCAATAAAAAAAAATTAACTACCAATTAAATAATAAATTCAATCCTAGATACTGCACTCAACCTGGGAAAGGCATAAAATACAAAAATACCCTTAGGAATGAAAGTTAAATTAAATTTAACTGAAATAACACCTTTCTAATACTAAAAACCCTACACAATTATAATTTATAAGGTTTTCAACTATTACAACCAGCCCCAAAATCCAACTAAAACAAAATGTTGAGATAATTATGCCATATGCTTTTTGTTGCCTGCATCACAACTTCCATATGCCTTCCAAATTTTCAGTATGAAAAGTGAAAATTATAATATTGTCTACTAAGAAAATGCAAAATGATTTAGACTACATTGCTCATTATGGTTCCACTTGAGCATCCAATGACAATGAAAGAAGACTTTACTTGGTAATTAGCTTGTCCAGTATATATCTGATGCATGTCAATGGGAAGAAGACTTTACTTCATCAAAGGTTCAATAAATTACATGCTAACAGGAAAAGCATAAAATATAACTAGTTCATAAAATGTCAGGACCAATATTAGATAAGGGCATACTTTGTCTTTCTTGTCAGAGAATTTTTTTTTTTATAAAAGATGAAATTTGTTTATTGTCAGAAAAAAAGGATCTAGAACTAAAAAGATGTGTACGGGACAAGTCTGGTAGAGTGACAGTTGAGGCAATTAACTTCAATATCGAATTAAAAAAAGAAAGAAAAAAGAAAATCATTGCTATCAGAAGGAGAAGGATTACAGAGCTCAAACTTCAACTAAAGTAAAATGAAGGGCACAATCACATTTGGGGAAAGAAGAAAGAAATGGATATATTGATTATGTGTTTTATTTACGCATCTATATACACAGAACTATCAGTATTCTTGAGACAAATGCACAAGAAAATATTATGGTACAGTGGCACCTACCGCATGGGCAACACTTAATAGGACTTCGCGTGAAGCTTGACCGGTAAGAACTTTTTTTAAAGCATCAGATGTTAAAGGGAAATGAGGTCCACCAGAGATAACTTCTCCAAAGCGTAAAAAGGGTACAACCAGACTGAAAATTCCAAATAAATATTAAATTAGGAAAATCAATGTTGCTCACTAGAATAAAATCAACACAGAAATGTGAATATAACATAATCAACAATGAAGCAAAACAACATTGACCTGGGAATAATAGAAAGACCCCAAATGTCCAACCCATGACAAAATGGGGACATTAAAAGACATATGAGCATAATTAAAAAAAAAGTCCAAATATTTTCATTGATTTTAAGGGCTCCAACATATGTATTTCTTTACAGAACAATATTAATACAAAATAGATTGGGGGGGGGGGTGAGCTTGGATTTCCTATTAGGAACCCTTTTTCTAAAAGTAAAAACATTGTTTCTGTATTAACATGATTTACACCATATATATTGTCCAACCCTCCTTAACTCTCAGCTCCTAGGATGCAACAACAACCACACCTTATTCCACTAGATGGGTTGACTACATGGATCAATCGATGGCATTGGGCTCTATCAAAAACAAAATTTTCAATAAAACCATTTAAAATAAGGTCTTTTTTAATGGTTTACCGTAATGTTTTCTTGGGTTTTCCTCTAACCCTTTTAATCGGACAATCTTCCATTTGATCCATTTATCACTGGAGCCTCTATTTGTCCTCCTAGGAAGCAATTTGATTTGAAAAAAACTATTTTCCATGAGAAATTTTTTTGTCAAAAAAAAAAGAACCTCCTTCAAACAAAATTTGAGTCATAAAGTTGTTTACCATATATTTGCATAAAAATATCTTGATTGTAACATCATCAACAAAATACAAGTACAATGATTCATCATAGAAATGGAAAGCAGATGCAAATAGATAACAATGAATTTACAGTACCTTAGCTCTATTGGAGTAGCAATAAAGTTTGCAAGCATCACGGTTGGAGCATGGCAAAATGATCCAAGCAATGCAATAGTCATCCCGCAGAGGAATACAGTGACACCTATTTGGGAAACATTAACATGTCTAACGAATTGAAGTAGAACCGCCACATTTCATGTCATTATACTTTCTCAAATATCTAATTAAAAGCATATTTTGCTTCTTTTGAATGTTCTGCGATGCATTTGTTAGGTTAAATCAGTTTATACTTAGAAAACAAATATGTAGTTGATTCTCCATCTTGAAATCAGATACAGTTTTGAGACTACGTTAGTCAAATCTGCATTTTCCATGAGCTGCACCTCTAGAGTTAACAGAAAAACATAGTTTTGGGAATTATAATTAACTATATAAATTATTTTGAGACAAAAACAGCAAACTGATTATGCTAGATGGCTACCAATGCTAAACTATGGTTACCTAGATGTGGTTATGCAAGACTAATTAATTTAAAATTGAGCTCAAACCTCATGGCAAACAGATAAATGATGTTAATTAGAGCCAACTGAAAATCCTACCATTTCCATTGAAAACCACTTTAAGAAAATTCCAACAAAGAGAACCAGTACTCTACGCATTAGCCAATTTTCATTTTGGGAAAAAAACCAAGCCAGTAAGCCAGGTTTAGAACCATGGTAGTTGATACACAACTTATTTCCACTGAGAGTCAGTTGCCAACATATTTATCATGAGGAATTATTGTGTTCCCAAAATGCCCCCCTTATCAAGTCCATTGATGATTCTGATTAACTAAAATAAAATAGAATTAGACATTATTTTATATTATGTTAAACCAATATAATGTCCAAGTGTGTTAACCACACTGGAAAGAACTTGATAACAAAATTTAAGCAAATATAAAAACATAATGAACCATTGATAGTGATACCAACACTAGAAAGCTATGATGCACGGATACGGATACGGGTATCCGGTATGACACGGGTATGGTACGAGAATTATGACATTTTTAAAAAAATTAGGATATGGGTACGATAAGATACGGCAAAAGATATACATGTATATATATACCCATAATTTCATAAAATATAAGAAAGCATATAAAATCATTATAAAAAATTATAAAACATGTATAACTGGAGCCAAAGTGCCAATTGCCAAATAAAACTTTGAATAAGTCAAAAAACAGAATAATATAATAAAAAAATCACCTTATGCCAATTACCAAATAAGATAAAAGTCACTTATATAATGTAATAAAAAGATCCTAAGCTGCCCATTGCTAAATAAAACAAACAAAAGTCATCTATATAATATTAATATTCAATGGGTGAACTACTCCCAATCTCTTTCTCGTCTTCGTAATTTCAAATAACACGCACAGTGAATTACTGTGGGCAACAAAAGCAAAAAGATTAAAGATGAGCAACGATACAGCGGCAAGGCTCATCATCTCAGGGTCGCAAACTCGCAGTTGGAATCTCGTTGCTCACTGTCTCAAGCATTGCACACGTTTTCTTCCGTTTAGTACGGTACCCGTACCTGAAACGCATCGGACACGGGTACGGCAGCCTAAGAGCCGTACCCGTGCATCATAGCTAGAAAGACAACAAACACTCCAAACTCATTAAATCCTTTTTATATATAATCTTTTGTATGATGCTGCATACAAAGACTTGTAATAGTAGATACAATAACTTTGTTGTGTATCTGGTGTTAGTATTAATGGTTAATTCAGTTTTTATATTTGGTTTATCTTATTGTTTGGTTATTTTCCTCCTAGTTAATACACTGGGACATTATATATTGGTTGACATAATATAAAGTAATAACTATTTTATTTTGGTTAACCAATACCATGAATGCACTTGTTAAGGAAGGGTATTTTGGGAACAAAATTGTCCCTCATGGTGAGTATGTCAGTACCCATCTTTCAATGAAGATATGTTGACATCCATCTTTCAATAGAGATATGTTGACTTCCAACCTTGGTCATTCCCTCTTTCAATTTTCTCTAATTCAAAAGTTGATGTAAACCTAGCAACTAGTTTCTCTACAGTTGGTTCTATTATTAACATGTTGAATATCATTACCCTCTCTAGGATGCCTATTGACTTAGAAAAGAACTCACATAGTCATGTTTCAGAAGTTATCTTTCTTTTGTGCCATTAGGACTTAAAACAAATAACCGATGCTCTGCATAGTAACGTTCTACATTTATCCTAAAAATAGAAGAATATATTATAATTCAGAAGCTGGCCACAGTTTATTGGACTCTTCATTTCACCGTAAAATACCTGTATGGAAAAAGGTATCCACTATTGTGACACATGGTATTTCATTTTAAATCAGTGGGAAAATCAATAGAAATTTTTAAAGTTGCTAAGCATGAATGGACACCAAACAGTATCCTATCCAATCTACATGCATTCATGCAATACAGATCTCAGATCCAAGAGTAAAAATCAAATTCACAACTGGCAACGTGATGAAGATTGTTCAGTGGCAACCAAAAAAAGTCCTGTGCTTTATCGGAGTAAAAATGGATTCCAACATAACTCAGTATAATTCCAGGTGGGCTAATTGTAACATACCACATATAGGAAATATTCCCAATGTAATGCCAAGAGCAGCAGAGAAAGCCAACTGCTTGGGCTCAGCACCTCTGAAAAAATAGAGAAATTAACTAACTACAGCTGTGCTTAGAAGCCTAATTGTCATGAAAATATAATAAATAGACAAAGATTTCCAAATGAAAAACTTGATAACTTCTCTTCCATCTCCATAAAAACATTTGATTTTGTGAACTTTCAGCATAAAAAACATAAAAATATGGCTACCCAAAAGATGGAAAAGAAGAATATAATTACAGAACCTCAACACATTCCCATTCTCAGTTTATTAAAAAAAAAGCAAACAAACATATCTTAACAAAATCAAACATCAATAAGAGGTCAGCTACAATACTATTTTAAAAAATAAAAAACCTACTAAATTATACTTCACAGTGCTAATTTGTCTTAATCAGAGAATTATTAAAATGAAGAACACGTTAACAAATTTAAAATATCTCTTCGCATTTAGAAACAGATCTCATTTAATCTAATCATTACATATGAAAACCAATCAGAGAACATTGAGGGTAATTTCAATTAAACTAATATTACCACTCCGGATTGCTGATAAGCATAAACAAAAGAAAAGAAAAAAAAATGCAGATGAATCAGACCCATTAGTGAATAGTGATTCACTACGAATGAATAATAGATCAGAACTGAAAAAAGTAAAAACTTTGAATAGTAGTATTAGTACCTGCGTAGAATGGAGAGAAGAGGATAAGTGATCTTCTTCTGGAACCAATCGGTCATTCCCACCCTCCCAATCGCCATCTTCGTCCGAAGTTTCAACTTTGAAGTTTGAAGTTTGATGGGTATTCCACTAAATTGAGATCAAATCTTCCCAAATAAGGGAATCAGGGCTTTTCTCTCACCACAAGAAACCCCAATTGACCAAATCCAAAACAAAATGTCACAAAAAAAAAAAGACAATCTAATTGGAAAATCCTCTTTATATTTGAGAAAGAAAGAACATCAATTTTAGTATATTTAATTTAATTATGGGAAAAATCTTTTGTTGAATTAAGAAAATGGGCATTCAGAATTGCATTTGCATGGTGCGGTTTGAGTGTTGGAAGTGTAAGTGTTAATGAATGGTACCCAGCGCAGACAAACACAGCCCAGAACTCTCTCTCTCTAGAAAGCCATTGCACATTGGCACCTTACAGTACTCCACGTGCATGAGATGCAACTAATATGGACAGACGGATTACACAGCAGAGTAATAGGATAAGATGTAAGAAATTTTATACAATACAGTAAAATCAAATTTGATAAATCTTATGGCTTTTTTACCCAAATAATGCAGTTTTTCATTTTATTTTTTGTTCTACCATTACTTTCGAATTAATTCTCAAAATGTGTTTCTTTTGGTTTCCGTTAAGAAGTGTTTTTTTTTTTAAATTGACATCTCAGCATTAAAATTTATATATATTTTTTTAGATGGTGTAGAGAAGTTAATCCGAGAGGATTGATTTTTCAACGTCATCACACATTTTTTTTTCAACATCAAATCTCTTGGTTTAGAATCGATTTCTCAACATAATTTTCTTTTTTATTATTTTTGGTTTAAAATAAAATTATAATTAATTTTTTAAACCTTTTTCTTTTTTTTATTACTAACATTTTCAATTGTAACCTTGGATTATAAATATTTTTGTCATCCATAGTATATAATAATATAATTTAATTATTTATATTATAATTTGATTATGATAATATAAATAACAATTCTCTTTTTACCTATTTAACAAGAATCTGGTTTAATATAGGTTTTCTGTTAACCATTTATTTTACATCTTATATTAAAATAAATAAAGTACATAATATTTATATTTAAGAAACTAAATTAAATAAATTATTTAAGATGAATTAAAACAAAAATTAATAAAATGATGATATATTTTTAAGTACACCAATAAATTAATTTATTAAACAGGTTAATTTATAATACAAAAATGATATACAAGACATTTATTTCCTCAAATGATCCCTAGTCTTACACCATGGAGCCTCTCTTGCGCGAAGTGGTTGGACAACGTTTTGCTTGGACAAGTGCAAATGCAGTAACTCGACGACGTCATCTTCCTCGTCTTTGCTATTTATCTACATTTGGAACTGCATCTTCTTGTTCAATTGCCTCCTCGTCAAAATTAAGCCATGAAGTGATATGGTTGAACAATTTTAGAGGGGCCCATATTTGGCATAGTTGGAGATTTGCGCTGCTAGAAGGACCTTCACCTAGAGCCTAATTTTTGAAGGATTGCCAAATGCATTAAGATTACGAATGTAGGTGCTAGTAGAATATGAGATCTCTATGTTCACACCAAAAAGGTTACTGGTAAACTCATCCCCACTAACGAGTGGCAGACACTTACAAATTGTGATTGACCACCATCTTATTGTAATGGAGGATTGTAACATCCTAATACAAGCATCTTAGAATATCTGACATATATCTAAATAAGCAGTATTAGCTATACTACTTTTAACTTAAAATATCAACTAATTCATAACATTTTATAAATAATTATGGAGAGTCATAACTAAAAAGTCATATATATATATATATACATTACAGCCTCAAAAGGACAAAATGTTACATACATATAATTTTATACAAACTCAAAGCAAATATAAATAATTACATAATCTTTGTCTATAAAAGAAACAAATAAAATTATACTACATTAGTGCTTTTGTTTGTTTATCTTCTTATTCTCTGAAGAGTCTTGACCTAGATTTACATAGAAATACAATGAGGTGAGAAAACATATATTCTCAGTATAAACAACTCCAAAATCAACATTGGTAACATTCATTTTAAATAAACAAACCAATAATACATAACATTATAATACTCGAACTTAATAACAATAGAATATGGTTGCAACAAGACATTAAATTTCTATTCAATATCATTAGAACATTCACATATTACTATTATGTAAAGGTTCACTAAGCATAACACATAATCTATAAACATAAGTCCATCACTCATATGATAAGAACAACTATCTATACAATTGTAGCATATCACAACTAGTTCATTCATTAACTTGTTATAAGTACTACACATATAACCTTCTTCTATGAATAAACCTACTAATTTTGGATTTAGGATTTACAACAGGTAATTGAGTCTTTACTAAATACCACTAGAATATTTACTTTTTCTTACTCTAAGTAAACATTCACTAAGCCAATCCATATCCTCAAACTCATATATTTTTATTAATGTTATCAAATAACCGCTCATACAATTGTAAAATATCATCAACACTAGGCAACTGTCCATACAATTACCAAGGAATTAGAAATGAATATGTATGCAGTATGCTCGCCAGTATGAAATGTTCAAGAATGATGATTATGAAATGCAATGTAATTATGTAAGTGTAGAATTGTGTGTGTGCCACTTGCATATTCCACGTTCTCTTTAAACTTGTAGTTAAGAATACTAACTCTTCAAACTACCTGGTAGTAAGTGGACTGGTTCCCACTCACACTGGTGAGAGTAATGTATATAAAAACTAGTAATCCTAGCACTCTGAGAAACTAGGGCTAATTCCTCACTCAGAAAGCCTTTAGGACTTTCCTACTATCTCATTTGGCCACATGATTGTGCATATCATTAAAAGATTATTCTACTTGGAAATTTGCAAGTAACATAAAACTATATGACATTATGTTTAACTCATACAAAACCACCACATTAACTCTTCTAATGATTCACTCTAATCAAATGAAGAACTAAACTCTAGTAAACATGTACTCTCAGCTCATTTCTAACTCATAAAGGAGCATATTCTATGTTTCTAGTTAAGTAAAACATACTTAAGATTCTTGTATCTAGCTTGCCTTATTTTCACACCATAAGTGGTAACCTATGTCACACTAATGTTCTCAAGGTCCTAGATATCTGCTTTAAGAAAATCCTAACTTATGGAATGCTTGAAGATTTGTACTTCTACATTAACTCTATATTAAGTCCATTCATGCATCACTAACTCCACTTTCTCTCTTAGGCTGTGTTTGGGAGTGAGAGTTAGAAGGGAAAGGGAAGGAAATGAGGGATTTGTGATTGAGAAACCTTTGTTTGGGAGTTTAAAAAATAAGAGGGGAGGGATAGGGGGAATTTGGGATGCCCTCCAAAACCTTCCATTTCAGTTCCCCTAAATTGGGGGGTTTTACTCCAAAATTACTCACTCATCCCTGCACCCTCGTTGTTTTGGCGTCTCCAACATAAATTCATTACTCCTCAGCAATATTTTTGCTACCAGTGCAACCACACGGTCTCCATTACTCCTTTGTATCTACGGTGGCTTCATCGAGGAATATTCCGGTGACTCCTAACCCCCTCTTTCACCTCGAGTTTGGCGGTGACGATCTGGTTTGGATGGTGGTGGATTTGTGTGGGCAAACACAACACGATGATGGCGGGTTCAACACCTAAGTGCGTTTGGTCGGGCGTCGGTGGCGGTGGGATTGGATACGTGGTTTGCGTGGGTCGATGACGCAAATTACTGCACGGTTGGTTCGTACGACAAACTCAGATCTGGTTCCGGACGGTTACAGGTCACGCACGGTGGGGGAGCTCCGGCTTGAGGGGCTTCCGCGCAACCGGATATGATGGTGGCTGGTCGGTTGGGCTTGGTTTTAGTTGGGTAAGTGACAATGAATTTGTTTGGTGATGGATTTTAGTTTTGGATTGTGAGGATCAATGGAGGTTGTGTGGTGATTGTATGGTTGGAGGTGAATATGGAGTTGGGTTTTATGAATTTGGGTTTGCTCTGTTTGATGATAGTGAAGAGATGGGGTTGTTTTAGGAAGGTGGTGAGATGGAAAGTTGACGGTGGTAATGGAGGTGGATGTTAATGGTGGGTTATGGTTAAGAGTGGAGGTTGAAGATGAATGATGGGTGGTGGTTTGTTGCAAGGTGGTGAAGGGTAAGAGAATGGTGGCTATTTTTTGTGGTACAAAAAAATAAATTGAAAAGCAGGAAGACTTTTGTGATGAAGATGGTAGCAGAAAGTAATTCTCTGGGAATTGGCCAAGCAGATGCCGTGTAAACACATTTATCATTCCGATTGCATCCTGCCTTGGTTAGAATTACACAATTCTTGTCTTGTGTGCCGCTATGAGTTAAAAGATGATCCGAAGCACGCTTATGAAGAAAACTCTATTTGCATCCTTGTTGGTGCTTGAGTTTTATTTTAATATTTTTATAAAATATTAATTATGTTAATTTTTGAATAAAGGGTAAAATGGTAAAAAATATATCTTAAATCTCGTATATTTCACACTTCCAAACAAAGGGAGGATAAACCTCTCATTTTCTTTCCATTCCTTCTTCTTTAAACTTTTCTCATTCCTTTCCCTCCAAACTCCCAAACACAGCCTTAGGAGCAACGTATGCACTATGGCAAGTAAATATTGCCAAATTGAACTCAACCTACTTGTATCTAGTATACCCTACCCTCATCACCTTATATGTAATATCAAATACAACACTATGTTGCCTAAGGGATTGGATACCTACATATGGCAATTCATTACTTTTAGTTGCACTAAGGTCTCTTACTTTACTATATATGCAAAGTGGTATTTCTCTCTAAGAAATACCTCTACTAGTATCTCAACACACTCTACAAGGCATATAAAAAGATCCAAGCAAGTAGGAAACTCTATTTTCCCATAAAAATTATTCTTAGAGAAATCACTCTAGGCGCCTCCTTCCTAGCGCCTAGGCACTAAGTGCCCTGTTTCATGATCTTCTGCTACTGGGCGACGAGTGCCCTGCACCCCAGAATGCTCGTGTTGTTCTGCTAGTCCCTAGGCACCCAAACTCTTGCGTCTAGGTGCCAGCAGACCAGAATGAGTTCTGTAGAAACAGTTTCTGCATAATTCATTCTCAAACTCAAATCCAACTCTCATATCATGGATTTTAAGTGATTTCTAATCCTAAACATGATGTCTAACATGATAGAATAATCAAATATTAAGTTAATCCATCTATCTTAGATTTATGACCAAAGATCAAACATCCAAAAATACTCATTTTCCATCTTCAAACTCCATGAGTTTCATGGATGTTCCTAGGTGCAAACTAATACCCTTGAGTTGATTAAGCTTCATCATAACCAAACTCAGTCATTAAAGGCACTAAATAAGCAAGAAAAACAAACTAAGCATCTCAAACCCACTTTCATCCAACAATAATAACCAACAATAAAGATAGAGATTGGGAGGCATGATCAAGTAAGGTTCAAGTATCCCCTACCTCTTGAAGTGCAGCTGGTCTTCAAGTTTAAGCTTGGCTCTTGGATCTTCCTTGGTTCCCTTTCCTTCTTCCTTTTTTTCCCTTCGTTTCTTCTTGCCTGTGTTTTCTGTCTCTAGCCGTGAGAAAAAGGAGAGAATAAGTAAAAAATGACTTCTTATAAGATAACTACCAAGGTTTGCTGAAACTTTTTATCTCTTAGGAATACTTTAATCTCATATATTCAAGTTTCATAACTTCCATAGGTATTAGAATAAATATTAAGATTCATTCAATTCCTAACTCATCACTTTTATAAAGTTTCATATATCTATTAAGTCAATCCGGTATTAAAACACTCACTCTGTGTGTTTAAAAATATCAAACTAACTCAGTTTATCCTCAAACTTTAATTACATCCTCATCCATATATTTTGTGACTTAGAAATAAATTCTCTTTATTTACTTCCCTCCACTAAGCAACTTATGCCCCTATATGAGTAATTTTAAACTACTTTTCACATTCTGTGTTGCAGCAAAGTGCTCAAACTAACTCAGTTCGTCACAAAACTAAGCAGACATGTCAAGTAAGTATTATGATACTTCTACGATCATATACAAGTCTAACATGCTAAAAAGAGAATGTTACAAGGATGACTAAATGACATATGAGAAGGCTCAAGCAATTCCTACTGTATGTTATTGTCCTCAACCTTGGGCATTGGTTGGGCTATCGTCCGACTAGTTGAACGTTGTCGGTTTGGCTTAGGAAAATCAAAATATTGCGTAACATTTGCAGAATTTGAATTATCCAAAAATGGCCTACTCTTGGGGTCCTCTAAATCTTGTGATCGACACAAATGCTGCTGTGAATTGCTTGCAAACCAAGTCATATATTCTATGGTTGGAAATAGGTGAACATTAGCGCTTGGACCTACCAGGAGCCTTTCTTGATGATGCCTCCAATATGGCAGCCATTTTGCGTGATTTTCAGACTAGTTAGTGTCATTATTACCCCACACGTCCACTTTGTGCATGTTGTCAAGAATAGCTGAATCTTATGGAATACCTTGCTGCAACCTCATTTACTGCCTAACCCTCTCTATTTGATATCACACGATAATTGAGAAGCACATTAAGATGGTGTAGGTATTCCACATATGTGTATCTCTGAAGGTTGAATAATTTCTTACATCTCGGATAATTCTCTTGGTACATGGCATCCATACAAATTACAAAAAAAAAGAAGAAGAGTACATGGTAAACTTTGTGTAATTAAATAGACATTGTAGACATCACAATTATTACCCCATTAATTGTCATACAATCTAGTTGTGCTCTATATACTCTTAGGTCTTCATGGGGAGTGTTCAAGTGCACTAGATTCCCACTCCATCTGTTACAAGCAAAATATGTTTAGAATAATTTAAATTAAATAATTACATGCAATGTAGTTATAAATTAATAATTAATTTTCCTCTTTGAAAGTGGGTATATTGGTTGATAGTTTACTCGTGGACCAATGAAAGGTAGCATCATGCCAAAGATTGTAGAAGCCATAAGCATCCACTTATACAAGAAGCACCATAATCTGAAGCATGACACAACACTCGATACAATGTAGCTAGACATGTTGATCCCTAACTATATTGTCCAGCACGTTGGAAATCTTGCAGTAAGTGCAGATACATTAGATGAATCTGATTGCTTAATTTATTGGACATAAATATTCCTCTTAACAACCATAAAATATACACTCCACAAAAGCGTTCTACTTGTTGTAAGCCAAACTAACTTCTCACTTGTCTTTTTTTTTTCTTTACACAAACAAAAACTGATTCACGGACTCATGTAATAAGGACCGAATCTCACACGAGGGAATCATTTCAGTAAAGCATAAATGCATGAATCCTTTCAGAAATGTAGGAATCCTGCATCCTTGAATCCTATTTTGTTTGAATGTATTGATATCTTTATTTAACACTTCAACCACTCATTTCAAGTAAACTCGTTCTAGTATTTTTTGGTCTTATTTGTAGTTTGCTTTTTGTCCTCATTGTTCTTGTATTTTGCTCATCTCACCAAGCTAGTTGGTCCCATTTATAGGAGTCCTTGTCCTCAATCTTCTTGGTCCCATTTTCAGGTGTGTTTCTTGTCTCGTTCTTCTTACTATTGGTATTATTGTGCATTGCTAAAATGAAGTGCTTCCTACACTTGAGACCCCACAAGAGTTGGTATTTTTTGGTTGGCTTGCCTTGTGTTATTAAGTCTTCCATGTTCTTATTCCCCAAACCATACCTTTATCTTTTTTTTGGTGTTGTTTGATAGCATCATTTGCGATGTGGAGGGTTCAAAATGCCAACCCAAACATATCAAGTTCATACTATAATCTAAATTATAGGAGCTAATCTCATGTAATAAGATTCATTAATGATGTGGTTTCTAAACTATCTACCGAAAGTAATTTTCATGTGGTTTTTTCATTGCTAAAACTGTATAATTAGCTAAAATGGTTTATATAATATTATTTTTTCATTGCTAAAACTATATTTATTTTTTCATGAATTATATACAAATGAAGAAATATGTAGCTAATAAATTAGAATGTTTGAAGTAATTTAAACTGCTAAGTAGTAAAATATTTTATACTAGCAAATCTGAATTATGGTTTATATAATTTAGAATACTTTTAGCAGATATAAATTATTTTTTCATGAACTATATAATGATATGGTTTCTAAACTATTTATACAATATTATTTTCATTGCTAAAACTGTATAATTTGTTAAATTGGTAAGTAGCAAAATTGATTTTGTATTGGCAGCCAAGTTTTATAGCTGGATAAGTTTAAAAAATTATTCTTATATATTAACTAATACAACATAGTGAGTGAAATTTATTTTTGTGTTTTTTAGGTGATACATAACATAATTAACTTATAAAAAAAATTTATACTAAATTGTTTTAAATTATTTAGAAAAAAACATATGGGAATATATTGCTATATTATCACTTTTACTTATTATAAGTATAACATTATTACTGTGCTTTTATACGCAGCTTTAGTGTGCAAAATGAGTAACGCAAGTGGGGTAGCAGTTCTTCTTCTGTATTATAATAGATAATTTTTAAATATAGATGAAGGAATCACATTTAACTGTGTTGACCCAAAAACCTTTTGAGTTGATCAAACCATCACATTAGACTAATTGACGGTAAGAATTCACTCTAAACTCAGAGTTGGAGACAGAAAAAAGGTGGTAGATATTAAGTATAGATATCATGTATCTATTGACTTTAGATATGTTTGGTATAGGATTTTGATATTTACTAATGATGATGATGTTCAAACTATGTTTCATGTTTTTTTTTATCAATATCCTAATCTTGGAGTCATTGAGTTGTATGCTGAATTAGAATATGTTGAAGAAGATACTTGGCCTATGATTGCAGTTGTTGCCAATGATTTCTCTACATAATCAACATGGTCGTTTGACTGGAGCCAATATCAACCGCATCAAGATGCACAATATCAACAAGATCCAAAGCCATAAACGGACTCTCCCATTAGAGGCGTTCAAATACATGCTGCAAGTTCGAGTTCATCTGATGTTGGACTGAGTGCTAGTACTTATTCTCCAATTGCTCTTCATAAAGAATATGTTGGTGATTTTAGTGAAAATGAAGATAGGGTTGACTTGGGGTTCGATGATGATAATTTTGATTCTGATAGGGATGTTGGCGATAACCCCACATCAATTGTTGGTAGTAGAGCTTCTCTTCCTACTTATAAACCCTCATCCTACATGTGTTCACTCAATTTGGAGGCAATTCATGATGCATAATTTCCAAAATATGCTCATACATTAAGTAACCCTGTCGATTGGGCTGCATCTATTATAGATTTATCCATAGGGATGTAGTTTCAAACCAAAGAGGTTATGATAACACCACACCAACTATTAGTAGTAGAGCTTCTCTTCCTACTTATAAACCCACATCCTATATGTGTTCACTTAATTTGGAGGCAATGCATGATGCATAATTTCCAAAATATGTTCATACATTAAGTAACCCTATCAATTGGGTAGCATCTATTGGAGATTTATCCGTAGGGGTGCAGTTTCAAACTAAAGAGGCTGTGATGTCTGCAATCAAGCACTACCATATACATCATTTAATAGATTACAAAGTTATAAAGTCAGAGCCAACCAAGTATGCAGTCAAGTGTAAGTTGAATGCACAAGGGTGCAATTAAAGCATAAGAGCAACATATTTGAAGAAAAAAGGCAAATATGGGAAATCATAAAATTGAATGGTCCTCATATATGCTCATCGGAAATGATTTCTTAGGATCATCAAAAATTAGATTCAAACTTGATTTGTACATGCATTTTTCCCTTGGTTCAAGCAGATTCATCTATTTTGGTTTCAGTTTTGCAAGCTCAGATATGGAGTAATTAAAAATACATAACCTCCTATAAGAAAGCTTGGACAGTAAAGCAGAAGACAATTGTTTGAGTATTTGGTGATTGGGAGCAATCATACAATGATATGCCTAAATTGTTGCCAGCAATGCAACAGTTCATTCCTGGCACAATTGTGAACCTACAAAACTCTTTATTTCAATTAACCTATTACCACATTAGTTCAATCAATATATTATAGGTTGGCAGAACTCTTTGCTAAGAAGGAACAACAACAACAACAACAACAACAGGTAATGATAATAGCTGGACATGTATACTCAGAAATGCTCATAGGGGCCATAGGAAAAAATCAAAGAAAAGCCAACTCTCACGTTGTTTGTGATTTTACGCAAGAAAGTCATGAATTTTTTATGGAGAAATTAGTTAACCCACTAGAAGGACACCCTACAATGAAGTTCAAAGTGAATCTTATCGAGACATGGTGTGACTGTGGCAAATTTCAAGCACAAAAGTTCCCATGTACACATGTAGTTGTTGCGTGTGCATCAATTCATTTAGATTGCATTCAATTTGTGAACCAAGTCTACAACTTGGAAAACATATTTAATGTTTACCAGTAAGAGTTCCAAGTAGTGGAAAAATGAAGGATATTGGCCTTAGTATCATGGTCTAAATTTGTGTCAAAATCAAGGAAAAGCAGAGAGATCCTAAAGGTCAGCCACAATCTAGTCACATTTGTAATGAGGTGGGCCTTAGGGAGAAAGGTCAACTAAAACAGTGTGGATTATGCAGAAACAAGGTTCATATCTGTCCAAAGTGTCCTAATCATAGTGGCACCTCTAGAAAGAGTTCGCATCAAGAGTAATATCTATTGCTATGTTTGCATATTTTGTAATATTGTGTTCTAATTAAACATCATGTATGATATTAAGTAATAAAGTTTTGTTCAAGTTTAATCAACCATTTACCATCCGATAATTAATTTTTTTTACGTCAAAGGTTATCATTAATAATGTGCATGCTTATCTAATTATGCAATATTGTATACTTTATTTGTTTTAATATGAGGTGTTAAAAAAATGGTTAGCAGATAAACCTATATTAAACTAAATTCTAGTTAAATAGGTAAAAAGAAGGTTGTTATTTATATTATCATAATCAAATTATAATATAAATAACTAAATTATATTATTATAAACTATGGATGAAAAACTTATTTATAATCTAAGGTTACAAATGACAATTTTAGTAATAAATAAAAAAGGAAAATGTTTTAAAAAAATAATTACAATTTTGTTTTAAGCCAACTAATAAAAAAAAACCTTGTTGAGAAGTTAGTTAAGGTGGAACCGACTTCCTAACATGGTTGAAAAATTGTGTAATGGTCCCAAACCGACTTCTCAACACCATATATATATATATAATATATATATATATATAAATAAATGTTTATATACTTAATAAGATGATGCTTGGTCTCTAGTAATTACATTAATAGTTTTCAAACATGATAAACAATCACATAATTCCGGACCTAAGCTCGTACATTCTTTTTCATTTTCACTTTCGATCGGATGAAGAAGAATCTTTTAATTGATTAACCATTTCTTCTTTGGAATTGTATTCTTCTTCATAAGATTCAAAATTAATTAATATATATTAAATTCTTCATCAATTTTTGCATGTGACTTTTTTTAGTGGTCACATGACATTTATTTATCTTTCTTTTAGACTTAGACGATCTATGCTTATCTTTTAATCTTGACCATCCTATAATATTTTTTATATGGATTTTGTATGGTCAGGAAAATTGAACTTTCTTTTTCTCTCTTTGACCTTCTATTCAGAATGATCCTAGTTCTTTTCGATAAAACTTTTTCTCAGTTTAGAATATCTAAACATACTTGCAATCCAGTTTCTATAATATAATTAGACAATTGTCCAAATGTTAGTTGATTATAAGGAATTGTACTTTCGTTTTGATTTTGGATCATTACTTTTACTTTTTCTACAAACAATTTTGGAAGTCCAGCTATAAATCTTTCTTTCTAATAATCGGTCGATGCATCACTTCTTAAATATAAAGACAAAAAGTGCATTTTGGGAATTAATTTGGAAAGAGGACAATATAGATTAACAATTTGATCTCGCTATTCGAGAAATATAAAAAAGGTACAAAAAGACATCTTCAAATACTTGTCCATTAGGATCAATTTTTGATGAACATTATAAAAATATTTTCTTACTTGTATCCCACCAAAAGCCAAATCTTGTATCCAAATAAATTTAATATCATTTGTTGAACAGTAAAATTTGGGTTCAAAATTAGCCATTTTGACATAAAGATTAAGGTCTTTCCATATTAACAATATGTGGGTCTTGCGTAATAATTCCTAAAAGATCTTTTCTAAATTTTGAAGAAAGTTCTTTTCTAATTCTTCAAAAAGTGATCTTTGGTGTAGAATATGGTTAAGTAATTTCTTCTTAATTTCTTCATTAGACAGTCAAAGTGTATATTTTTAAATCGATTCTGGGACATTAATTACCTTATAGATAGGTCTATTAGGATCTAAATTTTTATTAATATTTTGAGTTGATGTATATTCTTTAGGTTTTTCACTTATTTGATTATCTATCCTTTCTAATGTTTTAGACAAAGTATGGAGCATTTGAAAATTATTGTTGATGAACTTTAAAAAGCCTCTTATCTATAGGTAAATTATGTGCTCGTGAAGCTATTGCCTTAAAAGGTGTGGCTTCAACTTCTAATCTTTCTTTTGTGGTTACCTTAATAGTTTCTAAGGGAGAAAGTTAAAATTATATCTTTCTCTTTTTTTCAAGAAGTTGATATTTTATTATTTACTTATATTTATGGTATTCTTATAAAAGGATTTTGAATATTATTTTCTTTGCAATACTTTTCAAACAATCAAAGAAAATATATTGATTAAATATGAGTAAAATTCTTCTCTAAATTTAGTAGTTTGTTCTTTACTAAAATTCTTAAAATATCAATCTCTTTTATCTTTATTATAAGGAGCTTCAAAATCATTACTTATCCATTTTTTTATCTATTTCAAAGGGTTCTTCTTTATTTAATACATTAATGACTTGGGATCTAGTGGGTGAGTATTCTGGTAATTCTGATTTGTGAGTTTGTTGGTAAATTGGTTGAGGAACATTTGGTTCGAAATTAACACCAGTTAGGTTTATATTAATTGCAGATCCATCTACTGAATGTCTTGTATCCAAATAAATTTAATATCCTTGTTGGGTTCAAAATTAGCCATTTTGACATAAAGATTAAGCCCATAATAATATGCCGCGAAAAAGACTAAATTTTAGAAACTTTTCAAAAAAAGTGATCAATAGAGTAGTCAACCAACATCAATAATATTCTGACAACTAGTTCAAACAAGATCACATAAGACAAAGAAAACTATATTGACAATAAGAAAGAATTGACAGAAGTTAAGTGTCAAAGAGTTATGAATGTGACTTTATTGAGAAAATGCTTGTAAGTAAAGTTATTATCGAAGCCATGCAAATGAAAAGCCAAAGGCTATGTTCCTACTACTTGGCAAGCTAGAAGCAAGTTCGGGTAGGCCCCATTATTGACATGGGTAGTTATCAAGCAGAAGCTAAAATGCATATAGAATGTGACTTTATTGAAAATGAAGTTACAAATGTTGAAATTACAGGGAAAGCCATGTAAAAAATGAAGCACATGTTGAAATTATGCATGACTGTTAAGTGGCAACATCTTAGGAGCTATAGCATTCAAAATTAGACCCCAAAAAGAGAGGTTGGTTACCTATAAATAAGGGTTAGAATGAAGAATAACAGGCTAGTCCATATACTTACAAGCATCCTATAGTTCCTAAGTCCCTAGTGTAACGCGCATGAATCGACGAATTGATGGGTTAACAGTCAAATATGTCCGCCACTTTCAATTTATATGTCTCTCTATATTTCGGCATTTATCTTTCTGTCATCTTAATTTCATGTATCAATTACATTTCAATTATTCTTGTTCTTTCAAGTTCATACATGTTATTTCTTGTTCTTCGTTGTTTATCTTTCAAGTTCTTCCTCGATTATCCAATTTTTTTGCTTTTAAGGTTAGTTCCCATGCATTTTACCTTTTTGTAAGTTCCCTTTAATCTTTTTCCAACTTAGTGCAAGTTTACCCTTTCTGCATTTTTTTTGTTCTTGCATGTTCGTGTATTTTTTGCATTATTTTCATGCTTTAATCTTCATTTGAACACGCACAGCACTCCAAATATGCTTTGTTAGCATGCTGCATCGACATTGACATTTCTAGTGTTCACTTTCTAGCTTTTATTTTTTGCCATTTACATTTCTATCAGTTTACTTTCTGCAAGTTTACTTTTGACAGATATTTACTTCTATGTCAGATTGCTTTCCAATAAGTTTACTTTTGATATTTCCATTATGTCAATTTACTTCGAGTAAGTTTATTTTGACACATTCTATATTTTTCCTTTTCATTTATTCACGTTCATATATAATTCCAATCTATTCTTTGACACACCCTTCTACTGATGCTTGACTGATTTATAGATATTTAACCTTTTGACGTCATAATTTTACCAATCATTAGAAACTTGAGGGTCTTAAGAAGAGTCGATTCCCTTTCAGATATTAGATCTAGAATAAAAAAGAGTAGTACATTACCTTTGATGAAAAATGACCACAAACAAATTGACATGCCTAATAAGACCAAGTTGAGTGCGATTGGGTAAAATTGCTTCCAACAATGTCCAGAGTCTAGTTCAGAGGGATGAACATTCATGCAATTAAGAAGCAGTATAGATACATCACCAATGTCCAATCGTGATTCTACTTTGGATCATCAGAAAACGCAAGTGCTGACAGCAATGTCAATTCTGTTAATGTCTACCAAAGTACTAGTCCTGCCATAGTTATGGTGTCCTAAGGTTGGGCCAACAATCCACAACCTGTGGTGTAGCAGATACACCCAGTTATAATGCAGCTAAATTTAGCGATCAATCTAAACGGCAACGCCAAACATGGCAACATACTGCTAAGGCTGCCACCTCTTAATAGAATGCCTTATAATTTTATTCCACCTGTTGTGTTGCCAATCTAAGCAGTGTTGGGAAATTTTCAACTGGTTAATCAACTTATAATGTCGATAACTATTAGTTTTCCCCATTCGACAACGACCATGTAAGCCCTTTTGTGGATACGTTGACTACAAGCCATAATATTGGACAATCTGGTCCAAACCTTGCCTTTCCTACTCCTCAACTAGAAGGTTTACATATCTGAGGACATCTTATTTACCTTTACATGACAAGAGAAATGCCTAATGTGTTCACTGGAATTATATAGAATATGCTAAATAACGTTCGTCAACAGATGGACGAAAGCAATCATGACATGGTTCACATGCTAGCACAACAATTAAGTGTTATTCTTACACCTTTGATTGAAACAACAAATAACACTTGCAATCATTTAGCCTAGTAGATAGGTCGGTTGATAGGTGCTTTAAGGTTTGTCAAGAATGATCCCATTGTTTGACAGGTCAGGGCAGCAAAACCACCTCCTATAAAGCCTAATCAACGGCCAGAACTTCATTATAGTCACATCAATATGCTTCAACGTAATGAAGACCACCCTGAAGGGAATGAATTTGGAGTCTAGAGACTTTTCCAAAACATTAAGGGGCACCCTACCCAAATCTAGCTTCGACCTGGGTTAAACAATTGAAACTTGAACCAAGTTGTGGAACAAATCTTCAACAGGTTTGGTTTCAATGTGAGCTATGCTAATCAGCCTTACTTTGTGTCGGTGTTTCTTGAATAGATTCAACAAACCGAGTAACTTAGGGGTGTCAAAATGCGTTGGTGATTCCTATAAGTCGACGGTCGAACACATAGCTAGGTATACTATTGAATTGGGTGAGATAGCAGGCAATGAATGTCTCAAGATGAGATACTTTCCTAGTTCTTTAACAACTAATGCCTTCGATTAGTTCTTAACACTTTGACTGAATTCTATTCATTTGTAGACTCAACTTGAAAGGAGTTACAATGAATAATTCTTTAGGAGCGAAATGAAAGTTAGTCTAATTGAGTTATTCAATGTCAAAAGAATGTCAAATGAATCTATAGACAATCATATATGTCGATTTCATTTGATGAAGAGTAGATGTTATGCTCCTATCCCTGAGTCTAAAATTACGAAATGGTTACTAGTGGGCTTAACTATGGTATAAGGAAGAATTTGGTGAAGTAACAATTCTTTGACATTACCCAACTTAGCAAAAAGTCCAGCAGGTTGAACAATTGAGGGCGAAAAGAATATGAGAAACAAAAGAAAACCTTCAAGAAAGAAAAGATTGCTTTCGTCGAATATGACAAAAATGAGGATGTCAAAGATAGTGAGGTCAATGCGACCAAATTGCAAAATAGCCCACCTTTCAAAGCTACCCAATGGCTATCTACCATATGTAATATGGTAGAATACCTAAAGGAATATACAATCAAATTGAGAAAACCCAGCGAGCATTCATATGGGGCAGTACTGCATAGCACAAAAAAGTTCATTTAATTAATTGGACTAGTATTTCTCTTCCCAGAGAATATGGTGGATTGGGATTTAAAAGACTAGAATAGATGAACAATGCTTTAATTGTAAAGTTGGGCTGGGAAATACTCACTTCCCCTAACTCCCTCTGGGCCCGTGTCTTGATAATAATGTATGGGCGTAACTCAAGCCCAAATGTGGAAATGAAGAGGCTTGGTACGGACTCCCCTATTTGGAAAGAGATAGTAGCTTGTTGGCCTTTTCTCATAGAAAATATCATAACTATTGTTGGAGATGACGCAAATACATCCTTCTGGCGTGATTCTTGGGTGTGTTGGATCCTCAACCTTCTTTCCAAAGCTGGGGTCCAACCCAACCATGATGAGCTAACCAAGAAGGTTTCAGAGTACCTTATAGCACAAGGCAATTGGGACTAGACTCACCTTACCACTGTCCTCCTTGATGATGTGTTAAGCTGTATCAGAGGCATGCTGCCTCCTGATCCTTCTAATGGGATAGATCACTTAGCTTGGAAACACTCCGCGGATAGAGCTTTTAACACGAAATCTTCCTCTAGAGCTCTATCCCCTACTCCTAACCAATATGGGGATCATTGGAACAAGATCTGGAAATGGAAAGGGCCAGAACGGATGAAAGTCAATACAGATGGTACTAGTAAGGGGAAGTTTGGAGACGCTGGTTGTGGAGGACATATCATAGGCCCCAATGGTATCTAGAATGCAGGCTTCTCTAAACACATAGGGGTCTGCTCCTCTTTTGTTGCAGAACTTTTGGAAATTTTGTTGGGTATATAACTTGCTTGGAATATGGGGCACAAAAAGGTCATTATGGAATCAGACTCTAAGGCCATCATCTCCATCCTCACCAATAAAGATAAAGTCATAAACCACCCCTCTAATATCATCACCCGTATCTGGTCTTAGTGCAACAGGAATTGGGTTTATCAAATTTAGCCATAGATATAGGGAAGGTAACATATGTGTAGATTGGCTGGCGAATGAGAGCTTAGAGCTTGATTTCAATCTGGGCATTTCGGAAGGTCCCCGTACTAGTCTAGTCTGAGACCTCTCCCGCTTGCTGATTGTTCTGGCGTTGCTTTGCCCCGTGCGATTCATACAGTTGTGTAGTTTGTTTTGGGATTCAATCCCATTTTGTATAAAAAAAACAAGGTGGTTTCTCGTGTCCATTAAAATGAGAGGATTTTGGTATCCTCTTGCTCAATCACAATTAAATATATAGACAAATTAATAAGTAAATATGTTTACATAATTTATTTATTAATAAAAAATTTATTGATCATTTTATTTATTGAATGATCTTCAAAGAATTATTTAATTTTAAAAAAAAAATCTTAAATCTATTCCTTTTTTAAAGCAAAATTATATTAAAATCCAAAAATTAAAATCAAACTAATATCTTGATCCCAAACTTGAACCTTTTTTGAAAATCTTAGTTGTTCAGAACTTGACAACCCCTCTTACACTGTTCATTCCCTGCTCTCTTCACCTCTTCTGGATCCACACACCCAGCTCCGCCGCACTTGACCACCATGCACACACCCAGCTCCACCGCACTTGACCACCATTTCTGAGCTTTTCCAATTCTAAAGGTCATCTGCAAAATCTCATAACAGGAACAACATTACAAAGAAAGTTCCAGAAACCCCACAGAAAATACAAAGTTTTCTAAAAAAACAAAAGAAGAAGGAATTTGGAAAATTTTCCAAAAAAATTAACTAAATTCTTCAACAATTAAAAGCGTCTTAATTCTTGCAAAAATCAGAATTCAAATTTTTAAATAAAAAAAATTGATTAGGGTGTGAAGACCAAAAGGGTATTACTATCACCAACCTAAGGTGCAGCTGAAGATCGAAATTGTGAATTGACTCTATTGGGTATTGCTCTATTTACACGAAAGATAAGTTTTTTACCTTAAAACTCTGATGAAAACGAAGAAGATCTAAGAACTTGAGATTTTAGTTTCAGAGAAGGGAACCTTCCCACACCAGAACTGAAGCTACAGGTCTTCGGAACCATGGAGACCCTGCGATGATGTTGTTGTCTATTCCCATGCCAAGACGAAGAAACCAAGTTAGTTTCGGTCAAAACCTCAGCCATTAAGATTTTCCTTTGATTCAGAAGACACAACAAAAAAAAAAGCAAGAACTCCAACAAACAAACACTCTTTAGCTTCACTTTCCTTCGGATTTTCTCGAGAAAAATGGAAAAGAAAACTCTTCCCAAACAGCAAAAACAAAGTGCCAAAAAGGGTAGGCCCAAAAAGCTTTTATCCAAAAGCAATGGCAAATCAACGTAATGGTGGGGTAAACTTGCGTGGTGTGAGAGATGAGGGTTCTTTCAAAGGGGTTGAAGTTTGGAATTTAGAGATGTTAATTTGATTTTAATTTTGAATTTTAATTTAATTTTGTTTTGGAAAAGGGATTAGAGTTAAGATTTTTTTTAAAAATTAAATAAGTCATCGAAGACCATTCAATAAATAAAATGATTAATAATTTTTTATCAATAAATAAATGATATAAACATATTTATTTATTAATTTATCTATATATTTAAATATAATTAAGTCATATAAAAAATCAAAATTTTGTATTTTGATCAAATCAAACAGTTGAAAACATAAAAACAATGTAAACATAATTATGAGACTAGTTGAATGGAAATTTATTGGAATACTATAAAGATAAATTTAGAATGTGGAAGATTCTTGACATTAGAAAATTTTCTTTTTGATTGCAAAGATTCCCCCAAATTTATTTACAAAACTAAACTTTGCTATCAACTCTTTTTAAAGATGAAACTTATACAAAAATTTGAGAATAAAGAATCAGAACAAAAAATAATTTTTTGTTTTGTAATATTGAAATTTTTATTATTTTTCCCTTTTACACATTAAATAGCTATACATTTTGGTGTAGCATGTATTGGAGAACTTGTGTAACAAATGCTTGGAACGTGAAACAATTGCTTGGAGCAACAAATAAAAACAAAGTCCAACTGCAGCACGTCTACTACGTGCTTAGAAGAATCGCCACGCAGTAGCAATTTTGCATTCACTTGGAGTAACGAAAAAAATATAAACGTGCAATATGGTGGAAGATTCTTAACATTCATGGATTTGGTTGCTTGTTGACCTTTCCAATAGCACTATTACTAATTGCACATTGCCTAGTAATTATAGCACTATTACTATTGACGTTGAACTTTGGAAACTTTGATTACTTATTTATAATTGTATCATATATTAATTATATTCTAAGAGTAAAGAATATAATAATATTTTATTTAGATAAAAAATTATTTATTTGATTAAATTAAATTCTCTAATTTAATTTATCAAAAATAATAAAATACATTTGTTCAGATTGGGACTTTGATAGAGTGCAAGGTTCAATAGCAAGTAATAAATTAACAAACATATTTATTCGAGGATTTTGGTGATAAGCAAAACATATTTAGATTATTGCGACCAGGATAAAATGAGAATGATAGTTTACTTTTGGACCTTTTTTATTTAATTAAAGTTATTATCACGCTCCAAATTTTAAGTTGGGTTTAGCAACATTAGAATGAACTTTAAAATGGAATTTTAGAAGATACAGTGAATGACTTAAGAAACTCATTTATATATTGATAAAAATTTAAAAGGTCTTAATTTTGTTGTTATATTAGAACTATATTTTAGCAAAAGGAAAAGGTTTCTATGTATATCATTAAATAAATATATGGTTTTGAAAATGATAATGATAAAAGCATTAGGTGTTCGGAATAAAAGTATATAAGTCTTTGTTAAGACTATGTGTTCATGTCTTGATTTTAAAATGGGACAATCTCTTCTCCTTCTGAAATTGATTAGCATTAATGGTAATAAAAATAATTGATAAGAACAATGAGAATGGTATCATATCTCAATAATGTTGATATAGAGACTTACTCCAAATCCAAATCCATTAATATCTTTTGAAAGTCATATATTGAACAAATTGTTTTAATGTCTTATTCTTAGTAATCCTTTTAAGAACATTTTAGATTAAATTATAAATAAGAAATGTATTTTATTACTCTATCACTTAGTTGCCTAAATTTAATGCCGTTGTCATATTAATTAAATAATTAAATGACAAATAAAAGTCCAACATATAATGAATGCTACTTTATTTATCAAAAAAAATGATTACAAGTGTCCTAAAAATTACAGTAATAATTGGATCTAGGGCGATATCAATTTTTCCTAATAATACTTGCACTAGAGCCAATCTCTTCAGTAAATTTCATTCCTATAAATTATGCTTGTCAAACTCCTTTTACACCAATTTTGGTGAATGAGATTTTCTTTTCCATCAACCTTTTGAATCTTAACGTCTCCACATTCAATGATTTCTCTAATTAAATGATACTTTCGCAAAATATGTTTAGACCTTTGATGTGATCTCAGTTCTTTTGCTTGAGCAATAGCTCCATTATTGTCACACAATAATGGAACTAGTTCTTCTATTGAAGGAACCACACCAAGTTCAAATATGAACTTCTTCATCCAAACCACTTCTTTAGCGAAATTTCACGCGCTATATATTCACAACCCTTGTTGAGAACAAAAAATAATATGGAATTTCCAACGTGGTAAAAACAGTGGTATTTTAAATAGAAAAAAAGAATGATTTGCTATCATTGGTAAAAAATTTGCACTAATAACTTATTTTAGTTCGATCTTCTTAAAGAAGCGAAAATGAAATAAATAGTTTTTCGAAAGAAACTTCAAAATGTGAATAAAAATCAAAGTGTCATGTAGCAAGAGTCCGCTTGATATTCTTTATTATAACCCTAATCATATGCTATCAATGATCGCGTACAAGTCATGGTATATATCCTCGCACTTGCATATGGTGTTCTATTCAACTTATATATGCGAATAATGCATTTAGCACTAAGACACTCTCGAGAGTACTTTTCATAAGCCTTGGTTGCTTTGGAATCTTCTTTATGAATTTAAGGGTAGTTAATGTACATCGATCACATCGATAAGTTTTTGATGCATAAGAACAATTCTTAAATTATGGTACTAATCATCCTAATTGGCTCCAACCAGTTTATTGGTATCAAGAATGTAGTGCAGTGATAAGGAAGACATGTTGAGAAATCTAAAATAAGAAAAGAAAGCATAAGAACACATTTTCATTTATCATAAAGATATGAACTTTTATCTAGATGATATTTCTACTAACTACATTACTATTAAGGTAGTTTCAGAAATCTCTATTTCTTGTAGTGGAGTTAAGAAATCCCTTGAAAAATATATATAAATGAACCCCTTGGTAGTCAAGTCGTTTCTCATGCATGTATATTTTAAAGCAGAAAATTTTATATCATATACAACTTAAAAATAATTCCACACCATATAGTTCCCTGGTTATCAGGTCATTCCTATTGGTATTTGTGAATTAACCTTTATACTCCCTGGGTAGTCTATGCGTTTTGTATAAATTAATTCCTTCTGTGTATATGCATCACATGCAATAAATTTTTATTTTATCCTTTAAACCACAAGTCTCCTAGTTGTCATGGATTCCCAGATTCTGGCTTCTTGAACAAGAATATAGAAAAAACATACAAAATGATATAATAGATATCATATTTTATCATATAAAATTTCCACACAAAAAAAATCACAGAGATGCATATTAAGAGTAGATTAACTCACAATTAACAAACTAATGGCATGAATAAATCATTATATCACTTGTAAATTAAATTCATGAAAGTAGTGTATAATTCCAAATTATACTTAAGCATGACGAGTAACTTTAGAACATCCAACAATTATGCATAAAGGCATCAAGCTGAGAAAAAAATTCATTATTTAAATCATGCATCTACTTCATAAATTCATGAATTATAATTTTAGTAATATAATTTAAACACAAATAACCAAGCACTGATACCATTTTAGGATTGCATAATGATCAAATCACGCAGCAGAACAACATAATAGCAATCCAAACATGATCGTTTTGTGTTTAAATTTATTATAACACTATGAAGATAAATTCATAAATACCTCGTGAAAGATTCTTGATACTTTAAAATTTTCTTCGATTGTATGAAGACTCTATGCATATACACATCGAGCCCAAACCTTGCTAGCTATCAACTCCTTTGAAAGATAGAACTTATACAAAAATCTGAGAATAAACAATCAGAGCAGAAAATAATTTTTTGTTTTGTATATATCAGTATATATCTCTTTTGTTCACTTCAAAATTTCCTTTTGCTGCACATCTCCTTAAATAGCCATACGTTTTGGTGTAGCACGTACTAGAGAACGTGTGCAACAAATGCTTAGAACGTGCAACAATTGCTTGGAGCAACAAATAAAAACAAAGTCCAACTACAACACGTTTGCTAAAGTCCAATATCCTCGTTTGGCTTGAAGTTCAAGCCCACAAACATCTGCTATGAATTAGTCCCAATGCAAGCACGTATGCTACATTTCTAGAAGAGAAGTCAATACTTTGAGATAAGCAATTTTGCTACTTGAGTAATCATAAAAGTCCAACGTGGAGAAAATTTTGATACTTGGAGTAACTAAAAGACCAACTTGTATCCACGATTTGCCAGACATTTTCTCTTTCTTTTAAGACCATAAACTTGAGGTAACAAAAAGTCTAACGTGCAATCTGGTGGAAGATTCTTAACTCATAGGATTTGATTGCTTGTTGACCTTTCCAATAACACTATTACTAATTGCATGTTGCCTAGTAATTATAGCACTATTACTATTTACATGTTGCAGCACTTTGGGAACTTTGATTTTTTTAAAATAATTGTATTATATATTAATTATATTCTAAGTGCTAGTAAAGAATATAATAATATTCTATTTAGATTCAAAAATTATTTATTTGATTAAATTAAATTCTCTAATTTAATTTATCAAATAATAAATTAAATAATCATTTAGTAAAGATTAAAACATTTTTCGTTAGTGTGTGACTCCATAGATTCAATACTAAGTCAGTAGTAAATTAGTTGAACTAAATTACTAATCAAGATCGGTGTCTACCAACACTCTTTAACGACCAGATAACATGAACTAATATATTTTACTTTTGAAGAACCTTTAGAAGAATAATGTAATATTTCCTTCTATCGTTCCAGCTCTAAGTTAACCTTAGAGTATGATATAATTATCAAACTCTAATAAGTAAACATTTTAGAAGAATAACCAACTAGTAAATGACTTAAGAAACTCATTTTTTCATTCATTCAATTGTCTTGGCCAATGTCTTAATTTTATTGTTATAATCATAGAGCTCAAACTCATTACCAAGAGTTGATAGATTCATTCTTGATATATCATTAATCCTACAAGTATTTAGTCATACTCAATATCCGTTCAACTAGTGCCCTAAGGCATTAGATGTTTGGAATCGAAGTATAACAAGTAGATTGTTAATTACTATGATAATCTTAGGTCAAAGGAAAAGTATACACTATGTCTTTCATGAGAATATCCTATTGACATATTAATGGTAATATAAACCATTAGGAATTCTCAATTGAGTCAATTCAATGATTATATCTTCATATGCATAATCTATATATGTGAATTAATAAAAATAAAATCTATTAATCTTTATCCAATAAAGACAATGAACTTTTACATATATTGATCTATTCTAGATTACTATTAATGTCCTATTCTTAATAATCCTACGATTAAGAACATTTTAGATTAAGTTATAAATAAAAACTTGCCTCTCATTATCATAATCTCTATCATGATAACAAGTGCCTAAATTTAATTAAGGACCTTGTCATATTAATTAAATAATTAAATGATAAATAAAACTAACTTATAATAAATGTCATGTTATTTATCAAAATAAAATGATTACAAGTATTCTAAAAATTACATAATAGAATGAATTTAGGGCATATCAATTTTTCCTAACAAGAAGGACACCAAAACCCTCTCATTTTGATGGGCAGTAGAGAAACCACCCAAAAACAATGTACACATATTATAAGACTGTGGTTGAATGGAAACTCACGTGGAACCCATTAGATAGAATGTAGCAGCAAGTTAGAAGAAGCGATAATGAAATAAATAGACTTTTTTAAACGAAAGAAACTTAGTGAATAAAAATCAAAGTGTCATGTAGCATTAGAGTTAATTTCTCTATTATAATACTAATCTATGCTTCAATGAATTTCATAGATATTTTTGTCTTTTAATTTTTCTTATGTGATATTTTCTTTTCATTACATGTCTTTTAATTACTCATTTGCCCTTTTAAAAGTATTGTATTTGTAGTTATAGTAGTTAAAATAAAATAAATAGATTTATGGTTTGAGTACAAGCATAATGAAATAAAATAAAAATAATTTTTCATAATACTAATCTATGCTTCAATGAATTTCATAAATTTTTGTCTTTTTTTTTTATATTTGATATTTTTTATTGCATGTCTTTTAATTACTCATTTTCCTTTTAAAAGTATTGTATTTGTAGTTATAGTAGTTAAAATAAAGTAAATAAATTTATGGTTTGAGTACAAAACATAATGAAATAAAATAAAAATAGAGAGAAAACAAAAACAAAAACACAAAACAAACAAAAAATTAGCTAAAGAAATGAAGAAACGGGAAGCATTGTTGAAATAGAAAACGAATAAAATAAGTGAGGAGTTTAAATTTTTGATATTAATAAAAAAAAATTGAGAAATTACAAACACGAGTAACAAAAAGTTTAATATGAACCCTGGAAGATTTTAGGGTCTATTGAATTGATTGCTATGTTGAATCGTTGGATGCATTGAAAATTAAATGAACTAGTAATTATAGAATCTATTATTGGTTACTTGTTAATTTGAAAAGCAATTGTAAATTTAAATGATTCTAAGTGCTAGTAAAGAATATAATAATATTGTTTGTAAAAATTATTTATTTGATTAAATTAAATTTCTAATTTAATTTATCAAATAACAAAAATTAAATAATCTTTTAGTAAAGGGAAATGTTGTGACCTCATAGATTCAATACTAAGCCGGTAGTAAATTAGTCGAACTAAATTACTAATCAAGATTAGTGTCTAGCAACACTCTTTAACGATCGGATAACATAAAGTAATATTTTTTACTTTTCAAGAACTTTTAGAAGAATAATGCAATATTTCCTTCCATCATTTCAGCTCTAAGTTAACCTTAGAGTATGGTATAATTATCAAACTCTAATAAGTAAACATTTTAGAAGAATAACCAACTAGTGAATGACTTAAGAAACTCATTTTTTCATTCATTCAATTGCCTTAGGGCAATGTCTTAATTTTTTGTTATAATCATGAGCTCAAACTCATTACCAAGAGTTGAAAGATTCGTTTTGATATATCAGGACAAGTATTTAGTCATACTCAATATCGGGGTCAATGGGTTACCTAAGGCATTAGGTGTTTGAATGGCAAGTATAACAAGTAGTTGTTCCACGGTAGATAATCTTTGGTGAAGAAAGAAGCATGGGCTGAGAATAAGGTGGTGGTAATATAAATCACGGAATTTTTAATGGTTTGGTATTTGCAATGGGTATCTGGGGGCTTGGGTTCATCTATATATGTGAATTAAATAAATGAAGATTTTTAATCTTTGGTGCAATTGAAAATATGATGGAGGTTCATGGAATGGATGTTGTGTTCGTGGTTAAGGTGATTTTTGGGGGACTTGTTTTTTGATTAATGGGTTCTAATGCGGGGATAAAAATTCATTATCATTCTAATCATGATAATAAGTGCCTAAATTTGAATAAAGACCTTGTCACATTATGGATATTATTACTAACATATAATAAATGGATGTTATTTATCAAAATAAAATTACATAATAGAATGAATTTAGGGCATATCAATTTTTCCTAACAAGAATGACACCAATGAATCATTTTGAGAATAGAGAAACCACCCAAAAACAATATCATATTTAAGACTGTGTTCAATATATAACTGGAACCCATTAGAAGCCTAGCAGCAAGTTAGAAGAAGCGATAATAAATAAATAGACTTTTTTAAACGAAAGATAATTTTAAAAAAAAGTTAAAATTGAGTTATTTTATTATGATCAATCTATGCTTCAAGAAAAGCAAAATATAAAAATTGTTTAATTTTTCCATGTGATATTTTCTTTTCATTATGTCTTTTAATTACTCATTTGCCCTTTTAAAAGTATTGATTTGTAGTTATTTTAAAATAAAATAAATAGAATGGGATTAATGACATAATGAAATAAAATAAAAATAATTTTTCATAATACTAATTTATGCTTCAATGAATTTCATAGATATTTTTGTCTTTTAATTTTTTATATTTGATATTTTTTATTGCATGTCTTTTAAGAACTCATTTTCCCTTTTAAAATATTGTATTTGTAGTTTTAGTTAAAATAAATATATTTATGGTTTAATACAAACATAATGAAATAAAATAAAAATCAGAAAAGAAAAACAAAAACACAAAACAAAAAAATAGAAAAAGAAGGAGGGGAAGCTATTTTGAAATAAAACTTAAAATATAAAATAAGTGAGGAGTTTAAATGGATAATTTAAAATAAAAATTTATGTTACAAACACCAAAGCACTTGGAATCAGAAACGGATAGAAAAGTGATAACTGGGTTTCACAGAAAGACTTTTTTGGTGTATCCGTATAACTTGAAAATGATTTTTAATAAGTCAAACCCTATTTGTCGATTATTATAATTTAATCCAGAAATGTTGTTATATTTCTTTTTAGACTTACCTACAAGTTTGGTCTATTTACTTTTTAACCCAGTAGCTTTACTTTATAGTGTTTTAGTTATTTTTAGTTTTAACTCTGATTCTAAAACAGTAAAAATTTGGATTTTTTAACGTTATTTTTTTTAAACTGATCAAATAAAAGAAAGAAATAAACATAAGAAAATTTATTAGTGAGATCTAATTAAAATTTATAACATTTATATCTTTCTTTCTTTAACTTAATTACTTAAGAAAAAAAATAACATAAAACATCCAAATTCAAATATAAGTTAGGAAGAGTGTTCCAAATGCAACATGTTGCCAAAAAAAAACTCCTCTTCCTCATAGGAACTGTATCAGGCGGGTTCGATATTTGCCCGGTGACGGAGAAGAAGAAAGCTCCGGCGATCAAGAAACTTTGGGAGTAGGATGCAAGGGTGGTGATAGGTTGGGATAGCGAGTGTAGCAAAGAATCCATCATTGATATTTGATCAGGCAAAAGAGAGAGAGACTAAGAAAGCTGTGTTTCCGAGTTTTGGATTTGAACCCCATAACCCCCATCAAAGATCAAGCCCACCATCAAAACACCAATTAGTGCCCATAATTTCAAGCATTTACATCCCCTTCATCTAAAATCCCTTGTATATTTCAAGTTTCCACAAAAAGGGTATCTCTTTTGTTTTTTTGAAACTTTTTATGGAAGTTATATACGTGAAGCCGTGCCATCACCCGATCTGAACAGAAAACACCAAGTGGTTCAAGTTTTCAACTTTAATCATTTTGATATGAAAAAATACAAGTATTCTCAAATAAAAGATTCAAGTTAAACGCTCAAAAAGATGCTTCAGAGTTCAGATCCTTATTGCTAGCTAAACACTAAAAAATAAGTAGACATGAAGACCAACATAAGCATACATGTGAAAGGCCACCAGAGAAAAAATGCTGGAACAGTGGAACATGGAAAATCATATAGCCTTTAATTTCTTATACTTTGGATTGGTGTTATTCTTCTTATAACCTTTTAATTTATTATTAATTTGTGGGTTTATTAGTTTCACTTGATGATGTTTCTATTCGCTGTTTAATTTGTTCTTGAAGTGGTTTTTTCGTGTTAGAATATTTAAAATATATTTTAAAATTAAATTAAGTTTAATTTTGTATTATCTTAAAGATTTAATTTTTATATAATTAAAAATATTTTTTAATTATATTTGATTGTATTTTTTTATATGAGACTTCTTCTATAAATAAAAATTTTTTTGTATACATTGATTAATTTAAAAATAATTCAAAAAATATATAAGAACTTTATCCAGACTTTTTTTTATATTTATGTTTCTCTATTTTTAATATAGTATCAGAACAGTATTATCATTCGTAACCTATTCTATAACTATTATGTTGCATAATTCTTGAAAATCTAAAATTCTAATTAGCCACCTCTCCCGTTTTCTAGATATATTCTAAAATTAAAAAAAATCAAGTTGTATCTGGCAATATACTTTCTGTTAAGAAATATTAAATATTATGTTTATTCTTTAAGGGTAGAATAATCTTTTATTGCTTGCTTTGTTTAGCTATATATAGCATTGTTATGTTTAGTTTCAAACCCTAAGTTTTGTATTTGCAGCTTTGTGCTTTATCAATGAAACCTTCCCTCTTCTTTACATATTCAATTTGTTAACATGGTAGCAGAGCAGGTTTGCAATGGAGAGAGTTTAATCCTAACCACAGCTTTCGCGTATCCAACTCCGTAGATCCAACTCTGATTGTCTCTTCGCTGTCGTTCGCATTTCATCTAGAAAATCACCATCCGTGGCTTCCGTTTTGGCTCTGTAATCTGGGCATTTTGCTACACATTTGGTATTTTGAACTTTTGATTGGTTTTTTGTTGGCATTCTGGTTGGCTTTCTGTTGGCTTTTCGCTGCTTGTGTATCTGGTATTTTGTTGTTTCTTTTCTATTATTTTTTCTCTGTTGTTTAATCATGGCTAGTGACGATTCACTTCAATCTGTGAGTATGAGATTGGATGGAAAAAACTACTAGTATTGGAGTTATGTAATGCGAAATTTTCTTAAGGGTAAAAAGATGTGGGGATATATTAGTGGTACTTCTGTGAAACCTGTGCGAACAGATCAGAATTATCAAAATTTATTGGATGTTTGGGAAGCAAATAATGCAAAGATTATCACATGGGTTAACAATTCTGTTGAACATTTCATTGGTACACAATTGGTTAAATATGAAATAGCAAAAGAGATTTGGGATCATTTGCAGAGGCTCTTTACACAGTCAAATTTTGCCAAATAGTTTCGGTTGGAGAATGACATACGAGCTCTCTAACAGGGAGATATGAGTGTTCAAGCCTTTTATTCTGCCATGTCAGATCTTTGGGATCAGTTGGCTCTTACAGAATCAACAGAGTTAAAGGCTTTTGCTCCGTATATCGCTCGTAGAGAACAGCAGCGATTAATACAATTCTTAACAGCACTTCGTAGTAACTTTGAAGGACTCAGAGGTTCTATTTTGCATCGTTCTCCACTTCCATCTGTTGACTCTATTGTCAGTGAGCTCTTGGCTGAAGAGATATGTCTTAAGTCTTACTCTGAGAAGGGAATTGTTGGTCCCACTTTGTCTGTTTTAGCAGCACATTCTAAGCATCACTTTGATAATCAGAATAAGCCCCTCACAAGGGTTGGTTTCGACGAGTGTAGTTTCTACAAGCAGAAAGGTCATTGGAAGGCTCAGTGTCCTAAATTGAGACAGAGAAATGGCAACCAACCGCAAACTAATGCTCAAAGACCACCACAGGGTTCCAGACCACCATATGGATTCAGACACCCACAGTCTAACACTGCAGCTATTGCTTCCCCAGGTCCTTCTGTTGATCCTAGTACTCTGGCTGAGCAATTCCAGAAGTTTCTCTCTTTACAACCGCAAGCTATGTCTGCCTCTTCTTCTATAGGTCAGTTGTCTCATAATTCGTCAGATATGTCACCTTCTGTTTGGGTTTTAGATTCTGGAGCTTCACATCATATGTCTCCAAATTCTTCTCCGTTTGCTTTCGTATGTCCTTCATCTTCTGTTTTTGTCTTGACTGCTGATGGCACTCCTATGCCTCTAGCAGGTGTTAGTTCTGTTGTAACACTTAATTTGTCTTTATCTAATGTTTATCATATTCTGAAACTTACCTTAAATCTTGCTTCTATTGGCCAGTTATGTGATTCTGGTAACTTAGTCATTTTTTCCTCCTCTTCTTGTTATGTGCAGGATCTACAATCTCAGAAGCTGGTTGGGACAGGCTATAGGAAAGGGGGATTATATATTTTGGATGAGCTAAAAGTACCAATTGCTACAACTACCAGTGTTGATTTGTCTTCTTTTCATTTGAGTCCATCTTCTTCTAGTTTTTATTTATGACATTCTCGTTTGGGACATGTGTCAGCCTCTCGTTTAAGGTTTTTGGCTTCCACAGGGGCTTTGGAAAATTTGCAAACTCATGATATTTCTTATTGTAATGGATGTAAACTGGCAAAATTTTCTGCTTTACCCTTTAATCGAAGTAATTCTGTTTCTTATTCTCCTTTTGATTTGATTCATTCTGATGTATGGGGACCTTCCCCTGTTATTACAAAAGGAGGGTCCCGATATTATGTTTCTTTTGTGGATGATTATACTTGTTATTGCTGGGTGTACTTAATGAAACATTGTTCCGAATTCTTTGAGATCTATAAGGCCTTTAGAGCACTTTTTAAATCTCAACATTCAGCTATTATTAAGTGCTTTAGGTATAATTTGGGTGGGGAAGATACTTCTTATAGATTTTGTGAGTTGCTTGCCTCAGATGGAACTATTTATCAAACTTCTTGTACTGATACTCCTGAGTAAAATGGTGTTGTAGAGAGAAAACATAGACATATTATTGAAACTACTCGTTCTCTCCTGTTGTCTGGTGCTGTTCCTAGTAAATTCTGGGGTGAAGTTGTTTTCACTGCTGTGAGTTTGATAAATACTATTCCTTCTTCTCATATCTCAGGTTTGTCACCTTTTGAAAAGTTGTATGATTTTGCTCCTGATTATTCTTTCTTTCGGGTCTTTGGTTGTACTTGTTTTGTTCTTCGTCCTCATGTAGAACGTAACAAGTTATCCTCTCATTCTGCTATGTGTGTTTTTCTTGGTTATGGGGAAGGTAAGAAAGGGTATCGTTGTTTTAATCCTGTTACGCAAAAACTTTATGTGTCTCGCCATGTTGTGTTTCTTGAGCATATACCTTTCTTTTCTATTCCCTCCACTATCCATGCCCTCACTAAAACTGATCTTATTCATGTAGATCCTTTGTGTGAAGACTCTGATAATTTATCATCTCATGATACTCGATATATTTGCACTGATAATTCTGCAGCTACTGACACTTTGCTCTCTAGCACACATGAAGCTCCTTCTCCTCCTGTTGTTTCCTAAGCACACTCTGAGATTTTGGATCCTCCTCCTAGTCAATCCCTTCGCACACGTAAGTCCACAAAGTTACCAGATTTTGTTTATTCTTGTTATTCTCAGTCTTTTACATCCTTTTTAGCTTCTATTCATTATTTCTCTGAGCCCTCTTCATATCAAGAGGCAATTCTTAACCGCCTTTGACAGCAAGCTATGGATGAGGAACTTTTTGCTTTGCATAAGACAGGTACTTGGGATTTGGTTCCTTGACCTCCTGGTAAGAGTGTGATTGGTTGTCGCTGGGTGTATAAAATCAAAATAAAGTCTGATGGGTCTGTTGAGCGATACAAAGCTAGGTTGGTTGCACAAGGCTTTTCTCAACAATATGGTATGGATTATGAGGAGACTTTTGCTCCTATAGCAAAAATGACTACTATTCATACCCTTATTGCAGTAACTTCAGTTCGTCAGTGGCATATATCTTAATTAGAAGTTAAAAATGCTTTCTTGAATGGGGACCTTCAAGAAGAGGTTTATATGAAACCTCCTCCTGGTGTTTCTCATAGTTCTGGGTATGTTTGCAAGCTCAAGAAAGCCTTATATGGTCTCAAACAAGCACCTCGTGTTTGGTTTGAGAAGTTTTCTGATGTGATTTGTTCCCTTGGATTTGTTTCTAATAGTCATGATTCTGCTCTCTTTGTTAAGTGTACCGCTGCAGGTCATATCATTCTTTCTTTATATGTTGATGATATGATTATTACTGGTGATGATATTAATGGCATTACTGCCTTAAAAACAGAATTAGCCAGACAGTTTGAAATGAAAGGCTTGGGTTCCTTACGTTATTTCTTGGGTATTGAAGTGGCTCACTCACCCAGAGGTTATCTTCTTTCTTAGTCAAAATATGTAGAAGATATTCTTGAGCGAGCAAGACTTACTGATAATAAGACTGTTGATACTCCAATTAAACTTGATGCAAAATACTATTTTTCTGATGGTATCCCATTATCCGATCCTACCGTGTATCACACTATTGTTGGCAGCTTGGTTTATCTCACTATCACTCGTCCAGATATTACATATACTGTTCATATTGTTAGCCAGTTTGTTGCCTCTCCCACTACAGTTCATTGGGCAGCCGTTCTTCGTATCTTGAGGTATCTTCGAGGCACAGTCTTTCAGAGTCTCTTATTTTCGTCCACCTCATCCTTAGAGTTGCGTGCCTACTCTGATGCTGATCATGGTAGTGACCACACCGATCGTAAGTCTATTACTGGTTTTTGTATCTTTTTGGGTGATTCTCTCATTTCTTAGAAGAGCAAAAAATAATCTGTTGTTTCTCAATCTTCCACGGAAGCTAAGTATCGTGTTATGGCGTCTACTACCAAAGAGATTGTTTAGCTTCGTTGGTTACTTGCAGATATGAGAGTTTTTTTTATCCCATCCTACTCCTATGTATTGTGACAACTAGAGTTCTATTCAGATTGCTCACAACTCCGTTTTTCATGAGCGAACAAAGCACATTTAGATTGATTGTCATCTTACTCGTCATCACCTCAAGCACGGCACCATTACATTACCATTTGTTCTTTCTACTTTGCAAATTTCTCTACTAAGTCACATTCTATTTCTCGTTTTCGCTTTCTAGTTGGCAAATTCTCGATGCTTGTTGCAACAGCATCATGAGTTTGAGGGGAGATGTTAAGAAATATTAAATATTATGTTTATTCTTTAAGGGTAGAATAGTCTTTTATTACATGCTTTGTTTGGCTATATATAGCCTTGTTATGTTTAGTTTCAAACCCTAAGTTTTGTATTTGCAGTTTTGTGCTTTATTAATGAAACCTTCCTTCTTCTTTACATATTCAATTTGTTAATACTTTCAAGCTAGATGATATTTTACATGGCCTAACTTTGTAATTTACAAATCTTGATGACTACCTTTTCACAATGTTTCTGGTTTATGATTCTTGTTCTTTCCTTTTTTTATTAATAAACCAACTCCTATTCATTCTTGATACATCGATGCACTACAAGTTACTACAAGTATTTAAGTGCATTGAAGACAAAAGCGTGGGTAGAGAATTTAATTGGTGACACTGTGAGAGAGAAACCATGACACAGAGAAGTCTAATATGCACCCATTTATTTGTGGTGCATGAGTGTACCTTTTGTTTTGAACCGTTGAATTATTACTAAAAAAAAGAAGGACGGGGATGAAAAACTAGAAACTTGCTAAAGTGGTCATTTTTGAAAGTTTAAAAAATTGAACAAGGATCTTCATTGTAAAGTGAGCAAGCCCACATCAATTATTGATAGTTGATGTGGACCAATCTATCAATTATTGATGTAGACTTACTTACTCACTTTATAAGAATCATCACTTTAGAGGATCCTTTTCTTAAAAAATTAATCCAAAAAACCTAAAAAGAAATTATTTATAGATTAGTCCCTCATCGTCCTGCTCCCCTCTCGTCGACGGAGAGGCCATCTATGTCGCGGGTAGGGAGGCAAGGATGCCACCGATGACGAAGTTGGCTGCCGGAGCTGGCGACGAAGTCTTTGGGGTTGCTAGACTTGCGATGGAGGCAGACGCGCAGTCTGAGGTCGTGTTTTTCGCTTCCCCACTGTAATTCCCAAACCTCATCGAAAAATGCCTTAAATGGCGCTTCCAGCTGCAGTGCCAACTTTTCTGTGCCGCAATGAAAAGGTCGAGGAGAGGGCTCACTGTGATAGCCTTTACCACGTTAACCGGTCCAACGCCAATGCCCTTCGTTGCGATGTTGCCGTCTTTAAATCCTGCCAACGATAACTTTGCAAGGCTCTGATGACGAATCAACGACGCGCGATGAGTTGGAGTGTGAATTTTTGATAACTGATTTTGATTGGAGCCTCTTTCACCAGGATTTCTCACCGCCTACTTCGCCGCCTCTGCCATTGCACCGTCCATCAATGTTGTGAGTGGACAATCGCAGCGGACCAGATCCCCTTCTCCTGGGAGCAGATCCGCCTCAACCGAACCAAATTTAGCCAATTGGGAACAAATTTGTGCTTAGAATTGTTTGATTTGCTGCTTGTTCATTTAGATTTTCAACCAATTTGGAATTATTTCATCTATTGCCTCCTCCTTTTTTAGGGATTAGAAGTGTTGTTTACCCTAGTGAAGATGACTTTTTTTGGGAAGAAGATGATGGACTAAAAGATAAATAATTATACCTTATGGGTTCAAAAATAATTACTTATAATATAAGGGACATTTTATTAATATTACTAACTGGTAATAACAAGTGAAAAAAGTTGGTGCCTCCTACAAACCTAAACATAATTAGTCTATAATAACAAGCTCCTATGTATCACATGGTGATAGTAAATAAGAAAAAATTTAGAAAAAGGAAGAGGTTTCATATAGGACAAAACTTAGTTTTGTTTTTTTATGTCTATTATATTTATTATATTAATTAAATTATGATATATGTTTATTAATATTCTCTTTCTTATTTTTTTAAAAAAATATACATATATTATAGCTTAATTAATAAAATAAATATAATAAATATAACAAAATAAAACTAAGTTTTGTCCATACATATAAGAGCCATAAGAGAAATAATGAAAGAGAATTTCTATAATACTACTAAGTACTATTTTTGTCTCCAAGTGACGTAACACAAGGTATAGTTAAATTAGTTATATAAAATGGTTAACATATTATAAGTAGTGTAACTATTTATAAAACTGAGTTAATTATATTTTATGTCTTGAGATATAATTATCCTTAAAAGCATTGGAGTGTAACCCATAATAAAAAGTAGGAAATGTAGGCACTGGCTGTGAGAGTTGTAAAAATCGAACATTAACATTTAATCTAAAGTATGTGTCTTTATTAAGGAAAATGCTGCATAGCACGGATGATTTTCATCCTAGATTGCTTAGAGTAGTTCTTTTCTTTTTTCTTTTTCGGTACTAGATTCCACCAGATCCGAGGAACGACTATAACACTATAATACGAATTATCATAAAATAAATAAAATATTTTAAAATAAATTATATTAGACATATCACTTCTAAGAATATAAAAAAATAAAAAAATTTAATAGCTTACATAGTCATTATAAAAAGTCATAAATGATATAAAAAATATATATATATATATATATATATATATATATATATCTATCACTTGACTAACATATCATAACGTATACATAAACTTTTTTAAATAACAAAAAATATACATTTATACAAACTGGTTCATAAAGAAATAAAATATTAATCTAAGCATTTTGCTTCTTCTTTTCCTTATCCTTATCCTTCTTAGAGACTTTACCTAGATTTACATTGAACACACAGGGGTGAGAAATTACAATTTCTTAATATAAACATACTAATACCAACGGTTAATCATTTATAATAAATAATATAACTGAACACTAAATATACATTCAATGTAAAAGAATATTCGACAATCAATAATAACAAAAAATCGCTCATACAACCTTAAGGTACCATTAAACAAGCAACAAAACAATCAATTAATTAAGCCATGACAAATGTCAACCATGCAATGCTTTAGAAAAATGATAGTCTTACATCTCTAAAAAGAGGTGTATCACTATTTACACATTTTTTAAAGGTTGTGATTAAGTGAGAGAAAGTAATAGAAAAAAGTAAGTATAATGAATGATATTGAGGAAGGTGTGAAAAGAGGTGTATACACTATTTGTAATAAGAATATCAGAGTTGAATGCTTTATGTTATGAAGTATGATTATGCTCACACAAAGTCCACGTATTATGGATGTGTAATGCCAATGTAGATTTTTAAGTTGAAAACATAAGCTATTTACTTATTTTCTCCCAGGAACCACATGCCTTGTATATACTAAGTAAGATATGCATCCAGCCCTAATACTACCTGGTAATGTGTGGACTAGTTTCCCTCACAACAATAAGAGTACCAACACCAACTCCATACACCAGTATCCCTCATATGGTTGTGCACACCATGTAAGGTCACAATACATAAGAAAACAAGCAAATACCAGGTTTGAAAACCAAATACCCGAGCCATATATCAAACATTAGAACATAAGAATCTTAGCCTCACTTATCCAACAAAGATAACCTGGTTCATATCTCTAGCTAACAGTATCTAGAACATCCCAAAATCACTCACAAGTGACTTAGAAATCAACCTCATGTTGAATAAAGTTCTAAACACCAACATAGATATTCTATCACCCTTTGAATATCTAATAATTTTCCAAACTTTTCATATATGCAAGTTGATAATTCTCTCCGAGAAATATCCCTAAAAGTGTCGCTTTACACCCTAAAAGGCTTGCACAAATGATCCCAATAAGTAGGGAATTTATTTAGCAACACATGCTAAATTGCATTGTTTGCCCTGCACCAAAGCATAGACGCTTCCAGATCGGCGCTTAGGTGTGCAAACAAGTTCATCACGCAAAATTCTCTAGACGTTGGATGCTCAGACGCTCGTTCCACTAGCGCCTACCGCCCAACAACACGCAAAATTCTTCTAGGCTTAGGGCGCATAGAAGCCCAAACTACGAGCGCCTACATGCTCATTGCTCAGCACAGAATCTGCATAATTCTACAGACGTGAAGCACTGTTCCATTAGTGCAAAACACGAATTTAACCACTTTCAAATGGTTTCTTAATGATTTTAAATCCCAAACAAGTTCACAAACATGAAAAAAACCTAAAACATCAATTTATTTCATAAAAAATGGATAAAAACAACAAATCACTCATCAAAATCCCTAAAATCAACACATAGAGCATTTTAGGTCCAAAATGAGAATTTTCAGTTTCTAATCCAAACTCTTATAGCATGAACAAGTCACAAACGCCATTTAAAACTTATCCAAGCAAGAAAATCACTTAAAACACTATTGGAACTCAAATTGGCATATTAAACCTCAATTTAGCCTAACATGGAAAAAGAGAACAAAAGTAGATTCAAGCTTCAAGAACCCCTACCTTGAGTAGCAAAGATGGTGGTAATGATGAAGATGATCACAAATCCTCAAGTTTGCCTTTTCCCTTAACCTTCCTTTTCTTTTCTTCCTCTTCTCTTTTCCTTTTTTCTACTGCTGGACCTTGTTTCAACCAAGAGAGAAAAATGAATGAAAAACCAAAGAGAATGGAAAGAAATATCACAAGGTGAGGGTCAAAGAAAGTGACTGGTAACTGTGGAAGGCTTATGGCCTAAGTTATAACACTGGTACTTCTCGATCTGCTAAAAATACTCAACTTTAGCTAAATCAAGTTTTTCAAGTTCTAACAATTTTAAAATAAATATTAAGATTCATTAAAAAAGTCATTTCACTAGTATCATAATTTTTCATATCTGTAACTAGTTAATCTGACATTAAAACACATAACTAGTATGCCTAAAAATACCAAACAGACTCTAATTATTCTCAAACTTTAACCACATCACAAAATGCACATTTGTGACTTAGACATAAGTTATCCACATTTATTTCCATTAGCTAAGCTATTTAAGCTAATATCTGGGTCATTTTAAGCTACTTTTAACTTTTCGACTTGCGGTAAAGTGCCTAAACTAACTCAGATTGTCATGAAAATAAACAGACATGTTAAGCAAGTATTAAGCTACTTCTGTAACTATTTACAAGTCTAACATATTGAAAAAGATGTTACAAGGGCTATGAAGGGAGAGCAGTTGTCGTCGCTAGGGTTGAGCAGTTGTCATCACTAGAACGTTAGCTAAGTGATAGTCGTCGTTGGAAGGCAAGATGAGCGGCAGGTTGTGGCCATGGCTAAGCAGGAAGAAGTGAAAACTGTGATTTTTTATAAACAGTGGAGAAATGATAACCTAAAGTAAATCTTGAAACGCAACAAATGAGGGAGGTCGAGTTCACAGATAGAGTCATTGGGTTTTAGGTTAAAAATTCATCAACCTTTGAATCAAACCATTGTTGATTGGACTTGATTGGATTTGACCCGATCTGACTAGATAATATAACTCAAATCAAACAAATTAAATTGATTTGAGTTGGTTTTTTAGATTCGTGGGGTCAATCTGACCCTACAAACACTTCTAATATTGCCTACCAAATAAGTTTTTGAAAAATAAATTTAATAACATTTTTATATCTTAAAACTATGATTAAAAAAATCTTTAAATGATAAATATAAGGTGGTTGCTTTGGTGCAACTAAAAAATGTGTACCACCAATAATATCTTACTTTCTGCTAATGTTGTTTTAAAACATAAGTAAATAAGTCTAAGTCATCAATTCATGTAGTAGGGGTATTTTGTAATTTTTTATTTACTGGACTACCCTTAAGGGTTGTTTTGAAATTTTGTAAAAAATAAAACATATTATCCCTATAGGCAATTATAATTTAAAAATGAATATTAATGATTTATTATTAACCTTTTATAAAAATTGATTCACATTTTTTTCATTAAAAACAATTTTGTATTGATTATAATGATGTTTATAGGTCAATTTGAAATGGCATGACACTTGTTTAGATGTCATATGTCGAAAATTATAATCGATCATGTACGTAACATAATATTAATTAAAACATTAATATTATTTCTACACTTGAATGGATTACTATCAAACACTCAAGTGTTTTTACTTTCTCGAGTATTTTGTGCGTGAAAAACCAAAATTAAAAATTAAAAAAAGATAATATTATGCTTTTATAATTATAAAAATATATAATTATATTAAAACCAAAATTTAATTAAAAAAATATGAATTAGATTTTATAAAAGGTTAATAATAAATAATTAATATTTATTTTTAAATTATAATTATCTACAAGAATGATATATTTTGTTTTTTTATAAATTTACAAAACAATCTTTAAGGAGAGTTCAGTAAATAAAAATTTGTAAAATACTCCTATTACATAAATTGATAACTTAAATTTATTTGTTTATATGTTAAAATAATATTAGAAGAAGATGAAATATCACTTATAATATACTTTTTGATTACACAAAAACAATCACTTAAATATAATATTATATTAATCTTTATAGGATCAATTTGAATATTTATTTTAATATTTTTTGGTAGATATGACAATTTTAATTGTTCATGTAAATTCATCGGATAATACTCGTGTCGAGGCGGTAATCTTCGTCTAATTTTCTCCATCGATATAAATACTCGTTTATGTTATTCTTGTTTAATAAATGGGGTGAGGCGAAAGTAGATTATAAAATCTTCAAGTATCTGCAAAAAAATTATAATTTTTTTATATAAAATTATTTAAAAATTTTATTATATAAATTAAAATATAGTAGAATTATATAAATTAAAAATATTTTACCTATTTAATATTATTTTTAAATTAAATTTTGTTAGATAAATTTTAAGAAATTATAATATTATATATATAATTTTTATTTTTTATTTTATTTTTTAATTTTATTAATTTTTTTATAATTTATTAGATACTTACAAATATCTGTAAATATCTATTTATCAAAAAATAATAATAAATAAGTACCGACATGCATATAATATTTGCCCGCCCCGTTGCCGACCATATCTTTTGGTTTGTGGTTCTTATTCTTAGGTGCACAATCAAACAAGTGGTGTAGCTGGGTATTTACTTCAGATATTTTAAGAAATAAATAGCGTTTAAATCATAACATTTGTTTTTTGAAGCATGCGATAAGTTCATCCGAACGATGAGTCATAAACTGATGAAGCGTACGGCTCAATAATTGCACCTCCAATAATTGCACGGTATCTTGTTAGAAATATTTTCTTTTTAAAAATGTAATATTTTTGTTTCCAAAGCAAGCGTTATAAAAATTTTTTATGTACTTCACAAATTGAAAAATACAACTTCCAAACTGGATCTATGAAAATTTCACAAGATATGTGGGAAATATTAATAACAAATATAGAAATAGATCATGAATTTTTTTATGAAACTAGGTGGAAATATGTTTTCCTTAATTTTTGAAGCATGCGATAAGTTCATGCGAACGATGAGTCATAAACTGATGAAGCGTACGGCTCAATAATTGCACCTCCAATAATTGCACGGTATCTTGTTAGAAATATTTTCTTTTTAAAAATGTAATATTTTTGTTTCCAAAGCAAGCGTTATAAAATTTTTTTATGTAGTTCACAAATTGAAAAATACAACTTCCAAACTGGATCTATGAAAATTTCACAAGATATGTGGGAAATATTAATAACAAATATAGAAATAGATCATGAATTTTTTTATGAAACTATGTGGAAATATGTTTTCCTTAAAGACGATACATTCTCTATTAGGGTGTTGTTATTTTTTATCCTTTATGCCGATGCCATTAATGAATTGTCAAACATAATATTTCACAACATAAAAATGAAAAAAGAAAAAAAAAAAAGAAAAAACTCCCCATTATAATCACATAGTGTTTATCCTTTCAAATGTTTCATTATGGACAACTAGAATACTGATCACCTGTCGCTTAAAGAAATCTTTTCGTTCAGCCAAAGAATTCGAGAGACATAAATCTCTTAAGAAAAATATTAATCTTATCATATTTTTTTATCATATTTTTATTTTTTTATCATATTTTTATTTTTTTATAATTGTGATTAAATAAAAAATATTAAAAAAATATAATGTGTAATATATAAAATAATATAAAAAATAATATAAAAAATATAATAAAAAAATCGAAATTATTCGACCAATTGGGACTTGAAGCCCATTCCCTGGACAGTGGTCCCAAACACGCTTATTCTGCACCACACACCATATTACTTATTTTATTTTAATATATTTTTGTATGAATACAGATTTATCACGTTATATTTATATAAAAATATTAAAAATTAAAAAAATAATAAATTTTATTAAATTTATTTATTACAACAAATTATATTTTTATAATACTTTATCTTTTATATATAAATATGACATAATAAATCAATAAACGTACAAAAATATCTCATCTTATCAATATATGATGTTTTCTTTTAGCCAAAAGAACTTGACAAACTCACCGTACGGAAGCTCAAATTTTTTATTACATATTTTTCACATATTTTTATATTATTTTTTATATTATTAATCATATTATTTTTTCTTATTTAATTAAAATTATTAAAAAATAAAATAAAAAATAATGTAAAAACGTCATTTTATCTTAAAAAGAAACAATGAATAAAATCAAGAACAATGATGCGATGATGATGGCTATGCATATATATATATATGTTATGTGCGTGTTTATCAACCAGGTGTGGTTAGAGAAAGAATGGCTCCTAAACAATGGCTGTATGAGCAAATTAAAGCAGTTTTCTTTGCTTCTACCTTTCACCTATTTCTTTTCTGCTTTCTTATTATTATTATTATTATTGCATTTAAGCTTGCAAGAAGAACCAAAATCAAACCCAATCTCAATCTGCCTCCATCCCCAACAAAGCTACCAATCATTGGCAATCTTCATCAGCTAGGCACATTGCCATATCGCTCTTTCAGAGCCCTCTCACGCAAGTATGGTGCTCTGATGTTGTTGCAGTTGGGGCAGACTCCAACTTTGGTGGTTTCATCTGCAGATGTGGCCAGGGAAATTATAAGAAGTTATGACATAGCTTTCTCAAACCGTCCCCAAAGCACAGCAACAAAAAACTTACTGTATGGAGGTAATGACATAGGTTTTGCACCCTATGGAGAAAGGTGGAGACAGAAAAGAAAAATATGTGCTCTTGAACTTCTGAGCCCCAAAAGGGTGCAGTCATTTCGTCTCATCAGAGAAGAAGAAGTTGCAGGATTGGTTAATAAGATACGTGAAGGAAGCTCGAGTGATGCATGCTCTGTGAATCTAAGTGAGATGCTTATTGAAACAGCAAACAGTATAATCTGTAAATGTGCTCTTGGACGGAAGTACAATACAGAAGATTGTTACAGCAGGGTCAAAGAACTAGCAAGGAAGGTGATGATTCAACTTGCAGTTGTCACTGTGGGAGATCGCTTCCCTTTATTGGGTTGGGTTGATGTTCTCACTGGCCAAATTCAAAAATTCAAGGCCACTTTTGGAGCATTGGATGCTTTATTTGATCAAGTCATTGCAGAGCATAAGAAGCTAAAGAGGGAAGCTGAGCATTACTCCAATGAGAAAGACTTCGTGGATATACTCATCCAACTTCAAGAGAGTGGCATGCCTGACTTTGAGCTCACCAACGATGACGTCAAATCACTTCTACTGGTCTCTCTTTTTTTCTCTTCTATCGCTTTCATTTTGTCTCAAATATATTAACTGACTAACTGACACAAAGGCACAATAAAATAAATGAGAATAAAGTACCACTGTAAGTCTTCCTTAAGGCTTATGATTGGAGATTGCTGACTAATACTAACTTTCACTAACTCTTCATCGGCGTTCCAGACAATGTAGTACAAACAGGCCATAAGTTGTTTTGAAATGAAATACATATGGAGTTTTTTAATCCAAAATAGAGGTGGAGGTTAGATTATATTTTTCTTTTTATAATTTCAGGACATGTTCGTAGCAGGAAGTGATACAACTTCAGCAACACTAGAATGGGCTATTGCAGAGCTCATGAAAAATCCAATCACATTGAAGAAAGCCCAGGAAGAGGTGAGTAGAGTTGTGGGGCATAAATCAAAAGTAGAAGAAAATGATATCAACCAATTGGACTACTTGAAATGTGTACTCAAAGAAACTCTAAGGTTACACCCAGCTGCTCCTCTCTTGGTTCCTAGAGAGACAACATATAGTGTGAAACTCAGAGGGTTTGATATTCCAGCAAAAACAATGGTATATATAAATGCATGGGCAATCCAGAGGGACCCTGAATTTTGGGAAACGCCAGAAGAGTTCATTCCAGAGAGACATGATAACAGCCAGGTTCATTTCAAAGGTCAAGACTTCCAATTTATTCCATTTGGTCTTGGGAGAAGGGGATGTCCTGGAATGACGTTTGGGATTGCTTCTGTTGAGTATGTGCTCGCCAACCTTCTTTATTGGTTCAATTGGAAGCTGCCTGCAACTGGTAAATCTGTGCAAGACATAGACATGAGTGAGACATATGGCCTTGTTGCCTCAAAAAAAGTGCCACTTCATCTTAAACCAATTTCATTTTCATTGGAATCCAAGATCTAAATTCACTTCGAAGTGATATGTTATGAGTTATCTTTGCTTTTGTGGGATGAATACTAGATGATAGTAATTAAGTGTTGTTGGCCATGTACGTAAATTTAGGAAGATATTTTAAGTATGTATGATTAGTGGTTATAATTATATGTGTAGTATGTCTTATTTCAGAAATAACTTTCTGTATTATTCCTGAGAACATGAGGAAGAAAGTCGTGCTAGATGTTTGTGGTAAATTATATTGTTTGTTGAAATGTTTATGCAGATTGAATAACATATTTTCTGCCATTAAAGTAACTTAATTAATGTATTTTTTTTACAACTGTTACGCGTAAAATACACTAAGAGTAAGTGCACTCTATCACCAAGTAATATAGGACTTGAGTTCTAGTTATCTATTCCACGAGGAATAAATGATAATTACTAGATTCATAAAACTCTTTATTATCCAAACAATAAAAAATGTATAAAGAAATTTAAGATAAAATCAAAAAACAAATAAAGAAAAATAATGAACAATCAGACAAAGAATAGATAATCAAAAGAAGATAATCAATGAAAGTAGGACGTAAGATTTACTTGAATCTAATTATTTATATTTTCTTTCATTTATGATGTAAGGTAATTCTTTTGTCAATATTCTCTTACCTGCTATTGAATCCCAATGATCATGGATGAAACAATATTCTATCCCTAAATTAAATCACCTATTTGGTTATTTAGTTGAATTAATTAGGAATGCGTTAAACTTCAATTCTAGAGATAAACTAACATACCTGTCAATTCCATTGGTAGAAAAAATTAATATGTGGTCATTCACCAATCTAATTTTATGCTTACCATATAGATTCATTCATTGAGTGCAGATGGTCACCGGTCAAACAATGAATTAAAACATGCCAAAAGTGATCAAGTTATGACAAGAATATGCATAATTATGTATGTATGATCATTATTACATGCGTCACAATTGCCCAAGTAAGAATTCCATCATGCATGACCCACAATTTGCCATGATATTATTGTTAAGAATTAACAAGTAATATGATAGACCCTTAAATAAATTACCTTAATCAAATTAGAAATCAAACCCAAATAATTAGGAAAACAATATCCCCCATAGCCCTAGCTATGAGTTTAGCTACTCATGTTCAATACAAACAAACTCACATCAAGATACAAACTCATGAAAAAAAACCCAAAGAAATGGGAAAACTAGATGGAAAGAGAAATCAAAATCCTTTTAATGGAGATTATGATATTCAAGCCTTCAAGAATCGAATCTTCCTTCGAAATCGTCCTCCAAAGTCTATTGCCGCGCAACTACTCTCTCATGATTAGAGATTTTTTGCATGGTGATCTGAACCAAATAGAGCTTTTTTTTGCTAAACTCGTTTTACCCCTTTTATAGAAAAGCTGACAGCTTTTCGTATCTAACTTGCATGATTTTTCTCACAATTCAGATGACCGAATTTGTCCTCGATCTCAACAGAGAAGTTTTAGGATTTTCTGTTATCTTTTCAATGCCGCAAAAGATGCGTCAATCTAATCTCTATAGTTCAAGATATGACTCAATTAATGAAGAATGATCAGAATAATGCGTGAATCCGAATTTTGCTCCAAATCAAATCTCTTTGAGAATGCTTATCTAATCTCCGATCTAAGATTTTGTATCCAATTAGAACTCTAATTAACATCTAAGAATAGGATAAGAATCCTTCAAATATTTATCTTCAAAAATTTTTTATTTTTGCTCAAAAATCGATAATTTATCCCGAAAATTCAAATATGACTAGGTGAAGAGATAATTATTTAAAAATAAATTAAAAATAAAAATAAATAAAAAATAAATAAATATTAATTAAAAATCCTAATAAATAAACTCAAAAGATGAATATATTTAACACTCATCAACAATCATTAAATTCAACTATCCATATGTCGGCCTATGCAGGGAGGTTTCTCAAGTAAAAGCCATGTTATTTAGTTAAATTAATCAATAGGCCCTATATTTATTGGAAATATTCAAATAGGTCCATGTATTTTAAAAGTTTGTAATTGAGTGCTAAGTTCAAAAAATTTAATTGAGTTGAACATGACTCTGGTATTCATTTTTTTCTCCTAGGTTTGTTACATAATTTGAGTTATCAAATATTTTATTAATAATTATTAATATTTAATAGACTTTCAAATATTTATTTTTTTTATAAAAAAAGAAATTTTATTAAAAAAGAAAGAGATAGAAGCACAGAAGATTAGAGGTTAAGAAATCATCTATATAGATAAAGCAAAAAGAGAAAATAGAGACAGAAGGAAAACTCCTAAAAACTAGTTAGCGTACGAGAGCTATTCAGTCTCTTTGCAAATATGAAATACTCATAACTTAAAGAGACATATGCCGAAAATAAAAGAAAAACCATGAAAACGAATCCATCTCTTAATAAATGTAGAGGAGAGAAAACACCCAAAAATATCATATTGTCACGAGATTTTACTTTACCTATTCTTACGAAACACTTAAAGCTTTTAAATAAATATTTAACAATTTATCTTAAATATTATACTCATAAAAATATCATAATAATTCATAGATATTTATAATTTCAAGAATTTTAAAATTGACCACATTCAATTTTGACTAAGTCAATAAGATAAGATAAAATAATTAAATATTTTTATAATTTTAAATAATAATAAAATTTAAAAATAAGAAAAATACTTTTTGTCTTTAACTTGTTTTGTGAAACCCGATAAAATTTGTTAGTCCATTCAAATTACTCCTAAACCTTTCAGCCCCAAGTTTCTTTTCTTATTTTTTCCTTTTATATTATCTTACTATCCCGTGAAAAAAAAAATATTCTCAATTTTTTAATTCTGTCTTTTCTACTCCATCTCACACTTTTTTTTTTTTACTTTTACAAAGGAAAAAAATTATCATACACTCTTTTAAGAGTGTATACACTATTAACACACTTTTTAAGAATATTAGATTTAGTAAAAAAAAGTGATATGAAAAAATAAATATAATAAATGATATTAAGAGGAGTGTGAAAAGATGTGTATATACTATTAATGGTAAAAATATCATAACTATTTTGCAAATCACATGCACATAGCTATTACTACGCGACACCTTCATATCTTATTCACTTTTCGTGTCACATACTTCATCCTCTCAAAGGACGCAACAAAACCACCACCAATCACAAGTTCCCCACCCTTTGGAACCCAACTTGCAAACAAAATATCCACACCCACATCATACATTAGAGCTCATACAACTATTCAAATCTTTGAAGCAAACACCAATACCACCATGTTGCGCGAAGCTGTCGTTCTTTGACCTAGATCCGCATGGACCAGCTCCTTTGTGTCCTCGTCCTCCACCATGAGCTACACCGCCAGATTTGCGAGCCACCATGCCACTACCACTATGCCTGTCGTCAACTCGCCAGCCACCGCGTCGTTCGTCGCTGACCCCCTCCTCTGCCACCGCAGGGTGGCCATCGAACCAAGCCCTTTGTTGTATCTTGTATTCTCATTTTTTTTCATTTATTTATCCACGTTAGATTGTTGGTTTAGGACTTTATGTTGATAGTGATTTGGGCAAGATTGATGTGTTAGGCTAGTTTAATGGCTTAAAGGAGTCATAGTCAAGTTAGATTTTTGTTTTGTTTAGGCAATTCAGTAAAAGTTTTTTTTGTTGACCCAAAAAAAATTAATAATAAAAATAAAAGGTTTTAGGACTAGTGTTCTCTAAGCTTTGTTATTAAGTTAGATGTTTTTAGAGTGTATTGTTAAGTTTAATAAAATAAGAAAAATATTTAAAAAATAATTAAATGATAAAATATAAAATATAGAAATGAAAAAATATAAAAGAAATAAAAGAAAGAGAAAAAAATGAAAAATGTTAAAAAAGGATAAAAATAAATAATGATAAGATTATGAGTTGTTTTGAATTAAGTTCGGTGTATCTTTGTCACCTTGTTGATTATTTGGTTTGTTCCTTTAATTGTTATGTTGGTTGACAAGTTGCATTGTTTTAATTAATCTATTATTAATAAGTTTGCCTTGAACACTTTATGTTTTTAATTAATTAAAATTAACTAACACACTTATTTTATAAAGAATTATGTGATTTTAAATTCTTCATTATACAAGAGGATATGTAGGAGGAGAAATTATTTTTGCACAAATTAAAATTAAATTTTATAATTTAATCTTTTGTTTGTCTTGTAAATATTTTGAAACAAGTTTTGTTTTATTTTGTTTGAAAATTTTGAGATTTATATTTTCTTGATATTGTGAGTATTGTGACTCTTGATATTTTTTCTTTGTTTATTTTATGGAGTAAAATTAATATGTTTAAGTTATTATAATTTGAACAATTAGTTTTAGGGTAATCGTCTTCAGACATATGTATTAGGGGTGCAGTGAGATCCACTCTCCATCCTTCTTTGTGTATAATTAACTCAACCTAATTTTGTTTTCGTAGATTTTCTAAAGTTGTAAAAAAGTTTTTCAATTTTCCCTTAATTAATAAAATTGGTGGTGACTCTCCTCTAAACTATTTATTTTTTTTTAATTTTGAGTTATTACCTTTCCGCCGCTGTCAAGATTGCAACAATAACTTCAAGGATACTCTCAATAACATTGTAATTTCTAACCTTGGCTGAGAGGATAGACTAAATCACTTTTGTGTCTATTCTATTTCACTATAAAAAATCCTTTACAATGTGTTTGGAATTAAATATTTTAAGAATTGATTTGTTTATAAATGAAATATTTTGTTTGAAAAAAAAAGAATTAATTTGGCTTCAGAGTTTTCTTTTATCTTAATTGTGTACAAATAGAACTCTATTCCAATTTGGATGAATTTGATTTGATTTTAGTCTTAATTATAAGAATTGACAATTTTATCCTTTTTAGTTTAGTCATTTAACCTATTCTAATAAGGGTAATAAAGTAAAGATTTTAATATAAAATCAATTCAATTCTTCTTTCATGTGTTATAAACATAAAAATTGATTTGTAAATCAATTCAAATATCATTTTCCATAATAAGTTCCAAACTAGAGAATTAAATTTTAAATCAATTCAATTTAATTCAAATCAAATCAAATTCAATTTTTATGATTTCAAACCAATGCTATCTTGGTTGGACCAAACCGACTGCCTAAATCATGAACTGTCCTTCAATCCAAATATGGTTTAATGCCATAATCGAATTTGTGGTCAGATTATATTAAACCGGTCAAGATTAGTCAAAAATCGAGTTGAACAGGATAAACTAGACAATTTTCACTGAACTAGTGGTTATAAATTAAAAAAAAAAAGAAATATGACATTCAAAGTTCTTATTCGCAGTCCACTAGAGTTCGCCAACACACTGTCCTCAGCTGCCACTGCCGCCACTCATCCCCAACCACTTATTCTCCATTGATTGTGTAGGTCCTTCAATAAAAGGGAGCTTTTCCATTGAAGTGATTGAACCAGTTATGTGTTGGGTCTTCAACTCAACGATGCTTTTACTCAAAATCTTGTGTAGCTATAGAGCCTTTGTGTTTTTCCATTCTCACAGATACAGATGGCTATGGTGTTGTTGGCCTTTGCTTTCCATCACCCAAAGAGAGAGAGAAAGAGAGAATGGCACAAAGAAAAAATAAGTAGGGAAAGAGGAACTAACCTTGATATGATGACATAAAATTTGATGTTTGAGTGGCAAGATTATTTTTTTATTAAATAATATATATTTAATATAACATTGTACATTTGTACCTAAATAATAAATATAACTATATAAAGATAAATATAAGTTTTAGATATGATAGTATTTATTAGTGTTGAGAGTGAAGAGAGAAAAAAGAGACATATGATGAAAACCGTGTATTTGAAATACACAACGAAGATGTTAGGATAAGTAACAATAAGGTAGTTCAGTTTTCCAACTATTATTATGTATCTTCCTGAATCCGAAAGTGGCTCCCCCTGAATTAGTAGAAATTTAGCATTCAGTTCTATAGGAGTATCAACAGGCTTTGCATTCAACAGACATGTTTCCTCAAGAATTTCCATGACATACTTCCTATGTGAAATTACTATACCATCCATGGATTGTGTCACCTCTATTCTTAAGAATTATCGAAGTTTGCTAAGGTCTTTAGTCTGAAAGTGATAACTGAGATATTGTTTTACCCGAATTATGTCATGATAATCATTGTCAATTATAACAATGTCGTCGATATACATAATTAAATAAATGCACCCTTAAGCTTATTGACGATAGAAGACAGAGTGGTTAGCCTCATTATATGTCATACCGAACTGCTGAACTACAGTGCTAAGTCGACTAAACTAAGCCCTAGGAGACTGAGGGTTGCTCCATGTAAACCTCTTCTGCGAGATCACCATAGAGAAAAACATTCTTGATGTCCAGCTGATGAAGGGGTCAGTGGCGAATAACGGCTATTGACAGAAAAAGTCAAATCGAAACCATCTTCGCCACTGGTAAGAAAGTGTCCCCATAATCCAAGTCAAAAATCTAGGTATACCCTTTTGTTACTAGATTAGCCTTAAGACAATTAATTATGCCATCAGGGCCAACCTTGACCATATAAATCCCCTGACAACCTACAATAGACTTCTCGGGAGGAAGAGGAACAAGTTCCCAAGCACCACTGCTCTCCACCCAAGATGGGATAAAGCGTCACCTGGAGATTTAGGAATAGTAAAAAAAGACAAGGAAGAAAGACAAGCATAATGCAAAAAAGATAGGTGATGATAACTTAAAGTAACATAGTGAGGAGAAGGGTTACGAGTAGATCATATACCTTTTTTAAGAGCAATAGGAATGTCAGACTCAGGAGGTAGTGTCAGAGCCAATAAAGGAATTAGTGCCGGAGGAGAGTCTCCAATGACCTCTGCAACCTTTGGTGGAGATAGGGGCAGTGGAGGTAGTTGTAGCTGACAATGATAGACTTGGAAAGGACGAATAGTAGTAGTGGGTTCCTCGACATGGGGGGTCTGAGGTGTATTTGACTTAACAAAGATAATAGGAACAAGTAAAATCTCAGAGATAGGCTCAAGAGTTGAGGAAGGAGATTGGAAGAAAGGAACAAACTCAAAGAATGTAACACCAGAGATTAGGAGAAAAACAATGATAACCCTTTTGGGACAAAGTGTAACCAAGAAAAACACACTTAATGGATCAGGCGAAAAGTTTATCAAGACCAAGAGTCAGATTATGAATAAAACAGGTATACCCAACTATACAAGGTGGCAAGGAATATAGAGGTTGATGGGGAAATAAAACTCAGTGAAGGATCTGGTGATCAAGCACAGAGGAGGGCATGTGGTTAATCAGATAACATGAAATAAGAACTACATCACCCTAGAAGTGAAAAGAAACATTACCATGAAGTAAAAGGGTCTGAGTTGTTTTGACAAGATCTCTATTTTTGCATTCAGCAACCCTATTTTGTTGAGGGGTATAGGTATAAAAGGTTTAGTGAAGAATGCCATGAGAAGCCATAAAGGATTTAAATGACTACAACAAATACTTACAGACATTATTAGAGCTGTCCAAATGAGTTGAGTCCATTGAATAGCCTAACAAAAAGTGCGGATTGAGTTAGAAAAATTCAAGCCCGAACTTAATTTGGCCCTACTTGATCTGGCCCAAAATCGAGAAATAACAAATAAGAAAAGCATGACACCATGTTTAGAAAAGCACTCCTATATTTATACCATGTTATTCAGAAGGAAATAGGAAAAATGATACAAGTAAGTCAAAAATTAGAGAAATCCATAAGGGTAGAGTAGGGTAAAAAAGTTAAGGAAGGAGCATGGGTGACATCACATCTGGATTACATCCACATCACTAAACGTTTACTTTACATTTTAATTTTTAAGCTAATGTTAGTCCCATTCCTTCCAATTAGCTTGATTTCCTACTCGAGGTATGCTGCTAACCCTTGTGTACTTATCAACCTTGAAGTTAACTCCACACATGGCTCCTTCACTGTCTATCCTAGGCATTGCCTTCAACTTGTTCATTGGGTGCTCAAAGCTCATCAAACCTCCTTCACTGTGAAACATACACCCTGCATTGCAACACTAACTTGTCATGGATCTTAGATCTATAATTCTAAACTATTAGTCTATTACTAGTCAAAGACAAAAAAAAAAGGTCTATTACTTTCCTTCTAATGTACTAGAAGATTGTGATTCTATATTAAAAAGCTAGTTGAAAATTCATTCTAGCCTCTAAACTAATGTGATTTGAACGGTTAGACTAATCAATGGTAGCTCACATGGTATCTGTTGGAAAGGGAGCAAAGGATTTGGCACAACCCTCTTTTATGACATCTAGATCAATAGAGATTACCATAGATCCATCAGCTGCAATACCCCAACACAGCTTCACTCCACTATCAGAACCCTGCAACTAAGTTTATAACATCTCTTTGAAATAGATCTACTTGAAAACTAAAAGATGGGTGATAATCACATATTTTATTTATTAAGAAACCCTTATGTTTAGTCATTTACACTCTCCATATTCTTAATTGATTGAGTTTGGTATGATTTTGTGAGTTTGAGCTCAAATTGGTCCTAATTGAATATTTTCAGCATTATTGAGATTTTACACTATTTCTGTATTTTGATCATAACTTGAGTTCCTGATATCTGACAATCATGAATTTTATCTTGTAGGAAAGCTAAGAGGAAGCTCTACAACTTTTATGAAGAGCTCGAAGTCCTAAACAGATGTCTAAGGGACCTAAGTTTACATGGAAGTCAGAATACGGGTTCTGTCACTAGAATCCGAAAGGTGTGCACTCATAAAACCATATCTCAAGCTGTAATAATGGAGATGGGCTGAAATTTTGATAATTGATAGTCAAGACCCAAATAAACAACTTTCATGAAGAACACCTTTTGAAAGAATGAAGTCTAATGGGTCAGTTTGGGCTTGCAAGTCGGAACAGAGGTGCTGAAGTTGGGTTTGAGCAACCTATGGTATTTGGGTCATATCTTGGGCTGTAGGAAGCCAAATTGGACGATCCAGATATGCATGTTATAGCCAAGACAAAGATCTACAACTTTCATGAAGAGTACTTTTCATGAATCGGAAGTATAATTGGTCGTTTTTGGCTTCCAAGTAAGACCAAGGAATTTTCGCACTCAACCACTCCACTCCACTCATCCACTCAACCACTCCACTCCACTCACCCACTCAACTAACCCACTCAATCAATCCACTCAACTACTCAACCACTCCACTCCACTCATCCACTCATCCACTCAACCACTCAACCACTCCACTCCACTCACCCACTCACTCCACTCATCCACTCAACTACTCATCCACTAAATCAATCCACTCAACTACTCAACCACTCCACTCCACTCATCCACTCAACTAACCCACTCACTCACCCACTCAACTAATCCACTCAACCACTCCACTCCACTAACCCACTCATCCATCCACTCACCTTTGTCATTTTGTTACCCTAGACTTCTATAAAAGGGCACCATTGGTTATCATGTAGGAGGTTGGACTCTCCTTCATTTCTCTCAGTTTTTCTTGTGATTTCCTTCTAGCTATGTGTAACTAAACCTCCCTTGGTTAAGGGGGTGATGAAACCGCTAGTATTGATGTTGTAAACTTTGCATATTTGATTATTTCAACACAGTTATGTTTTTATTCATATATTTCTGAATCTATTGTTGGTATGAAGGTTTTTGTACTTGTTCCCACTTTCAAAGTGGTAGATCTGGGTTTATTATGCGCGGTTGCGGTAGTAGATCTAGTGGGATGTATGATGTTCATGTGGGTATAATTATCTTTGTGCTATTTGCCGTTATAAAAGTGGTAGATCTGGGTTTATTATGCGCTTGGATTTGCGGTAGTAGATCTAGAGAAATATATGTTCTAAGTAATTTAATCCCGGTGTGTGATTAGATCTTAGTGTAATTGGTTTTCTAAATCTTAATGCAATTGTTGGATAGTTGTAAGAGCGGTTGCTTTATGACTAATCAGTGATTAGGAGTTGATTTAAGCGGTTGCTAAATTGGCCAACACGTAAGGAAAACAGAGATTTACTCTCACAATTGCATAAAAACATAATTGAGCATGTTGGAATAAAATGATATGTGGATTTACATCATCATATAAATCTAGTGGTGGATTCAATCTCTTAACCAATTTTCTTATATTGTTGTTTTCAGTTTATTTATTGTTATTGTCTTTGAAGTTGTTCATTGTTTATCAAAACTCCAAAACCCCCCTATTTACTATTTATTGTCAATCAGAGTCTAAATTGGGAATTGTTTAATAGTGTTAATTGAATTGGTTCTCTGTGGATCGACCCTTACTAACTACAACTAGTTGTAAGGTTTTTATTTTCTCGGTGGCCCGACAACCGATTTTTATCGAATTTTAATCGCTATATCCGCACGCATCGAATTTTGGCGCTGTTCTTGGGAGCCAATTTTTCAATTACACTATTAATTTATTTCCTATTTTTACTCTATTTTTATTTTGATTTTTTTTTTTTTTTTTTTTATTTTTGATGTTTTCTTTCCGAGTGTCTTGTAGGTGTTGATGTCCATTGATCATGGATGTTTATGGGATTTGCTTATCACCTGGACATATCACCGATTTGTGTCCTCCTTTCCTAGTGGACACAAATGAAAAGTGTAGAGCGATATGGGGATATTTCGAACCTTCGATAACTACAACCCGTACTCCAATACATATTATCCAGTGGTGGGACTATCCTAACTTGAGTTATGGACAACAACCTCATAATCAACCTCCATCCTATGAACTTCAGAATTTCAGCGAGAGGCAAACATATTTCCCTCGAGAGACAAGAAGAAGTTCAAGATCCTTGGTACCGAACCTTCATTGGAGGAACTAATAAGACAATTTGCCATTAATACTATACAGTTCCAACAAGAAACAAAGGCCGATTTACAGAGTTTCCAACAAGAAACAAAGGCCGATTTACAAAGTTTCCAACAAGAAACAAGGGCCGCAATCAATGACATACAAAACTCTTTGGAGCAAGTTAGCCACGAATCTTCGGTAATATGCAGAGCCTATATTGAAGGACTTCCTCACAACCCGAAGAGGATGTGATGGAAGATCTTAGTGTTTGTCATATTGCAAAATGAGAAGACGTTAGATGAACCCACCTCTCCTCTACAAATCACTGAGAGGAAGACCAAGAGCCTAAACGGGTAAATGAGGAAGGAAAACTCGAAACCCCCAAGGTAAGTAATCTTGAACCCCTTCTAAATGTAGTGGAGGAGCAACATGATGAGTTGTGTGATGAATTTCCGATTTTATTGGTTTCAATAATTATATTCATTGCCACTCATGTACCGATATAATATGTGCTAGTCATTTGTCTTTGAGATTTCTGCAGACTTGAAAGTTGATGATTTGTTTGCAAAGCAGATTCTAAGACCCAAAGGGAGGAGAAATTACGGTGTCATGGAAGAATTTTTAGAAAAGGAAGAAGAGCACTAGATGACAAGTACTACTTGAAGTGGACTTTGTTTTTAGGCCATCATTAAATAAAAACAATGCACATGAAGCTGATCAAGTGCACATATTACTTTTCAGTGGTGAAACCAAGGAAAATAAGGGCCAATGGGACCCTGGTGGGAGCCCTTATGCTGCAAGCTTAATTTGGTCATCACACCTCAATCAATGAGATCCTGGTGAAAGCTCTCATATTGTTTCACCTATAGTTTGGTCATCACACTTCAATCAATGGGACCCCGGTGAAAGCTATCATGTTGTCTTAACTATAACTTGGTCATCATGTTTCAAACAATGGGATCCTGGTGGAGTCTTTTCACCTACCTCACTTGATAAGGCCAATAAACACTGCCTCAAACAATATCATGAACTTCCAGAGAATGCAGAAGTGGAGGTGATAAACCTTCTCCATCCGCATTATGAATAATAAAAACAAAAAATAAAAAAAATGAAAAAAAAACAAAAAAAAAGATAACAAAAAAAAAACAAAAAAAAAATTAGCCTTTTATTTTTATCTTTATTTTTATTTTTTATTTTCTATTTTTTTTTACATATTAATTCTATGGGGTAATTCTCCATTTTCTTTTCTTGTACATATTAATAGTGGAGTTAATTCTCCTTTTTATTTTATTTTATTTTATTTTATTTTTTTTTTTTGAACAAAGTGGGGTAATTCTCCCTTTTATTTATTTTTAATTACTAACAACGTTGGGGGAATCTCTCCTTTTACTTTCTGTAATTTTTTTTATTTATTATTTTTGTTATTTATTTATTTTCTGTCATTTATTTATTTTATTTATTTTTATTTATTATTTTTTTATTTTTGTCATTTATTTATTTCTATCATTTATTTTTTGTCATTTATTTTTGTTATTTATTTATTTATTTATTTTTTTCTTATTAATTTATTTGGTGGTTGGTTTCTACCACACCATTTTTGAATTTTTTATTTGGTGGTTGGTTTATTACCCCACCTTTATTATTTTATCTTTGTATGATTTTGTTGAATTTTGGTTTTGACATGACGATCCTTTGGATGGGATCCTTCGGGGGTTTCTAGACTTCTTTACCCTGATGGTTTTCTTGAAGTCAAAAAAAAAAAATTCAAACTTTTCTGACAACAGCCAACCTACTCATATAGGTGCTATCATTACTTTTTCTATTCTCTTCCCTATTTAAACACTACATTTCCTTCACTTTCCTTCAACTTAAAATCATTCAAAGGGAGTGTGAGTGTAAAATGGAGGGAACTTCTTCTTCTGTTCGTAAATTTGTTAGTATCTGTGTATTTTGTGGGACAAGTTATGGAAAGAGTTTAGAGTTTGTAACGCGCAAAAGTATGTTAGTAGAACACTTTGCCGCGAGGAACATTCGTGTAGTATATGGGGAGGTTGCCTTGGGTTAATGGGGTCTGTATCACTTTCTGCATACATAAGAGGTGGTCAAGTTTTAGGTGTCATTCCTGAACCTTTAACTCGAAGGAACATCGTTGGAAAGACAATTGGATTGGAAATTCAAGTATCCTCTATGCATGGACGATTGAAGATAATGCTTGAAAACTCTGATGCATTCATTGCTTTACCTGGTGGTTTTGGTACTTTGGAAGAAGTCTTTCAAGTTGTCTCTTGGGCCCAATTGAACATCCACCATAAACCCATAGGTTTGTTGAATGTTAATAATTTCTTTGATAATTTGTTATCTTTTGTTGACCATGTCTTTGTGGAGAGAAATTTGTCACACCTTCAAAGAAGACAACTCCTTATCTCTCGCTTCTACTTGTTGATGAATTGATTGATAAATTAGAAGCATTTGTTTATGAACTGATCCAAGAATGACTCGGATAGATTGGTCGAAGGAAGCGGTGAAGGAAGTGGTGAAGGAAGCAAAATGAAAAGAAAGCCGACCAAGACACTCCAACTTTTTAAATAATTACTAGCTTTGGTTTTATTTATTGTACTTTGTTTTTGTTTGTGTGAGGTTTTTCTTTTCAAGAATTAATTAATAGAACAGGTAATATATTCTATCCTTTACCTATCTATGTTTTGACAAAAAAAAAGAAGTGTGTTTGTTAATATGTTTGTTGTATTTGTCATCAATTTAGTAATTAGGGATGACAGAGTAAAGAGTAAATAATTTTACTCTTGAGACGCATCTTAATTGGTGGCAGAGTAAGGAGTTTGTTTTTAGGTAGTAATTAATTAGTATTAAATTGTAGAAGTACTAAAGTTTTATGATTTGATTTCTTTTCAGGGTGTGATGCGGCACTGACAGTGTGCTTCTTTTTTGCTTGGCGTTGATTCACTTCTTATCAGGTTGTGTTGCTCTTTTCTATATCTCTCTTTCGCATTGAGGACAATGCTTATATTAAGTGTGGGGGAGACATTTTAGAAATTTTTATTTCAAAAAAAAATTTTAATTTAGTTTAAAAAAAAAAAGTTTCATTGCATGATTGAATAACTTTTCTCCCTTCTTGAACTGATATGCTTGGTGATGGATGATTAAATTGATGAATTGAGTTTGATGGATGCATACCTTGTGAGATTTTGAGCCTAATGGATGGATTTAACATTTATGTCATTCTCTTCTTTCTTGTGTGATTTTCACTCATGTTAATGACCACTCTAGAACTTGCTTTAATTCTTTTTAAGGCTACATTTCACTTGCATGCATGAACATGATTGAGGCCTTCTTTCTTAATTAGCTAGTTTAACCAAATAGCCAACCTTATTTTCAATATGATACCAAGCACTCTTTTGACTTCTTGAAAATTCTCTGATTCCTGCCAACCTTGTATATTTTCCTTTGCTTAACCCCTTTGAGCTTATTTGACCATTCCTTGTTTCTAGCTCATTATGTACCTTAAATGAAAAATCGTATTCTTATTTTACCTTAGGGAATAAAAGAACATTAGCTTGGTTAATGGATGAGTTTTTGAACAAGTGTGGGGGTGTGTGTACAAAATGGTTGTTGAAAAAGGAAAGAGTGCCTAAAAAAAATAAAAAATAAAATAAATTTTTTTTTATGTATATAGTTATGTTCATATATAGAAAAAAAAGGATTGAGAAATGAATATGTAAAAGGTTATACATTAGAGTTGGGATGAACTTTTATGCTTGTTATTTGAACTCAGCTCTCATTTGCTTTTATTCTCTTTGATATTTATCCTCTCATATCCATTTTACCCTCTTCTGTTACCTTGACCTCACTATAACCTTGAATAAAGTCCTCATGATTTGTGTATGCATGTGTTTTGAGTAGTGGAGAAGTAGAAGATAAGCAATCTTATGGTAGTGTAATTTTCATGGTTGAATTGAGTGAAATACCTACCTTTTAAACACTTGAGAGATTGAGAGGGAATCTTTTGAAGATCTATCATTCTCGATTCATATTGAAGATACCTTGCTTGTTGGTTTGAGATGTGGAGAATTGTTAACTCATGAATGTTTTGATCCTTTGAACCTTTGGTTGTTCTTCTTGATTGTAAAATTTTGGGCTCTTGAATGTCGTTGGAATTTAAAATTTTGTTAATCTCTTATGTCCTTGTTTTGGTCTTGAGTTTTGCCCAGGAGTGCAAAAAGCTAAGTGTGGGGGAATTTGATAATCACATATTTTATTTATTAAGAAACCCTTATGTTTAGTCATTTACACTCTCCATATTCTTAATTGATTGAGTTTGGTATGATTTTGTGAGTTTGAGCTCAAATTGGTCCTAATTGAATATTTTCAGCATTATTGAGATTTTACACTGTTTCTGTATTTTGATCATAACTTGAGTTCCTGATATCTGACAATCATGAATTTTATCTTGTAGGAAAGCTAAGAGGAAGCTCTACAACTTTGATGAAGATCTCGAAGTCCTAAACAGATGTCTAAGGGACCTAAGTTTACATGGAAGTCAGAATACGGGTTCTGTCACTAGAATCCGAACGGTGTGCACTCATAAAATCATATCTCAAGCTGTAATAATGGAGATGGGCTAAAATTTGGATAGTTGATAGTCAAGACCCAAATAAACAACTTTCATGAAGAACATCTTTTGAAAGAATGAATTCTAATGGGTCAGTTTGGGCTTGCAAGTCGAAACAGAGGTGCTGAAGTTGGATTTGAGCAACCTGTGGTATTTGGGTCATATCTTGGGCTGTAGGAAGCCAAATTGGACGATCCAGATATGCATGTTATATCCAAGACAAAGATCTACAACTTTCATGAAGAGTACTTTTCATGAATCGGAAGTATAATTGGTCGTTTTTGGCTTCCAAGTCAGACCAAGGAATTTTCGCACTCAACCACTCCACTCCACTCATCCACTCAACCACTCAACCACTCCACTCCACTCACCCACTCAACTAACCCACTCAATCAATCCACTCAACTACTCAACCACTCCACTCCACTCATCCACTCATCCACTCAACCACTCCACTCCACTCACCCACTCAACCAACCCACTCACTCCACTCATCCACTCAACTACTTATCCACTAAATCAATCCACTCAACTACTCAACCACTCCACTCCACTCATCCACTCAACTAACCCACTCACTCACCCACTCAACCAATCCACTCAACCACTCCACTCCACTAACCCACTCATCCATCCACTCACCTTTGTCATTTTGTTACCCTAGACTTCTATAAAAGGGCACCATTGGTTATAATGTAGGAGGTTGGACTCTCCTTCATTTCTCTCAGTTTTTCTTGTGATTTCCTTCTAGCTGTGTAACTAAACCTCCCTTGGTTAAGAGGGTGATGAAACAGCTAGTATTGATGTTGTAAACTTTGCATATTTGATTATTTCAACACAGTTATGTTTTTATTCATATATTTCTGAATCTATTGTTGGTATGAAGGTTTTTGTACTTGTTCCCACTTTCAAAGTGGTAGATCTGGTTTATTATGCGCGGTTGCAGGTAGTAGATCTAGTGGGATGTATGATGTTCATGTGGGTATAATTATCTTTGTGCTATTTTCCAGTTATAAAAGTGGTAGATTTGGGTTTATTATGCGCGGTTGCGGTAGTAGATCTAGAGAAATATATGTTCTAAGTAATTTTAATCCCGGTGTGTGATTAGATCTTAGTGTAATTGGTTTTCTAAATCTTAATACAATTGTTGGATAGTTGTAAAGAGCGGTTGCTTTATGACTAATCGTGATTAGGAGTTGATTTGAGCGGTTGCTAAATTGGCCAACACGTAAGGAAAACAGAGATTTACTCTCACAATTGCATAAAAACATAATTGAGCATGTTGGAATAAAATGATATGTGGATTTACATCATCATATAAATCTAGTGGTGGATTCAATCTCTTAACCAATTTTCTTATATTGTTGTTTTCAGTTTATTTATTGTTATTGTCTTTGAAGTTGTTCATTGTTTATCAAAACTCCAAAACCCCCTATTTACTATTTATTATCAATCAGAGTCTAAATTGGGAATTGTTTAATAGTGTTAATTGAATTGGTTCTCTGTGGATCGACCCTTACTAACTACAACTAGTTGTAAGGTTTTTATTTTCTGGTGGGCCTGACAACTAATTTTTATCTGAATTTTAATCGCTATATCCGCACGCATCAATGGGCAAAAACAAACACACATTAATTGTGTTGATGTAAGAAAGCAAAGATATTGGGAAATGTCAAAAAAGAACATGGAAGATATCTACCTTTATTAGCTTACCAGTGCTGCAAAGGCGCTGCCAACCTTGCTGTCATAGACAACAAAGGCAAAATGCCATCAAGATCCTTGACAACTTGATCTACTGGGTATAGACCATGGTCACAGAGTGTCTTGTAAGCTTTAATCACAAATATAGCTTTGTTGGTGCCCTTTAACAAACTATACTGCTTATTGAGTGAGTACAGGTTGTTCAAGCTCCTTAAGAAGAGGCAGTATATATCATCAACCCCACAAAACAACCTGTAATGTTGAGAAGGCAAAATTGATTTCCTTCATATTTGTTTATAACAAAATAAAAGAAATAATGATCTAATTTGCTCAGTAGAAGTACTAATACCGATCTCATTCTCATTCCTGACCTCCTTGAGTTGAAGTACCAATGCCTCTGACACCAAGACCCCACCAATTTGGCAAGAATCAGGCACCCCAATATAGAAAGACCTTCATACAAGTCGCCTTCATTGCGACTTGCATAGTTTACAAAAGCATAGATTATCAGAAGAGAAACAAAAGTAGAAACTGACCTAACTAATGCATAGATTACTATGTAAATATTCTCTTTCAAAAAAACTCTTGTAATGGTCCAGATAACCAAATTCTAGGGACTATTTGAGCTCCTCCTACTTAATAAGGAATCCCATGCGCTAGCAAAATTTTGGTAAGACAAGTTAGCTTTGTCTTCAGAATCCAAGGGAGGGATGTTTTCAAGAGTTAATGGCTTTTTGTAACCCAAAGAGAGTAAAGGATTAATCCAAGTAAATGTCAATTTGCTAAAAAAATTGGCTTGGCTTAATCCTATTTGGCTTATTTCTACTTTTTCAGCTTCACACAACAATGGTTCAGACATTGTGTTATTTTGGGAATGTTTTGAAACAAAGTAATAATGGTTTCTGAAAGCACAAAAGAGAAGAAGGAAGCTCACAAGCCAAGGAAGCAAATCAAACACATGAATAATGTGCACTGTAAGAAGAATTTCAATATTCAGAGCAGAAAGTAATGAACATAAGCACAACCACCAAACAAAGTTTATACATATGATCCGTTTGCTCCTTTGAGTAAGCAATGAAATTGCAAGAGAGGCCCAAACTAGTCCCCTGATAACGCAAGTCACCTAACTTAAATTATCTGATTTCCCATTTTGAACTATGAAATTATACAAACCGTTGCTAAAATACATAATGCTAATAACAGAACAACAGATTGATGCTACCACAAAAAATGCGGTCCTTTCTATTGATATCTCTTGAATGATGTTTTCTACCTAAATCCATCAGCATAAATAGGCAGAAAACACAGAAGAACATATTTACTCCATCAATTATGATTCTTTGAACACAGAAAGAAGCCAAATTAAATTACCCTGCACAAATCCATGAAAGTCCACCTGTAATTCCATTGGTGGTATATAAGGTATCAAAATTACAAATATTCATGATATATACACGAATAGATGATAGTTACTCTTGCAAATAGTGAGGAGGAATACGATTTTAGAGGAAGGTTTTGAATATTAGTACCTTTTATATTCGCATAACTACTGAATCATATGCAAATTGAATTGGCGACCACAAAATCCTTGCTTCAGATCATGACTACCAATTTGGAAAATAATTTACCATTTTGATTACACCCCCAACTTTAATCAGAAGAGAGAATACAACAATAGTACATGAGATAAATTTAAAAGAGAGAGAGATTGATTTTGGAGCAAAGAGAGATGGAGATGGAACTTGGGAATGAAATGGGGCAATGATGGAAGCAGGGCAGTGCGGTCCGATAACTGGGAGCAATGACACTAGTGGCTTAGACTGAGGGTGTAACACCCTCCGTAGGCAATTACATTTTAAACTAATTCTCCTTTATTTAACCCAAGTAATAAAAGATTTACATAATATAAAATCTGGGTATCACAATTTCTTTTTCGCGGAAGATATAAACTTATCAAAAAATGAAGAACACTAAGCATACATAACTGAATAATACTCTTTACATATAGATACATCATTTAACAAAACATAAATACATAAAACATACTTTTTCTAAATAACATATATAACTACCATATCCAAACTAAACCTAACCCAGTATCAAAAACTTGAGGAATAGGCTCCTGCACCCGATCTTCCTCTGGATCCTCTAGGTATTCTTCCAATGGCAAATTCCCTGGCTGAGGTATGTCTCGAGGAACGGGAGTCCGAGCAGAAGATACCTCGGAGTCCTCCCTAGGAGAATAGTAAATATTACCTCATAAATCCCTCACAGGCATATGAAACTCTAAGTATACCATAGCATTAAAAGTAAAAGTAACGGCCCCACGATAGGTCCTACTCATAGATACAGTAATGTCTCCATAATACTCTATGCGTTTGGTATCCCAGTGAATACACCATGCATTAGTACCTCCATGGAATTGTATACTAGTATAACCTATTAGGTTCCTCCTCGTTGCCATCTCTGTCTTCATAAGCATAAACAGAAAACAGAAGCAGACAAAACAATACAATAAAGAGGTGAGATCCCCTACATCAAATACCAAAATGGTAGCAAGGAAAGAGTAATAATAATACAGTTATACAGTTCAAATACAATATTTACAATCATGATATATGTCAGATAACATTGAATATGATAACTCATATATATTTATATATATATATATATATATTTCATATATATAATAAGTATATATATATATCACTAATGTCACATGCACAATGAATAGACCTCTACTTTATGGAGCTAAAAATAAACATCGGAGAAAATGATCTAGAAGACATGTCTGTATCTCGGCTGCTGTGGCCCAAGTGCTATAATTTATCAATGTGTACATCAAGGCATTGTACAAGACATTCTACGCTAGATCGTGATTAGAAATAGTGTCTCGGTCCGGATCGTCGGTGAGTTTGCATCGGTCTAATCCACGGCACAGCGGCGCTAACAACTGGCCATTGTGGAAAATCCGGTCCCCGACACCCCAAGGTCAACACGTGAGTTACACTATGCCTATTGCACCTGCACTTAGGTGTGATCCAACTCCTAGGCCATAATAGCCTTAACAACAGTCACAATGACTTTAATGATACATGATCAAATACTTTCATCCATCAATAATTGATAACTACGTATCTTTCACGTAAAAACAAGCCATCACTGGGCTAAAACGTCAATCGACGCGTGCGGGTCGAAGATGTCTACCAACAAGAAACTCACTATTTTTCTCAAATAATAGTATTTTTATTGTATTTCACAAACATATAGTATTTCTACTATATTTTATAAACATATTGTATTTCTACTATATTTTAAAAACATACAATACTTTTGTTACATTAATAAATTGCGTAATATTTTTACGTCATTTTTCAATTGCATAAATATTTTTAAAATGTTTTCTTACTCGCGTAAATAAAAATCACAATTTTTAAAGCATGTAAGAGTTTTTCTACATATTTTTAATCGCGTAAACGTTCTATTAAAATTCTAAGTTCAATTTAAAACTTTCCTCATTTAATGTAAAAATTGGGCTTTAATTCTAACATTTTTCTTACGAAACCTCCTCTAAATAATATTTTCTTACGTTTTTCATAAAAATCTATATTGCTTAAATTAAATCAATATATTTCAAAAATATTATTCCATTGCTTTTATTAAAAACTTCCATAAATAAAATACTTTAGATCTAAAATCCCCCTTCGAAAATTTATTTCCATCACAATAGCCAAAAATCATTCTTTCTCAAATAATAAAATTTTATTCAATATGTTTGTCATAGATATCCATTTTCAAGCTATATGGTCGTGAGCCATAGAGATCTTTTGGATCCAAAAATCATTTCTTCCTCATATGATTCATAGCATATAAGTAATTTCAACCATCAAATCATGATATAACAATTTCATGCTTACCACAATAATTATATAATCACATAATCAAGCAAGCATAAATTACGAAATACACATAATCAAGTGAACAAATCCTCACATAGATTTTTCACCTATCAAAACATAAATTTGTTTTCTTACCACCAAAATGGTTCGATGAGGTTAATCTCCCTCTTACCTTAGATGAAGATCGAAGTTCCTTTATTGCTCCTTGAAATAATTTCAACCACCAAAAAGACCCGTAAAAAAATTAAACATAAATTTATTAGCATCTAAGGCTTAAAATAAGATGACCATGGATCAAAATCATGGTCTAAAAATTGAAAATAAAATTTAGAAGTGAAGATCAAAAACTTCACCTAGAATCCTTCAAACTTCAAACCTTGAGAAACGGTTAAAGATGGATGATTTAAGAGAAACTCACAACATAAAGTTCCCTAGGATGGTGTTTAGATTCAAGATCTATGGTTACTTTGATTTGATAAAGCTTGGAGAGAAATTTGGAGGGCTTGGCGGTGGGTATAGAGAAGAGAAAAGATGATAGAAATTTTGTAATGGCTCTTGAATGTTGTAGTTCTTGAAAATCATGCATGAAGGGTTTATATAGACAATTAAAATCAACTAGTTCTATCAAGAAGGTCTTAGATCCCTTCATGGCCGTGAGACACCCTTTCTAGTGGAGTTGTCATTTTATTTTTCATCTTACCTCTCATTGATTCATAATAAAGCATAACCATTTTTTTGACTTTCAGGTAAAGTTATTCTAGAATCTATTTTCCTATTGGTTAATAACGAAATGAGTCACAAAATATATTGGTCTAGAATTGGGTCTAAGTTCATTATTAAGTTTTTACAGATGACTATTTACTAAGATCAAAAGTTACTACTAGTAAATATTCGTAATGATTGCTCATCAAGTAAAAGAATGTCTTAGAATTTACCCGTCAGGTAAAATCTCAGAAAAGGAATATTCCAAAATCTATTCTCGGTTTCGGGTTTAGTAAGATCCCCTGGCCCAGCATGAATAGTCAACATTTTCTCGGGCCCGAAAAATTTTTATTTTTCTGGCTCCGTTCTCAAACACACAAAAGTCAAAAATAATAATAATATAATAATAATCAAATAAATCAAATAATTCATAAAAATTATAAAAATTATAAATTCATATATAACAGAGAAAGAAATAAATTTTGGGGTGTTACAACTCTTCTCCTCTAAAAAGAATTTCGTTCTCGAAATTATCATATCTTAGAATAACTGCGGATATTGCTCTTTCATTTTGTCCTCTAATTCCCAAGTCACATCTCCCTCACATCATTCCAAATTACTTTTACTAAAGCAATTTCTTTACATCTGAGTTATTTCACTCACCTATCTTCGATCTTAACAGGAAGTGTCTCATAGGTCAAGTTTTCTTTTAATTGTACTATATTTGGTGCTATGACATGACTTAGATCAGAAATATATTTTCGCAATTGCGACATATGAAAGACATTATGAAGGTTAGAAAAAAAAGGTGGTAAAGCTATTTGGTATGCTACTGGACCTATCCGACGAAGAATTTGATATGGTCTAATGAATTTAGGAGTGAGCTTTCTGGATTTAATAATACGTCCCACCCCAATCGTAGGTGTGACTCTCAAAAACACATGTTCACTTTCCTCAAATTCAAGAGGTCTCCTTCTCTTGTCAGCATAACTCTTCTATCGACTTTGAGTTATCCGCATTTTATCCTGGATTACCTTAACTTTTCCATCATTTGTTGCACTAGTTCGGGTCCTAACACAAGATTTTTCCCATCCTGATACCAGCACAAAGGCGTTCTACACCTTCATCCATATAAAGCTTCATAGGTTGCCGTCCTTATGTTGGAGTGAAAACTATTGTTATAGGTGAATTCTATCAAAGGTAAGAATTCATCCCAATTCCCAGTCTGTTCCAAGACACAAGCTCTTAACAGATCTTCCAACGATTGAATCGTCTTTTCAGATTGACCATCTGTTTGCGGATGATAGGCAAAACTTAAACGAAATTTGGTTCCCATTGTCTCTTGCAAACTCTGCCAAACTCTTGATGTAAACCTCGGGTCTCGATCAGAAATAATACTTGAGGGTACACCGTGAAGTCTAACAATCTCACCATTATACAATTGAGCTAATCTCTCCATTGAATACCTTATGTTCATGGGTAAGAAATGTGCTGACTTCGTAAGCCGATCAACGATCACCTATATGGAATCATAACCCTTATGAGTCCTTAGCAATCTAACAACAAAGTCTATAGCAATGTCATCCCATTTCCATTCTGGAATAGCTGGAGGTAGTAACACTCCTGAAGGTTTCTGATGTTCAACTTTAGCTTTCTGACAAACCAGACAAGATGCTACATACTTAGCTACTTCCCTCCTCATTCCTTACCACCAATATAACTGCTTCAAATCATGATACATCTTGGTTGCTCTTGGATGCATGCTCAATTTGCTCTTATAGGCTTCGTCAAGAATCAATTTTTGAAGTTCAAGATCATCGGGTACACAAATCCTATTTCCAAACCATAAAATTTCATCCATTCCTTTCACAAATTCTGGTATAATACCTTGCTTCCCTATTTTTTTTCATCTTGCAAGCATTGATCACTTCGTTGTTTATCTCGAATTTCATTCATAAATTTATTCGAAATAGTGATCCTATTCAGGCAAAGTCTTCCAGGTGTTGATTTCATAGATAACTACATGTCCCTGAATTATTCTATCAATTCTTTTTCCTTAATCATCATAGTAGAGACACTAAGTATCTTCCTACTCAAAGCATCTGCTACGATGTTCACTTTTCCGGGATGATACTAAAGTAAAAAATCGTAATCTTTCAAAAATTTCAACCATCTCCTTTGCCTCATGTGCAACTCCTTTTGGTCGAACAAGTATTTCAAACTCTTGTGATCACTGAAGACGTTGAATGTTGTGAATGCTTATGTCTTGAAGCATATCAAATGGGTTTTTGATGATAACAAAGGCCAAAGTGAAGTTCAAGTGCAATAGTGAAGATCAAGTGTAAAAGGAAAAATCAAGATCAAAGAAAGAAGACAAGAAGGTTTATTTAGTTATAAGACTTAGAACATTAATGTTAAATGCTCTCAAGATTTCTCAAATGGTTTTTCAATATATGATTTCAAAATAAGTGAGAAATTTCAAAGTTAAACATGGCTTTCAATAAAACTTGAGTTTCAATCTTAAATCTAACACTCTTAAAAGGATTTATGTTTAATCAAGTGTCTTGAGGTGTTAGAAATGACTTACAAGCTTTATTGGACTTGAAAAATGTGTTCAATGGCCAATGTAATCGATTACACGACATTTGTAATCGATTACACAGCAAACAGAAGGCATGTAATCGATTACATGAGCAATGTAATCGATTACAAGCAAGTCAGAGGCCATGTAATCTATTACATCATGCCCAGAAAGGCAAGAACACGTTCAAAAAGTCATGTAATCGATTACATGGATATTGTAATTGATTACACAGCAAGTCAGAAGTCATGTAATCGATTACACAGATATTGTAATCGATTACACACAAGTCAGAAGCCATGTAATCGATTACACCAAGAATGTAATCGATTACATAGAGCCCAGAAAGTCAAGAACACGTTGGAACAACATATGTAATCGATTACATAAGTTGAGTAATCGATTATAAGAATCCTGACAACGTCCAACGGCTATTTTTAATGCATTAAATGCATGCCCAAACCACCCCAACGGCTCTATTAATTGAGAAACTTATAAATACCAAAGTTGGGTCTTTATTTGAGGTTGATCTTGAACCAAAAACTGATTACCAATACGTCCAAACGTGAATCAATCCTCAAATCATTTTCTTGCTCTGTTTTTTGTCAAAAATGTGAAAAATCTTTGAGAGCATATTAGAGCTTCAATTTGTAATCATCTATTCTAGTGAGAGCTTCAATTTGTATTAATCTACTCTTTGAGAGAGTTTCTATCATTCAAACACTTTGCTTATTGTGTAAAGAGGGTGAGGTATCCCTCTAGTGAAAAAGGGTGAGGTATCCCTTGTTGAGAAGAAGGTGAGGTATCCTTCAAAGGTGTAAAGAGGGTGGGGTATCCCTCAAAGGTTGTATAGGGTGAGGCATCCCTGTTTTGAGGCTCAAAGCACAAGAGTGAGGTATCCCAAGGTGTTGTTGAGTGCTCCAATCTGTAAAGGTTTTCAAGCACCCGTTCAAGCTTGAAGTTTAGTGGAAAATCTCGAGTGGTTCGCTTGAGGACTGGACGTAGGTCACAATTGAACCAAGATAAATCCTTGTGTTTGATTCTCTCAACCCTATCTCTTTATATTTGTGCATTTACTTTATACGCTTGCTTGAATATTATTCATCTTGGTTTATTTAATTTGTGAGTGAAGTATTCAATCTCATTTATCTATTCACTTCAATTATCCAATAGCTTCAACGAAAATTGTTTAACAAACGTTTTACGAAAGATTTACGAAAATATTTCATAAACTCAATTCACCCCCCTCTTGAGTTTGAGGCCAATTGGCTAACAAATGTTGCTCCATAAAGAAAATGCCTCCAGATCTTCAATGCAAACACAACAACAGCTAACTCTAAATCATGGGTAGGGTAATTCCTCTCATGTGTTTTCAATTGCCTTGTAGCATAGGCTACTACCTTTCGATTTTGCATAAGCACACACCCTAGACATTGATATGAAGCATCGCAATAAACCTCAAAAGGTTCATTGGGATCAGGTAAAATCAATACTGGTGAAGTAGTCAACCGTCTTCTCAACTCTTGAAAACTCTTTTCACATGCATCAGTCCATGCAAAAGTCTGATTCTTTCGAGTAAGCTGGGTAAGAGATCATGCTATCTTGGAAAATCCTTCAATGAATCTTTGGTAATATCCAGCTAATCCTACAAAACTACGAATCTCCGTTGGGGTCTTCAATTTTTTCCTATTGAAGAACAGTTTCAACTTTCAACGGATCCACCGCAATTCCTTCTTTTGAAATTACGTGACCAAAAAATTGAACTTCCTCCAACTAAAATTCATATTTTGATAGCTTCGCGTACAATTATTTTTCTTTCAGAATCTGAAGAACCACACTGAGATGTTCAACATGTTCATCCTGATTTCGAGAATAGATCAAAATGTCATCAATAAAAATAATAACAAATATATCTAGATAAGAATGAAAGATTCTATTCATGTAATCCATGAATATTGCAAGAGCATTCGACATTCCAAACGACATTACAAGGTATTCATAATACCTATAGCGTGTTTGAAATGCCGTCTTCGGAACATCCTCAACTTTTAGAATCTAGTGATAACCAAAACGTAAATCAATTTTAGAGAAAATAGCAGCTCTCTTCAGTTGATCCATCAAATCATCGATCCTCGAAAGTGGATACTTATTCTTGATCTTGATTTTGTTCAACTGGAAATAATCTACACATAAATGAGAAGTTTCATCCTTCTTCTTAACTAACAGCACTGGAGCTCCCCACGGTGACACACTTGATCTCACAAACTGCTTTTCCAATAGTTCCTCCAATTGCTTCTTTAGCTCAGCTAACTCTGATGGTGACATCTGATATGGTGTCATAGATATAGGACCAAATCTTGGTATAAGATCAATAGAAAATTATATTTCTCGCTCCGGTGGTATTCCAAGTATATCATTAAGAAAAAGTTTGGGAAACTCATTGACTACAGGAATAGTATTCACATTGGTTTCACCCTCAACCTACAAGGAAAATAGTAACATGTATCCTTGAGCTCCTTCTCTCAAAGAAGCTTTAACTTGATTGGCTATCAAAAATCCAGAAATCTCTATTTCAAGGAACAATAAGGTTTTATTGGAACAGTCTAACATGATATGATTAGAAGATAACCAATCCATTCCTAGGATTACGTCAATTTGTGAAAGAGGTAAACAAATCAAATTGACAGAAAAGTTTCGATCTCTAATAGTAATAGAACAATTTAAATAGACTAGAGTAGTAATAACAGGTTTACCAGTGGGTATAGAAATAATCAAGTCAAATGGTAATGAAGACACAGGCAATCCTAATTGATCCACACAGTCATAGGCAATAAAAGAATGGGTCACCCCCAAGTCAAACAGTACAGTTAAAAGCTTACCTCCTATGACACATTCTCCCTTGATTAGATCTTCATATTATGAGGCTTCTGCTCTACTCATCGTGTAGACTCTCCCTCCTGCTTAAGGTTTTGAAGCACGTACATTACTCACGGAAGGCTCCATCTTCAGTTGTGTATAATCTCTAGAAATATGTCTGGGCTTTCCGCACTTGAAACAAATTATCCCTTTGATCGTATAATCCTTTGTCAAGTGGTCTTTTCCACATTTCAAACATTTTGTTGGAAACGTCACTGTTTGACTAACTCGATGGCCACCAAAATTTTCACTAGAGCCTCCACCAAGTGATTGTTGTTGACTTTCCAATGGTCGGGAATAGGGCTTCCCCTGGAATCGATTGACATTGCTATTACCTCCCTTTTAGAACCTAGATGGTTCAAAGTTGCGATTCCTTGCCTCTCGAGATGATTCTAACGCTTCAAGTCTGCAACACATATCCATCAAGGCTAAGAACTGATTCATCCTCATTGGCAGTACCTTTCTCTTCAATTCAACCCTTAGACTTTCTTCAAACTTACGACATTTCCATACCTCATCAAGCTGGATTTGAAGATACCGAGAAAACTTTGACAAGCTCTGAAACTTTACAGCATACTCGTTAACTGTCATCCCACCTTGTCGTAACCCAAGGAATTCCATTTCCTTGGCATGCCTTGCACTATTCAGAAAATACTTTTCCAGAAATGCATCACAGAATACTTCCCATATAATCTCCCTTCTTTCTGCTTGTAGCAATCTCTGAGTTCCTTTCCACCAATTTTCATCGTCTCCCACCAGCATAAATGCGGTATAAGTCACCTTGCGGTTGTCCGCACATCCCATTCCTTTAAAAATCTTTTCTAGCTCTTGAATCCATAAACTTGCCTTTTTTGGATCAAGCTCACCTCTGAACTGTGGAAGATTGTTTCGATGGAATTCAAACAAATTCTGGGCATCAGCATTCTCTTTTTGCTGTTGTGCTGTTCGTTGATTCTGTTACACAATAACTTCTGTTATCCATTGCATAGCTTCAGCAGCTACAGTCATCACCTTGTTGTCGCGTTCCACGTGAACATGTCCACCTCTACCACGTGCCATTACTTTTCTTTAGACTAATCAGAACACAACGAAAAATATAAGTAAAATTATTCAAACAATATTGTCTCCTTTCAGAAACCAAACACAGAGAGACACACAACACAAACAAGACAGACCTAATCACAAACCTGACAAACTTGAACTTAGGCTCTGATACCAACTAATATAACACCCTTCATAGGCAATTACATTTTAAACTAATTCTTCTTTATTTAACCTGATAGGAACTATAAGCAAGCTAAATATAATTATGTATAGTTTACTACAGTTAGATTTATGTAGAGTTTGTTACAAGATTAGTTAGTTACAGTTGAGTTAGTTATAGCTGAGTTTGTTATAGTTAATACATTATATAAGAGTATCTGTACAGTGGTAATAGATTAAGATGAAATTCATTATTTGTATCTTAGCTTCATTCTGATTTCTCTCTTTCTTTTCATTTGTTCTTGATTTATTGTGATAGCTTGATACCTTTCATGGTATCAGAGCTAGATCGATCCATGGAGAATCAAGAAAGCACATCACCACCACCACCACTTTCTTCACCGTAATTCATTCCTCACACTTTCTCAAACCCAATATCTTTGAAACTCGATCAAACCAATTTCCTGCCATGGAAGCAGCAAGCTCTAGCCACAATCAAAGGATTCAAATTGCAGAAGTTCTTGGACATAAATCAAATTCCCAAGAAGCATGAGTCTGAAGCTGATGCAGTAATTGGAAATGTAAGTGTTGAGTGCAAAAATTGGGAACAACAAGATCCATTTATTGTGTCCTGGTTACTTGCTTCAATGTTAGAATCACTCACTATCAGAATGGTAGGTTGTGATTTTTGTTACTAGATTTGGGAAAATATTGAAGCTTTCTTTACTTCTCAAACGAGAGCAAAGATCAAGCAGCTGAAAATTTAGCTAAGGAGTATCAAGAAAACCACAGAAATCAACTCTTATCTTTTACAAATTAAGAAGATTATTGATTACTTAGCAGCAGTAGGGTCTCCTGTGAGTACAGCTGATCATATTGAAGCTATGTTAGATGGATTACCTGAAGAATATGATCTTTTCATCACTGTAATTACATCAAGGACAGATCCTTATTTAGTGGAAGAAATTGAAGCATTACTCATGGCACAAGAAGAAAGGTTGGAAAAGCATAGAAAAGTTGATTCGGGATTATTATAAGCCAACATTGCTTAAGCAAATATTGCTCAGTCACAGGGTCAGTGGCAAAGAAGGTTTAATGGTAATGGAGGAAACAACAGTTTTGGAGGATTTAGAGGAAGAGGATTCAATAATTTCAGAGGTAAAGGCAGATTTGCTCGAGGTGGAAGATTTAACTCTAATCCTGGAAGTAAGCCACAGTGCCAACTTTGTGGAAAATATGGCCATCTTGCTTAGGAGTGTCATCAAAGATTCAATCAGAATCTTCAAAATCCATTTATATTTTAGCAGTCTCAGCCTCAAGCATTCTTTGTAACACCTCAGCATTTTGATCAGTCAAATTCCTCTTCATCACAGTTACAATCACAGTCAAATCAATAGTGTTTTCTTATTGCACCATCAACATTGTATAACCCCTTGTGGTATCCAGATTCTGGAGCCTCCAATCACATAACACTTGATTCAATTAATCTCATGACAAGTTCAACATATGAGGGTTTTGATAGGGTCCAAATTGGTAATGGTTCAGGTATGTGTATTCAGTATGTTGGGCATTCATTTCTTCATTCCAACTTTTCTCAGTCCTCTTTTGTTCTTAATCAATTGTTATACATTCCAACTATAACTAAAAATTTGCTAAGTGTCTCTCAATTTGCTAGAGATAATCAAGTTTTATTTGAATTCCATCTTGATACATGCTTTGTTAAATCTTAGGGTACCAAGGAGATCCTTCTCCAAGGAACACTTAGAGATGAACTCTATGTTTTTGATAATGTGACTGTTGGTAACTCTTCATCCAAATCTATCAATTCTACTGCATTGCCTATAAATTCTAGTGTTAGTTCAAATAAACACGTCAATTCAGTTTCTGTTTCCAATTTCCAATTATGGCATGCTAGATTAGGGCATCCATCTAGCAAAATTATTCATCATATACTAAGATCTTATAATATACCCACTGTAATGAATAACAATTCTAGTGTTTGTGAATCCTGTTGCTTAGGTAAAGCTCACCAGTTACCCTTTTCTGCATTTGAGAGTATGTATGCTAATCCACTTGATTTGGTTTACTCTGATATTTGGGGACCAACTCATGTTGCTGCCACTGGTGGAGCACACTACTACATCATTTTTACAGATGCTCATTCACATTATAGTTGGTTATATTTGCTAAACCATAAATCTCAGGCATTTAACACCTTTTTTCAACTTAAAGTCTTAGCTGAGAATCAGTTAGGAAGAAAACTTAAAGTACTTCAAACAGATAATGAAAAAGAATATCTCACTTTTACCAAATATCTCACTGAAAATGGCATTATTCATAGACTATCTTGTCCCTATACTCATGAGCAAAATGGCTGCTCAGAGAGAAAGCATAGACATATGATTGAAACAGGTCTTGCTTTGTTAGAAAATGCCTCCCTTCCTCTCAAATTTTGGGGTGAGGCATTTACCACTGCCACTCATTTGATAAATCTACTGCCTACTCATGTTCTTCAAAATTCCACACCATTTGAAACCTTATTTCACAAGAAACCAGACTATCACTTCCTAAAAATCTTTGGTTGTGCTTATTATCCTTTACTTAGGCCATATATTCATCACAAGCTTAATTACAGGTCTGAACAGTGTACTTTTCTAGGATACTACTCTCAGCATAAAGGGTACAAATGCCTAGGACAAAATGGTAAGCTTTATATTTCCAGACATGTAATATTTGATCAGAATCTTTTTCTATATAAAAAGTCTATATCCACTTCTTCATCTACTGCATCTGCTACTGCACCAGTTTTTTCCTCTGTTCCTTCTATTCCTCTTGTTCCTGTATCACATGCACAGAATGCCCATAATACTGTTACACCTATCCTTTCCACTGCCAATACTAACCATGACAGCATACCCTCTCCTTTAGTTTCATCAGGTTCACAACTTGCCCTGCCGTTGACTCCTCCATCAGAAATGCACACTACTTCACCTATTCAACAACTTGCTATCAACACTAATATTCATCCTATGGTCACTAGAGCCAAGTCTGGCATCTATAAGCCTAAAGTATATATAGCTATTGTTGAACCCGCCTCAGTCAAGCAGGCATTGGTTATTCCTGAGTGGCATCAAGCCATGAACGATGAGTATGCTGCACTTTTGAAAAACAACACCTAGTCTCTTGTATCATTACCTTCGCGTAGGACTGCCATAGGCTGTAAATGGGTATTTAGGATCAAATATAATCCTAATGGCTCCATTCTAAAGTACAAAGCAAGACTAGTGGCAAAGGGTTTTCACTAGCAAGCAGGGTTTGATTATCAAGAAACTTTCAGTCCTGTTGTTAAGCCTAACACAGTAAGGGTAATTCTTATAATTGCATTCTCTAGGCAGTGGCCAATTCATCAATTGGACTTTAACAATGCTTTTCTCAATGGAGATCTCCAAGAACAGGTGTTTATGTCTTAACATGAAGGCTTTGTCATTGAAGGATCTCATCTGGTTTGCAAGTTAAATAAGGCTCTTTATGGCCTGAAACAGGCCCCACATGCCTGGTTTGAAAAACTCAGTGGTACTCTTCATCAGTTGGGCTTCCATACAGTAAAATATGATTCCTTTTTATTTGTCAGAGTTATTAACATCTGCACCATTTACATTTTAGTGTATATAGATGACATATTAGTTATAGGAAGTTTTCAACAAGACATATCTCAGCTTATCTATGAATTAAACACTGTATTTCCCTTAAAAGATCTTGGTCAGATACACTATTTCTTTGGAATAGAGGCTAAGAAAACAACAGCTGGAGGACTTCACATTTCTCAGTCCAAATATATTGTTGATCTACTAGTTAGAGCCAATATAGATATGTGCAAGTCTCTTCCTACCCCGATGACTACTGGATTGAAATTGTCTAGTCATGGTGCTGATGAGTTTGAGGATCCAGCACTTTACAGGTCCATTGTTGGAGCATTACAGTATGCTACCATAACAAGACCTGAGATTGCTTTCTCTGTAAACAAAGTGTGTCAATTGATGCATAGGCCTGTGCTTAGTCACTGAAAAACAGTCAAAAGAATTTTGAGGTATCTACAAGGCACTTTAACTCACGGGCTACATCTCAAGAACTTTCAGCAACTACAATTGATAGCATTTTGTGATGCTGACTGGGGTTCAGATCCAGATGATCGACGGTCTACCTCTGGATACTATATGTTTCTTGGCTCTAATCGGGTGTCTTGGCTATCTAAGAAGCAGACTGTTATGTCTAGGTCCAGCACAGAAGTCGAGTACAGAAGTCTTGCAACAGTCATAGCTGAACTTACATGGTTACAGTCTCTGCTCATTGAACTTCAAATTCCAATTTCCTCATCACCTCGAGTCTACTGTGACAATCTAAGTGTAGTTATGCTAGCTGCCAATCCCATTCTGCATAGCCGCACTAAACACTTTGAGTTAGATCTTCACTTTTTGTAAGAGAAAAAGTTGTAGCCAAGCTTGTTCATGTTCATCATATTCCATCTACTGAACAACCAATAGATATTCTGACCAAGGTTGTCTCTAGCAGTCAATTTCATTATCTGAGAACCAAACTCAGATTTGAGAAATTTTCACCCTCTGAGTTTGAAGGGGGATGATAGGAACTATAAGCAATCTAAAGATAAGTATGTATAGTTTACTACAGTTAGAGTTATGCAGAGTTTGTTACAAGATTAGTTAGTTATGCTTGAGTTAGTTATAGCTGAATTTGTTATAGTTAATACACTATATAAGAGTATCTGTACAGTGGTAATAGATTAAGATGAAATTCATCATTTGTATCTTAGCTTCATTCTGATTTCTCTCTCGCTTTTCATTTGTTCTTCATTTCTTATGATAGCCTAATACCTTTCATAACCTAAGTAATAAAAGATTTACATAATATAAAATCCGAGTATCACAATTTCTTTTTCGCGAAAGACATAAACTTATCAGAAAATGAAGAACACTAAGCATACATAACTGAATAATACTCTTTACATATAGATACATCATTTAACAAAACATAAATACATAAAACATACTTTTTCCAAATAACATATATAACTACCATATCCAAACTAAACCTAACCCAGTACCAAAAACTTGAAGAATAGGCTCCTGCACCCGATCTTCCTCAGGATCCTCTGGGTCTTCTTCCAGTGGTAAATTCCTTGGCCGAGGTATGTCTCAAGGAATGGGAGTCCAAGCAGAAGATACATCGGAGTCCTCCCTAGGAGAATAGTAAATATTACCCCATAAATCCCACATAGGCATATGAAACTCTAAGTATACCGTAGCGTTAAAAGTAAAAGTAACGGCCCCACGATAGGTCCTACTCATAGATATAGTAATGTCTCTATAATACTCTACGCATTCAGTATCCCAGTGAATACGCCATGTATTCGTACCTCCGTGGAACTGCATACTAGTATAACCTATTAGGTTCCTCCTTGTTGCCATCTCTGTCTTCATAAGCATAAATAGAAAACAGAAGCAAGCATAACAATACAATAAAGAGGTGAGATCCCCTACATCAAATACCAAAATGGCAACAAAGAAACAGTAATAATAATACAGTCATACAGTTCAAATACAATATTTACAGTCATGATATATGTCAATAGATAACTCAAAGCCTGATGGGGAAGTAGGAATGTAAATGGTGGATTTAAGTTAATTGTTATCTTATTGAATATGAATATATATATATGATCTTTATATATATATATATATATATATATATATATATATATATATATATTTCCTTTCTTCTGGATGGTAATAAGTCAATAGACCTGGGGAGGCGGTAAGACACATGCACAATGAACGGTGGTGACCATGGTTAAGAACCGATAAATAAATACTAACGATCTATGGAGTTAAAAACAAACATCGGAGAGAATGATCTAGAAAAGGATAAAATTTGACGTATCTCGCTTCTCCTACTTTCTTTCATCCCGACTCTTCCACCTTTCCCGTGCTGCTCAAGTGTTATAATTTTTCAATGTGCATATCAAGGCATTCGGAGAAAATGACAAGACATTCTACGCTGTGTGGCCCAAGTGCTATAATTTATCGTGATTAAAAATAGTGACATTCTCGGATCGTGATTAGAAATAGGATCGTCGATCATTGCGTTTCCATCAGTTTGATCCACGGCACAGGGACGCTAACAACTGGCCATTGTGGAAAACCCGCACCCTGACGCCCCCAAGTTCAACACGTGACCTACACTATGCCTATCGCACCCGCACTTAGGTGTGATTCAACTCCTAGGCAATAATAGCCTTAACAACAGTCACAATGACTTTAATGATGCATGATCAAATACTTTCATCCATCAAAAATTGATAACTGCATGTCTTTCACGTAAAAACAAGTCACCACTAGGCTAAAACATCAACTGGCGTACCCGGGTCCAATACGTCAACCCAACAATAAAGCTTACTATTTTTCTCATATGAATAGTATTTTTACTGTATTTCATAAACATACAATATTTAGACTGTATTTTATAAACATATTGTATTTCTACTATATTTTCAAAACATACAGTACTTTTGTTATGTTAATAAATTGCGTAACACTTTTACATCATTTTTCAATTGCATAAATATTTTTAAAACATTTTCTTACTTGCGTAAATAAAAATCACCAATTTTAAAACGTGTAAGAGTTTTTCTATGCATTTTTAATCGTATAAATGTTCTATTAAAATTCTAAGTTCAATTTAAAATTTTCCTCATTTAATGTAAAATTTGGGCTTTAATTCCAACGTTTTTCTTACAAAACCTTCTCTAAATAATATTTTCTTACGTTTTTTATAAAAACCTATATTGCTTAAAGTAAATCAATATATTTCAAAAATATTATTCCATTGCTTTTATTAAAAATTTCTATAAATAAAATACTTTAGATCTAAAATCACCCTTCAAAAATTTATTTCCATCACAATAGCCAAAAATCGTTCTTTCTCAAATAATAAAATTTTATTCAATATGTTTGTCATAGATACCCCTTTTCAAGCTATATGGTCGTGAGCCATAGAGATCTTTTGGATCCAAAAATCATTTCTTCCTCATATGATTCATAGCATATAAATAATTTCAACCATCAAATCATGATATAACAATTTCATGCTTACCATAATAATTATATCAACACATAATCAAGCAAGCATAAATTACGAAATATACATAATCAAGTGAACAAATCCTCACATGAATTTTTCACCAATCAAAACATAAATTCATTTTCTCACCATCAAAATGGTTCGATGAGGTTAATCTCCCTCTTACTTAGATGAAAATCGAAGTTCCTTTGTTGCTCCTTGAAATAATTTCAACCACCAAAAAGACCCTTAAAAAAAATCAAACATAAATTTATTAACATCTAAAGCTTAAAATAAGATGACCATGGATCAAAATCATGGTCTAGAAATTGAAAATAAAATTTAGAAGTGAAGATCAAAAACTTCACCTAGAATCCTTCAAACTTCAAACCTTGAGAAACGGTTGAAGATGGATGATTTAGGAGAAATTCACAACATAAAGTTCCTTAAAATGGTGTTTAAATTCAAGATCTATGGTTACTTTGATTTGATAAAGCTTGGAGAGAAATTAGGAGGGCTTGGCCATGGGTATAGAGAAGAGAAAAGATGATAGAAATTTTGTAATGGCTCTTGATTATTGTAGTTCTTGAAAATCATGCATGAAGGGTTTATATAGACAATTATCAGCTAGATCTATCAAGAAGGTCCTAGATCCCTTCATGGCCGTGAGCCACCCTTGCTAGTGGAGTTGTCATTTTATTTTTCATCTTACCTCTCATTGGTTCATAATAAAGCATAACCATTTTTTTTGACTTTCAGGTAAAGTTATTCTAGAAGCTATTTTCCTATTGGTTAATAGTAAAATGAGTCACAAAATGTATTAGTCTAGAATATGGTCTAAGTTCATTATTAAGTTTTTACTGATGGCTATTTACCAAGATCAAAAGTTACTACCAATAAAAATCTGTAATGATTGCTCATCAGGTAAAAGAATGTCCTAGAATTTACTCGTCAGGTAAAATCTTGGAAAAGGAATATTCTAAAATCTATTCCCGATTTTGGGTTTAGTAAGATCCCCCGGCCCCACATGAATAGTCAAAATTTTCTGGCCCGAAAATTTTTTATTTTTTCGGTTCGTTCTCAAACACATAAAAGTCTAAAAATAATAATAATATAATAATAATCAAATAAATCAAAAAATTCATAAAAATCACAAAAATTATAAAATCATATATAACAGAGAAAGAAATAAATTTCGGGATGTTACAACTCTCCCCCTCTAAAAAGAATTTTGTCCTCGAAATTATCATACATTCGAATAATGTAGATATTGCTCTTTCATTTTGTCCTCTAATTCCCAAGTCGCATCTCCAGTCACATCATTCCAAATTAATTTTACTAAGGCAATTTCTTTACCTCTGAGTTGTTTCACTCGCCTATCTTCGATCTTAATAGGAAATGTCTCATAGGTCAAGTTTTCTTTGAATTATACTGTATCTAGTGCTGTGACATGACTTGGATCAGGAATATATTTTCGCAAATGCGATACATGGAAGACATTATGAAGGTTAGAAAGAAAATGTGGTAAAGCTATTTGGTATGCTACTGGACCTATTCGATAAAGAATTTGATATGGTCCAATGAATTTAGGAGTGAGCTTTCTAGATTTAATAACACGTCCGACCCCAGTCGTATGTGTGACTCTCAAAAACACATGTTCGCCTTCCTCAAATTCAAGTGGTCTCATTCTCTTGTCAGCATAACTCTTCTGTCGACTTTGAGTTGTCCGCATTTTATCTTGGATTACCTTAACCTTTTCCGTCATTTGTTACACTAGTTCAGGTCCTATCACAAGATTTTCCCCATCCTGATACCAGCACAAAGGCATTCTACACCTTCGTTCATATAAAGCTTCATAGGGTGCCGTCCCTATGTTGGAGTGAAAACTATTGTTATAGGTGAATTCTATCAAAGGTAAGAATTCATCCAAATTCCAGTCTGTTCTAAGACACAAGCTTTTAACAGATCTTCCAACGATTGAATCATCCTTTCAGATTGACCATCTATTTGCGGATGATAGGCAGAACTTAAACGAAGTTTTGTTCCCATTGCCTCTTGCAAACTCTGCCAAAATCTTGATGTAAACCTCGGGTCTCGATCAGAAATAATACTTAAGGGTACACCGTGAAGTCTAACAATCTCACCATTATACAATTAAGCTAATCTCTCCATTTAATACCTTATGTTAATGGGTAAGAAATGTGCTGACTTTGTAAGCCGATCAACGATCACCCATATGGAATCATAACCCTTACAAGTCCTTGGCAATCCAACAACAAAGTCCATAGCATTGCCATCCCATTTCCATTCTGGAATAGTTAGAGGTTATAAAATTCCTGAAGGTTTCTAATGTTCAACTTTAGCTTTCTGACAAACCAGACAAGATGCTACATAATTAGCTACATCCCTCTTCATTCCTTGCCACTAATATAACTGCTTCAAATCCTAATACATCTTAGTTTCTCCTAGATTCATGCTCAATTTACTCTTATGGGCTTCATCAAGAATTAATTTTTGAAGTTCAGGATCATCGGGTACACAAATCCTATTTCTGAACCTTAAAATTCCATCCATTCCTTCCACAAATTCTAATATAATACCTTGCTTCCCTAGTTCTTTTTCATCTTGCAAGCATTGATCACTTCATTGTTTATCTCAAATTTCATTCATGAATTCATTCAAAATAATGATCCTATTCAGGCAAAGTCTTCCCGTTGTCGATTTCACAGACAACTGCATGTCCCTGAATTGTTCTATCAATTCCTTTTCCTTAATTATCATAGCAGAGACACTAAGTATCTTCCTACTCAAAGCATCTACTACGAAGTTCGCTTTTCCAGGATGATACTGAAGTTGAAAATCGTAATCTTTCAAAAATTTCAACCACCTCCTTTGCTTCATGTTCAACTCCTTTTGGTCAAACAAGTACTTCAAACTCTTGTGATCACTGAAGACGTTGAATGTTGCTCCATAAAGAAAATGCCTCCAGATCTTCAATGCAAACACAACAACAGCTAACTCTAAATCGTGGGTATGGTAATTCCTCTCGTGCGTTTTCAATTGCCTTGAAGCATAAGCTACTACCTTTCAGTTTTGCATAAGCATACACCCTAGACCTTGATATGAAGCATCACAATAAACCTCAAAAGGTTCATTGGGATCAGGTAAAATCAATACTCGTGAAGTAGTCAACCGTCTTTTCAACTCTTGAAAACTCTTTTCACATGCATCAGTCCATGCAAAAGTCTGATTTCTCCGAGTAAGCTGGGTAAGAGGTCATGCTATTTTGGAAAATATCTCAATGAATCTTTGGTAATATTCAACTAATCCTACAAAATTATGAATCTTCATTAGGGTCTTCGGTCTTTCCCATGGAAGAACAATTTCAACTTTCAACGGATCCACCACAATTCCTTCTTTTGAAATTACGTGACCCAAAAATTGAACTTCCTCCAACCAAAATTTGCAGTTTGACAGCTTTGCGTATAGTTTTTTTTCTTTTAGAATCTGAAGAACCACACTAAGATGTTCAACATGTTCCTCCTGATTTCGAGAATAGATCAGAATGTCGTCAATAAAAATAATGACAAATTTGTCTAGATAAGGATGAAAGATTTTATTCATGTAATCTATGAATATTGCAGGAACATTCGTCACTCCAAACGGCATTACAAGGTATTTATAATGCCCGTAGCGTGTTTGAAATACTGTCTTCGGAACATCCTCAGCTTTTTCGCGAATCTGGTGATAACCAGAATGTAAATCAATTTTAGAGAAAATAGTAGCTCTCTTCAGTTGATCTGTCAAATCATCGATCCTCGAAAGTGGATACTTATTCTTGATTGTGATTTTGTTCAACTGGCAATAATGTACACATAAACAAGAAGTTCCATCCTTCTTCTTAACTAACAGCACTAGAGCTCCCCACGGTGACACACTAGGTCTCACAGACTGCTTTTCCAATAGTTCCTCTAATTGCTTCTTCTGTTCAGCTAACTCTGATGGTGACATCCAATATGGTGCCATAGATATAGGACTAGATCCTGGTACAAGATCGATAGAAAATTCTATCTCTCGCTTCGGCGGTATTCCAGGTATATCATTAGGAAAACTTCAGGAAACTCATTGATTATAGGAATAGTATTCACATTGGTTTCACCCTCAACCTCTAAGGAAAACAGTAACATGTATACTTGAGCTCCTTCTCTCAAAGAAGCTTTAACTTGATTGGCCATTAAAAATCTAGAAATCTCAGTTTCATGGAACACTAAGGCTTTATTGGAATAGTCTAACAGGATATGGTTAAAAGATAACCAATCCATTCCTAGGATTACGTCAATTTGTGAAAGAGGTAAACAAATTAAATTAACAGAAAAGTTTCAAACTCTAATAGTAATAGAACAGTTTAAACAGACTAGAGTAGTAATAATAGGTTTAGCAGTGGGTTTAGAAATAATCAAGTCAAATGGTAATGAAGACACAGGCAATCCTAATTGATCCACACAGTCATAGGCAACAAAAGAATAGGTTGCCCCTAAGTCAAACAGTACAGTTAAAAGCTTATCTCCTATGACACATTCTCCCTTGATTAGATCTTCAGATTAGAAGGCTTCTGCTCTACTCATCATGTAGACTCTCCCTCCTGCTTGAGGTTTCGAAGCACGTACATTGCTCACGGAAGGCTCCATCTTCGGTTGTGTACAATCTCTAGAAATATGTCCAGGCTTTTCGCACTTGAAATATATTATCCCTTTGATAGTACAATCCTTTGTCAAGTGGTCTTTTCCACATTTCAAACATTTTGTTGGAAACGTCACTATCTGACTAACTCGATGACCACCAAAATTTTTACTAGAGCCTCCACTAGGTGATTGTTGTTGACTTTCCAGTGGTCGGGAATAGGGCTTCCCCTGGAATCAGTTGACATTGCTATTACCTCCCCTTTAGAACCTAGATGGTCCAAAGTTGCGATTCCTTACCTCTCGAGATGGTTCTAACGCTTCAAGTCTGCAACACATATCCATCAAGGCTGAGAAATGATTCATCCTCATTGGTAGTACCTCTCTTTTCAATTCAACCTTTAGACTTTCTTCAAACTTACGGCATTTCCATACCTCATCAGGCTGGATTTGAAGATACTGAGAGAACTTTGACAAGCTCTCAAACTTTGCAGCATACTCGTTAACCATCATCCCACCTTGTCGTAACCCAAGGAATCCCATTTCCATGGCATGCCTTGCACTATCTAGAAAATACTTTACCAGAAATGCATCACAGAATACTTCCCATGTAATCTCCCTTCCTTCTGCTTGTAGCAATCTTCGAGTTCCTTTCCACTAATTTTCACCATCTCCCACCAGCATAAATGCAGCATAAGTCACCTTGTGGTCGTCTGCACATCCCATTCCTTCAAAAATCTTTTCTAGCTCTTGAATCCACAAACTTGCCTTTTCTGGATCAAACTCGCCTCTGAACTGTAGAGGATTGTTTCGACGGGATTCAAACAAATTTTGGGCATCAGCATTCGTCTCTTGCTGTTGTGCTGCTCATTGATTCTGTTACACAATAACTTCTGCCATCCACTGCATAGCTTCAGCAGCTATAGTCATCGCCTTGTTGTCGTGTTCCACATTAACATGTCCTCCTCTACCACGTGCTATTACTTTTCTTTAGACTAATCAAAACACAATGAAAAAAATAAGTACAATTATTCAAACAATATTGTCTCCTTTCAGAAACTAAACACAGAGAGACACACAACACAAACAAGACAGACCTAACCACAAACCCGACAGACTTGAACTTGGGCTCTGATACTAACTAATGTAACACCTTCCGTAGGCAATTACATTTTAAACTAATTCTCATTTATTTAAACCAAGTAACAAAAGATTTACATAATATAAAATCTGGGCATCACAATTTCTTTTTTGTGAAAGACATAAACTTATCAGAAAATGAAGAACACTAAGCATACATAACTAAGTAATACTCTTTACATATAGATACATCAATTAATAAAACATAAATACATAAAACATACTTTTTCTAAATAACATATATAACTACCATATCCAAACTGAACCTAACCCAATACCAAAAATTTGAAGAACAGGCTCCTGCACCCGATCTTTCTCTGGATCCTCTGGGTCTTCTTCCAGTGACAAATTCCCTGGCTGAGGTATGTCTCAAGGAACGGGAGTCCGAGCAGAAGATACCTCGAAGTCCTCCCTAGGAGAATAGTAAATATTACCCCATAAATCTCTCATAGGCATATGAAGCTCTAAGTATACCGTAGCGTTAAAAGTAAAAGTAACAGCCCCACGATAGGTCCTACTCATGGATACAGTAATGTCTCCATAATACTCTACGCGTTTGGTATCCCAGCGAATATGTCATGCGTTCGTACCTCCGTGGAACTATATACTAGTATAACCTATTAGGTTCCTCCTTGTTGCCATCTCTGTCTTCATAAGCATAAACAAAAAATAGAAGCAGATAGAACAATACAATAAAGAAGTGAGATCCCCAACATCAAATACCAAAATAACAACAAGAAAATAGTAATAATAATAATAATAATACAATACATCATGATATATGTTCACATACAATATTTATATATATATATACATGATATATGTCAACAGATAACTCATTGAATATGTATATATATATTTCACAGTAATAAGTCACCAGTCTATGCACATGCACAATGAACAGACCTCTACTCCATGGAGCTAAAAACAAACATCAGATAGAATGATCTAGAAGACATGTTTGTATCTCGGCTGCCGTAGTCCAAGTGCTATAATTTATCAATGTACACATCAAGGCATTATATAAGACATTCTACACCAGATCGTGATTAGAAATAGTATCTCGGTTCGGATCGTCAGTGCATTTGCATCGGTTTGATCCACAGCACAGGGGCGCTAACAACTGGCCATTGTGGAAAACTCGCACCCCGACGCCCCCAAGGTCAACACATGACCTACACTATGCCTATCGCACCCACACTTAGGTGTGATTCAACTCCTAGGCAATAATAGCCATAACAACAGTCACAATGACTTTAATGATGCATGATCAAATACTTTCATCCATCAATAATTGATAACTACGTGTCTTTCACGTAAAAACAAGCCACCATTGGGCTACAACTTCAACTGATGTACTCGGGTCCAATACGTCGGCCCAATAGTAAAGCTTACTATTTTTCTCAAATGAATAGTATTTTTACTATATTTCACAAACATATAGCATTTAGACTGTATTTTATAAACATATTGTATTTCTACTATATTTTCAAAACATACAGTACTTTTGTTATGTTAATAAATTGTATAACATTTTTACATCATTTTTCAATTGCATAAATATTTTAAAAATGTTTTCTTACTTGTGTAAATAAAAATCACCATTTTTAAAGCGCGTAAGAGTTTTTGTATGAATTTTTAATCGCGTAAATGTTCTATTAAAATTTGAAGTTCAATTTAAAACTTTCCCTATTTAATGTAAAAATTGAGCTTTAATTCCAACATTTTTCTTACGAAACCTCTTCTATAATAATATTTTCTTACGTTTTTCATAAAAACCTATATTGCTTAAAGTAAATCAATATATTTCAAAAATATTATTCCATTGCTTTTATTAAAAACTTCCACAAATAAAATACTTTAGATCTAAAAGTACTCTTCAAAAATTTATTTACATCACAATAGCCAAAAATCATTCTTTCTCAAATAATAAAATTTTATTCAATATGTTTGTCATAGATACCCCTTTTCAAGCTATATGGCCACGAGCCATAGAGATCTTTTGGATCCAGAAATCATTTCTTCCTCACATGATTCATAGCATATAAATAATTTCAACCATCAAATCATGATATAACAATTTCATGCTTACCATAATAATTATATAATCACATAATCAAGCAAGCATAAAATATGAAATACACATAATTAAGTGAACAAATTCTCGCATGAATTTTTCACCGATCAAAACATAAATTCGTTTCTCACCACCAAAATGGTTCGATGAGGTTAATCTTCCTCTTACCTTAGAAGAAGATCGAAGTTCCTTTGTTGCTCCTTGAAATAATTTCGACCACCAAAAAGACCCTTAAAACAAATCAAACATAAATTTATTCACATCTAAAGCTTAAAATAAGATGACCATGGATCAAAATTATGGTTTAGAAATTGAAAATAAAATTTAGAAGTGAAGATCAAAAACTTCACCTAGAATCCTTCAAACTTCAAACCTTGAGAAACGGTTGAAGATGGATGATTTAGGAGAAACTGACAACATAAAGTTCCTTAGAATGGTGTTTAGATTCAAGATCTATGGTTACTTTGATTTGATAAAGCTTGGAGAGAAATTAGGAGGGCTTGGCCGTGGGTATAGAGAAGAGAAAAGATGATAGAAATTTTGTAATGGCTCTTGATTATTATAGTTCTTGAATATCATGCATGAAGGGTTTATATAGACAATTAAAATCAACTAGATCTATCAACAAGGTCCTAGATCCCTTCATGACCGTGAGCCACCCTTGCTAGTGAAGTTGTCATTTTATTTTTCATCTTACCTCTCATTGGTTCATAATAAAGCATAACCATTTTTTTTGACTTTCAGGTAAAGTTATTCTAGAAGCTATTTTCCTATTGGTTAATAGTGAAATGAGTCACAAAATGTATTGGTCAAGAATTGGGTCTAAGTTCATTATTAAGTTTTTATCGATGACTATTTACCAAGATCAAAAGTTACTACCAGTAAAAATTCGTAATGATTACTCATAAGGTAAAAGAATGTCCTAGAATTTACTCGTCAGGTAAAATCTCGAAAAAGAAATATTTCAATATCTATTCCCGATTTCGAGTTTAGTAAGATCTCTTGACCCCGTATGAATAGTCAAAATTTTCCTAGGCCCAAAAACTTTTTATTTTTTCTACTCCGTTCTCAAACACACAAAAGTCTAATAATAATAATAATAATATAATAATAATAATCAAATAAATCAAATAATTCATAAAAATCACAAAAATTATAAAATCATATATAACAGAGAAAGAAATAAATTTTAGGGTGTTATAGAGGGACACCGGCGCGGGCTGGGAGAAGGAGAGAGAGAAAGAGAGAGAGGATGGCGGCGTGGAAGGGCAACGAGGGATAGGAGCACCAACGCCGATGACACCAGAAATGAAGCATTCTTACTAGATTTGAGGTGTCGTTGGAGTTGGGTCATGCGTGGCTATTGGACGCGAAGGTGTTGGGTCGCTAGCGATGCTGTTCACCAGAGTTGGGTTGCGTGCGGCTGCTAGACGCGAAAGTGCTGGGTTGTGAAGGCACTGGGTTTTACCGAATCTAGGTCGCGCTGCAGGTGACGTGTCACCGATGAGAGGTGTTGGGTGAGAGTCAGGCCATCAGGGGCGCGGGGGAAAAGCTAAGAAGAGAAAGAACGAGAGAGTAAAAAAGAATGAAAATGGTAAATGGGATAACTGGGTTTGATTTTATTATTATTTTTTAAATTGATGGTTAACTTTGATGAATCAATCCACCACAATTTAGAATAAAATTTTTTAGTAAAGTTTTGTTGATTTAGATTATTCTAATATTTTGCTTGTTTAAAAAAAATTTAAATTTTTTAAACTAGTTTTTTTAATAAATTTATAAAACTTGCTATGGACAAATCCGTAACAATTTTTTATTTATTTTTCATTTTAAAAAAATAAAGTAGTTGTATCTTCAGAAATATTTGTGTTGATTTTTTCGTGGTAAAATTTGCCGCAAAATTATCTATCGCATATTCTTCCACAATTATAAAAGATTCGAATCCATTACAAATTATCCGTAGTAAAAAACTCATTTTCTTGTAGTGTTCATTTAATTAATTGGACTACTATTTCTCTTCCCAAAGAATATGGTGGATTAGGATTTAAAAGGCTAGAACAGATGAACAACGCTTTAATTGCAAAGTTGGGCGACGAAATACTTACTTCCCATACTCCCTCCGCGCCCGTCTTTGATTGGAAAGTATGGGCATAACTCAAGCCCAAATGTGGAAATGAAGAGGCTTGGTACGGACTCCCCTCTTTGGAAAGAGATATTGGCTTGTTGGCCTTTCTCATAGAAAATGGTCGCGCTATTTGTCCATCTAAAATACGTCCAACTATTGTCCACCGTATGCCAATATTTTCATTTCAAATTTTTCATTTCCCGCTTCTTGGATTCACCAGAAACTGATATAGATTAACCACTTATTTCTAATGTATTAACCAGTTAATTTGGCTTTCACCAATTAATGAGATTCATCACACATTATGTAAAAGTGATTAATCACTATATATTTCTGGTAAATCTCATTAATTAGTGAATCTAAATTAACTAGTTAATACATTAGAAATAAGTGGTTAATCTATATCAGTTTCTGGTGAATCCAAGAAAGAGTTCCTAATAATGAATAACTGGTTAATACATTACGTAAAAGTGGTTAATCACTATAGGTTTCTGGTGAATCTCATTAATTGGTGAATCCAAATTAACTGGTTAATACATTAGAAATAAGTGGTTAATTTATATCAGTTTCTGATGAATCTAAGAAAGAGTTCCCAATAATGAATAACTGGTTAATGCATTACGTAAAAATGATTAATTACTATAGGTTTATGGTGAATCTCATTAATTGGTGAATCTAAATTAACTGGTTAATACATTAGAAATAAGTGGTTAATCTATATCAGTTTCTGGTGAATCCAATAAAGAGTTCCTAATAATGAATATCTAGTTAATACATTACGTAAAAGTGGTTAATCACTATAAATTTCTGGTAAATTTAATTAATTGGTGAATCTAAATTAACTGGTTAATACATTAGAAATAAATGGTTAATCTATATTAGTTTCTAGTGAATCCAAGAATCGAGAAATGAGAAGTAGGAAATTAATTGGTTAATACATTAGAAATAAGTGGTTAATCTATATTAGTTTTTGGTGAATTCAATAAGCAGGAAATGAGAAGCGAGGAATTAACTGGTTAATACATGAGAAATAAGTGATTAATCTATATCAGTTTCTGGTGAATCCAAGAAGCGAAAAATGAAAATATTGGCATATGAAAAAGTCAACAAACATACGTATGGAAGCATACGGTGAACAAAAGTTAGAGTATTTAGTTGGACGAAAAACATTTTCCCATAGAAAATACTATCACTATTGTTGGAGATGGCGCAAATACATCCTTCTGGCGTGATTCTTGGGTGTGTGGGATCCCCAACCTTCTTTCCAAAGCTAGGGTCGAACCCACCCATGATGAGCTAACCAAGAAGGTGTCAGCTAGTGGCATGCTGCCTCCTGACCCTTCTGAAGGGACAGATCGCTTAGCCTAGAAACACTCCCCAGATACAACTTTTAACACGAAATCTGCCTACGGAGCTCTATCCCCTGCTCTTAACCAATATGGGAATCACTGGAACAAGATTTGAAATTGGAAAGGGCCAGAAGTTGCATGAAACTTTTCCTTTGGCAAGCTACCCATGATCGCTTGCTTACTGCCACTAGACAATGTTGCTGGGCGGGCGGGAGCCCAGATTGCTTCTTGTGCACAGGGATTCCGGAATCAACCACCCACGTGCTTCGAGACTGCCCAGCGGCATCCAGAATATGGATTCGGCTCATTGATTTGGGGAAAGTACCTCACTTCTTCTCTCTTAATTTGGTTGAATGGATCAATGCAAACCTCTCCTCTGATTTTGGATTTAATCCATCCCCACACTGGCAAGATATTTTTACTTTGACTTGTTGGAATTTTTGGAAGTGGCGCAATAGAGATCTTTTTGAGTATGGCTTTAACCGACCCCAGAATGCCCACCGTTTTATTCTGGAACAAGCTAATCAAATACAGAGGGCCAGAAGTGGGGGGGGGGGGGGGGTTAAAGAATTGTGTTGTGCAGGAGTATGTTAGTACCTTCATCAATTAGGATTTCCCTCCCCATGGATGGGTAAAAGTCAATACAGATGGTACTACTAAGGGGAAGTTTGGTGACGCTGGTTGTGGAGGATTTATCATAGGCCCCAATGGTATCTAGAATGTAGGCTTCTCTAAACACATAAGGGTCTGCTCCTCTTTTGTTGCTGAACTTTGGGGAATTTTATTGGGTATGCAACTTGCTTAGAATATGGGGCACAGAAAAATTATTGTGGAATCAGACTCTAAGGCTATCATCTCCATCCTCACCAATAAAGATAAAGTCATAAACCACTCCTCTAATATCATCACCTGTATCTGGTCTTGGTGCAACTGGAACTGGTCTATCAAATTTAGCTATATATACAAGGAAGGTAGCATATATGTAGATTGGCTGGCGAATAAGAGATTAGAGCTCGATTTCAATCTGGTAATTTGGGAAGGTCCCACTACTGATCCGAGACCTCTCCTGCTTGCTAATTGTTCTAGGGTTGCTTTGCCCGCGCTATTCATACAGTTATGTAGTTTGTTTTGGGATTCGACCACATTTTGTATCAAAAACAAAAGTACCCATATTATAAGATTGTGGCAAGGAAACCTTCACTTTAGTTTTTGAAATTATATATACGAGTTATATTCATCTTTAACTTTAAAAAATTGACAATTTAATTTTTGAAATATCAAAACATAAGTTACGTTAGTTCCTGTGTCAATTGCTGTTAGTTAAACTTGATGAAAATACACATGTGACACATTAAGTGCTAGCTTAGACATTGATGTGACTTCTTACATAGTCTAAAATGATGTAGTTTCGATTGAACATGAAAAAACAAAGTTTTCAACCCTAAAATGACGTCGTTTTGGATTAAAATGCTCAAAACCAACTTTCCCTAACCTTAAACCCTCATATGGCTCAAGATCGATGGAAACTTGAAGATCCAAATCGCTACAAAACCCAAATCGCTTCTAAGTCACCAAGACCAATGGCAACTTGAAGATCTAATCCAAAATATAGGAGGAACACCTCCATAATTGTTAGCATTATTACTAGAGGACATATGCCAAGCCACAGGATTATGTTTTGAAGATGTAGGCATAGGCATGGACTGCTCAGTACTGTCTCTTGAGAAGATTCTTAAATTAAATTCTTCTTGTACCACTCTTTCTCCAGAGTTAGGTTGAACAATTGACATCTCTAGAATTTGCAGCTCCATTACAAGGAAAATGATGCATGCACAAGGCATGTGACTGGTTTTGAGAAGCACTAGAATGAGGTGGAGATGGTCTTTTGTAACTTTTGAATTTTTCAAAAGGAGGAGAAAAAAATTTAGAGGAATTTTTTGGAGATATAGTTATGCATAAGCATTAAAAGCACACCGTAGAAGATTTTGATATGGAAATGGGTTTACTCTGAGGCCTTCCTTTGTTTACAACATTTATTTATGAAGGTTCGTCATCTAACGAAGGAAATAGTAGTGTGCCCGATGGTTTCAATAACCTTTAAATGAATAAAACAGACATGTGACATTAGTAAAGTAAGCAGTGAAGACTAAAAAATAAACTTATGCACATCAAAGTCTCAAGTTTTGTGATCAAGAAACTTGAATTATTGTACAACAAATTTATGCAATTATTAGTGTGATAAAACATAATTGCAAAAGTTGGAATCAGAATCATAAAATTTGATCATATAACACAAACATGATTTAACAAAGTTCAAAAGATAGAAAAGACTACACACCAATCATAGTCATTCTTTTCACCATTTGCATTAAGCAAGTCACTAGTGTCTTCTTGACCAGGAATGGATATCCCAAGCTTGATATCAGAAAAATGTCTCAACTTTGTAGCTGCAAATTAAAATCCAAGATAAAAAATTGAAATGCACGAGTATCACCCAAATAGAGCAACCAAAAAATAGATACATTCTCTTCTTAGGATGATAGTAAAGAAAATTAAAGAATGAGTCTTCCAAGTCATTCAACGACTGAAGCAAAAAAATTTGTCTTTCTTTGGACTGCATTTCATTGAACAAAGCAAGATCATCCTTTTTATAGTTTATTGGTTTCTTATTCAATTCATAATTAGCCAAAAAATTACAGTAAGGTGTCTTTTTGGATAACTTTTGGATAAATGATACCATGCTTAATGTCTATGATGAATTTGTTTGTCCATTGCATTCTGCCATTATTTGTGCATCTAATTTTTAACTATTGTTGCTACAGATGACAAAAAGATTTTGGAGGTTGAATTTGATTATTCAAAGGCAGTAGTAGACTTGGGATACATATCTCCAAAATTACTTGAACTTATTAAAATCTTCCAATCATTTGGCTATGGAACTATGGATCTGTTGCACTGGTCATATAAATAGTTTTATTTTGTAATAAAGTTGTATTGCATATCATAACAAATTGATAATCTATCATGCTTTATGTTTGCAGAGAATCTAGTCAGGTGTCGTGCCTCATTTTTGTTGAAAGAATCCTTACAGCTAAGGTGATTGAAAGATTTATAAAAAAGTTTCCTACATATCTCATTTCTCAGTTTCCTATTTAACTGGAAGCAATACTTCGGTTGATGCACTGGCTCCTAAGAAGCAGAAAGAGATATTGGATTCTTTCCGCTCTAGAAAGGTATTTGGTCATTGCATCTTATGAATCAAGTCGTGGTAAGGACTCCTTTATGTACAATAAAATTATCTTAAATGTTGGTATTGGAAATCTCATAATAGATTATTCATCCTTTTTATTTATGTCAATCTATTATTAATATTGAACATTCATATGCAATAAACATCCAAAACCAATATTAAACATCCCCTAACATTTGCCAATAGCAGATCTTCAAACTTGACTAAGCCACCATTGAAGTTCAAAGCACAGAGCAAAACCGACCATTGGAAAGTAGCAGCTGAACTTGATTCACCAAATTCCCAAGTCAAATTGCTTCAAACACAGTGTACCCTTAAGATCCCAAGTTCAAATATTAAAAAAAGAACCAAAGCTTAAATGCCAATTGTAATAAGGCGAATGTTGTTTCAAAAACTCGGATCTCCAACATTCATGGCTTCTTATAAGTGACCAAAAAGTATAGATCAAAACCAGTGTGATCCAACGGTTCCAACAAACGCTAAAAAAAATTATATTATCCTCTCTCCTCACAATTTTTTTTAGTTATGAAAAAATAAGAATTTTTGAAGTCAAATTAATTCATAACTACGTTGTTTTGGATTAAGAAGCCATGTCGATGTCCAACTTGACACTTGACATGCCACGCGTGCATGTCTGTCAAGTTTAACTGACGGTAACTAACGTAGGGACTAATGTGACCGACGTTTTAAGGTTTCAGGAATTAAGTTGTCAATTTTTTAAAGTTAAGGACAAATGTGATCAGTGCATATAATTTCAAAGACTAAAGTGGAGGTTTGCTCGAATGTGGCTGAATGGAAACCCACGTGGAACCCTTCAGATAGAATGTAGCAACAAGTTAGAAGAAGCAAAAATGAAATAAATAGACATTTTTAAACGAAAGAAACATAGTGAATAAAAATCAAAGTGTCATGTAGCATTAGAGTTGATTTCTTTATTATAATACTAATCTATGCTTCAATGAATTTCATAGATATTTTTGTCTTTTAATTTTTCATATTTGATATTATTTTTTTCATTACATGTCTTTTGATTACTCATTTTCCCTTTTAAAAGTATTGTATTTGTAGTTATAGTAGTTAAAATAAATTAAATAAATTTATGGTTCGAAAGTACAAGCATAATGAAATAAAATAAAATAAAATTCATAATACTAATCTATGCTTCAATGAATTTCATAGTTATTTTGTCTTTTAATTTTTTATATTTGATATTTTTTATTACATGTATTTTAATTACTCATTTTCCCTTTTAAAAGTATTGTATTTGTAGTTATAGTAGTTAAAATAAAGTAAATAAATTTATGGTTTGAGTAAAAATATAATGAAATAAAATAAAAATAAAGAGAAAAGAAAAACAAAAACACAAAACACAAAAAATTAGAAAGAAATGAAGGAGGGGAAGCATTGTTGAAATAGAAAACGAATAAAATAAGTGAGGAGTTTAAATTCTTTAATTAATAAAATAAAAAATTGCACATTACAAACACCAAAGCACTTGGAATCAGAAATGGATAGAAAAGTGATGGAGCTGTTTACAATGTTCCTAAAAACTTTTGGAGCATCAATGCTGTATTGATTTTACCTGTTATATCAGGTAAAAATCATTGACTTTCATACACATCGAAACAGAAACCATCGAACCAAACCCAGAGCCACCACTAAGCTCAACCACGCCCAAACTGCGAGTTGCCAGTGCCCAGCCATCTTCAATCTTCATCATCGTCAGAGCTGCTGAGCGACCTAGCAGACTAAGTGACGCAGTTGTCGTCGTAGAGCCAACCAAGCACGAAACAAACTGTCGCTCCGCCACGCGCATTGCCGTTTGTTATTTGATTATAAGATTTCTAAAAGTAGGCTTTTATTGCAAGCTGTTGTTATTAACAAATTTTGCCAGTTAATTGATCTTGAAAGCATAAGGCAGGAGGTAATCCATATTAAATCTTTAAATATAGATGGTGTCATTGTGGATTGTTGGTGGTGCCAGCCACTGCCATCGTACTATCGCGCCCCTACACTTTGCATCGCCATTTGTCTCAGCTCTTCCAGCAACCCAGGTAAGGTCCTCCTCATTCATTTTATGTTTCTATGGCTTTCTCTTATTTTATTTTATTTTTATTTCACGTTAGACATAGGGATAAGGCCTTTTAACTTCTGGGTCTTGGTCAATTGGTCTTGGTCTTGTTGAAGAGCAATGCATGGAGGGAAGAGAAAGTGAGGCATATAAAAAAAATGGAAGAGGAAGAAAGAAGAAGTCAAACCACCTACAATTTAAGTTTTAATTGAAAAATATGAGTCATTGATCAAATTTTACACAATATCAATAGTATAAACTTATGAAATATCTATGCTCTAAAAAAATTTAAGAACATTTAAAACTTTGCCAACAGTGATCCTTTTTACAATGAACCTAAAGATTTTTGGTGCCTCGGTGTAACTTGAAAATGATTTGTAATAAGTCAAACCCAATTTGTAGGTTATTATAATTTAATCCCGAAATTTTGTTATATTTCATTTTAGACCTACCTACAAGTTTTGTCTATTTACTTTTTAACCCCATAGCTTTACTTTATAGTGTTTTAGTTGTCTTTAGTTTTAACTCTGATTCTGGAACAGTAAATCTAAGGTAGGAAGGAAGAGTGTTCCAAATGCAGCATGTTGCCAAAAAAACTCTTGTCTTCTTCGTAGGAACCGTATCAGGCGGATTCGGTATTTGCCCGGTGACCAGGAAGAAGAAAGCTCCGGCGACCAAGAGGCTGTGGGAGTAGGATGCAAGGGTGGTGATAGGTTGGGATAACGAGTGTAGCAAAGAATCCATCATTGATATTTGATCAGACAAAAGAGAGCGAGACTTAGAAAGCTGTGTTTCTGAGTTTTGGATTTGAACCCCATCACCCCCATCAAAGATCAAACCCACCATCATCAAAACACCAATCAGTGCCCATAATTTCAAGCTTTTACATCCCCTTCATCTAAAATCCCTTGTATTTCAATTTTCCACTAAAAAGGTATCTCTATTTTTTTTTTTTGAAACTTTTTTGTGGAAGATCTATACGTGAAGGCCGTGCCATCACCCAATCCGAACAGAAACACCAAGTGGTTCAAGTTTTAAACTCTAATCATTTCGATCTGAAAAAATACAAGTATTCTCAAATAAAAGATTCAAGTCAAACACTCAAAAAGATGCTTCAGAGTTCAGATCCTTATTGCTAGCTAAACACTAAAAAATAAGCAAACAGGAAAGATCTACAGAAGCATACATGCCAAAGGCCACCAAAGAAAAGTTGCTAGAAAAGTGGAACATGGAAAATCATATAGCTTTTAATTTCTTATACTTTGGTTGGTGTTATTCTTCTTATAACCTTTTAATTTATTAATAATTTGTGGGTTTATTAGTTTCATTTGATGATGTTTCTATTTACTGTTTAATTTGTTCCTTAAGTAATATTTTCTTGTTATAATATTTAAAACATATTTCAGAATTAAATTAGATTTAATTTTATGTTATATTAATGATTTGATTTTTATAATCAAGATTTGATTTTTACATGATTATAAACATTATTTTGATTATATTTAATTATATATATTTTTTATATAGACTCTTTTTATAAATAAGAAATTTTTTTGTATATATTGATTAATTTAAATATAATTCAAAAAATATATAAAAAAATTTTCAAATTTTTTATATATTCTTATTTCTCTATTTCTAACATAATATTAGAGCGATATTATTCTCTGTAACTTGTCCTATCACTATTTTGCTGTATAACTCTCTAGATATTCTAACATTCTGAAAAAAAAAAAATCAAGTTGTATCTGGCAATATACTTTCAAGCAAAATGATTTTTTTACAGGAGCTAACTTTGTAATTTACAAATCTTGATGGTTACCTTTTCACAATGTTTCCGGTTTATGATTCCTGCACTTTCCTCTCTTTTTTTAATTAATAAATCAACTCTTATTCATTCTTGATACATCCATGCATCACGAGTTTTTAAATGCATTGAAGACAAAGCGTGGGCAGAGAATTTACTTGGTGACACCGTGAGAAAGAAACCATGAAACGGAGAATTCTAATATGCACCCATTTATTTGTGGTGCAGGAATGCACCTTTTGTTTTGAACCGTTGATTTATTACTAAAAAAAAAAGAAGGGCATGTATGAAAAACTTGAAACTTGCTGAAGTGATCATTTTTGAAAGTTTAAAAAATTAATCCAAAAAACTTAAAGAGAAATTATTTATAGATTAGTCCCTCATTGTCTTTCTCCCCTCTCGTCGACGGAGAGGCCATCTGTGCCGCGAGTAGGGTGGCAAGGATGCACCGACGGCGAAGTTGGCTGCCGGAGTTGGCGGCGAAGTCTTTAGGGTTGCTAGACTTGCGATGGAGGCAGGCGTGCAGTCTGAGGTCGTGCTTTTCGCTTCCCCACTGTAATTCCCAAAACCTCACTGAAAAATGCCCTAAATGGCGATTCCAGCTGCAGTGCCAGCTTTTCTGAGCCGCAATGAAGAGGTCGAGGAGAAGGCTCACCGCGATAGCCTCTACCACCTCAACCAGTCCAACGCCAATGCCTTTCGCTGCGATGTTGCCGTCTTCAAATCCTCCCAATGGCAACTTTGCAAGGCTCCGATGGTGAATCAACGACGCACGATGAGTTGGAGCGCGATTTTTCGGTAATTGATTTTGATTGGAACCTCTTTCACCAGGATTTCTCGCAGCCAACTTCGCCGCCTCTGCCATCGCACCCGCCATCAGTGTCGTGCGTGGATAATCGCAGCGGACCAGATCCCCTTCTCCTAGGAGCAGATTCACTTCAACCGACCCAAATTCAACCAATTAGGAGCAATTCTGTGCTTGGAATTGTTTCATTTGCTGCTTGTTCATTTAGATTTTCAACCAGTTTGGAATTGTTTCATCTGTTGCCTCCTCCTTTTCGAGGGATTAGAAGTGTTGTTTACCTTAGTGAAGATGGAATTTTTTGGGAAGAAGATGATGAACGAAAAGATAAATAATTATACCTTATGGGTTTAAAAATAATTACTTATAATATAAGGAACTTTTTATTAATATTACTAAACTGGTAATAACAAGTGAAAAAGGTTAATGCATTCATGAACCTAAACATAATGAATCATATTAACAAGTTCCATGTGTCACATGGTGATAGTAAATAAGAAAAAATTCAGAAAAAAGAAGAAATTTCATATAAGACAAAAGTTACTTCTATTTTTTATGTTTATTTTATTAATTAAATTATGATATATATTTATTAATATTTTTTCTTTTACTTTTTTTAAAAATACATATATATTATAACTTAATTAATAGAATAAATATGATAAACATAAAAAAAAAATAAAGCTAAATTTTGTCGTTCCATATAAGAGCTATAAGAGAAATAATGAAAGAGAATTTCTATAATACTACTAAGTGCTATTTATGTCTCCAAGTGACGTAACACAAGGTATAGTTAAATTAGTTATATAAAATGGTTAACATACATTAACAAAGTATGGTTAACATATTATAAGTAGTGTAACTATTTATATAATTGAATTAATTATATTTTATGTCATGAGATACAATTATCGTTAAAAGTATTGTAGTGTGACCCATAATAAAAAGTAGGAAAATGTAGGCACTAACTGTGAGAGTTGCAAAAATCGAACATTAACATTTAATCTAAATTATGTCTTTATTAAGGAAAATACTGCATATAGGACGAATGATTTTTATCCTAGATTGCTTAGAGTAGTTCTTTTCTTTTTTATTTTTTGGTACTAGATCCCACTAGATCCAAGGGAGGGCTAAGAAGGGAGAGTAGTTGTCGTCGTTGGGGTTAAGCAATTGTCATCACTAGAACGTTAGCCGTGGTAGTCGTTGTTGGATGGCGAATTGAGCAGCGGGTGGTGGCCATGGTTAAGAAGGGAGAAGTGAGAACTGTGATTTTTTATATACAGTGGAGAAATGATAACCTAAAGTAAATCTTGAAACACAACAAATGAGGGAGGTCGAGTTCATTGGTAGGGCCATGGGGTTTTAGGTTAGAAATTCATCAACCCTTGAACCAAACCATTCTTGGTCGGGTTTGATTAGATTTGACTTGATCTCACCAGATAATATAACCCAAATCAAACTAATTAAAATTGATTTGAGTTAGTTTTTTGGGTTCGTCGGGTTAATTAGACCCAATGAACACCTCTAATATTGCCCACCAAATAAGTTTCTGAAACATAAATTTAATGACATTTTTATATTTCAAAACTATGATAAAAATTAGTCCCTAAATACACAAGTTGTGTGCATTTGATCCCTGAAAATATGTGTGTGCATAATTAAGCCCCCGAATTTGTAAAATGACTCATACGTTAATCTTTCCATTAGCTAATGTTGCGGAGCTCTAATGGACGTGTTGATGTGTCATGTTAAGTGCACATGTGACACGTTAAACTCTATTAATGGCGTTGAGTTGCATGTTAACAGTGGGAGAGTGATGAGGGAGCAAAACGATGTCGTTTGGTTAAGGACCAAATTGTATGCATTCAACCAGAAACTCCCCACCCCCAAAACACAGTCATTTTCGCTCTTCCTCTCTAACTATCATCTCTAAAATAGGGAGTAACAGGGTAGTTGAACCCTAAATCCCTAATTTGTCAAATTTACCTTATATCCCCAAGCTTCCTAATTTCCTAAAGCTCCTTAGAGTGATGAAGACACCGATGATGTCTGCAATAAGTGGGTGCGGTTTCAGTGAAGAAATTGTAGCAATGTGTAACATCCTAATACCAATATCTCAGTATTAACATTAAACAAGAGATATATAGCATTACAATGTCACTACGTACATTCTAATGATATAATTATATCCATAATGTTCATTGGAAACACTATAGAGAGCCATATGAAATGCTGAAATATAATTATTATACAATAATGCATCAAGTACATATACATTACTAGCCTTAACAAAGGCTTTAAGTGTCTCATACCTTAAACATTTCAAAGTATACTAATAAGTACATAAACTGAAACATTATATAAAACCTAGTCTAATCTTTATCTTCGTTCTTCTTCTTATCCTTGGAACAAGATTCACCTGGAATTACATGATACACAGCGGGGTGAGAAACTACATTCTCAGTATGAGTAATCAAAACCAGTCATACATAATAGTTATAAACATAATTTCAACATCAACTAATGAAACATGGTTAAAACATATACAAGGTCTATCAATAACTTTTAAAATCAACCAAGATATCTTACATTACATATCTACATCTAGTTCAACTTAAAACTATTACGTAGAAGTCATAGGAATACTAGTTTAATATGTTGTTTTGTGATATTTAGTGGTATCTTTCCACAATATCATATATCCTGACTCGTTGAGAAGTTCGGTCTAAATCCTGATTCCGAAGAACTTCAAAGATCCCTACTTATCTCCCATGGCCTTGGCATTATCGAAACATCAAGGTTAAGTCCTTACTCAAAAGAGTCTTTAGGCACCCTTCAATTTCCCTTGGCCTTCAAGAATAACATGAAAGGATATTCACAATACAACATTACCATTTTCTTTCCCACATAATAAGTATAATTCTTTACTTGAAAACTATCCCTATTGGTGCCTTAACACTCTTTAGGAAACATATTCTAATGATTCCATATAGTCTAGAACTTCAAAACATCAAAAATAACACTTTTGGAGTTCCAGAGCTCAGTGCCTTGGCCCCCAACTTGTATGCCGCGGCCTTCTGCTCCCTGGATTTTCTACTGGTGCTGGCATCGAACGAGCGCCTCGGCCCCCATTTACGAGTGCCTCAGCCCGCGTTGAGCGCTGCGGCCCCCGTTACCGAACGCCTAGGCCCCGGACACAGAACCCAAATTCTACAGAATTCTACAGAATGGTTCACTATTCCAATGGGTCAGAACTCGATTTTTGACTAATCCAAACTAGTTTCTAGGTATTCTAAGATCCCAAACAAGTTTACAAACATGAGGGAAACATAAAACACTAATTAATTTCATTAAAAACGGATCAAAACACAAATCACTCATCTAAACCCCTAAAATCACCTCTTTAAGTAATTTAGGCCCAAAATGAGTATTTTCAGTTTCTAATCCTAAATCTTAGCATAAACAAGTCCTAAACATCATTTGAAACTCATTCAAGCAAGAAAAATACTTAAAATACATCTAGAACTCAATTTGACATATTAAGTTTCAAATAGCCTGAATATGTAGAAATGAGAAAAGATGAAGTTTAAGATCAAAACCCCTTACCTTTGGAGCTGTGTTGATGAATCAAGCTTGCTTAGATCCTTAAGCCTTATCTTTACCTTTAGCTTTCCTCTTTCTCTCTTCCTCATCCTTCTCATTTCTTTCCTCTTCTTTCTCTTTTCTTCTCACCTTTTCTATTTCTGAATTTTGTAACAAAACAGCCGTGAGTAAGGCTTATTAAGGAGAAGCAAAAGACCCTTAAGGCCTTTAGGCCATAACTGGTAATTTCCGATCTGCTAAAAATACTCAGATTTAGCTAAATCTAGATTTTCAGCTTCCAACAACTTTAAAATAAATACTAAGATTCATATAAAAAGTCGTTTCAATATTCTTTGATATTTCTATATTTACTACTAGTCAAACCAGCTATAATTAGGCAACCAGTATGCCTAAAAATGCTAAACTAGCTCAGTTTACTTTGAAACTTTAACTGTAACTATATCTATATATTTGTGATCTAGAAATAAATTATCCATATTTATTTCTCTCTCCTAAGCAATTAATGCTATTATCTGAGTTATATTAAGTTACTATTCACAATTCAGCTTGCAACTAAGTACCTAAATGAATTCAGATTGTCACAAAATTATACATACATACTAAACAAGTCATATACTACCTTTTGAACACATAAACAAGTCTAGCATACCATTCAGGGTATTACATTTCTCCCCTCCTTTTTAAAAATTTTGACCCCAAAATTGCTCACCTGAAAGGAACAAATCTGGGTAGTCCTGCTGCATGTGGGACTCTAACTCTCAAGTAGCCTCCTCAGAGTCATTACCACCCCAAATAACCTTCATTAGAGGAATCTGTTTACCTCTAAGCTCTTTGACCCCTCTGTCCACGATCCTGACCGGATGTATACCATAAGACAAATCATCTCTTAATTGTACAGATTCATGTTCTATGATATGCAATGGATCTAGATTATACTTTTTCAACTGAGATACATGAAAAACATTATGAAGGTTAGACAAACTGGGAGGAAGGGCTATCTGATAAGTTACAGGTCTAACTTTCTTTAAAATTTGGTAGGGCCAAGAAAATGATGATTTAATTTTCGGGTTTTCAATGTTCTACCAATCCCTGTTGTAGGAGTAACTCTTAAGAATACATGATCTCCCTCACTAAACTCAAGAGGTCTCCCTCTCTTGTCAGCATAACTTTTTTGTCAACTTTGAACAGTAACCAACCTATCCTTAATCATCTTGATTTTTTCTGTGGTCTGCTGGACTAACTCTGGACCTAGGATGGTTCTCTCACCTACTTCATACCAACATAGAGGTGATCTGCATTTTCTTCCATACAAAGTCTCATAAGGTGCCATACCTATGCTGGAATGATAACTATTGTTATAAGCAAATTCTGCTAATGGTAGGTGCTGATCCCAACTACCCTATTACTCTAACACACATGCTCTAAGCATATCTTCCAGAGTTTGGATAGTCCTCTCTGTTTGCCCGTCTGTTTGTGGGTGATAAGCTGTACTAAGGCTTAACTTAGTTCCAAAGGCCTCCTGCAAGGCTCCCTAGATTCTAGATGTAAATCTAGGATCTTTATCTGAAATTATACTTACGGGGACTCCGTGCAACTTGACTATCTCCTTCAAATAAAGCTGAGTTAATTTCTCTGAAGAATAGCTAGCTTTCATTAGCAAAAAGTGGGCAGATTTGGTTAATCTATCCACTATAACTCAAACAGCATCATAACCTTATTGAGTCTTAGGTAAACCCATTATAAAATCCATAGAAATCTTCTCCCATTTCCACTCTGAGATTCCTAAAGTTTGTAAAGGTCCTGCTGGCTTCTGATGTTCAATTTTCACTTTTTGACAAACTAAACACCTTGCGACATACTCTGCTATGTCTCTTTTCATTCCAGTCCACCAAAACATTTTCTTCAGATCTTGTACATCTTAGTTGTTTCGGGATGGATAATATATTTACTACTGTGAGCTTCTTCTAGAATCCTATCTTTGACTTCTGACTCTCGTGGAACACAAAGTCTATCTCTAAACTTTATCATCCCATCATTAGTCATATCAAAATCCTCTGAGGTTCCTAAAAAGATCTGTTCACAAATATCTATTAGAGTTTCATCATCCTCCTTTTGAGCTTCTAAAATATGAGCCCTTAGGTCATTTACTATGTCCACTCTGCTCACAAAGAGGTTCTGTGGCATCACAGTCACCACTAAACTCAAATCTCTGAAACTCTTGAGAAGTTCACTCTCTTGGATCATCATTTGAGATATATGTAGGGATTTCCTACTTAGTGCATCAGCCACGACATTGGCTTTACCCGGATGATACTTTAATTTAAACTCATAGTCCTTTAAGAACTCCATCCATCTTCTCTGTCTCATGTTCAGCTCTTTCTGATCAAATAAGTATTTTAAACTCTTATGATCACTGAACACCTCAAACTGAACTCCATAGAGATAATGCCTCCAAATCTTTAAAGTAAATACTACAGCTGCTAACTTCAAATCATGCGTAGGGTAGTTTTCCTCATGTTGCCTTAACTGCCTTGATGCATAGGCAACCACTCTCCTATTCTGCATCAGAACACACCCTAGTCCCATCTTTGAAGCGTCACAAAAGACCTCAAAGTTTTCATGGGGATCTGGAATTATCAACACTGGTGTAGTAGTTAACCTTTTCTTTAACTCTTGGAAACTATTTTCACACTCCTGAGTCTATTCAAAAGTACTACCCTTTCTAGTCAACCTAGTCAAAGGCAGCGCTAACTGAGAAAAACTCTTAATAAACCTTCTATAGTACCCAGCTAGGCCTATAAAACTCCTGATCTCGGTCACATTGGTGGGTCTCTCCCACTGCAACACTGCTTTTACCTTGATAGGGTCCACTACAATTCCTCTATTAGAAATAACATGGCCCAAAAACTGAACTTCCGTTAGCCAAAACTCACATTTGGACAATTTGGCATATAGTTTATTCTCCTTTAGAATATCTAAAACAATTCTTACATGTTGCTCATGGTCTTCCCTTGTCTTTGAATAGATAAGGATGTCATCAATAAACACTACCACAAACTGATCTAGGTAAGGTCTAAAAACTCTGTTCATGTAATCCATAAACACTATTAGAGCATTCGTCAACCCAAAGGACATCACAAGATACTCATAATGTCCATACCTAATTCTAAAAGCGGTTTTAGGGATATCCTCTCCCCTAACTCTGATTTGATGATACCCAGATCTTAGATCTATCTTGGAAAACACTGAAGCTCCTCTTAACTGATCCATCAAATCATCTATTCTAGGCAAATGATACTTATTCTTGATGGTCACCTTGTTCAACTGCCTGTAATCAACACACAATCGTATGGTACCATCTTTCTTCTTTACTAACAACACTGGTGCTCCCCAAGGAGAAACACTTGGTCTAATGAATTATTTATTCAATAACTCTTCTAATTGTTTCTTAAGTTCTGCCAACTCTAATGGTGCCATCCTATAGGGTGCTATAGATATAAGTCCTGTACCTGGAACAAAATCTATAGTAAACTCTATTTCTCTCTCCGGTGGTAACTCAACTATGTCACTTAGAAATACCTCAGGGTATTCCTTCACTACAGGTATACTGTCTAGACTCTACTCAACCTCTACAGATAATGAAGAAAGAAGAACATATCCTAGAGCTCCATCTACCAAACAGTGATTGACTTGATTAGCATTGATAAAGGCAAACTCGGAAGAAACTACTTTGGTAGGAACATCAGACAGAAAAACTAAAGTTTTATCTGAACAGTTCAAAACCACATGATTGGATGACAACCAATTCATACCAAGAATGACATCTATATCCACCAAAGGTAAACAAATAAGGTTTACAAGGAAAACTCTATCCTCGATTCTTATACAACAGTCAAGACACACTTTCGAAGTTATGACTGGCTTACCGGTGGGTGTGGAAATAGATAAATCATATGGTAACTCTGACATAGGTAAATCCAACATCCTTACACAATCATAAGAAACAAAGGAGTGGGATGCTCCTGAATCAAACATGACATTTAAAAGATGATTATGAATTATGCCTTTACCTTGGATCAGATTAGAAGACTTGGCCACATCTGTTCTGCCTAGAGTATAAACTCGTCTCTTAGCTAGAGGCTTTGGGATAGGCGCATCTTCCTTCTTCTAAGGATAAGCTCTGGAGAAATGTCCTGACTGTCCACATGTAAAACACACAGACTGACCCGCATAACATTTGCCTCCATGTGATTTCCCACACTCAGGACATAGTGGTACCTTAGACCACTTCTTACTCTTCCTTTTAGGGTTACCTACCTTAATAGCACATTGTTTGTTCCTGTTGTCCTCTCTCTTTCTTTTTGGAGCTTCTTGCACCCTTCCCACAGATAAGGAGCAGTTAACATCTAACTCTACAATCCTACATTTATTAACCAACGAAGGAAAGTCTCTGATCTCCATCGGTCTAACCATACTTCTAATTTCATCTCTCAGACCAGCTTCAAATTTCAAACATCTCTATTTCTCATCCGGGTGAAAACAGAAATGAGAAGAGAATTTTGACAGTTCTTCATACTTGGCCACATACTGACCTATAGTCATATCCTCTTATTTAAGCTGCATAAACTCTATTTCTTTATCATCATGTAGAATCTGTGGGAAAAACTTCTCCATGAAAGCTACCTTGAAAACTTCCCATGACACCGGGCTATTAGCTGTCCCTAATGCCCTTTTGGTACTCTTCCACCAATGCTCTGCCTTACCTTTCAGCATATATGAGGCAAAGATCACCTTTTGCCCCTCCGAGCAAACCATAGCATAAAAAATCTTCTTTATCTCACTGAGCCACTCCTCAGCCTTGGTAGGACCGTACTTGTCTATATATGATGGAGGATTCATCTGACGGAAATCTGTCAAGTTCAGGAAAATCTGACTCTTTCCAGCTTGATTAGCTTCTTGCGAATGGCGATCAGGTGGTGCAGACTGCTGAGATGGATTTGATTCCATTCTCTCAAGCATTCTATTCATAATACTGGCCATAGCCATAATGGCTTCAGCCATATCTACACCCGGTGGGGTTAAGCTTTCAGCTTCTCTAGGTCGCCTGTTTGGTTCCATAGTTTCCTATACACACAGAAACAACAAATATTGAGTTGCAGTCTCAATACCATGTAACCGTGTAACAGAATCTAATAATAACCAATCCGAGGCAAATCATGCAATTCTATCATCACATTTAACATATGAAACAAGAAAAGCACAATTTTCTAAGAATGAACTCCTATATGCCTAAGCATAGTCAGTCCATACCCCGGCTTAACAAGATGAACTGTTCTGATACTATAATGTAACATCCTAATACCAATATCTCAGTATTAACATTAAACAAGAGATATGTAGCATTACAATGTCACTACGTACATTCTAATGATATAATTATATCCATAATGTTCGTTAGAAACAATATAGAGAGCCATATGAAATGCTGAAATATAATAATTATACAATAATGCATCAAGTACATATACATTGCTAGCCTTAGCAAAGGCTTTAAGTGTCTTATACCTTAAACATTTCAAAGTATACTAATAAGTACAAAAACTGAAACATTATATAAAACCTAGTCTAATCTTTATCTTTGTTCTTCTTCTTATCCTTGGAACAAGATTCACCTGGAATTACATGATACACAGTGGGGTGAGAAACTACATTCTTAGTATGAGTAATCAAAACCTATCATACATAACAGTTATAAACATAATTTCAACATCAACTAATGAAACATGGTTAAAACATATACAAGGTCTATCCGTAACTTTTAAAATAAACCATGATATCTTACATTACATATCTACGTCTAGTTCAACTTAAAACTATTACGTAGAAGTCATAGGAATACTGGTTTAATATGTTGTTTTGTGATATTTAGTGGTATCTTTCCATAATATCATATATCCTGGCTCGTTAAGAAGTTCGGTCTAAATCCTGATTCCGAAGAACTTTAAGGATCCCTACTTATCTCCCATGGCCTTGGCATTATCGAAACATCAAGGTTAAGTCCTTACTCAAAAGAGTCTTTAGACACCCTTCAATTTTCCTTGGCCTTCAAGAATAACATCAAAGCATATTCACAATACAACATTACCATTTTCTTTCCCACATAATAGGTATAATTCTTTACTTGAAAACTATCCCTATTGGTACCTTAACACTCTTTAGGAAACATATTCTAATGATTTCATATGGTCTAGAACTTCAAAACATCAAAAATGACACTTTTGGAGTTCTAGAGCTCGCCGCCTCGGCCCAACTAACGTGCGCGCGCGACCCTCCGCTTTGGATTTTTATCGGTGCGGCATCGAACGAGCGCCTCGGCCCCCATTTACTAGCGCCTCGGCCCCCATTTACGAGCGCCTCGGCCCGCGTTAAGCTCCGCGGCCCCCATTACAGAGCACCTAGGCCCCGGACACAGAACCCAAATTCTGCAGAATGGTTCACTGTTCCAATGGATCAAAACTCGATTTTTGACCAATCCAAACTAGTTTCTAGGTATTCTAAGATCCCAAACAAGTTTACAAACATGAGGGAAACACAAAACACCAATTAATTTCATTAAAAACGGATTAAAACACAAATCACTCATTTAAATCCTAAAATCACCTCTTAAAGTAATTTAGGCCCAAAATGAGTATTTTCAGTTTCTAATCCCAAATCTTAGCATGAACAAGTCCTAAACATCATTTGAAACTCATTCAAGCAAGAAAAACACTTAAAATACATCCAGAACTCAATTTGACATATTAGGTTTCAAATAGCCTGAATATGTAGAAATGAGAAAAGATGAAGTTTAAGATCAAAACCCCCTACCTTTGGAGCTGTGTTGATGAATCAAGCTTGCTTAGATCCTTAAGCCTTATCTTTACCCTTAGCTTTCCTCTTTCTCTTTTCCTCTTCCTTCTCCTTTCTTTCCTCTTCTTTCTTTTTTCTTCTCACGTTTCTGTTTCTGAATTTTGTAACAAAACAGCCGTGAGTGAGGCTTATTAAGGAGAAGCAATAGACCCTTAAGGCCTTTAGGCCATAACTGGTAATTCCTGATCTGCTAAAAACACTCAGATATAGCTAAATCTAGATTTTCAACTTCTAACAACTTTAAAATAAATACTAAGATTCATATAAAAGTCGTTTCAACATTCTCTGATATTTCTATATCTATTACTAGTCAAACCAGCTATAATTAGGCAACCAGTATGCCTAAAAATGCTAAACTAGTTCAGTTTACCTTGAAACTTTAATTGTAACTATATCTATATATTTGTGACCTAGAAATAAATTATCTATATTTATTTCTCTCTCCTAAGCAATTAATACTATTATCTGAGTCATATTAAGCTACTATTCACAGTTCAGCTTGCAACTAAGTACCTAAATAAACTCAGATTGTCACAAAATTATACATACATATTAAACAAGTCATATGCTACCTTTTGAACACATAAACAAGTGTAGCATACCATTCAAGGTATTACACAATGTACCTTTGTGGTTGTGGGAGGAGGTTAAGAAAGATTCAATGCAATAATGGAAAGAATAGAAGCAGGTGGTATCGAAGGTGTCCATTCTTTGGGGTAAGTTATTTGCTGTTATGATGCATAATTGATTGTTGAAGCATAATGCTTGAATCATATTGCTTGAACATAAGAATAAATACACAATTTCGTACACAATTTGGTCTCTAAATTATACAAGTTGTGTGCATTTGGTCCCTAAAAATAATGTGTATTTACTCTTGAACATAATGCGTTTTTGTATATAGAGAGAAGACTTGGATTGTGAATATTTTGAATGGGTTGATGAAGCATCCTCATCTACTCCAACAATAGATGAAGAAAAACTTGCATTAAAAGCTGAAGTCCAGAACCAGAAAGCAAAAGTGGACAAGCTAAAGGCTGAAGTAGATAGGTTGAAATCAGAAGTGGTGAAGCAAAACGCTGAAAAAGACAATCTAAAATTAGAAGTGGAGAACCAAAAGAGAGTGATAAGAAAGTTGAAGAAATAGTTAGGGGATTATGAGAATTTGATGTTAAATTTGAAAGTTGGTTGAAAGGATTTTGATGGTAGTAGTTGCTATTTTACTTGTGTTGGTTGTGAAGAAATAGTTGGATAGTGTGTTGTTCATGGGGAGCTACTGTGTGTTATGTTTTGTAGGAAGAGTGAAATATGTTGGCCCCCATAGTTATGTTTTGTAATATTTAGTTTGAGTAATAAAAGGACATGTTTATGCTCCAAACTTTAGTATTACTTAGTTCAAAGTGTAAAACGGAGCAATTATAAACTTGCAAAGGTACAAATATAAAGCTGCCTATAATACTAGAATATAATTTATTTAATGATATATACATAACTGAATACAAAGCTGTAAATTGGTTCAATTATGATTGCTTGAATAAGTACTAGTGGTTCCAAAATAACTGATAAACCCTATAACTACCATATCAACCAGTCCCTATGTTGAAACTATACACAAAAGAAACTATTGGTCCTTGTGTTCAACTACCAAACCATACCCATTTATAATTTCTATTCGCAAAATGATTAAACTCCCTAACAATTCTATACATAGCAAAAAAGGACATCAACTAGCAACAATCAACCAACAGTAGTTCACTTGGAGGAACAGGTGTCATCCCTTGTACCTTGGCTTCCACTTGATGATTCTTGGGATATAACAAGGTATGAACACCTCTGGGATGTTGTTTGGCTTGCTATTAATAGTGTCTCCCTCATCACAATTGACTTGCCTTGCCAAACATAATTAAATGACTGAAGCAAGTGTGCTTGTGATGTGGTCTCCTAACACATGTTGGTACTAGTCCTACTAGTCTAAATGGTGTTGCTAGGCTGATAAGAGGCATGTGTGACTATGCATCTCGGTTTGGGCCAATTCTTGGTGTTGTAGGCCTCAGTGTAGGTAACTTCATCCTATTTCTTGGTGGTAGGCTTGATGTAGGAATAGGTGAAGCAGTTCACTTGGAGGAACAGGTGTCATCCCTTGCACCTTGGCTTCCACTTGATGATTCTTGGGACATAACAAGGTTTGAAAACCTTTGGGATATTGCTTGGTTTACTGCTAATAGTGTCTCCCTAATCACAACTAGCTTACCTTGCCAAATATAATTAAATGACTAAAGCAAGTGCGATTGTGGATGTGGTCTCCTAGCATATGCTGGTACCAGTCTTATTAGTCTAAAAGATGTTGCTGGTATGATAAGAGGCATGTGTGGCTATGCATCTCGGTTTGGGCCAATTCTTAGTATTGTAGGCCTCAATGTGGGTAACTTCATCCTATTTCTTGGTGGTAGGCTTGATGAAGGAATAGGTGAGCTTGCTGCAATTCCAACTTTGGATGGGGGTGAGGTTGCTGCAGATAAGCTTCTCCTTACACCTGATCTTGTTGTAGGCCTTAGTGAGATTGTTGCAATACCAATTATTGTTGGATACTTGAACTGATTTGGTGGTTTGTGTCCCTACATGGCAAACCAGAAACATATAAATATAAGCAAAAGTAAAAAAGTGTGAAATGTTAATTGGTCAAAAATAAATTGTATGCAATACAAACCAAAGATTTTCTTATGCCTTTTTGGATTAATTGTGGGGTAGATGGTTGGGATGCTTGAGAGGCAGATGGTTGTGTAGATTGCTGGGAAGCTTGCTAAGAAGATGGCAAGGAAGTAGGCAAGGAAGCTTCTTGAAAAACTTGCTTGGAAGCATGATGTATAGAAGATTGGGGAGAAGACACTTGAGTTTCAGGCATGTCACTCTATGTTGCACACCAAGCATCAAATGCAACATTACATGTTGTATCAATATCAACATCCCCATCATGAACCTCTTCATTTGTAGCTACACTTTTTCTTTTATACTTCTTGCACCCTGTAGCATTGTGACCACCCTCACCACACCTTGAGCACAGAGTCTGCCCATATGATCTCTTCAATTATGTGGAACTTGCACCTGTTCTATGCTCTCGGCATTACTCTTAGTCCCCCTTTTCTTAGGTCTGTCCGCTTATCTTTTGACCAATGGTGGTGCAATTTCTGGCAAACCTAGTTTTGTCCAATTTTTTGGCCCTGTTAAACCCTCAATGTGAGGCTCATAGGTCTTCCTCCAAGTCTCGGTGGAGTAGAAAGGGTGGGAAAAATCTTTAGCTCTTAAATTATTGTGGGCTATACATGCCATTGCATATTCATAAGGAATCCTATTGACGTCCCACAATTTACAAGAACATGTTATTTCACCCAAATCAACCACCTTTCTCTATTGCTGCCTTGTGACCTCAAACTTAAACCCTTAAGCATCACTAACCCATCAAGGCAACCATTCTCCACAAGTTCTCTTTGTTTTCTCCAACTTGCTTTGTGCTTTTGAACCTCTCCAAACTTTGCATTGTCATTGAATACTGAATACCTGATAGTAGTAAACGTGTCTCCATCCTCATCAGAATCAACTACACTCCTCAACTCTTCAGATATATAGCTATCATTGTCATCAGAATCTGCACTAACCTCTTTCATTTCAGTTGGCTCACTTTGGATGTCAACCTCTACATTTTGTATGGGTGGAGTATTTCTTTGTCTTCTACTCCTCCCTCTTGTTTTTACAAACATAATCTGTTCATCTCTCTGACCTAACACTTCCTCATCTTCTATATCAGCATCAGTATATTGCCTCAATAAGTCTTCATCATCACCTTCTTCAAAAGGACATGGATTGTACACTTCATATTCACCACTGTCGTAATCATCACTGCTAGACCTTTCATCTACACCTATGTCATAATCACCATGGTTACTAACATCCGCATGTTGTTGTTCCTCTTCACTTTCAGTGTGAAAGATAACAGGAACCTTCTTCACCCCTTTTCCTTTACCACGTGTCATGTTGCACATTATACATGAAATAGATTACATTAGGCTAACAAATAAGAGACTAATCATTCATAGTTTTTGCATCAATACAAAACAAAGAAAGAAATGAAGGTCGAGAGAATGCATCTATTTGATGCCTAAGATACATGTTCACAAGATGTTAAATGTTCCACTAAAAACAAATTCTATTCTATGTTTTGAATATTTCTATTCATGTGCATCATGAAAGTTGAAGTTGCGTTCTTTTCCTTTTTAAGAAAAAAGAAGGGGCTAGATAGGGGAAATGTTGTACAGAAAGGGGAAAATATCTTTTTTTTTTATCTTGAAAGGGAAAATATTATAAGAAAGACAAAGTTCTTTAAGAGGAACACTTCAAAACTCAATACATATTTCAAAATTGTTTATTCCTACAAAGCATTATGCACTGCCAGATGGAGATAATGACAACTTTTGAATACTCTCAACAGTAATACAAAACCAAACTAGTGATACCAGTGATGCAAGCTAATATAACCATGATATTAATACCATACAACGTGGGAAGCTAAATGCATATGGTCAAAAACACAATTGACTCCCTCCAAATAGAATTGTGATCATAACAATACAAAAATTTCTGTTGCTCAAGTTTTCTTACAAGTCATACCAATACTTATATCTTCCATAGTAGATTATGGAAGATGATTCAACTAGAGGAATGCATAGCATAATTGTATAAACCCTTTGGTTTAAATTGCCATTTTCATAGCATAAGTGTTTAGTATCTTTTCCAAATTCAATAAGGAAAATGGAAATGGCCAAAAAAATATGAGGGAAATAAACCAACAGCATGACAAATAAGAATTTTACAATAAACCAGTGCATTCACAATTTCAACATATGACAAATAATATCTGATCATTAGCAACTCTTTTTTATTTGGATATTTGAATTAACATAGTGAGGAATAAGAATAAAAAACATTTATTGAGTATCTTCTACACAAATAAAGCAAAATAGGAACAACCCCACATGCATACACAAATAAAGCAATAACAATAAAGTAATACACATATAACTAACAAGAATTTTCACAACTACAAGAATCCAAATCTTGGTAGAACTAGCATCAAAGGACAAAAATGGAGGAGACCACTCACCTTAGTCAACATGAATCTTCACAACTCCATGAATCCGTGAGATGATAAAGAGGGAATGAGGAGACCACTGCAAGTAGCAACTTTGATGATTGATTAATGGGGGACAACACCTTGAAAAATGGAGGGAATTAGAAGGAAACGAGGAAGGATTTTGAGGGGAAATGGGGGAAAGCTTTGGGTAGTTAGGGTAAAGGGTGAAAACGATTGTGTTTTGGGGGTGGGGAGTTTTAGGTTGAATGCACACAATTTGTTCCCTAACTAAACGATTGTGGTTTAGGGTTTCAGAGGGCCAAAACGATGTTGTTTTGCTCCCTCATCACTCTCCCACTGTTAACATGCCAACTCAACTCCACTAACGAAGACTAACATGCCATATGTACACTTAACGTGGCACATCAACACGTCCGTTAGAGCTCCATACCTAAAAAGGATTAATGTGTGAGCCATTTTATAAATTCGAAAGCTTAATTATGCCACATATTTTTAAGGACCAAATATACATAACTTGTATAATTTAAGAACCAATTTGTATATTTACTCATTTGAATATTTACTCTAATATCTTTTGGTTTGTGGTTCTTATTCCTAGGTACACAATTTCAAGTAAGTGGTGTTGCTGGATATGTAGTTCAAATATTTTAAGAAATAAGCATATGATAAGCTCATGCAAACGATGAGCCCTAAACTAACGAAGCGTACGGTTAAATAATTACACAATATGATGTTACTCTTGCTAGGAATATTTTCTTTTTTAAAATGTAATATTTTCATTTCGGAAGATAGACGATTGTGTTTTGGTGGTGGGGATTTTTAGGTTGAATGCACACAATTTGGTCCCTAACCAAACGATTGTGTTTTGGGGTTTCAGAGGGCCAAAACGATGCCGTTTTGCTCCCTCATCACTCTCCCTATTAACATGCCAACTCAGCACTACTAACGGAGACTAACGTGCCACATGTGCACTTAACGTGGCACATCAACATGTTTGTTAGAGCTCTATAACTTAAGCTGATGGAAGGATTAATGTGTAAGTCATTTCATAAATTTGAAAGCTTAATTATGCACACATATTTTTAAGCCCAAATATACATAACTTGTATAATTTAAAAACTAATTTGTATATTTACTCATTTGAATATTTACTCCAATATCTTTTGGTTTGTGGTTCTTATTCCTAGGTACATAATTTCAAATAAGTAGTGTTACTGGATATGTAGTTCATATATTTTAAGAAATAAGCATGTGATAAGCTTATCCAAATGATGAGCCCTAAACTGATGAAGCGTATAGTTAAATAATTACACAGTATGATGTCACTCTTGCTAGGAATATTTTCTTTTTTAAAATGTAATATTTTCATTTCGGAAGAAAGACGATTGTGTTTTGGGGGAGGGGATTTTTAGGTTGAATGCACAGAATTTGATCCTTAACCAAACGATTGTGTTTTGGGGTTTCAAAGGGCCAAAACGATGCCGTTTTGCTCCCTCATCACTCTCCCATTGTTAACATGCCAACTCAACACCACTAACGGAGACTAAAGTGCCATATGTGCACTTAACGTGACACATCAACACGTCCATTAGAGCACCATAACTTAAGCTGATAGAAGGATTAATGTGTGAGTCATTTTATAAATTCAAAAGCTTAATTATGCACACATATTTTTAAGGACCAAATATACATAACTTGTATAATTTAAGAACGAATTTGTATATTTACTCATTTGAATATTTACTTTAATATCTTTTGGTTTGTGGTTCTTATTCCTAGGTACACAATTTCAAATAAGTGGTGTTGCTGGATATGTAGTTCAGATATTTTAATAAATAAGCATGTGATAAGATCATCCAAATGATGAGCCCTAAACTGATGAAGCGTACGATTAAATAATTATACAGTATGATGTTACTCTTACTATGAATATTTTCTTTTTTAAAATGTAATATTTTTGTTTCAAAAGAAAGTGTTATAAAAAATTTTATGTAGTTCTCAAGCTAAAAAATACTACTTCTAACCTGGATTAATGAAAATTTCACAAGAGATGTAGGAAATATTAATAACAAATAAAGAAACAGAGGATGAATTTTTTTATTAAAATATATGGAAATATGTTTTCCTTAAAGATGATATATTCTTATTAGGGTGTTGTTATTTTTTATCCTTTATGTCGATGCCATTAATGAGTTGTCAAACATAACATTCCATAGCCTAAAAATGAAAAAAAGAAAAAAAGAAAGAAAAAAACTCCCCATCATAATCACGACAGAGTCTAATATATACCTTTTAAAGAAAGGTGTATGATATACCATGTTATTCCAAGCCGTTGATTGTGTCACATCAATGACTATGATGAATGACTTGTAATTTGTTAATTTATTTTTTTAAGTTATACAATTGTATAAATATTATTAGTTAAAATCTATAAGATTTTTCAACATTTACAATTATGATTTTAGGAAAACATAATTTTTTTAAATATATATGGATAAGATAAGTAATATGGTGTGTGGTGCAGAATGGGCGTGCTTGGGACCACTGTCCAGGGATTAGGCTTAAAGTCCCAATTAGGAGAATTATGGCTCTCGAGTTCTTTGGCTGAAAGAAAAGACTTCTTTAAGGAGTAAACCCCCACTTTAGTCCCTGAAATTGTATGCACTGGTCACATTAATCCTTAAATTTTTAAAACTGATAACTTAGTCCCTTAAACCTCAAAACGTCAGTCACGTTAGTTCCTGCATCTTTTCCCGTTAGTTAAACTTAACGGACACACACACGTGGCACATTAAGTGTCAAGTTGGACGCTGACGTGACCTCCTACCTCCCCAAAATGAAGCTGTTTCACACAAAGTTATAATGTGAAAGTTTGTATTTACAAGTTTGGTTCAAAAAAAAAATTTATCTCAAAGTCCTTAAAAAAAAAAACATTCCCTCTGTTCTCTCTTTCCCTACTCTGTCATCCCCCCATGTTTGCTCATCGAAATCATAGAACCTTACGACCATCTCAGTTGACCTTTGCAAAATTTGGGTTCCATACCATGACTTTCACTAAGTGCTCTATGGTTCCTTCCCTTTACTGCATTGTTCTTCTTCTACTACTTCCCTCCCCCTACTTCTCCCTCACCTATGAGAATGCTAAACCCAATTAAAAAAAAGTACTAGCTTTGGGTCTAAAAAAAGGTACTAGCTTTGGATCTAAAAAAAGGTACTAGACTCATATGCACGCTAAGTAGTCTTTGATTTGAACAAATCCAGAAACTCGTGGTTGATTTGAACAAACTCAACAACTTGTGGTTGATTTTTTTTATTTTAAATTTAGGGATTAATGTGACTAATGCATGAAATTTCAGAGACTAAAGTGAATGTTTACTTGAAATTTTCTAGATTCTCCCCCAATTGCAACGACATTTTATCTCCCCATCTGATCACTTATCACATAACACAAACCCATAAAACCCTTTCAAACTCCTCACTCAGCAACCCATCAAAACGCTCCAACAACAACAAACCTTCCAACAATAACTCCTCCTCGGAAACCACCCCTGTGCCACCAGAGCACAACTCCAACTCTCATTCCAGCAGTGAAAGTTGTTGGACAACATGCACGAGACCAAGTTATTGATCCATCAGAACCCTTCATCAAACCCTGGTTTGGAGATGGCTGTGTTGAAACAACAAGAAGGAGTAGTAGGGGCTATGGTGTTTTCTCTGAGATTGGGAGCTGATGAGCGTTGATCATCATCATAAATTTCAGTGTTGCAATTGGGGGGATCTGAAAAATTTTCCTCCATTTCCAATACGGCGGCATTTCATTCTTGTGACATTTATTTTTTGGGACACAAGTGAAACTGCGTCGCTTTGTGGGAGGTAGGAGGCCACAACAGCATCTAACTTGGCACTTAACGTGCCACACATGCGTGTCCATTAAGTTTAACTGACAGGAAAAGACGCAGGGACTAACATGACTGACGTTTTGAGGCTTCAAGGACTAAGTTGTTAGTTTTAAAAATTTAAGGACTAATGTGACCAGTGCATACAATTTCAAGGACTAAAATAATAGTTTACTCATTCTTTAAGCGACGGGTGATCAATAATCCAGTTGTCCATAATGAAACATTTGGAAAGATAAACACCATGTGATTATGGGCAATTGTTATGGTACACCCTCTTATGTTTGGATGTATCATATACCTTTGACATTATCTGTAATAATAGGTTTTTTTTTTGTTGTTGCAGGTTTCTTTTTTGCACCTTTGACTTTATAATTTTTTAAAAAAATCCCTTACACACTCACATAGAAAAAATTATATTATTGTGTGTAAATATTACCAGTTAAAATTAGTAGGGTTTTCAGTATATATAGTTATTTATGAAAAATTATAAGGACTAGTACAATTTTAACCAGTATTATTTACATAGTTGTGTAACTTGAAAAAAAAAATGAACAGTGGTTGGAGGTGGCTGGCTGCAATGGACGATGGCCGAAGGTGGCGATGACGTGGACGGTTTCCAACAGTGACCAGCGGCGACGATTACTGGCTGGCATTGATTGGTGTCTGCGTCAGGTGGTGGCTAATGGCAACAATTACTGGCGGCAGTGTGGATGATTTCTGGCAATGATCAGCAATGGTCGACGGCAATGGTTGCCAACAATGGGCGATGGTCGACGGCTGGTGGTGGTCAACAACTGTTGTTGACTGGCGGCATGCAGTGGCCAGCAACGAGCAGTGGCTAGTGGTGAGTGGTTACCGATAGTGGGTGGTTGCCGATGGCCGATGACAATAGTGATGTATAAAAAAAAGAAAGAAACATGTAACAACAAAAAAATTTACTATTATAAATAAAGTCAAAAGTATATAATATACCCAAATATAAGATGGTATATCATAACAACCGCTCGTATTTACGTGGTGTTTATCTTTCAAATGTTTCATTATGGACAACTATACTGATCACTTGTTGCTTAAAGAAGCCTTTTCTTTCGGCCAAATAACTCGAGAGCCATAATTCTCCTAATTGGGACATGAAGCCCAATCCCTGCACAGTGGTCCCAAGCACGCTCGTTCTGCACCACACACCATATTACTGATCTTATCAATATATGGTGTTTTCTTTTAGCCAAAGGAACTTGACAACCACCCATATTTACGTGGTGTTTATCTTTTCAAATGTTTCATTATGGACCACTAGGGTCCTGGTCGCTTGTTGCTTAAATAAATCTTTTCTTTCCGCCAAAGAACTCAAGAGCCATAATCATTTTTATATTACATTTTTTATATTATTAATTACATTTTTAATTAATTTTTTAATATAATATTTTATTAATTTTTTATTATTTTTATATTACATTTTTATTATATTATTAATAAAAAAATTTATATTGCATTATTATATTACATTATTTTTATATTAAGTTTTTATATTATAATATTATAATATTATAATATTTTTATATTTTTATATTTTTATATTATATTATTTTATTATATTAAATTATTTTTATATTAATTTTTTATTATTTTATATTACATATTTGTCTCTTAAAAGCATACTTAATTTTTTTATTATATTTTTTATATTATTAATTACATTTTGTTAAATGGATGGATTTGTTTAATTTTAGATTGGATTGTAATGAATAGATTCAAAATAAACCATTAATTTATTTAAAATTTATTATAAAATATTTAATATTATCAAATTCATCCATGGCCTTATTTAATGGATTGGATGGATGGATATTCAACTTACTTATTTAAAAAATATTTCTCTCTCTAAAAAAATTTATTCTCTCTCTAAAAATTTTCTCTCTCTAATTTTTTTTCTTTCTAAGAAATTTCATTCTCTCTATATAAAAAATGTTTGTCCCTCTCAAAATTTCTTTCAAAATTTTTCTCTTCTTTCTAAAATTTTTTTCTCTAAAATATTTTATTCTCTCTCTAAAAAAGATTTCTTTCACACTCTAAAAATTCTCTCTATCCAAACAAAATTTATTTCTAAAATATTATTGGAATATTGTCTTGGGACTGAACACGGTGTGTGTTATAGGACTGAAAAACTTCAGTTGTTTTAATCTAAAAAATATATAAAATATATTAGATATTCATTGAATTAGTTTTTATTTAGATATCTATTAGATATCCAATACGTGTTTTGGTTGAATTACTAATCATCCATAATTAAATTTAATCTATTATATTCAATCTAATAAGATATATTATTTTATTTGGATGGATTGAATTAATTTTAAATATAAATGGATTAAATAGATTACAAATTAATAGATTTTATTGTCAGACCTTTAATTATTAAAAAATGAAATAAAAAGTAAAGTGAAATAAAAGTGAGGTAAAATAATCATTTTTTCTTAAAAGAAACAATGAATAAAATCAAGAACAATGATGCGATGATGATGGCTATGCATATATATATATATATATATATATATATATATATATATGTTATGTGTGAGTTTGTCAGCCAGGTGTGGGTAGAGAAAGAATGGCTCCTAAACAATGGCTGTATGAGCAAATTAAAGCAGTTTTCTTTTCTTCTACCTTTCACCTATTTCTTTTCTGCTTTATTATTATTATTATTATTGCATTTAAGCTTGCAAGAAGAACCAAAATCAAACCCAATCTCAATCTGCCTCCATCCCCAACAAAGCTACCAATCATTGACAATCTTCATCTGCTAGGCACAATGCCATATCGCTCTCTCAGAGTCCTCTCACACAAGTATGGTTCTCTGATGTTGTTGCAGCTGGGGCAGACTCCAACTTTGGTGGTTTCATCTGCAGATGTGGCCAGGGAAATTATAAGTCATGACATTGCTTTCTCAAACCGTCCCCAAAGCACAGCAGCAAAAACCTTACTGTATGGATGTAATGACATGGGTTTTGCACCCTATGGAGAAAGCTGGAGACAGAAAAGAAAAATATGTGCTCTTGAACTTCTGAGCCCCAAAAGGGTGCAGTCATTTCGTCTCATCAGAGAAGAAGAAGTTGCAGAATTGGTTAACAAGATACGTGAAGCAAGCTCGAGTGATGCATGTTCTGTGAATCTAAGTGAGATGCTTATTGAAACAGCAAACAGTATCATCTGTAAATGTGCTCTTGGACGGAAGTACAATACAGAAGATTGTTACAGCAGGGTCAAAGAACTAGCAAGGAAGGTGATGATTCAACTTTCAGTTGTCACTGTGGGAGATCACTCCCTTTATTGGGTTGGGTTGATGTTCTCACTGGCCAAATTCAAAAATTCAAGGCCACTTTTGGAGCATTGGATGCTTTATTTGATCAAGTCATTGCAGAGCATAAGAAGCTAAAGAGGGAAGCTGAGCATTACTCCAATGAGAAAGACTTGTGGATATACTCATCCAACTTCAACAGAGTGGCATGCCTGACTTTGAGCTCACCAACGATGACGTCAAATCACTTCTACTGGTCTCTCTTTTTTTCTCTTCTATCGCTTTCATTTTGTCTCAAATATATTAACTGACTGACTGACACAAAGGCACAATAAAATAAATGAGGATAAAGTACCACTTTAAGTCTTCCTTAAGGCTTATGATTCGAGATTGCTGACTAATACTAACTTTCACTAACTCTTCATTGGCGTTCCAGACAATGTAGTACAAATAGGCCATAAGTTGTTTTGAAATGGAATACATATGGAGTATTTTAATCCAAAAAAGAGGTGGAGGTTAGATTATTTTTTTCTTTTTATAATTTCAGGACATGTACGTAGCAGGAAGTGATACAACTTCAGTAACACTAGAATGGGCTATTGCAGAGCTCATGAAAAATCCAATCACATTGAAGAAAGCCCAGGAAGAGGTGAGAAGAGTTGTAGGGCATAAATCAAAAGTAGAAGAAAATGATATCAACCAATTGGACTATTTGAAATGTGTACTCAAAGAAACTCTAAGGTTACACCCAGCTGCTCCTCTCTTGGCCCCTAGAGTGACAGCATATAGTGTGAAACTCAGAGGGTATGATATTCCAGCAAAAACAATGGTATATATAGATGCATGGGCAATCCAGAGGGACCCTGAATTTTGGGAAAGGCCAGAAGAGTTCATTCCAGAGAGACATGATAACAGCCAGGTTCATTTCAAAGGTCAAGACTTCCATTTTATTCCATTTGGCCTTGGGAGAAGGGGATGTCCTGGAATAACGTTTGGGCTTGCTTCTGTTGAGTATGTGCTCGCCAACCTTCTTTATTGGTTCAATTGGAAGCTGCCTGCAACTGATAAATCTGTGCAAGACATAGACATGAGTGAGACATATGGCCTTCTTGCCTCAAAAAAAGCGCCACTTCATCTTACACCAATTGCATTTTCATTTGAATCCAAGATCTAGATTCACTTCCAAGTGATATGTTATGAGTTATCTTTGCTTTTCTGGGATGAATACTAGATGATAGTACTTAAGTGTTGTTGGCCATGTACGTAAATTTAGGAAGATATTTTAAGTATGTATGATTAGTGGTTATAATTATATGTCTCGTATATCTTATTTCAGAAATAACTTTCTGTATTATTACTGAGAACTTGAGGAAGAAAGTCGTGCTTGATGTTTGTGGTAAATTATATTGTTTGCTGAAATGTTTATGCAGATTGAATAACATATTTTCTGCCATTAAAGTAAATTAATTAATGTATTTTTTTTACAACCATTAAATTCAGTTGTCCATATGTCGGCCTATGCAGGGAGGTTTCTCAAGTAAAAGCCATGTTATTTAGTTAAATTAATCAATAGGCCCTATATTTATTGGAAATATTCAAATAGGTCCATGTATTTTAAAAATTTGTAATTGAGTGCTAAGTTCTAAAAATTTAATTGAGTTGAGCATTACTCTGGTATCCATTTCCCCCCCTAGGTTTGGTACATAATTTGAGTTATCAAATATTTTATTAATAATTATTAATATTTAATAGACTTTCAAATATTTAATTTTTTGATAAAAGAAGAAATTTTATTAGAAAAAGAAAAAGATAGAAGTACAGAAGATTTGAAGTTAAGAAGTCATCTATCTACATAGATAAAGCAAAAGAGAAAATAGAGACAGAAGGAAAACTCCTAAAAACTAGTTAGCGTAGGAGAGCTATTCAGTCTCTCTGCAAATGTGAAATACTCATAACTTAAAGAGACATACGCTGAAAATAAAAGAAAAACCATGAAAACGAATCTATCTCTTAATAAATGTAGAGGAGAGAAAATACCCAAAAATATCATAAATGTAGAGGAGAGAAAACACCCAAAAATATCATATTGTCATGAGATTTTACTTTACTTATTCTTACCAAACACTTAAAGCTTTTAAATAAATATTTAACAACTCATTTTGAATATTATTTTCATAAAAATATCATAATAATCCACAGGTATTTATAATTTCAAGAATTCTAAAATTGGCCACATTCAATTTTGATTACGTTACAAAAATAAAATAAAATAATTAAATTTTTTTATAATTTTAAATAATAATAAAATTAAAAATAATACAAATTCTTTTTGCCTTTAACTTGTTTTGTGAAGCTTGATAAAATTTGGTAGTCCATTCACAATTATGTTATTCGTCTAATTTTTATATTTCAACTTTTTTTCAACTCACTCATAAATTCATTCTGTATCTTGCGAGAATGCTAGAATCACATACAACTTGATTTGATATCTGTCTCATGCCAGAATACAGTAAACATACATCCACAATATTCTGAGTGGACAACAAACATTTCCGGTCCATTCAAATTACTCCTAAACCTTTCAACCCCAAGTTTCTTTTCTTATTTGAATTCTTAGTTTTTCCTTTTATATTATCTTACTATCCCGTGAAAAAAAATAAAAATAATCTTCTCAATTTTTTAATTTCTGTCTTTTCTACTCCATCTCACACTTTTTTTTTTTTACTTTTGCAAATCATATGCACATGGCTACTACTACACGACACCTTCATATCTTATTAACTTTTCATGTCACATACCTCATCTTCTCAAAGGACCCAACAAAAACCACCACCAAACACAAGTTCCCCACCCTTTGAAACCTAACTTGCAAATAAAATATCCACACCCACATCATCCATTGGAGCTCATACAGCTATCCAAATCTTTGAAGCAACCAAGACCACCATGCCGCGTCGGAGCCGTCATTCTCCGACCTAGATCCATGCAGACCAGCTCCCTTGTGTCCCCGTCCTCCACCGTGAGCCGCACTGCCAGATCCGCGAGCCACCATGTCACTACCACTGCGCTTGCCGTCAACTCGCTAGCCACCATGTCATTCGTTGTCGACCCCCTCCTCTGCTACCGCTGGGTGGCCATCGAACCAGACCCTTTGTTGTATCTCGTATTCTCATTTTTTTTCATTTATTTATCTGTGTTAGATTGTTGGTTTAGGACTTTATGCTGATAGTGATTTGGGCTAGATTAATGTGTTAGGCCAATTTAATGGCTTTAAGGAGTCATAGTCAAGTTAGACTTTATTCTATAGGTGTATATTCGAGAAGAATCGAACTAATTGGAAAGTGGTTCGACTAGTATAGTTTTAATTAGTCGAGATATGTAAGAGAAACTTATTTTGATTGATTGAAAAGGCAGAATGGTGCTTTAGTGCTATTCAAAGAGAACAGTTGAAGGTCCCTACAACTAGCCTCAAGTGGAACAATGTTACAAGGTTTTCACGAGAGGAAGATAGTGGATGATAGGTATAAGCAACGTGTTTTTAAACCTAATTATCCTCAAGATAAAGTTAAATAAGTTTAAGCAAAGGAGAAGGGACCAAGGTGTGTTAGATATAAGGGTTAACATGGTGGCAGACTTTGTCTAATAGGCCAGATAGTATGTTATACTTATGGCTAATCAAAACACTTTTAAGTAAGTGTGCACAGAAATAGGGAGTAGTGCCTAACCTCAAGTTAGAGTAAGAGTTTATACTTTGAATAGTAAGGAGGAGGTTCAAACTCCCGATCTTATACGAGGTAAGGACATAGTTAAAGATTATCTTTAAGTTGTAGTATATGATTCAGGAATATCTCTATTCATTGATTTCATATGAGTTAGAATAGATATTAGATTTATCTATGTTCGAGTTTTCCCCATGTTTCATTTTTGTCTACACCAACAATAAAGTTAGTCACAACTTCCTCATGTATGTTTGGATTGTTGTGTGAAGATATAAGGTAGGACTTCATTTGTGAAATCTTATCAGTTTATCTCTTTTAGACATAGACGTGGACTAGGCATGGTTTTGGTTGTTAGTAAACCAGGTTGTTGCGGAGTGATCAGATTGGACATTAAGGTTTATATCTGATGATTCATTCATGCCTATTTCCTTAGAGTCTGTGTTTTGAGAGCTAAATAAGCGAGCAACTTCTTAGAATAAGGAACTTAAGGATATGATTTCCTTTTCTTCTTATCTCTGAAGTTGAGTAAGTTTCAGGGAATATAGCTATGATAAGAGAATATCCAGAAGTGTTTCCTAGAAAGATAATGTGAATGCTTATGTCTCTAAGGCATGTCAAAAGGTTTTTGATGATAACAAAAGCAAAAGAGAAGATCAAGCACAAAAGGAAAAATCAAGATCAAAGAAAGAAGACAGAAGGTTTATTTAGTTATAAGACTTAGGATATTAATGTTAAATGCTCTCAAGATTTCTCAAATGGTTTTTCAATATATGATTTCAAAATAAATGAGAAATTTCAAAGATAAACATGGCTTTCAATGAAACCTGAGTTTCAACTTTAAATCTAACACTCTTAAAAAGGATTTATGTTTAAACAAGTATCTTGAGGTGTTGGAAATGACTTACAAACATTATTGGACTTGAAAAATGTATTCAAAGGCTAATGTAATCGATTACATAGTGTTTGTAATCGATTACACATCAAACAGCATGTAATCGATTACATGAACAATGTAATCGATTACAATCAAGTCAGAGGCTATGTAATCGATTACACAATATATGTAATCGATTACACAAAGCTTGAAAGGCAAAGAACACGTTCGACGAGTCATGTAATCGATTACCTGAATATTGTAATCGATTACAAACAAAGTCGAAGTCATGTAATCGATCACATGGGCAATGTAATCGATTACACAAAACCCAGAAACTCAAAGAACACGTTCGACGAGTCATGTAATCGATTACATGGGCATTGTAATCGATTACAAGCAAAAAGAAGCCATGTAATCGATTACACCAAGAATGTAATCGATTACACTGAGCCTTGAAAGTTGAAAACGTTGGAACAACAATGTAATCGATTACGAGATATGTAATCGATTACACGAATCTGACAACGTCCAACGACTATATTAAATGCATTAAATGCATGCCCAACTACCTCCAATGGCTCTATTAATTGAGAAACTTATAAATACCAAAGTTGGGTCCTTATTTGCGGTTGACCTTGAATCAAAAACTGATCATCATACTTCAAAACGTGAATCAATCCTTAAAATCATTTCTTGCTCTGTTTTCTGATTAAAAACGTGAAAAATCCTTGAGAGCATATTAGAGCTTCAATTTGTAAACACTTGCTCTAGAGAGAGTTTCTTCTACTTCAATATTATACATTCTGATTAGTGAGGGTGAGGTATCCCTCAAGTATTGTAAGGGTGAGGTATCCCTTGGAAAATAGAGGCTCAAGCTTTTGGATGAGGTATCCCATATTGTTGAGTGCTCAAGGTTATAGTAGTTTTTCAAGCACCCATTGAAGCTTGAAGATATAGTGGAAAATCTCAAGTTGTTGCTTGGGGACTAGACGTAGATCACAAGTGGAGTGGTGATTGAACCAGGATAAACGAATGTGTTTGTTTCTCTAAACCCTCCTCTGTTTATCTTTGTGCACTGTTTCATTGTTTTACTTGAATATTGTCTCCTTGGCTATTACGTTTATAAGTAAAAGTGTTTAACTCATCTATTCAATTATCTCTAATCATTCAATAGCTTCAACGAAAATTGATTGTCAAACGATTTGCGAAAGATTTGTGAACTTATTTTTAACTACTCAATTCACCCCCCTTCTTGAGTATTGAGGCCACTTGGTAACAGATAACTGAGCTACCACCTGAGAGAGAAATAGAACTCACTTTAAGATTGATACAAGTTAAGCTAGCGGATAGTTTTCAGACTCAGTAAGTTAATCTTATAGAGTGAGAATCTTTAAGGTTGAGTTAGATACAGCTAAGGGAGGTGCAATTCTATCGAGTATGGTAATGGTGGATAGATTAAGTGATCTGCTTACTTTTTACGAAGTAAAGTTGGCTATTCTCTAGATAAAGTAGTTTAACTACTTTTGAAAGAAATAATTAGTTTACTTTGAGTCCCAGTGAATGTAGTATCTGATAGAGATCCTAAATTCACTTTTAGTTTTTGGGAAGCTTTGCAAAAGAAGTTCAGAAATAAGTTAGTTTTAGTACAACTTACTATCCACAAACAGAGGGGTTAAGAACTTAGAGGTAAGCAGGGTTCCTCTAGAGAAGGTATGATTGGGAGAAAACTGGTACTGAAGGAACTACTTTGGAGTTAGAACTTCAGGTTAAGTGAGGTTACTCAGAGTTGTTTGCATGAGGTGAACAATTTTGGGGACAATTTTAAAAAAAGAGGGGAGAAATGTAATATCCTAAATAACATGCTAGACTAGTTTATGGTTACCAAAGGTAGCATATTACTTATATGGTATGCCAGTTAAATTTTATGACAAGCTGAGTTCGTTTAGGCACTTAGTTGCAACTCAAAGTGTGAAAAATAACCTAAAATGACTCAGATAGTAGCATAAATTTCTAAGTTGAGGGAAATAAGCCTAGAGAGTTTATTTTTAAGTCACAAATAAGCATAAGAAGCTATAGTTAAAGTTTGAGAGTAATCAGAGTTAGTTTAGTATTTTTAGGCATACCAGTTGTGTGTTTTAATGCCGGATTGACTAGTACCAGATATGAAAAAATAGGGTAATGATGAAACAATAATTTAGATGAATCCTAATATTTATTTTAAAGTTATTAGAAGTTAGAAAACTTGATTTAGTAAAACTCAAGTGTTATTAGTAGATATAAAGTTTTAGTATGGCTTAAGTGGCCAAGTGTGACTTTTGTTCTTATATTCTTCTCTTATCCCACAGTTCCAAAACAAGGGAATAGAAACAGAAAAAGGAGAGAAGAGAAAAAGAAGAGGAATCGAAGGGTAAGAAAGAGGGAAAGAAGGAGGAAAAGCCATAGAAAGCTAGAAGATCCATAGGAAGGCTAGATCACCTTGTTTATAAGAGGTAGGGGTTTCCTAATCAATCTTATCTCTTCTTCATCTTTGCTTTGATTGAAGCTAGGTCACATAGATGGAGGAAATGGACTTTGAGAAGCAAAAATCTGTTTTCTTCCTTAGTTTTTGTTTCCATTGGTTGAATTTAGCCATTTTGAGCTTGATGGATTCAAGATAGATGAATTGGCTTTTAGTTATGGTCAATTAGTCCCTAGAGTGGGAATTTAAGCAATGAACAACTAGGTAGGTGATTTTGAGAATTAATCCATGTTTCAGTGAATTAATAGGTTGTAAAAGTGTTACAACATGTTCATGAAGCATTAGTGAAGCTAGAAATCACCTAGGAGCCAATTTCATATGATTGGGAGTGATTTTTAGGTTAATGGAATAGTGCACCGTGAGTTTTTCTGCAGAATTCTATAGATAACACTCGCACGCTGCAGGGTGAGTGTGTGGCACCACAGCGTGCGAGTGATGCCACTTCCAGTACTGCGACCTGAGAGCTGGGCGCCGTGGCGTGGAAGTGTTGTGCCGCGGCGTGAGTCCCAAGAATTCTAAAAAATACGGTTTTGATGAATCGAGTACCCCGCTTGTTAAGAGCCCTTGTATTTGCCTTGTAGAGTGTGTTGAGACACTAATAAGAGTATTTCTAAGAGAGAAAGATCACCTTGTATATATGGGAAAGTATGAGGCCTTAGTGCAACCAAGATTAGTGGAATGCTATGGATAGGTATCTAGACTCTTAGGCAACATAGAGTTGCATTTAGTTTACCACTTGTGGAGTGTTGATGAGGCAAGCTAGATACAAGTATCATATATATCATTACTTAGCTAGAAACATGACTTATGCTCCTTTAAAAGTTAGAAGTGAGAGTACGTGTTTGCTAAAGTTTAGTTCTTCACTTGGTTAGAGAGAACCGTGTGAGGTGTTGATGTGGTAGTTTTGTATGAGTTATACAAAATACTGCATAGTTTCATGTTACTTACTAATTCCAAAATAGTGCAATCTTTAATGATGAATAATCATATGGCCAAAGGAGATAGATAGGAAAGTCTCTTTGAGTGAGGATTTAGCCCTAGCTTCTCATTAGTGCTAGGAATACTAATGTGAGTTGGAACTAGTCCACCCATTATCAAGTAGGTATGAAGAGTCAGTCTTCTTATCTATAAGTTTAAAGCAAAAGTGGAATAAGCAAGTGACACACTTAAAGTCATATATATTTCCTATTCTTTGGCAATTGTATGGGCCGTTGTCTAGGATAGATAATATTGTACTATTATATGGGTAGTTGTTCAATATCATTAATAGTATGTTTATGAGTTTAATGTTAGAAATTGGCTTAGTGAACATTTTGCATAGAGTCAGAGAATGTAAATGGTCGAGTGGCATGGAGTAAAGGACTCCATTGCCTGTTACTAATCCTACTTCACAAGTCAGTAAGTTTATTCATAGATAAGATTATACGTGTAATACTTGTAACAAGTTTATGAATGAACTCGTTATGATATGCTACAACTGTGTAGATAGTTGTTTTTATCATATGAGCAAAGGACTTATACTTATAGGTTATGTGTTGTGTTTAGTGAACCTTTACGTAATAGTATTATATGAATGTTCTTGTGATATTGAATAGAGATTTAATATCCAGTAGCGACTATAATTTATTGTATAATGTCGAGATATATTAGTTTTCTATACATTATACAGTTGTATGGGCGATGATATAATGTTGATATTGACTATGTTTAAATGTGATTTATACTAATGAGATGCCATGAAATGTATGAATATTACTGAGAATTGTATGTTCTCACATTTTTTTGTATTTCTTTGGCAAAAGTGGGTCAAGACTCTTCTAAGGGTAAGAAGATAAAGAAGTTGAAGCACTAAATGTAGTTTAGTTTTCTTTGTTTCTTTATAAAGTTGATGTATTTATTCATATTAGTTTTGAGAATGTTAAAAGTTATATGTATAACTCTTTGCCTTCATAGCAATTGGTGTATATGTGTATAACTTTTTAGTTTTGACTCTCCATTATAATTATGCAATTATATGGGACTAGTAAAATAGTGAGATTAAAAGTAACACTTTATTGCTTTATGCCTACATATATAAGTTATATCGAAAATATTGTATTAGGGTGTTACATCATGCGCGGCTATTGAATGCGAAGGTGTTGGGTCGCTAGCGGTGCTGTTCGCCAGAGCTGGATTGCGTGCGACTGCTGGATGCGAAGGTGCTGGGTTGTGGCAGATCTGGGTCACGAAGGCGCTAGTTCTCGTCAGATCTGGGTCGCGCAGGAGGTGACGCGTCGCTGACGAGAGGTGCTAGGTGAGAGTTAGGCCATTAGGAGCGCGGAGGAAAAGCAAAGAAAAGAAAGAACGAGAGAGTAAAAAAGAATGAAAATGTAATTGAGATAACTGAGTTTGATTTTATTATTATTTTTTAAATTGGCAGTTAACTTTGCGACGGATCAATCTGCCACAATTTAGAATAAACATTTTTTAGTCAAGTTTTATTGATTTTTATTATTCTAATATTTTGCTTGTTTAAGAACAATTTTTAAATTTTTTAAACTAGTTTTTTTAATAAATTTATAAACTTGTTATGGATAAATCCAGCACAATTTATTTTTTTATTTTTCATTTTAAAAAAATAAATTAGTTGCATCATCAGAAATATTTATGTTGACTTTTTTGACATAAAATTTGCTGCAAAATCATCTAACATAAAACAATCGCGATTTTCCTACCGCAAACAGTGTCACACCAATCTCAACACCGTATTATTGTACCCGTATCTCTCCCTTTGTCCCCGTATATCTCCCTTTGTCTCTCTGCTTTTTTCATTTTCATTTCCCTCTCATTCTCTTTTCTCCCGTCACTTCTCCCTCTAAAATTTCTCCTATCCTCTCCACATTTTCTCCTCCATCCGCACGCTCTTCGTTCCTATTTCTCGAAACACGCTCTGTTGTCACTTCCTCCTGTCCCCGTCCCTTTCATTTGGCATTTTCACTTCCCCTTCGCACCATCCTGAGTCGGAGACCCTTTGTTCGTCGAGAGACCACCTTGAGCGCACTCGGCGTGCGAAGTTGTAGTTAGCACTCCTAGTTGCCGTGCGAGGTACCGGTTGGTGAAGAGCACACATCATCTTCGTATTCTTCCCCAATCTCTCTCGCGCCGCCCCATCCTCGCGCTAGCTTGCTAAACCCTTTGCACAAAACACGGTATACATAGTTCATTTAAATCGACATTTTGTTTGGTAAATGTCAATTCTAACTTACAAAAGCCTTTAGCTTAATTATACATAATGATTAATTGATTACTGAAATTATATATGTATGGTGGGTGGGAATCAGAAGAGTAGCAAATGTAACCCTTTTCTTTCAACCAAAATTTCTTTGTCTACCATAATCAACCCACTGCATAGAAGAGCTCAACTAGTGAAAGTTATGTGGGATATTAGACATAAATTACTGTTATTTTCCTCACTATGGTTCACACTTGGAAGCATATACTTGTCGGTATGTAGAAAAATGGATAGAGATAGCGAGAGAGAATAGAACCTTAGTGTCAATGTCATTGATGGTGAATTGGTAACGATGTACCATTTGTAAGAACAATGAAGTGTGTGTTTAGTTTGCAGTTGAGCACTCTGAACGGACGTTTGGCCCTTGCCTCGTCCTTCTCCCCTCATCGCCTAAACCAGACATCGCTTCGTCTAGGTTCGGACCCCCACCCCCAACACCCTCAAGGAGCCCGTCTGGGACTGTGTATAGGACCAAGCAGTGAAGGATTACGTGCTCTTAAGTTGTTTGGCATAAAAAAATTTCTGTCTCTTCATGTTTAGGCTACCTAAAAATTTGTTTCCAGCTTCTACAATGATGTTTCTTTGCACAATTACAAATTTCCTGCTATATACAATACAACCATTTGATTATATGAAATGATGACAAAATGTTGGATGTTAGATCAAATTGTATTTTGGTTCAATCCTGAGTTTTTTTTCTTCTTTTTTTCCTTCTGGTTAATAAGTAGTTATAGTAATGGTAATGAGGCTTCAAGTAGATATATGCAACTTGTGTGACTAGAAAGGAAGGCGTGGGGTGGGGTGGGGTATGGAAGTAAGCCTTATATCAAATTTACAACTTTAATCTCAAGCTTAAAAAATCCTTCAGGGTATGTTTGGAGGGAGGAGTTACAGGGGAAGGGAGGGGAGGAGAAATTTTTAATTTTAAGTAAAAATTTCCCTTAACGACATACCAACAGGATGTGGTAGATCAATATTTGTTTAAATTTTAAGTAAAAACTTTCAAGATTTCTTGCCTGAAATTGAAAGCATGTAGTAGATTTTTTATTTCTACTAACCAAAATGCATGATGGGGTAAATCTTGGATGAATGGATTCTGAGTTGTTTAGTTAGTTTTATTACCTGCAAACCTGTTTATTCTTTTAATCACGATCTATTGAGTGAATGCAGAAGATATGTTTATTGTTATAAAAGGAGCTTATTAAGGATGATACTTGTCTTGTCTATGAACAACTAGTTCCCCCTGATTCTTCTGCCATATGAATATCTTTCTTTGTATTGATCTCTTAATTATGGTACCTTCTCTCTGATGCGTTTGCAAATTTAAGATACAATGTTTAATTGATAATTCTCTTTTTGTGGGACTATACAATGGATCAACACTTTCACTATGCTTTCAATTTGAGATACATTATATATAAAATTGAATTTCTATTTAAATGCTTTTGTTTGTTATTAGTGTGTGCGTTATGTGAATGGATATTTTTTGGTAAGTGAGTAATCAATAATATGATGAAGATAGATGTCAAAGATTTAGTGGCAAGTTTTATATATTTTAACATTGGAGGAAATAAGTCCACTGTGAGACAAAGGCTATTTGAAATTGCTATTGCTTGGGGTCAAATATTATTGTTCATATTCTGGTATAAAAGCTTGGACCTTTTCTAAGTTATCTAATTACTTTGATAGGAATTTGAGGCTCGGATCTACTATTCTCATGCAAGAATATTCTACAAGGGTGAAAAGGGTGCACATGCATCCTGTTTAGAGAATGGAATAGATGTTTGAAACACCTATTATTATACCTTAAGCTAGAGGTTCAATAGCAACATATCTTCCAGCTGTGTACGTTTTCCTTCTAAATTATAATGGCTCAAATAATTGGTTAAAGACTTATTTAACCATCCATCTCTTTACTGGACCGAGAGTGGCTGGAATGTAAGTACTATGTCATTCACTAAACTATACAAACAACCTATTCCAAAAAAATACATAAGTTGGTTACTTTACTTACAACAAAATAAACATTCAAAATAATAATAAAAACTAGCGTAATACTATGTCATCACATATCACCCTTTGCCACTCCCATGCATTAATCTCATCAAAAGTGGCCAAAAAATATTGATGTCACTAGCACTAATCTTTGCACCCATTATAGGTAATTCGACAGTTGCCCCGTAAACTCTGACACCAAAGTTAATTGCCTTAGTCTTTCAAACTAAACATTAACTCCAATAAAAACTATTACAAATATAATTGATTGAAAGAGTTAAGTACAACGTCAGTGTTACTCGACTCGTGTTTCTTCAAATTGCTTTGAATAACTACTCATGCCAAAATTCATGTATGAATTCTCACTACTAGCAGCCTGAAAAAAACATTTGAAAAAGTTAACTACAACCACTTTGACAACCTAAAATTTAGCATACGTTTCACATGCCTTTGGACAACTGGTGAAATCATGTTGAAAATCTGCAAGTAATGTTAGAGAACTTTGTGCTGGACTTTCTACCAATTGCGAAGTCCAACAACTATCGTTGTAATCATCAACATTTGTGTTCAGGTCAATAGCTGTTGACTGTAAGGGAGAAATATAACTAAAGTTAAATTATAAATTCTCATAAAAGTTTACAAATAAGAATGACTCCATCAATACTACTCCAAATGATAACAATTATTTCAACACTAATTACAATTTAAATTTTATTTCTGTACACACACACCCTTTGTACAATCGTCATCTCGTTCTCCAGGAGTCATAATTTCCATAGATGAGCATACATGTAGCTTGTTTCCATTGATCTAACTCATGCTTCCCTCGATACACTCCTACATAAACCAACACAAATAAGTTAAAAATACATTTCATAATATATGCACTCTTTCTAAGAGAGTTAAGCAAAGAAGTTATTCCATACACCAAGAAAATATATCCAAATGCACTCACATCAATTGTCAACATGTGTGACCTTTGAAGTGTTGTCTTTCTCTTTTTCCTCACAATTTGGTCAACTGTTGATACTTTTCTATTTGATCGAGGGCGGCCTTTACGAGCAACACGTAATGGACTATGAATCTCACTCGATAACTCCTTGATTTATTTGCTTCGGTGCCAATCATATTACCTGTTTGTGTTGACCTTTATGACATGTGACATTATTGTGGTTCGATGTAGCAATCGTATTGCACCTTGCCTTTACATGCACACAATGTTTGGAGAAAAAAATCACTAGCATTGTCACATTCAGTAAACAACCGGCAACCTCGTAAAACTCTTTCAATAAATTATCAAATCTTTGCATTTGAGGTTGCAATTGTTTCACATCATAAGCTTGCTCTTGATGTATGCATGTTTCCTTCTTATATTTTTGCTCCATCTTGGCAAAATATATTTGAAGGCATTTCCTTCACCACTTTCTTGTTAAAACGACAAGAGAATGTCTACACAATGCTTTTGAACTCGAACAACAAGCATTTGCATCTAACATCATGATTGTTGCGATTAAATACCACCTCTCTTGTTCTTTCTTTCATACATCCAACTACTACCATTTCCTCTAACACATCATAAGTAGAGATTCCATCCTCAACACATTTAATGCAAATAGAACAATTCATTTTACCCCTAAATTCAGCTTGAACCTCAGCAAACTTCGAATGGGTATACTCGCCATTGCCTCTCAATCATAGAGTTCGACCCACATGCAATAATCTTTGTTAAATGATCGACAATCTGCCTCATATTCTTTTACGCCTTATCGTGGAGAGCATTATCATCTTGCCTTACAAATACTGCGAGAGTTGTTGATGAGTTTATATACCCATCAAAAAATGCGTTAATGCTCTCGCTCCTCTAGGTCGTTGACATTCCAGCCCAAAAATCTTTCTTCAAAAAGATTGGGACCCATCTCTCATCACTCATTGTACAACCCACTCAACCATTCATTGTCTTGTAGGTCATGTTGTTGGACGAAAGTAACCCACTTTCCTTCAAATTCAGCCTCTGTCAAGGAATCATAAAGCGCATTTTTATTGCATCCTTGATCTTGTTATATTCACCATAACCTTTCAACTTCTCGGGATTTTTTCATGATATGCCATAAGCACCATCGATGGAGAGTAGTAGGAAACACTATCGGATTGCATTTTTCATGGCCATGCATTGATCGTGATAATACCTGGTTTGGAGCCTTACGACATACAATTAAGCCAAGATTCAACATGGCCACATAAATGAATCAATGTCTTCAGTAGATAGTAAACCACATCCTAGCAAAATTGATTGCCCATGATGATTCACACCAACGAATGGAGCAAATGGCATGTCATACCTATTTGTCAAATAAGTTGTGTCAAATGTCACAACATCTCCAAATGATTCGTAAACAGCTCTACTTCTTGCATCAGCCCAAAAAATATTCTTCACGTGAAAGTCATCATCCAAATCTATAGAATAGAAGAAATGACTATTTTGTTGTTGCATCCGTGAAAAATAACTCCTTAGAGCTTTACCATCACCCTCCTTCCCAATCGCACGTCTTTCCCTCCCAATATAGTTTCTCACGTCTCGTTCAACAAATGGTAAATTATCATACCCTCCAACATCATGAACAAGAGAACGGAAGGTCTTGTTCAACCTCACGCCCGCTTCATTATTGATCTCTATTCTTCTCTTCACGTGCATGCGATGTTTTGTTTCCTTGGAACATCCTTGCCTTCGCAGGCTAAGATCATGAGAGTGGTCAAGTCTGACTTTTTATGCACCAAAGTCCATTTTTGTTCAAACCAATGATTATCTTCGCTTGACAGTTCTTCTTGATTGTTGGATAGGTATTCAAATCATTTGGAACCGTTGACACACAACTACCTTCTCGTGAACATGCTAGAATGAAGTATTTTAACTCTCCATCATCTCCTTTTCTTGAATTTCTAATGATGAAATCGAATCCCTTTGCCTTAGCATCTTAGATAGAATGACTTAACGGCATCCACCAGAAGGAAATATAATACCTGCTGTCTTAGGTTCACTGAGGTTCGGATTGCTCATTGCAGCTATAACTCACAATTATCTGAGTTTCATTTGCTTCTTCAATGCATTGAGCACCGCCACCAACATCGAGATAACACCCCACGCCATTCACAATATTTTCATCCTCCATGGAAGCACCTATTTCCAATTCCATTAACCTGCACATGCACAACTCACGTTACCATCCAAAAAATCGACAAGTGGAAAGCATTTTATCTATCTATTAATGGTCAACAAATTGTGAATGCTTATGTCTCTAAGGCATGTCGAAAGGTTTTTGATGATAACAAAAGCAAAAGAGAAGATCAAGCACAAAAGGAAAAATCAAGATCAAAGAAAGAAGACAGAAGGTTTAATTAGTTATTTAGACTTAGGAGATTAATGTTAAATGCTCTCAAGATTTCTCAAATGGTTTTTCAATATGTGATTTCAAAATAAATGGGAAATTTCAAAGTTAAACATGGCTTTCAATAAAACTTGAGTTTCAACTTTAAATCTAACACTCTTAAAAGGATTTATGTTTAATCAAGTATCTTGAGGTGTTGGAAATGACTTACAAGCGTTATTGGACTTGAAAAATGTGTTCAAAGGCCAATGTAATCGATTACACAATGTTTATGTCGATTACACATCAAGCAAGCATGTAATCGATTACATGAACAATGTAATCGATTACAAGCAAATCGAGGCCATGTAATCGATTACACAATATATGTCGATTACACAAAGCCCGAAAGGCAAAGAACACGTTCGACGAGTAATGTAATCGATTACATTGATGTTGTAATCGATTACAAACAAAGTCAGAAGCCATGTAATCGATTACACCAATAATGTAATCGATTATACAAAACCCAGAAACTCAAACAACACGTTCGACGAGCCATGTAATCGATTACATGAATATTGTAATCGATTACGAAGAAGTCGAAGTCATGTAATCGATTACATGAGCATTGTATGTCGATTACAAGCAAAGTCGAAGCCATGTAATCGATTACCTCAATAATGTAATCGATTACTGAAAGCTTGAAAGTTGAAAGCGTTGGAACAATAATGTAATCGATTACACGAGATATGTAATCGATTACACGCATCTGACAACGTCCAACGGCTATATTAAATGCATTAAATGCATGCCCAACTACCTCAACGGCTCTATTAATTGAGAAACTTATAAATACCCAAGTTGGGTCTTTGTTTACGGTTGACCTTGAACCAAAAGCGATCATTATACTTCAAAAGCGTGAATCAATTCTTAAAATCATTTCTTGCTCGTTTTCGACTAAAAGCGTGAAAAATCTTTGAGAGCATATTAGAGCTTCAATTTGTAAACACTTGCTCTAGAGAGAGCTTCTTCTACTTCAATCTTATACATTCGATTAGTGAGGGTGAGGTATCCCTCAAGTATTGTAAGGGTGAGGTATCCCTTAGAAAATAGAGGCTCAAGCTTTTGGGTGAGGTATCCCATTCATTGTTAAGTGCTCAAGGTTGTAGGGTTTTTCAAGCACCCATTGAAGCTTGAAGATATAGTGGAAAATCTCAAGGTGTTGCTTGAGATTTGGACGTAGATCACAAGTGGAGTAGTGATTGAACCAGGATAAACGATTTGTGTTTGTTTCTCTAAACTCTCCTCTGTTTATCTTTGTGCACTGTTTCATTGTTTTATTTGGATATTGTCTCCTTGGCTATTACGTTCATTAGTAAAAGTGCTTAACTCATCTATTCAATTAGCTCTGATCATTCAATAGCTTCAACGAAAATTGATTGTCAAACGATTTGTGAACTTATTTTTAACTACTCAATTCACCCCCCCTCTTGAGTATTGAGGCCACTTGGTAACAAGTGGTATCAGAGCTAGACTCTTGTATAAAGAGCTTAGCAGCTTCAAGAGAAGTGATGGCTTCAAATGGTTTTTCAAATGAAGGTTCTTCTATAAATAGACCTCCTTATTTCAATGGGGATGGCTATGCCTATTGGAAGGAAAGGATGAAAATTTTTATTGAAGCTATTGACTTAGATGTGTGGAACGCAGTTGAAAATGGTGCTTTTGTCCCTACACAAACTAAGGATGGTGTGACAATTAATACACCGGAAGTGATTGGACCGATGATGATAAAAAGAAGGTTCAATATAATTTGAGAGCCAAGAACATCATCACCACATCTTTGGGGTATGATGAATTCTTTAGGGTGTCAAATTGTAAGAGCACCGCAAAAGAAATGTGGGATACCCTACAAGTAACTCATGAAGGTACTAGTGAGGTAAAAAGATCTCGAATAAACACTCTTACTCATGAATATGAATTGTTTAGAATGAATCAAGGTGAGAGTATTCAAGATATGCAAAAGAGATTTACTCATATTGTTAATCATCTCATCTCATTGGGAAAGACATTTCCTAATGAGGATCTTATTAACAAAGTCTTGAGATGTCTAGCGAGGAATTGGCAACCCAAGGTAACGGCGATTGCGGAATCAAGAGATTTATCAACCATGTCTCTAGCCACCCTATTCGGAAAACTTTAAGAGCATGAGCTGGAACTAAGTAGGCTCAATCAAAATGAAGAACATGACAAAAGAAGAAGGAATTGCACTCAAGGCCACCTCTCCCATACTTGAAGATGATGATGAAGATGGTGAAGAGGATGCTGAAAATATTGAGCTAAGTGAGGAGAATCTTAGTCTCCTTGTGAGAAAATTCGGAAGATTCTTGAAGAAAAGGGATTTCAAAGAAGACCACCGTTTCCTCAAAAGAAAGCATATCACAAAGGAGAAGGATCCTCCACTCCTCCAAAATGCTATGAATGCGGAAAATCGGGGCACATGAAAATGGAGTGTCCTATATATCTCAAGAAGACAGAGAAGTTTGAGAAAAGACCCTCCAAGGAAAAAAAGAAAGAAAGAAGAGCATATATAGCTTGGGAGGACAATGACTTAAGCTCTTAGATGATTCAGAAAATGAGGAAGCCCATCTTTGCCTCATGGCTCAAGGAGAAGAAAGTGGAGAAAGCGACACCGAGGTAACCTCTTCTAACCTAGAACCTCCACCTTCTTATGATGAATTGCAAGATGCCTTTCAAGAATTGCATGATGAATCTTTGAGGCTCACAAAAATGATTTTGTCTTTCAATAAAACAATCTCCCTATTGACAAAGAAAGTTTCTACTTTAACCAAGGAGATAAATGAACTTAAAATTGAAAATGAGACTTTAGGACTCATAGATGTTAATTCATCATGCATGATTTGTTCCTCACATGATAATGCATCCATATCATTACCTTGTTTATCATGCAAAGCTTTTGAAAAAGAAATTGAAGACTTGAACAACACTCTTGCAAAATTCACTTTTGGAAGAGACAACTTGAATGTGTTGTTAGGGAGACAAAAATGTGTTTTCCAAAAAGCGGTTTAGGATTTAATCCAAACAACCATAAAAAATCTTATAAGAACTTCTTTGTTTCCTCAAAAACTTCAAGTAGCCCCTTTGTTAAATGTTTTCATTGTGGTAGGAAAGGGCATAGTGCATCCACTTGCAATGTTAGAAAGAACATAAACACCAAGGTTGGAATCAAAAGGGTTTGGGTCCCTAAAGGCACCATACCTAATTCTAACACACAAGGACCCAAAACAATTTGGGTACCAAAAGTTAAATCTTGAATGTGTGTTGTAGGTGTGCTTGAAGACCAAGAGCTCAAGTTGGTATCTTGATAGTGGTTGCTCCAAGCACATGACCGGTGATGGCTCCAAGTTCTCCTCCCTTACACACAAGAAACATGGTCATGTCACATATGGTGACAACAACAAAGGAAGATTCTTGGAATTGGCAAAGTTGGTAAGATCCATTCATCATCTATTGATAATGTCTTACTTGTTGAAGGACTTAAACATAATTTACTTAGTATTAGTCAATTGTGTGATAAAGGAAATAGAGTTATATTTGATTCCTCTTGTTGTATAATTGAGGGAAAGGATGATAAGCAAGTTAAGTTTGTTGGTCATAGGGTCAATAACATATATATGATTAGTCTTGATGACATTTCCTCAAATGATGCTAAATGCTTTATGAGTAGAGAAAATGATTCATGGTTATGGCATAGAAGAATTGCTCACATTCACATGGATCACTTAAACAAATTGGTTTCTAAAGAACTAGTAATTAGTCTTCCAAAGCTCAAATTTGAAAAAGACAAACTTTGTGATGCATGTCAAAAGGAAAACAAGTAAAGGTCTCTTTCAAAGCTAAAAACATAGTTTCAACTTCTAGACCTTTACAACTTTTGCACATGGATCTTTTTGGACCCTCTAGAACTATGAGCTTTGGTGGGAATTACTATGCATTAGTGATTGTGGATGATTTTTCTAGATTTACATGGACATTATTCTTGGCTCACAAAAATGATGCTTTTCAATCATTTAGAAAACTTGCCAAAGTTATCCAAAACGAAAAAGGTTTTTGTATTGCATCCATAAGAAGTGATCATGGTGGTGAATTTGAAAATCATGAATTTGAAACTTTTTGTGATGAACATAGCATTGAGCATAATTTTTCTGCCCCTAGAACACCACAACAAAATGGTGTTGTAGAAAGGAAAAATCGATCTTTAGAGGAAATGGCAAGAACTATGCTCAATGAGGCCAATCTTCCTAAGTACTTTTGGGCGGATGCGGTTAACACCGCTTGTTATGTTATGAATAGAGCCCTAATAAGGCCAATTTTAAAGAAAACTCCATATGAATTGTACAAAGGAAGGAAACCTAATGTATCACATTTTCATGTTTTTGGATGTAAATGCTTTGTTTTGAATAATGGAAAGGATAACTTGGGGAAGTTTGATGCAAAATCTGATGAGGGAATATTCATTGGTTATTCTATTCATAGCAAGGCCTTTAGAGTCTATAACAAACGAACTATGACCATAGAAGAATCCATACATGTTGCATTTGATGAAACTAACCCAAATGAGCCGAGAAAGGAACTTGTTGATGATGTTGCAGAAATCTTGGCAAAGACGCACTTAGAAAATCAAGAGATAAAGTCCAAGAAGAAAGAAGAGAGACTCATTGATCACTCATGGCAAGAAGATTCTAAAATCTTGGATCTACCCAAGGAATGGAGGACTTCAATGTATCATCCTCTTGACAAGGTGATAGGTGATGTATCAAAAGGGGTAATCACTCGAAACTCACTTAGAGATGCATGTAATCATCTAGCCTTTGTCTATCAAGTTGAACCTAAAGACATAAATAAGGCCATTAATGATGAGCATTGGATCTTGGCCATGCAAGAAGAACTAAACCAATTTGAGAGGAATCAAGTTTGGGAATTAGTTCCAAGGCCCAATGATCATCCTATAATTGGCACCAAATGGGTCTTTAGGAACAAACTTGATGAAACGGGTTTAATAATAAGAAATAAAGCTAGGCTAGTAGCTAAGGGATATAATCAAGAAGAAGGCATAGATTATGAAGAAACTTATGCTCCCGTAGCTAGATTAGAGGCCATTAGAATGCTACTTGCATATGCTTGCATCATGGATTTCAAACTCTATCAAATGGATGTCAAAAGTGCCTTTTTAAATGGTTTTATACAAGAAGAGGTGTATGTAGAACAACCTCTTGGTTTTGAGGACTTTGAAATGCCCAACCATGTTTTTAAATTGAAAAAGGCCTTGTATGGCTTGAAACAAGCTCCTAGAGCTTGGTATGAAAGGTTGAGCAAATTTCTTTTAGAAAAAGACTTTTCTAGAGGTAAAGTTGACACCACTCTTTTCATAAAACACAAAATGCATGACATTCTTCTAGTTCAAATCTATGTTGATGACATTATATTTGGAGCTACTAACAACTCTCTTTGTAAAGAATTTTCAAATATTATGCAAAGTGAGTTTGAGATGTCCATGATGGGTGAGCTCAACTTCTTCCTTGGTCTACAAATCAAGCAAACAAGAGAAGGAACATTTATAAGCCAATCCAAGTATTGCAAGGAGCTGCTCAAAAAGTTTAGAATGGACAATGCCAAGCATATGGCTACTCCTATGGGCACCTCTTGCTATTTGGACAAGGATGAAGGAGGTAAATCGGTAGAAATTACAAAATATAGAGGTATGATTGGCTCACTCCTTTATCTCACTTTGCAAGTAGGCTGATATAATGTTTAGTGTATGCATGTGTGCTAGATATCAAGCTAATCCTAAGGAATCACACCTAAGTCTTTGTTAAGAGAATAATGAAATATCTAATAGGCACATCACAAATGGGTTTATGGTACCCTAAGGGTGCCTCATGTAGTCTTATTGGGTACTCGATTCGATTTTCTTTGGATGCAAAATGGATCGAAAAGAGCACTAGTGGGACATGCCACTTGCTAGGAAGCTCACTAGTTTCTTGGCATAGCAAGAAACAAAATAGTGTGGCATTGTCCACATTGAAGTGAATATGTTTGTTGGGAGTTCTTTGTGCTCAAGTCCTTTGGATGAAACGACAACTCTTGGACTATGGTCTTGAGCTTGATCACATTCCCATAAAATGTGATAATACTAGTGCAATTAACTTGTCAAAAAATCCCATTTTGCATTCTAGAACTAAGCATATTGAAATAAGACATCATTTCATTAGAGATCATGTTCAAAGAGGTGATTGCATACTTGAATTTGTTGAAACAACTAAGCAATTAGTGATATTTTCACCAAACCCCTTGCAAAAGAAGCATTTTTCTACATTAGAAATGAACTGGGTATATTGGACCATTCATGCATAAATTAAATATTTTCTGCATAATCCTAAAACAAAAGCCTAAGCTTGCGTTTTTCTACATAATTATGCCACATTCTTTGCACAATCTCTGAATTTTCATTATATATATTTGAATCCCATACTAACTTGAGCGTCGGAGGTTTCCCCTAAATTATTTTGCAGGTGCTCCCTCATGTCCAACTTTGACAAGAAATTCAACAACCTCAAATTTCACCAAAAAGGGTGAAATTCTTGGTAAAAATGATAATTTTGATCAATTATATGAGTTGAATCATAATATGATTAGTCTATATGCTTGCATGATGATTTGAATTGATTTAAGTTGCTTTAAAACTGTTTTGGATGGATTAAAATTGATTATATGCTGTTTGGAACGCAAAATCTGAGTTAAAGAGTGCTGGTAATCGATTACAATGCCTTTGTAATCGATTACACAGGTTCTGTCACGCATGTAATCGATTACACACATTTTGTAATCGATTACAACCAACTCAGAACTCAGGTAATCGATTACATCATCTATGTAATCGATTACAAGGCTCCCAGAAAGCATGTAATCGATTACACTAAAAATGTAATCGATTACATACCCACCAGGAAGCATGTAATCGATTACACCAAAAATGGAATCGATTACATATCCACCAGAATGCATGTAATCGATTACACACTCAATGTAATCGATTACACAGGGTTTTTTAAAAGGCTCCTGACGCGCGTAGAGGTCATTTCTGTTTGGCCCTGTTCATCTTCCTCGTTCTCTCCTTCTGCTCCCACGCACCTCAAATCTCCAAATCTCTCTTTTCTCACTCAAATCTCCATCAAAACCGGTCATTTCGCCTCTCTCAATCTCGAAAATCCCCTCTCCACATAACCCACCGATCAAATCCCCTCACATCCCTCATCCAAATCTCCCCATCTTCTCTCACGAACACCTCTCCACTTTTCGACCTAATTTCGTCCTCTCTCTCTCTCTCCTCACTCATCCCCAACCATTTACCACTCAACCCTTGCTTCTCCTTCTCATCAATGGCTGAATCCTCTCATCGCTCGAAGCGCCCAAGAACAGGGCTGCTTGTTGGAGGTTCCTCGGTGGCTCTTCACGCAATATATCGGCACGGACCTCACGAGGCACTTCTCCACCGTGAAGAAAGCGAGTTGTTCGGAAGAAGAACTTCCGGCCCTTCGCAAAATCATCTCTCCCAGGTATCTACCCATCACCTTCTGCGAGAGTGAACCCTTAGAGAGCTTTAGGACAATAGAAAACTTAGGCTTGCTGGGTTTCCTGAGCATAGAGAAGGCCATCTACCCTAACCTAGTCCGAGTCTTTTATGCTAACCTGAAGGTTGAAGATAATTGCATCATCTCTGAAGTGAAAAAGCAACAAATCAGGTTAACCATGGCAGAGTGGTATAGGCTTACCAAGCTCACTCCTGATGGAGCTCAGTTCTGTGGAAATGCCAAAGTCTGGGGGCATGAGTTTGAGCACAAGGCTGCTCTTCTCTCCTTGATTAGGACTGGCTACCACCTCCCCGGTGATCCTAGACGCGAGAATAATGGCCACTGGCCTCACTATGGAAAACAGGGTCCTCCACTACCTCTTGGTTCGTGGATTGATTCCCAGAGGAGAGAATTACTCCCAAGTCCTCAAGGATGATGTAGTGGCATTATGGGCAATGACCACGGGGCACTCAATAAACCGGGGATACTACATTCTAGAGCATATCTTTGGACATCAAGAAAAAGAAGAACTCTGCTCTCCCCTTCGCCATGTTAGTCACCACAATCCTTGAGTCTGTCGTCGCATTTATTGAAGAGTCCAAGGACACCGACTCAAAGGGACCCCAATCAATTGGGTGCATACTCGAATAAGCTTCACTCTACAAGATGGAAGATAGGTGGCATTACATTACTCATGGCACATTTGGCCATATCCATCACGATCCGGATAGTGATGATGAGGAGGCTCGATGCCACCGCCTCTGCTCTGCTCCGCCTCTCTTGATCTTCGCTCCAAGAGATGCGCAACCCTGAGCGCCAACGTAAACACACGCATGGATCATATAGAGCAAAAGATCGACCATCTTGGGCGAGGATGGACTACTCGGACCAGGAGCTTGCCTCCATTCGATCCCTCTTACGTGGACCTCCCGTTCCTGAGAGTCCATTGCTTCTTGCACCCCCACATCCTCTGCCCCTCAGGATCCCATATCCTTTGGTCCATCCGGGAGTTCTGGCGATGATGAGGAGCTTCTGGACTCGACGACGATCTTATGCCCAGCGATGATGACATTGATCTAGGAGACTCTGCTGCGGATCCAGAGGGTGATGTCTTTTGTGACAGCGAGGACACTGATAGTGATCATGGCCTATAGCCTTGATATATTTTTTTTTCTTGTATTGATGACCACCTTGTACTTGTTTTGTTTTGACTTTGATTATATAAATTTGGTATACCTTTATAGTTATCTTTTGATTATTGCTACTGGTTGTGACATGTTTATTTGTACATGCTGATTATTAATACATAAACTTGTTTTCACTTTGAATGGTTGGCTGTTGGAATATTGATTGGACTGATCTTTGTGGCTTTTCTGTTATGGCAAACAAATTGGGAATCATAAAATATAACTGTCATGCTGTCCATTTTTTTTCTTAAATGCTTATGTCTTTTTGATAATGCCAACGGGGGAGAAAATAAGGAAAAATGAAATGTAATTAATGGTTGCATGAGAAATTAAAGGTTGCATGAGTACGGGGGAGTTATTGACTTCTTAAGTTATTAAGCTTTTCATATGCAAAATCTAACCCAATATCATGCAGCATTGTACCTAAATGACTATTATATACAAATGCAAAAATTCTTTCTTTTTCCTATGATCAGTTTGTCATCATCAAAAAGGGGGAGAATGTGAATGCTTATGTCTCTAAGGCATGTCGAAAGGTTTTTGATGATAACAAAAGCAAAAGAGAAGATCAAGCACAAAAGGAAAAATAAAGATCAAAGAAAGAAAAGAAGGTTTAATTAGTTATTTAGACTTAGGAGATTAATGTTAAATGCTCTCAAGATTTCTCAAATGGTTTTTCAATATGTGATTTCAAAATAAATGGGAAATTTCAAAGTTAAACATGGCTTTCAATAAAACTTGAGTTTCAATTTTAAATCTAACACTCTTAAAAGGATTTATGTTTAATCAAGTATCTTGAGGTGTTAGAAATGACTTACAAGCGTTATTGGACTTGAAAAATGTGTTCAAAGGCCAATGTAATCGATTACACAATGTTTGTAATCGATTACACATCAAAGCAGCATGTAATCGATTACATGAACAATGTAATCGATTATAAGCAAATCGAGAGGCCATGTAATCGATTACACAATATATGTAATCGATTACACAAAGCCCCAGAAAGGCAAAGAACACGTTCGACGAGTAATGTAATCGATTACATTGATGTTGTAATCGATTACAAACAAAGTCGAAGCCATGTAATCGATTACACCAATAATGTAATCGATTACACAAAACCAGAAACTCAAACAACACGTTCGACGAGCCATGTAATCGATTACATGAATATTGTAATCGATTACACAAAAATCGAAGTCATGTAATCGATTACATGAGCATTGTAATCGATTACAAGCAAAGTCGAAGCCATGTAATCGATTACCTCAATAATGTAATCGATTACACAGAGCCCAGAAAGTTCGAAACGTTGGAACAATAATGTAATCGATTACACGAGATATGTAATCGATTACACGCATCGACAACGTCCAACGGCTATATTAAATGCATTAAATGCATGCCCAACTACCTCAACGGCTCTATTAATTGAGAAACTTATAAATACCCAAGTTGGGTCTTTGTTTACGGTTGACCTTGAACCAAAAACTGATCATTATACTTCAAAGCGTGAATCAATCCTTAAAATCATTTCTTGCTCTGTTTTCGACTAAAAGCGTGAAAAATCTTTGAGAGCATATTAGAGCTTCAATTTGTAAACACTTGCTCTAGAGAGAGCTTCTTCTACTTCAATCTTATACATTCGATTAGTGAGGGTGAGGTATCCCTCAAGTATTGTAAGGGTGAGGTATCCCTTAGAAAATAGAGGCTCAAGCTTTTGGGTGAGGTATCCCGTTACGTTGAGTGCTCAAGGTTGTAGTGGTTTTCAAGCACCCATTGAAGCTTGAAGATATAGTGGAAAATCTCAAGGTGTTGCTTGGGAATTTGGACGTAGATCACAAGTGGAGTAGTGATTGAACCGGGATAAACGATTGTGTTTGTTTCTCTAAACTCTCCTCTGTTTATCTTTGTGCACTGTTTCATTGTTTTATTTGGATATTGTCTCCTTGGCTATTACGTTCATTAGTAAAAGTGCTTAACTCATCTATTCAATTATCTCTGATCATTCAATAGCTTCAACGAAAATTGATTGTCAAACGATTTGCGAAAGATTTGTGAACTTATTTTTAACTACTCAATTCACCCCCCCTCTTGAGTATTGAGGCCACTTGGTAACACAAATTTCTCAAAGTGACTGTAAGACATGGTCTTTCATATTATGTATGAGTTAGAGTAATGCTAAAGAAAAATGTGACTATTATTTTACTGCATTTTTTACTCTTGGTTAACACAGTAGAAATTTATGGTTAATAACTTGTATATGTTGGTTACTGGGTAGAATCATGGTCAGTGGTTAAACCGTTAACCATCCACTACACGTCATTAACCATATATTTATACCTCGTTAACCAAGAGTTATAAATGGTGTAAAAAAGTTACATGGTAAGCAGCATAATCAACGAACACAAGCAACCATCTAACATGCCACAAAGATAACAAACCAGCAAAGAATCCAACCCTTCTCATTTACATGCAAAATTAAACTCATTCACAAGTCAATAATTTCCCAACAACAAGACAAAGTAAAAACTGCAAGTACTCATCTTTAAAGTCACATGGTTTAGTGTTGTAATTGATATGCAGCAACAGTATAGGCAGCTAGTTTTTATCTGTTAATTTATTCATCTTCTGTGCACAATCAATCCTAACATTATTGTTTCTTTATTACTTCTTACATGTACTTATTCTAGTAAGAAGATTATGTATGATTAAGTTAGAGTTAAACCAAAATGAGTTCTCATCCACCCAAATAAAGCTATAGAAAAATAAATAATTAAATTTCAAAGCAGGTCACTGTCAAATGTTTTCCCTATGCAAAAAAAGACATTTTGAATGCCAAGAACAGTTTAGAATATAACGCAATGCATATTGTGGTTTGGGTTAATACAGTCACCAGGTAACTTAGAGACACTATACTCAGAAGTGCATCTCTTAAAGTCATTGAAGCACAATAACATAGTAAAGTTCTACAATTCCTAGATTGATGACAAGCACAAGACTGTTAACATGATTACTGAGTTGTTCACCTTGGGGAGCCTCAGACAATATGTCACTACCTTCTTTAAACGTATTTAATCTCTTTTTCTCTTTTATTGTGAAATCATCTTTTTGGTGAGTGGATTTTATGTATCATTTAGGTATCGTAAGAAACACAAGAAGGTTGACATAAAGGCTATTAAAGGATGGGCAAGACAGATTTTAATGGGTCTAAATTACCTCCATAGTCGTAACCCACCAATTATACACAGGGACCTGAAGTGTAATAATATATTTTTATAAACGGTCACCAAGGAGAACTTAAAATTGGAGATTTGGGGTTGCAACTCTCCTGGAGTAGAATAATGCCAAGAGTGTTATTGGTACGATTGTTCAGTTTCCCTTCATTTTTTTTTTCGATAATTTCTTTTCAACCTCTGACACTGCCCAAAAATTTATTAAATCTACCCATCTCATAACATTAAGTTTCCCTTCATGTAGTGACCATTTAGAACATTGTTGAGCTTAAGCTCTTCACTACATGTTCTTAGAACATTGTTGAGCTTACGTATCTAATGGAGAAAGTACCTTGATGAAGCACAGAGGGAAGCGAAGGCAGCGGTGTTGCGGAGCTTCGAGCAGGCTACGAAGAGCAGCGGTGTTGCTGGCTACGAAGGGCGTGTGCGACGAAAATGCGACGGAGATGAGAGGGAGAGGAGTCACCGGTTTTCGGACATAGAGAAAGTAGAGAAAGAGGGGAAATGAGAGGGAGTCGAAATGAGAAAGAGAGGGAGCGGCAGTGTTGCAGGCTACGGAGGGTCTGTGTGCGACGGAGATGAGAGGGAGAGGGAGTCACCAGTTTTTAGACATGGAGAAAGTAGAGAAAGAGGGGGGAAATGAGAGGGAGACGAAAATGAGAAAGAGAGGGAGCAACGGTGTTGCGGGCTACGGAGGGTTGTGTGTGACGGAGATGCGACGAAGATGAGAGGGAGAGGGAGTCACCAGTTTTCAGACATGGAGAAAGTAGAGAAAGAGGGGGAAATGAGAGGGAGACGGAAATGAGAAAGAGAGGGAAACCGTATATCAACGTATATCAACTTTTTTCTTTGTTTTTTAAATGAAAAATAATGACATGGCATAGGTGTTAAAATTGGTGTACCTACTGTACACGGTAGGAGCATCATTTTCCAACATAAAATTCTGCCACAATTTGTGAAAGATTCGAATCTGCCACAAATTATCCGTCACAAAAAACTCATTCTCTTGTAATGTTCATTTAATTAATCGGACTACTATTTCTCTTCTCAGAGAATATGGTGGATTAGGATTTAAAAGACTGGAACAGATGAGCAATGCTTTAATTGCAAAGTTGGGCTAGGAAATACTCACTTCCCCTTACTCTCTCTGGTTGTGTTTGGAATGAATTAAAATGAGAAATGATTTGATTTGATTTGATTTGATTTGAATTGAATTGATTTAGAAATCAAATTTTATGTTTGGAACTTTAAAAAAAAAAGGAATTGAATTGATTTAGAAATCAAATTTTGTGTTTGGAATTCATTAAAATAAGAATTGATTTGATTTAGTTTTATTATTTTACACTTTAACCCTTATGAGAGGTGATTAGAGCAAATTATTAAGGGTAAAATAGTCTATTCATTTCAAATCAAATCAAATCCTACCAAATTCTATTAAATTTGATGAAATTTCTAAAACAAAAGGATTGAAATCCATAAGATTTTAGAAATCAAATCATTTCTTATTTTTTAATATTCCAAACACAAGATTTAATTAAATTTAATTTACACATCAAATCATTTTTTATTATTTTACATTCTAAACACACTCTCTGTGCCCGTGTCTTGATTGGAAAGTATGGGCGTAACTCGAGCCCAAATGTGGAAATGAAGAGGCTTGGTACGGACTCCCCTCTTTGGAAAGAGATAGTGGCTTGTTGGCCTTTTCTCATAGAAAATACCATCACTGTTGTTGGAGATGGTGCAAATACATTCTTCTGGTGTGATTCTTGGGTGTGTGGGATCCCCAACCTTCTTTCCAAAGCTAGGGTCGAACCCACCCATGATGAGCTAACCAAGAAGGTGTCAGCTAGTGGCATGCTGCCTCCTGACCCTTCTGGAGGGACAGATCGCTTAGCCTAGAAACACTCCCTAGATACAGCTTTTTAACACGAAATCTGCCTCCGGAGCTCTATCCCCTGCTCCTAACCAATATGGGAATCACTGGAACAAGATCTGAAAATGGAAAGGGTCAGAAGTTGCATGAAACTTTTCCTTTGGCAAGCTACCCATGACTGCTTGCTTACTGCCACTAGACGATGTCGCTGGGCGGGAGGGAGCCCAGATTGCTTCTTGTGCACTGGGATTCCGGAATCAACCACCCACGTGCTTCGAGACTGCCCAGCGACATCCAGAATATGGATTCGGCTCATTGATTTGGGGAAAGTACCTCACTTTATCTCTCTTAATTTGGTTGAATGGATCAATGCAAACCTCTCCTCTGATTTTGGATTTAATCCATCCCCACACTGGCAAGATATTTTCACTTTGACTTGTTGGAATTTTTGGAAGTGGCGCAATGGAGATCTTTTTGAGTATTGCTTTAACCGACCCCAGAATGCCCACCGTTTTATTCTGGAACAAGCTAATCAAATACAGAGGGCTAGAAATAGGGGGGGTTAAAGAACTGTGTTGTGCAGGAGTATGTTAGTACCTTCATCAATTAGGATTTCCCTCCCCATGGGTGGGTAAAAGTCAATACAGATGGTACTAGTAAGGGGAAGTTTGGTGACGCTGGTTGTGGAGGACTTATCATAGGCCCCAATGGTATCTAGAATGCAGGCTTCTCTAAACAAGGGGTCTGCTCCTCTTTTGTTACTGAACTTTGGAGAATTCTGTTGGGAACGCAACTTGCTTGGAATATGGGGCACAGAAAAATTATTGTGGAATCAGACTCTAAGGTCATCATCTCCATCCTCACCAATAAAGATAAAGTCATAAACCACCCCTCTAATATCATCACCCGTATCTGGTCTTGGTGCAACTGGAACTGGTCTGTCAAATTTAGCCATGCATACAGGGAAGGTAGCATATGTGCAGATTGGCTGGCGATTAAGAGATTAGAGCTCGATTTCAATCTGGTCATTTGGGAAGGTCACCCTACTAGTCTGAGACCTCTCCTACTTGCTGATTGTTCTAAGGTTGCTTTGCCCCGCGCTATTCATACTGTTGTGTAGTTTGTTTTGGGATTCGACCCCATTTTGTATCAAAAACAAAAGTATACATATTATAAGATTGTGGCGAGTAAACCTCCACTTATGTACAAGTTACGGTTGTCTTGGACTTTAAAAAATTGATAACTTAGTCTTTAAAATTTCAAAACATTGGTCATGTTCTTGCGTTAGTTGCCGTCAGTTAAATTTGACAAAAATGTATATGTGGTGTGTTAAGTATTAACTTGGACACTGATGTGACTTCTTACATAGTCCAAAACGACGTAGTTTTGATTGAACATGAAAAAACAAAGTTTTCAACCCTAAAACAACATTTTGGACCAAAATTCTCAAAGCCAACTTTCCCCAACCCTAAACCCTCATATGGCACAAGATAGATGACAACTTGAAGATCCAAATCGCTACAAAACCCAAATTGCTTCTAAGTCACCACGACCAATGGCAACTTGAAGATCCAATCCAAAATATAGGAGGTACACCTCCATAATTGTTAGCATTACTAGAGGACATATGCCAAGCCACAGGATCATGTTCTGAAGATGCAAGCGTAAGCATGGACTGCTCAACACTGTCTCTTGGGAAGATTCTTAAATTAAATTCTTCTTGTACGACTCTTTCTCCAGAGTTAAAAGTTGAAGAACTGACATCTCTAGAATTTACAGCTCCATTACAAGGAAAAGGATGCATGCACAAGGCAGATGACTGGTTCTTATAAGCACCAGAACGAGGTGGAGATGGTCTTTTGTAACTTTTGAATTTTTCAAAAGGAGGAGAGAAAAAATTTAGAGGAATTTTTTTGAGATATAATTATGCATAAGCATTAAAAGCACATCGTAGAAGATTTTGATATGGAAATGGGTTTACTCCAAGGCCTTCCTCTGCTTACAACATTTATTTGTGAAGGTTTGTCATCTAATGAAGGAAACAATGGTGTGCACGGTGGTTTCAATAACCTTTAAATGAATAAAACAGACACGTGACATCAATAAAGTATGCAGTGAGGACCAGAAAATCAACTTATACACATCAAAGTCTCAAATTTTGTGATCAAGAAACTTGAATTGTTGTTCAACAAATTTATGCAATTATTAGTGTGATAAAAACATAATTGCAAAAGTTGGAATCAAAATCATAAATTTTGATCATACAACACAAACATGATTTAACAAAGTTCAAAAGGTAGCAAAGACTACACACAAATCATAGTCATTCTTTTCACCATTTGCATTAAGCAAGTCACTGGTTTCTCCTCGACCAGGAATGGATATCCCAAGCTTGATATCAGAAAAATGTCTCAACTTTGTAGTTACGAATTAAAATCAAAGGCAAAAGATTGAAATGCATGAGTATCACCTAAATGGAGCAACCAAAAAATAAATACATTCTCTTCTTAGGATGATAGTAAAAAAATTAAAGAATGAGTCTTCCAAGTCATTCGACGAATGAAGCAAAAAAGACTCTCTTTCTCTGGACTGCATTTCATTGAACAAAGCAAGATCATCCTCTATATAGTTTATTGGTTTCTTATTCAGTTCATAATTAGCCAAAAAATTACAGTAACATGTCTTTTTAGACAACTTTTGGATAAATGATACCATGCTTAATGTCTATGATGAATTTGTTTATCCATTGCACTCTGTCATTATCTGTGCATCTAATTTTTAACTATTGTTGCTATAGATGACAAAAAGAATTTTCAGGTTGAATTTGATTATTCAAAGGCAGTAGTAGACTTGGGATACATATCTCCAAAATTACTTGAACTTATTAAAATCTTCCAGTCATTTGGCTATGGAACTATGGATCTACTGTACTGGTCATATAAATAGTTTTATTTTGCAATAAAGTTGTATTGCATATCATAACAAATTGATAATCTATCATGCTTTATGTTTGCAGAGAATCTAGTCAGGTGTCGTGCCTCATTTTTGTTGAAAGAATCCTTATAGCTAAGGTGATTGAAAGATTTGTAAAGAAAATGTCCTACATATCTCATTTCTTAGTTTCCTATTTAACTGGAAGCAATACTTTGGTTGATGCACTGGCTCCTAAGAAGCATAAGGAAATATTGGATTCTTTCTACTCTAGAAAGGTATTTGGTCATTGCATCATATGAATTAAGTCGTGGTAAGGACTCCTTTATGTACAATAAAATTATCTTAAATGTTGGTATTGGAAATCTCATAATAGATTATTAATCCTTTTTATTTAGGTCAAACTATTATTAATATTGAATATTCATATGCAATAAACATCCAAAACCAATATTGAAGATATTGTTCTCCCTGAAAGGCTGAAACCCCTAACATTTGCCAGTAGCAGATACTAATTCAAAAGGATACCCAATTCAAGCCCCAAAATTCAAACTTGATTAAGCCACCATTGAAGTTCAAAGCACAGAGCAAAATCGACCATTGGAAAGTAGCAGTTGAACTTGACTCACCAAATTCCCAAGTCAAATTACTTCAAACACAATGTACCCTTAAGATCCCAAGTTCAAATATTAAAAAAAAAAAAAAACAAAGCTTAAATGCCAATTGTAATAAGGCGAATGTTGTTTCAGAAACTCGGATCTCCAACATTCATGGCTTTTTATAAGTGACCAAAATGTACAGATCAAAACCAGTGTGATCCGACAGTTCCAACGAATGCTAAAAAAAGTTATATTATCCTCTCTCCTCACAATTATTTTTTAGTTATGAAAAAATAAGAATTTTTGGAGTGAAATTACTTCATAACTACGTCGTTTTGGATTAAGAAGCCACATCAGTGTCTAACTTGGCACTTAACATACCACGCGCATGTGTCCGTCATGTTTAACTGATGGCAACTAATGTAGGGACTAAATTGACCGACATTTTAAGGTTTCAGGGATTAAGTTATTAATTTTTTAAAGTCAAAGACGAATGTGATCGGTGCATATAATTTCAAAGACTAAAGTGAAGATTTAGTCAAATGTGGCTAAATGGAAACCCACGTGGAACCCTTCAGATAGAATGTAGCAACGAGTTAGAAGAAATGAAAATGAAATAAATAGACATTTTGAAATGAAAGAAACTTAGTGAATAAAAATCAAAGTATCATGTAGCATTAGAGTTAATTTCTTTATTATAATACTAATCTATGCTTCAATGAATTTCATAGATATTTTTGTCCTTTAATTTTTCATATTTGACATTTTTTTTCATTACATGTCTTTTAATTACTCATTTTCCCTTTTAAAAGTGTTGTATTTGTAGTTATAGTAGTTAAAATAAATTAAATAAATTTATGGTTTGAGTACAAGCATAATGAAATAAAATAAAAATAATTTTTCATAATACTAATCTATGCTTCAATGAATTTCATAGATATTTTTTTCTTTTAATTTTTTATATTTGATTTTTTTTATTACATGTCTTTTAATTACTCATTTTCCCTTTTAAAAGTATTGTATTTGTAGTTATAGTAGTTAAAATAAAGTAAATAAATTTATGGTTTGAGTACAAACATAATGAAATAAAAAAAATAAAGAGAAAAGAAAAATCAAAACAAAAAAACAAAAATAATTAGAAAGAAATGAAGGAGGGGAGCATTGTTGAAATAGAAAACGAAAAAAATAAGTGAGGAGTTTAAATTCTTTAATTAATAAAATAAAAAAATTACACATTACAAATACCAAAGCACTTGGAATCAAAAATGGATAGAAAAGTGATGGAGTCGTTTACAATGTTCCTAAAAATTTTTGGAGCATCAATGCTGCATTGATTTTACCTGTTATATCAGGTAAAAACCGTTGACTTTCATACACATCGAAATAACCACCATTGAACCCAACCCAGAGCGACCATTAAGCTCAACCATGCCCAAATTGCGAGCTGCCAGTGCCCAGCCATCTTTAATCTTCATCATCGTCGGAGCTGCTGAGAGACCTAGCACACTAAGCGACCTAGTTGTCATCGTAGAACCAACCAAGCACAAAACCAAACTACCGCTCCGCCACGTGCATCATCGTTTATTTTATTTTTTTAAATAAGAGGCATACAAAGGCATCACTATAGAGAAGAAAATCCCAACTAGGTTGGCACCTCAAACTCTATCAATCATATGCAGCATACCAAAATATATTAAAAAAGAAGAGAAAAAAATGAAAAATACAAAAGCAGAAACATGGGGGGACAAAAGCCAAAACCCATGCAAGGAAAGAAAGGTTATCTAAACCTATAATTAGGAAGACCATACCTATTGTGGTAAAAGTCTTCGCTAATAAAAGCAGGGATAGAATCCTACCAAGAAAAAGAAAGAGAATTAACCCCAAAAGAAGCTAACTTATCAGCACAAGTATTCCCCTCCCTATAAATATGTGACACAACAAAGTGCATACTCCTAGTAAGAAACATACAATTCTTCCATCTAGTTCTAAGCTTCCAAGGCACCAACTCAAAGGAAGAAAAAGCCAGAACCACTAAATTAGAATCACATTCTAACCAAATCTTATGCCATCCTTTTTGATGAGCAACTTCAATGGCAATCATGACAGCTGTGAGCTCGGCATGAAGGGAGAAAGAGGATCCAATAAAAGAAGCAAAACAGTCGAGGATAGCAGCATTGCAATCTCTATAGATGCCACCAGCAGCAGCAGGACCAGGAGAACCTCTAGCTGAGCCATCTGTGTTGCATTTGATCTAACCACAAAGTGGAGGAAGCCAAGTCACTTGCTTAATAGAAGGAGCTTTTAGAGGATGCCCTGTGATTTTAAGAAGCTTAAGGATGGTGAATTCAGCAATGGAGGAAGACATATGACCCTTCGAGAGATTCCCAGACAAACAAATAGAAGCAATCACCATATTAATAGCAGTGTTTAAAGGAATGCAGCAGTTATCAAATTTGGTTTTATTTCTGCAGAACCAAATTATCCAGATGATGTTGATAATCCCAGCAATGATAACATCCTTCAATTAAGAACTACAATTACTATTACAAACTGAGAGAATAGAGCTAAAAGAGGATAGATCAATGGAATGGTTAATAATAGAGCTAAACCAATTCCAGAGAGCCCGAACAAAATAGCAATCCAGAAAAAGATGAAAGGAAGCTTCATCGGTCAAACCACACTAGCTACAAATAGAAACAATGATACACCCCTTTTTTCTTAAATTTTCATCAGTTGGCATCTTGTTTCTTAAAAGCCTACAAACAAGAAAGGACCTGGAAGGAGGAATAGAGCCACTCCAGATTAGATTGCTGCAGTGAACTGCAGTTAAGGGAGGGTGCAGATGGAGGTAAGCATCTTTAAAGGTTAATGAACTAGAATCAGTGCCCGCCAAAAGAAGATGATTTACATCAGCAAAAGCAGGGATGGGAACCTAAAGAATGTCTGAAACTAAGTCAGGATATTTAGAATTAAGAACTGGAGGAATGAACCAACTGCTACCTTGAAGGAAATCATTAACAGAAGCTTGCAAAGAATGATGCATATGAGCAGGAATTTGCAACCTGTCAACAATAGGCCGCTCAAGCCAATTATCAGTCCAAAAATTAATTGATTTGCCATCTCCAATTTGCCAAAAACTGTTAGTAGAAATAGAATGGAGATGGGATTTTAAAGTAGGCCAAATAAATGACTTTGCATAGTAAGAAATTGGAACCTTGTGTTTAAGAAATCTGGCTCTAATCAGACCAGGCCACTACTTGTTAGAAGAAATCAATTCCCAGGATAACTTTAGCATAGTAGCATCATTAAGGGACCTAAGGGATCTCAAGCCAAGACCACCCTCATTAATGGGAGAACAAACAACACTCCAAGCCACAGTAACCACTTTCCTAACCAAAATATCTCTAGACCAAATAAAATTTTTGATACATTGATCCAACATTTTCAGCAGTTCAATAGGCCAAGCATACACTTGAAAACTATAAAGCATCATACCATGGATAATGGATTTGATAAGCTGAACCCTTCCCATCATGGACAAGAGGGAGCCCTTCCAAGTAGCCAATTTGGCTATAATTTTATCTGCAATAGGCTATAAGAATACCTTCTTTGGCTTCCCTTTGAAGAAGGGCACTCCAAGATAATTAAAAGGTGATTGCCCTGCCAAGAAACCAAGAGAATTGGAGATAGAGAGCATTCTGGTGGGAGAAAGATTAGTATCATAGAACTTATACTTGTCAAAACTCAAGATTTGACCAGAAACTTGCCCGTAAGAATTAAAAAGAGACATTAAATTATCTAAGTTTCTTTTAGTTCCTTTGCGAAAAACTAAGATGTCATCAGCATATAGAATGTGAGAAGGTGAAGGATGATTTCTTGGACTAGCCATTGGAACAAACTGCCCTGAGCTAACTAGATGAGAAATGCCTCTGCTGAGAACATCCTCTGTAAGACAGAAAAGAAGAGGAGATAGAGGATCACCTTGCCTCGTTGTTTGTTATTTGATTATAAGATTTCTAAAGGTAGGCTTTTATTGCAAGCTGTTGTTATTAACAAATTTTGCCAGTTAATTGATCTTGAAAGCATAAGGCAAGAGTTAATCCATATTAAACCTTTAAATATAGATGGTGTCATTATGGATTATTAGTGGTGCCAGGCACTGTAGTCGTACTATCGCGCCCCTGCACTCTGCATCGCCATTTGTCTCAGCTCTTCCAGCAACCCATGTAAGGTCTTCCTCATTTGTTTTATGTTTCTATGGTTTTCTCTTATTTTATTTTATTTTTGTTTCACGTTAGACATAGGGATGAGGCCTTCTAACTTCTGGGTCTTAGTTAGTTGGTCTTGGTCTTGGTCTTGGTGAAGAGCAACGTATGGAGGGAAGAGAAAGTGAGGCGTATAGAAAAAATGGAAGAGGAAGAGAGAAGAAGTCAAACCACCTACAATTTAAGTTTTAGGTAAAAAATATGAGTCATTAATCAAATTTTATACAATATCAATAGCATAAACTTATGGAATATCTATGCTCTAAAAAAATTTAAGAACATTTAAAACGTTGCCAAAATTGATAATTGGGTTTTAGAGAAAGCCTTTTTACAATGAACCTAAAGATTTTTGGTGCATCGGTGTAACTTGAAAATGATTTGTAATAAGTCAAACCCTATTTGTTAGTTATTATAATTTAATCCAAAAAATTTGTTATATTTCATTTTAGACCTCCTACAAGTTTTGTCTATTTACTTTTTAACCCTGTAGCTTTACTTTATAGTGTTTTAGTTGTTTTTAGTTTTAACTCTGATTCCAGAACAGTAAATCTAATGTAGGAAGGAAGAGTGTTCCAAATGCAATATGTTGCCAAAAAAACTCTTGTCTTCTTTGTAGGAACCGTATCAGGCAGATTCGGTATTTGCCTAATAAACAGGAAGAAGAAAGCTCTGACGACCAAGAGACTTTGTGAGTAGGATGCAAGGGTGGTGATAGGTTGGGATAGCAAGTGTAGCAAAGAATCCATCATTGATATTTGATTAGGCAAAAGAGAGAGAGACTTAGAAAGTTGTGTTTCTGAGTTTTGGATTTGAACCCCACACCCCCATCAAAGATCAAGCCCACCATCATCAAAACACCAATCAGTGCCCATAATTTCAAGCTTTTACATCCCTTTCATCTAAAATCCCTTGTATTTCAATTTTCCACTAAAAAGGTATATCTATTTTTTTTAAAACTTTTTGTGGAAGATCTATACGTGAAGGTCGTGCCATCACTCAATCAGAATAGAAACACCAAGTGGTTCAAGTTTTAAACTTTAATCATTTTGATATGAAAAATACAAGTATTCTCAAATAAAATATTCAAGTCAAACACTCAAAAAGATGATTCAGAGTTCAGATCCTTATTGCTAGCTAAACACTAAAAAATAAGCAAACACGAAAAACCAACAGAAGTATACATGCGAAAGGCCACTGTTCTGGACCGTACCCTGGGCTCTCAATATGTAGTCTAGCCCAATGCATATATAGCCAGAGGTCCAAGGCTCCACACCTCCAGCTGAGTCAGCTTAATGTGAGATCCCAATTTTGGATGGCAACAACTTTGCAAGATTCACTTAATGGATGAATCATGTGATATATCCTAATTGCTAATCATAATCTCATTGTGCTGTAATTGCCATACCAGTATTACAATAATATAGGGATTGTCTACAACTAAATAAGGAACATATCTTCTCTTGCAATTATAATGGGAATGTATCTCTTCATCAAGAGATTAGACCAATCCAACCTCTATAAATATCAAACTAAGTCACCTAAATCAGGTACGAGTTCTCTCATAACATAGACCCAATTGGTGCATATCCTGACTTGAGCATTGGAGTCCTTTTGTAGGTGCCCACCCCCTGGTTCAACACGCTTGACTACTGACGCGCACCAAAGGAGTCCACCACATACGTGCCTATTTCAGGTACCCCTCTGAATTCACTTCAGAACATTAGCGCCGACTGTGGGGAACGAGAAACTTATAGTCCCATTCTAGTCATGGTGAACACAAGACAGAATTCAAGTAGAGACGTTGGCCAGGCCTCCACAAAGCAAAGGCAGGATCAGGCAACTCAGTGCCCTCCTTTTCCTACCCCTGCCTACTACTGAAGCCTCCGTTGCGAGAAACCAGGCACTCAATGCAGAGAACCAATGCCATGGGCATTCTACTTCAGTTTTCGATGAAAGCCCAAACCCATCGCGTAGGATTCCTGTACGAGATAGACTTGGAATCCCATTACAAGGAGGCAATCCTGATTCCCAATAACACAAGATCCTAGTTCATCAGCATTTGGGAATGCCTAATAATGAAACTACCGATCGTGCGTCCCGCTCTTAACGCACAAATCAATCTCAGGCATCCCAACGTCAATTTCAAGACATGCTGCAACAACATATGGCTATGTTCAATGAGCAATATCAAAGGTTAGAAGATATGCAACGTGCCATGCACGAAAACTAACCCAGGCCTCATCATAATGATGACAGTCTTAGCGCGGGAAACAATCAGAGAAGGGCACATGCTGACGCTTCCGTGCTCAATATCCAGAATAACAACCTGAACCGCGGATTCGAAGAGTACCCCTTTTCTGACCAACTGATGGCATATCACGTTCCTAAGAATTTTAAATTCCCAACAAACCTGGAAATTTATGATGGAACCACGGATCCCCAGGAGCACATTAATGCCTACGAGCAATCCCTCTATTTTCACAGAGGATCTATGGAGTTGTTATGCCATGTTTTTCCTCTCTCCCTGAAGAAGGGAACCCTTAAATAGTTCTCAGCCTTACCGCAGAGGTCCGTGGTTGACTGGCCGGATCTTAAACAACCCTTTTTCCTCCAATACACCACCAGTAAGGAACAACCCATGTCTATTGAATCCCTGGCTAAGCTCCACCAAGGAATGGATGAGCCCCTCCGTGATTATGTGAAATGTTTTATGACAACTTGCACTAATATGGAGAACTTCAATGACAGGATAGCTCTTCACTATACCAGAAGTGGTCTTCGAGTTAGTTCTGAGTTCTTCGCTTCTTTGGTCAAAAAGAAACCTGAGAACCTAAGAGAGTTCCAGAGGCGATCCCAGAAGTATGTGGACCTTGAGGAAGCAACGGTGGATCAGAGGAGGTGGGAGAAAGGTGAACCCTCTCATTAGAAGCCTAAGTGTAATCCTTCACGGCCCCGATCTTCCAAGGATAACCCACCTCGGGCTGGGTACTCTACTTATACTCCACTAAATACCCCACGAGAAACAATCTTGAGGGAAGTGATGAACACTGAGTTTCAGAATATGCGGAGGCCGCCCCCATTAAAAAAAATAAATAGAAAGACCATTCCAAGCATTGCTCATGGTATAAAGGTTATGGGCATGATACGGAAGACTGTTATTAACTCCGTGATGACATCAAATTTTTAATCAAGGCCAGACGACTACAGCAGTATATCCTCTAGGTTCAGAATGAAGAACATCGTGGCAACCGCAGAGATGACAAACGCAGTCCTTGGCGGAGCCCATCCCCTTATCGCAGAAGGAGGACTCGAAGTCCCAGGAGAAGATCCTGGATTCTACCTCACCGGGATAACAATGACCAGCAGGAGAAGAACAGGGATGCTCCCACTGATGAGAATGGTGACCGACGTTCCGAACCAAATAGAACGATTAACACTATTGCCGGCAGCTTCGCTAGTGGAGGGGCATCAAATGGAGTAAGGAAAAAGGCCTTGAGGATGGCGGTGTTTAGTGTATCCCATTCTAAACCCAGAATGTAGGCTGCTGAAATAAAAATGCCTTCCATTACTTTTTCGGATAAGGGCTACGACGGAATTATCCCAGAACATGATGATCCACTTATTATCTCGAGAGTAATTTCTAATGCCGAGGTCCGTCGAATCTTTGTAAATTAAGGAAGCTTAGCAGATATTATGTTTCTAGATCTCTATCAGAAGCTAGAACTGCCACCGTCGGATTTGACTCCTCACATTGGGGAACTGGCAGGATTTACAGGTGAGATGATCGCCTATGTAGGCTACTACGAGACCCACCTAATCTTGGGATCTTCTAAACTCTTCAAGATGATCAAAGTAAGGTTTTTAGTCGTGGACTGCCCTTCTGCTTATAACATTATCTTCCCTCACTAAATGCCCTTGGTGTCGTGGTCTCCACTACTCACCTCGTGATGAAGTTTTCGAATAAGAACCACGAGGTTGTTACTGTCAAAGAAGATCAAGTAGCCACCAGGAAATGCTACAATAAAAGCCTAAGGATTTGCAGAATTCCCAAAAACAAAAAATTTGCCACCCCGGCCCAGTCCTGGACTAGGTCAACATACTCATGACTGAATTGGATGTTATAGAAGAAATCCGTAGTACTAAGCCTCAGCCAGAGGGTGAGTTGCTGCCCCTCCAGCTCGGAGCCAAGGTCACCAAGATTAGGGCTCATTTAGAGGAAAAAGAAAAATAATAACTAACAGAACTTTTGCTAAAGAATAAAGACCTTTTTGCTTGGATGTCCTCTGACATGCCGGCTCTTGACCCCAGCTTCATCTATCACCATCTGTCCATCAGAGAAGGTGTTAAGCTGGTTGCACAAAAGAAAAGAAAGGTCAGCCCAGAAAGACAACTGGTTATTGAGGAACAGATTAAGGATTTGACTCCTCACGTTAGGGAACTAACAGGATTTACGGGTAAGATGATCACCCCTGTAGGCTACTACGAGACCCACCTAACCTTGGGATCTTCCAAACTCTTCAAGATGGTCAAAGTAAGATTTTTGTTCATGGACTGCCCTTCAGTTTATAACATTATCTTAGGCCGTCCCTCACTAAATGCCCTCGGTGTTGTGGTCTCCACTACTCACCTCGTGATGAAGTTTTCGAATAAGAACCATGAGGTTGTTAATGTCAAAGGAGATTAAGTAGCCACCAGGAAATGCCACAATGAAAGCTTGAAGATTTACAGAATTCCCAAAAATATAAAATTTGCCACCCCGGCCCAGTCCTGGACTAGGTCAACATACTCATGACTAAATTAGATGTTATAGAAGAAATCTGCGGTACTAGGCCTCAGTCAGAGGGTGAGTTGCTGCCCCTCCAGCTCAAAGCCAAGCCGAATCAGGTCACCAAGATTGGAGCTCATTTAGAGGAAAAAGAAAAACAATAACTAACAGAACTTTTACTGAAGAATAAAGAATTTTTTACTTGGACGTCCTCTGACATGCCGGGTCTCAACCCCAGCTTCATCTGTCACCATCTGTCCATCAGAGAAGGTGTTAAACCGGTTGCACAAAAGAAAAGAATGGTCAGCCCAGAAAAACAATTGGTTATTGAGGAACAGATTAAGGAGTTACTAAGCGGTAACTTCATTAGGGAAATCCCCTATACCACGTGGCTTTCCAACGTTGTTCTGGTCAAGAAATCTAATGGAAAGTGGAGAATGTGTGTGGATTACACAAATCTGAACAAAGCCTGTCCTAAGGATCCATACCTACTCCCCAATGTGGATAAATTGGTGGATAGTTCCTCAGGTTTCAAGTGGTTGTAGTTCATGGATGCGTATTCTGGGTACAATCAAATTCCTATGTATCCTGGAGACGAGGACAAAACTGCCTTCATCACTGACAGGGCGAGTTACTGCTATAGGGTTATGCCCTTCAGTCTGAAAAATGCAGGAGCCACCTATCAGAAGATGATGAACAGAGTCTTCAAGAATTAAGTGGGAAAGATGCTAGAAGTCTATATAGACAACATGATAGTAAAAATCCCACAAGGCGGATCGCATGCGTCAGACCTCAAAGAAGTTTTTGCCTAAGTCAAAAAGTATAACATGAGGCTAAACCATGAGAAATGTGTCTTTGGGGTCCAAGCAGGGAAATTCCTGGGTTTTATGTTAACCTATCGCGGAATTGAGGCTAACCCTGACAAATGCCAAGCAGTACTTGACATGAGAAGTCATCAAAGTGTTAAGGAGGTGTAACAGCTTACAGGTCGCATTGCAGTTCTCACAAGATTCCTTGCCAAAGCAGCCTACAAATCTCTTCCTCCATTTAAGCTACTAAAGAAGGGGAAGAACTTCGAATGGACCCAGGAATGTGAGGACGCCTTTGTATCCATGAAGAACTTGCTATCCTCCTCTCCTATTTTGACAAGACCAGATCCTGGTGAGACGCTCTACTTATACTTCTCAGTTCATGATGAAGCAGTGAGCTCTGTGTTAATCCAGGAGACAAGCGCAGGACAGAAACTAGTTTACTTTGTGAGCAAGGTTATAAAAAAACTTGAGCTTCACTACCAGAAAGTTGAAAAGGTGGCTTTTGGACTAATCATCACGACTAGAAGACTCCGGTAATACTTTCAATGCCACCCCGTGGTGGTCAGAACAGATCAGCCCAACCCGAATTTAGTCGAAAGAATGATTGCCTGGTCAATTGAACTCTCTGAATTTGGGATTACCTACCAACCATGGCTAGCAATAAAAGCCCAGACATTGTCCGATTTTATAGCAGAACTCACATCAGACCCTTGCAACCCAACAAGAATCTCTTGGACCATCTTTATGGATGGATCCTCCAATCCCAAAGGGAGTGGTGCCAGGGTAATCTTGGAAAACACAGAAGGGTTAACATTAGAACATTTCCTAAAGTTTGAATTTCCAACCTCGAACAACCAGGCTGAATATGAGGCATGTATCGCTGGGTTGATAATGGCCAAAGTATGAAGGTAGCCAGGATCACACTCTATAGTGATTCCCAACTTGTGACTTCCTAGATCCGAGGTGAGTATTAAGTCAAGGAGCCTCTCTTGTAAAGATACCTAGTCAAAGTACAAAAACTTCTTAAGAACTTTGAAGAGACAAAGGTGGAGAATATTTCGAGAGAACAAAATTCCAGGGCAGACCTTCTAACTAAGCTTGCCAATACCAAGGGCCCCGAAAATAACTGGTCAGTAATCCAAGAAACACTCTCTCAGTCCTTCATCACAGATCATGCCGTGTTCCAAGTAGAAGTGAAGGACCTATCTTGGATCACCCCTATCATGGAATACTTACAAACTGGGGCCGTACCCTTAGACCCAAAAGAAGCCTCCAAGTTGGTCAAGATAGCTGTCAGGTATACTATCTATGAGGGGCGATTATACCGTCGTGGTTTCTCATCACCTCTTCTTAAATGCCTCACTCTAAAAGAAGCTGAATATATCCTAGCCGAGATTCATGAAGGAAGTTGCAGACATCACTTAGGAGGTAAAACCTTAGCTCTAAAAATGCTAAGGGCAAGATATTATTGGCCAACGATGGAAGCTGATTCTCATATGTATGTCCGAATCTGTGATAAATGTCAGCGCCACTCGAATTATTACCAAGCTCCCTTCGAAGAGCTATTTACAATGTATGTACCTTAGCTTTTTTACAGATGGGGTATGGAAATCCAGGGCCTATGTCATCAGGCCCTAGGTCAATTAAAGTTCTTGGTGGTAGTAGTGGATTATTTTACGAAGTGGATTGAGGCAGAACCTTTGGCTGCAATAACTTCATCATGAATTCAAATATTCACTTAACGCCATATTATCACCAGGTTTAGAATTCCTGAGTCCATAGTAATAGACAACAGAACCCAGTTTAAGGATAAAGGCTTTGAAGAGCTACTGGCTGACCTAAAAATAAAACATCATTGTAGTTCCGTGGAGAACCCCAGAACTAATGGACAGGTTGAAGTAGCCAACAGGATTATTGTGTGTGGAATTAAAAAAAGATTGGATGAAGCTAAGGAAAATTTGTCCGAGCAGCTTGACTATGTTCTCTAGGCCTACTGGACCACACCCCTCTCTACAACAGGTGAAACTCCCTTCAAGCTTACATATGGGGTGCGAGGCCATGATTCCGGTAGAGATAGGCAAGCCAAGCTTGCGTAACCAGTAATTTTCAGGGGACAGTAATCCTAGTTCGATCAGGGAAAATTTAGATCTGATAGAAGAAAGAAGACATATGACTTATATACGCGACGTTGCCCTCAAGCAAAGGACAGTGGCCAGATACAACTGAAAAGTAATCCTCAGAAGGTTCTAACCAGGAGATTTAGTCCTCAGAAAGGCGGATATTGGGGGAAAAAATGCCTTCCAAGGGAAATTAGTCCCTAATTGAGAAGACTCCTACCGTATTGTTATCAGCACTGGTAAAGGAGCTTACACATTGGAGATGCTGACGGGCACCCCAATAAAAAATTATTAGAATACGGATAAACTTAAGAAATATTATAGCTAGACGCTTATGAAAGCCTAGTTCCTTAGTAAACTAATGTTTAATCTATCCCAATGATGAATCTTATACAGACTTTTTGTCCCCCCAATATTATCAATAAAATAGAGTTTTTTAGATATCTTTCGTATGAGATACACTAATGAACCCAAGTCAAGCGGGATCCTAAATGCCAAAATGATTTTTGGCAAGGGACCTCGAGCAAGGCCTTATTTGTAAAAGTATACCTAAGTTTGGAATGTCATATGTTCGAAAAGATGGGCATAGGACCCCGGGACCAAGGTTTTAAATGATACCTAAGCCAAAAGGGATTCCAGATGCCTTAGGTAAGGTTGAATAATTATGCCTAAGGCAGAAGGGATCTCATGTGCCAATTTTTCTTGGACATTATACCCTTAGCTAAGGTGTTATACTTGCCTAAATCTTAAGATTGCAAACGTTTGTTAATATGAACCTTGGATTATGGATTAAGGTGTTATACTTGCCTAAATCTTAAGATTCCAAATTAAGATTCCAAACGTTCGTTAATATGAACCTTGGATTATGGATTAAGGTATTATACTTGCCTAAATCTTAAGATTCCAAACGTTCGTTAATATGAACCTTGGATTATGGATTAAGGTGTTATACTTACTTAAATCTTAAGATTCCAAACGTTCGTTAGTATTAACTTTGGATTATAGATTAAGGTATTATTTTTGCCTAAGTCCAAAACTCCAAAATGCTTGGTTACGATAGACATTGGACTATAGACTAAGGTGTTATTTTTAACTAAGTCTAGTGGAATGCTATGCACCCATTATAATAAGTGTAGGATCCCGGACCATGGTCGTGCCACATAAGAAAACTACTTCCTAAGTCCACGTGAGGGAATTACCACATTCCATTGTGGGTGTTAGACACAAAATGGACCATGGAAGAAAATTAAATTCGTAAGGAAAAGCATGCATCGAAAGCAAATATTCAATTTAAAAAGCCCCGGATTTAAGGCAATTGTTCTTACAAAAATACACTAAACCCAACACAGGGGACAAGCAAAAAGAAAAAAGAAAAATACTTCTAAGGGTCGGGTTCCCCTTCCACTGAAGTCGGAATAACATCTGGGTTGGCCGCTGAATCGCCTTGAGCAAGTTGCTTCGGCCAAACAAGTTGACCATTATGGAAGACTTTTTTCGAATTCAGCTCCTCCAGAGCAAGAGTGATGCTAGGATTAAAATGTTGGATCTGAGTCATGACATTCTGAAATTACTCTCTATTAATGTTGCCCGAAATGGTGTCGAGCTCTTCCACATCTTTTCCCAAAAATGTGATTCGAGCCTGGAGGGTGCTGATGGTGTCACTAGGTTAAAGATTCTTTGCTTCAAGTGTCTTTTTTGCCAGGTCGAAAGAAGCCAATACCACCTCCAGCTCAGTAATCCGCAACTGGGCATCCTCGTTCAGCTTAAGAGCCACGGTCAACTTCCGAGCGGCCTCTTCATTTTCCTTTTTGTTTTCCTCCACCATCTTCTTAATGGTGGCCTCGATGAACTTCTCGATATACCGGACCTCGACGGCGGTCTGGAGTGCAGAAGTCTGTAGCTTTTCCAGAGTCTGGGCCATATCCCGTCCTGAAATATGGCCCAGCACTTCATCACTCAACAACCACCTATCTATGAACGACCCGGCATCAGACTGCCCTAAACTAATAGGCAGAGGGTTTGTCCTCTCTCGATCACTGCTCTCCAAAGATCCCTCCCTATCGTGGTCAGCAGAGCTCTCAATAGCTTTCTTTTTCTTCCCTTGAAGGTTTTTGGGTGGTGGAGTCCGGTTCTTTCAGGGTCTCTTGAATAACAATACCCCAGTTTGAAGACAGCAGGATGGTAGTAGCAGGAACACTAGAGGATCCCACTCCTTTCCTCCTCAATCTCGAGGCTTGTAGAGCTACGAAGGAAGGTCCTGATGCCATGTTGTTTACTGAAATGAGACAGCAGAATAAGATGGTGTTGGTGTGTGCCCTAGAGGCTAATACATTTTCTGTATTTACATACATTCTATTATGCTATTTTATATATGAGGCATTTCATTTATTGTGTTCTTTTTTATAAACATAATAAAGTCCATAGAATAGTAAGTTTGATGCCATAGGACATCAAGTGGATGACTTGATCGTGAAATCCTTTTGGTTACAACACTATTCTTAAATGTCCCTAGTCAAGTATTATTGTTAATTAGGACAACAATAATAATACATTGAGACTAGTATGTATGTGCAGAGCCCGATGACCACATCTCACGGGTCATGGATATGAGATATCAAGTCTTCACATGGGTACATATTAGAGTAATGATGTCTTGGGTGACCCACCATGAGAACGCTACATGGATCGTTACGTGAGTGTCATAAGCAATTCTCATAGTGACAATGGTGTTTGTGGTCCTTTGACCTGAAATCACTACGATTCCTACATGAAGAGTTGTGTGTTTTGATGCCATCAAACGTCATCTGTAACAAGGTGATTATAAAGTTGGTTATTGGACATACCGCAAATCATGCAGAGGGATGTGAGTGACCTAGATGGGATTTGTCACTCCTACATAACAAGAGCGATATCTTCGGGCCCCCTGATTGAGTGAGACTGCGAAATGCATGGCCATGCTCAAATGAGTCAATATGAGATATTGATCTCATTTGTTATTACAAAGTCTACTCGAGTTTCAGGAAACGAATGATTGGACTATACAAGGGTGACGAATTCCATGCCTTATGTTCAATCTAGATATCTTGACAAAGGGACTAAACGACACGGAAACATTGGTCACGGAAAGGTTATGTCAAATCACTGGCATTCTTATTACTTGGGTAGCAGCGACATGTTGCTAGACACCGCTCACTGCTTGTAATATTAAAATGAGATTTTAATATTACTGCCAACGTAATAAGAACCTGCAGGGTCATACACATAGAGCAGACTAAAATTGGAGCAATGGATCCAAGTTGGACTCGGATTCAAATATGGGCCGGACTCATAACATATGGGTCTAGGGTTGCACTGACTTACCTTCTTGCTTTGCTCACACTCACTTAAGGCGATTACTATTATAAATAGTACCGCTGCTAAAGGGGCTGCTTATAGATACAATTCGAACCCTAGCTAAGAGTGTGATTGTCCTTCCTAGCACCTACGAAAAGTGAGTGAGAGAGCGCAGGTATCTTCTCTTCTCTTCGCGGCTAGCACTGTGCAAGAGACGTGAGGCTTCTTTTGTGGATGTTGGACGTTCGTGAGTCTGTTCGTGTGGATACCGCAGAGACATCGTTTCTATTACAGTGTTAGTGATTCACGCTTCAAGAGGTAAATCATTTAAAAACTCGGATTATGACTTTTTCGCATGGATCCTCGATGGGAATCCCTGTTTTCGCTGCGCGTTATATCCGCAAAAATTCCCAACAGATGGGAGTTAGACAAACAAAATTATGAAGCATGATGAAATTTCAAAAGCTCAAAAAGTCTAGGGCAAATTATGGGTAATAATATCCTAATTCCTACCTAATAAAACAAAGAAAAGATCATCACTAGGGGTATGAAGAACGTCTTTGATTTTGATAAACCCATATTCTTCGGAATACCAGGTTATAAATTTAACACAGTTGACCTCATCTGGAGTAAGGTCCTTCTCCTCCTTCTCAAGCAGCATCATGGGGAAACACCAAGAGTCTTCCGACCAGTATAAAGGGAACTTCGGCTCCCCGTTATCTTTCAGAAAGAAGGGGTGGAACCCCTCTGCCGCTATCAGCTTGAATAATCTAGTCTTAAATCCTTTGAAGTTGTCCTGAAAAATATCAAAGGATTTGTGACCAGATCTTAACCGAATGGTGAGCCAACCTTTTTGCCTCCCCGAACCTTGAGGGTTTATTGGGGTATAAAAGTAAAAAAAAGGCATTGGTAGAATACCGCAGCCCCATTATTCGGCAGAATCTCTAAAATACAATGATGTAACCCCAGCCATTAGGATGGATCTAGGTAGGGGCTGCACGCAGGGCTTGGAGTACTGCAATCTGGAACTTGGTGAAGGGTAATCGAAGCCCCAATTTGACGAAGAGGGGTTCGTAAAGGAACATGAAATACGAACCGGCCTCCATAGAAGAGCAAACCCTCTCGTTCCACTCCGGGCATAAAATTTGGAATTCTCTATCACGGTTTCTCCCTTTCGTCAACTCCAGATACTATAATAATTGTCCAAGTTCATTTTATGAGGAAAGCTCAAATAAACGCTCCCAGACATCATCCCCTACCCAAGGGTATACCCATCCCGGACCACGCTGGATTCAGATTTATTCCTCCCTGGTTGATTCGTGAGCCTCTGCAACCAGTATTTGGCTCTAGGTCCCCTCCTACCTCTGACCATGAAGATCCTGAGAACACCCAAAGAGGCTAATGAGTAAATGTCAAAATCAATTAAATTAGAGATTCAGACATGATGAAGGGTGAACTGAATGGTCCACACCTACATGCCGACCTTCTCTCCCTCCAAAGTTTGTAATTTCAGAAGGACACATCTGCTACGTTTGCAATGGCAGAAAGGGTGTTTCAAGAGGAAAAGGCCATGTGAAGCAGATTGAAAGTCTTAAATCTACTATATGGAATGGAAGAATAGAAACACACCCCATTGAGGAGCGCATAACTGCTCAGCTATTCAATTACAATAATAAAGGAAAAAGAAGGGAGAGTACCATATGCGAAAAGCTCAGAATTATTGAAGATGGAAATGTTTGAAAATCCTTTAGGGCTCCTACTTCACTATTGTGCAGAGCTCTCTGGAAGATGTTTGAAAATAGTAAAATGAAGATAATACTTCCCTAAAACCCCTGTTTATAAAGGCTACGCGGTTAGGGGGCATTGTTGTCCTTACAACCCAATTTTCAAAAGAATGCTCATCATGGCGTGCGAAGCACTATGCACATCCTTCTAGTGAAAATATGCCACATAGCTCGTATAATTATTAAGGCAGTTGAAAAGATAGCGGTAAAGCAACTCAAACATCACCCAATTTCTGAAGTTTGACTTCAAATTATTTTCATGAACCCCAACTTTAGCCGTGACTTGTTCGATGAAGAGTTATTGCTTTGGATCACAGTTGTTAAAGCAACGGAGTGAGACCACGGCCAACGTTTTATAGTTGGTAAATTATTTGAATCCCAGATTAGAGAGCTTGCTACTTATTCAAAATGAGCACTAAGCCAGGGGCAAGGTAATGTGATGTCAGAATAAGCATTGGACTTACCCCGGTAAAAGGAAAAGATGTGAACAATGACTAAAAGCTAAAGGAAGGAAGTGGACATCATGCAAAGTTCATAATAAATGAATTTTTACTAATTTGTTCTTATTCCATACATCATCTTACATTTGAAAAAGAGGAAAAAGAAAATATTGAAACATGGAATGCATAAGGGAAGAGCATCGACCTCTTCTTTATTTTGTCGGACGAGGTGCAATCTTTCATGAATAAGATCATTCCACCAGCTTCATGATCACACCAAGTTGCTTTAAATTGCGGAGCTGCTACAATAATCCCCCCTGCTTATCTGAAAACCCAGCAAGGTTCGAACTGAAGCACTTGTTAAGTTCTGGGAAAGGAGGAGGAGTGTAGGCTCTATTTCTTCGAGGAGGACCGTCCGATGTGACAGTAGTGACTGGTTTTAAATACTCCCTCATATGCTGGGAAAGAAAAGTGCCTGCCACTACTACACTGCAAAATAAAAGTCCCCATTGGAAAAGTTATTGGTGAGTAAAAGGAAGAACATCTTCATAGATTTTGGGGAAAACAGGAAGATGATCTTTGTAGGGGGCAAAACCCTCTTTGAATATGAACAAAATGAGAAGAAAGCCATGGAAGGTTATACTCTAGAACAAGATGGCAAGAAGAGAAGAATGCAGCAAAAGGAATGCTAGCCTAAATGTAAACATTCTCTATTTTATAGACGCAATGGGGCATTCTAATTGGTCCCTCGAAAGGTGAACTGATCATACGAGATTAACTGCATCCTTAATGCTCCTTGTTTCTGATTGGTGGAGAAGTAAAGGGACAGATGGGAAACAACATGGATTTAATACCTCTTTAATGTATTTTTAATTCCCGATAAAGTTGAGTCATCAATTTCCCAAGAAAGCTCAATACTGACAAAGAAGTGTGGAAAAAGTCAGAAAACCCTGCAAAATCGTATACGGGGGCAAAAGATACACCTCGGATGACAAGATGGTGTTGTATGTCAACCCCGGAGATACCCCGTAACAATAGACCTCGGCGTAAATGGATTTCTACCTATTAAGCACCACAGGTTCTTATCAAATTTAGAATCTTGACACTTAACTGTTCAACTCAAGCACCAAGATGAGGGCAACTGTTCTGCATCATACCCTAGGCTCTCAATATGTAGTCCAGCCCAATGCACATATAGGCAGAGGTCCAAAGCTCCACGCCTCCAGCTGAGTCAGCTTAATGTGAGATCCGAATTTCGGATGGCAACAGCTTTGCAAGATTTGCGCAATGGATGAATCATATGATATATCCTAATTGCCAATCATGATTTCATTGCGCTGTAACTGCCATACCAGTATTACGATAATATAGGGATTGTCTACAACTAAATAAGGAACATATCTTCTCCTGCAATTATAATGAGAATGTATCGCTTTATCAAGAGAACAGACTAATCCAACCTCTATAAATATCAGGCTAAGTCACCTGAATCAAGTACGAGTTCTCTCATAACATAGACCCAATTGGTGCACATCCTGGCTTGAGCGTTGGAGTCCTTTTGCAGGTACCCACCCCTAGTTCAACACGCTTGACTACTAACGTGCACCGAAGGAGTCCACCATATACATGCCTATTTCAGGTACCCCTCTGAATCTACTTCAGAACAGTCACCAAAGAAAAGTTGCTAGAAAAGTGGAACATAAAAAATCATATATTTTTTAATTTCTTATACTTTGGATTGGTGTTATTCGTCCTATAACCTTTTAATTTATTAATAATTTATGGATTTATTAATTTCACTTGATGATGTTTCTATTCACTGTTTAATTTGTTTTCGAAGTGGTTTTTTCGTGTTAGAATATCTAGAACATATCTCAGAATTAAATTAGACTTGATTGTGTATTATCTTAAGGATCTGATTTTTACATGATTATAAATATTATTTTGATTATATTTGGTTGTATTTTCTTTTTTTATATAGATTTCCTCTTCTATAAATAGGGAATTCTCTTGTACACATTGATTAATTTAGATATAATTCAAAAAATATATTGAAACTTTCTCCAGACTTTTTCTGTATTCTTGTTTCTCTATTTCTAACATGGTATCAGAGTCATACTATCCTCTATGACCTGTCCTACCACTATTTTACTGCATAATTCTCAAAAATCTGAAACTCTAATTAGTCACCTCTTATGCCATATTCTAGATATTCTAACATTCTGAAAAAAAACTCAACTTGTATCTGACAATATACTTTCAAGCAAAATGATTTTTTTACAAGGACTAACTTTGTAATTTACAAATCTTGATGATTACCTTTTCACAATGTTTTCGGTTTATGATTCCTGTCCTTTCCTTTTTATTATTATTAATAAATCAACTCCTATTCATTCTTGATACATCCATGCACCATAAGTTTTTAAGTGCATTGAAGCCAAAGCGTGGGCAGAGAATTTACTTGGTGACACCGTGAGAGAGAAACCATGACACGGAGAATTCTAATATGCACCCATTTATTTGTGGTGCATGAATGCACCTTTTGTTTTGAACCGTTGATTTATTAGTAGAAAAAAAAGAAGGGCATGGATGAAAAACTTGAAACTTGCTGAAGTGATCATTTTTTAAAGTTTAAAAAATTAATCCAAAAAACTTAAAGAGAAATTATTTATAGATTAGTCCCTCATTGTCCTTCTCCCTTTTCGTCGACGGAGAGGGCATCTATGCCGCGAGTAGGGTGGCAAGGATGCCACCGACGGCGAAGTTGGCTGCCGAAGTTAGCGACGAAGTCTTTAAGGTTGCTAGACTTGCGATGGAGGCAGACGTGCAGTCTGAGGTCGTGCTTTTCACTTCCCCACTGTAATTCCCAAAACCTCACTGAAAAATGCCCTAAGAGTGTGTTTGGAATGTAAAAAAATAAGAAATGATTTGATTTGAAAATCAAATTTAATTAAATCTTATGTTTGGAATGTTAAAAAATATGAAATGATTTGATTTCTAAAATCTCATAGATTTCACTCCTTTTATTTTAGAAATTCCATCAAATTTGATAGGATTTGATTTGATTTAAAATAAATAGACTATTGTACCCTTTGTAATTACCTCTAACCACATCTAATAAGGGTTAAAATGTAAATTAATAAAACTAAATCAAATCAATTCTCATTTTAATGAATTCCAAACACAAAATTTGATTTTTAAATCAATTTAATTCCTATTTTTTTTAAAAGTTCCAAACATAAAATTTGATTTCTAAATCAAATCAAATTAATTCAAATTAAATTATTTCTCATTTTTATTCATTCCAAACACAACCTAAATGGCGATTCCAGCTGCAGTGCCAGCTTTTCTATGTCGCAATGAAGAGGCCGAGGAGAAGGCTCACCGCGACAGCCTCTACCACCTCAACCAGTCCAACGCCAATGCCCTTCGCTGTGATGTTGCCGTCTTCAAATCCTCCCAATGGCAACTTTGCAAGGCTCGGATGATGAATCAATGACACATGATGAGTTGGAGTGCCATTTTTCGGTAATTGATTTTGATTGGAGCCTCTTTCACCATGATTTCTCGCAGCCAACTTCATCGCCTATTCCATGGCACCTGCCATCAGTATCGTGCGTGGATAATCGCAGCGGACCAGATCCCCTTCTCCTAGGAGCAGATTCGCCTCAATCGAACCAAATTCAACCAATTAGGAGCAATTCTGTGCTTGGAATTGTTTCATTTGTTGCTTGTTCATTTAGATTTTCAACTAATTTAGAATTGTTTCATCTGTTGCTTCCTCCTTTTTGAGGCATTAGAAGTGTTGTTTACCTTAGTGAAAGATGGAATTTTTTGGGAAGAAGATGATGGACCAAAAGATAAATAATTATACCTTATGGGTTCAAAATAATTACTTATAATATGAGGGACTTTTTATTAATATTACTAAACTGGTAATAACAAGTGAAAAAGGTTGGTGCATCCATGGACCCAAACAGAATGGGATCATAATGCAAGCTCCCATGTGTCACATTAAGAGTATAAGTGAGTGGTTTGATTATATAAAATAAATTCGAACTAATTAAAATTAATTGGTTCAGTTTAGTTCGATTTTTGTATTTTTTTATAGTTAAATCCGAACCAAACCAAATCAAACATCTATGGATTGGTTTGATTTGGGTGATTGAGTTGACTATTTTTTTAACACAAAAATCAACTAAATATTTAGCTTTCCATAGCAAAAAAAAATATATAATAAACTTATGAAAAAATTTCTAGAAATAGAATCAAACTTATTGATTTGAATACTAATAATTATTTCATGTTTTAAAATGTATATTAAAAGGTTCATAAAGGGGGAATAAAAAAACATATTGATATTTGTATTAAGAAAATATATTTGAATAAGTTAAAAAATTCTTCAAGAGAGATTTAACTTGACAAGTTGTATACTACTACTATTCAATTAAAGAAGAAGTTGTGAGACTACTAACCTTGAGTTATATATGTAACCAATTGAACTCATAAGGACATGAGTCGAGCTAATGGAGACTTGATTAGTTGAACTTTGAATCAGCAACCTAGCGAATCCAAAGTCTCCAACCTTTATAGTCATATCTTCATCCAAGAGAATGTTGTTGGGCTTCAAATCACAATGTACAATAGGAACTTCACTATCATTATGCAGGTAATCCAATGCACAAGCAGCATCAATATCTATATTTTGTCTCTCCATAAGGTTCAACCTATTTTCGTTTGCATGCATTCTCTTCCCCTTAATTTAATCTTCCAAGCTCCCATTACGTAAGTACTCATAAACCAGAGCTAGAAATTTATTATTTTTAAAGTCAATTCATCGGTTCCAAGCTTCTAAGTTTAGATGATGTTGTTGCTGTTACCTTCAATTTTCTGTTCTTTATGTATAGTAGCAAACAAATTGTCAGACATTGTATCAGTGTTATCACTGTGGCTATGAAGATGTAATGTTTGACATGCCTTCTTCCATGGCCATGAGGTTCACATGCAAAATGCAAGCAAAGTTTTTTATTGCCTTCTAAATGGATAGCAGAGAGATTTTGAAAAACTCCACCACTAGGAATGGTTTCTTTTAAATCATTATAAGAGAAGTTCAAAAGCTAAAGGAAATGTAGATTTTGAAGCTCAATAGGAATAAATCCAGAGAGTTAGTTGGAGGAATGATCCAAAGTTTCCAAGTCTCTCACCTCTCCAAGAGTTTTTGGAATAGCACCTTATAGCATATTCCTGGCAAAAAAAAAAAAATTTCCAAGCTCAAATAATTACTGAATGACCTGGGGATGTCACCAAACAATTGTTAATTTTTCAATATATACTATGTCTAATATTGACTAGAGTTAATTTTATAATCCATCTAACTTATTTAAGAAACTAATTATGAAATAAGTTAGAAAATTAGTAATTATGCATACCATGACTAATTATTATTAATAGAGTTAAAACACTAGCATCTCTTTCAGATATGACTAAACCTCTAATTGTAAGAAATAAGTAAATAAATTGTTAATAAAAATCCACTAATATCATGAAGTATTATAAAACCAAAACATAGGTTCATAATGCTTACCTAAAAATTTTCTGCAACCGTAGGATCTCCAAGATTTTTATCAGGGCAAACTATCCTTTCCTGCAAAGGAAAGAAATGGTAAGTGGGGTAGGAGACATATCACCTCTCATCAAAGTGATAGAAATGAGTCAATTTTTAGGTGGATAAGAAAGAAATGTTAATTCAGGAAAAAAAAAGAAAAATGGAAAATATCAGTATAAATGTCGTCTTCCATTTTTTCTAAATGTCAAATTCAAAAGTAAGCATAAAAGAACCATTGTTTCACTTTTATGGTCGGTGAGCTGCGGTGCCGGTGAGCTGTGGTGCCAGTGAACAGAATCGAACGTTTTGGTAGAGGAGTTTTCTGGCTTTCTGCGTTGGATGAATGGCGCAGCCCGAGCTATGGCGGAGCAGAACCTACAGTGAGTTGCGATGCCAGTGAGCAGAACTGAATGTTTTGGTAGAGGAGTTTTCTGGCTTTCTGCGTTGGACAAAGACGATGTTTTAGGGGCTGGGAATTGGGAAAGAATTACAAAAATTAAAAAAAAAACAAGTAATAGCCAAAAAAGATGGTAGCATAAATTAAAAAAATAATAAAATTTATAAATATATAGTTTGGTTTGATTTGGTTTGGTTTGGTTTTGAAATTTCAAATCTGAAAATCGAACCAATTAAGCTTTAATTGGTTCAGATTTTATCCGAACCAATCAATATACCAAAACCAAATCGAACCAATTTAATTGGTTTAGTTTGACTAGATCAGGTTAGTCGGGTTATCCAAACCAATTTACACCCCTATGTCACATGGTGATAGTAAATAAGAAAAAGTTCAGAAAAAGGAAAAAATTTCATATAAGACAAAAGTTACTTCCATTTCTTTATGTTTATTCTATTTATTCCATTAATTAAATTATGACATATGTTCATTATATTTTCTCTCTTATTCTCTTTTTTTAAAAAATACATACATGTCATAACTTAATTGATAAAATAAATATGATAGACATAAAAAAATGAACCTAAATTTTGTCCTTCCATATAAGAGCCATAAGAGAAATAATGAAAGAGAATTTCTATAATACTAATATGTGCTATTTATGTCTCCAAGTGACGTAACACAAGGTATAGTTAAATTAGTTATATAAAATGGTTAACATACATTAACAAAGTATGGTTAACATATTATAAGTAGTGTAACTATTTATATAACTGAATTAATTATATTTTATGTCACGAGATACAATTATCCTTAAAAGTATTGTAGTGTGACCCATAATTAAAAGTAGGAAAACGTAAGCACTGATTGTGAGAGTTGCAAAAATCGAACATTAACATTTAATCTAAATTATGTGTCTTTATTAAGCAAAATGTTGCATAGGACGAATGATTTTTATCCTAGATTGCTTAGAGTAGTTCTTTTCTTTTTACTTTTTTGGTACTAGATCCCACTAGATCCGGGGGAGGGCTGAGAAGGGAGAGTAGTTGTCGTCACTGGGGTTGAGCGGTTGTTATCACTAGAACGTTAGCTGTGGTAGTCGTCACTGGAAGGCGAGTTGAGCAGCGGGTGGTGGCCATGGCTAAGAAGGGAGAAGTGAGAACTGTGATTTTTTATATACAGTGGAGAAAAGATAACCTAAAGTAAATCTTGAAACGTAACAAATGAGGGAGGTCGAGTTCACGGGTAGGGCCATGGGGTTTTAGGTTAGAAATTCATCAACCCTTGAACCAAACCATTCTTGGTCGGGTTTGATTAGATTTGACTCAATCTGACCAGATAATATAACCCAAATCAAACTAATTAAATTGATTTGAGTTGGTTTTTTGGGTTCGTCGGGTCAATTAGACCCAATGAACACCTCTAATATTGCCCACCAAATAAGTTTCTGAAAAATAAATTTAATGACATTTTATATTTCAAAACTATGATAAAAAAAATTTTATATGATAAATACAATAACACATTAATCTTTATAGGATCAATTTGAATAGAGTAAATACACAAATTAGTCCCTAAATTATACAAGTTATGTGCATTTGATCCCTGAAAATACGTGTGTGCATAATTAAGTCCCCGAATTTGTAAAATGACTCATACATTAATCCTTCCGTCAGCTCATGTTGCGGAGCTCTAACGGACGTGTTGATGTGTCACGTTAAGTGCACATGTGACACGTTAAACTCTATTAATGGCGCTGAGTTGCAGCATGTTAACAGTGGGAAAGTGATGAGGGACCAAAACGATGTCGTTTGGTTAAGGACCAAATTGTGTGCATTCAACCAGAAACTCCCTACTCCCAAAACAGTCATTTTTGCTCTTCCTCTCTAACGATCATCTCTAAAATAGGGAGTAACAGGGTAGTCGAACCCTAAATCGCTAATTTGTCAAATTTACCTCATATCCCCAAGCTTCCTAATTTCCCAAAGCTCCTTAGAGTGATGAAGACACTGGTGATGTCTGTAATAAGTGGGTGCGGTTTCAGTGAAGAAATTGTAGCAATGTACCTTTATGGCTGTGGGAGGAGGTTAAGAAAGATTTAATGCAAGAATGGAAAGAATAGAAGCAGGTGGTATTGAAGGTGTCCATTCTTTGGGGTAAGCTATTTGTTGTCATGATGCATCATTGATTGTTGAAGCATAATGCTTGAATCATATTGCTTGAACATAAGAATAAATACACAATTTGGTACACAATTTGGTCTCTAAATTATACAAGTTGTATGCATTTGGTCCTTAAAAATAATGTGTATTTACTATTGAACATAATGTTTTTTGTATGTAGAGAGAAGACTTGGATTGTGACTATTTTGAATGGGTTGATGAAGCATCCTGATCTACTCCAACAATAGATGAAGAAAAACTTGCACTAGAAGCTGAAGTCCAAAACCAAAAAGCAAAAGTGGACAAGTTAAAGGCTGAAGTAGATAGGCTGAAATCAAAAGTGGTGAAGCAAAATGCTGAAGAAGACAATCTAAAATTAGAAGTGGAGAACCAAAAGAGAATGATAAGAAAGTTGAAGAAATAGTTAGGGGATTATGAGAATTTGATGTTAAATTTGAAAGTTGGTTTTGGGATTTTGATGGTAGTAGTTGCTATTTTACTTGTGTTGGTTGTGAAGAAATAGTTGGGTAGTGTGTTGTCCATGAGGAGCTACTGTGTGCTGTGTTTTGTAAGAAGAGTGAAATGTGTTGGCCCCCATAGTTATGTTTTATAATATCTAGTTTGAGTAATAAAAAGACATTTATTCTCCAAACTTCAGTATTACTTAGTTTAAAGTGTAAAATGGAGCAATTATAAACTTGCAAAGGTACAAATATAAAGCTGCCTATAATACTAGAACACAATTCATTTAATGATATAAACATAACTGAATACAAAACTGCAAATTGGTTCAATTATGACTGCTTGAATAAGTACTAGTGGTTCCAAAATAACCGATAAACCCTATAACTACCATATCAACCAGTCCCTATGTTGAAGTTATACACAAAAGAAACTATTGGTCCTTGTGGTCAACTACCAAATCATACCCATTTACAATTTCTATTCGCAAAATGATTAAACTCCCTAACAATTCTATACATAGCAAAAAAGGACATCAACTAGCAATAATTAACCAATAGTAGTTCACTTGGAGGAACAGGTGTCATCCCTTGCACCTTGGCTTCCACTTGATGATTCTTGGGACATAATAAGGTTTGAAAACTTCTGGGATGTTGCTTGGCTTGCTGTTAATAGTGTCTCCCTCATCACAACTGGCTTGCCTTCCCAAACATAATTAAACGACTAAAGCAAGTACGCTTGTGGATGTGGTCTCTTGGCACATGCTGGTACCAGTCTTACTAGTCTAAAAGGTGCTGTTAGGCTGATAAAAGGCATGTGTGACTATACATCTCGGTTTGGACCAATTCTTAGTGCTGTAGACCTCAGTGTGGGTAACTTCATCCTATTTCTTGGTGGTAGGGTTGATGTAGGAATAGGTGAAGCAGTTCACTTGGAGGAACAGGTGTCATCCCTTACACCTTGGCTTCCATTTGATGATTCTTAAGACATAAGAAGGTTTGAAAACCTCTGGGATATTGCTTGGTTTGCTGCTAATAGTGTCTCCCTCATCACAACTGGCTTACCTTGCCAAACATAATTAAATGACTAAAGTAAGTGCGCTTGTGGATGTGGTCTCCTAGCACATATTGGTACCAGTCCTACTAGTCTAAAAGATTTTGCTGGTCTGATAAGAGGCATGTGTGGCTATGCATCTCGGTTTGGGCCAATTCTTGGTGATGTAGGCCTCAGTGTGGGTAACTTAGTAACTTCATCCTATTTCTTAGTGGTAGGCTTGATGTAGGAATAGGTGAGCTTGCTGCAATTCCAACTTTGGATGGGGGAGAGGTTACTGCAGATAAGCTTCTCCTTACACCTGATCTTGTTGTAGGCCTTAGTGAGATTGTTGCAGTACCAGTTATTATTGGATACTTGAACTAATTTGGTAGTTTGTGTCCCTACATGGCAGACCAGAAACACATAAATATAAGTAAAAGTAAAAAAGTATGAAATGTTAATTAGTCAAAAATAAATTGTATGCAATACAATTACCAAAGATTTTCTTATGCCTTTTTGGATTAATTGTGGGGCAGATGGTTGGGATGCTTGAGTGGTAGATGGTTGTGTAGATTGCTGAGAAACTTGCTAAGAAGATGGCAGGGAAGTAGGCAAGGAAACTTCTTGAGAAACTTGCTTAAAAGCTTGATGTATAGAAGATTGGGGAGAAGACACCTGAGTTTCAGGCATGTCTCTCTGTGTAGCACACCAAGTCAAATGCCATATTACATGTTGCATCAATATCAACATCCCCATCATGAACCTCTTCATTTGTAGCTACACTTTTTCTTTTATACTTCTTGCACCCTGTAGCATTGTGACCACCCTCACCACACCTTGAGCATAGAGTCTACCCATATGATCTCTTCAACTTATGTGGAGCTTGCACCTGTTTTGTGCTCTCAGCATTACTCTTAGTCTTCCTTTTCTTGGGTCTGTCAACTTGTTTTTTGACCAATGGTGGTGCAATTTCTGGAAAACCTAGTTTTGTCTAGTTTTCTGGCCCTGTTAAACCGTCAATGTGAGGCTCATAGGTCTTCCTCCAAGTCTCGGTGGAGTAGAAAGGGTGGAAAAATCTTTAGCTCTTAAATTATTGTGGGCTATACATGTCACTGCATATTCATAGGGAATCCCATTGACGTTCCACAATTTGCAAGAACATGTTCTTTCACCTAAATCAACCACATTTCTCTATTGTTGCCATGTGACCTCAAACTTAAACCCTTAAGCATCACCAATCCATCTAGGCAACCATTCTCCACAAGTTCTCTTTGCTTTCTCCAACTTGCTTTGTGCTTTTGAACCTCTCCAAACTTTGCATTGTCATTAAATAATGGATACTTAATAGTAGCAAATGTGTCTCCATCCTCATCAGAATCAACTACACTCCTCAACTCCTCAGATATATAGCTGTCATTGTCACCAGAATCTGCATTAACCTCGTTCATTTCAGTTGGCTCACTTTGGATGCCAGCCTCTACATTTTGTATGGGTTGAGTGTTTCTTTGTCTTCTACTTTTCTCTCTTATTTTTCAACCATAATCTATTCATCTCTCTGATCCAACACTTCCTCATCTTCTATACCAACATCAGTATATTGCCTTAGTAAGTCTTCATCATCATCTTCTTCAAAAGGGCATAGTTTGTACACTTCATCTTCACCATTGTCATAATCATCACTGCTAGACCTTTTATCTACACATATGTCATAATCACCATGGTTGCTAACCTCCACACGTTGTTGTTCCTCTTCACTCTCAGTGTGAATGATAACAGGAACCTTCTTCACCCCTTTTCCTTTACCACGTGTCATGCTGTACATTATATATGAAATAGATTACATTAGGCTAACAAATAAGATACTACTCAGTCATAGTTTTTGCATCAATACAAAACAAAGAAAGCAATGAAGGTCAAGAGAATGCATCTATTTGATGCCTAAGATACATGTTCACTAGATGTTAAATGTTCCACTAAAAACAAATTCTATTCTATGTTTTGAATATTTCTATTCATGTGCATCATGAAAGTTGTAGTTGTATTCTTTTCTATTTTAAGAAAAAAGAAGAGGCCAGATAGGGAAATGTTGTACAAAAGGGGAAAATATCTTTTTTGGTTTTTGGGTCTTGAAAAGGAAAATGTTATAAGAAAGACAAAGTTCTTTAAGAGGAACACTTCAAAACTCAATATATATTTCAAAATTATTTATTCCTACAAAGCATTATGCACTACCAGATGGAGATAATGACAATTTTTGAATATTCTCAACAGTAATACAAAATCAGACTAGTGATACTAGTGATACAAGCTAATATAACCATGATATTAAAACCATACAACGTGGGAAGCTAAATGCATATGGTCAAAAACACAATTGACTCCCTCCAAATAGAATTATGAACATAACAGTGCAAAAATTTATGTTGCTCAAGTTTTCTTACAAGCCATACCAATACTTATATCTTCCCCAGTAGATTATGAAAGATGATTCAATTGGAGGAATGCATAGCATAATTGCATAAACCCTTTGGTTTAAATTGCCATTTTCACAGCATAAGTATCTAGTATCTTTGCCAAATTCAACAAGGAAAATGGAAATAGCCAAAAAAGATGAGGGGAAAAAACCAGCAACATGACAAATAAAATTTTTACAATAAACCAGTGCATTCACAATTTCAACAGATGATAAATAATATTTGATCACTAGCAACTCTTTTTTATATGGATATTTGAATTAACGTAGTGAGGAATAAGAATAAAAAACATTTATTGAGTATCTTTTACACAAATAAAGCAAAATAGGAACAATGATAATCACATATTTTATACATTAATAAATTTTCATTTTTAGTTATTTACACTCTCCATGTACTTAATTGATTGAGTTTGGTTATGTTTTGTAAGTTTGGACTCAAATTGAACTTAATTGATTTTTTTAGCATGATTTACGTCTTACACTATTTTTATATTTTGGCCATATCTTGAATTCTAAATGTCTAATAATTATGTATTTTACCTTGTAGGAAAGATAAGAGAGAGATCTACAACTTTTATGAGAGCTCTAGGTCAAAATCAAACATCTACTGGAGCTAATTGGGCTTGGAAGTCAGAATACGAGTTTTATGATTAGAAACTGAACAGTGTGTAGCAATCAGAGCATAACTCGGGCTATAAGAACTACATGGGGTTGAAACTTTGGAATTTGAAAGTTAAGATCTATATCTACAAATTTCATGAGAATACAAGAGGAAATTCGGATGGCTTGGAGGTTATATTAAGCTTGCAAGTTAAAACAGAGGAGTTATAATTGGGCCTGAGCAGTGTGCAGTGATTGGGTCATATCTTGAGCTGTAGGAATGCTTTTAGGCTGAAATTAATGGCATTTGAAATCTAAGACAAAAGCCTACAACTTTCATGAAGATCACTTTTCAATTTTCTAACACAATCAATGAGTTTAGCACTGAATGATTTTGGAGACAAAGAATCTTAATAATTTTTCACTTATCAAAAGTCATTTGGCATTTTCCACTCATCCACCCACTCATCCGCTTACTCATTAATCAGCCCCCTTGTCATTTTGTATTCCTAATCCTCTATAAAAGGCACCATTGGCTGATCATTGAAGAATCTTGGTGTTAGATATCAAGATCATACTATTGTGTTATTTGTTTATCTTGTTGTAGTTTTCTTTTGTTCTAAATTGAAGTTATGTTCTTTTTCTTTTTCTTCTCTCTTTCTTTCTTCTTATCTATGAGTAATTAATTTTCATTTTACTTGAGTGAAAAGATGAACCTTTTGGTAATAAATTAAGGTTAGATTAATTTTTTTCTTGTGCTTAAATGATATATTTTCAAGTGGTCATTATATGTATTGTATTTTGTTTCCAATCAATTTAGAAACCCTCCTTATAAAGTGGTGATCTTGCTTTGTTGTAGGCAAGATAATGACACAATGAATTCTTGAGCCCATTTATAAGTGGTGGTGTTAATAGATAATTAAAGGAATCATAATATAATTACGTATATAATCTTAAATGAATGTTGAATGTTGTATTTTCCGATTGGAACCTCCATTATGCGTGGATTCTAATTGAGTTATAAAAAGAATTAATTTTATCCTTAATTTACTTACCAAGAGTGGATCTCCTAACCCAAGTAAATCTTTTTTATTTGTGACTAAGTTTTATCACCTTTATTATTGCGATAAAATATTTTTCTTACGTTAAATAATTTTTCTTCATCAATTGCTTGTGGGTCGACCTCGGACTCTCGAGAATTTATTACTTGAAACAACTTGTACTTAGGTTTGCAACTTATAATTCGCATCAAGTTTTTGGCGCCATTGCCGGGGAATTGATTTGAAGAAAAATTTTATTTTGTATATATTTTTTTATCCTTGTGGATCTTGTGTGTGTGCGTGTGTGTGTGTGTGTGCGTGTGTGTGTGTGTGTGTATATATATATATATTTCTAATCTTTAATTTTTTTCTTTGTGCATACTAACACACTAATTTAGTGAGAGAAACTCTCCATTCTTCCTTTATAATCTTTAATCATTAATGGAATAATTTTTCTTTTTCTCTTCTCTCTCGCTAAAAAAAAAAATTAGCTTGCTAGTTCTCTGGTTTTTACTTTATGTTCTAATAATATCTCAATCTTGACTTTTCTCTTCTTCCTCATTCGTTGGCTCTGGTGGGGCTTTGCCTCTATTCGGTTTTCATATTTTAAATTTACTTTCTGCACTTTATTTTTGTATTTTACTTTTTGTAATTTATTTTTTACACTTTATTTTTTGTAATTTATTTTCGTAATTTACTTTCTGCACTTTATTTTTTGTACTTTATTTTTTGTATTTTACTTTTTGTACTTTAAATCTAACTTTCTAACTTTTTAATTTACTGCTTCTAACATTTTAATTTACTTACTTTTTACTTTTTAATTTATCTCGCTTACTAAATTTTCATTTATTAGCTTATTAACTTATTTGGTGGTGATTTATCTTGCATCCTTGTTAATATTTATTAATTATATGTTAATATATATTTGGTAGTTAGTTTATACCACACCCTTATTAATATTTATTTGGTGGCTGAGTTATACCACATCCTTGTTAATATTTAATGGCAGGTTTACTGTTTACTTGTTAATATTTTTTTTTACCATGACAGGTTTACCGCCTACTTGTTAATATATTTTTTTATGGAAGGTTGAGCTCTGTTTATATTTTTATTTATTCTTCCTATTTTTTCTTCTCTTTTGTCATGTGTAGTCAAATTCGTGTGTTTCTAGGGTGAAGATGTAACTTGATTCAATCGACATGTATTAAAATTAAAATTTTAATTAATTTTTTTATTCAATTTGTGTGCTTCTTATGATTCTTAATGCTTTTCTGAATTAGTCACTCATAAATCAATTTAGTGAGGTGTGTGTAGAATCGGGAAGCTTATATATGACTTAGACCATAAATAATAAGTGTCATGATTTATAATCATTTAGGAATAAAAGTTATAGGTTGTGTGGGATAATTGTGATATTTTTTATGAGAATCCATAGAGCAAAGGTCATGCCTTTAAGAGTTAGGATTTAGACAAAGGAATTGAGTTTTAATTAATTAATGGATTCTTCCCATCAATTAAATGATTAGAAATTAATTAGAATGAAGGTTTCAAAACTACTCTATTTTCTATGATAGATTGTGAAATTAAGTAAAGTTAGATCCCTAGTGTTTTAATTTCATGTGTTTATATCCTTAATGTGTTTTGCATTCATGTGTTTCCTCTTAATTTCGTGCGTTTTAGTGTGTTTTTGTTTTTTTTTTTTTATATAATTTTGTGTCTTTAATTATTTTGAATCACTTTTAATTATTGATTGCCTAAATAGTATTTATATTAGAGAAGTGGTACTTGGTAAACTAATTTCTCGTGGGAACGATATTTTTTTCATTACTTTATTTCTTTGATGATTCAGTGCACTTGTCAATTTTCTCAACAAGTTTTTGCAAACCTAGGTTAAAACGATAGATTTTGTTGTTTCGGGAATTCAACACCACAATAAAAGATAAGAAAGGAACTGAAAATGTTGTTGCAGATCATTTGTCCATACTTACAACAGATTCACCTTTTGATATCACACCTATCAATGATTCTTTTCTTGATGAATTTTTAATTTTTGTCAATTCCAAGCCTTGGTTTGTTAACATAATCAATTTTCTTGCAACATAAAAGATCCCGCCTCAATTATCCTAATCAAATCATTTGGAGATGTGTGTCCAACAGTGAGGTAGGTAATGTCATGACATTTTGTCACTCAGAAGCATGTGGAGGTTTCTTTTCTTCAAAGAAAACAGCTGCGAAAATCTTACAATGTGAATTTTATTGGCCTACTTTATTTAAAGACAGCTATACATTTTGAAAAGGTTGTGAAAATTGTTAGAAATAGGGTTTCATTTCTAAGTGAAACAGGATGCCTCTGAACCCTATCATTGTCATTGAAATTTTTGATTGTTGAGGAATTGAGAAATGATGCATATGAAAACACAAAGATTTATAAAGTTAGTGTAAAATCTTTTCATGACAAATCAATTTTGAGAAAAAAATTTGAAATTAGTTAAAATATTCTGCTTTATAATTCTCGTCTTCACCTATTCCCTGGAAAATAAAGATCTAGGTGGCGTGGCCCTTTTATTGTCAAACATGTGTATCCTCATGGGGCCATAGACATTGAGAACCCTAGGAATGGTAATATATTTAAGGTTATTGGACAAAGACTTAAACAATTTCTGGAAAATCAAGTTATTGAGGTAGAATCCATCTCCCTTTCTAATCCTTGTTATGAGTAGAATTTATTTTAATACTGTTACTTTCTTTTTGCAGTTCTTTGTGTTCCCGGTTAAGTGGCAGATAACGGTACTCCGTGACTCTCAAGTCAGTTTATTTTTCAGTTTTTCATAATAACTGATTCATTCTCCTTTAAACTGGATGTCATTCTCTCAAATGTAAGAAAACATTTCCCTTCTTTTCCTCAAAATGCTCTAACAAAAATCCACAAAGTTAAGTGTGAAAGACTGAGACTATTAATGCACATGGGCATCCCAGAAAATATACGCTGGATAATCAAAGTAAAGGTTCGTTTAGCTGGTAAATCTTCAGATTCATTTGTCCCATACATGCTGGGTCTTGGTAAAAGTCCTTATTCTAAAAAGAAAAGAGCAAAAAGAATGCAAGTTTGTCACAAGTGTGCACGATGAAATTGTAACACACGATGCCATTCTTTTGGATTTGTTTTCGTAAATCGAGAAGATAAAATTTACTTTATTAAGAATGGACTGAGTAAGGAGTCATTAGATGATATCTTATTAACTCTTGAGATGCATTCTAGTGGAGTTGTGTATCATGAACTTCTTAATTTGTGGAATCTCTTTAGGGACGAGTAAAAGCGTTACAGTCTTGGGAATCTGACTCAAAAAGATCATGTTTTTTAATTTATAAGAAAATTAGATGGGAAGCTTATCCTCGACTCATAGAAGGCGTTTAAGCCGTTACTGGACATAAAACTAGAGGAAGATATGAGCCACAATCACAACATGTATATATTATCTTGTACATCTCCTAAAAAAAGGGCAAAACTTCGGTTATACTTGGTCTTTAATTAGATTAGGAGCCCCGGGTAGATGCCCATCTCGTCATTGACTCAGGTGGACCTTCGCACGCCGATCCATAAATAAGGTTCGTGTGCCATGCTTTATAGAGAGTCGTGCAAGCATTCCTAGGTTTTAACCGTAGGCTTTGCTTGCTGGTGGACAGATAGAAGCGTCCCGTGTTTGTATTCTCGCGTGACAATGCCTCTAAGCTCAATTCCTAGTATTGATTTATTGGGTTCCTGAGTGTAGCTCCACTAGCTGTGGTCACTAGTCATCATATTCAGATTTTCTCTCTTTAACTAGAAGGACGATGCATAGGCTGGGATATCCCACAAGCAGGAGGAGTGCCTTAAGTCTAAAATTCCTTAAAGGAATTCATTGTCTTTTTCAAGGGGCGGTAAGATTGTGAAGGCTACTGCACTCATGACGTGCAATATAAAGATACGTCATGAAAACTGTACATAAAGGTATGCCATCATTTGTTATTATAATTTAATCTTTATATGATTTTGTTATATTTTAGTTTTGGACAGCTGATCCTTTGAGCGGGGTCCTTCAGGGGTTTCTAGACTTCTTTACCCTGATAATTTGCTTGAAGTCTAAAAAAAATAAAAAAATTAAAAATTAAAAAAGTTTATTAATTTCAAACTTTTCTGACAACAGCCAACCTACCCATATGGGCGCTATCATTACTTTTTTCATTCTTTTCCTTATTTAAACACTCAATTTTCTTCACTTTTCTCCAACTCATAATCATTCAAAGGGAGTGTGAGTGTAGAAATGAATGAAGCTTCTTCTTTTATTCATAGACTTACCTGTATCTGTGTATTTTGTGGGACAAGTTATGGGATTGGTTTAGAGTTTATAAATGCAATAAGCACTGTTGGTAGAACACTTACTGCGAGGAATATTCGTGCAGTATATGGGGAAGGTAGCATTGGGTTAATGGGAGCTATATCACTTTCTGCACATCTAAGAGGTGGTCAAGTTTTAGGTGTCATTCCTGAACCTTTAACTCGAAGGAACATTATTGGAAAGACAATTGGGCTGAGACTTCAAGTATCATCTATGCATGGCTGAATGAGGACAATGCTTGAAAACTCTGATGCATTCATTGCCTTACCAGGTGATTTTGGTACTTCGAAAAAAAAATTCAAATTATCTCTTGGGCCCAACTGAACATCCACCATAAACCCATAGGTTTGTTGAATGTTAATAATTTCTTTGATAATTTGTTATCTTTTATTGACCATGCTATGGAACAGAACTTTATCATACCTTCGACAAGACGAGTCCTTATCTCCGCTTCTACTATTGATGAATTAATTGATAAATTATAAGCTTTTATTTATGAACCTGAACCAGTAATAGCTCTGATAGATTGGTCAGAAGGCAGCAGTAAGGGAGGCAGCAAGGAATAAGAGTGTGATCTGACACTTTATCTATAACTTTCCTTTATCTTTGGTTTTATTTATCGTACTTTATTTATGTTTAAATTTGTATAAGGTTTCTCTTTTCAGTAATTGCAGCAACAGGTAATAATATATTCTATCCTTTACCTATCTATGTTTTGACATTGAGGACAATGTTGTGATCTGGTTGGGGGAAGGATGGTCTTATAAAAAAATCAAAAAAAATAGGAGTGTATTTATTAATATGTTTGTTGTGTCTATATGTTTGTCAGCAAATTACTAATAACAAAACTAATTAAGGATGACAGAATAAGGAGTAAATTATGCCCTTGAGGTAAATTTGCTCTTGAGACGCATCAAAATTGGTGGCAGAGTAATTAGGTAGATAACTATTTTGTGTGGAAGTAGTAATTCAAATTCAGGGAACATATCATGATTGAGTAAATTGTCTTCTTTCTTAAAAATCATATGCTTGGTTATAGATGTTGAATTGGTGGACTGAGAATGATAGAATTATGCCTTGTGAGATTTTGAGCCTATTGATAAATGGATTAAACATTTGTACCATTCTTTTCTTTCTTGTGTGATTTTCACTCATGGAGTTATTATTTTAGAACTTGTTTTGATTATTTTTTAGACTATATTTTCACATGCATACATAAACATGATTGTGACATTTTTCTTGAAATAACTACTTTAACCAAATAGCCAAGAATGACTGGCGCACAAATAGGCAGCCTTGCTTAGTAGCATATTGTCTCAATATGATATCAAGCATTCTTATGACTTCTTGGAAATTAAGGCATTGGTGATAACTCCATAGAATGTAGTTATTAGTGCCCTATCTTTGTGTTAGAATGAAAGCTTAGTCCTTGTTTATATTACATATTTGGAGGGTTTTGTACTTATATTTGTCATATTCTGATTCTAAGCCTTCTGATATGTGTATTATGCAAAATTGTGCTTAAATGATTATGGATTAAGTAGATTTGTATATGTTACTAATTTGAAATTTTATCTATGTTAGGAAGGGCTCTATACAAGGTCAAATATGGAGCATTTGAGCTAAAAGAGGAAGAGAAAGCCAAATCTGCATTTCAGCAGAAAGGGCCACGATGCAAGGTAGTGCGTGACGCGGTGTAGAGAGGCATCAGCAGTATCCCAGTACTTCAACCCGAGGCGAGAGGGCCGCGACCCAGATGAAGTGGGTGCCGCGGCACAAGGAGACCGACCTTGTGGGGGCCGCAGCGTGCGTATATGGGGGCCGCGGCGCGCAGGCGGCAAGCTGAGCCTATAAATAGATTTTTCACGTTTTTCTCTCTATTTTGACTGCCTTAGCCATTTCCATTTTTAGGTTTTCTTAGTTTTCTTAATTTTAGGTTAGAAAGCTTTGGCTAGATCTCCATTGATGGTGGATTGGAGGCTAGGAACAAGGATGAAGGAGGATTCAAGCTTCAGAGACAAATCAATGAGCTTCCTAATGTGTGTGAAACAATATCATGTTTTGTTCTTATTTTGCATGCATTCTTTGGCATTTTAGGCATTTTAGTTTTCCTTTTAGTTTGTTTTTCCCTTAGTTCGGATAACTATTGTGTTTGCGGTGTTATTGTGCAGGATTGGTGGTAAATTGGCCTTGGAATGGATGGAAAGCTTGCATGATTGAAGTTGGAGCTTTACAGATAGCAAAAAGGCACAAAAAGACCACTCCAGAGGGATCCACAGCCTGCCTGTGGAATTCCCCATGGCCATGGATTAAGCAGCAAGTTAAAAAAGTAAAAGAGAGACTCCAGAGAGTTCCACGGCCAGGCCGTGGAACAATCCACGGCCGTGGAATTCAAACTGATGCAAATTGGCTTGTGGCAGAGGGATCCACGGCCTCGCCGTGGAATGATCCACGGCTGTGGATCGCAGTACGCAGCAGTATTTAAGTTTTATTTTTTATTTTTTTAGGGCCTTTTACCCAATTAAAACCCTAAGGGTATTTATAGATGTTCTGAATACAGTTTAGGGGTTCTAATTTGGTTAGAAGGAGGCACACTTGGAGGCTTGGGATCTTGATCTTTCTTCCCTCTTTCTCTTTGATTACGGGTTTGGATGTTTATGAATATGTTTTCTGATTCTTTCTTCTCCATGGCTGAGTAGTTTCTTTTGTTTCTCGGATTGGGCAATGCCCTTTGATACTTTGATAATGATTAATTGACTTTGTTTCCCCTTTTATTAATCTTGAATGTTATTTGATTCAATCCTTATTGCTCTTATTCATATGAATTTGCTGGCCACTTATTTGCATCTCATAGACATTTAGGGACGTACTGAGAGGTGAACCTAGGTGTTGGAAACATAAAAATTGAACTTAAGGTCTAAATCACGAGAGTAGTTTTAGCCTTTCGAGGATTCAATGAATTACCACAAAATATAATGGGTTCAATTTAAATTCAATTACCATGAGAGTAGGAATTGGTTTAATTGGGCACAGATCTTGTATCTTGAGAAAGAACATTAACTAATTTAGGGTAATTCACCTTCAATTGAATTTTAGATTTAATAAAAGGGTTATTAATTAGGATTTGTCTTGTATCATTGTGGTACCCCAATCTTGGAAGCTTTCTTGAATTTGAATACCTTTCTTGATAACTTGCTGATTTTATTCTCAATTTGCACTTTTATATTTATTTATTTATTTGCTTTGTTACTACGTTCTCATTAATCAACAATTTTATCGCCTTTGTTTAATTTAATTGAATTAATTAATTAATTGGTATTCATAGACACAGTCCCTGTGGATTCAATCTTTTTATTACTTGACAACGAAACCGTACACTTGCGGATTTCACACACCACTTCCTTTCTCTTTTCCCTTTATCTATTCTCTTCCTTATCTTTTATTGTGTAGCTAAGCTGTGTTTAGGGATACTTTGGACCCATTTATAATATTAATAATGTGTTCTTCTCTGAGTTTGTGTGGATGTTTGATTATTGTTCAATCATAATCTATGTTTAATGCTTGCTGTTGGTTGGCCATCAATTGCATGATCCTAATATTTGTAAATAAACTAGACATAGGGATTTGTTGATATGGATATGGTATGATTGATACATGTTCGACGAGTTCAATTGGCTTGGATGAGTTGATTCGTTAATGGGATAGAAATATACCTATTAGCCATGTATAGTATGTGATTGAGAATAGATCGTTCATGAGTGGTGTTTGCACTGGTTCTTAAGGAAACTTAGTGAGCTAGGTAAATGAAACCAGGGTTGATTGACCTAGACATAGGCTTTTGACTAAATCAGATTCTCAAGCTAACCTAATCAATGCATTTATGTTTATGAGGAGGATTGCAGGTTGTTGGTAGATGTAGGGGTGAAGAAGGATTTCCTGAAGCCTAACCATTTATCTTTATTGCTTTTGTAGATTAGATTTAGTTTAGTTAATTACTTTCTTATTTTTATGTCCTTGAATAGAATTGATTAATCTATTGGTTGGTACTTAGCTTTATAAACAATTATCTTCATCGAATTTACTTTTAGATTAAATGAAATCCATGCACTTGCGGTAAAAAAATTGGAAATGACCTATTTCTCCACTTAATCCCTTTAGCTTTTGACTATTTTGGCTCATTAAAAATGAAAAATCATGTTCTTACTCGGCCTTAGGGAATAAGAAACATTAGCTTTGTCATTAGATGAGTTCTTGAATAAGTGTGGGTGTATGTGTGCAGAATAGTTAAAAAAATATTTAATTAAAAAAATGTATATATTATGTTCATGTTGTAAAAAAAATTCAAAAAAAAAATGTGTAAAGAAGGGCCAACAAGGCAATAAAGGAAAGGAAAAGAATATGTAAAGAGAATTTGTATTAGGTGGAGTTGGGATAAACTTCCATGCTTGTTAATTGAACAAATCTCACGCTCTTTTATCTCTTTGGTATTTAAAATATTTATTTTTCTCCTTTACCTTGACCCCATTACAACCTTGAATAAAGTCCTCATGATTTATGTGTGCATGTGTTCTGAGTAGTGGAGAAGTAGAAGATAAGCAAGTTTATGGTAGTGCAATTTTCATAGGTTGAATTGAGTGAAATACATACCTTTTAAACATTTGAGGAATTGAGAGTGAATTTTGTGAGGATTTATCATTCTTGACTCATGCTTTTCAATTGAAATTTCCTTGCTTGTTAGTTTGAGATGTGAAGAAACGTTACCTCATAAATGTTTTGATCCCTTGAATGATTGGTTGCTCTTCATTCTTAAATATTATTAGAAATTAAGTTTTTTAGAATTTTTAGCTTTTGAGTTTGTGTTGTTTTTCCTTGTTCCCTAATTTTGGTCTTATGTGTTTTGTCTAAGAGTGCAAAAAGTTAAGTGTGGGAGAATTTGATAATCACTTATTTTATACATTAATAAACCCTCATTTGTAGTTATTTACACTCTTCATGTACTTAATTGATTAAATTTGGTTATGTTTTGTAAGTTTGGACTCAAATTGAACTTAATTGATTTTTTTCAGCATGATTTATGTCTTACACTATTTCTGTATTTTGGTCATATCTTGAGTTCTAGATATCTAATAATTATTTATTTTACCTTGTAGGAAAGATAAGAGAGAGCTCTACAACTTTCATGAGAGCTCTAGGTCAAAATCAGACATCTAGTGGAGCTAATTTGACTTAGAAGTCAGAACATGGGTTTTGTGATTAGAACCTAAATAGTGTGTAGCAATCAGAGCATAACTCGGGCAATAAGAGCTGCATGGGGCTGAAACTTCGGCATTTGAAAGTTAAGACTCATAGCTACAACTTTCATGAAGAATACAAGAGGAAATTCAGATGGCTTGGAGGTCATATTGGGCTTGCAAGTTAAAACAGAGGAGCTATAACTGGGCCTGAGTAGTGTGCAGTGATTGGATCATATCTTGAGATGTAGGAATGCTTTTGGGCTGAAACTAACGGCATTTGAAAGCTAAGACAAAGCCTACAACTTTCATGAATATTACTTTTTAATTTCCTGATGGAATCAATGAGTTCAGTAGTGAATGATTTCAGAGATAGAGAATCTCAATAATTTTCTACTCATCAAAAGTCATTTGACATTTTTCACTCATCCACCCACTCATCCGCTCACTCATTAATCAACCCCCTTATCATTTTGCATTCCTAATCCTCTATAAAAAGCACCATTGGCTGATCATTTAAGAATCTTTGTGTTAGATATCAAGATCATGCTATTGTGTTATTTGTTTATCTTGTTGTAATTTTCTTTTATTCTAAATTAAAGTTATGTTCTTTTTCTTTTTTCTTCTCTTTTTCTTTCTTCTTGTCTATGAGTAATTAATTTTCATTTTATTTGGGTAAAATGGTGAAGCTTTTGGTAAAAAATTAAGGTTAGATTAATTTCTTTCTTGTGCTTGAATGCTATATTTTCAAGTAGTCATTATATGTATTGTATTTTGTTTCCAATCAATTTAGAAACTCTCTTTGTAAAGTGGTGATCTTGATTTGTTCTAGACAAGATATTGACACAATGAATGCTTGAGCTCATTTATAAGTGGTGGTATTAATAGATAATTAAAGGAATCATAATATAATTACGTATATAATCTTAAATTAATGTCGAATGTTGTATTTTCCGATTGAAACCTCCATTATGTGTGAATTTTAATTGAGTTATAAAAAGAATTAATCTTGTCCTTAATTTACTTATCAAGAGTGAATCTCCTAACCTAAGTAAATCTTTTTTATTTGTGACCAAGTTTTATCACCTTTATTGTTGCGACAAAATATTTTTCTTACGTCAAAGATTTTTTCTTCATCAATTCCCTGTGGTATCACCTTTATTGTTGTCCCAATAATTTATTACTTGAAACAACCTGCACTTGGGTTTGCAACTTATAATTCGCATCAAATAACCCCATATGCATACACAAATAAAGCAATAACAATAAAGTAATACATATATAACCAACAAGAATTTTCACAACTACAAGAATCCAAGTCTTGGTAGAAATAGCATTAGAGGACAAAAACAGAGGAGACCACTCACCTTAGTCAACATGAATCTTCACAACTCCATGAATCTGTGAGATGATAAAAAGGGAACGAGGAGACCACTGCAAGTAATAACTTTGATAATTGATTAATGAGGGATAACACCTTGAAAAATGGAGGGAATTAGAAGGAAAGGAGGACGGATTTTGAAGGGAAATAGGGGAAAACTTTGGGTAGTTAGGGTAAAGGGTGAAAATGATTGTGTTTTAGGGGTGGGGAGTTTTAGGTTGAATGCACACAATTTCGTCCCTAACCGAATGATTGTGTTTTGGGGTTTCAGAGGGCTAAAACGATGTCATTTTGCTCTCTCATCACTCTTCCACTGTTAACATACCAACTCAGCACTACTAACAGAGACTAATATGCCACATGTGCACTTAACATAGCATATTAACACGCCTGTTAGAGCTCTATAACTTAAGCTGATGGAAGGATTAATGTGTGAGTCATTTTATAAATTCGAAGGCTTAATTATGCACACATATTTTTAAGGACCAAATATACATAACTTGTATAATTTAAGAACCAATTTGTATATTTACTCATTTGAATATTTACTCTAATATCTTTTGGTTTGTGGTTCTTGTTCCTAGGTACATAATTTCAAATAAGTGGTGTTGCTGGATATTTAGTTAAGATATTTTAATAAATAAGCATGTGATAAGCTCATCCAAACGATGAGCCCTAAACTGATGAAGCGTATAGTTAAATAATTACACAATATGATGTTACTCTTGCTAGGAATATTTTCTTTTTAAAAATGTAATATTTTTGTTTCGGAAGAAAGACGATTGTGTTTTGGGGGTGGGGATTTTTAGGTTGAATGCACACAATTTGGTCCCTAACCAAACGATTGTGTTTTGGGGTTTCAGAGGGCCAAAACGATGCCGTTTTTCTTCCTCGTCACTCTCCCACTGTTAACATGCCAACTCAGCACTACTAGCGGAAACTAACGTGTCACATGTGCACTTAACGTGGCATATCAACACATCCTTTAGAGCTCCATAACTTAAGCTGATGGAAGAATTAATGTGTAAGTCATTTTATAAATTCGAAAGCTTAATTGTGCACATATATTTTTAAGGACCAAATATACATAACTTGTATAATTTAAGAACCAATTTGTATATTTACTCATTTGAATATTTACTCTAATATCTTTTAGTTTGTGGTTCTTATTCCTAGGTACACAATTTCAAATAAGTAGTGTTGCTGGATATGTAGTTCAAATATTTTAAGAAATAGGCATGTGATATGCTCATCCAAACGATGAGCCCTAAACGGATGAAGCTTACAGTTAAATAATTACACAGTGTGATGTTACTCTTGCTAGGAATATTTTCTTTTTTAAAATGTAATATTTTTGTTTCAGAAAAAGGACGATTATGTTTTTGGGGTGGGGATTTTTAGGTTGGAGTTAACCAAATGATTGTGTTTTGGGGTTTCAGAGGGCCAAAATGATGCCATTTTGCTCCCTCATCACTTTCCCATTGTTAACATGCCAAAGCACCAAAAGAGAAAGAAGATGTGCACTTAACATAACATCAACACATCCATTAGAGATCCAAGGATTAATGAGTCATTTTATAAATTCGAAAGCTTAATTATGCTCACATATTTTTTAAGGATCAAATATACGTAACTTGTATAATTTAAGAACCAATTTGTATATTTACTCATTTGAATATTTGCTCTAATATCTTTTGGTTTGTGGTTCTTATTCCTAGGTACACAATTTTTTGTGGTTTTTATTCCTAGGTACACAATTTCAAATAACTGGTGTTGCTGGATATGTAGTTCAGATATTTTAAGAAATAAGCATGTGATAAGCTCATCCAAATGATGAGCCCTAAACTGATGAAGCGTACGGTTAAATAATTACAGTGTATGATGTTACTCTTGCTATGAATATTTTCTTTTTTTTAATGTAATATTTTCATTTCGGAAGAAAGCGTTAAAAATTTTTTTTATGTAGTTCTCAAGCTGAAAAATACTACGTCTAACTTAGATCAATGAAAATTTCACAAGAGATGTGGGAAATATTAATAACAAATAAAGAAACAGAGTATGAATTTTTTTATTAAAATATGTGAAATATGAAGACGATACATTCTTATTAGGGTGTTGTTATTTTTTATCCTTTATGCCGATGTCATTAATGAGTTGTCAAACATAGCATTCCATAGCCTAAAAATGGAAAAAGAAAAAAAGAAAGAAAAAAACTCCCCATCATAATCACGACAGAGTCTAATATATACCTTTTAAAGAAAGGTGTATGATATACCATGATGCCAAGCCGTTGATTGTGTCACATTAATGACTATGATGAATGACCTATAATTTGTTAATTTATTTTTTAAGTTATACAATTATATAAAATTAAAAGATGAAAGATTTTTTAACATTTGTGTTATGATTTTAGGAAAAAAATATTTTTTTAAAATATATATTGATAAGATAAGTAATATAGTGTGTGGTGCAGAAAGGGCATGCTTGGGACCACTGTCCAGGATTGGCTTAAAGTCCTAATTAGGAGAATTATGGGTGATCGAAAGAAAAGACTTTTTGGAGTAAACTCTCAACACGAAATTGTATGGATCACATTAGTCCCTGAATTTTTAAAACTGATAACTTAGTCTCTTAAACCTCAAAACGTCAGTCACGTTAGTCCTTGCGTCTTTTCTCATTACTAAAACTTAACGGACATGCACACGTGGCACGTTAAGTGTCAAGTTGGATGCTGACATGGTCTCCGACCTCCCCAAAATGACGCAGTTTCACATGAAGTTATAATGTGAAAGTTTGTATTTACAAGTTTGGTCCAAAAATAAATAAATTACCTCAAAGTCCTTAAAAAAATAACATTCCCTCTGTTCTCTCTTTTCTTACTCTGTCGTCCCCCCCATGTTTGCTCATCAAAATCATAGAACCCTACGATCATCTCAGTTGACCTCTGCAAAATCTGGGTTCCATACCATGACTTTCACTAAGTGCTTTCGATTCCTTTTTCATTTTTTTTCTACTACCACTCCGCACTTCTCCCTCATCTATGAGATTGCTAAACCCAATTAAAAAAAGGTACTAGCTTTGGGTCTAAAAAAAGGTACTAGCTTTGGATCTAAAAAAATGTACTAGAGTCATATGCATGATAAGCTGTCTTTGATTTGAACAAATCCATAAACTTGTGGTTGATTTGAACAAACTCAAAAACTTGTGGTTAATTTTTTTGATTTTAAATTCAGGGATTAATGTGACCGGTGCATGAAATTTCAGAGACTAAAGTGAATGTTTACTTGAAATTTTTTATCATTTTTTCCTTTCATCACACAACACAAACCAACAAAAATGCCCATCCGCTTTCAAGAAGAATTTTTTTTTTTCCGGCGAAAGTTGAGGTAACATGCACGAGACCAAGTTGTTGATCCATCGAACCCTTCATCCTTCTTCTTGGTGTTTTTCCGAGAGTGGGAGCGATGAGCATTGATCATCATCATAAATTTCAATGTTGCAATTGGGGAGAAAAAAATTTTCTCTCCAATACGACAACATTCTTCATTTTTTTTTGGACACAAGTTTTTTTTTTTTTTTGCTTTTTTGTTTTTTGATGAAAAAAGACGCACTAACGCGTGACCGACATTTTGAGGTTTTTAAGTTGTTAGTTTTAAAATTTTGGGGACTTTAAATAAATACTCATTCTTTAAGCGACAGGCGATCAATACTCCAGTTGTCCATAATGAAACATTTGGAAAGATAAACACCATGTGATTATGGGCGGTTGTTATGGTACATCCTCTTATGTTTGGATGTATCATATACATTTGACTTTATTTGTAATAGTAGGTTTTTTTTTGTTGCAGGTTTCTTTTTTGCACCTTTGACTTTATAATTTTTAAAAAAAATCCCTTGCACACTCACATAGAAAAAATTATATTATTGTGTGTAAATATTACTAGTTAAAATCGGTAAGATTTTCAGTATACACAGTTATTTATGAAAAAATATAAGAACTAGTATAATTTTAACTGGTATTATTTTCATAGTTGTGTAACTTAAAAAAAAATGAACAGTTGTCAGAGATGGCCAGCGGCAATGAACGGTGGCCAGCAGCAGCTGATGGTGGCCAAAGGTGGCGGCGATGTGGACGATTTCCAACGATGACTAGCGGCGGTGATTACTGGCGGGTAGTGACCAGTGCCTATGTCAAGCGGGGGCTGATGGCAACAGTTGCCAGCAGCAGTGTGGACAGTTTCTGGCGATGATTAGCAGTGGCCGACGACAATAGTTGCTGACGATGGGCGATGGTCGACGGTTGGTGGTGGTCAACGACTGGCATTGACTAGCCACATGCAGTGGCCGATAGTGAGCGGTAACCAATGGCGAGTGGTTACCGACAGTGGGTGGTTGCCAACAGCCAACAACAATAGTGATGTGTAAAAAAAAAAAAAAAACCTACAACAACAACAAAATTTATTATTATAAATAAAGTCAAAAGTATATAATACACCCAAACAAAATAAAGTATACCATAACAACCGCCCATATTTACGTGGTGTTTATCTTTCAAATGTTTCGTTATGGACAACTATTCTGATCACTTGTCGCTTAAAGAAGCCTTTTTTTTCGGCCAAAGAACTCGAGAGCCACAATTCTCCTGATTGGGGACTTGAAGCCCAATCCCTGCACAGTGGTCCCAGGCACGCTCGTTCTGCACCACGCACCATATTACTGATCTTATCAGTATATGGTGTTTTCTTTTAGCCAAAGGAACTTGACAACCACCCATATTTACGTGGTGTTTATCTTTTCAAATGTTTCATTATGGACCACTAGAGTCCTGATCACTTGTCGCTTAAAGAAATCTTTTCTTTCGGCCAAAGAACTCGAGAGCCATAATCATTTTTATATTACATTTTTTATATTATTAATTACATTTTTTATTAATTTTTAATATAATATTTTATTATTTTTATATTACATTTTTATTATATTATTAATAAAAAAATTTATATTACATTATTATATTACATTATTTTTATATTAATTTTTTATGTTATAATATTTTTATATTAATTTTTTATATTATAATATTTTTATATTATAATATTTTTATAATTTTATATTTTTATATTATATTATTGTAGTATATTAAATTATTTTTATATTAATTTTTATTATTTTATATTACTTATTTGCCGCTTAAAAAGCATACTTAATTTTTTATTACATTTTTATATTATTAATTACATTTTGTCTAATGAATGAATTTGTTTGATTTTAAATTAGATTGTAATGAATAGATTTAAAATAAATTAATAATTTATTTAAGATTCATTACAAAATATTGAATATTATCCAATCTATTAATAACTTAATTTAATGGATGAATATTAATTTATTCATTAATCTATTTTAATATATTAGATAGATAGATATTCAACCTACTTATTTAAAAAAATATATTTTTCTCTCTAAAAAATTTTATTTTCCTTCTAAAAATTTTTATTCTCTCTCTAAAGAATGTTTATCTCTCTAAAATTTTTACTCTCTTTAAAGAATGTTTATCTCTCTAAAAATTTTCATTCTCTCTCTAAAAATTTTCTCTCTTTAATTTTTTTTCTTTCTAAGAAATTTCATTATCTCTCTACAAAAAATGTTTATCTCTCTCAAAATTTCTTTCAAATTTTTTCTTTTCTTTCTAAAAAATTTCTCTCTAAAATATTTTATTTTTCTCTAAAAAAGATTTCTTTCACACTCTAAAAATTCTCTCTATCCAATCAAAATTTATTTCTAAAATATTATTGGACTTTTACCTTGGGACTGAACACGATGTGTGTTATGGGCCTGAAAAAGTTCAGTTTTAATCAAAAAAAAAAAAATATAAATATATTAGATATCTATTGAATTAATTTTTAATTGGATATTTATTGGATATCCAATACATGTTTTGGTTAGATTACTAATCGTTCATAATTAAATTTAATTCATTAGATTTAATATAATAAGATATATTATTTTAATTGAATGGATTACATTGATTTTAATATAAATAGATTAGATGAATTAAAAATTAATAAATTTTATTATCAGGTTTTTAATTATTAAAAAATAAAATAAAAAATAAAGTAAAATAAAAGTGAGGTAAAATAATCATTTTATCTTAAAAAGAAACAATGAATAAAATCAAGAACAATGATGCGATGATGATGGCTATGCATATATACATACAACTCAGATATTCTTATCACAAATAGTGTATATATCTCTTTTCACACCTCATCTAATATTATTTATTATATTTACTTTTTCTTATCATTTTCTCTTTCTCAATCACATATCTTTAAAAGAAGTGTACACAATACTTATATCTCTAAAAGAAGTGTTTGATCATCATTTTTCATATATATATATATGTTATGTGTGAGTTTGTCAGCCAGGTGTGGGTAGAGAAAGAATGGCTCCTAAACAATGGCTGTATGAGCAAATTAAAGCAGTTTTCTTTTCTTCTACCTTTCACCTATTTCTTTTCTGCTTTCTTATTATTATTATTATTATTATTATTGCATTTAAGCTTGCAAGAAGAACCAAAATCAAACCCAATCTCAATCTGCCTCCATCCCCAACAAAGCTACCAATCATTGGCAATCTTCATCAGCTAGGCACATTGCCATATCGCTCTTTCAGAGCCCTCTCACACAAGTATGGGGCTCTGATGTTGTTGCAGCTGGGGCAGACTCCAACTTTGGTGGTTTCATCTGCAGATGTGGCCAGGGAAATTATGAGGAGTCATGACATTGCTTTCTCAAACCGTCCCGAAAGCACAGCAGCAAAAACCTTACTGTATGGATGTAATGACATGGGTTTTGAACCCTATGGAGAAAGCTGGAGACAGAAAAGAAAAATATGTGCCCTTGAACTTCTGAGCCCCAAAAGGGTGCAGTCATTTTGTCTCATCAGAGAAGAAGTTGTTGCAGGATTGGTTAACAAGATACGTGAAGCAAGCTCGAGTGATGCATGCTCTGTGAATCTAAGTGAGATGCTTATTGAAACAGCAAACAGTATCATCTGTAAATGTGCTCTTGGACAGAAGTACAATACAGAAGATTGTTACAGCAGGGTCAAAGAACTAGCAAGGAAGGTGATGATTCAACTTTCAGTTGTCACTGTGGGAGATCACTTCCCTTTATTGGGTTGGGTTGATGTTCTCACTGGCCAAATTCAGAAATTCAAGGCCACTTTTGGAGCACTGGATGCTTTATTTGATCAAGTCATTGCATAGCATAAGAAGCTAAAGAGCGAAGCTGAGCATTACTCCAATGAGAAAGACTTCGTGGATATACTCATCCAACTTCAAGAGGGTGGCATGCCTGACTTTGAGCCCACCAACGATGACGTTAAATCACTTCTAATGGTCTCTCCTTTTGCCTCTCTTGCGGTTGCTATGTTTATTTGTTGTTGCATGCAATAACTTCTAATCACCTTTGACTTTACATGCAATAACATGTTTTTTTTGTTGCATGTTTATCTTTTTTTACACATCACTATTGCCGCCCGTCGCCGACAACCGCCTTCCATCGGCCACCGCCCGCCGCCAACCACTGCATTTCATTGGCTACTGCTAGTCGTCGACCACCGCTTGTTGTCGGCAACTGTTGTTGCTGGCCATCGCCTGATGTCGGCATTAGTCTCTGCCCGCCAGTAATCATCGCTGTCAGTCATCGTCAAAAATCGTTCGCGCCACTGCCACCTCCGGTCACCGTTCGTTGCTGCCGGCCACCTCTAGCCACTATTAACTTTTTTTAAAAAGTTACAAAATTATGTAAATAATATCAATTAAAATTATATTAATTTTTATAATTTTTTATAAATAATTATGTATATTAAAATTTTTATCAATTTTAACTAGTAATATTTATACACAATAACATAATTTTTTTTGTGTGAGTGTGTAAGGGATTTTTTAAAATATATATATATTAACTAATAATGTTCTCAAATTTTTAATTAATAAAAAAATATTACTAAATTTTAATTGATAATATTTATATTATAATATATTTTTAAAAAATATTATTTTTTTAAAATTATAATTGTGTATGTTAAAAATCCTATAAATTTTAATTAATAATTTTATATAATTGTATAATTTAAAAAATAGATTAACAAATAATAGGTTATTCGTTATAGTCATTGATATATTTTTAAACACAATTAATAACTTAAATTTTAACTAATAATATTTATATAATTATATAATTTAAAAAAATAAATGAACAACAGATAACATGCCATTTATTATAATTATGGATATATTTTTTAACACATTTAATAATAACACATTGACATAATGTATTATACATCGTACTTTGATGGGTATATATTAGACTCTTCCTTTCTTCCTTTCTGTGGCTGTCATTTTGTCTCAAACATATTAACTGACTCACCGACACAAGGCATAATAAAATATATGAGGATAAAGTACCATTGTAAGTCTTCCTTAAGGCTTATGATTGGAGATTGCTGACTAATACTATCTTCCACTACTCTTCATTGGCGTTCCAGACATTGTAATACAAACAGGCCATAAGTTGTTTTAAAATGAAATACATATGGAGTTTTTTTATCCAAAAAAGAGGTGGAGGTTAAATTATTTTTTTCTTTTTATAATTTCAGGACATGTTCGTAGCAGGAAGTGATACAACTTCAGTAACACTAGAATGGGCTATTGCAGAGCTCATGAAAAATCCAATCACATTGAAGAAAGCCCAGGAAGAGGTGAGAAGAGTTGTAGGGCATAAATCAAAAGTAGAAGAAAATGATATCAACCAGTTGGACTACTTGAAATGTGTACTCAAAGAAACTCTAAGGTTACACCCACCTATCCCTTTGGTTCCTAGAGAGACAACATATAGTGTGAAACTCAGAGGGTATGATATTCCAGCAAAAACAATTGTATATGTAAATACATGGGCAATCCAGAGGGATCCTGAATTTTGGGAAAGACCAGAAGAGTTCATTCCAGAGAGACATGATAACAGCCAGGTTCATTTCAAAGGTCAAGACTTCCAATTTATTCCATTTGGTCTTGGGAGAAGGGGATGTCCTGGAATGACGTTTGGGCTTGCTTCTGTTGAGTATGTGCTCGCCAACCTTCTTTATTGGTTCAATTGGAAGCTGCCTGCAACTGATAAATCTGTACAAGAGATAGACATGAGTGAGACATATGGCCTTGCTGTCTCAAAAAAAGTGCCACTTCATCTTAAACCGATTGCATTTTCATTTGAATCCAAGGTCTAAATTTACTTCCAAGTGATATGTCACGAGTTAAGAAATAATAAGGAGAAAGTGATGTAATTAACAATATAAAAAATAAAAATAAAATTATATAAAAAAATACGGTGAGAAAATAGAGATTGTATATGAGTTATCGTTGCTTTTGTGGATGAAAACTAGGTGATAGTAATTAAGTGTTGTTGGCCATGTACGTAAATTTAGGAAGATATTTTAAGTATGTATGATTAGTGGTTATAATTATATGTTTCGTATGTGTTATTTCAGGAAGAAAGAGTCGTGCTTGATGTTTGTGGTAAATTATATTGCTTGCTGAAATGTTTATGCAGATTGAATAACATATTTTCTGCCATTAAAGTAAATTAATTAATGTATTTTTTTACAACCATTAAATTCAATTAGAGAGATTTTTGATATACACAATTATACTACGTTATTTTTACATATATTTACAAAAAATTAAAGAAAAAAAAATAGGATCCTCTAAATTTATTTATCATAAAAAAATATTTTTTTCCTCTAATTTTTTATAAATTTATATAAAAATAATATGATACAATTATGTATAAGTAAGAATTTCTAGTTCAATTATCCATATGTCGGCCAATGCAGGGAGGTTTCTCAAGTAAAAGCCATGTTATTTAGTTAAATTAATCAATAGGCCCTATATTTATTGGAAATGTTCAAATAGGTCCATGTATTTTAAAAGTTTGTAACTGAGTGCTAAGTTCTAAAAATTTAATTGAGTTGAGCATTACTCTGGTATCCATTTCCCCCCAGGTTTGGTACATAATTTGAGTTATCAAATATTTTATTAATAATAATTAATATTTAATAGAGTTTAAAATATTTATTTTTTTATAAAAGAAGAAATTTTATTAGAAAAAGAAAGAGATAAAAGTACAGAAGATTAGAGGTTAAGAAATAATCTATATAGATAAATCAAAAAGAGAAAATAGAGAACGAAGGAAAACTCCTAAAAACTAGTTAGCTTAGGAGAGCTATTCAGTCTCTTTGCAAATATGAAATACTGATACTTAAAGAAATCATACGTTGAAAATCAAAGAAAAACCATGAAAATGATTCTATCCCTTAATAAATTTAAAGGAGAGAAAACACTCCAAAATATCATATTGTCACAAGATTTTACTTATTCTTACCAAACGCTTAAAACTTTTAAATAAATATTTAATAATTCATCTTAAATATCATACTCATAAAAATATTATAATAATTCACAGGTATTTATAATTTCAAAAATTCCAAAATTAACCCATCTAAATTCACCAGCACCAAACCAGTAAAAGGATACATCCAAGACACTAAATCCTTGCTGTCTGATTTGTGCTGTGGGGTTTATAAGTTTCAAAAATTCCAAAATTGACCCATCTGAATTCACCAGCACCAAACCAGTAGAAGGATACATCCAAGACACTCAATCCTTGCTGTCTGATTTGTGGGGTTTATAACTGTCACTGTCAGCACTCAATTCACGGGTTCTTATAGTTTCGAAAATTCCAAAATTGACCCATCTGAATGCTGCTGTCTTATTTATTGACCACATTCAATTTTGACTAAGTTACAAAAATAAAATAAAATAAAATAATTAATTTTTTTATAATTTTAAATAATGAAAAAATTAAAAATAATACAAATTCTTTGTCTTTAACTTGTTTTGTGAAGCCGGATAAATTTTGTTAGTCCATTCAAATTTAATTATAATATTTTTATAATTAATAGAGTATATATTTTTTATATTTTTTAATATTATTTATTATATTTATTTTTTTTATCACTTTTTCTCCCATAATCACATTTATTTAAAATAAATATAAAAAATATATATATGATAATTATTTTTCATTCAAATTACTCCTAAACCTTTCAGCCGCAAGTTTCTTTTTTGATTTGAATTCTTAGTTTTTTCTTTATATTATCTTACTATCCCCTAAAAAAGAAAAGGTAATCTTATCAAATTTTGAATTTCTGTCTTTTCTCCTCCAATGACCCTTGTGACCTGCCGATCTCTACCATACCACCCCAGGACCCATAATCGGACCCAAACCGGCGACCCATTGTGCTAAATCGAACCAGAACCACTGCCCGCAGCCATCGTCCTCTGCTGGAGATCCGCCCATCTCAGTCGCACCCAAGGACCACCTCCGCCCAGAGCACCAGATTGCGAGCCACCATGCCGCATTGGAGCCGTCATTCTATGACCTAGATCCATGCGGACCAGCTCCTGTGTCCCCGTCTTCTACCGTGAGTCGCACCACCAGATTTGCGAGCCACCATGTCGCTACCACCGCGCCTGCCGTTAACCCTCCAGCCTCTATGTCGTTCGTCGCACACCCCCTCCTCTGCCACTGCTGGGTGGCCATCGAACCAGACCCTTTATTGTGTCTCGTATTCTCATTTTGTCTTTTTTTTTTTTTATAATTATTTTCATTTATTTATCCATGTTAGTTGTTGGTTTAGGACTTTATGTTGATTGTGATTTGGGCTACTTTGATGGGTTGGGCCAGTTTAATGGCTTTTAGTGCTATAGTCAAGTTATATATCTAAGGACTAGTTCTCTAAGCTTTGTTATTAGGTTAGATGTTTTTAGAGCGATTTGTTAAGTATAATAAAATAAAATAAAAATATTTAAAAAATTATTTAAATGATAAAATATAAAAAATAGAAATAAGGACATATAAAAAATAAAAGAAAGAGAAAAAATGAAAAATGTTAAAAAAAAGATAAATAAATAAATAATGATAAGATTGTGGGTTGTTTTAGATCGAGTTTAGTTTATTTTTGTCACCTTGTTGATTATTTAATTTGTTGTTTTTTACTATTTTTTCGGTTCACATGATGTTTTATTATAGATAATCCATTATTAACAATTTTGCCTTGAACACTTTATGTTTTTAATTAATAAAAATTAACTAACATACATTTATTTTATAAAAAAATTATGTGATTTTAAATTTTTCATTATATAAGAGGATAAGTAAGAGTGAAATTTATTTTTACACAAATTAAAATTAAATTTTTATAATTTAATCTATTGTTTGATTGTCATGTAAATATTTTGGAACATGTTTTGTTTTATTTTGCTTGAAAAATTTGTGATTTATATTTTCTTGATATTATGAATATTGTGATTCTTGATTTTTTTATTTTATTTATTTTATTGGATAAAATTAATATATTTAAGTTATTATAATTTGCATAATTAGCTTTAGGACAATTGTCTTCATTAGATGTATTAAGAATATAGTAAAGTTCAGTCTCTATCTTTTCCTGTATATAACTAACTTTCAAACTTAATTCTATTTTCGCAAACTAATTTTCTAAAGTTATAAAATAAGTTTTTCAATTTTCTCCTATTCAATAAAATTAGTGATGATTCCCTTCTAAACTATTTTGTTTTTTTGTTTTTATAAAAAAATTGGGTTGGCTTCCCGCTCTAGTCACGGTCGTTACAATAACTTCAAGGATATTCTCAATACCATTGTAATTTCTAACCTTCGTTGAGAGGATAGACTAAATCACTTTTGTCTCTATTTTATTTCATTATAAAACATTTTTTACAGTATGTTTGGAATTAAATATTTTAAGAATTGATTTGTTAATAAATGAAATCTTTTGTTTTAAAAAAATAACAATAATTAATATAGCTTCGAAATTTTCTTTTATTTCAATTGTGTACAAATAGAACTCTAATCAAATTGACAATTTTATCCTTATTAGTTTATTCATTTAACCTATTCTAATAAGGGTAATAAAGTAAAGATTTTAATATAAAATCAATTCAATTCTTCTTTCATGTGTTTCAAACAAAAAAATTGATTTGTAAATCAATTCAAATATCATTTTTTATATAAGTTCCAAACTTGAGAATTAATTTCTAAATCAATTTAATTTAATTCAATTCAAATCAAATTCAATTTTTATGATTTCAAACCAATGCTATCTAGGCTGTACCAGACCGACTACCTAAATCGTGAGTCATCCTTCAATCTAGGTATGGTTTAATGCCATAACTGGATTTGTGGTCAAATTGCAACATCCTTTATAACCTAATAGTCCTAATCAAGGTTATAGAAGCTCAGTAATACTGATATGAGTTATCTATTAATTCAAGTAATATTCTAAACCAGTTTGAGCGTAATTCTGTAACACTGAACATGAAAAAATAATTAAAGTTTTTGTGTAAACAACTAATATGATGAAAATAAATATGAAAAATTTATTTCCTAGTTATAAACAATTATAAGAGTTTTAGTAGGTTTTGGAGAATCAATTGAGTTAATATGATATTTTTAAGGACAACGAAGAGGATTAGCTAGAACAATTAAGTAGTTCGAAAAATTATGAAAATACATGGAGATGATAAGTAAGATATGGAGAATAATTTGGCATAAAATACCAACTAAAATAAGCATCAGTAAGCATATTTACTTAATTTCTAAGTTTAATTTAACTTAGGACCGAGTAATGAAGCTTAACTGATAAACAACAGTATATGAAAAATTATGGAAATAAGGATCTAAGGATAAGGTTGAGTCTTAAAATTTTTCATAACACTTATGAATACTTGAAAACTTAGCTTTGAAATATTAAAGTGTACTTAACATGTACAAAAGTTTTAGTACCATTATTTTTGTTAGATTTTTGACCATTTCACCGCCAATCACACTTTCAACTTTCTACACACTTCTTGACTTATCTTTCTCTCATTTGTGTTGTTGTTTTCACGCACAAAACAAAGTAGAAAACAAAGCAAGAAAGCTCACAACTAAGAGAACAAAAGAAAGGAGAAAAGGACATGAAAAAGTGGAAGAAAGTGGAAGAAAAATTCAAGGATTCAAGCTCCAACAAGCTAAGGAATTGAGGTAGGGGTTTTGGCCTTTATCTTGCTCTTCTTCATCTCTTGGTTTTGATTTAAAATTCTGGTTGTTGAGCCTATAAAGGCCAGCTAAAACTAGCAAAAAGAGAAGGTGTTTCTTGACCTTTTGTGTTTTTGCTTCTACCTTTCTCTAGTTCTATTTCTTTTATGAATTCTTGAGTAAAAGTTTGTGATATTGATTGTGTTTTTAGATCATATGATTCACAACTATACCATGCTTGGAATAGGTTTCTTTGCTTTAAATTATTTTTCCTTTTCTATTGATTCTTGAGTTATAATTATGATGTTGAATATGATGAGAAGAATAAATTTTATTTGTATTTAAGGTTGTATGGTCCACGGTCAAGCTTAAGGAAAATAGGAGAAACTATGTATTCTATGAGTTCACACTTGATGTGTGTTCGTACTTTGATAAATTTATGGACTTTGTGCCCATTGAGGAAGGTCATAGATGGCCAAGTGTTCCATGTGTTCCTTGTGTTCACACTTGATATGTGTTCACATTTTGATTTCCATGATATGGGAAGGTCACGACCAAAAGTTATTTTGTGCCACTTTTATTGACTTTCAGTTAAATTATTTTGTGTTTTATAGACACGACCAAAACCTAAAAAGAAAGGGATTTTATTAAATTTGTGATTCTTGATGCTTTTATATACATTTGTTAGTTGAGTTTATTAAGTAAATGATGTGAAATTGATGAGTTTGTGAAGATAGTCTTTAATGTGAACATTGTCTTTGATGTTGATTATTTGAGGTGCTATGAGTTTATGGAGAAATTCTAGCATTTGTATTTTTGAATTGACCATTTAGATCTTAAGTTGGCCATGTAGGCCGAATGGTAACTCAAGGGAATGTGATAATTTCCTTGTTGTGTTTATTGCTTATGTACTTGAATCGTACTTGAATTATTGTTTGTTTGGAAATTTCTTAGAAATAAATAATTTTTGAAAATAAATGATATTGTGAATTTGATGATAAATCATGAAATGTGAATTGACTTGTATGAGTAGCCTTTTTATGTGATATGACCAAAGATTGTTATAGGAAATGATCCTCATCCTATGTTAGAATGGAAGTGTGAGGATGTACATTCTCTCCCTTCAGGAGTAGTTGATGTTGAGGATGGACATGCTCTCACTCTTTACTCAAGTTCTTCCTAGTTGGTAAATATGATCCTAGATTGATGATAGTGTGAGGAAGGTTAATACCCTTCCTATCTTAGTAGATGATGATAAATATTCCATCTCTACCAACAACTCTAGATTGAAGATGGACATTCCCTCACTAGAGGTGGCCTGAGTTACTCGGAGTAGTTCTATGTGCAAGTGAATCGTCATGAATAGGTTAAAGTACATTAACCTGAAAGCAAACTACTGCCAAGTGTATGATATTGTGAGGATGGACATTCCCTCCATATCTGATAAACAAAAGATGACTAAATAATCACTGTGAAGAATTTGAATTTAATGTTATATTATGACTTTATTGTGTTTTAAGAACCATTGTTTGAATTTGAGATTACGGTTCTTGTTTGGAATCTATTTCTGAAATTATTTATGGATTTAATTGTGATGTTTGATAATAAATTTTTTTGGAAACTGTTAATAATTAAAATTCTGTTTCGAGAGTAGAAATGACCAGAATTGACATTTTGCCACCTTTTTAGTGTATAAACCAATTTAAGTTTTAAAAACATATTTTTTCCTGAAACAGCTGAAAGTATTACGAAGATACAGATTTTTAATCGTATTATTGAGAATTCATAGAATTCTCACTCCTTTTTTGTTTATATTTTTGTAATATTTTTAGGGACGCGATCTTCAATGTGGAGACAAAAGACAAAGATGTAGACTAGTTTTGATGTTGTTTTGTATTTTGTAATATTAAATAGTGTTTGTAACAGACTATGTAAATTATAAGTATTGTAAAATACGTTGTATATTATCCTTTTTAGTATATGAACATCATTTTAATCCGCAACAAACTCCTATTTTGTATATCATTTAAATGTAATTTAAAATTATTATATTAATTTTTTGTGACATGCTTAATTTTAATTGCTAATACGTAATTTCAGATACGTTATTAGTAATATTATTAAGGATGTTACATTATGGTATCAGAGCAGTTTATCCTGTTGAATTGGAGTATGAACTAATTATGCTTTGTTATGCATTTGTCTTGTCTTAATAATGAGATACATAGGTAGAATTGCATAACGGCCTTGAGTTTGTATGTTTATGATTAACTATTGCATTGTTACATGATATTGAGCCTGATCAACTCAATATTCATTGTTCTGTGTATACAAGAGACTATGACATCATCTAGGCATACGCGTGGAGGCAAAATAGCTTCCAATGAAATAATGATAGATGTGATGGAAGTACTTAGAGAGATGACAACCACTATGAAGGAACAAAGAGAAATGACATCTATTATACGAGAGCAAACAACAGTCACAAACAGAATACTAGAAAGAATGAGTAATAACCCACATCAGCCACTGGAGAATGTAGCAGCAGTGGTAAGAAATCAAAATTTTCATGATTTATCCGAGTTTATAAAAACTAATCCACCATCTTTCAATGGAGAATATGATCCAGTTAAGGTTGAAGACTGGATAAGAGAAATGGAGAAGACTTTTGTTGTGATGGGATGTATAGATGTACAATGTGCGTCCTTTGCTTTTTATATGTTGAAAGGTGAGGCTGAATATTGGTGGACTAATACTAAAAGATTTTCGGAAGTAGCTAGAACTCCTATCACCTGGGAGGTATTTAAAACCACTTTCTTAGATAAATATTTTCCTTATAATGTGCAAGAAGAAAAGGAAATGGAATTTTTGGAATTAAAGTAAGGAAATATAACAGTTGGTCAGTACTTGACTAAATTTGAAGAATTATCCTAAATTTTCTCAAAACTCAAGTACAATTCAAATAAAAAATAGAAATGTGTTAAGTTTGAGACTGTATTGAAGGATGAGATAAAGAAGGTAATACGACCATTGGAGATTCGAAATTTTCACACTATAGTAAATAAGTGTCGAATTATTGAATTTACTGAGTCAAAGCCATAACAAAGATTAAAGATTACGACAATACTTCAAAAGGAAAAGAATGAATGATAGATTTGAAAGTAATGTTCAACATCCCAAGGACCAACAAGAAAAAAGGAAACAAATTCAAATGGACAATAAGGAGCCAAGGTGTGCAAAATGTGGAAGATATCATGGAAATAAAGCTTGTACGATTGATCAGGTAATATGTTTTACTTACGGCAAGTCAGGATACTATGCTAGAAACTGTCCTCAAAGACAAGGGACAACACGCAATACTAGACCTAAAACTACGGGGAAAGTTTATATCCTGAAAGGTAAAGAGAAAACTTAATCTTCTAGTTCAGAACAAGGTGAGTACATAATTGAGAATCAATTTCTTAATGAATGTATATAGATGAGCAATAAGATTTTCTTGTGAACCTTAATTGTTTGGATAATGGATAATGGAATCAAGATGGTAATCAAATTTTGAGGACAAAATTTTTTAAAAGGGGGGGGGGAGAATTGTAACATCCTCCCTAGCCTAAAAGTCCTAATCAGGGTTATAGAAGCTTAGTAATACTGGTATGAGTTATCTGTTAATTTGGGTAATCTTCTGAACCAGTTTGAGCATAATTTTGTAACACTGAACATGAAGAAATAACTAAAGTTTCTGCACAAACAACTGATTTGATGGAAATAAATATGGAACATTTATTTCCTAACTATAAACAATTGATAAGAGTTATAACAAATTTTGGAAAATCAATTGAGTTAGTCTGATATTTTTAAGGACACTCAAGAGGAATAGCTAGAACAGTTAAATAATTCAAAAAATTATGAAAATACCTAGAGATAACAAGTAAGATATGGAGAATAATTTGGTATAAAATAACAACTAAAATAAGTATCAGTAAGCATATTTACTTAATTCCTAAGTTTAATTTAACTTAGGATCGAGTAATGAAGTTTAACTGATAAATAACAATATATGAAAAATTATGGAAATAAGGATCTAAGGACTAGGTTGAGTCCTAAAATTTTTCATAACACTTATAGATACTTGAAAACTTAGTTTTAGAATATTAAAGTGTGCTTAATAGACACAAAAGTTTCAGCACCATTATTTTGGTTAGATTTTTTACCATTCCACCGCTAATCACACTTTCAACTTTCTATACACTTGTTTACTTATCTTTCTCTCATTTGTGTTGCTATTTTCACGCACAAAACAAAGCAAGAAAGCTCACGGCCAAGAGAATAAAAGAAAAGAGAAAAAGAAAGAAAAAAGAGGAAGAAAAATTCAAGGATTCTAGCTCCAACAAGCTAAGGAATTGAGGTAGGGGTTTTGGCCTTTATCTTACTCTTCTTCATCCATTGGTTTTGATTTAAAATTCTGGTTGTTGAGCCTATAAAGGCCACAGACAAAACTAGCAAAAAGAGAAGGTGTTTCTTAACCTTTTGTGCTTTTACTTCTACCTTTCTCTAGTTCTATTTCTTTTATGAATTTTTAAGTAAAAGTTTATGATATTGATTGTGTTTTTAGACCATATGACTCACGGCTACACCATGCATGGAATAGGTTTCTTTGCTTTAAATTATTCTTTGTTTTCTATTGATTCTTGAGTCATAATTGTGATGTTGATTATGATGAGAAGAATGAATTTTATTTGTATTTTAGGGCTATATGGTTCACGATCAGGACTAAGGAGAATAGGAGGAAACTATGTATTCCATGAGTTCACACTTGATGTGTGTTCACAATTGATAAATTTATGGACTTTGTGCCCATTGAGGAAGGTCACAGCTGGCCAAGTGTTCCATGTGTTCACACTTGATATGTGTTGACATTTTGATTTCCATGAAATGGGAAGGTCACGACCAAGAGTTGTTTTGTGCCACTTTTATTAACTGAGTTGAATTATTTTGTGTTTTATAGACACAACCAAAACCTAAAAGAGAGGGATTTTGTTAAATTTGTGATTCTTGATGCTTTTATATACATTTGTTAGTTGAGTTAATTATGATGTGAAACTGATGAGTTTATGAAGATGGTCTTTAATGTGAACCTTGTGTTTGATGTTGATTATTTAAGGTGCTATGAGTTTATGGAGAAATTCTAGCATTTGTATTTTTGAATTGACCATTTAGGTCTTAAGTTGGCCATGTAGGCCGAATAGTAACTAAAGGGGATGCGATAATTTCCTTGTTGTGTTGAATGCTTATGTCCTTGAATCGTGCTTGAATTATTATTTGTTTGGAAATTTTGTGAATTTGATGAGAAATCATGAAATATGAATTGACTTGTATGAGTAGCCCTTTTATATGATATGGCCAAAGATTGTTATAGAAAAGGATCCTCATCCTAGGTTAGAATGAAAGTGTGATGATGAACATTTTCTCCTTTCTAGAGTAGTTGATGTTAAGGATGGACATGCCTTCACTCTTTACTCAAGTTATTCCTAGTTGGTAGAGGTAATCCTAGATTGATGATAGTGTAAGGAAGGCTGATACCCTCCTATCTTAGTAGATGAAGATGGATACTCCCTCTCTATTGAAAACTCTAGATTGAGGATGAACATTCCCTCACTAGAAGTGACTTAGGTTACTCGGAGTAGTTCTGTGTGACAAGTGAATCGTCATGAATAGGTTGTAATGCACCAACTTGAAAAGTAAACTACTGCCAAGTGTATGGTATTGTGAGGATGGACATTTCCTCCATACCTGATAAACAAAAGATGACTAAATGATCACTGTGAAGAATTTGAATTTAATGTCATATTATGACTTTATTGTGTTTTAAGAACCATTGTTTGAATTTGAGATTATGGCTCTTGTTTGGAAATTGTTTACGAAATTATTTATGGATTTTATTGTGATGTTTGATAATAAATATTTTTGAAAACTGTTAATAATTAGAATTCTATTTTGGGAAAAGAAAGGACCATATTTGACATTTTGCCACCTTTCTAATATATAAACAAATTTAAGTTTTAAAAACGTATTTTCTCTCGAAACAGCTGAAAGTATTATGGTGATGCAAATTTTTAATTGTATTATTGAGAATTCTTAGAATTTTCACCCTTTTTTATTTGTATTTCAGTAATATTTCCAGGGACGCGTTCTTCAGCGTGGAGACAGAAGATGAAGATAGACTAGTTTTGATGTTGTTTTGTATTTTGTAATATATAAATAGTATTTGTAACAGACTATGTAAATTATGAGTACTGTAAAATATGTTGTATAGCATCCTTTTTAGTATATGAACGTTATCTTAATCTGTGATAGGCTCATATTTTCTATATATCATTTAAATGCAATTTAAAATTATTATATTAATTTTTTATGACATGCTTAATTTTAATTCCTAATATGTAATTCCAGATATGTTATTATTAATATTATTAAGGATGTTATAAAAACCACATTAAAATGGTCATGATTGGTCAAAAACTGAGTTGAATCGGATAAACCGGATGATTTTCACTTAACTAGCGGTCATAAATTAAAAAAAAAGAAATATGACATTCGAAATTCTTAGTTGCAATCCACTAGAGTTTGCCAACACACTGTCCTCGGCTGCCACCGCTGCCACTCGTCCCCAACCACTTGTTCTCCATTGATTGCGTTAGGTCTTCAACTCAAGGGTGCTTTTGCTCAAAATCTTGTGTAGCTATGTAGCCTTTGCATTTTTACATTCTCATAGACAGAAACGACTATGTTGTTATTTGTAACATCCTAATACTTAAACTAATGACATATTCAAAATTATGTATTAACAATCGTATTAGAGAATGTCACTTTGATCAATAGCAAAGTTTTTTTTTCTTTTTACAAATGGGATACATGTGTAATATACAAAATATAGGTTTAAAGCATAAAGATAATACATATCTATAGATTTGAGTCATATACAAATATTACATAAAAAAAGGTACATCATTTGCCACTGAGGCACAAAAGAATGGTATGTAACCATATACAAAATATCATAACAAAAGAAATAACGCATCTATTAGCTCGAGTCCATCTTCATCTCTACAAGCTACGGGGGGTCATCTTGGAATTATTATGGAAATCAAAGAAATGGGGTGAGAATCTCACAATTCTCAGTACTAGTTGAAAAATGTGTCATCATAATCATTCCAACTATTTTGGAGAAGATCCTCTTAAAAACATTCAATGTCATTTTAGGAAGGTGGCAGGAAGCCAAAGCAGGTCCTTCCTCTTCTCGAAATAGACGGTTCATTTAATCATTATGAAAATTATTTAATCATCAAATCGTAAATCACTTTGTCCAGTTCTCAAATCACTGAATTTGAAATCATAACATCTTTCATCATTCAAATTCCATCATATATCAAATCATCAAGACACATGTGTCATTTCAACAATCAACGGTATGGAGGGAATTGTCTGTCCTCACATTCTTATGGAGCAGTTATTACCACTTGCTATACGTAATGTTTTTCCAGACAAAGTGGTTGCGGTGTTAATAGAGTTGTGTATTATGTGCCAAAAGCTTAAGTCTATTAGATCTCGACAATATCCAGTCCCGAATCGTTCTCACTCTTTGTCACTTAGAAATGTTATTCCCTCCATCATTCTTTACAGTCATGGTTCATTTAACTTATCATCTAGTTGGTGAGGCCAAACTTGGAGGCCCAGTACATTATCGATGGATGTATCCAATTGAAAGCTAAATATCTAATTTCTTTGTTGTAGGCTATTCTTTAAGGTAAATATATCATATCCCTTAATTAATTCTCAATCTTACAACCTCTTAGGTATTTGGGGCACTTAAAGTCCTTTGTACGAAACAAGACACAACTAGAAGGTTCCATTGCTGAAGGATACCTAGCTAAAGAGGATCTTACCTTTTGCTCTCTCTCTATATAGAAGGGATTGAGACACGAATTAATAAGTCTGCACAAGTTAATGATCATCCTAATGATAGAGACTCTTCAAATTTGCCTAGCATTTTTCCACCAGTGGGTAGAGCAGTATGAGCTTCCTTAACCTTTGAGTTGTCAACTATGGAGAAAAGACAAGCACATCGATATGTGTTACTAAATTGTACACAAGTCATGTCATACATTGAGTGAGTACTTAGGCAAACTCTACATAACACTTATGACCAAGATAAAAGCATTTATTTAAGATGTAGTATTAATATTCATTGTTTATATAGTGAATTTAAGGATCAAGTCCGGAGGCAGTCCAAGGGGCGAAGGCCTATAGCTATAGAGTTAGAGAAGATAGTTAATAAAGACTTCATTGATTGGTTTCCTCGTAAGGTAGGTTCAAAATGTAGCTTCCATTGTGTTTGTTATATATATATATATATATATATATATATATATATATATATATATATATATATATATATATATATATATATATATATTTGTTAATATAGGCTTGTAAATTTGAAACTACAACTAAGACTTTTAATGTTATTGTTTTAGCTTATGAACCCGGACATTGCGAATTCTGTGTTAGACGATCTAAAGATTCTAGCAAAAGGTCCAACACAATGTGCTAGAAGGTTTTATGCATTTAATATTAATAGGTTCAAATTTCAGACAACAACTCCGGAACATGGGTTGAAAATTCAAAACAATGGAGTTTTTCTAACTTCTTCCACATCTTATATTGCTAGTGGTGTTGATGGGAACTTGTAAGGCAAGCTGATATGTCATATTATGGCAAATTAGAAGACATCATTGAGCTTAACTACTATGGTCGATTTAGGGTGACACTATTCAAATGTAAATGGGCTGACACCACTAGGGATAAGGGGTTTACAAAGGATGCATGGGGTTTTACTTCTATTAATTTTTCACGATTGATTCACATGGGTGACCGTGAAGAGCATGATTTAAACATTGAAGCTTCACAAGGTCAAATGATGTATTATGTGTATGATGAGGTGAATAAAGGTTAGAGTGTTGTTGTGCATTTGAAGCCAAGAGATTTATACGTTATGGAAGAATGAGATAATGAAGCTTATGAGAATGAGTCATGCCCGAAGCAAAACTTAGATAAATTCTTTGGAGATGTTAATGATCTACCATTGTTAAGGGAGGAAGCAAATGATGAATTATTAAGTGAGTGGAATGATAATGATGAGGTTAAGGAAGATGAACATATGTCAGAATAGTCAACGGAGTGAATATATTTATGGTATGACTTTGTGGTGTGCTAAGTCTATCATCTACTTATGTATGTGTTAGTTTTTAATAAAATACTCCTATGTTTAACTTTAGCATACACTAATATAAATTGATTATATGTGATTGTTTCATTTATATATGCAGATATGTCAAAACCAAAGCAAATTAAGAATCTTGTCAAACAAGTAGCTGGGGGTCCTCAGCTATTGATGCAGTTCACACTCCACAACAGCCACCACTGGGTTGTACCTCAACACCATTTGCTCCTACTACTTTGCAGCCATTTACTGACACTCCATTGCAGCCACCACAGGCCTGTCCTTTAGCACCAGTTACTCTTTTTGCCTCACAGTCATGTAACCAAGCCTCATCACAATCTACGCAGTCTGATGCGATGCCCCATCTTCATCATGTAAACGTAAATTTGGACGTGAATCCAGTCATTATTGGTTTGTGGATGTTATAGGTATATATAGATGTAACATGATGGAGTATTTTGTTTATTTTTATCTTTTCTTGATGAACGTATTTAACTTGATCTTTATTTGTTACAGATGAAGAACAAGAAGTAACTAAGAAAATGAGGTTGAAGGTCCATGATGTCCATAACTTGCCTGATGAAGTGCATGTAGTGGTGGATTTTGATAAGTGTTTTTGTCCTATTGGAGAGGCAACTGGCCTACTTGTAGGAGTTTGTGGACAATTGACAACTGATTCTCTTCTTTTTCCTATTAACATCGAAAAGTGGTCAAACATGCCTGACACTTTCCGTGACCGCCAGTGGGATCATTTCTTTATAGTAGAACCATTTAATTTTTTACTTGTTTTATTTTTAAAGTTTGTATGTATAAAAGTATAATAATCTAATATTCTTTTTGTTTGAAGCGTCGATTTGATTTCAAGGTCAATGATAATAATATTACAATGAGATATATTGAACAATCAATTGGCAAAAAGTGGTGGGAGTATCATCAGAAGTTGTGAAATGCATTTTATGACTCAACAATGAGTAGAAATGATATTATCAATAATGTCCCGGAGGGCATTAACATAGAGCAATGGGCTTCTTATGTTGACTATCACTTGAGGCCAGAGATGATGATACTCACTTCATATTTATTGAATTGTTGATTATAAATAGTTTGCTATTACCCCCAAAGAAATTTACCTATTTTTATTTGTAGGAACTTTGTAAGAGAAATCAAGAGAATTAGAATAAATAAACTATTCCCCATACTTGTGGTGCTAAAACTCTGGCTAGGAGAAGGGATGATTTGGTAGTTTAAGTTCTTATCCTCGATGGATTCATTATTTACATAAAGTACATCTTTAATTGATTATTACTTATATCATATGTTGAAAATTTTAGAGGAAAAAGATGAGGAAGACTATTGGTCGGGGCCTGATATGGAATATAACTCACAAGAATAAAGATGAAGGCTTTGTAAATGATGAGGTTGAGAAGATAGGGGTAAATATCAATATTATTGTTCACTAATATATGTTAAACAATGATATAATATATTGTCTGTGTAAGTTTTCATTATCTTTTTTGGTCTTTAATGCAGAAAGAAATTGATAAACATTTAAGTCAAAGGGAGGATAATAACTCTGAAATTTCTCCAAATGATGTTGTTGGTGTGGTATTTGGAAAAGAACACTCTGGCAGTGTTCGAGGATTAGGCATGAGAGTAGTTCCTACCATTGCATTCAAGCATACTACCACACAGCTTGGAGTTATGAACTTTGGTTCATCTAGTGCTAACACATCCTCTCCTAACTTACGACAAAATGTGGTGACTATGGAATCACAATTACAAGCATTGTGTGCCTGCATTGCTACAAAGGAAGGAGGAAGGCTCCTTGAGGAGTTAGATGGCTTATTTCATAATCCTATACCATAAGTATCTCATCTAACATTCAAATGTGTATTGTGTTGGTCATGTTGACTAAGTCTTGATTCCTACTTGTCATTCCTTTATGTCGGTTGCTTTGTACTTGTGATTTCTTCATCTCCCTCTTTCTGGTTTCAATCCTGTGCTGGTTGGTTTCTACTTGTGATTTCATATTCCTTTATGTTAATCTTAATTGTTGTGATTGAAATGCATGCTTAATTTAATTTTCAGTTTGCTTTATGTTTTTTAACTGGAATCACTGAATTTACTCGAAGCTAAGTAGATGAAGTATGGTGTGTGTTATGGTTAAGTGTCCTGTAAATAAAGTTTGTGTCTTAAAAATCTTAATAGTGCTATTATAAGTCAGTTTGCGTCAATATTGTTTGAATAAATGAAATTTTTGGGTGACAAAGTAGAAGTTGAAATAAATATTTAGACTAAGGCCAGAACCAAAACCATCGTTAAGTTTTGGGTGATAAAGTGGAAGTTGAAATAAATATTGTCTTGAAATCTTTTTCCTATGTTAGAAAACGTCTTTGCCAATATATCCTTAGTTTTCCATCATTTTCTTGCTCACTCTTTGTTACATAGTAATCTAGCCTCGATATATCCATTATCTTAGCCTTAGCCATTTTGATCCATACTTCATTCTATCATAGAAATTAGTGGCTGTGACATAGAGCTCTGCTTGTTAAATGATAGCCAGTTATCTATTTATATACTTTTGTAGATAAATATTTTATAGAAATTATCTATCAACAATCTAATTGTACACTTCAGTGACTAATAAATAAGCTAAGTTGAAACTGTCATTGTCACTCAGTTGAAGATTTCAGGCTCTTCATAACCTCATATGGTGAATGTTGCTGTGCTTAAATTAACTATATAAGTTTCAGACAAACACAAATAATTTATAAGGATCAAGATGAGCAATTCTTTTTACAGGTTCATCAGGTGGAAACGCCAAAAACAATAGAGTGATGATAAAGAAGAAATATTTGTAATTTCACTTTGAGCATGTGTTCAAACAATGTAAAGATAGTAGGCAAAATAAAAATGTTTCACTTGATTCTAAAATCAAGTTTTACACGTAGTTATTGCACCATGATAGCTTCAGACTAGGAAATTACAAATCAAGCATATATGATATAAATTTTGATTCTGTTTTTTGTTTGTTTATAGTTAGACATGGATTTCTGAGTGCTATTCTGTTTGTTGTTGAAAATCTCAAACGTAAGGTTTTCAAGCATGAAAATTTTAAAATTAAGATTTTGTCAAATAAGGGTCTGTTTGGTTTAATTATGAGTCTTGTATACATGCTTATGATTAGATATTTTGGTTTATATTTTGATTGGGTAATTATGGATCTGTAAAATTATTAAGAATTATAATATGCTGCTTAAATGATGTTGAATTTTTACAGATTTGTGGTTCAATTAAGCCATTTCCTTCTTAATAATATATTACCTATAGTGTTGCATAGCCATAATTAATGTTATGTTTAGAGAATCTCAAGCATAATTTTGTCCTTCTTGTAGGTACTAGATGAAGGTAGTGGGGCTCTATCGCCTAATGACCTAAAAAGATCATGCAATGAAAATAACACTCATCAATCAGTGGATATTTTGAGTCCTCATTAATCAATTTACTAATTGTTGCTAAATGAATTACTATTTAGGATGTTATTTCTCAAAACTTTTAAGACCTATCTATAATTTGGAGTTATTTGACTTGTGTACTCATGTTACTATTTAGGATGTTATTTCTCAAAACTTATGACTTATAATTTGCAGTTATTGAGCTAATGTACTCATGTTAAATTGGATATTTGGTTAATTAAAGTAAAGACTATTTATTTTTACATTTCATTAAGCAAAATTATTATATTTATATTTGTGAATTTTGATGTACAAGAATTGTCATAGTCATTGAAGTAAACCATGTATTGTTATATAAATTACGATAGTTTAAAATCATAATTTTTTATTTAACTTACGACAGTTCAAAACTACCGTAATTCTCTATAAATTACGGCGATTTAGACCATCATTTTATACACAACATGTAATTTTTAGGTCAATTACGGCAGTCCTAAACCGCCATAATTCTCTATAAGTTACGATGATTTAAACCATCGTTTTATACATAATTAAAATTGTAATTTTTTAGGTGAATTACGGCAGTCCTAAATCGTTGTTCTATGCACCACGAAACCACCATTTTATACACGATAAAATTGTGGCAGTCGTTGTGGCAGTTAATGGGAAACCGCCGTATTATACCGAATGATGAAGATAATTATGTCAGTTTTAGAAATTGCCATTGATGTGAAAAACGACAGTTTAAACTAGCATAATATGCAAAAAAAAAAAACCGTATTTTACACTTTTTTTTTAGTGAAAGTCGTTGCTAGACTCAAATTTCTAAAGCTCTTAAGGAATTCTATCTCTTGTACCATTATTTGGGACGCATGCAAAAGTTTTCTGCTAAGCGCATCGGCCACACCATTGGCCTTACTCGGATGATACTTTAAGAGTGGGGTACCTAATTATCAAGCATATAAGAAAGCATGCAGTTAATCAAGTAGCAGATAGTAAGAATCACATCATCCCAAAAACAAAAAAGAACACGACCATGAAGCAAGAAGGCTCGAGTTGTTTCAATTAGGTGTCTATTTTTTAGCTTAACAATCTCATTTTGTTGAGGGGTATATGCATAAGATATTTGGTGAAGAATGTCATTAGATGCCATGAAATGTTGAAAAGGCTGAGATAAAAATTTATGGGCATTGTCACTATGCAAAGTACAAATTGGAACACTAAATTGAGTTTTTATTTCATTATAAAAATTCTGAAAGAGAGAAATAATTCAGACATATTTTACATTAAAAATAACCAAGTACACCGAGAATAGTCATAAATAAAAGTAACAAAATATTTGGATCCCAAAGTAGATTCAATATGACTAGGACCCCAAACATCATAATAAACTAAAGCAAAGGGAGATGCAAGTCGACGACAAACTCTATCGAAAAACAGACCACGGGTGTGTTTTCTAAGTTGACGTGACTCACAAGGTAAACTAGATAACTTAGATAAGCTTAACACTATTCATTGTGATTTGGATGGTGAAAAGGGAATCCATGATAGAGCAAACACGAGAGATGACAGAGAGCAAGTAGAGACCATTGGACTCACATCTAATGCCAATCATTCATCCCGAACTTCGGTCTTGCAAAATGACAAAGTCTTTAGTGAATGTAATTTTACAATTTAAAGAATGAGTCAAACGACTAATGGACAGTTAATTAATAAGAATCCTAGGAACATAAAACATTGAATCAACAGACAGGGATGGGGAGGGATGGATAGTGTCAATCCTTTGCACCTGTATTTGGGAATCATTGCTAAACTGATTATAGGTAAATAACCAAATTTAGAAACTTTGGAGAAAAAGGTTCTTATTGTCAGAGACGTGATCAGAATGTGCTCAACAAATGTAGTGGAACTAGAGGTTTGATGTTGCTCAACCTACTTCAGAAAATCTACATAGGCAACCAGAGATATGATTGGTTAGGCAAAAGGCTCAAGTGGATCTGGTGCAGCAACCTGGGCAACATTGGCAACCTGTGGAGGACAACCATGTAAAATCCAACACCTGTGAATGGTTCAACTTGTTATAATGATCACACTTTGGACAAGCTCTACTTGAGTTGCTAGAACGAGAATGGCCACGATTGGTGCTCTGGGATGTATCAACCGAAATTGGAGCAATGATAGAATCAGAGGGCTCCTTGGTCGGGACCCAGAGCAAAGTGGACTAAGTCATGCTCAGAGTAGGGATAGTGGGAGAACCCAAAATCTGACCACAATTGGTAGAATATTCCGGAGGCAAACCATACAAGGCCATAAGCATGAAAAAAGTACTACTTTGCTCAAGTTCTTTTGGTAGGAGTATCAGCAGGAGGGAGAGATGAATAGTAGATTTGATGACACTGCATAACCTTGGCCTGGTCCCAAATAGACTCACATGTAATATAAGTGCGGAAGATCTGCTTAAGGGAGAGATGAATAGTGGATTTAATGACACTGCATAACTGGCATCAATCTTTTTTCCACCAGGATTTGTCAGCCTCGGGCAGAGACTCAAGATTCGTGGCAAAGTGCTCTTCATAACCTTGTCCGTTGAGCCACAATTTGATGTATGAAGCCCGGGATTCATAGTTTCTACCATCCAATTTGTCAGCAGAGAAAGCGACGTTGACATAACTGGTGAAAACGGGAGGCTCAACCTTCGAGGAGTCTTTAGAGCCATTTGAGGAGGTATAACTAGCCATGAGTCAGAACATACGAGGCAAAAAATGAAACCACAAGTACCTGAATGTCTCTGCACAAGCGTACGAGTCCACACAAAGGTTGGTTGAAGGAGGTGAGGTCAGATCCAGGTAGAAAGGACCAAGATGAGTTGGACGAGACAAGCTGTTGTTGGAAACCTAGGCAAACACGTCATCACGCGTTGGAGGAAGGGTGGCGCAAGGATCTGCGCACTGACAAAGGAGGACACACGTGGGAGTGCATGGGAAGATTGTCAGAGCTGTAACTTCAGTGGTTGGCTAAATTGAGGCCAACAGTGTGGTTAGTTGATGTGTGTGAAATAATATCATGTTTTGTTCTTGTTTTACATGCATTCTTGAGCATTTTAGGCATTTTAGTTTTCCTTTTTAGTTAGTTTTTCCCTTAGTTCGGATAACTGCGGTGTTTTTGGTGTTCTGTAAGGATTGGTGCTAAATTGGCCTTGGAATGGATGGAAAGCTTGCATGTTTGAAGCTGGAGCTTAATGGATAGCAATAAAGGTGCAAAAGGCCATTTCGGAGGATCCACGGCATGCCGCGGATCAAACCACGGCCATGGATCGAGGGGTAACTTAAAGAAGGAAAAAGGGAATTCAGAGAGTTCCACGGCACGGCCGTGGAACCATCCACGGCCGTGGAACTCAAAGGACCAGAAATTAGCTGTTGATAGAGACATCCACCTGGCCGTGGAATGATCCATGGCCGTGGATCGCAGCAGTGTGAGCAGTTTTTATGTTTTTCTTTTTGTTTCTTTTGAGGGCTTTTAGCCAATTAAAACCCTAAGTTATAAATAGATGTTCTGAATAGAATTAGGGAGTTCTAATTTAGTTTTGGTGGAGGCACACTGGAGGCTTTGGCTTTGGATCTTCATCTTTCTCTCTTCTTCTTCCATTGTTACGGGTTCGGATAACTGCGATGTTTTTGGTGTTCCTGTGCAGGATTGTTGCTAAATTGGCCTTGGAATGGATGGAAAGCTTGCATGTTTGAAGCTGGAGCTTAATGGATAGCAATAAAGGTGCAAAAAGGCCATTTCGAGGGATCCACGGCACCGCCTGTGGATCAAACCACGGCCATGGATCGAGGGTAACTTAAAGAAGGAAAAAGGGAATTCGAGAGAGTTCCCCACGGCTTTGCCGTGGAACCATCCACGGCCGTGGAACTCAAAGGACGAGAAATTAGCACGTTGTGAGAGACATCCATGGCTGGCCGTGGAATGATCCACGGCGTGGATCGCGTCTTGGCACAGATTTTTATGCTTTTCTTTTTGTTTCTTTTGAGGGCTTTTTAGCCAATTAAAACCCTAAGTTATAAATAGATGTTCTGAATAGAATTAGGGAGTTCTAATTTAGTTTTGGTGGAGGCACATTAGAGGCTTTGGCTTTGGATCTTCATCTTTCTCTCTTCTTCTTCCATTGTTACGGGTTTAGGATGTTTTTAAGTTTGATTTCTTGTCTCCTCTTCTCTATGTCTGAGTAGTTTCTTTTTGTTTCTAGGATTGGGCAATGCCCTTTGATACATTGATAATGATTAATTGACGTTGTTTCCCCTTTTATTAATCTTGATTGTTCTTTAATTCAATCCTTATTGCTTTTATTCATGTGAATTTCTTTGCTGCCACTTATTTGCATCTCATAGGCATTTAGGGACGCATCGAGAGGTGAACCTAAGTGTTGGAACCATAAGAATTGAACTTAAGGTCTAAATCACGAGAGTAGTTTTAGCCTTTCGAGGATTCAATGAATTGCCACAAAGCGTAATGGGTTAATTTAAATTCAATTACCACGAGAGTAGGAATTGGTTTAATTGGGCACAGATCTTGTATCTTGAGAAAGAACATTAACTAATTTAGGGTAATTCACCTTCAATTGAATTTCAGATTTAATAAAAAGGTTGTCAATTAGGATTTATCTTGTATCATTGTGGTATCCCAATCTTGGAAGCTTTCTTGAATTTGAAAATCCCTTTCTTGATAATTCGCTATTTTTGTTCTGAATTCTGTTTTCTTAATTTTATTTAATTGTTTTGTTACTACGTTCTTTTTTATCAACAATCATATTCCTTTTTGTTTAACTTAATTGAATTAATTAATTAATTGGTATTCATAGACACAGTCCCTGTGGATTCGATCTTTTTATTACTTGACGACGAAACCGTACACTTGCGGATTTCACGCATCATTAGTGAGGTCGCTGACCGGAAAAGGTGATAGTGGGCGATGGCAGAGGGTGGTGGCATCAATAGGAAAAACCTGTAGAAGAGAGTTCATGGTAAACAGCAACGGAGGAGATGGTGTTTGTCGGAAAATCGAAGTGAAAACACAATTGGTTGGAAAAAAAATTTCACTGTAGAGCAGTGAGCTCATCGGGTGTGCACGGTTCTGGGGTTGCCTCTCTTTAGGTTATAGATACCATGTTGAGAGTGAAGAGAGAAAAGAGAGACATATGATGAAAACTGTATGTATCAATTATATAATGGAGGTTAAATTATATAGCATTGTCATAATAAATACAAAGATTACAAAAATATTAATTACTATAATTATATGCTTTGGTTATGATTTAGTTAGCCTATAAGAATCTAAACATTATTTACATAGTTTTCAACATAGTGGAACCGGAGGATTGACATTGCTCAAACCACTTCAAAAAGTCGATATAGCCATTGGAGTAGAGGAACCAGAGGATTGATGTTGTGCAAATCACTGTATAAAATCTGCATAGTCAGCCCGAGATAGTGTTGGCTGGGAAGAGGAGTCGTCATTGTTCATCGGAGCAGTAGGGGTCATAGATCAGAACAGAAGACGACCCGAACTAGATCTGAATATGTCTACGCAAGTGTACGAGTCAACACAGAGGTCGGTTGAAGGAGGTGAAGTCAGATCTGGGTAGAGGGGACTGATACGAGTTGGACGAGACAAGCGGCTGCCGGGAAGTTGGCCGAATGCGAGCGACTGGAGTTTGGATCTGCACATTGACAAGGAGTATACGTGTGTGAGCATGTGGGAGGGTTGCTGAAGCTACTACTTCAATGGGTGGTCAAACTAAGATTAGTGATTCAACTAGTGAGGTTGCTGGTTTAAAATAATTATGACAGAGGGCGATGGCAGCAATGGAGAAAACCCGTTGGAGAGAGATCACAACAGACAACAACAAAAGAAATGGTGTTTGTCGACAAATTAAAGTGAAAACATGGTTAGTCAAAAAAAAAAAATCAACGGAGAACAGTTAGCTCACTAAGTGTACACGATTCTAGGATTGTTTCTCTTTAAACTCTAGATACCATGTTGAGAATAAAGAGAGAAAAGAGAGACATATGATGAAAATTGTATGTTTGAATTGTAAAATGGAAATTAAATTATATAGACCTATTATAATAAATACAAATATTACAAATCATAATTACCATAATTACATTATTTAATTAGCCTATACAAAAATCTAAATACTATTTACATAGTTTTCATCAATTAATATTACTATATTTTTAAATACAAAAGACACTTTTGTTATATATAAAAATATATTTAATATAATTATCATGCCATCTTATTCGAATGTCCGATTTAATCCAATGAACCTGAACTGGAAACTTTGCCGATTCACTATCTGATCCGGCTTTAACAGCCTTGTTTCAAACTCTATAGTTTTATTTATTTATTTAGGCCATAGCAAACACACAACACCATTCACTTCCCTCACATCTCATCCTCAAATTGAGGTTGTTGACAAGCTATGCACTGAAATTAAAAATGTTTGCCACTAGTTGGGCTCAACCAGCAGCCTATACCAGTAACCAACACCAAGCAGTGTCAACTACCATGGAGATTTTTGTCATCCCTGCCACCAAGACATCTTTTGTTGTGAGCAAGCTATCATGAGCAGCCATCCACAGGAAAGACCTAACTATCTGAGCTCCCTTCCAATGCAAAATTACACTACTCTAGAATTTTTCTGGAGGTTCTCCACACCCGTGATAGAGTTATTAACAATAATTGCATCAAAATTAAATGAGTTTTTAAAAAATCACGTGACCATCATTCAATCAGAATTAATTCCCTTCCCACTTTCTTCTCAAAAGTAACAAAACTCTTCTTTGTCTTCAACCCAAGTTCCAAACTTTCCATCCCTCCTATTTTCTTCTTCCTAATAGTAAAACTCCTCTTCAGTGAATCCATGTTACACTGCTGCGATAGATAATTGTTGCTTAAGCAAGTAGGTTCATTGACCTATAGCATTAATATTTAAGACCAAAATAATTTTTTCATAACTAAAGACCCATAAAGCCCTGCAGGATATTCTTCTAACTTTTTCCCCACTGTCAATTTGCAACCAAGAGAATAATGGAGTTTACACATACAATTAGTGTTTTAATTATCACAACATATTCAAGTCATTTTTAAAACAGAAGTTATGTTCCTGAAACAAATGTTAGTTTGGTAATGAATAACCTTCTTCAAGACATTGTGTTCTGGTATCTTGCATTAGGCGTTGAAGTAAAGTTGGGTTGCCCGTAACAATAGCATCAACATGCTCAAACAACACATTTTGCATGGACTCCTCATCATCAACAGTCCAGGCATACACCTTTTTGTTCCTCCTGTTAACCACAACGCAAAATATGATCAATACACATGGACACATACATGCTGCTAGCTGCCAGATGATAGATGTTTTAATAGAAAATCACACCTGTGCAAAACTCTCATAAGCTTTTCATCAATCAATGGGTGGTAGACACCAACAACCTCAGCTCCTTTCATCCTCAACAAATTTGTTCTAGCCCCAGTAGAAGGTTCCCTCATAACAATGTAGCCAACCTGCATCACCACAGACTGAAATGTATGGAAATTGAAATGGAGGATAGAAACAGTATATAAAACACTTCCACAATACCATTCCTGCTAGTAGTTTTGTAATGATTCAAAATAACTTCTTGTCATTAATAAATACAAAAAATTAATTAGGCATAACAAATGTAAGGACTTCATAGTCAGTTCCTATAATCATGTGGAGAGTGTGTTCATGTAAATCTTATTTCCAGTTCCTCGCCCATTCTCCAAACAAGAATAATTTTCGTTTTGATAACTCCCTTCGGAAATCCAGGTCTCCCTCTTACGGTGAAGTCTATCATTTGTACTGCAATATTTGATAGGATTACCACCCAAAAGGCCAAATCACCAAAACTCTCTCCTAATGTTTGTGTTATGCTCTTCTCCTACTCTTGCAGCTAGTCATTTACTTTCACACTGCCCCACAGCTAGATATTTGTGGTGTAAACTCTAGTATTTTGGTAAACGTTGTATTGGTCTAGATCAGTCTTGGAGCATTTTCTCATACGCCATTCCAGAGATTTTGGGAGGAGTCAAGAGGGCACGACTCTTTGGAAGTGCACAATGTGCACTGTTATTAGGTGTTTATGGATATAGAGGAATGACTGAATTTTAAAGGATAACTTTTTGCAGGTGCTCAGCTCATGACTATTTTAGAGGGTTCCTTGGTTAGACATGTGAAAAGACTGGCAAGCTTTGCAGAGCAGATGTGCTTTACTTGTCAGTTTGGTTTTCTATTTTTTCATTTATTTGGTTCATCCTAGGAGGATATCTATTCTAATCTCTCTTCTGGTATTTCTTTACTTCCCTTCTCTAATAACATTTCTTCTTTTATCCAAAAGAAAAGGTAAGTTCCTATGAATAATCTAATTTTTCCATTATCTGAATTTACTGTGAAATTGAAAAGCATTAAAACTAGGATTCTTCAGTGCTGCAGTGCAACTATCAGCATGTTGCAGATGACTCTGACAGTATTTTTTTTCCCCATAAAAAACTCAAAGTGCTTTCATTCAGCATAGATATCTGACATCAGCCCTGTGTCTTTCCATGCTTTTGCTGAAAGAGTTTTGTTATTTGTGCACCACTTTTACACCTCTCAGAAACATTATTTTATTATTAAGTGTTACATACATCATTCACTGTTTTATATTAAATCACTGGTAACAGCCATAAAATCAATGCTAAGTAGGTGTATAACTACGTTGCACAAGTGCTGGTACAAGTATCAAATTCGATACAATATGCAAATATGGTAAGTTTTTAAAAAAACTAAGGAGACGACAATATATATATATTAAATAAAATGTTTATTTATATATGTAAAAAAAAATATTAAATTTATACACCTGTGATTATTATCCTATCCCAACCCAAGTCTCATGTGCTCTCTCTCTCTCTCTCCCCCCAGCTCGTTTTTCTTCCCTACACCCTTTTGCTCTCACTAGTCACTCCAGCGCCTTCACTCTGCCACTTCCCCCTCGCCTACCATCAATGTTTGCCATCACACAATAGCTCATTTGGTGAGAATGAAAGTCTGCTGTTCTGAGCAATAATTTTGAGGAAGGCAAGATTGCAAGAGTGAGAATATGCTTTGAGGGAGGTAATTGGTGAGAACAGGATTTGAATCTATATTTCAGATTTTTTTAGTAGCAGTACTTTGAGGGTGGTGGGTATCCAAAAAAAAAAAAGAATATGCCAAAACTACAAATGCAGGTGTATCATATGAGCATCGATATCAGATACTGATCCGATACAAATACACCACCAATTTTTGAGTATCCGTCCATCAAGGTGTATAAGGTTGTATATTTGCTGGTGCGCAAATACCTTTTCTTTGCTGAAATGGCAAATAAGTTAATACACTGCAGCCAAAAGCTGTGTACAATCTTTTGTTTTTATGTTCCCTGCCATTCAAAATTAATTTTTTAGAAAACATAATCCAAATTCCTTTTCCCTTGCCATTTTAGATCCAAATGAAGCCTATAGAAAATACTAATAAAAAATGAAAAGCCATCACACAATGCAACAGAAGATTTCCATTGGTAAAACTTTCTAGACATAAAACGAAAAAGTAATGCAAAAAAAGCTAATTCAATTGCTTCTTACCATAATTTCTGACGAGAGTTTAATTACATCCCTTGCTAAATTGTCACTTTTAGCCCATATGAGGCAGTTTCTGCACTCTGTCTTCTCCACCTGAAAGAGATATTGTATTGAACACTTGGAAGATTACATAACTGCAAAAGCACAAATCAAATGAAAATATTTTGAAGACAACATAAGTACACTTGTGGTTGGGACTACTTCATCATACTTAGTTTCAGATGTATTCTAGACTACTTTAACTATGTCTACCCCAATCCAGATTATCTTGGAACTATGGTATCTAGAAAATAAACTTTGCTAATCTTTAATATCTTCTTTGATGTATCATAATCTATGCCTGCCAGCTTTTAAAAGCACCATTGGGCATTAACTGACTTATCAGTGTATTCTGTCTCCACCCGCCCACCCCTCTCTCCCTTCTCTCCCATCCAACCTTGTCTGGGTTCCCCCATGTGGGAGAGGATATAACAGACATCTCAGTATCTTACATTCTTCTTTAAATAAAAAGGAAAGAATAAACTACAGTTTACCTGGGGTCCACAAACTTGACACATGTAGTTTAAGACCCTAAACTAACCATCCCCACATGTTTGGACCCAAGTAAAATAGCTAGTTTCTCGACTATAAACAGGATGGAAATCCTCCTCATTTGCATGTCCATGTCCTCCCCAATGTTGCATTCCCTCTCTTCTGACGGCCCCTGAACCCAGACATCCACTCTTTAAAGGGTTTGTTTGTTTCTCTTCTGTGTTTTCCTGTTTACTGTTGAAAATAGTGATAGTGATTAACGCATCATTGGGTGTTAATGTTCGTTGGAAAAATTAGTCATAGGAAATAGTTGATAATTCTTGTAAATGTAAAATGCATTTATGCTTTGGATTTAATTTTGATGTCCTATCAGTGTAAAATTTTTTACACTATCATCCAATCATGCATTGCCACGTCATTAAAAGGATTTAACTCTCATAATAACTACTTCAAAAGTCACACATATGGTGATCTATGATTGGTAGGGGTCGGCAAAAGAACCAATAAACCAAACTGAACTGCTGAACTAAACTGAACCACACTATAAAAAAACTGAATTGTTCTAACCGGTTTATATATTAAACTGTTTTTTTGGATTAAAGTAGTACAGTTACCCATTTGTTAAATACAATTCAGTAATTAGAATTCACTGAACTGAACTAGTTTTAAGTTTAAAAGATAAAAGCTTTATTTATAATTAAATAGATAATAAAATAAAAGGGAGAAAAAGGGAGCAAAGAATGAGAATTAGGAAAAAACTTCCAGAACTTCGAAAGCAAGCTACTATGGTGGCTCTGGCAGATCACTGCCAATTGGTCTCGGAGTCCAGAAGGTTTGTGGCGGAACTTCTCTAGAAGACAAAACATCAATAGCTAGCGGGACCTACGGTCATCGCAGTCTTCCTGTTGAGGAATTGGACATTGAAAGCATGAGGTGGCACATGACGACAAGGTGGTGGAGGGCCTAGTGTTTGAAGCTTGCTACTACCGTTCAAAGCTCGTTGCTGCTGTTTGACACCAACCATTGTTCAACTCACCGCCGCCATTTGAAGATACTCCTTGCCATCCAAATTTGTGATGCTTCCTATTTCTAGTTTTTGTTCAAAGATTGCTTGTTGCTTCAGATCTACAATGCTTTTTTGTTTGATTTCTGAAGACTAGTGGTTTGTGAGATTTGGGGAAAATGGTTCAATAATTTGGGATAATACGAACCGGTGCATCGGTTAACCACACTGGAAAAAGCAGTTTATTTTGGTTCAATTATTAGCTTCCAAAATGAATACAGTTCAGTTCAGTTCTTCTAAACCATATTTTTAGTTCAATTTAGTTTGGTTTGGTTTTCTGAACAAAACCAAACTATGCCCACCCCTAACGATTGGTTGATAGTGTAAAAAACTTTACACTGACAATGCATCAAAATTAAACTCTTATTCTTTTGTGTATATAAATATCAAAATGCTGAGTGTTATTCACTCAAGCAATTCACTGAACTTCTGTCTAATCCCTTTTCTAAGTCTATTTTCAGAATTCTTAAGATGGTATTAGAGCAGGATCGGTCCTGCTTCTGCAATTAGTCCCTTAGTTCTGCCATCTGGTCAGGTAGCACTCTAAACCTCTTAGAAGCTCATAAAATTCATCCTACAGTATTCTAGCTCTGCTATCTGGTCCGACCTGCCGGATTCACTCCTATTATCAGTCCCAAATTTCTTAGAAAACCCTAAATATCTTAGTAATGAATTGTCAATATATAAGAGGCTAAATGTGTGATTGGATTAGCTTTTTCTGTGTTCAAAACAGCATATAATCAAAATCTTACTGACAGAGCTTTTGAAAAATAAGTGATTATTTCTCCTAAAATAATCAAATCCAAACATGCTACAGGTCTTCTCAACAACCTTGATCAACAAAGGAGGTTACCAGACAACTCAGAGACAGCCGACTGGTCTGCCCACAAAGTATCGTCGCCAAAAAAGTCCCACGCACCATCATGCTTATCTCCAGCTATCAGCATGTGAATCCCACTCACCACCTTCCCAACGTCTGTTCTTCGTGAAACCGGTCTTGTTTGAACCATCGGCTCTTTCTCGTCCTTTTCCAGTGGTCATCTGTCCAAACCACATCTTATATTGACCGGTTTCAAGCCCTTGGCTTTTGTTCTGTTTTCTGCTTCAACGTGTAGCCTCTGTTCTTGTATAGAAATGGCCTATGATGAATTTGTTCAGTCTGAAACGGCTTACCAAGTCTCTTCTGGTATGAGAAATTCATCTGTAATGGTCTTTGAATCTGGAAATTATGGTGCTCATGGAGGCAAAGGAAACAAAAGTAGAAGTGGAGGTCGGAAATTTGTTAATGTCTCTCAGACTGATTATCAGGAATATCTTCAATTGAAGGCAGCAACACAAATCCAATCTTCTACTGCCACTACAGTTCATAATAATAATTCAGCAGCTTGCATTTCTCACTCTGGTAAAAATCAAAGTCCACGGATAATTGACTCTGGTGCCTCTGATCATATTTTGGATAACAGTTCTTTATTCACCTCTATGTCCTTACCTAAATTTCCTCACGTCATTACTTTAGCAGATGGTTCTAAAGTTGTTGCCAAAGGTATTGGTCATGTCTCGCTCACTCCTTCCATATCTTTAGAATCTGTTTTGTTCATACCTGATTGTCCTTTCAATTTGATTTCTCTTAGTCAGCTTACCCACACCGTTAATTGTTCTGTAACTTTCAATGCTGATTCCTTTTGTTATACAAGAATGTGGTACGGGTCGGACAATTGGTGTAGGACACGAATCACGAGAACTCTACTATCTCCAACCAACCACTTCTGTGATTTGTGCTGCCTCTGAATCTCCTAATATCCTTCATGAATGTCTAGGTCATCCAAGTCTATCAAAACTTCAGCAAATGGTTCCGAGTCTTGTGAAGTTAAAGACCTTGGATTGTGAGTCTCGTCAACTTGGGAGACCCGTTCAAGCCTCCTTTCCAAGTAAGGTCAAAAAGTTCAAGAATTCCCGACAAGTCAATCTCAGGTTCAGGAATATCGCTGTCTTCTTTAGAAACTCTGCAAATAGTTGCTGCAGATTATCAATGAGCAGGCCACCGTCGTCACGGTCATTTAAATCTAAATCTAAATCTAAATCTTCACCTACATCCTCAGAGGAGAAATCCGAATCAGTTTCAGAATCAGAAACTTAGGAAACCTGAAGATCCTCCTGCTTACCCCCACCCCCTGATATCTCAGGTTGTGTAGCCCTTGCTGAATAGGCAAATTGGGAACACACCAAGCAACCTGAATAGCAACGTTTGGAAGAAGAGGAGGAGAGTCAATCTTAGCGAAAACAGCCGCATCTGAAGCTGTCCTAAAACAGTCTGTCTCATCTCTACCCGATGTATCCATTCCACTCACAAAATTTTGCTCGTTACAGCCATGCTGAGAACCTGAGGAAGAAAGAGCTTGAAGGCTCGAAGAGACCCCTGTCACTTGCTTAATTGAAACAGCCGCATTTCGCTGAATTGAGCTGTCCTAAAACAGTCTGTCCACTCTTGGGTCCTCTGAAAAAACACTGGTCTCTTGATGCCCATCACTAACCCATTACCATTTCCAGGATCAACATCAATTCTGAAAGAAAGACCAGATTCATTGTCTACTTTACCTCCCGAAGATTGCTCTATCCTTAATTCCAAACCCTTAACGTCAGGTTTCAAAATTTGAACACCACAACAACCTTCGCTGGCACCACCGCTCTTGACCACATCGTAAGATTTACAGCCATGCTGAGAACCTGAGGAAGAAAGAGCTTGAAGGCTCGAAGAGACCCCTGTCACTTGCTTAATTGAGCTCACCTTTGGGACCCAGATCTGCGTGACCTTCACAGGCCTTTTCACAAATCATTTAGAGGGGCCAGCCGCTGAATTGAGCTGAGGAGAGGTGATTTTCGGCCCTATTCTGGGAAAAACACCCACCTTGGGTCCTAATCTTGAAAAAACACTGCATTTGGGTCTCTTGACTTCAGGCCCATCACTAACCCATTGCCCCAACCATTTCCCCCAGGATCAACATCAATTCTGAAAGAAAGACCTGATTCATTGTCTACTTTACCTCCCGAAGATTGCTCTATCCTTAATTCCAAACCCTTAACGTCAGGTTTCAAAATTTGAACACCACAACAACCTTCGCTGGCACCACCGCTCTTGACCACATCGGAGTAAGATTTTCCCCTGATCAGTGACTGCTGTTTCACTGGAAAATGCTGTTTGGGCTGTATTGCAACACCCTTTGAAGGATCAGCCACCAACAACTCTGATAAGGCCCTCCCGAAATAGTTTCACCCTGCACACAAACGACCCTCAAGGACAATAACCGAACTCCTCCTTCCATTACCATAGAATTCTGTCACTAGCACATATCGTCCTCTGTTATCCGACCCCGAAAAACAGAGAAGACTTTGCCCTCACCTTCAAAGCACCTTATGAAGGAAGGATCAGCATTCAATGTTGGCAGTAATCTCATATCTTGGAAGAGCAAGATGCAAAGTGTCTCTCGCTCTAGTGTTGAATCTAAGTATAGGGCAATAGCTCAAATTACGAGTGAACTAATATGGATATCTCTTTTGTTAAAGGAACTCGGTGTTGAGATCCCTTATCCTATGGAAATATGGTATGACAATCAAGCATACCCCCTGAAGATACATGACCTATGGACTATATACATGATTGACACGGGAGGGCAATTTGTTTATCAAGTATGCGGAGCTTAATTTAATCCTGTGTAACACACCATGTTCCATGAAGAGATCATAACCGTTTTATAGACGAAACACATAGAAGTGGATAGCCATTTTGTCCTGAAAAAGCTTCAACAAGGACTGATTTTGTTAAAAACATGATTGAACCGGAGACCAGTTAGTTGATATCTTCACTAAAGCTTTAGTAGGAACAAATTGAATAATATATGTAACAAGCTCGACATGATTGATATCTATGTGCCAGCTTGAGGGGGAGTGTTAAGAATGATAATAACTTGTGATAAATGTGTTTTCATGTAAGGGTACTCTAGTATTTTGGATATCCTATAATTGCTCCTTTTATATATATATAAATCAGCACCTGACACAAGTGTGTTACGGCTTACCAAATCTCTCTCTTCTCATTTGCATCAGATGGTGTAAGCACATGGCCTTTATAATGGGGTTTCACTAACAGATATGTTGAGGATTTGGGCATCTTTGTTCCATTGAATTTTTCGTTTTTCTTGGTTGTTTTCTGTTTTGTTCTTTTGTTTAGAAGGATTCATTATCCTCCTTTCTCTTTTTAATTTTTTTTCTTCGTCTTAATGAATTTCTTCTTTTATAAAAAAAAAATTATGACATGGACCAATGATGTAGTTGTGCTAATGTTAGGTTGTTTCCCGCAAATAATGTGATGTATTGCTTAAGTATGATGTTAAATGAGCTAGAGTTGTTACATAGAGGCCCAAATGTAGTGCAAATTAGGCAAGAGTTGTCTCATTTTCCTGGACCGATGCAGGTAAAGTAGTCTATGAGAGTAGAATTTGTTTAGGCACATGCATTATTAGAACACTTACAGGCAAATATTTTGGAGGATTTTGAATCGTTAGTTCAAGAAATCCCACGGGAAAGAAAAATTTATACGGATGGGATCTAAATGGTCATGTTGGAAGAGATGCAAGGGAGTACACAAGTTCAACCAATTGAGATAAGACTATCCTTCGCTATTTGCATTGCATCTTTGTTCCATTGAATTTTTCGTTTTTCTTGGTTGTTTTCTGTTTTGTTCTTTTGTTTAGAAGGATTCATTATCCTCCTTTCTCTTTTTAATTTTTTTCTTCGTCTTAATGAATTTCTTCTTTTATAAAAAAAAAAATTATGACTTGGACCAATGATGTAGTTGTGCTAATGTTAGGTTGTTTCCCGCAAATAATGTGATGTATTGCTTAAGTATGATGTTAAAGAAAGAGGCCCAAAAACCAAATGCAGGTAAAAAAGCAAAGTGATTTTGAAAGTTGAATGGGATCTAAATGGTCATGTTGGAAGAGATGCAAGGGAGTACACAAGTTCAACCAATTGAGATAAGACTATCCTTCGCTATTTGCATTGTGAAGATTACGGCAATCTTTAGTGGTAGTTTAAGTGTTCAAAGAAAGGGAAAACCAAACAAAAGCAAAGTGAAAATGAAGGAACTAACGAACTAACAGTTATGGCAATTGAAGATAGTTTTGGAGAGACAAGGCAGCACAAAAAAGAGATTTAATGGAGGTAGAGGAGGAATGAGCGATTGAGAATGAGTCCTAACAGGATTAGTGTTGACGACAACAAGTTCACCAACAATTGCCAGTACCACCATCAAGACCACCTCATTATTTCCTTTCTTTCTCCATTTACTCTCAAGCCCTAGAAGACCCAGCTAATTGAAGATCACAAAGGAATATAGTCAAGATGAAACTCATGCTAGGACAATTGATGCGGAGCTGACAGTGTTAGGCTACCAAATGAACATGAGGAAGAAGGGAGTAGAGGTCATGTGTGTTGCTCAATTAATGTGTGCTGCTTTGTTTTTAATTTTAAGCCATGAAACAGGGGGAAGGGGATGAGCAAAGAGGAGGGGAGGTGGACATTGAGATGAACATGAGAAGGAGTTCAATCCATCTTAATGGAGAAACTAACATTTTCACTTGAGTCCAAACATAATGGAGTTTATTGTAGGGTTTTAAACTTGGTGTATTAAGTTTGTGGTATTACCCCTTAAGTTTTCCGGAAAAACTGTATTTTACCCATAAAGAAATTACATTCATAGGAAAGAAGTGAAGCCTACAACAAAGAACCATTCTTCAAAATTTAACATTGAAAAAGATAGGGGAAAAAAATTAAAACTTAAGATGTCATTCAATAAATAAGAGCCCAAAAGTAAACAATAAAGCCCATATGCTCAAAATCAGGAATTTTCATCATGCCACTTATACATACTTTCAGCAGGCCGTTAACTCAAGGACAAGCTAAAGCTTTAATGCAGTAACCATGCTAAACAGCAAAGAAAACAGGAACCGACAGTCACTAGTAAATGGACATTGATTGAGTGCCTGAGGGAAAGGGACAGACAGAAGCATTATACTCACAATAGAGAGAATATCTTCAGCAAGTCCTTTCTCATAAAACGGGGGTCCAACTTTAACATCTAGAATTATCTGTCGTACTGAATTTGCAGTCAACTGAAAAAATAAATTGGAAACATAATTGAAAAATATAATATAACATTGAAAGGACAAGTAAAAACATGAAAGGAGATAATTGTCAACAATTATAGAAAATGAATATAATCAAAAAAAGCAAGCAAACCAAAAAGGGGGGAAATGAAATTATCTAAAACTTTTCAAGAAAATACCTACTAGCAAAAACCTGGGAAGAAAAGAAGGAGCATTTACTAAATCCTGGAATCATACCATCAGAGCATCTTGAATGGTGGGTATACTTTCATCATTAAACTTCTCAACCGACTGACATGAAGCACTAAGCTCTCTTATCTACAGAAATAAACTGAACGTAATCTTAGTCAATGTTACTCCTTTTAAGCCTCAAAGCATTCTTAGCAAAGGAAAAAAGAAAATAAAAGGAAATGACTTTCAAATGTATATATCAAATAGTTTGGGGTAAAATGATCATACGTAATGAGTTTTTTCTTCTAATTTTTTTCCCTCAAATGCAAATATCAAGATTACCAAAAGCAACTCTACAAACCCAGGTAGGGGCTAATATAGTACATTACAACAGCTTTGCAAGTTAAATCCCAACCAAAATCCAATAGGAAAAATTTCACATGCTATAGACTGCAAAAGTTTACAGCTAGTTCATCTGGAGCACTGTCAAAATTGTTGAAACCAAAATATTTCTACAGCTTTTTTCTAGCAATCAGGGCAAGAGAGAAACATATGACTCCATGCACACGCACAAACACAGAGAGAAGCATATGAAAAAGCTTTCGTTCTCATGGATCATGATAATGTTACTAAACTACTATGGAGGCCATGACAAATGAATGGTTGCTTTTCTTTTGTTTTCGGGATGGGGGTTAAAGAGGTGCTGCTTTCTTTGCCAATATGACAATCTTAGCACCAATGATGAATCAAAAACTTCATGTCAATCTCACCAGATTCTGCTCAGCTGAACACTTAAGCCAACAACTGACAAATAGACAGTCAATACTTTCAACTACAATGTTATATTTTTATTTTTATTTTTTTTTAATTTTATTTTATTTTTATGGAGTTTAGTAAGACAAAGAAGGAGAATACAAAGGGAATGGAGGATAAGAAATCCTCTTCAAAGTAAAAGAAAAGAAAAAACAAACAACAAGGAATAAAAGACATCAATGTAGCAAAGCTACCCAATCCCTCAACATATCTGTAAGGTACAGTACAGCCCTGTAAAAAGAATATATGCTTTACACCATATGGAAGCCAAACACATAATCTTATCCCAAAGCAGTTGGTTTTTTTCTTCGTACCAGTTAGCAACCAGTTTGATTAGAGTGATAACTTTGTAATGTATTGCTACTTATGTGACCAAACTCTTGCTAAGAAAGTCTCATCTACTGTCATTCATCTATAAATTTGAGCTTGCAACAGTAAAAAGTGCAGTAATGTAGTTAACTACAGAGTTCAGAACATGGCAGGACCTTCTAGACAAGCAAAATTGGAAACCCTAATAACAATACATTAAGGACACTTAGCATAGATTAAAGATAAAATGAAATTAGCCAGTCCCACCTCCTTTGAGCTCACGTAGCCAACTTTAGAAGTCGTGTTTCCAGATAACCGCTGTAAATCCCTGCCTGCATGATGTGAGAATTAATCTCAAAGTGGATGTAGAGCTACCTCTACATGCAATAAGACAGAATTGATATGTCTATTGACTAAATCTCACAAAAAAACAAAAGAGAATAAAAATTGAAAACTGTGAAAACATAACACACTTAAACTTTGAGAATAAGATAGCAACTTCATCCAATTGGGTTCAGATAAATCTGATGAGGAAAAAAAACTGTTATCAATGCAGGCCTGGATACACTAACTAGGGATCACAAACCTCAAATACATCCAATATTTTTACAAAAATACCATATTACAAGTGTTTTCCTATTGTCAGTAAATTCTTTCTCGGGATCCATTGACGCTGGTGGAAGAACTGACACTTACACAGTTACATGGTCCAATAACTCCATATATAAAATGATTTTAATAAACCTGACCAAAGAATTATAGATACTAAACATGTCGCAAAAATAGGTATTAACAAATAACTAGCAAGTGGTGATATGGTTATATCTCCAAGCAAGCATTTAACTTATTAAAATAAATGCGTAAGCAGTGCGACCTAGAGTTTTTGTTTTATACACTGAGGAAGTTAAATGGTACAAGATAATCATAAGAACATATGTTCATAAATTTTAAGAAATTGAGAAGCCAAAAAAGTACCTATCATGGAGAGCAAACAAAACTCCATCTGAAGAACGAGAAACATCAATCTCAATACAGTCCACTTGAGAATGAAGAGCAGAGAGATATGCAGCCATCTGTTAGGAGAATCCAAGATTAAAGAAGGAAATAAAACAAGCATGACATAAACAAGGATTGGGCAGGCCTGGACCTGATATGAAGATATTTTGTGGACATAGAAGGCTAGAGCTAGACATTTTCAAATTGATTTGGTAAAGTAAGTTTTTCACAAAAGAATTTAGTTGCAAAAATAAAAAATGAAATATAATAAATATGCATTTGATGTACGGATAAATAATTTTAATAAAATATAATATATAAACATCATATTATATTAAATACTAAATAGGAATAAAATTATACTAAAAATCAATTAACTTTTATCAATATTCAATTGAGACTTTCTACACTGCTAAACAAATCTGTATATGTGGCTAAGGTATCCATTAGTTACCGCTGAATCATCAACGTCACGCACAAAGTTAGCAAGATGGAAGGTAGAATGTAGACAAAGGTTGAAAGAGAATCAAGGGAGATTGAAAAATAGAATTCACTAAGAAGGTTCTCAATAGTTGTGATACAAAATATTAATCATTATAACCAAATTTATACTAACAGGTCAGCAATCAAATGACTCTTCTAAGCTTCACTTTGGGGGCATCACAAGTAACTTCTTACTTAACACATACAACCCCCTTAGAAAAAAAATCATGTGCTTCACACCAAACAACGCCTAATCTTATCCCAAATCAGCTGCTGATCCAAAAATTATATATATATTTTAATACAGTTGTCTAGAAAAGGTCTGTTAAAAGTAAGTTCATAATGAATAATATATAATAAAAAAAAAGTTATACATTTTCATTTAAACTAAATAACAAAACAAATTGAAAGTAACTTTCATTAGAAAGGTTCAAAGTTAACTTTAAAACTTATTCAATTTTCATCACTCTAATAATAGATGTCAAAAATTCAAACTAACTTTTAACAGACATAATACTAGAAAATATCATAATTTCTTTTTAATTTGGAAATTTGAAAACAAAATTTAATGTGGAAAATTCGCCAGCTAATAAGAGAAGTTGATGGCATGACCAAACAATATAAAATTTGATGGAAACATATGAACATTAACATAAGTCTGTAAAGTTTGTACTTTGTAGCTTTATCCTTTAAATTCTTACAGAAACCATCGTTTACATCCTTTTACATGAACACTGGCATAGATAGTTCTTTGGTACAAGAGTTGTTTACTTGGCCCCCTAGTGGGCTAAAGCAAATACCTTATATATACATACATAAATCTTTAACTTATTGCATTTCAATAGCCTACACATCAGATTAAAATACTGAGATGAGCAAAGTAACAAGAAAGAAATAGGAAACACACTGTGTTGGGGGATGCCTTAGATGAATCACCCCCATGTGCACATACAAGAGGAGGATCGTTAAGCCAACCACACTTCCTCAGTTGCATCTGCATAATCAAGGAAACAATTGACCAGTTATAATATTAACACGGGAAAAACTATGTTCGAGATATAAAGACCATTACTGGGCCTCCATCTAACAGATTTTTTTTTCCTAGCAGAGTTTATTTTTGACATGTATCGGACCCTCTCTGATAGTTGATCATGTACCATGTACTTTCAAGAACACCTACTCAATACTCATTAGTAACTAAATATTTTATGGTGGGTATGAATGAATTCCACAAATAATAAAATGAAGTAACCTGATGAAAGCGTCTGAGGCGCAAGTGGAAGAAAATGGGAGGCAAAACAGCTAGCAATACGAGGCAGAGAATGATGGTACGAAGAACCTTCCGCGAAGAAAATCTGAATTGGGTTCTTCCCACTCTCGATCTTGAACTAGACATTGACATTGCGCCCAATTCTATATTTGTATATGTTTTTAATTGATGTTTCCCAGTTATCACAGACACCGCAAATCGACCGAATTGTGTATGGATCGGATGGACTTCGGGTGAGGAGATTGAAACGAAAGAGTCATTTGGTAATTGGCACGATGATGCTGAAGAGTCTGACTTATAAATTAATTAATTAATTAAGTCAAATTCATATATTTTTCGGTTTTTTCTATATATTTTCGTTCTCTCTTCTATTTGTTTTTTTTTTGGGTACATATTCTCTCTTCCAACTAAGAGAGACTTTGAGATATCTTCTTAAATGATAGTAATCTTGCAACTGTATGTTAAGATTTTCATATTAATATAATATACTATATATTCATATTTATATATTTATATTTAAATTATTTAATGTAGCACATATATAGTGATAATTAGAAGAATAATTTTAGCATTTGTGTTGATAAGTTTTGTAATTAGGGCGTGTTTGAAAAAGTTTATTTCCACCCCCAGCAAATGTTATTTGGTAAAAAAAGTTGTTATAACAGCACTTATTTAGTAATTTTACCTTTAGCTTTTACATAAATTCAATGTATTTTAAAAAAAAAATTATAATGATAAATTGTTTATTTGAGATAATTGTGAAAATTAGATTATTTCAATAATTGATTATTATATAAAAACTTTTTGTTATAATCGATTGTAAGAAAAAAGTTTTATATTTGAATATGTTAGTTAAAAAGTGATTTTAAATTAATTTATTTTATTTAAATGGTATAAAAAAGAATTATTTTTATACATTAAATTATTAAAATAAATATAAAATAATTTAAAAAATTATTTAATTGATTAAAAATTTTATTTAATAAGAAAAATATTTAAATATCACTATTAAAAATAATTTCAACAACTTTTTTACATAATGTCTAAATTTTAACTTGATACCTAACAGTTTTTTTCTACTTTTTTCTCAATGATGTCCAACAACTTTTTTATTAAACACGTTGGCGTGATGTCAAACATGTTTGCCAAGCACTTGGACAAACATGTTTGGCTTGATGTCCAACAACTTTTTTGTTAAAAAAATTGTTGGATGGTTGCTTTAATCTAAAACAAACATCCTCTAAAATTTTAGTATATGATTTTAGATTATAATTATTCCTTATACATTTTAATATATAAATATTATTTTATATCTTTAATTAAATAATTTTTTTATCAATAAAATAATTTTTTTAATTATTCTATACTTATTTTAATAATTCAATACATAAAAATAATTTTTTTATATCATTAAATAAAATAGATAAATTTAAAATTATTTTTAACTAATATATCCAAACATAAAATAAATTATATTATAATCGATTATAATAAAAAAATTATATAATAATTAATTATTAAAATAATTAAATTTTCACATTTATTGATCAACATCCTACACAAGCATTTAATGTTGAGCTACCATCAATAGCTCTAAGCAGCCTATCATAGTTACTAGTTTCGCAATACTCTCTAATACGTGGTACACTTATATGGTATGCAGTTTGACATTTCTTGCCATATAACAAGACTTCCATTACACTATGAAGTACCATGAATTATAGTACACGGTGCGCACGAATTGGTACGTGGTTTGCAGGATTACCGAGAGAATTTGGTAATTATGCAGCAGATATAACTACTCTTAAAGAGGACAAGATGAGAAACTTATTAAATGCAGTCTCTGGAAAAACAAGTTGAGAAACTCAAGGTAAATATGTATAATCCAGTGGAAGATTTCACAAGGTAGTTAAGTAATTATCAACGACTTGGTGTATTATGTGGTCAAATGTGGTATAAAATAGGAATAATCAAAATGCCAATCTTGCATTAGGCCTTTCAAAATCTTACATCATAATAAAAATTGTGTTATGATTTTCCTTCAACTGTCTTCTGCATTCATGCATGCTTCTGATTTTACAGGAGATCTGTCATGGGGTAAAATGTGCTTGTGGGTAGGAATGCACAGTAGCAGTGAATATGTAACTGCAAGGGAACAAGAAACTTCACCAGGCTCTGAATTCAGTTTTTCATTTTTATCTTGATTATATAATACTGTACTTCAGTTTGGTTTAAGGAGCAGTCCAAGTGCTTGTTGTACGTAATGACTATAGACAAAAGAAGGCTTCCTATGAAAAATTATACTGAATGTCAATTGAGTCTCTTTACAGTTTTATAAAATAGCCAACTTCAGTTGAACAATAGATGTCTAAGTTTGTTTTATTGGAACTAGATTTCTAGGACTCTGATTCATTCTAGAGCTCAAATATTCTTATATACTCCTGGTATGGGAATCAATCTTTTTATTCGTTCATGATACTTTGAGATGTTCCAGTATTGCTGATATATCACAGTCCTCATGGCTCTTCTCTGCATAGATAATGTTGGGGCCATCTTGGGAGAACACATCTTCTCTTTTAAAACTATCTTCACTGTGAAAAAGCCTTTCACTGCCATATTCAACAGCCCCTCTTAAAACAAGAGTCTTCTGGATACCAGCCACAAGCTCTTCATAATCTGTATCACCTTTTTCTCCCACAACTAGAACTACTTTGGATAGATCAATTCCCCACTTAACTGACAGATACCTGAATTCACAGACAAGAAAAATGTCATATATCCTTTTTTTTTTTACAGCTAGATTGTTGTGTATTTGAAGTTCCTGCGATTAATATGTGTAGAGGAGAGGCAATAATGTTACTGACCTCAGTGCTTGTTTTCTTGATGCAAATAATGGTATCACATTTAACCTCAATCCAGCAAGTGTATAGACTAGGTTACAGCGGAAGCCTCTCATTCGTAGCCTTTGGCGAAGGTCATCTATCTTCCGAATCTGTGATGAGTCATCATAAATTACAAATTACTATGGTTAAAAAATGTTCATTAAAGGGGTACCATTTTCAACTAACTAGACAGTTTTCTTAAGCATCAAGTTATCTTACCATGGCTCCTGGTTTCACACTATAGGAGTAGCACCTAGAACTGCAAGCACTCACATACTCTACAATGTCACCCTCCTCTCCATCCTCAATTCTTGCAAGCCTGGTTACCATTGATCTAATATTCTCACCAGGCCATCGATACTCAACATGGGCTTCATAATCAACATCAGCCATTAAATCTTTCCATGGATAATACATTTCACTTCCACTGTTACACGCCAAAGCATCAAATTCTTCTATGTTTACTTGGAAGCTGTTAAATGCTTCAATAGTCTCTTGTAAACTTAAACCGGTTAGCAATACAACACCAACCCTTCCTGTGCTGATGCCTGGTCCTGCAGCTTTCATCATATTCTTGATAATTGCCTGAAAGGCCTCTGCTCTATTTCCATCACTATCATAACAATCTGCAGCTATTGCAACAAGTCTTTGCCTTCTACCAGGAAAGTAACTGGCATTAGAATTGCCAGTAGAGGAGACCCTGCGGGTGATTGCCTCAATAATTTGCTTTTGTCTAGCTGCTGGGTCCATTTCTGCATTCAACTTGGAGTCTCCTTCTATGGAGAATCTTAAAGAAAGGTCTTCTACATCTCTTAATGAGTCACTTATTGGTTCTTCAGCAATTGGTGTAATTTCCAAACGGGAGGTGGGGTGGCGGTTCCTGCAATGTTCAATATGGGAGAGGTAGTTGCGGCAATGTTCAGGCCATGAAAAACGATGGATGTTTTTTAGGCCATTTTTGCGGCATTCTAGCCAAAGATTTTTGTCTGCAACAAGCTTTAACAGTGCATCTGCTATGGCTTTCTGGTCATGTGGGTCAATCAAGAGTCCATTGTTGAGTGCCTGGTATGATGATATGAAAACCATAAAGAAATAACTTAACACAAATAAAATATACAATTTATAGAAAAGAGAAAGAAAATGTAGCTCACTTGCTTAGTTAGTTCAATAAATGGTGGAAAACTGGAAATTATAAAGCAGTTTGATTAAATAGAAGGATTGAAAAAAGTCTTGATAGCCCTGATTTTAAAGTGACTTGTTGTTTGAAAATATGAATGATCTAGTAAGTTAAATGTAAAAATAGGACACATAGGATGTATAGGATACCTTCAGAATATCCACTGGCCCTCCATTTTTTGTTGCAACAACAGGTAAACCATAAGCTGCTGCCTGTAGTATGGGAAGAACAAGGAAGCCTTGTAATTTTCATATTTTCCATACACTCAGTTATGTAAATCATATTTCAAAGGCTGAATGACAATGAGCCTATTAGCTATCTGAAGTTACTGCTTGAGGTTTACCTCAATGAGTGTTAGACCAAATGGCTCCACCAGGGCTGGGTTGATAAAAACTCCCTTCAAGAGACAAAACCCCCACGTATTACTGTTAGCAAATATAGTGTTGGAAGAAGATAAGGAAATTAAAGTCAGATAAACTGTTAAGACAATAATTAAGATTGATGTAGATTAGATTATTTAACAAATTGACTATAATTGGTAGAGAACTGTGCTCCATCTATTTTGCATTTAAGCTTTTACAGTGTAATCTGCTATCCTGTTTTGTCAATCAACTTCAATTATTAGCATGATAAATGTAGGTTTATTTGGGCTTTTTCATCTAATTATTTTGTACTAAGAAATATTAGATTCATTCCACATCTCATAAAAAAAAGTCAATACTAAATCCAGGAGTTGGCAAATTTTCTTTAAAGAATGCACCTTAGTTTTTGCAGCCAGACGATATATTTCTGGAACTTCAGATTGCTTGTGATGCTTGGGATAAGCCACTTGACCGTACAAATCATACTTGTCAATGAGCTTGAGCACCATGGTAAGAACAGTAGAGCTGCTGTTAGACATTTCTTCAATGTCATCTCTATTGCCAAGTATGAGGGTCTGCCATAATTTGCCGTAAAGCAGAAAGATAATTGCTCGGTCAAATGCTAAATGTCATATTAAAAATCTGGATGTTTTCAAATAGAAATGGAAAACTCACCAAGTTAGCTAGTTCCCTTAGGGCCTGGCATTCCCCAAAAGCCTTGAGTAAAGTCATGACATTTTTCTTCGGGTCAGGGCGGGACAAGGCTAGTATTGTTGGTTTGTGAGGATTTGTGAAAAATCGCATTAGCTGCATGGTACAACTCATCTTTAGACATGGTTAGGTACCAATATTTAAGGAGAAAAAGTTATAATTCTTCATTCATTAAAATTAATCCTTTTTTATACTTTTTATTCACAAAAGCATTGGGGAAAGATGGTAGGGAAGAATTTAAGACCTCAGACCAAATTGGAGGTAAGTTCCTTTTGCTTTGAGCTCTGTCAGATCCAATCAATGATTTGAGGTCCCCCTCACATTCCAATGAGTCTTGTGCTTTAACATAACTGAAGTCCATGCCTGGTGGAATGACCTGATGATAAGATTCAGCAGGACATTTGTCAATATATATATATTTTTTTTGAAACTCTTGCCTGCACTTCAGTAGCTGTGAATATTGTCTGATAAGTAAACACCATCAAATAGTGATATTGTGCATACCACCATCCTTGGCATGTTTCTTCCCCGGCAACTCACTCCACGTAGCCTCCTGACCCTAAGCTTCCTTTCCAACTTGAGATCAAAGCCATCATACAATCCCCATTGCTCTTCAATCTCTTGCCTTGTGCTAGTGACAACCATTTCAGCAGCATCCAAGCCCAACTCCTCAGCCTCAATCCTCCTCATGATCTTGTATGTTGCATTTATGGCCTCCCTAGAGAGCCTCCCCTGGTTAAGCAGTTGTTCAAACTTGTTCCGGCCTAACGAGTGCCCTGTTAGCACCATAGGCACATTCAATGCACCAGATAATTGAGCAGCTATCTCTCCGGCATCAGCATAGTGACCATGGATAACATAAGGCCATGTTGGCTTTCCCATATTCACTTGCTCACCTAAAGCTCTTGCCATGTTAACAATGTGGTTTAGAGCCCCATCCACAAATTCAGGTATGTGAGGCCAAAGTGATTCTTTTGGTATGTACCTGCAACAATCCATGTATTCTACTAATCAAATCCCATCCATAACCCCAAATGAAAACTCACTTGGATTAGGAAAGCAGTGTTGAAATTACTTATCACGAGGTCCACATGGAAGACGAATAATGTATGCTCCCCCACAGCCACTGCCATCAGAGGGGCAAGACAACATCTCAATGGGCTCACCATAGCTGGAGTCTACTTCTGGTGAAGCAATTTGTCTAGTCAATAGATCAACACGGTAAATTCCTTTTGTGTTGGCTAGAGCACGGGCAAGTTCTACTACATATTTGACCTGAAATTGAAGTAAAACTAAATAATGGACAACACAGTATAATTGATATGTCAAGGCTTGTGATTGATATAATTCTCCTGTCACAATTCACCATTATGTGCAGAGAGGAATACTAGTATAGGACAATTTACTGTACCGAAATTAAAAATTGGCCATGAAATAGAAATGTAGCTGTTAATGTAAACAAGTACCTGACCACCAGTATCAGAATCTCTCCCAAGTTCCATATTTTCTCCTCGTACCAAACCATGAATACTACAATAACAACATTAAAAGTATGAAAATAATTATGAAAACATGTCAAATTTAATTTCTTACTCCTATTATATTTGTGTCAAACCATATAGGTGGTTAGAATTTAAACCCACAACTCAGAGGATTGGCCTAATGGTTAAAAAAGTGCGCTTCCTACCTTGACTACTCGGATTTCAACCTTGGGTCAGTGTTTAGGGAAATTAATTCCTTTAGATGTACCATGCAGATGCCAAAGATACCCTTACCGTACAACTTTCTTGTTAAAAAAAAAGAAAAAAAACGGCATTGGCAACCCCTCATGATCACATTAGCTATGCTTTGCTGACACTGACAGAGTGAATATAATAAGGAAAATAACCGTACATACAACACCATTTTTCTGCACTTTTTACATTCGTTATCAGTATATAAATTTGTGATTAATAATGTATATATATTAGTTGATTAATGAAATAATAATCAATTACTGAAGAACGATTTGAAGTTATTATCTTGTCAATCAATTAATATGCATTATTAATTACGAATTTATACATCACTGTAAAAGTGATATAAAAAAATGGTGTGAAAAAATTACAATTCATATAATAAATACCTGATAAGGACAATGTAAAGGTTCCTAGACTTATCATCATCCGACCAAAGTTGCATTTCAGAACTGATTCTGGAAATGTTATCCTTGACAGATTCTGAAGCATTGGCATCTCCTTTTTCTTTTTCACCTTCTGAGAGCTCATCAGAAAGGTCACTTGCAGCGTCGTTACGGCCTTGTTCACGATCAAGATGCGTTCTTGCAAACTTTTGAGCATCATCCCATGCAATCTGCAACAATGTTTATTTCCCCTCCTTTTTACTATTTGCCCAAACACCTCGAATAATATGAATGCATAGGGTAAGGTTGGTATTACTATTACTTCTTAATGAATTTATCTATATGAAAAATATATCTTATGCTTATCTATAGTTTTTTTTTTTGAAAAAAAAACAATTCTTCATCAAAAATACCAAATTGCTTCTGAAGTTATTTGTATATTATATAGTTATTAGACACGAGTTATATCGCAACTTATTTATAAAAGAAGTGAGGAAAGTAACTTCTTGTAATAGCTTTTGAAAAGCAAATAATACCAAACTTAGTTTTATTTGCTCTACAAGTTCCCTTCTTTTTGAAATATCATTCTCCACTATAACAATAGAAAGTCACTTTTAAGGATAGACTTTTCTTTTTCCCCCTACCCTCGCCAATTTTGAACAACCTCAAAAGAACATTTTAATAACATTATTAAAATGCAACCTTATAATAAAAAGCAAAAAATAAAATAAAAAAAATAAAGTTGAGAATCTATGCAGGAGTAGCATATGCCGCAAGTTAAATAAAGGCAAGTGCAACAGACTGGCGGTTAAGAGAGTATAAGTCCGGAGAGATCTTATTCGGGTTGTGACTTGTGAGAGGGACACTGACCTGTTTCTTTTTGCGAGCCAAGTGCCAAATGCGCCAGCACATATTCTCCAACCTGTTACCACGTTCACGGGTATTCCTTGTAGCTATTACCTGCCCATTCATGCATCCATTTAGGTTACAAGCATCTTGTTCCTTTTCTATATCTACCCAGGCATCTTTCCTTTTAACTATAAATGTTATCAAGCTATTGATGGGTAATTATGCGTTTGAATTATTTTATTTTATTTTTAAAAACAGTTTATAATAAAAAAAAATTGTAAGAGAGTTTTTAAAAAATAAAAAATTATTTTTTTAAAAATAAACTATACTAAGCATGTACTTGATAAAATCTCAAAATGGGTTGATGAATCGTTCTTTAGGAGATCTTGTTGGAGGTAACTATAAGAAAGAGAATAAAAAAAGAGATAAAGTTTCTAAAGCTTTATTTTTAACAGTGTTCGTTGCTGCATCTTCTAACCTGATACCTACATACAATGGCTGCCAAAATAATTTGGGTCACTATGTGGTTTACTGAGATGAATTTTACTTTTCGTGGATGTAGATCTAACCTTGTTATTTTTCTTTTGAAAGTCATATTTCATACCTTGCATTTATCAAAAAGGTTATTTATTTACAAACTCTTTTTTTATTTTTATTTTTTGTTTTGTCCATGCATACGGTTGAATTTACATATGAAATCATGCAACGTTGTGTGAAAAAGAAACTTAAGTCTATATTTTTTTCAACCTCATTCGTTCTCTTTTTCTTCCCCTTATTAGATACTATGACGGCATGTGAGACAACAAAATCCTTTTTTGTCTTAATAAATAAATTTCCGCTGAAACAATTGCAAAATTGGTGACCATTAAGTTCCTATCTCGCACCAAAAATATTCAAAAAAGCTACAATTTTTTACCCCTTTTCTGCAAAAGTGGTCCCAATATAAGACGTAAACAAATTTTTTGTCATAGGCTAATTAAATATATAGAAGATCCAAAATTTGTGCCATACGAAATTTAAATATCGGTTTATCATCAACCTTCCTTCTTCTTCCTTTCTTTTTCTATATTTTATTCCAAAAATAAAATAAAATCAGCATGTTGCTATTGATCCTTCCTCGCCCAATGACTCAGAAGCCTAGCTAGATGGTCCAAAATAGTATTTATACCCTCTAAATATTAGCGTAGAGCGAATAATAAAGTAAAGTAAGTTCATGGAAGGCAAGATGAAAAGTCTTAATGATTTTCTACCATTAATAAAAATTTCAGTGACTAGAATTGTTAAAAAATGGGAGCATTAGTTTTCAAGAAGCAAGGATATACATAGAGAGAGGGGCAAATTATGCAAACCTTAGCCCACGTCCTGTAAAGGTCAGATTCATCAAAGCTATTGACAACTTCTTCAACAAAGTACTTGATGGGACTAAACAACTTTTCTTCCCTCTGATCTTTATTTTCTTCAAACTTTGTGATTTTTAGCTTCCCATGATCATTCCTCTTCCTTGTGCTGCTTCCCACGTCCAATATGGCCTCCAAATAACCATTTAGCCATTCGTTCACAGCCATTTCTCAATCTTCTAAAGCCCTTGAAGGAAGAGAAGAAGGAAGCTGTAGTTTTAGATGGAAACCAACTTTTACTTTGTAGCTTTTGTTCACGTGACAGTCACAGGTTGAATGACATCTTTGTATCAGTTTGTATATGCTTTAAAACTCATTGCTGAATGCATGAAGCACGTTGAAATTTTGTTGAGGAGAAAGATAGAAGGTAGTGTGGTTTCAAATGTCAGAAATGTTTGTACTAAGAAGCCGATTTGGACTAAGATAGCAGCCTCCTTATATAGGCTTTTTTTCCTCCTCCTTTTCATTTTTGAAAAATCTTTAAATTTCCACTCCAAAAAAGAGATAATTTTTTTTAAGCTTGTGAAAATATAAGAAATGGGTGGCTATGATTCTCTATCTCTTATTCCTATGCTTAAAGAAGTATATGAACCAAATATCCTTATTCTTTTGTTATTCTCCATTTGCCTTCATAATTTATTCGCATACCAACTTGAAGGATCTATATATTTTCAGTGTACTAAATACACCGTGCATGCCTATCTATCACTATCGTCAGGTATATATATTAAAAAAAAAAAGCTCTTTTTTACTATTAATTATTATATTTGAGTTTGTGAAAGATTTCTCGATCTGGATCAATTTAAATATAACCAAATTCTGGATATTAATTCTACTTTTTTGTATACCTAATTAAAGTTGTTTATGTAATATTTTTTACTAGACACCTATGCGATAGGGATGAAAAATTCCTCTAAATATTTTTTTCTTCAGAGAAATGTGCATAATTTAATCAAACCAATGTGGCAATATCTTAATTACATGTAATCAATTGAGTGTTCGCAATTGTTTTACCTAATCGTCACGCTTTTTTGTCGCAAATTAACGGGTTTGCAAATATATATATATAACTTAATCGTACTTAATTTGTCTTTCAAGAATTTGATGCAAATGAAGTTCAAAAGGGGAGTAAAGTTATTCTGCTCACAGAAAAAGAATAACCAAGATAATATTCGAAATGAAGACAAGGTAGTGCTTGTGACAGCCAATAACAAAGGGCCTAATTTTCCTAAGCATAAAATTTAGGTGTAAAATTAAAATTTAGGTGTACAAAGGGCCTAATGTTCCTAAAAATTTATGCCTTTCTAGAAAAAGAAAGATTCTTGTATAATAAACCTATAAAGTATTCACATTTAGTTTAGAGGATTGTTGTATAAATTTAGTATACCCCAAATTATGTTTATTATTGTGTGTCAAAATTTTATTCGTTTTGTAAATCCAATTGTAATAGATTTCGTTTGTACAAGAATTTCATATAGGGAAAAGGAAAATGATGATTCTAAATCACTCTTTATCTCATATAATTTTTTATTTTATTTTTTAATAGTTGTAATTAAGTAAGAGAAAGTAATAAAAAAATTATGTAATTAATAATATGAAAAGTGATGTAAAAAATGATGCGAGAAAAGAATATGATAAAAAAAAATCTGTATTATAAAGAAAATAGCTAAATTTATCCTAAGCACAATAAAGTTAAAAAATCACTTTAAAAAACCAAACTACCAAAGCTCAAGAACGGAAACAAAAACTCTTTGAAGACGGATTCAGACTATACGGAAAGGTTCAAATTTTGGTTATGAACTGGGCTAAAGTATGAGAAAATTCTTTAATATAATAAGAATAATACTTTCAATGGTTGAAATTTAAATAATCTTTTTTATGCTAAGTCTTACTGGACTTGGAAGAGGCCTCACCCTAGAGTACTGAGATCTAGGAGTGCCCCACATAAGCCACAAGGGGGACAGGGGAGGACAATTGGGGGTGGAGAGATGCATTAAGCATGTATGTTTATCATAGTTTTCAGAATCGGATTCAACCGTTTGGTTGGATTGTAAAAATTGAGATCTGGTCCTTTGACAGATCTAATTAACTCTTAAAAATTAGATTCTCGAAAATTGGTTAAAAAGTAAGAAATTGGTTTTGAATTGATCACAATTCATAGGGTTGACCAATCTATCTTTTAAAAAATCCAATTTTTTTAAATATTCAATTTTTTTAAAATAATTATTTAAATTTTTTTAAGCCATTGATTATTTAGTTCTTAATTTATAACTAAAACTCATAATTTAAAACTCTTAATTTATCTAATATGGGATCAAAAAGAGTTTCTAATGCAATAAGAGTTCGATTTCAATTTATAATGAGAATTTTTACTTCTTACTATTTTACTTATTTGATCTGGGGTTAATATATATATATATATATATGTATATATTTATTATATTAATACTTTTAGTTTAATATTTATTTAAGTAATAAATAAATTTAATTATATTAATATAATACATTTCAATATTTTTCTTTACTATTATGTATACAATTAACATATAAATATTATATTTTTCTTATACACTGTTTTATATATATATAAAACCTCAGTTTGAGAGTTTAACTCTAATTGAATTTCGAAATTTGATCCTATATATATATATATAAAACCTCACTTTGACAATTTAGGGTTTAGGATTATATATATATATATAACTTCAATTTAACAGTTTAACTCTAATTGAATTTCAAAACTTTGATCCTCTTTTTTTTTCTGATTCAATAACCAGCCTAGTTCTTAAAAGATTAATGATTATAATGTTCACATATTATATATGTTTTTAGTGAATTGATCATGAGTGCAATTAGAATATTGAACTCCAATTAACTTAGTTGGTACAATTTACATTTATCAATTGTACCAACTATTGTTAGCAAAAGAGTAACACGTTTTAATTCTTGTATCCTCGTTATCACTAAGTACAAATTAATTTAGGGAATAATTACAAAAGAAAAAAAAAGTAAAAAACAAAATTGCTAAGTGAAATACACTAATTTATTTCATAGAGGATTTTATATTTAACTAGTAAGTATCCCATATAATGCACGAGATTTTTTAAATTTAGATAAGATTTTAATAGTTTTATATTAAAATAAGAAATATGCTTAAAATTAAAAAAGATTATATGTAAAATATTGAGATTAAAATAAAATTTAAAAATAAAAAAGAAAATTTGAATTTAAAATTAAAAAAAAAAAGCTAAAAATGACACGTTTTTAAAGAAGAGTATAATAAAAAATTTAACTACTCTCAAATAAATATTCTCTAATTTAATATATAAGGATGAATTACAATCAAATTGCTACATCCAAATAACTAAATATGACAATCGTCATATGCTCTATTGCAGCTTGGACTCATGGCTTTGATGTAATCATACACTACTTTCGCATGAATGGTATGAGTCAAACTTTTTTACAACCATTAAATTTGGTTGTTACAATAATATATCTCCCACGTGGGAAGGAGATAGAACAGTATGATCTGGATGTTTGGTTTAGCTTATTTTAAGAAAAATAATTAATTTTTTAAATTTTTTTTATTATAAACTATTTTTATCACAAAATAAACTAATCAAAATATACTAGATGTTTATAAAAAGCATACAAAATTACATGATAGTTCATCAAGTCTAGTGCATGTCATTGGCATTGGCCACTGGATCAAAATCTCCAGTCTTTTGTACCATAAATCTTTAATGAAATACTCTTCATATAATTCTATAATAATTTAATGAACAATGAGATGCTCCAATAGTGCGAACGAGAGTTGGAGGAAAAGAGACAAACAAAGGGGGGGGGGGGGGGGGGGGGGAGGGGAAAGACTCTTAATCTAGTTGAATTACATGCTTCATGGCATTGCTAGGCCTGTCTTTTGTACAATAAATTAGTAACGATTCTTTAATGAAGTACTCTTCATATAATTCTATAATAATTTAATTAACAATGAGATGCTCCAATAGCGCGAACGAGGGTTGGAGGAAAAGAGACAAACAAGGGGGGAAAAAAGACTCTTAATCTAGTTGAATTGCATGCTTCATGGCATTGCTAGGGCCTGTCTTTTTTTACCTCTATGTTTTTTATTTTTCTCAGGTTTGCAATGATCTATCCAAGCATTATATTTGTATAGATTATTCTGTAAACAAAGCATTATATTTGGTGCATATGATATACCTTAAGGGTTTGTTTGGGAGTGAAAATTAAAAGGGAAAGGGAAGGGAGGGAAGAGTTTAGAGGTGAGAAACCCTTGTTTGGAAGTGTAGGGAAGGGAAGGGAGGGATTTTCAATGCCCTCCGAACTCCTCAGTTTCGGTTCCCCCAATCTGAGGGGTTTTTTACAAAATTACCTATTTATCCTTCAATTCACCCCCACCAAACGCAGCCCCACCGTGAGACCACCGTGCGCCGTCCACCGGGCCAGACCACCGTGTGCTGTCCACTGTGCCCATCAACCCGAACCGCACCACCAGCCACCACCGTCACGCGCACATCGCCATTATTAGCGACCGGACTAGCTTCGCAATGGTGCACTCGAAGCTCCACCGCAAACCGTCGTGCCGCCTGATCCGTCAAGCTCCGTGCCTCCCAACCCGATTTGCGTCAGAGGAAGAAACTGGGGAGGAAGAAAGAAAAATATAGGGGAAGGACTGGAGAAGAAGAAGCTTCTGTTCTGGTTTCAGGGTGAGGGTTCCATTGTCAGCGCTGTGCTTCATGGTTTGGTTGGCGAGGGGTGAAAACGAATAGGGTAGAGCCTGATGGTTGTTTTAATTTTTTTTTATAAAATGTTAATTATGTTAATTTTTAAATAAAGGGTAAAATGGTAAAAATATATTTTAAACCTTTCATTTCCTTTCCCTCGTATATTTCACACTTTCAAACAAAGAGAGGATAAACCTTTCATTTTCCTTCCCTTCCTTCCCCTTTAAACTCTTTCCCTTCCTTTCCCTCTAAACTCCCAAACACACCCTAAGGAGATGGCATCAGAGAACATCCACAATGGTGACTTGCTCCGGCTGATAAGAATCTAGGAAAAAGATGGAAATTTAAGAGAGTAAAGTGACAAAAAGGATAAAGTGTACCGGAATGGAAACATAAACAAACAAAACAAAACCAAAGGTAGGAATATCCAATTGTGTTATAGGACTTTCAAATTTGTAGCAATTCCACTTTTTCTAAGTCCTCTTTTAGTCTCCAACACTTTCAACCCTCAAAAGATATATTTGCCACATACGTTTTGATTTTACAGCCATTTAATTTGGCTTCAAGAGATATATATACTTCATTGTTTTCAGTTAATTCTTTTTTATAAACATATTTTTCCCTTTCAAGGATGTCTTGTCCATAGTACTAAACCCAAGTGATAAATGTTACATATAACAACTACTTCAAAGGTTTAATATTTATAATTTTAACACAGTTGATCACTTAAAAGGTTTTGAATCGTTCTGTTTGTGCAGAAAAAGTTAGAATGCTCTGCCGATAGAGCAAAGTTTTTACACTTCTACTGATGTCTCAAAAGATTAAGTTTTGCTTTAAGAAGCTCTCAAAAGGAGGGAATTATGCCTTTTAATGTGGATTCTTGAGGTAATTAAAAAAAGCCCTCAAATAATAGATTCAAAATAGAATGAACTTGTACAAAAGTTGAATTCAAAATTGCATTCATTGGCTTCATTGAAGCAAATGTACATAAACTAAAGTTGAAGTAAAAGACTCGAAAATTAAAATGTGATATAAAGCAGTAATAAGCAATAATAAATAGACTAGAAAGCTATAAAGAAAAGTGATAAATAGGCTGAACTATAAATGAAAGGCTGCAAACGATTAAAAAGTTAGAGGTAAAACAACTGAAATAGATAGTTTTGATGTATGATGGTCTGAACCTTTTTCTCAGTGCCTTATTAGAGACCCTTTAATAGATGTGGAACTAATGAAAACTATTGGTCTAGTACTTAACACACCCCAATGGTCACGTTCTCTGAATTTAGGGGCCATTTCTCCTATTATTTTGATGCTCTTTGAACATGATCATTAATTTTCATCTCGTTCTATCATTTTTTAATATAATTAAATAATAAAACTTATCTCTATCTCATCTTATTTCATTTTATTCTACTCAATTCCATTTATCCGAGGTTTTACTGTTACCACTTCCTTGAGCCTCTTCTTCTTTGCCTCTGACCTTTTTCTATGCCCTTCAAACTTCAAAAGTTTTTTCCTTTCTTTGCTTTCAACCTTTCTTCGAGACAATGTTAGGCCAATCTGACTCCCAAAACCAATTCTTTAGCTTCATCCCCATCTTTTCATCCCAGGCGCAAGAGTTCTTCAACACCTTATTCTCCATCTCCTCCTCAAGCTCTCTCTCTCTCTCTCTCTCTCTCTCTTGATCTCCTCTGACCAAAACCTTCAATCTTCCTTTAGGAATGATGACCCCCATTCTTTTGGATATCATCTCCATTATCGGTTTCATGCCAATAGCTGAGGAATTGTCGGCCTATTTTAATTCTGAGATTGGGGTTGATTAGAAGGTCAACTTTAATCAAAACACCCCTTTATGAAGTTTGTAACCACCTTTCGAGTAAGCACCGGACCAGTCACTAGAGCTGAGCACACCACTTTCCTAGCTTATTGGTTCTGCAAGTATATTATCTGCACTAGCTTCTTACAAGTCCTGAAGGAGACCAATATGCCCCTAGTAGTCACCAAAGTTAAAGGAAAGCCCATAACTCTTGGTAGCTTTTTGCTCCACAACCTATACAAGGTCTATTCGGTTATGTTTGGATATTTAATAATTGATAGAATAGAATAGAATGTGATGAGATGGAATGAGATAAGATGGAATAGAATGAGATAAAATTATTGTTCCATTGTTTGGATATTTTAGGATGGAATGGAGTAAAATTATCATTTCATTATTTGGGAAGTGGATGGAATGGTAAGAGTTATAACTTTATTTTTCCTAAATTACCCTTATTGCAAACACATTAATTTTAGGGTATAAGGTTAATGTAGTAAAATCTTAATTATAATGATAATTAAAAATATAATTTCATCTCATACCCCCTAAATTGGGGGGAATAAAATTAATGGTTTGTGGTGGGATTGGATGGGATCCATCCCACCCACTTCCATCTCATTCTACTATTTTTTAATATAACCAAACAATGGAACCTATCTCTATCCTAGCTCATTACATTCTATTCCACTCAATTCCACCAATCCAAACATCAGTTTGGTCTCTGGGATAAGGGCCAATGGAACCCTAGAATCCTTTTTTGGTCTCTTCTGGTTCCTTCAGATTTGGGTTTAGTCTTATTTTCCTAACCTTCCCCTCCTTGAGTCTCCTCTTAAATCATCCAACGAGAAGCAGTAAGGTTGTTGAATCCATGGTGACATCCTCTGCAAGCTCCCCATTACTAGAGCCACGACCATGGCTTCTTTGAGTTCTTCTACATTCAAAAAGTGAGCCCCTCCTCTACTTTTTGCAACTACATACCCTATACTTTTGGGCCGATGAAGTTGAAGGTTGTTCTTGATGACACGACCAATGTTCCACTTGCACCAAACACTTTGGCTTTTTGAGCAACCGTTGTAATGAGCCGCAAACATTTAGTGAACCATAATTTGCAAGGCTGCTACAACCCTCTTGGAGCTGAAGTATCTATGAAGCACGAACACGTCGTTTTTGAGGCGTGTTTGCATATCGGATACGTGTCCATGTCGGACACATGGGGACACCCGTACAACACACTTGTCCTATATGTCTGAATGTATTCAATTAAAAAGATTATTTTTTTCAGTTTGGACATGTCTCAGACACTCTTGGACACATCTCAGACACGTTTGGACACATCTAAGACATGGCTTGGACACAACCTATTAATATTTTTTTTTAAAAAAAAAATTAGTTTCCATGATTAACATTCAATTAGTAAGATATTAAGATTTCGTAACATATGACTATCATTGACACATGTGATATACATTAAGATATTGTAAATCTTTAAACTTATAAAAATGATATTAATTAATTATGAACCTTTTTTCTTAAATTTTGCAATTATATATATATATATGTGTGTGTCGTGTCTGTATCCTACAATTTTTTTGAATTTAATGTCTTCTCGTATATGTATTCATGTCGTGTCCTGTGTCTGTATCTGTGCTTCGTAGTGAAGTATACTTGCCAAATTGTATGGCTAACTAGTTTGGCCTAGTTCAAGAAATCTTTGTTTCATTTGGCCAGTTGGTTAATGAAGGGACAACTAAAAAGACTAGCCTGGATAGTCTTGCTAAGATTGCATTAGTTATGGACACTAACCCTATGTTTGGATGTTTTTTCATTAAAGGATCGAAACGGAATAAGTAAGAATGAAGCGAAAAGAAAAGGAATGGAATAGAACATAATTTTCATTCTCTTTGTTTAGAAGTTTCATTAACGGAATGGAACGGAACTTCATTACCCATGTGTTCCCCCTATTCTACCTCAATTTTGGGGGGAACAAAAGTTAGGCATTTGAGGGGAAGAGGGGGTAAAATGATTCCCCATATGTTCCGTTCTATTCTCATATATTTTAAAACTCCCAAACAAATAAAGTTATTTCTATTTCTCTCATTTCCTTTTCGTTCCTCTCATTACCTATCATTCAAATATAGTGTAAAGACAACTCCACGAAAAATGTCTAGTTTTGGGCCAGTCAGTTAAATTTAGGAAATTTTCCATTAAGAAAAAAAGGAAAAAAGAATTTTAAGTTTTTCAAGAAAAATAAGCGGGGCAAAAATAAAATTCAATGATGTTTCATTTGCAGACAAAAGGGGCATTTTCAAAAAATTTCCCAAACAAAATTGCTAAAGCAGCCAAATTGGTCAACAAATTGATGCCAATTGAAGATGCAGATATGGAGTCACTCTACTCTTAATAGAGTTGTGTGAACAGTGACACTACATTTGCACTATAAGACTCTTCTTATGAATCAGAGGAATACTCAAGCACTCATAATATTATCCAATGTATTCCTTCTAAGAAATTGAAAGTACAGTCCCAACTCCACCATAGCCTCATGTACAAATTCAGATCCTTTCTTCAAAATGATGATGAATCCGTGTATTCTACCAAAAGATGCCTAGACAAAGCACACTGCTTATTTTATAGCAGTAAATAGAAAAGTTTTCAGAATAAATTTGATCACTAAATCCTAAATTGGTATAAGATTCTTCCTAGAATGTACCATTTAGATAAAGTTGATAGGAAGAAGCTTGCCTAACAAAGATATTTTGATCGGCATGGATGTCTACTCTACAGCTCATAAACTCCAAATCCTTCCTACAGGAATTAGGTTCAAGAGAGAATTCAAGCCCTATTCCATGATCCCCAATCTCTACTATATTGCCAGTGTTCCACTTGGATATGAAGACATTAAGAATATTCTCTTGAAGCTTTGTGTTGATAATCATGAAGAATTTAATCATCCAAAGCCATTATGGAAGAATGAAGATTTTTTCATCCAATTGCCTTTTAAGTTTAATGAGGATGTCATTCCTACCAAAGCAACACATCCAGGAATGACACCATCAAATCTTGCTCTAGCGTGAGAAGAATGCTCTCAACTTCTCAAGCAAGGATTAATAAAACCCACTAAATCTGAGTGGGCTTGTCAAGCATTCTATGTTGAAAAAAGATTTGAGAAAGTTTGGGGAAAAATAGGTTAGTAATTTATTATAAACCTCTTAATCATTTTCCTAAAGATGATAAATCCCATATTCCAAAGGCAGTTTACACACAATCAAAGATGCTCTTATCTACTCTAAATTTGATCTTATGTCAACTTTTTAGCAACTACGGATTGTTCCCTTTGACCATTACAAAACGGCATTCTGCATTCCAAATGCATAATATTAGTGGAAAGTCCTCCTTTATAGGCTTAATAGTATTTTGATTTACATAAATGATGTTCTATTTTTCTCAAAGGATGAACAATCTCACAAGCAGTTATTGGGCCAATTTTATGAATTAGCCCAACAATATGGAGTAATGCTCTTAGAAAAAATGAGTCAACTTGGACAAACTGAAATCAACTTCTTAGGAATGCATTTTTCTCATGAAAGTACAAACCACAGCCACACATTATTAAAGAACTTCTCAGTTTTTCCGATGAAAAATTTACAATCAAACAAATTCAACAAATCCCTCAAGTCGCCAAACATACTAGTATGTTGTCAAAATTGCTCAAGAAAAATCCTCCTCCATGCGGATCAGAACAAACCACAACAGTAAAAACTTTTGAAAGAACTAAGAGGGAGGTGAATTGGTTTTACATAGTTCAATAACAGAAAATTTAAATCATTAAACAATAAGTGCAATATAAACATAAGTAAAATTGAAAGTAAAGATGAAAGAGTTGAGAGAAATGCACAAACGATTTTTATATTGGTTTGACCACAATCTGCGACCTACATCCAGTCCCCAAGCAAATGCTCGAGATTTTCTTCACTTGTCGAATTTTCTCTTATAAGGACTCCGACGAACCTTCTTCTACCTTGTGTTTATATTGCACTTATTGTTTAATGATTTAAATTTTCTGTTATTGAACCATATAGAACCAATTCACCTCCCTATTGGTTCTTTCAAAAGTTTTTACTGTTATGGTTTGTTCTGGTCTGCATGGAGGAGGATTTTTCTTGAGAAATTTTGACAAACTTCAAAATTTTCTTGAGCACTTATTCTTAGGAATTGTAAATTATTTAAGAGACTTCATCCCTCAAGTAGCCAAACATACTAGTATGTTATCAAATTTGCTCTCTTTAGGGGAAGAAAATCCTCCTCAATGCTTTTATGTTAAGCTTATTTATTTTTCTTAATAAATGATTCACTCCATTCTGGTTCTATATTTGTTTGTATAAAACAAACCACCAAAAAATAGTAAAAACTTTTGAAAGACCCAAAAGGGAGGTGAATTGGTTCTATATGATTCAATAACGGAAAATTTAAATCATTAAACAATAAGTGCAATATAAATACAAGTAAAATTGAAAGTAAATATGAAAGAGTTGAGAGAAATGCACAAATGATTTTTATACTGATTCGGCCACAATCTGCGACCTACATCTAGTCCTCAAGCAAATGCTCAAGATTTTCTTCACTTGTTAAATTTTCTCTTATAATGACTCCAACGAACCTTCCTCTATCTTAACCTTAAGGCAGAGTTACAATGGTTTCTTTCACCAATGATACCACCAAACCTCCCTCTACTTCTACCCGAAGAAGAGTAACCTTACAATGATTTATTTCACCTTTATGCTCTTATAAAATGAGATACAATGTATTCCAAAAATAAACTCTCTCTATAAAATGGATGCACAAGTTTAGAACTAGCTTGAAGGAAGAAGATAGAGATAGCAAACTTTCAGCAATTCCTCACTTTTGATTTGAGCAAGTGGTTATATTTTGATCCTTTCTAAGGCCTCCAATATATAGTGAGAGGCTTCCCTTAACATTTGCTAGCCAACAGAGGTTGCAAAAAATTAGCTAAGAGACTTCAAAACATATTGGATATGCAACTTGTATGTTTTTTAAGTAGTTGTTATTTTAGGTCCCAGTAGTTGCTAGTTCACCCAGTAGGTGCTATTTTAGTTGTTATTCTTCTTTGAGTATGACTAGCATTTTACAATCTTTTAACCGTTAGAACCAAATGACTCTCCTAAAAACGTGCTTGACCATTGGAGATGATTATGTAAAGCCATTTAATCCTAATAAAAATCAATCAACTCATCAAATCACTATATATATTTGAAAGAGATATTTACCAGTTTTAAATGGAAAGTTTTGACTTATAATAAATCACATATCAACAAATTAACAGAAAAAAAAATTAAATCATCTAAAAGACTCACATGTTCAAAAACTTCAATGCATCATCAAAACTTAAAATTCAACAACTTTGAAGCAGATGTCTTAGAATCCTCTGGCATTAAAATCCCAAAGCACATGCAAGAGAATTCTGCAGACAAACGCTAATGATCATTATTAGGAAGCAGTTCTCATTGAAGAATTGGATAACAAGAAACATTATTATGGGCATGCCAGTGGTCAGTTCAAAGAATCAGTGTTGCATTATCACACCACCTACAAGGAAGCCTTAGTCGTCAAATATAGAATTCATAATTTTGATTTTCATCATAAGGGTTATCAATTTGAAGTTCAAATGGACAACTTTTTATTCCCAAAAATTATAGAGTTCAAAAACAAAATGCCTCCTAATCCACAAACGCTAAGACTCAAAGATTGGTTTTCCAGATATGATTTTTCTGTTAAATACATCAAAAGAAACCAAAACCTTATTCCCGATCTTCTTTCCAAACCAAAGCCCTTGAAAGCCATTATAGCAGTAAATTCATTTCCTCTAATTTTCATGGCTCCTCTAATACCAACGAATGCCTCTATCCAAAAGTCCTTCCTCCAAATATAAATCCATCCACAACTTCATTTTCGATCAAAGAATATGCAAGAACACATATTTTCCATGACCTAGCCTTAATCCTATAAAAGACCAATTCTCAGCCATAAACAACTCTCTTTGACCCAAAAACACCTTTCCTTATCCATATGTTCATCTCTCCAAAGAAATATTTTGGTGAAGAACATCTTTGGTATCTTTGGTGCGCGTCTGTCCTTTCTTCAATTCCTATAGCATTCTCCACTATAGAAATGCAAGACTTCATCCATGACTCTTCCAATCAAAATTCTCTAATTTGGACAACTCTTGAATGATTCTCAGCTCTCACTTGGTGGAGAAATCAACTAGATGAAGTTCTTGATCAACAAAAAATTTGGAAAAGGGATGTTGTATAGATTTCAAAATTACTATCCATTTTTATTGTTCACTGTTCTTATTTTCAAAATCCTACTACCAAGCTCCTCTAGATACAAAATTAGGGTTATCATTGGAAAAATCTGGACCACTATCCTCAAAAAAGAGATTTAATCAAAGAGACATAATTATGATTTTCCTAATGAACCAGTGAATATTACTTGCATGACACAGACCACTGACTGTAAATTGTAGTCCCAATCCAGAAATCTTGGCTAACACTAGCCAATAGCCTATAACAAATGATCCCATTATGAAAGATTCCCAAGCCAGTTCTAGTCAGCCTTTTGTCACAAATGACATCATAATGCAATATTCTTAAGTTCCAAATGACCCAGTTGACATCATTGAAGAAAGAGAGAGTTATAAAAGATCATGGTGGTATGCTGGTCATCGCAACATTGATACTAAAGAATACAAATTCTACAATCTCTCTCCTTGTCAGAATTTACACTAAGGTCCAAATCACTTCTACAACCCAAGAAGGCAAATTCTCTGTCCTTAGATGAAAGTAGATTCTCTTTTTTCAGTGTGCAGTTAAAGTCATGGTTGTGTACTATGGTGGGTGCTATGGTGCACCCTGTTAAGTTTGGGTGTACCATACACCTTACATTTTACTTACTGTTGCAGGTATTTTTTTTACAGGTTATTTCTTTTTTTTTACAATTTTTTTTTTTTTTTCAGCCACCATTGTCGACCATCATCGCATGGCCACCGCTGCAACCGTTGACCGCCACCCCACTTCCGACTGACTATTGTTCACTTTTTTAAAATTACACAAGTATGTCGATAATATCAGTTAAAATTATATCAATCTTTATATTTTTTTCATAAATAATTGCACATTGAAATTTTTTTCTTAAAACTATAACTGTGTTTGTTGAAAAATCTTATAAATTTTAATTGATAATATTTATACAGTTATACAACCTAAAAAAATTAGAATTGATCGATTTTCCTAAAACTGTAATTATATTTGTTGAAAAATTTTATAAATTTTAACTGATAATATTTATACAGTTATACAATTTAAAAAAAAAATTGGAGGTGACCGGCAAGTAGCGTACAGTGGCTTACCAACCGATGACAGTAATGATAGTAGTAGTAATATGTTAAAAAAAATATAAAACTAAAAAAACTTGAAAACAAAAGAAAACAAAAAAAAAAAGAAACCGACTTAACAAATTTTTTTATAATTGATCTAAGCCATTAATTTATTTTATAAATAAATCAATAACTTGAATTAGATGTTGTACCAAACATCTTCTTTTAAAGAGTGTATATTAAATACCACCTGTGTACTATATGTACTATGACATGTTAAAGTTACGGTTGTAACTAAAAGATGTGTACTATATGTAAGACAAAGTTTCAGACGCATGGTTAGTGTGTCTATAAAGACCATGTGAAGTTTGTCAGAGTAAAATTATGTTTGCATTAGTGTATTAGCTCTCCTATATATAACAAGTTTCTCAGTTGTTGAAAAAGGAGTTCCTCAAAGAACAAGTTTGATAAATAAAATCCTCTTGTTCATACAATGTCTTCGTCTAAGTTTCTCCCTTCTTGAAAACCAAAGTTATTATGCTTATACTATAAGCTCTTCGGAGATGTTAGTATGCTCTGCACTTGCCTCTATGAGAATCCTATACATCATAACAACTTTGACTAACGATCCAAGCTACAATCCTCTCTCTTGTGAGATCATCAACTTTGTGAAGTATTGTGCCTTGAGATTCTTGGAGCATCTTGGTGATGGTTGTGTTATTATCTCAACTAGTATAGCAAAGTCTATGATTCTCATAAAGGATTAATCTTACATCTAAAAGGTATGGAGATACTTTAAGAAGCTTTGGTGGCTTGATTTACAAGGCAAACACTGGAACAAAAACTAGAATCAAATAAAAGTATTTATTTTATTTTATTTTATTTTTAATTTTTTACAAAATTAAAAAATTTAAAAACTGAACGATTCATTGATTTTAGCTAGTTTTGACCAATCAGACCGGTACTTGAGTTTTGAGGCAGTCGGTCACCGATTTGACCGATCCAATCAAACCGCTCTTCAAAACACTAACCCTTTATTTGGATTTGGAGAGAAAATGAAAAGAGAGAAGATAGAGAGAAGAGAAAATAAAGAGAAAAGTACATTTTCTCTCTTATTATTTGGATGAAGAGAAAAAGTAGAAAATGAGAGTTGAGTAAAAAAAAGAATATAATATATAATTATATGAAATGACATATTTATCCTTATTGAATATAATTGAATATAAATATATTATTTTATATTTTTAAATTAAACATTTTTTAAAATTATATTAAGTAAATAAATACATTTTATAAAAATACTAATTTAAAAATAATTATTAAATTTAAATTATAAATTAAATATAAAATAATTTTTTATTAAAAAATTCATTTTCCCATTTTTTTATTCCTTATCTTTCCTATACATTCCCCCACCCACCCTCCAGACGTTCCCCCCCCCCTTTCTTTCTTCATCATATGATTCCCTCACCTACCCCACCAACCCTCCGACGTTCCCCCCCCCCTTTCTTTCTTCATCCTTCATCCTCATCTCCCCCTCATATTCATTCCCCCACCTAGTTATCTGCGGTGACCAATCAGACCGTGTACTTGAGTTTGCAGAGTCGAATCCGGCAGTCGGTCACCGAGTTACGGCAAGGACCCGGGGGAAGAAGATGATGGGGGATATAAGGGTCATTTTATGCCTAATCTCTCAATCTCCCCTATTTTCTTCACACCAGAGCGGAGAAAACTTTTTACGTGAGTCCCACGACATTTTTTTCTTTCTTGTCTGTTTTCTTTGCACGCCCAAACGGGAGAAGAAGGAATAATCATCTCATTTTCTCTCCTCCTATTTTCTTTCCACTCATTTTCTCTTGAAACAAACAAAGGGTAAATGATAAGTCACAAGTGCAATTTGTTTAGTTAGTACATTTTATGGGCGTGTACTTGAATTGCTGTCGATTGTTTTTCTTTCATTGGTTGTTGTCAGTGAGTAACAAAATTACAAAATGATAATCTCATGTCACTTTTTTTTATATTATTTTTTAATAATTATAATTAAGTGAGATATTGTGATTAAGTGAGAGAAAATATTAATATATGAATACAAATCTTAATAATACGAAAAATAATGTAAAAAATGATTTGAGAAGAATTTATATTAAAAAAAATCGGGGTTGAATAAAATTTCCACACTCGAAGTGAAAAGAGAAGAGTACACAAAGTCTAACTAAACCTTGAAAAATGTTTGTGAATCTTTAGAGAGAAAGCAACACAATCACCAAGGATCTTGCAGAAGAATAGAAGATAATAACAGCTTAACTCAAAAATGGGATTTTCATAAAGTTAATATGAAAATAATAATGCTACAACTCAGTAATAGGAGAAACCAGGAAGAGCTACCTTCACAAAATTTCCTGGAGTCAATTGTTCTATTAAAACTTAGTACTCCATAGATCCTCATAGCCATATCCAGAGATAACCGCAATATAGCAAGCAATGAAAAAATAGCGCACATGCAAAACACAACCACCCCCTTGTTTTCCAAAGATACTTGATTTTCCTTGACCTTCTCAACCTCAGACCTGCATTATAAAAGAAAAAAAAATTCAAATCCCTAGACAATAAATAATTAATTACAAAAGAAAAAGACACTAAATAATTAATAGCATTAATGGCTAAGAAAAAAACAGGATAATCTTCATATTTCTTGACAAGCAATGATAAATCAAAGGGAGAATTACAATTCAGGAATTATTGGCAAACTTAATTTCAATTTAAGAATAATTAACCAAACAAGTTGCTCACAATGTTCAAAGTGTGGATAATAGGTTAACTATAAATTAATTGAATACTTGTTTGGTTAATTGTTCCTAAAGTGAATATATTAACCAAGAATTCTTAAATTACAATACTCCCTAAATCAAATATGTAAGTTGAAGGAACAAATATAACTTTCATAAATTCAATAGATAGCTAAAAATAGCAACCCATATAATTCTTTTATTTTCTACAATGTAGAAAATTTACATAAATATTTAAAACTTTTTTATCATTTTTGTCACAAATTCTGCAATTTTAAATTATTTTAACACTTCTATTAATAATAACTTAATTATACATATTTTTCTTATACAAAATAGGTATTATTATATCCCAAAATATTTAATTTAGTGATTTTATAATAATAATATTTTTTGCCTTGAAGATGAACTGATAACGAAATTATTTGCCAAATCACAGGGAATAACATGAAGCATGACTAGGAGTCACAGCTGCTGTCTATTTAAGTGTCTGATGCAAGCTTGATGGCAATGTTATAGGCTGCCACAAATAAAGAAGCCCAAAGAAATAAGAAAGCAGATGGTCCATAAACAATATGGGAAAGAAGCTATATCCTAACGAAGGTGATTTCTTTTATGCAACTAGCAATAGAGAGGTGCATGAGACACTTGAATTACAACCATTGATTAATTATTATTTAAAATCAATGGCATAAATGAATTACTTGAAGCTGGACCAACCAGTTTTTTTTAAAAAAAAATTGGCCACTGAACCACCCATCTCCGCTGTTCAACTCCATGGCCACCGAACCACCACCTCCAACCCACAACCCATCTTCGCCATCCAACTCCATGGCCACCAAACCCAACACGTTTGCCGCCAACCCCCTACGCCCTAGGCTACCATCTCTACTCTAGTCATTGCTGGCAACTTCACTATCGAACCACCACGAACAGCAGCACATATCCACTGTTCCCTCACCTGATCCTTTGTCGGCGGTCCAGCCTCACGACCCACCCACCGCTTCTCAGACCCAAACAGTCATCCCCTTGCTCTGTGGTTTGAACCTCCCTACGCCATAAACCATAGCCTCAAGAACCCCTCTGCACCAGCGCCCCTCACCCATGAAAAACAGCAAGGGCGTCGTTGTGGGTTGGGCAATGCAAACATGGAGGTTAGGTGGCAGAGGCGAGGGCATGCACGAGGAGAAAAACAGTGACTTGTCAGCGTGGGGACAAGGGTGGCACGCAATGGATCTAGGATGGAATGACGGTTGGACAGTGAATTTAGTGAGGATGGTGGTGGGTGTCAGAAAAAAAAAAAAAAATTGCTAATGATATTAATGATCCTATTACTTTAAAATTATGTAAAATTAATTCATTACTTTGTGAATTATGCATGTTATTACAAAAATATTGACGAAAGTTAAAATTTGGACATAAATAAACGCATGTCACTCACATGTACATCTAAAATGTATCATTCATGTGCCACTCACGTACTCATTTTTGTCTAGATTTTAACGTCTATGACTATTTTATAGTAATGTGAATAATTCATAAAGTAACTGATTTATTTTATATATTTTTAAAATATCAAGGCTAAAGTATAAATCACATATAGTTGAAGAGAATTTTTTAAAATTTTTCCTAAAAAGAAACGAAAGTAGGCCGACGTCACACGGTCAAATCTTTTGGAGTAGGCTTGTTGGGTTGCCACAGTTGAAGTATCGGGCTATTTAGTTGTTGGATCCAAGCAAATTAAGTGGGCGGCAAGTTATTGAAACGGTGCGTTGAAAAAGATAGAAACCTAACTCAATTGAAGGAGTCTGGCACAGTAGCAAGTGTAAAAAGGAAACCCATAGCAGAAAAAAGAGAAAACACAGAACAGAAACGCAGGGTTGGGGCTGGGGTGCAATGGCAGTACTGATGCTGCCCATGGAGTTTTCTGGTTACATTTTCTTTTAATAAGGCGAAGATGAAGCCTTGATTATTCTATAAACTTTTGCCTTACGTTTAAGTAATTTATAGATATTAATATGTGCCAGTTTGTTAGTGGCATCTGCTCAGCATTGTGCCCAACTGATGCTAGGTTTGATCACTGCCTTTCTCAATTTATTGAGAAATTTTTAGTCCTCACAACTTGTGTAGACTATAAGGAGCTGACATAACATTATTTTAAATGTAAACAGAGCTGTCTAGCACATAAATATATACAGAATTTTATTTATGTAATGAGCAATCATGTGTCAGATATTTGTGTATACTAAGTCTATTGAAGAATTTCTCAAGTTTATTGTAAAAGTTGAATTCTTATTGATGATGTGGCAGCTTCACGTACTGCCTCATTAATGAAACCCATAAAACTGGCCTATATCACTGATTCGTGCCAGAATTGCCTGGTTCATTCTGGTTCTAACTGGTCTTTACATATAAATCTGGCTATAAACTAATGACCAGTTAGAACCACAATGAACCAAGCAATTCTGGCACGAATCAGTGAACGAAGCCAGTTTTATGGGTTTCATTAATGTGCAAAGACCAGATGTTATCATAATATGAAAGTTCATTAATGACCAGTTAGAAACCCATAAAATTCTTCATGATGGAATGTTATCATTAGGTTAAACTGGCCTCAGTAATGCTGGCATCCTTAGCACAGATAACTGAACCAGAAGCCTAGCCAGTTCACCAGCTTTCTGGCCAAAGTTAGTCGTTTGGTTCTTTCAACTGATAAAAAAGACCAAGACAGGGAGATGCATGGAAATTACTCTACTGTTTATACTTTGAAGGTCCTCTCAAATTAGTCGTGTTATTAAATCTGAACTAGCCCCCTATAGTGGAAAATCAAAGAAAAGCTTGTAAACTCTCACCTCAAAACAGCATTGTCCCTGAGTACATGATCCAACTGCATGGAAATATGGGATTTCCAAGAATCAAGATCACTAATATCTTTCATCTGCAAGGCCAACAAATTATTTCTAAAATGAATGGAAAGTAAAATTATAGTGATGTTATATAACTATAGACCAATATTGCCAAAAAAATCCAGGAAGAAATTTAACATACTATAGCATCCTGTCGATCAAGGAAACTCATAATGTCTTCTTTGATCTTCTGTAGAAGTAGATCTTTTTCTCCCATGTCTTTACTGTACTCTTTGAAAATACTGACATATCTAGAATTTAAGTCCTCTATATACTGCTCCAAGACAGACAAATTTAAGCCTAGAAAACGAACTTTCTGCATCAGAATCTTAAGAACAGTATCCCCAGGCATCCTGCCAACTTGTTGACGGGTTTCTTCAACTGGATCAAGAACATTTCTATTTACAGTGTCCTGGTTTGCAGAAGAGATTTCTGAAGCAGGGTCAGAATTGATCCCTCTGAAAGTATTTTTCCGAACATCATCACCCTCGGCAGAGTTAGGATGGGGTGACACTGCCCTCTTGTCACCATTACCTTCCCCAGATGCAAATGGATTATCTTGAGTATATATCAAATCCTCCAGCATCCTCTCAACGGCATCCACACCATAAACTTCAACTATGCTCAGTGTGCAATAAAATTCTGAACCATAGTGGCTTTGAAGATTCAACTTTAGGTATCTCACCCATTTTGGCTCCTGAAGAACAAACCTTTGAGCCTGCTTCACATTTGAGGCAGTAAAATTCCCAAGGAAGACCCAAACATCTGTTGGATAGACCAAACTGCCATGCAATTCAAAATCTTTTAAATTGGAAGAATGGTGCTCAAAATTAGCTATTTCTATTGTAACTACTAAGGTTTCTTCTGAAAGTTCTATAATGACAAATTTCTCTTCTGAAGAACATGGATTTCGAAGATATTTGTCTTTGTCTCTGCTTAAGATATTAGAGGCACCTTTGGCTTCTTTATTTGAAGCTAAAATTTTTGCCCCCTTCGATGCTGAAGCATAATTGTATTCTGGACCACCAGGCTCTACTTTATGTATTACACTTCCAGATGCACCAGCGCCCGACTTAATTTTAGAATTAATTGCCCTGCTCTTGAATTCATCAAGGCCAAGAGGAACAGCCTGAGACAAGTGATCAGATTTTTGCACATCATTTTCATGTTTCACAGCAGATTCAGATCTCTCAACTTCACGTTCCTCTCTAATAGGAGAAATGTAATTTTCTTTATCATCAGGTTCAACATAGTCTATGCTTTCCCCACGCGGAAGTGACTCACCAATAAAACCATCAGTCTTGGCACCAATAGAGCAGAAAGCCTCAGAAGGAATGTAAGCATCAGTTTCTTTAGTCAAATATTCATATGCAGAATTAGGGATTTTACACTGTCTGTGATTATTTTCATTCCAATTTGATACACCAACTGGAAGTTCTCCAGATCCATCTACATATAAAAAAAAATAAACCTATTAATAAGAATAAGAATAGGCTACACACATCTGCAGGGGGCACATTCTTATGTTTTTTCAAAAGCAATGCCATATATATGTTTGTCCTAAAGAAGCAAATTTTCATCCAAGGGAATGAAATAAATGTAGCAATAAAAAAATAATGTGTATAGAAGATATGTGAGCATCAATGACAAACAAGCATGGATTTTTATTTTTAATTTGTTTGCACAGTAAGTAGCATGCATTGAAAACAAAAAACTAATAAAGCATTAAGGATAATATTCCATCATCAAGCTGAACTGAGGCTTAGAGCAATCTGCAGTCAGATTTCTGGACTTTTACCTTATATTACATAATTGAAGTGCAATAAGCAAATCAGACCAAGAATTTTGATTTGTTCAAATTGTTCTTCTAAATTATTTCTTTCACTTTAAAGTCATATACAGTAAAGAAGGATTTTTTTTATTGTAATCATTGTTTTCCTAATGTTATGTTTAAAAAAAAATAAAAAATAAAAAAACTTTTGCAGCAATATACAAACCTGAACAAAACATATAAAAAAAACATGGAAAAAGAGAAAAATCAGTTTGTCTCTAGACCAATTTTTGATGGTTAGCTTTCATGGTTTTGGTAGAAGTAAAGAAGCTAAATTTTTGTGGCAACGTGCAATCTACACTACAATATGGTGTATTTGGTTAAAGTGGAACTCGTATTTTTAAGGAGGTTTCTTCGACACATCAGTTGATTTGGGATAAGATTAGGTGGTTGGCGTCTATTTGCTGCTTGTTTATATTGTTAAGCAATGAAAGTACTTGTAAATCTAGTAATGAAATTGTCAAAATTTATTCAACTACTTACATACCATTCAGAAGGCTTCTTCTTCCGATCAATTTCACAAAAGAGTGAGGAAAGGAAGAAAAGGATTGCAGAAGTTCTAGAAATTTTCATTTAAGATTGTCACTATTGTGATAATTTGTAATTCCTATTTAATAGCCGAGACTGAAAAATGAAATGCTGCTTTTCCGATTGCATTGTATTTAGGGTTATCTACATTTTAAGAAATTACATTTGATAAATGTTAAGTGGGAATGGAGTGTGGCATTCATTCTTTATTTTTTTCTGCTTTTTCTACCTCCACTTCTGCTTCAAACAATGATTTCTAGATCAGTCACTTAAAAAGCAGCAAACTTGTTTCAATTTCCTTTTTCCGCCTCAATATTTTTCTTCTTTCCAATCCTTGTCTTCCACAAATCTAAGTCGAGTCAATAGACCCCATTACAAAGTAATACCCTCTGGAAGATGTTATTCGAAGTTTTTAGCCTTAAAATGGTGATCATTTCTACCAAACTCAACCTATAGCCCCTAAAGAAATTCTTTAACAACATAAAACCCGTAAGGTAATTAATTAGAAGCATAAAGCTTCTGATGAGATGGTATTATTAGGAAACACATGGTTAACGGTAAATGTCTGTATTCTAAGACAAGAAATAAATTCTCTACAATTTACAAGTTCTATACTGGCAGAGGACATATAGACCAACTGATGCAAAACTTGCAGCTCAATCACAAAACAAAGCTATCTACCAAAACCACTATTTATAATGGCAATCTATAAGCAAAAATAGTGCCAAGTAGAGAAGGAATCTCATTCACAGCATACCTCAATGGCTAAAACAAAACCAACAGAAAACAAAAGATACCTCCGTAACCATGGCCACGACTTATCCATAAGCTGAAGAGGAAGACTAGGCCCCACAAAACAAAAACCAACGATAGAGAAACTTTATACAGATAGTTTGTCCCACTTGTAGCCTTCTCTATAGCCCTTCTTTCCAGAAGAGCTTTACGTGATCTCTGCATTGCACATCAATCCAATTCAGTGCAGCTTCCCTGCAACAGACAACACATTTTTTCCCTCATTCATAACTCAATAAGATGTAAAAGGGCAGCATTTAACTTTTCAGTTCAGCAAAGTGCCACAAATAAAATAAGGGTCTAAAATCTATGTGGGATCACAACAGTTTAAACAGTCTGATTATTCGTCTAACTTCTATACGTTTAACATTTTTCAACTTACTCACAAATTCATTTTGTATTCTGCGGGAATATTACAATCACATACATAATAATTTAACATCTCTCACACATTAATATACAGTATAAATATGATGTGCGTATAAAAGTTAGACACAAAACATTTCCCCAATTTAAGGGCATATATATTCAAAAAATAGATATATAAATTAAAGTTGTTTGTAAAACTGAAAAGTAATTAATGCAGTAAAATACAAATATCCCATTCCCACCAACGAAGGAGGAAAAGTTCAATTCTAAGCGAAGCTCCAAAGGGACAACCACCTCTTCAGTTCAAAGAGTGATATTTTCAATCACAAATCCATCTTAACAGTCAAGCAAAAGAATACTCTTCATAGTAAATGGACTAACGTGCCACCCAAAACGATAGTGACAAGACTTTATTCTAATACACACAGTTAAACCATCAGCAAAAATAAGGCACAAGAAAGAAAAATGACCCCAATTCAAAGTGAAGCAACACAATAAGCACTACTTTACCCCCCCAAAAAAAAATAATAATAAGCACTGTACTGTAAAGGGTCATCCAACAGAGACCTATAAAGAACAGGAAAGGCATAAAATCTCAAAGGGTCATCAAAACAAGCTAGAATTCAATCTCAAACACAAGAATTACATGTGGGATCTAAACCACACAGAGCAAAGTTCAAACAAACATTGAATTGTGACCTCCGGCATTGAGAAGCAGTGAATTTGGGTCTTGGGAAGATCAGCAAAGATTGTAGTTGATGATTTCTATATGGGAATCATTGAGATGAGAGAGGGAAGTAAATGGGGTTTGTAGAAAAAGCAACAAGAAGCGTGGAAACTGCGTCCAGACTCCTCTAGAGTCTTTGCTTCTGTCTGTTGCTGTCAATGGTAACGGGCAGCGTTGTTGCTATTGATCATAGTGAATAAAACTGCTCTGTAGCTATCAATGTTTAGCTGGTTTACATTAGTGAATGAAAAGAAAAAGCAGAGAACTTTACATTTTTTAAATCTGATTTAGCGACTCCAAATTACATAGAACTTATGGATATAAAGAGATTTTTTCCTAAAAATAAATTTATATAATTAGAAGTTTCTTTTCTTTAATTGAATATAAGTTGCCAATACTTATTGAATTTTGAATAGATTAGTGATCTTATCACTTCTTCTTCTGTTTTTTTTTTAATGAGATCTTATCATTTTATTTCATTAGACAACAATCTTTAATCCTAACTTTTTTACATTTTTTTGTTTTTTTTAAGATAGGAGACCTTATAGGACTCTTAAGTGGGGAATTCGAAAAATTAAATTAACAACTGTATGATACAAGTACCTATAAAAAATAGACTTAAAAGTTTAAATCATATATTGAAATATTAATGAATTAATTTCATAAAAAATATATTAATAAAGATAGAAATTTTTTAATGTTTGTAATATATTAAAAGTTAAAGATTTTTTGGGCAAAAAATATAGATTTTAAAACTTTACAATTTGAATTACATAGTATTAATGAAATTTTCTATAAATAAGATATTTGAATATTCAAATATTGAATTGTTTATATAAAATTATAATGAAAATTCAAATTTTAAATTTTTGGTAATAATTTATTGTGGATGACTTGTGACAATACGAGTAAAAACTTTTATGAGACATTAGTGTCATAAATTAAAGTTTCCACATAGAAGAATTTTACAAATTCAATTTTCTTTTATAGACTATTAGATTTATACCACATGCATTGCACAAAAATTAATATATTGAAATATTAATGAATTAATTTCATAAAAAATATATTAATAAAGATATAAATTTTTTAATGTTTGTAATATATTAAAAATTAAAGATTTTTTGGGCGAAAATTATAGATTTTAAAACTTTACAATTTGAATTACATAGTATCAATAAAATTTTCTATAAATATGATATTTGAGTATTCAAATATTGAATTTTTTGTAATAAAATAATAATGGAAATGCAAATTTTAAATTTTAGTAATAATTTATTGTGGATGACATATCACAATACGAGTCAAAATTTTGATGAGACATTAGCGTCATAAATTAAAGTTTCCACATAGAAGAATTTTACAAATTCAATTTTCTTTTTATAAATTACTAGATTTATATCACATGCATTGCACAAAAAAGAAAAAGAAAGTTGTTTTTTATACTAATCTTAAATTTATACTAATCATTTTGATAATATTATCTTACTTTATTTTTTATTTTTTATTACATTCAAGTTTTTAAGAGTGATAAATAGAAAAAGTATCTAAAAGAAATGAGTACTACAAATCAATTGTAAATATAAGTCAAATTCAATAAACATAAACAAAATAATATAACAAAAGACAATCACATGATACATGTTCAACAAAATTAAGTAATACGAAAAGACAATTCATTATATGATTACCAATGTAAAAGTGAATAGTAAATATAGTAAATGAAGGCACATAAAAAATATAATCTACACCCATGACACGTTTGAGAGATTTCTCAAAGACTTGATTAGAGACTTTTGTAGCACTACTCTATAATACTGTTTGAAGCATCAAATTGACATGTCACTTAGTAAAAAAAAATCCGTATTGTAATCAAATGGTGTCCGGATCAATTTGACGAAAAACTAATAATTGAATATGGAGTAATAGAAATTAAAAACACTATTTAATAATTGTGAATACAAAAGTATAATCAGTATAAAACCTTTAAGCCCCATAAATACAAAAATAATTGTGAAAAGGAATAAAAAATCTATAATAAAAAATTATTACTATGAATATAAATTACATTTTCTTTTTGATGTGTGGAACTTGTTGTTATAGATAAAAATGCAATGAGATTTGAGCAAGATATTTCTTTTTCTCTTTTTTTATTGTTGTGAGCTCTCGTATATTATTTAATTTATAGTTAAAGTATATCAGTATCTAAACTTTAGTTGAATTCAAGCATATGAATATCCCAATTTTAGTTAAATCATAAATTAAACTCAAACATATATCAGTATCTAAATTTCAGTTAAATCATAAATTTGAATAAATTTTTTTAATACCATTATCCTACTTTATATTTTGTTTTTACAACACTATCTTACTTTAATATTTTTTATTTCTTCTTATCAAATTCAAGTTCTTAATTTTGTTATCATTATCTTTAATTAATTTATCATTATTAGTTTTCTTAATTTCAGTTAAACACAATCATATAAGTATCCCAATTCCAATTGAACCATAAATTTCTACGAATCTTTTTAATACAGTTATTCTACTTTATTTTTATTTTAATATCATTATCCTACTTTTTCTTTCTTATTAAATTTAAATTCTTAATTTTGCTATCATTATCATTGATTAATTTATTGTTATTATGTATCCCAATTTCAATTGAACTCAAACATATTAGTATCCAAATTCTAGTTGAGTTATAAATGTATATGAATTTTTAACAGCATTATCTTACTATATTTTTATTTTAATAGCATTATCCTATTTTGTTAATTTTTATTTCTTCTTATTAAATTTAAATTCTTAATTTTGTTATCATTATCTCTAATTAATTTATTATCATTATCCTTGATTAATTATTTTTTATCTATCCTACATTTTATTTTAATAATAACATTATCCTAATTTATTATTTATTATTTATTTATATCTAAATTCAATTTCTTACTTTTATTGTTGTTATCTTAATTAATTATTTTTATTTACAAATTTTAAATTATTTTTTCTATACAAAATCTTGCTGACATGTGTCACTTTCCTTATTTTTGCACTTTTACTTTATATATTGATGGATGAGTTATGGAGAGATCATAACTTTATCTAAATTAAAGGATAAGACTCTCCTAAAGTGAGTAAGTAAGGATGTATTTATTATTAAATTTTAATAAATTAATATTATAATGTACTTTAGATTAAATTAAAGATAGATATATCCTTATTTATTAACTTTAAAAAAACTTTTTCTTAAAAGATAATAGCACAGTCCATTAAAAACAAAAACAAAAAACACATCAGTCCCCTAATGATCAAGGGGGGTGCTACTAGGCTATAACCCTATTGCCGAATTGTATTTAACTTTTTAGTAAATTATTATTTTGGTCTCAGAAAAATAGAGTTGACATTAGTTTTGTCCCTGAAAGATAGTTGACATTAATTTAATCCTACAATAATAAAAAGTGACATCAAAATCGTCCTTCTATGCATAAATCGCGATATTGAGAAACTAAATTGATGCCATTTTCTTAGATGTCAAACATCTTTGAGAGACCAAACTAATATTAATCATATATTTCATGAACTAAAATGATAGTTAATTCTCAAATTCTTTTCTTGTTGTGACTCAATAGTGAATTAGTGATTAAGTGCATGTTTGGTTGGGATTATTTTTCAAACCAATAGTTTTTCTTAGCTAAAAATATTTTTTTATGTTTGGATAATCATGGTTCAACTTTTGCACGAAATTCAATGTATTATAATAATTTATTTTCATAAGCTTAAAGCTTATGATTGTAGATTATAAATTATTTTAAAATTTTGAGATGTAAATATTATTTTGTTCTTAATCAAATAACCTTTTTTAATTACTTTATATCTATTTTAGCCATTTAATGCATAAAAACTATTCTTTCTATATCATTCAAACAAAATAAATTATTTTAAAATCGTTTTTCAATTAATATATTCAAATATAAAACTAGTTCTATTATAATCAATTATATAATAATTAATTATTAAAATAATTAAAATTTTCATAAGCTGAACCAAACATGCCTTATTTCCTCTATTTTAATTGGGGCATTTTGGATTGGTTCACATTTTACGACAATATTCGCATTAGACCATTTAATTTTTCAATTTTAGAAACTATGCAGTTTGGCTGAATAAAGACAAAACAATCTCCTTAGTTTTGGTTTGATTCGATCTAATTAACTTTTAGTCAAATAAATTTCTTATTAAAAAAGGTTAAATTAAAAATTTGGTCATTTTACTTTGTACTCATTTTTAATTCAATCTTTATATTTTTTCTTTTTAAATCAGTTCTCATACTTATAAAAAATTTCAAAATAATCTTCACTATTAACTGTTGTTATAACGTCTTTATAATACCGTTAGTTGGCTAAGAAAGTAAATGTTTGTTATCTAACAGGAACTTTTTAGATGTTCATTTTTTCTGTAAAACGTCAAATAAAGTATTTTTTTATTCTAATATGTACTTATTTCTTTTGAGTAAATACTTTTTTATCTAATAAGTACTCTTTTATATATTTTTTTTTCTTTGTATAATATCTAGTAGGAATTATATTAATGGTGTTGATATGAAAATTAATGGTAGAGATTATTTTAAAAATTTTTGTAAGTGTGATAACTGATTTGAAAAAAAAATTATAAGAACTTAATTGAAAATAAATATAAAATATAGAGATTAAAACTTTAATATAACAAAAAAAATATGGCTCAACTTCACTTTTTTTCTCATGACTTAATTAACAACAATTTGGACAAAAAATCTCAATTGAAACATCATCAAATAGAACCAAAAAATGGCCTTAAAATCTCATATGAACAACATCAAATTGAGATATTTGATCATCAATAAGTATGTAAATTATAAAAAAGATATATGCATATATCTATACATAGGTTTAATTTTGTTTGGGGTTTGTTTAGTTTTAAAAATGAGCACCATACCAAATGAAACATTTTCATTTAAAAAAATAAAATTTAATCAATGTTTAATTTTTTTTATTGAATTTTACTGATTTAGATCAGTTTGATTTGGGTATGAACACCCTTAATATGATTAGTTTTTTTTGTGTATTGCAATCAAGTCGTGTTTGGCCTAGTTTGCATGTACCTCAATTAATTAACTTTTTCAATCCAATAAGTGGCAAATCATCCATGCCAAAACTAGGAATTCATAAGGATATTTTTTACGGTCTAATCCCAATAAATTGAGGTAATTGAGGTTCAAACCGATTGTGTGCCTACTCACATGTTACATGTTCATCCACCACTAGACTAATCCTTTGGAATTATAAAGTAGGAATTTGTTATATTACATATTTCTTTTTACTGATCAAATAATTTATTGGTTACAATAAATATTTGAGTGTCCACTGAATATAATTAATAACTAATGAATATTTGACAATTAATCAAAATAATGGGAAAAAAATACAGAATGATCTCCTTGAAAAGATAGTATAAAATAATTTTCTTTTTCTCTCGACCCAGAACTTCTCACCCTTTTTTTAATCTGATAGCGTCATATTTATAGGTGCTGCTGACATCCACGCATCGCACCGTGCAATTGTCTACGCCACGGCGTGAAAGCCTCTGTCTTCCCAGTATGCAGCAACCTGAGAGCTCCACGTCGAGGCGTGAACATATCCACACCACGGCGTGGGAAACTGAAACGTCTCCTGGCTCTTCTCTTCCCATGCTGGACCATATGCTACTCTAATTCATCCATTTTTTTAGCCTATCATACAATTTACAGTTCATCCGGTTAATCATAAGTGCAAAATCAATATAATCTAACAAAAGCATTAGAGATATATTCACAAAACAAAGAGGAAGATATCAACAAAAATTTGCATAAAAATAAGGCTAAAGTCTTCTAATTATGCTTAAGAACAAGAACTGAGCAATCAATAAAGCACTAATATAGGGCACAAATAACTACATTTTATAGAGTTACCAGTCTCCTGTCAAGTTTCCCCTATCCTTTGAGTGAATGGCCAACTGCTTAGCTCCCTCATTCTCTTCTTGGCAAACCGAATTGGATGGAGTTAAATCTTCTGTAGCCGATAGGGCCTATTGGAATGTCGATTCCAAATAGATTTAGGTTGTAGCTCTCATTGTAAATGCCATCATTTATATTAAATTTTCATAATTTGTCAACCTGTCACTTGTAACATGTTTCTTTTATAGCAATATAATGCCATAACTCTGACAATATTAACTTTTCCTCACTAACCATATATTCGACTGAGTTACCTTATGTCTAATTTGCTGACCTCAAAAATGTACTCAACCTAAAATAAGTTAAGATGTGGCATGCTTTAATAATGGGCTGGACTAAATTTACCTTAGCTTCTTCAATTAAAAACCCATGCAAATTGACCTTTACACGTGATCTGCATCTGTTGGATGATATTATTTTTATCAACTTCATCTTTTACTCCCCTCATGATTATATCACTTTAAAATTTAAATTGAGGCCTAGGATCCATTCCACGATGTCCTTGTCTTCATCTTCCTCTGTAGATTTGGTTGATCTTGATCAACTTTTTCAACGAACACCTTTGCTCAGAACTACCAATACTGTTCAGCCAATATCAATTTAACCACTATATGTTCCAAAAAACACTGCTCGTCAAGCTAGAGTTGATGAATTCATTCGTGATTTGACTTACGAAGAATTTCATTCCCAACTGCTGAGTACCCAGGTACTTTCTTTTCTTCTCAAATGCACATGCACACACATAACTACGACAATATTAACTTTTCCTCAAACCAAAATTTTGTCTAATTTTCGACCTCGATGGGCTGGACTAAATTTCTTAGTTTGTTCATCTGAACTTTGCAGGATTCCCCAAGTGTTATTAAGGGCACTGAACTTCACTGCAAGGAAATCTTTGCTTTTGAGTGATTTTACAACTGCACTTGGAATCACAAGTTTGTAGGTGACATTATTGAAAGTGGCAACAACACAAGAAGGGAGGTTGAATCATGCTTTTAATTTCTGAAAGTTTTCTACAAGTTTGGAAGCTTATTAAGTTTTTCAACTTGGATGGATAAAAGTAAAGGTCAAAAGTTTTAGAGTTCAAAAAATATAATGTTGTTCAAAAACTAAACTTGGCTTTAAAACTTAGTTATTTCAACTTAAAGAAACAATTTCAATTATCAGAAGGTTGAAGCGTGGACAAGCACTATAAACAAAAAGTTTAAAAGATAGAGTTCAAAAGAGATCGCTCGGAGATTTATATTGGTTTGGCTAAACCACATGCCTATGTCCAGTCCCTAGTTAGAAACCAGGATTTTTTATTGCCACAAGTATTCTTTCTCTAACCCTAACTTCTTCAAGCTAGATTACTAGTCTTTGATCCATCCTAGTTACAAAGTGGAGTAATGGGTTTGTGTTTTTCTCTCGCAACACTCAAAGAGTGGATATACTAAAGTGATTATGGAAAAAGTATTTTAGGGATTTCACTAACATTCAAAGAGTGAATATATACAAATACAAAGTAGAGAACTTAGTTTTCTCACTAAATCAACAATTTAGAAATAGATTTATGATTGAGAAATTGAGTTCAGAAGTGAGAGGAGAGTTCAAAAGTTTGATCAGAAGATAGTCAATATAACAATATGCGCCCTTTTTTTATTTGTGTCTTCAACTATTTATAACTTTTCAAAGGTAGCTTTATTCTTTCTAACGGTGACAAGGTAAAAGACAGTTATTGTTTTCCTATCTTGTAGTGCTCGGTCACCTTTATTTTGAAAGTTTTTTATTTTTCCAGCAGTAATAAGAAGCTTTGTGATTTCTAAACATTTTAGACTTTTTAGCTTGAATTGGTCATTAGACCTTGGGCCTATCGAGATTTTCTTTATATTATGTTTCATTAAAAGTTGTTAAAGGCCAAGTTATAGCCAATTTTCTAGCTGATCATCCATGTCTTGACATCAAAAATGAAAATGTCAATTTTATTAGGTTAAAACATTGGAAGTTATACTTTGATGATTCTCACCATCAAAATGGCATTGGTATATTCCTGAGAATAAACCGACAAAGTTTATGTTTTAATTACATCGTGAATGTTCCAATAATGAAGCTTTAATTGTTAGGTTAGAAATTCTAGTTGAACTAAAAGCTCGCAATGCTAAATCATTGGAGATTCACAACTCGTTATAAAGCAATTGACAAAAGAATATCCTTGTATAAATTATAACTTAATGAAATATTTGTTAGTTGCGGCAAGGTTATTAGTTAAATTCGATGATGTAATTATTGAACATGTGTCGTGACATTTAAATGGTGAAGCCAATGAATTGGCTCAAATCACTTCTGGGTACAAGGTGTCAACTAAGACTTTAACCTAGCTAATAGGGATAAATTAAAAAACACATCGCTTAGAACAACATGAAATTTCAACATGGAAAACACAGATCCAGCCGACTGGCAAAAACCTATCGTCAATTACTTGAAAAATCCAAACCAATAGGTTAATAGAAAGCTTAGATATAAAGCTCTAAGTTATGTGCTGTTGGGAGGAATTTTGTATAAAATTATGTCGACAGAAATCTTTTGACATGCCTAAGTGAACAGGAAGCTTATTTAGCCTTTACTGATGTCCACAAAGGAATTCGTGGAGCTCATCAGCCAAGTAAGAAAATGAAATGGGTGCTAAATCGTCATTAGCTATATTGGCCGACGATGGTAAAAGACTGCTTCAAATTTGCTAAGTCTTGCAAGGAATGTTAAAAGAATGGAGTTATGCAACAAGTTCCTGCAAGTGAATTGCATGCAATTGTTAAGCCTTGACCTTTTAGAGGATGGACTCTAGACCTAATTGGCCATATTCATCGTATTTCATAAAAAGGTCACAAATATATCTTAGTCGTCCTCGACTACTTTACCAAATGGGTAGAAGCCATTGCCCTGAAAGAAGTTACTCAACTAGAAGTGATAAACTTCGTCGAGAATCAAATTGTTTGTCAATTTGGAATTCCACAATCATTGACAACAGATCAAGGAATCGTCTTTATTAGTAAGAAAGTTGTACAATATGTTGAGTCAAGATAAATCAAGTTATTGAACTCATCACCCTATTATGCTCAATCAAATGGCAAAGTGGAAGCTGTCAACAAAATTATCATCAATTTGATTAAGAAGCATATTAGCTGGCAACCCAAAAATTGGTACAATACACTTGAATAGGTTTTATTGGCATATAGAAAATGACCAAAGGATTTTGATAGGAACTACTCCTTACAAGTTAGTATATGGGCACGATGCCATGTAGCCTATCGAAATCAATATTCATTCAGTTTGTATATTAAAACAAAATGATTTATGAACTGAAGATTATTGGAATGCCATGTTCGATGAGTTACACTAGTTAGATGACAAACGACTATTAGCATTGAAACACTTGATTCGACAGAAGAAAAGGATAAAAAAGTATTATGATGGTCGAGTTAAGTATAAACCATTTGAGATTGGTGATTTAGTCTAGAAAGTCATATTTCTCATTAATCAAAGTGGTCGAAGCTATGACAAGTGGCCGCCAAATTGGGATGGCCCATATAAAGTTACTAAGGTGTTTAGTGAAAATGCTTATAGCCTCATTGACGTCAATACAGGGCAAAAGCTATAAGCAATTAATGACAAGTATTTAAAATAGTACAAACCAACAATGTACAAAGTAAAAGTGCATTGAAACTTATCATTATATTTAAAACAGCCACAAAGGCCGATCTAGTACATTTCAAAAGTGTCGGCCATAATAGCCAACATCGACAAAAATACATTTAAAATTGGCCCTACTGGCCAATTATCTAAATACATAAAAATACAAAAGTCAAAGAACAAACTTATTAAGAATAAATTTTTTTTCAAGTCTTCCTAGTTTTTTCACAAGATATTCTGCTTCAACAAGGCCGAATTGTAGACAGTCTCATTTTCTCTTAATTATTTCAAAATTGTAGAACCTTCAGCCACCCACTTTTGAGCTTCTTCCTGAAGTTTCTACTTCTCATCCGCATTAAGCCTAAGAGCCTTCTCAAAATTTTCTTGCTTTGTCGAAAGCTCCTAAATTTGCTTTTTTATGTCAGCCATGTACTTCTCCCCTTCGACAGTCTTTGCATTAATTGTGGATTTCCTTTGTTTGGCTCCAGTCACTTAAGCCACTAAACAATTTCTTTTCCTTGAACATTCATTATAGGTGGCTACAGTGTCGACCAAAGGGGGATAATTGGCATTTAAGTCAATTACAACAATTTTTAATTCATAGAAGAATTTTTAGAGAGACTCGAGAAGTTGAACTTTCACCTAATGGCAAGTGTTGAGAGCAGCTTGCAGTTTGTGCTTCAACTTTTGGTCCTTAAATTGTCAATTAAGTGGTGTGAACACCCAATTTTGACCTAGGGCTAAAAAAAAAAAGTAAAAGAAAAATAAAAAAAATAAAAAAAAAAAAAAAAAAACAAAAAAATAATATAAAAATAATAATAATATAGTCACACTCATTTTTTTCCTCACCGCACACACTCAGATTGCTCACTTGCACACTTTCACTCCTCACTCACACGCATCTCGCACACACGTTTTTCACTTTTTTTGGATCTCACCTAATAAAGAAAAGGAGAGGGCAAAGAGAAAGGAGTGGGGGCTCAATAAAAAAATAAGGAGTGGTTTACGTGAAGAGAGAAAAGAAGAAAAAGCTGATACTATTTTTTGTCGAAAATATTTCTACAAGATTAGGTGCACCACAAAATCAGCTGCAGAATTTGAAAAATGGAAGATCTCATGAATCTTGTGGCATGCAAGCTACTCCGCAACCAACAACCCTATGAGGTAATTCTCAACTTGGTGCGATTGGAGCCTCAGTGGTGTATAAAAAACTGAACCAAGGAACCTGCACGATCTTCCAATTTTTCCTAAAAAAAAACATTAACTCACAGCCAACAACCCAACACCATACCATACCCCCACTTCGTTCCCACCATACGAACTGCCCAGCAAAAGCTTTCTTCTTCATCTTCTTCTCCAATCCATAAGCTTCTACCCATCATCAACCAAACAAACTCCAAAGACCCATTTCCACCCAAAACGGTGACTACCTACCGTAATCACCCCCACCATTTCCTCCAAACTATTCCTCACCTTCCTGCCACCATCCGGGCAACACCATCTCAGACCACCGTCCACCATAGAACCTCCCTTCGTGCGTCCTGTTCCCAAAGAAAACAGAGGTTTTACTCCTCTGCCAGTTTTCATTTGAAAATGTGAGTTTTCGTTCTTTCATCGTTTCAGTTGTTTTTTTTATCATATAAAAGAAAAAAAAAACTGAAGACAAATTTTGGGCAGAAAACCACTTTCACGTGGTTGTGCTTCACCCTTTTTTTTTTGACATTGAAATAAAAAATAATTAATAAAAAAGGAAAGTAAAAATAAAAAAAAGAGTAAGTTGACAGAAACTTTCACGTGATTGTCCTTTTTATCTTCTTCTTAAAGTTGCTTTTTTTATAATAATAAAAGGAATGCACTTTTTTTTTAATTTCCATAAAGTAGTTTTTGTCTCCTTTACTCACCCCTTTCATTTTTTTTTAAAGCTACTATCTTTTTTTTTTAATTTTTTTGTTTTGTTTTATAAAGTTTTTGCTTTTATTTTTATTTTTTATTTTTTATCTTTTGGAAAGAATAGTTTTGAGTAATGAGTTTTAATTTAATGGCCTTTTCTTTTATTTTTTTTACAAAAAAAAAAAAATGAAAAAAATAAAAATAAAAAGTAATATAATAAAAAATAGTTATAATCTTTTTAAAAATAAAATACAATATAATCATCGAGTTGTGACAACTTGTTAATCCTGTAATTTTATAATCATCTGAGTTGTGACGACTTGATGATTCAATGGGTGACGTCTCTAGCGTGACGCGAGCTTCACCTATTTAATCCTTAATTTGAATAACTGAGCCGCGACGGCTTGTTGATTCAAATTTTTAAAAGTTTTTTTTTAATAAAATCAACTAACCCACAAATATTTTCTAAAGAACTACGTAACTTTGAGTTCCCCATTGCACCAGGGAGATATGTAGGAGCAGAATTTCATTTCTGTCAAGTCAAAATTAAATTTTCATAATTTTGTGTTTTTATTTTATTTTATAAATAATTACAATGTTTGCAAAAAAGGATAAAATAAATATTTTCAAAGATTATTAAGAATTTGCACAATTGACTTAAGGTACCGTCTTAGGACGGGTGCGTTAGGGGTGCTGTGGGATTAAGTTTCCACCTTTCTCTAAGCATAACCGACTCCCGAATCCAATCTGGTTCTCAAAGACCATTTTCATAAGAAAGATTTTCTAATTTTTCCTAATTGAAATAAAATTGGTGGCGACTCCATTTTTCATTTTCATATTTTAAAATCTCACGAGTTGCTATGTTCCCACCGCGATTTTTCGGTCGCGACAGATGGCGACTCCGCTGGGGACACTTGAGAGTCAAGCCTGTAAAAGTTAGTTATGCAAAATTTTTAGTGATCTTTATGTGTTTGTTTTCCTTTTTTTTTTTTTTTTCTTTATTTATTTGATGATTTTTTATATATATATATTATTGTTGTACTATCTGAACCTTAGGGTAGAAAACTTTTAGAATTTATTTTGTATTTGTTTTGTTTTGCAGGATGTGGGTAGTCTTTAGGATTGTGAAGGTTTGTACGCTCCCAGCACCCACTGCACCTACATGTAAAGCACACACATTCGAGTGGGGCCCTATACCGGGGTCTGAGTGAAGCCTAAGTTAAGAAGAGGTTGCGTAGTGGTAGCCATTTTGGATGTACTTCCTGTTTGGTTATCGCGAAAACCTCATCTAGAGTGCGCCTTTTTCATGAATGTCCCACACCTAGTTGGTTTACCCACTATTTCGTGGTCAACATTCTGAAATAGGACTTGGCTCTAGAGACCTTTAAAATAGAAAAGTCACCCCATGGAAGTTCTCACGAACCAGAAAGACTCTTAGATCTTTAGAATAGAATTCCCAAGTTTAAGGCAACCCCATTAGGACACAAAGGGAGCACACCTTTCATTACCTTTAGATTTATCCATATCTTGTGAGTTGTTCAGTCTTTTAATGTGACAAACCATGCTTGCATCCCTCTTAAAAATTTCTTTTTCAAAAGAGGAGATGAGTCATTATTAAAGGACCAACAACTCACTCACTCATTATTACATCACTTGTCATCATTCTTCTCATCATGTTTTCTCCAAAAAAATCATGCATTGACAGTTCTTATGTGTTAAATCCAGGTTTGTTGAGGGACTGTTGAAATTAAGTGCCTAAGGATTAACAGTGAGTATCTTTGATTAATAATGGAACGTGTCATGGGATCAAATTACAATGAGGTCATTTTGAAAAAGACTTTGCGACTTAAGGCCAATGAAGTTGACACCGAAAGCCTGTTGGGTTTGGGCCGAATGTTGAAAAAAACGCAACGCCTGACCTTCACTGCGAGATATGGGAAGATTCTGAATCTGTTAGAGGTTGATGTACAGGTAGAAGCTATTACCGCGCTAGCCCAATTCTACGACCCACCTTTGCGTTGTTTTACGTTTCAAGATTGTCAGTTGGCCCCCACCTTAGAAGAGTTTGAGCAGATCTTGGGCTTACCGTTGGAAAAGGAAGAGCCATACCTCTATACAGGCCACCATGCATCCATGCCAACCATAGCAGACATCTTGAAGATTCATGTGAAAGATCTGCAAAAAGTAAAGCAAAATAAGAAAGGAACAGAGGGATTCCCAAGGAAATACTTAGAAGAGCACATGCGCCACCTAGCCAAGGTTGAAGACTGGAATACCTTTATGGATGTGTTAGCCCTCACTATTTATGGCAGCATCCTATTCCCGAGTAATGAAGACTTGATAGATTTTGCAGCAATAGATGTGTTTCTCACTCAAAGGAATAATGCCGCTAATCCTGTCCCAGCCCTTCTTGCTGATGTTTATTATACTCTGAATTTCTGCCATGAAAAGAAGGGTAAACGGATTTTATGTTGTCTACCGATGTTATTCGTATGGCTCATAAGTCACATGTTCAAGAGGGGTTACGAGGATCCATGTCCCATTTCAAGTCTCAAGATACTCCAGTTGAAAACCAAGAATGGCCGCGAATGGGCCGAAGAATTATCCAAACTTGAGGAAAAGAAAATTGTATGGTACCCACAGCGTAGAGAAGGGCAAACAGTGGTCTATCAATGTGAAGGCTTTCCTAATGTTCCTCTCATGGGTACTCGGGGATGCATTAACTACAATCCTGCCCTGGCATTGCGACAACTAGGCTATCTCATGATGGAGCCACCATCGGAATTGGAAACCACTCCTTTTGTCTGTGATATGCAAATGGAGTGTACTGAGACACTTAGGAGGGTGCGAGACGCTTGGAAGAAAGTTATTAGAAAGAGTAAAGAGCTGGGAGTCAGAAGCTGCGGAGTTAAAGAAAGTTATAGGCAATGGGTCAAGAACAGGGCACAGGAAGTTAAGTTACCCTTTAAAATCCCAGTAACCTCTACAGTCAGTAAATCTCTGCCTCCGGCTTCGATAGAAGATGAAGAAATAAGAGAAAAGTTAGCTGAAGCCAACAAAGAAAAAAGAAAATTAGAGGCAGAATTTGAAAAAGTTCGCCAGGCATGTACAGTTTTAAGGCGTGAAAATGCTGAGAAGAACGATGCTCTCGAAAAAGCAAACAAAAGGCAAAGGATAGAGCAAGATAGTATGTTAAAAATCAGAAAATGTTTGGAAGCTGCAAATAAGGAACTAAGGCTCCGAGGGCAAGAAAGAGATAAGGCTTTGACAGAAAATCAATAACTCAAGGAGTTGCTCGTAATCGCCAAAGCAGCACAGAACAAGGCTCTTCAACAAGCAGATAGTATGAGGCAGCAAGTGGAGACAGTGTCAACCAGATATGAAGACATGATCAGAATTGAGAGGTTGCGCTGCTTGTCGAGGAGATGCGGTGGTATGAAGGCAAACGCGACAGAACAGAAGACTTGCGAGAAAATGATAGATCATGCAAGACAACAAGACGAGGACATTAATGGATGGAAAGAAGAAGTCCATTTTTGGAGAGACCAATTCTCGAAGCTGGCATGCCTAGCCAACACGACAATCGCAGACATTCCATATTACTTAAAGGTGGCGGATAAGATGGTCGATCCTCTTAAGACTCCGGCAGAGATTAATGACTTCATTGAGTATTGCAAGAATCTTATTGGACAAATGAAGCACATGATCAGGGTGCAGATGTTTGAGAAGGAGGAATTAGACTAGATAATGATGTAGAATGGAAATGATGTACTTTTTCAATTGAATAAAATATGTCTTTTTGTTCTTCTGATCCTATGTTATACTAAAGATCCACTACTTTTGAATGAGACATTCTAAGTAATGGTCATGACAAACTTTTGAACGAGACGTTCTAAGAAATAGTCACGACAAGTAAAGATCAAAGATACTCACTCAAATCTGCCCGGCACAAATTAACAATGGTCCTTTAACAAATCAATAATAATCATGGTTGTTTTAACAAATTTTACTTTGATTGTTCACAGAAAATTTAAAATCATTGCGCGGCCTAGGAAAGAAGATACCAATCTAACCCGAGTTCACAATACCAGATCTCGGACCAAAATGGCTGCTAATAATCCTGAGGCGGGGAAAAATTTGAGCAAAGAAGTTGATGAAATGACAGGGAGGATAAATGAAGTGTCAGAAGCCCAAGTACGATTGGAAGCAATACTGCAAGATATGAGGGAGTCTCTTCACTTAATCAGTGGGAATAGATGTACAAATGAGGTTGAAGCATATGTAAATGTGCCATCAATGACCGCCCCGACCTTCCCGGCTATTACTTCAGGCATCACTATGAGGATCCATGAACAACCACCTCAAACGACACCGGTTGTCATGCCTATTGGGGAGGGGTATCGCACTTTGGAAGGTGCTCATAATGAAGTTCCTGGTTATGCTGGCCCTACCTGGGAACAACCTCATGTGTCCATCACAGGGCAAGCAACAATACCTCACTCTGGGAATAGCCACGTCATGACAGAGAAAGACAAGATGAGGGAAGAGTGGATGGAGAAAATGGAGGAACAGATCAAGGCAATCAAGGGCCCTAGTGCTTATTGGCCTCTGAGAATAGAAGAACTGTGTCCTACCACTGATGTCATAATCCCTAAAGACTTCAAGATTCCTGATTTTGCCAAGTACGATGGAAGTGGCAACCCTCGATTTCATTTGATCAGTTATGGAACCAAGATGGCTGTTTGGTCCAAGGATGATAAGTTCCTGATTAGCTTTTTCCACGAGAGTCTCACAGGTCCTGCTTTGGAGTGGTATCTTCAATTAAACCATTCTAAGATTTCTCGTTGGACAGAGTTGGCTGACCTATTCATTGGCCAATACAAGTTTAATCTAGATGCAACTCCGACCCGGGAACAATTGAGCTCGATGCAGAAAGGAAGTGATGAACTTTCCAGACAATACGCACAAAGGTGAAGAGCTTTGGCAGCTCAAGTTCAGCCCCCATTGACACTATCTGAGATGTGTTCATATTTCCTTGGAACCTTGGGAAATCCTTTTATCGGGGCAATGGTCGGGGCAGCCTATAAGGATTTTGCAGACTTGATAATAGCGGGAGAAAGGATAGAGATTATGGCCAAAGCTGGGAAGTTACCGGTGAGCAATACGAAAAATGCTGCCTTCAAGAAGGGATTCCAGCCGAAAAAGAAGGAACCCGAGGTGAGTTATGTCCAACGCCAGCAGACCTTCAGACCCCGATATTCCCCACAAAACTCAAGCCGCCAACTGCCATATAACCTTAACCCTCAGCTTCCATATCAAACATCTACACTTCCTTATTACCCGCCCCACCAAGCTATGCCTGCCGCAAACATCACCCCAACTCCGTAATTCCAAATCAATAATGTTCCCACACCACAACCATATATGCCAGCTCGCCCAACCTATACTCGATACCCACCTGCACCTCCGCAAGCCTACCCAAATCACCCACACCCTCGGCCAAACTTTCAGAATCAAGGTCGCTTTCGTCCTCAAAATCTACCCCCTTTCCCAAGACTGTCCATTTCAAATGCGGATCTTTTCCAAAAGTTGTTCGACACCCACCTCATTTCGGGAAATCCTGTACGTCCGTTAGAACCACCATTCCCAGCGTGGTATAACCCGAATTTGACTTGTAAATATCACATGGATATCCCAGGACATTCAATCGAAGACTGTGAGTCCTTCAAGATGGCGGTAAGAAAGCTTATTGTTTGTGGAAAACTGGACATTCAAGAAGAGGCTGGACCTAGTATTGTCAGCAATCCAATTCCTAATCATGGTGAAAGGAATGTGGTAAATGCTTTAGAGATGGAAGGACCTCCAATAAGGAATGCCATGAACCTGCGCACGCCGATGACTCAGATATTTGAGGGGTTGAAGAAAGCAGATTATGTTATCACGGCACCAGCTTCATCAATAAAAGAAGAGGAGAAGTATGATGAAGAATCAAGATGCGTTTACCACTATGGGGCAACAGGACACGATATCGAGAATTGTTGGGACTTTAAGGATCGAGTCCAGAGGTTACTCACATTGGGAGCAATACAAGCAAGACCAGGGGTAACTTCCTCTGAAGAGGTCCATGTGATTGAACGATTTGTACTTAAGGTACCACCTCTCAACCAAGCTTCGGCATCAGGGAAAGTAGTATTAACGGTCAAGAAGCCAACACCATTTGCTTGTAATGACACCCGCGCAGTGCCCTGGAACTATGAAACAAGGGTGGAGATAAAGGGAGTCGGGGAAGGGACTTCGAATGCCCAAGTGGCAGAAATACATCAAGAGGAAAGCCCAGTGACTAACATAGTCGGGGTAGGGGAAATTACAAGGAGTGGGCGATGCTATGGCCCAGTAGAATTAGAGAAGAAAAAGAATGTTAAAGAAGGGAGTAAGGAGGAAAATGTAAGAGAAGAGGAGAGAGGGAAAGAAGAGAAAGAAGAGGAAGAAGAATTTTTGAAGATCGTGAAACAAAGTGGGTATGATGTGATGGAACAGTTGAAGAGGACTCCAGCAAGGATATCCCTCCTGTCACTCATTTTGACATCTGAGTTACATCGAAAGGCATTGCTAAGAGTACTAAATGAGGCTTATGTCAAACCCGATGTTACTCCTGAGAATGTTGTCAACATGGTGGACCCGGTAAAGCATGTCAATATGATCACATTCATGGATGAAGAGATCGCCTCTCGGTCTGAGAAAAACCCACGGGCCTTACACATAACCCTTAAATGCAAAGGGTATATGGTTGCAAAGGTCTTGATTGATGGGGGGTCTGCGCTAAATATCCTACCGAAGTCGACTCTAACCTCGCTATCAATAAGTGAGGATGAAGTGTTACCTTGAGAAATGGTGGTGCGGGCCTTTGACGGAAATAGGAGAAGCATTTTAGGAGAGGTGACGTTGCCATTAGAGATTGGTCCAAGCGATTTTCAGGTATTGTTCCAAGTTATGAACATTGAGCCTGGTTACACAATGCTCTTGGGGAGACCATGGATCCATGTTGCCGGTGCTGTTCCCTCAACCCTGCATCAAAGTGTTAAATATATTGAAAATGGGTCAATCATTACCATACATGGGGAGGAAGAGATCATGTTGTCAAAACCAGTTTCAGTGCCGTATGTGGAAAGTGCAGAGAAAGATGAAGAGAATTTGTGGCATAGTTTTGAAATAGTTGAGACTGGAGTTAGTAAGGATGAATCCCCGACACAAAGTGTGGATCAAGTGGTGGCCCGGATTATGGCAAGCAGTGGTTATGAAGAAGGAAAAGGCTTGGGCTCACGATTGCAAGGTACGCGGTCGCCGGTGTCCTTCCGGGAAAAGTGGGACAAGTTTGGGTTAGGGTATGAAGCATCCCTGGAAGAGAGAACAAGGAGCATGACCCTCAGGAGGAAAAATGATAGGGGCAAGATGATGAATATTCCCCACCTGAGGGAAACATTCCCAGCACCAGTCGAGGTAATCATGTCTGGAGAAGTCATTCGCTCCCAATATCATCCCACTGTTAATGCGTTGCATGAAGAAGGCCCAGAAGAAAGCGAGGCAATCCGTCCCTCTGCTGATGAGGAGCCGCTGAAGAACTGGCAGTCCGAACCAGTGATTGATGTGATTGTGTCCAAGTAATTGTCTGGTCATATTTGTACTAAGCTGATGTTTAAGATTGGCTGTGTTTTGAGCTTATGTTTGTGCTATTTGAGACATCAATTTAATGAATTTGCATGATTATTCAACATTCCATCTCGTTGCACTTTAACTTGTCCACTTGCATTTATCATTTTTTCTTTTCTTTTTCTTTCGTATATTTTTTTTTTGTTTTTTTCCTTTTATCATTCCCGCTCTATTTTGCTTTTCCAACTCCACGAAAATTACCTTCCAGGGATCTGAGTCTCATAGAAAATTCGCCTCATGAAAGGGACCTTGAAAACTCGTCAATTGTTTCCCATGCGATGTTTGAGGAAGAAGACCCCGGATCTGATGAAGAGGGAGAAGTCGTCGAAAGTTTTGAAAAATTACTGGAGTATTTCGAGAAAGGATTTGACTTGAATGGTGAGGAAGCCGAGGTGATTAACATGGGGACAGAAGAAGAGAAAAATGAGTTGAAAATGGTGAAAAATCCTGAATGTGAAGAAATGATTGCACTCTTCAAAGAGTATATGGATGTCTTTGCTTGGTCTTATCGGGATATGCCTAGATTAGATCCGGAGATAGCATCTCATAAAATTCCACTATATCCAAATGTTGAGGCAAAAAAGCAGAAGCTAAGGAGGATGCATCCTGATATGTCCCTGAAGATTAAGGAAGAGGTGACTAAGCAGCTAGAAGCAGGATTTGTAGAAGTGTCAAGACACCCAAAATGGGTAGCCAATGTTGTGCCTGTGCCTAAGAAGGATGGGAAAGTCCGAATGTGTGTGGACTACAGGGATCTGAATAAGGCTAGTCCGAAGGATAATTTCCCACTCCCTCATATCGATGTGTTGGTTGATAACGCAGCTAAGAACCACATGTTTTCATTCATGGACGGATACTCAGGATACAATCAAATCCCCATGGATGTCAATGACAAAGAAAAAACCACTTTCATCACTCCTTGGGGGATATTTTGTTACACAGTAATGCCGTTTGGATTAAAGAATGCTGGGGCTACTTACCAACGCGCTATGGTCGCATTGTTCCATGACATGATGCACAAAGAAATTGAGGTGTACATGGATGATATAGTTGCCAAGTCTAGAGAGGGAGAAAGTCATGTGGCAGTTTTGCGTAAGTTGTTTGAAAGACTCAGAAAGTACAAGCTGAGGTTAAATCCTGCTAAATGTGTTTTTGGAGCATCCACTGGAAAGCTACTCGGATTCATTGTTAGTAGAGAAGGAATAAAAGTGGATTCTGATAAAGTAAAAGCAATACAGGAGATGCATACTCCTAAGACCGAGCGTGAAGTGAGAAGTTTCCTCGGGAGACTTAACTACATTGCTCGATTCATTGCCAACTTGACCAGCACTTGTGAGCCTATATTTAAGCTGCTAAAAAAACACCAGCTAGGAAAATGGGATGATGAATGTCAAGGAGCTTTTGACAAGATAAAAGCTTATCTAGTTAATTCTCCTGTTTTGGTACCACCGACACCTGGTCGGCCTCTGATATTGTACTTAACCGTACTGCCAACCTCAATGGGAGCAATGTTAGGGCAGCATGATGAGTCAGAGAAAAGGGAGCAGGCAATTTATTATCTGAGTAAGAAGTTCAATGAATGTGAGGCCCGTTACATGGCTATTGAAAAGACTTGTTGTGCTCTGGTATGGACCTCAAAACGGTTGAGGCAATACATGTTGTATTACACCACTTGGTTGATCTCCCGAATGGACCCTCTGAAGTATATATTTGAAAGCTCTCATGTTTCATTACGGGTTTCAAAATGGCAGGTGATACTATCAGAATTCGACATCAAGTACATGACTCGAAAATCCGTCAAAGGAAGTGCAATTGCTGATCATTTAGCTGAAAACCCTCTTGAGGGTGGACAGCTAGTAACATCCAAGTTCCCTGATGGAGAAATTTTGACAGTAGAAGGAGAAGAAGAAAGTAAGGATGAGCCCATTTGGAAAATGTATTTTGATGGAGCAGTCAACATACATGGTAGTGGCATAGGAGCCGTGGTTGTTTCACCAACTGGAAAGCAATATCCAGTCGCCATTAAACTTGATTTCGAATGCACCAATAATGTTGCAGAATATGAGGCCTGTGCTAATGGTTTACAAGTTGCAATTGACTTGGGGATCAAACAGCTGCATGTATTTGGAGATTCAGCACTTATCATTTATCAGGTGAATGGTGAATGGCAAACCAAAGACCCGAAGTTGGTGCCTTATCAAAAGTATTTGACCCAGCTGATCGAGAAGTTTGAGGAGGTGACCTTCTCCCATTTGACTCGAGATAAAAACCAGTTCGCAGATGCCTTGGCCACTTTAGCTGTAATGACCAAATTGGATGTTCACAATAATGTTCAACCTATCCAAGTAAAGATGCACAGTGAGCCTGCATATTGTGCTAATGTGGAAGATGAGCCAGATGGTAAGCCATGGTATCATGACATCAAGCAGTATATTCAACATAGAGAATACTCAACTGGGGCAAGTGAGGTGAATAAGAAGACTATTCGTCATCTGGCAATGGCCTTTTTCTTGAATAGAGAGATTTTGTACAAAAGAAACCATGATGGCACTTTGCTGAGATGTGTGGATGCTCGTGAAGCCCGTATAGTCATGACTGAAGTCCATGAAGGAATCTGTGGAACTCATGCTAATGGTCATATGATGGCACGAAAAATTTTAAGGAGTGGTTATTATTGCTCCACCATGGAAACAGACTGCATAGAGTATGTACGAAAGTGTCAGAAATGTCAGATATATGCAAATCGAGTTAATGCACCTCCATTTCCCTTGCACAATTTGGTATCTCCATGGCCTTTCTCAATGTGGGGAATAGATGTCATTGGACCCATTAATCCTAAAGCCTCCAATGGTCATCGCGTCATTTTAGTGGCGATTGATTATTTCACCAAGTGGGTAGAAGCTTCCTCGTATGCCAATATCACTCAAAAGGTGTTTTTGAGATTCCTTAAAAGGGATATCGTCTGCAGATATGGAATTCCAGAAAGGATAATAACAGATAATGGCACCAATCTCAACGGTGCTGAGATTCAAAAGTTTTGTGAGAGTTTCAAAGTCAAGCATCATAATTCAGCTCCTTACAGGCCCCAGATGAATGGTGCAGTTGAAGCCGCAAATAAGAATGTCAAGAAAATTATTACTAATATGGTAGTGAATTACAAAGACTGGCATGAAATGTTGCCCTATGCTTTGCACGCATATCGTACCAATATACGATCTAGCATTGGGGCAACGCCTTTCTCTTTGGTATATGGGATGGAGGCCGTCTCTCCTATAGAAGTTGAGATTCCTTCTCTAAGGATCTTGATGGAGGCGGAGTTGGAAGAATCCGAATGGGTGAAGACTCGACATGAGTAGTTGAATATGATAGAAGAGAAAAGACTGATAGCTATTTGCCATGGGCAATTATATCAAAACAGAATGGCCAGAGCCTTTAACAAGAAAGTTCGTCCCAGAGAATTTTGTTCAGGAGATTTGGTTTTGAAGAAGATTCTCCCTAATCAAGAGGATGGCAGAGGAAAATGGGCTCCAAACTACGAAGGCCCGTATATAGTCAAGCAGGCATTCTCAGGAGGAGCATTAATCTTGCAGAATATGGATGGAGAAGAGTTGCCAAGGCCCGTAAACACTGATGTTGTCAAGAGATTCTATGCCTAAAAAAAATTAAATAAAAAAAAGGGGCCCGTTAGGCCGAAAACCCGAAAGGGCGGTCTAAGCAAAAGTTAGGGCAAACAAATAGGTAAGAACTCAAAGAAACTTGGCATGAAACTCCTGGAAAGGCTCACCAAACTGGGGCAATTATGAATTGCATTTGATCAGCTACACTGGGGCAATTTTGTTCACTTTCAATTGGCTACACTGGGGTAAATTATTGGAGAAGATGTGTTGAAGGAAGTAACAACACAGAGGCAATAGTTGAGTAATCAATCAGTTGCAGGGAATCAATTGAATGAGAAACAAGGAACTAATACTGGGGCAAATTTTTCCTATCCTTTGTAACCTCCTGTAGTTCCTAGGATTTCATCTTTCAAGCATGTGTCTTACTAAAAGTTCATATATGATCTGATCACCAAAGCAATAAAAAGAAGTTTGTTCATTCAACGAATTTCTATCCATTCATGAATGCATGTTTACTTATTAAGTTATGTCTCAAATAAGATAAATTTATGGTTAACAATTTGATTTGACAATTCTACAACAATCTTTCAATGATTGACTTGGACTAAAAGATCTCAATAGCTCAAGCTATAGATTGCAACGCAGTAGTGGATTTCGTTGCCAAGGAAAAAGGGGAATCAAAAAAAAAAGAAGAAAGAAGAAGAAGAAGCAAGAGAGGAAAGATCGAGGTTATCAGGTCCAACGAGCAAAAGCATGTGAACAAGGGTTTTGATTGGTTTAAGTTTTCCAAAAATCGCCACTGGTTCAAAGGTCTTTTAATAAAACTAAAACAAAAAAAAAGACAAAAAAAAAGAAGAAGAAAAAGAAAAAAGAGAAGAAAAATCATGGTGGATCAAGATGCCTTGCCTTTTTAAATATATGTTTTTCGGGACTCAGTTGCCCATTTGTGTTCATTTTAATTTCTGTCAATTCTTTTGAGCGCATCGGCTCCATGCACTTTAATTTCTGTTAATTCTATTGAGCGCATCGGCTCCATGCATTTCATACATTTTAAATTCTTTTGAGCGCATCGGCTCCATGCATTTTAATTTCTGTTAATTCTGTTGAGCGCATCGGCTCCATGCATTTCATGCATTTTAAATTCTGTTGAGCGCATCGGCTCCATACATTTTAATTTCTGTTAATTTTGTTGAGCGCATCGGCTCCATGCATTCCATGCATTTTAAATTCTGTTGAGTGCATCGGCTCCATGCATTTTAATTTCTGTTAATTCTGTTGAGCGCATCTGCTCCATGCATTTCATGCATTTTAAATTCTGTTGAGCGCATCGGCTACTTGCATTTTAAATTCTGTTGAGCGCATCGGCTCCATGCATTTTAATTTCTGTCAATTTTGTTGAGCGCATCGGCTCCATGCATTTTAATTTCTGTCATTTATTTTTGAGCGCATCGGCTCCAGGCATTTTAATTTCTGTCAATTCTTTTGAGCGCATCGGCTCCATGCATTTTAATTTCTGTTGAGCGCATCGGCTCCTTGCATTTTAAATTCTTTTGAGCGCATCAGCTCCATGCATTTTAATTTCTGTTGAGCGCATCGGCTCCTTGCATTTTAAATTCTGTTGAGCGCATCGGCTCCATGCATTTTAATTTCTGTTAATTCTGTTGAGCGCATCGGCTCCATGCATTTTAATTTCTGTCAATTCTTTTGAGCGCATCGGCTCCATGCATTTTAATTTCTGTTGAGCGCATCGGCTCCTTGCATTTTAAATTCTTTTGAGTGCATCGGCTCCATGCATTTTAATTTCTGTTGAGCGCATCGGCTCCTTGCATTTTAATTTCTGTTGAGCGCATCGGCTCCATGCATTTTAAATTCTGTTGAGCGCATCGGCTCCATGCATTCCATGCATTTTAAATTCTGTTGAGCGCATCGGCTCCATGCATTTTAATTTCTGTCATTTACTTTTGAGCGCATCGGCTCATTGCATTTCAACTTCCATTGTTGTTCCTGTTTTGTTTTGCATTTATCCTTTTATGCATTGTCGGGCAAAATTAGAGTTCATGTCTTTACTTGTTTCTTACAATGATAAAACGAAAAATCACAGTTTTTCTTTTTTATCTAATAAGAAACAAGTAAAGAGGGGCAACTGTGAACACCCAATTTTGACCGGGCTAAAAAAAAGAAGTAAAAGAAAAATAAAAAAAACAAAAAAAAATAAAAAAAAAAAAAAAACAAAAAAATAATATAAAAATAATAATAAAATAGTCACACTCATTTTTTTCCTCACCTGCACACACTCAGATTGCTCACTTGCACACTTTCACTCCCCTCACACGCAATCTCTGCACACACGTTTTTCACCTTTTTTTGGATCTCACCTAATATAGAAAAGGAGGGCAGCAGAAAGGAGTGGGGGGCTCAATAAAAAATTAAGGAGTGGTTTACGTGAAGAGAGAAAAGAAGAAAAAGCTGATACTATTTTTTGTCAGAAAATATTTCTACAAGATTAGGTGCACCACAAAATCAATCTGCAGAATTTGAAAAATGGAAGATCTCATGAATCTTGTGGCATGCAAGCTACTCCTGCAACCAACAACCCTATGAGGTAATTCTCAACTTGGTGCGATTGGAGCCTCAGTGGTGTATAAAAAACTGAACCAAGGAACCTACACGATCTTCCAATTTTTCCTAAAAAAAAACATTAACTCACAGCCAACAACCCAACACTATACCATACCCCCACTTCGTTCCCACCATACGAACTGCCAAAAGCTTTCTTCTTCATCTTCTTCTCCAATCCACAAGCTTCTACCCATCATCAACCAAACAAACTCCAAAGACCCATTTCCACCCAAAGCGTGACTACCTACCGTAATCACCACCACCATTTCCTCCAAACTATTCCCTCACTTCCCGCCACCATCCGGCAACACCATCTCGACCACCGTCCACCATAGAACCTCCCTTCGTGCGTCCTGTTTCCCAAAGAAAACAGAGGTTTTACTCTCTGCCAGTTTTCATTTGAAAATGTGAGTTTTCGTTCTTTCATCGTTTCAGTTGTTTTTTTTATCATATAAAAGTAAAAAAAATTGAAGACAAATTTTGGGCAGAAAACCACTTTCACGTGGTTGTGCTTCACCCTTTTTTTTTTTTTGACATTGAAATAAAAACAATTAATAAAAAAGGAAAGTAAAAATAAAAAAAAAAGAGTAAGTTGACAGAAACTTTCACGTGATTGTCCTTTTTATCTTCTTCTTAAAGTTGCTTTTTTTATAATAATAAAAGGAATGCACTTTTTTTTTATTTCCATAAAGTAGTTTTTGTCTCCTTTACTCAAACTTTCATTTTTTTTAAAGCTACTACCTTTTTTTTTTTTTTTTGTTTTTTTTTGTAAAGTTTTTGCTTTTATTTTTATTTTTTATCTTTTGGAAAGAATAGTTTTGAGTAATGAGTTTTAATTTAATGGGCTTTTTTTTTTTTTTTACAAAAAAAAAATGAAAAAAATAAAAATAAAAAGTAATATAATAAAAACAGTTATAATCTTTTTTAAAAATAAAATACAATATAATCATCCGAGTTGTGACAACTTGTTAATCCTGTAATTTTATAATCATCTGAGTTGTGACGACTTGATGATTCAATGGGTGACGTCTCTAGCGTGACGCGAGCTTCACCTATTTAATCATTAATTTGAATAACTGAGCCGCGACGGCTTGTTGATTCAAATTTTTAAAAGTTTTTTTTTAATAAAATCAACCAACCCACAAATATTTTCTAAAGAACTACATAACTTTGAGTTCCCCATTGCACCAGGGGATACGTAGGAGCAGAATTTCATTTCTGTCAAGCCAAAATTAAATTTTCATAATTTTGTGTTTTTATTTTAATTTATAAATAATTACAATGTTTTCAAAAAAGGGTAAAATAAATATTTTCAAAGATTATTAAGAATTTGCACAATTGACTTAAGGTACCGTCTTAGGACGGGTGCGTTAGGGGTGCTGTGGGATTAAGTTTCCACCCTTCTCTAAGCATAACCGACTCCCGAATCCAATCTGGTTCTCAAAGACCATTTTCATAAGAAAGGTTTTCCAATTTTTCCTAATTGAAATAAAATTGGTGGCGACTCCATTTTCCATTTTCATATTTTAAAATCTCACGAGTTGCTATGTTCCCGCCGCGATTTTTTGGTCGCGACAAGTGGTATGTCAAAGAGTTGCTCCAGAGGCAACATGGCTTCCTTAACTTGGTCCAAAAGAGGAAGATGGTTCAACAATAGTAATCAGTGCCGGTTCTAACGTACTTTGAAAACTAGCTTGCAAAAGATTGTCAAGGAAAGCCAATAGGTCATCAGAGGCTCAGAGTAACATTGGTGACTTTAGCAAGATGGTCGTCAATCATTGATGAGGTGTCAACCACAATTTCCAGGTTCCTTATTTCGATGTCCTGGGTAGCAAGAGCCATTGTATATGGAGTGCTTTCTCTTAAAAGTACTTTAGGAGGTGCACTTTCGGTCAATGCCGACACAACCTTTTCTATTTTCTCCTTCTTTATTTTAATTGAGCCTGAAGAGACCGAGGAGTCGACATCAGAAGAGGCCGGAGTTGGTTGTTTGTCCTGACAAATAAATAAACATAGCAGTTAGTTAAAGGTCAAAGAAATAGACAAAGCACACAACTAAAACAAAGGATACCTTAACAATAGGTGACTTTCGTGTTGTTTTTGACACAACTGGTTTGGCCCTTGGAAGATGTATAGGCATCATAGTTTTCGACTTGTCGTGACCAGCTGGAGTCTTCTCTTTACTAGACTTCGTCTTTTTAAGGGTAGGTTCAATAAAATATTCATCCTCTTTGTACTCAATGTCGACTGAATTAAGAATTACTGGTAAAGATTTACCTAACACAAGACACAAATAAAAGAAAAAGTGTCAATATCAGAAAAAGAAAAATTCAAAATCAAAAGACTTTACATAATAAGGCCTAACAAACCACCTGTGTACTCAATTAAGCTAATCGGCATCCGTGCAAAGGCATGTAGCTACCGGTAAAAGTAACTTGATGTTTATCAAAGGGATCAACCATTTTAGAAACCCAAAAGGAGTTGTTGAAATGGAAACTAGCATTCGACAAAATAGAGTAAAGTAATGATCAGGATCAACATTGGGATTTGATGTTAAAGCGTTAAAGAACTTCAAAAGACATTTGTCTTTATGATCTTTAAATTTTTGCTCCATTAACAACTTCACTTCCTTAGTTATTTTGGAAGCATGTCTAGGATCCCACTTGATATTATAAAAATTTTCAAAAGCCAAAGTTTCTTGCAGATATATACCTTTTGGCTTGGACTATGTACCCTTTGTAGTCGTTGTGGTCATTCAACTAAAGCAGGTATACAGATCTGACAGTAAACATTAATAATAACGTTCCCACTATTCGACAAAATCAGGGGTTAAGAACCTGCTAGTAGTGTAGTTGACAAGCTTGAAAGATTGTCTAATCTGTTGATTGCTCTTTTCTAATTTGGCAACGGCCTCTGTCAAAAACAAATTACAATAGGCAGCTTATATGAATCTTGTTTGAGCATAGTAGCAAGAATGGATTGGGTATAAGTTATCGAGCCACTAAATTTGGCAGATGATAGACAACTCCAAGGTCATCAGAATCTGAAAAGTATGTGCAAAAGATTTGTTGACAGAGGTAATTTGCCCACATAGCATTAATTTCCTCCTAGAAATCACTATCTTTAAAAATCATTGAGTCAATGAAGCGGGTAGGACCTTCAATCACAATCGCAAAGGGGTTGAAGTTTATGTCAGTAACATTCATTTTCATGGAATGAAACACCTTGAAATACTTCTTGATGTCATCAATATAAGAAGTGTTTTTACTCCCATGATGATAGTAATACGCAAGCCTATAGCCGCAAATTCCTTTAGGTAAATCAGCTAATGAATCACCAGACAAGTAATCATAAGAACGATATTAAGCCACATTTGTAATAGCCAAAAAAGGCCACCCATAGTCGGCATCTTGTTGTGAGCATAAATCACAATCTCATTTATCGATTTAATAGAGGCTAGCAATTATCAATTGGCTTAAAGCCACGAATTGACCTTCATGAATCATTGGTTCCAAAGGCAAACAAGCCTTCGACACCTACAAAGACTTAATGCAGAAAACATGGCAACAACGCCACAATAACAAGAAAGCTATAGGTTTTTCATTTGACAAGGTTGGTTAGCCAAGTTTGCAGTGATGATTTATGAAAGGTCCATAGGACCAATTTTGGACATCAATATTGACAATCTTACTAGAAGCCTTGTCAGGAGAAACAGTTTCCCTATAAGGTTCCAGGCCAGTAATAGCAGCCAAATCAAACAAAGTTGGTCCCATCATTCCATAAGAAAAATGAAAATTGTTTGTAGTCTTGTTCCAAAAGAACAAAACCACACCCTCCATGCTCAAGTTAAACTTGATGTAATGGCGGTTTAACTAAATCAAGTCAAAGATACAAATGTTCTTTCTAGAAACTCTCTTTTTAAGATTAAACTCAAGCAAGCCAAGAAATATGCTCCTTGGATGGTTTCACTTGAAAAGCCCTGAAAGGCCATACCATTGGATCAAAATATCTAATAAGAAGCGAGTAAAGAGAAGTCAGAAGTTTTGGTCTTTGCAAGAAGGAAAGAAATCATGAACATCACGATGCAAAGTTTTAGACTTTGGTGACAAAGGTCCAAGGTAATAGTATGTTTTCTGGCCAACAATATGAGGAATGAGAATTTAGTTTTTCCAGGTTTCAAATTTTTGGCTTGAAGGGCCAAGAGCAAGAAAAATCCCATCTTTCTGAGTAGGAACTTCAACATGCGACGCCATTGGAAGTTTTGAGGAAAAACTTGGGTTGGTGTTAATCAAAGAAGCCATGGAAAAGAATAAAAGAAGAAATAGAGAAACTACATAGTTTTACTAGAAAAAGAGAGGTGAAAGCAAAAAATGGATTTTACTTCATAGCATATTTATATGCTTAAAAACTTCTTATGGAAGTTCAAACCTTTTCACCTTCTCAAATTTAATTTTAAATTTTAAATATCAAATAAAATCTACTAATGGGATAAAAGTCCCACTAACGCTATTCTTACGGGACGCATCCACTTGAAAAACATTAATTATTACATCAATTTCCCAAGGGATTTGAATTCAATTGTCAAATCAAAGGTCAATCACCATAAAAGCAAAAATCTTTCTATATTCTCCAAAGCGTTCCAAAAACATCCATTGCAAGCTATCAAAATGAATGCTACCAAAAAGCGTTTCAAACAACATTAAAGATAGCATTGTTGAAATATGACTTGTCAGAATAAAATTTACCCTTTTTTTCCTCCTCACTTTATCAAAAGGTAAATTTTGAGAGGCATTTGTTAGGGTCAAAATTAGCCAATTTCGACAAATATGGAAATGAGGTTATATGAAGCTGGTAAAAAGATTAAGTTTTAAGGATCTATCGAAGACATAAATCGACAAAGCAGACAATCAACAAAAATAATATTTTGACAATCAGTTTAGTTAGAATCACAAATCAAAACAAACCATTTCAACAAAAACCAAGTGTCAGGAGACAAGTGGATTTGACAAAGGAGCAACACTTAGACAAATCATGAAGCTTCAAATGCAGTCCAAAATTATTGTTGAAATGAAGCCAAACAAGAAAGTTGAAGTCATGTAAGGGAAGGTGTGTCAATGTCGAAGCTTATGATTCATGAAGAATGATTTGCAAGTAGAAAATGAGATCATGGTGGGTTCCATTACTAAATGTGAGTAGTTCCCAAAGTTGATGCTAAAAATATAAGAATGTGGCATCATGAAAAGTTAGAAGTTGGAGAGAAAAATAAACCACCCACTACTTGGAGTGGTTACCACATGGAAAGCCACGTGAAAATTAAACGCATGCTAGAAACTACATGATTGCCAAGTGGCAACATCTTAAGGGCTATAAAATTCAAAATTTAGGCGTCAAAAGGAGAGGTTGGTTGCCTATAAATAGAATATTGAACAATGTTCAACAGCTGAGTCCATCTACTTGCAACACACCTTATATTTCCTATAGTTCTTAAGTCCCCAATGTGACGCTCACGGATTGACGGGTTATCATTCAAGTATAACCACTACTTTCAATTCACATGTCTCTCTATGTTTTAGTTTGTTTATCATTCATGTAATTTATACCTTTTACATTCCAATTAATGTAATTTCAATTTCAATTCTTTCTTTATTTTGCATTTTACTTGTTTTCAAGGTTAATTTCCATGCATTTTACCTGTCTGCAAGTTCCTTTAAATTTTCTTCCAACTTAGTGTAAATTTATACTTTTCTATGTTTACTTTTTGCATTTTGTTCTTTTTTCATGTTCTTTAAAGTTCATGTAGTTTTTGCACCTTTTTATACTTTAATCTTCAGTTGAACACACACAACACTCCAAAAATATTTTTGTCAACACACTGCATCGACATCGATATTTCTGGCATTTACTTTCTGCCATTTACATTCTACCAATTTACTTTCCATAAATTTACTTTGGACAATTATTTATCTTTAGGTTAAGTTTACTTTCGACATTTTCTTTCCATTGTTTTACTTTCAGTAAGTTTTTACATTATCGTATCATTTCCATTTTGTTTATTGACGTTCATATCACAAGGTTAACTCTTTTTAGACATACCCTTTTACTAACGTTTGACCGATCAATGGTTACTTAATAATTTTGCTAATCACAAAAAATTTAAGGATCCTAGAAGGAGTCAATTCACTCCCATTGCTCAATGAAAACAGTTTCAAGAAATTATTTAAGCAAAAAAAAAGCTTGTAGTATAACATACCATTTTGAAGCTTCAATTTTGTAAACTGAGTATGATAATAGTAGGACCATCTCTTCTCTGTCCAAGATGTGATAACATTTGGTCACAACACGCACCCCGTGGCATGATGTACAATACAACCTATTTTTACTTTTTTTTAAAGGAATTAAATATAATTCAAAAACAAAAGTTGTGTAAGTCACACATCAACAAAATTAATACCTACTCCAAGTCTTACTTTAAATCACCAAGCTCTACACACACATAATAGGTGTGTTTTCTATTTGTAAAGAATTCTTGCTTTAAATTAATTCCAGTTACCCAACCAATCTCATCATTATTGATGATCACATATTTGATATATTAATAAGCATTCATTTTTAGTCATTTACACTCTCTATGTACTTAATTGATTGATTTTGATTATGTTTTGTAAGTTTGGACTCAAATTGGACTTAATTGAATTTTTCAGCATAATTTATATCTTATGTTATTTCTGTATTTTGGCAATATCTTGGGATGTAGGTGGTCTTTGGAGGTGATTCTAGTAGCATTTGAAAGATAAGAGAGAGTTCTATAACTTTCATGAAGACCTCAAAGGCCCAATCACACGAGTAGATAACTCAAATTGGGGTTGGAGCAAGAACCAGAGTGCTTTTCTTGACACCTTAACCTACGTATACTATTCATTACAGTTTTCGGGCTAGAGATTGTAAAATGGGCTGAAATTTGGATGCTGAATAGTTAAGACCCATATCTACAACTTTTATGTTTAACACTTTTCCAGAATCAGACTCCTTGAAGATGATATTGGGCTTGGAAGTCAGAACAGAGGAGCTGTGACTAGGCCTGGGCAGTGTGCAGTAATTTGAACGTATCTGGAGTTATAAAAATGATATTGGATTCAAATCAAAGCCATTTGAAATCTAAGATCCAGGCCTACAACTTTCATGAAGACCACTTGGTTCATAAATGACAAATGCAATGACTTCAGAGCTGCATGATTTCGGAGACAAGGAATCTCCATAATTTTCCACTCACCAAAAGTCATTTGGCATTTTTCACTCATTTTCCACTCATCCACCCACTAATGACTCAGCCCCCTTGTCATTTTGTATCTCTAATCCTCTATAAAAGGAGGCCTTGGCAGATCATTGAGGGTGTTAAGTGTTAGTTACCAAAAATGATGCCATTTTGTTACTAGGCTTTCTTGTAGTAATTTTCTTTTATTCTAAATTAAAGTCATGTTCTTCTTCTTCTTCTCTCTTTCTTTCTTCTTATCTATGAGTAACTAAGTTTTATTTTACTTGGGTGAAAGGGTGAAGCTCTTGGTAATAAAGTATGGTTAGATTTATTCTTCTCTTATGCTTAAATGATTTATATTTTCTAGTAACCATTATACGTATTATAATTTGTTTCTTATAATTTAGAAACCATCTTTATAAAGAGGAGTTCTTGATTTGTTGTAGACAAAATATTGGCACAATGAATACTTTAACCCATTTATAAGTGGTGGTAATATTTTTAGGAAACATAATATAATTACGTATATTATTTTAAATGAACTTTTAATGTTGTATTTTTTGATTGGAAGCTCCATGTTGCGAGGATTTTAATTGAGTTATAAAAGAAATTAATCTTACCTTTACTTTATTTACCAAGAGTGGATCTTTTAACCCAAGTAAATAATTTTTACCATTGTAACAAAATATTTACTTCACCTTAATTAATCTTCAACAATTCCCTGTTGATCGACCTCGGACTCCTGAGAAATTTATTACTTGAGACAACCTGCACTTGGATTCGCAAAGCAACAATTAATCCAGCATCAAATTTGTAGACTTGTTTGAAACTAAAAATTGTGCATCAAGTTTTTGGCGCCGTTGCCTGAGACTTGATTTGAAGACTGAATTTCTGGTATAAAAATTTTGTATATATACTAACATACTAACTAGCGGGGGAACCTCTCCCCAATTTATTTATAATCTTTAATCATTAATGAAATAATCTTTCTTCTTCTCTCCTCTCTCGCTGGAGCAAAAAATCGGCTCTTGCCGATTCTCCGCTTTTCATATTTTAAATTTATTTTCTGCACTTTATTTTTTGAATTTTAATTTCTCGTACGGTGGGGTAATTCTCTATTTTATTTTCTTGTACATTTTAACTTAATGGGAGTAACTCTCCCTTTTTTTTTTTTTGTACTTTATTTTCTATATTTATTTTCTCGTCATTTTTTTATTATTTATTTTCTCATTTTTTTTTTGTTTACTAACTTACTAACTCTCTTACTAACTATCTAACTTTTTACTTTATCCTATCTAACTTTTTACTTTTTCTCGCTTCTAACATTTTAATTTATCTCGTATACTAACTTTTTAATTTTTATGCTTTTTAACTTATTTGGTGGTTGGTTTATACCACACCTTTGTTAATATTTAATGGACGATTTATACTGCTAGCTTGTATATTTTTTTTTTACTGTAAGTTACTTGTTTATGCTTAATTGGTATCGTGATTTAAATTTTGGTCGTTTGGTTAGAGTTAATCCAGGTACTTTACATATTGATTTGTTTGAATCACAATCACACACATTAAGCACAATGGCTGAAAACGAAAGTGTGCATGATGAACATGAAAATCAATCATTGCGAACCATGCGTGAGTATTTGCAACCATCTCGAAATTCTAGTCTATCATGTTTTATCTTTCCACTCAATGCCAACAATTTTAGATTCAAGTCAGGTATGATTTCTTTACTTCCTAATTTCCATGGTTTAGAATCTGAAAGCCCATATTTACATTTAAAAGAATTTGAGGAAGTATGTACTGCTTTTCATGATCAAACTTGCACTGAAGAGGTTGTTAAGCTTAAATTATTTCATTTTTCTTTGAAAGACAAAGCAAAAACTTGGCTTAACACTTTGAAACCAAGATCAATTGGCACATGGCAAGAAATACAATGTGAGTTTTTGAAGAAATTTTTTCCAACACATAAAACCAATGCTTTGAAAAGACAAATCCAAAATTTTCCCAAAATTCAAATGAAGCATATTTTCAAAGTTGGGAACGTTTTAAAAATTTGTTGAATTCTTACCTACATCATGGTTTTGAAAAATGGCGCACTATAAGCTTCTTTTATGAAGCGTTAACACCCGAAACCAAACAATTTGTGGAAACAATGTGCAATGATAAATTTCTTGATAAAGAACCTGAAGAAGCTTTAGACTATTTAGACCATTTGGCTGAAAATTCTCAATCTTGGCATGGTACTAATCCTTCTGAAAATTCAATTAGATTTAACCTTACAAATGCTAGTAAAGGAAAATATCATCTTAGTCAAGAAGAAGATCTAAATGCAAGGTTTGCTAGTTTGGCTAGAAAGATTAAAGCTATGGAATCAGGGAAAGTAAAAGAAATCAAATCTGTGCAAAATGAAGAAATTTGTGGCATTTGTGATGAATTGGGACACTCAACAAATGAATGTCCAAAACTTCCTGTTTTTAAAGAAGTTGTGCATGAGCAAGTAAATGCAATGAATAATTTTAAAAAGATATTCACTTCTTCTTTTCCAGATACATACAATCCGGGATGGAGAAATCACCCAAACTTCAGTTGGAGGAATAGCAACCAGCCACAATTCATGCAACCACCACCTCCTCAGGCATAGCAAGATTCTCAAAATCCTCAAGGATATGCACCTTATGTCCCACCATATAGGAAAAACTTTGAAAGAACATTGCATGCATTCATGAAAAAATAAGAGGCCATCAATAGCCAAAACAATCAAGCCATGATTGACATAAAAGACACTCTTGCTAAACTTTCTTCTGCACTTGCCATTCATGAGAAAGGAAAGTTTCCCTCTCAACCTCAACCAAATCCCAAGGGTCAGTTTAGCCTAAATGAGGGTAGTTCAGAAAGTCAAAAAATAGATCAAGTCAACTCAGTGATAACTCTTAGAAGTGGAAAGGTTGTTGAAAAACAAATTCCTGAACTTTTTGAGAAAGATGATGAGTCAATTCCCAAAGATGATGAAGGAGTTGATAAGCCACCTAGCCAAAAGGAGATCAAACCCTCGTCTTCACCCCCATTTCCTCAAGCATTAAACAATTCAAGTAAAGTGAATCATAACAGTGACATTTTTGAAATCTTTAAACAAGTGAAGGTCAATATTCCTTTGTTAGATGCTATCAAGCAGATTCCTTGTTATGCCAAATTTTTGAAAGACTTGTGCACTGTTAAAAGGAAACATAATGTGAAAAAGAATGCATTTTTGACTGAATAGGTAAGCTCCATTATTCAAAACAATAATGAGTTGAAATATAAAGACCCTGATTGTCCTACAGTTTCATGCATTATTGGTGAACATAAAATTGAATGAGCTTTACTTGATCTTGGTGCTAGTGTTAATTTACTTCCATATTCAGTTTATCAGCAACTCAATCTTGGTGAGTTAAAACCAACTTCTGTAACTCTTCTACTTACTGATAGATCAATTAAAATTCCAAAAGGAATAGTAGAAGATGTGTTGGTACAAGTTGATAAATTCATATATCCTATGAATTTTATTATCTTGGAAACTGAACCTATGGTTGATAGTTCTAAGTCAGTTCCTGTTATTTTGGGTCGCTCATTTTTAGCAACATCTAATGCTTTGATAAATTGCAGAAATAGAGTGGTGAAGCTAACTTTTGGAAATATGACACTAGAGCTTAATGTTTTCAACATGTGCAAGCAACCACATGAAGTTAATGATGAAAAGGAAGAGATTGAAGGGATTGAGGCCATTATAGATTATCATCTTCAAATTAGGAGTTCTTCTGACCCATTAGAAATCTGTTTAATTAATTCATTTGATTCAGCTACACAATTAGATGATGATGTTTCTGAAATATGTTCTTTACTTGATTGTACACAGGAAATAGAATACAAAGGAAGGAAGCCAAGATTCGAAGAGCTAAAATCCATGAATGATGATACCCATGAAGAAGTACCCACACTGGAACTGAAGCCATTACCTGATGGGTTGAAGTACACATTTTTGGGAGAAGAACAAAGCTCTCCAGTGGTAATTTCCTCATCCCTGACCAAAGAACAAGAAGGTAAGTTGATAGAAGTACTTAAAAGGCATAAAAGTGCAATTAGATGGACATTAAAGGATATAAAAGGCATTAATTCATTAATCTATACACATAGAATACATTTAGAGGATAATGCTAAAACATCTCAACAACCTCAAAGAAGATTAAATCCACACATGAAAGAGGTAGTTAGAGCTGAATTTCTTAAATTACTTGATGTTAGAATTATCTATCCTATCTCTAATAGCCAGTGGGTAAGCCCTACATAAGTTGTGCTTAAGAAATCTGGAATAACAGTGGTTGAAAATGAAAAAGGAGAATTAATACCTACTTGAGTCTCATCTAGTTGGCGTATGTGTATTGATTTCAGAAAATTGAATGCAGCCACTAGGAAAGACTATTTTCCATTGCCATTTCTTGATCAGATTCTGGAAAGAGTAGCAGGACATCCCTACTATTATTTTCTTGATGGTTATTCAGGGTATAATCAAATACCAATTGCATTAGAGGATCAAGAAAAGACCACTTTTACTTGTCCCTTTGGTACTTTTGCATATAGAAGAATGTCTTTTGGTCTTTGTAATGCTCCAGCAACTTTTCAAAGATGCATGCTAAGTATTTTCAGTGACATGATTGAGCATTATTTAGAGGTTTTCATGGATGATCTGACAGTTTTTGGAAATTCTTTTGAAAATTGTCTTGATAATTTGGAAAAAGTTCTTAAAAGATGCTAAGAAAAAGGATTTGTGTTAAATTGGGAAAAATGTCATTACATGGTTACCTCAGGAATAGTGTTAGGCCATGCGATATCTTCTAAGGGAATTGAAGTTGATAAAGCCAAAATTGAATTAATTGCTCATTTGCCTTCCCCAAAAATAGTCAAAGAAGTTCGTTCCTTTTTAGGACATGCAGGATTTTACAGAAGATTTGTAAAGGACTTTAGTGTCATATCTAGACCTTTATGTAATCTTTTAACAAAAGATACACTATTTGATTAGACTCAAGATTGTCAGAAATCTTTTAAAAAATTAATCGGTCTTTTGGCTTCTGCTCCTATCATGCAATCTCTTGACTAGTCTTTGTCTTTTCAGTTGATATGTGATACTAGTGATTTTGCTGTTGGCGCTGTTTTAGGCCAAAGAAAGGAAGGTAAGCCTCATGTAATTTATTACGCAAGTCGAACTTTGAATAGTGCACAAATGAATTACACCACTACTGAAAAAGAACTACTTGCTGTAATTTTTGCATTGGATAAATTTTGAGCTTATTTAATTAGTTCATCCACTGTTGTTTTCACTGGTCATGCTGCTGTTAGATATTTAATGTCTAAACAGATGCCAAACCTAGGTTGATACGGTGGATCTTGTTGCTTCAAGAATTTAACATCACAATAAAAAATAAGAAAGGAGTCGAAAATGTTGTTGCAGATCATTTGTCAAGGCTGACAACAGGCTCATCTTTTGATAGCACACCTATCAATGATTTTTTTCCTGATGAATTTTTATTTTCTGTCAATTCCATGCCTTGGTTTGCTAATATTGTCAATTTTCTTGTAACAGGTAAGATGCCACCTCAGTGGACACACCAAGACAGAAAAAAGTTTTTGATTGAGGTAAAAATTTTCTTTTGGGATGACCCATATTTGTTCAAATATTGTCCTGATCAAATTTTTCGGAGATGTGTACCTGACAATGAGGTAAGTAGTGTCATTAAATTTTGTCATTCAGAAGCATGTGGAGGTCATTTTTCTTCAAAGAAAATAGCTGCAAAAATCTTGCAGTGTGGATTTTATTGGCCCACTTTATTCAAGGACAGTTATATTTTTTGCAAAAGTTGTGAAAGTTGTCAAAATTTGGGGTCCATTTTTAAAAGAAATATGATGCCTTTGAACCCTATCCTTGTCATTAAAATTTTTGATTGTTGGGGAATTGATTTCATAGGTCCATTTCCATCATCTTTTGGATTTGTGTACATTTTGGTTGCAGTTGATTATGTCTCAAAATGGATTGAGGCGATTCCATGTCGGCACAATGATCATAAAACTGTTCTAAAATTTTTAAAAGAAAATGTTTTGTGTCGATTTGGAATTCCTCGAGCTATCATCAGTGATGGGGGAACACATTTTTGCAATAAACCATTTGAATCCTTAATGAAGAAATATTGCATTACCCACAAAATTGTAACCCCTTATCATCCTCAGACAAGTGGACAAGTTGAATTAGCAAATAGGGAGATTAAACAAATTTAGGAAAAAACGGTTAACCCAAATAGTAAAGATTGGTCTTTAAGACTAAACGATGCACTTTGGGCTTACCGTCTCGCTTTTAAAACATCTTTGGGCATGTCTCCCTATCGGTTAGTTTATGGAAAACCTTGTCATTTGCCTGTAGAATTGGAGCATAAAGCATTTTGGGCCATTAAAGCTTTCAACTTAAGTCTTGATGATGCTTCCAAGTTACGCAAATTGCAATTGAATGAACTTGAGGAATTAAGAAATGATGCATATGAAAACTCAAAGATTTATAAAGTTAGAACAAAAGCTTTTCATGACAAATCAATTTTGAGAAAAACTTTTGAAATTAGTCAAAAAATTCTGCTTTATAATTCTCGTCTTCATCTATTCCCTGGAAAATTGAGATCTAGGTGGATTGGTCCTTATATTGTCAAACATGTGTATTCTTATGGGGTCATAGACATTGAGAATCCTAGGAATGGTATTGTATTTAAGGTCAATGGACAAAGACTCAAACCATTTCTGGAACATCAAGTTGTTGAGGTAGAATCCATTTCTCTTTCTAATCCTTGTTATGAGTAGAATTTATTTTAATGTTGTTTCTTTCTTTTTGCAGTTCTTTGTGTTCCCGGTTAAATGGCGGATAACGGTACTCTGTGACTCTCAAGTCGGTTTGTTTTTCAGTTTTCCATAATAACTGATTTCTTCTCCTTTTAAAATGGATGTCATTCTCTCAAATCTAAGAAACCATTTTCCTTCTCTCCCTCTAAATGCTCTAACAAAAGTCTATGAAGCTAGGTGTGAAAGATTGATATTGTTAATGTATAAGGGCATCCCAGAAGATATACGCTGGATAATCGAAGCAAAGGTTCGTTTAGCTGGTGAATCTTCAAATTCATTTGTCCCATACATGCCTGGTCTCGGTAAAAGTTCATTTTCAAAAAAGAGAAGAGCAAAAAGAATGAAAGTTTGTTACAAGTGTGCACGATGGAATTGCAACACGCGATGTCACTATTTGGGGATAGTTTCCGTAAACAGAGAAGATAAAATATTCTTCATCAAGAATGGACTGAGTAAGGAGTCATTAGATAATATCTTATTGACTCTTGAGACGCATTCTTGTGGAATTGTGCAGCGTGAACTTCTTAGTTTGTGGAATCTCTTCAGGGACGAGCAAGAGCGTTATAGTCTTGGGAATCTGACTCAAAAAGACTCTGTTTGCCAATTTATAAGAAAATTGGATGGGAAGCTTATCCTCGACTCATAGAAGGCGTTTAAGCCGTTTCTGGACATGAAACCAGAAGAAGATGTGAGCCACAATCACAACAACATGTATATATTATCTTGTACATCTTCAAAAAAAAAAAAAAAAAAAAAAAAAAGAAAAAAAGAAGAAAAAAATGAAGAAAAAAAAAAAAAAAAAAAAAAAATGAAATAAATTAAATAAAAAAAAAAAGGCGAAACTTCGATTGTACTTGGTCTTTAATTAGATTAGGAGCCCCCCGCTAGTGGAGTGGCGGATCCGTCATTGACTCGGGTGGACCTTCGCACGCCGGTCGGTAAATAAGGTTCGTGTGCCATGCTCGTAGAGAGCCGCGCAAGCATTCCCTGTGTTTTAACCAAAGGCTCGCTGGCGATGGACGTAAAGAAGCGTCCCGTGTTTGCATTCTCGCGTGACAATGCCTTTGAGTTGGATCCCGTGATTTAATGTCATGGGCTCTCCGGCGACCTCTCACCGGCCGTGGTCACTTTGGTCGTCGTATTCAGATTTTTCTCTTTAACTAGAGGACGATGCATAGTGGGATATCCCACAAGCGGGAGGAGAAGAATGTCCAGATTGCCGAGCCGTCTTGGTATTCGCACTCATGACGCGCAGTATAAAGATCTATCATGAAACTTGTACATAAAGGTATGTAATCATTTGTTATTATTATTTTATCTTTGTATGATTTTGTTGAATTTTGGTTTTGGACAGACGATCCTTTGGATGGGATCCGGGGGTTTCTAGACTTCTTTACTCGATGGTTTTCTTGAAGTAAAAAAAAAAAAAAAAAAAAAAAAATTATTATTATTATTATTTTTAAATTTTTAAACTTTTCTGACACCAGCCAACCTACCTGTATAGGAGCTATTATTACTTTTTCTATTCTTTTCCGTATTTAAATACTCCATTTTCTTCACTTTCCTGCAAGTCATAATCATTCAAAGAGAGTGTGAGTGTAGAAATGGAGGGAGCTTCTTCTTCTATTCGTAGATTTGTCAGTATCTGTGTATTTTGTGGGACAAGTTATGGGAAGAGTTTAGAGTTTGTAAACGCAACAAGCACTGTTGGTAGAACACTTGCTGCGAGGAACATTCGTGTAGTATATGGGGGAGGATGCCTTGAGTTAATGGGGGCTGTATCACTTTCTGCATTTATAAGAGGTGGTCAAGTTTTAGGTGTCATTCTTGAACCTTTAACTAGAAGGAACATCGTTGGAAAGGCAATTGGACTGGAAATTCAAGTATCATCTATGCATGGACGAATGAAGGCAATGCTTGAAAACTCTGATGCATTCATTGCCTTACCTGGTGGTTTTGGTACATTGGAAGAAATTTTTCAAATTGTCTCTTGGGCCCAACTGAACATCCACCATAAACCGTAGGTTTGTTGAATGTTAATAATTTTTTTGATAATTTGTTATCTTTTGTTGACCATACTGTGGAACAGAAATTTGTCACACTTTCTGCAAGACGACTCCTTATCTTTGTTTCCACTGTTGATGAGTTGATTGATAAATTAGAAGCTTTTGTTTATGAACCTGATCCAGTAACAGATCAGATAGATTGGTCCGAAGGAAGTGGTGAAGGAAGTGGTAAGGGAAGCAAAATGAAAAGAAAGCCAGCCAAGACACTCCAACTATTTAAATAATTACAAGCTTTAGTTTTATTTATCATACTTTGTTTCTGTTTAAATTTGTATGAGGTTTTTCTTTTAGTAATTGCAAAGAATGTGTAATATATTCTATCATTTACCTATCTATGTTTTGACATTGAGGACAATGTTGTGATCTGGTTGGGGGAAGGATGGTTGTAAAAAAAAATTAGGAAGTGTGTTTGTTAATATGTTTATTGTGTTTATATTAAAGAAAAACTAAAAAAAAATAGGAGTGTGTTTGTTAATATGTTTGTTGTGTTTGTCATCAATTTATTAACAACAAAAGTAATTAGGGATGGTAGAGTAAAGAGTAAATTATTTACTCTTGAGACGCATCAAAAATTGGTGGCAGAGTAAGGAGTAATTTGGGTAGTAACTAGTTTGTGAGGAAGTAGCAATTCAAATTCAGGAAAATTTGCATGATTGAGTAAATTGTCTTCTTTCTTAAAATTCACATGCTTGGTTATAGATGTTGAATTGGTGGACTGAGAATGATAAAATTATGCCTTGTGAGATTTTGAGCCTATTGATGAATGGATTGAACATTTGTACCATTCTTTTCTTTCTTGTGTAAATTTCACCCATGGAATTGTTACTCTAGAACTTGTTTTGATTCTTTTTGAGACTACATTTTCATATGCATACATAAATATGATTGAGACATTTTTCTTGAAATAGCTACTTTAATCAAATAGCCAGCCTTATTTAGTAGCATATTGTCTCAATATGATATCAAGCACTCTTATGACTTCTTGGAAATTCTCTGATTCCTGCCAACATAAAGCATTAAAAATGACCTATTTCCCTTTGCTTAACCCCTTTGAGCTTATTTGATTATTCTTTGTTTCAAACTCATTATGTGCCTTAAATGAAAAACCATGTTCTTACTTGACCTTAGGGAATAAGAGAACATTAGTTTGGTCATTCGATGAGTTCTTGAACAAGTGTGGGGGTGTGTGTGCAGAATGGTTAAAAAAATGTATATATGATGTTCTTTTTGTAAAAATAAAAAATAAAAAAAATAAAAAATAAAAAAAAATCAATTAAAAAAAAATGTAAAAAGAAGAGGGTCAACAAGGTAATAAAGGAAATGAAAAGAATATGTAAAGGGAATTTGTATTAGGTGGAGTTGGGATGAACTTTCATACTTGTTAATTGAACTCAGCTCTCATGTTCTTTTATTCTCTGTGTTTAACTTGTCATATTCATATTACCTTCTTCTTTACCTTGACCCCATTACAAACTTGAATAAAGTCCTCAAGATTTGTGTGTGCATGTGTTCTCGAGTAGTGGAGAAGTAGAAGATAAGCAAGCTTATGGTAGTGCAATTTTCATGGGTTGAATTGAGTGAAATACCTACCTTTTAAACACTTGAGGGATTGAGAGTGAATCTTGTGAAAATCTATCATTCTTGACTCATGCTTTTCAATTGAAATATCCTTGCTTGTTGATTTGAGATGTGAAGATATATTACCTCATGAATATTTTGATTACTTGAATGATTGATTGCTTTACATTTTTAAATATTATTAGAAATTGAGTCTTTTAGAGTGTTTAGCTTTTAAGTCTGTTTCATTTTTTTTTGTGAGTGGTCTTATGTGTTTTGCTCAGGAGTGCAAAAAGCTAAGTGTGAGAGAATTTGATGATCACATATTTGATACATTAATAAGCCTTCATTTTTAGTCATTTACACTCTCCATGTACTTAATTGATTGATTTTGATTATGTTTTGTAAGTTTGGACTCAAATTGGACTTAATTAAATTTTTCAGCATAATTTACGTCTTATGTTATTTCTGTATTTTGGCTATATCTTAGGATGTAGGTGGTCTTTGGAGGTGATTCTAGTGGCATTTGAAAGATAAGAGAGAGTTATATAACTTTCATGAAGACCTCAAAGGCCCAATCACACGAGTAGATAGCTCAAATTGGGGTTGAAGCAAGAACCAGAGTGCTTTTCCTGACAGCTTAACCTACTTGTACTGTTCATCACAGTTTTCAGGATAGAGGTTGTCAAATAGGCTAAAATTTGGATTCTGAATAGTTAAGACCCATATCTACAACTTTCATGTTGAACACTTTTCCAGAATCGGACACCTTGAAGGTGATATTAGGCTTGGAAGTCAGAACAGAGGAGCTGTGACTGGGCCTGAGCAGTGTGCAGTAATTTGAACGTATCTGGAGTTATAAAAATGATATTGGACTCAAACCAAAGCCATTTGAAATCTAAGATCCAGGCCTACAACTTTCATGAAGACCACTTGGTTCAAAAATGACGAATGCAATGACTTCAGAGCTGCATGATTTCGGAGACAAGGAATCTCCATAATTTTCCACTCACCAAAAGTCATTTGGCATTTTCCACTCATTTTTCACTCATCCACCCACTAATAACTCAGCCCCCTTGTCATTTTGTATCTCTAATCCTCTATAAAAGGAGGCTTTGGCAGATCATTGAGGGTGTTAGGTGTTAGTTACCAAAAATGATGCCATTTTGTTACTAGGCTTTCTTGTAGTAATTTTCCTTTGTTCTAAATTAAAGTCATGTTCTTATTCTTCTTCTTCTCTCTTTCTTTCTTCTTATCTATGAGTAACTAAGTTTCATTTTACTTGGGTGAAAGGGTGAAGCTCTTGGTAATAAAGTAAGTTTAGATTTATTCTTCTCTTGTGTTTAAATGATTTATATTTTCTAGTAACCATTATACGTATTATAATTTGTTTCTTATAATTTAGAAACCATCTTTGTAAAGAGGACTTTTAATGTTGTATTTTTCGATTGGAACCTCCATGTTGCGAGGATTTTAATTGAGTTATAAAAGAAATTAATCTTACCTTTACTTTATTTACCAAGAGTGGATCTTTTAACCCAAGTAAATAATTTTTACCATAGTAACAAAATATTTACTTCACCTTAATTAATCTTCAACAATCCCCTGTGGATCGACCTCAAACTCCCGAGAAATTTATTACTTGAGACAACCTGCACTTGGGTTCGCAAAGTAACAATTAATCCCGCATCAAGTTTGTAGACTTGTTTGAAACTAAAAATTGTGCATCAATTATCTTACATAAAGAAAATAAATTTAGTATCCGAAAATAAAAACATGAAACTTAACAGAAATACATAATTAGATGAGAGATAAGTTGTATGTTTGCTAAAAACAAATTATCCATAGTGTATGAGTTAATCTCATCTCATTAAAATTTAGCCTATATTAATGGTGAGTAGGCTTGTACTTATTATTATTCTTGAATACTTCAAAGTATGTTAATGTTCTAAATGGGATTCAGATGAATATTTGAATAAGGTTGATAAAGATGGTTTCTATGGATAAATGACCATAATATGTTTTGATTAATGACTAAACTTAATATGATTATTATTTTGAGTCATTAACTGCTTACCAAGCTTGAATTTTTTAATGGGATTTAAAGGAACAAGTAAAGTCATTGCAAGGATCAAGAAGGATTACTTGAAGAAGAAGCATCATGAAGAAGCAATACAATGAAGATCATTAGGAACATGTTGTAAAGAAAAGACTCAATTTAATTATTTGATTAAGCTCTCTTAAATAAGTAAAAATGGTTTTTCAAAAGAATAAATGAACTAAGAATGAACAAGGTTAATTAATAAGTTTGTACATCTATGTGTACATCAATGTACTTGCAGTTAATTAACTAACTTTTGATGAAAACCTATGTGTACATCTATGTATAAATGTTATACATCTATGTATACATCGATTGATTCTGGACTTGTTTGATCAATATACACGTTTGCATATATACATCGATGTATAAATAAAGCAGAGGCTAGAATGCATTTGACATATATATACATCGATTAGTACATCTATGTATAAGTCAAAACAGAAGCATTTTACTTTAATACATATATTGATACATCGATGTATAAGCCAAAATAGAAGAAAGACCATTTTAAAATAACTATACAATCGATTAGTTAATCGATGTATAATCTTCTGGGCTGAAATTTAAAGTGTTTTTGAAGAACAACATCGATGTATTCATGTGTGTATCTTTCAAGATCAAGAACATCCAAGATAACAATCAATTAGGCAATCAATGTACACATGTTATAAAAGTGAAATCTTGTTAATACATCTGTGTACACATCGATTGACCAATAACAAAATTTTTCTGTTAAGTCTGTTATGATCTCAACTGATTTGTAAAGTGTATTCAACTAATCTATTTTGAGATATACCTATATAAGGACATTGGCAAACACTTTTTCCATAATAATTGATTCAACATACGAAATCATACACTCAAAATTCAGAGAGCTTTTCATTGAAGAAAAATAGAGTATTTTTTTCTCTAAAAATTCAATTTGTAATATCTGATTTCTTGGAATCTGATTCAATCTTTTCATAGTTTGTAAAAGAGAGATAAGAGAGAAGGTTCTCTCGCTGGTTAGATAAAGAGTAGAAGGGACTCTTAGTGCTGTGCAAGAATAGAAGGAATTCTTGTGGGTTTTGCAAGATTGCTTTGACTGAAAAGCTGTCATTTGGGTAGAAGGAACCAAGAAGTGAAGTTTTTATAAAGAATCTTGCATATTGATTTTCTATAGTGGATAAATCTCATAATGGTGTGGGGACTGGATGTAGGTTACTAGAGGAGGTAGCTGAACCAAGATAAATCTCGGTTTGTAATTTTCTCTATCCCTTAACTCTTTATTTGCTTTACTATTGAATGTATGAATTAAGCAATATGTTAAGGATGCTTGTATAATCTGATTTGTTGATGATCATGCTTTAATCTGAAATCAATTCTATTATGAATATTTCTTTACAAATTTCAATTCTTGATTGCAATACATTTTGCAAAAACACATTTTGGTTTGTTAGTTGACAAAATCTCTTTTTTTGATTAAAGAAAAGAATTAGTTTTTGCAAAAAGAAAAAAAGTTTCAAAAAACTATAATACTCAATTCAACCCCCTTCTTAAGTAATCAGAAGCCACAACCAACAGTTTCTTTCGATGTACGGTGGATACAATAGTAGTGCAAGGGAGTTCATACCTGCCAAAGGCACTTTGACGCTTAAGTTAGATCGTGCACAAGATAGGTAGAGTGTTTGAAATTAGATGCATATATTTACTACCTTGTGTGATATTTATAAGAGTGTCTTAGTTTATAAGAATTGTAGTTAAATATGAATTAAATCTTGTTAATTAAAATAAGAATCCATGATATTGTTATATCTTATATCTGACTCATTTATTTATTAAGAATATAATTGATATTCATATTTATAAGGAATATAGTGAGAGATTTTTTTCTCATAAATAAGTAGATTTATTTATTTAATAACATGCATACATATCTAAAATTCAATTCTAGCAGACCAAATTGGTCCTGAACCTCTAACCTGAAACTCAGTCTAGAACAGTTAACTTATTGATCAATCAATTTTTAGGCATTCATTATTGTTTTATATTTGGCCTAATTGATGATAATTGTGCCCAATATTATGTTTGTAGATGAGTTTTAGATGTTTGGTCTACATTGAGCTTAATTGTAAAAACTTCATTAATTTTCGGATTTTAACTCATTATGTTTCAATAAAAATTCGTTTAAGAAAAGAAGATACCACAACATGGCAATTTGACCTTTCTGTCTTGTGCAGGCCATAACTTGGGCTACAAATGTCATATTTGGATGATCTTGGTGTCCCCTGAAAGCTGAGACGAAGATACACAATTTTGCGTCTAATGCAGTTTTTCCAATTCAGCTGGATTCAGGGCGAAAACTGGGCCTCAAAGTTAGGACGCTGTTGCTGTCACAAAGCTTGGACCTTTCCTCAATGATTTGGGCCTAATTCTCTCAATTTAAGCCCAAATAAGGCAAATGATATGTCTATGAAAAGCTGTTTCAGAGGGCTACAGTATGGGCCAGGGGTAGATTAGGAATTATATAAGATTTTTCAGTTACAAATAGGTCAAGACAGTATTCCGAATTTACCTTTTGATTGTTATTGTTCGCGAGATTTTATCTTATTAAAAATGTGAGAAACCTTTTCTCTCTTTTCATCTTCTCTATTTTTCGTCTTAGCTTCTTTTCAAAGAAAATAAAAGGAGACTAATTTGTACAAAAAAAAAAATAAAAGAGTATAGAGTTTCTCCCACCATTAATTTGTACAAAAAATAAAAGGCGAACTCTTTTTTTTTTTGTTTCCTTCTTTTTTTTTTTAAGCATATCCGTTTTTCATAATGGCTATGGAAGGCTAAAACTCCAAATCAATCCAAGGAATTCAATGATTGTGGTTAGAGTTTTGAGTTCTCTTGTTTAATTTTTGAATTCATTCACACTACTTACCCAAAAAAAATTTATTTGTTCTTTCCTCTTCTCCTCCTTCAATTGATTTCGATTGAGATTTGAAATTGAAGTTAGAAGTAGGGTTGATTAATTGATTCTAATGGAGAATAGATCATCGATTGATAATCTATGTTAATCCGAATTTGTTCCTAAATCAATCTTAATCAAGAATTGCGATTGTGATTCATTGAATAAATCTAATTTTTGTTGATAAATCCTAGATGATTATCTAGTTAAATTCGAATTAAGAGAGGTGAATGCAAATGACCAATTATATTCTCTTTGAACAATGATTAATTCTGCCATTTGAATTGAAGACCTTGGATTGGTATTTTCTTAATTGATTTTTCCTACAATTTGTCTTCATGAAAGTTGTAGGCCTGAATATTTGCTTTAAAATGAATTCGTTGCTGTTATTGAAATGAACAAAACCCCCTTACTTATTTTAAAATTATAGCCAGTTTACTAAACATTGCCAAAGAGATAATTTACAATAATTTATTTAATTATCCAATTCGGCTTAAAATCATAAAATGTGCTAACATACTTGAGAATATAAAATGTATAAAATTGGTCCTTAGTTTATAAGAATTGGGAGATGACCTAGGTTATACACTATGCTATATTCCATTGTAAATCCTAGTCTATTTTGAGGCGAGTGCGACATCGTCGATCACTTATACATACACTCTTCATGTAATTTATCGCCAAAAATATAAAACAGGAACTTTTCATGGTAACTTCAACCCTAACACCCTATAAACCAAACAAAAATAGGTTAAATAGATTTGAACATTAAATTAAAGAAACTTAATTGAATAAGTAGTTACCTTTTCATCCATCAACACAATTTCCTTTCTTTGATTTCCGAAGTTTCTTTGATCCCATAAACGCATAATCCTAACCTTAAACTTCTAGTCTTTTGTTTCGAGTACTAAATCATCAAAGTGACGAAATCCGCTTGCCATCTATAATTAACAGGATTTATGTAAGAATCTTTCTTTAAAAGGGTTATAGCAATCTTTGTCATTATTGTATTTTGTAAATTTAATGTTAAATTTACAAATTGCTTTATTTTATTTTCACCTGCAATCTTTGTTAGTTTTTACTTAAAAGATTTTCAAATTATTACTTTACATCTTTTAGAGTTTTGCTATTGAAATGGAGACCAAAAGAGTTAGGATGGTTTAAAAAAGAGATGAGCCCACTTTATGAGCGAGGTCTTCCAAAATGAGACTCACCCCATTGAATAGGGATCCTTTCCTATTGTCAAAAAACAAGAGAGGTTCTATTACTTAATAAAGGAGAGATAGGAAAGTAAAAAAAAAAAAAATTAAGTCATCAACAACAACTTGGATATGAATATAAGTAATAGGACCTCTCCTGTTTTTTGGTAATAGGAGAGGATCCCTATCTCACCCCATTACACTCATTCAATCAGCTTCTTTACAAATTTATCAGTGTTGATTAGTACTCTCTATTTGTTTTATTCACAAACTTTGCTTTATTGCATTTCATAAATTTTATGTCAAAAATAAAAATTATTCCTTTTATTGTAACAGGCAAGCTCAAGTTATTTCATTTTATTCATTCATGTCATTAGTTTCATAACACGTCAGGTTTGTATATTCTTTTATTTTTATAAATTATATAGCAGTACATTTTTAATAATTAACATCCAAAAATTTCATTTTACTTTTTCTAGCAATTGTGCCTCTCTCCTCTTTCACTAGCTATCAGATATAGAAAAACAAAATTTGTTAATTGTAACTGCTTTTCAGTTGTAACTATTTTTTCTGTTAGCTGTACAAATAGTTATTCCATGTTGTATAATAATGCGTGTATCAGAAGTAAGTAATGAATCATTTGTTCATGATCTCATAATATGGTATCAATGCATCGCTCCTAGGCATTGAAGGTGGAATCAGAAGATGAAGGAACTAGAACAGATCCATCGATAAACTTGTGTTTATTCTTGGACAACAACGCGCGATGCAAGGCGCAAGTCATCCAAGGGAGGAGAAACCAGAAAGTCAATAACTGGTTACTGCATATTCTTGGGCGATTCTCTTATTTCATATAAATCTAAGAAACAATCCACTGTTTCTAGATCTTCCACTGAGGCCAAATACAGAGCATTAGCCTCAATAGTTTGTGAACTCCAGTGGCTTCACTATCTTCTACAAGATCTTTGTGTGCCATTTATCTCCCCTGCACTTCTCTATTGTGACAGCCAGTCTGCTAGACACATAGCTGTCAATCTCAGCTTCCATGAGAGAACCAAGCACATTGAAATCGATTGTCACATTGTTTGGGAGAAGCTTCAAAGCAAGTTGTTCCACTTATTACCGGTCTCTACTACTACTCAACTCGCAGACATTCTAACCAAACCATTGGATCCCCATCTCTTTTCTCATTTGTTGTCCAAGCTGGGAGTGCTCAATATACACTCTCCAGCTTGCGCGGGGGTATCAGATATAGAAAAACAAAATTAGTTACTTGTAACTATTTTTCAGTTGTAACCGTTTTTTCTATTAATTGTACAGTTAGTTATTCCATGTTGTATAAATACATGTAATGCGTGTATCAGAAGTAAGTAATGAATCATTTGTTCATGATCTCATAATACCAACTTTAAGCTTACAATCCAAAAATGTAACTACGGTCAAAATTTGATTACATAAACTCTGACTTGAATCTCTTGAACATGCATAGCTATTGGACCATGGCCATTGCTGGTTACCACAAGTCGCACTCAGATGTGAAGTATTTTAGACTTTGACCCTTTCAGCATTTGGGGAACACTTCTTTTTCATTTTTTTATTGGATTATATTGGGAAAAAATATTTTCTCAACTCAATCCAAGCTAACTCAGTAATTATTCATGTGTGTCGGGTTAGGTTGAATGTGAGAGTTGAACCAAGAAAAAAAAATTATAACATAATATTTGTTCAATATCTATTATCTCATTTCATTTCATTGTCATTCTATTTCTTTTCATTTTATTCTCATTTCTTAGAAGCAGAAATCATTTAAACAAACCAAACATTACCAAGTGATTGAGGAGTATCTTCTCTCGTACCCTAGCATTGACTACTACGAGCCGCTCTCTGCCCTCCCTCAACCACTTCTCTGGTTGTGGTTTCTGGTTTGGTAGAGATGAGATTTGGGGCTCCTAGGTTTGCATTTGGTGCATACGTTCTAGGGTGGTCTGGGTAGGGTGTTCCAATTTCAACATTGGTTTTTTGTCAACCAGTTTCAACAATTTAAAAGACAAAAAAAGCAAAAGTACCAAAAAAGATAAGTCACGAGATGACCGGCAAGCCCACAAACCCGTGAGAGAAGACGGTGTAGACATAGACTGCATTTTGGCTGGTCCATTTAAAATACGAGCCAATCTAATCCAATCCATTTATAGTCCACCCATCACAGACTGGGTCAATGCGGATAGAGTTGGCCAGTTTAATCACCTCTAGCTATAGTACCGCTCTTTAAGTTGGATCAATTTGGTTGACCCAAAAAAAACGTTGGATCAATTTGATGTAAGAAGACCAGACGATGGAAAATAATACATGACTATACTAATAATATTAACAATGAAAATTTGAAAAGTTAACCTTTTGATTTGTTTATTTCCCTGTTACATTCTCAATCCAGAACCTTATCCCAAAATCGAAAACCAAATTAGTAATACAATCTAATTTCTTTTAACAATTTTCTAGTTAACAATCATCACTATATAAATTGCACATTCCAAGCTTGTCAATTTTTTTGCAGTATTACCCCGAAACAAAAATCAATTTCACAGCTGAAATATACTGGCAAGACATAAAAATAAACAGTAAGTATGATGTCATATACAAGAAGCCACGGAAAAGCTTCATAAATTCATCAACCACACACATAGCAGATACATGTTTTCATACAAAAGGATTTTTATAATATTACAACCATTATTGCATTTCACACTACTTCCAATCAAGTAATTTGTCAAATCCTTCACCTCATACTCATCACAGGCCTGAGAGTCACACTAGAAGCCGGCAGAGATGGTCGTACTAAGGGAACACGTCTCACAACTGAAAATGCTTCATTAAGACGTGCAACACGACCCATGAGCTGAGATACCTTCTGCAAAAATTTAGTGAGACCCAGAAGATTGACAATGTCATGAGATTTCTCAAAGAATGCAACAGATAAACATCAACAAAATCATGCTGATACGCAAGTTGATGTGGATGCACAACCAGTCCTCAACAGCATAACAAATCCCAAAATGATACTAAAAAACGTGGTACTGGTTTAATAATCACCAGACAATAAATTTACTCATAAAAGAAGGGCCTCTTCGTTATGCAGTAAAAGTGAATCTTAAACAAATTAACCAAATCATATATCTAGTATTACGAGAAACTGCCCTCAGTTTCTTGACCTATTGTCGAGTCAAATGCCAATTGAAATCATAAAACTTGAAGAAATGAAAAACTATAATATACACCAAGTACCATTTCAAAATACCATCACTGAGGAATATTACTTGGAATAAATGCATAAAATGTCAGTTAAAGTTTTCAACTAAATACTGCCCTTCAATTTTTTTATTCTTCCAATCATTGATGATATTTTCTTGAATTTTAATAAACCCACATGCATGCAGAACCATTATTAGAAGCCATGCATTCTGAATTTCTGATCTCCACAAGCTTTTTAACTGATGCAACGCAGTGAAACAAGCATGAATACCTGCACACTAAACATGGTATGCACAGTTGCACACTAAACGAAACAGTAAAAGAATTTGACGCTCAATGCAGGAAGAATTAATCCAAGTCATCAAACATATATAGGCTGCTATTCAAACACGAATGCATTGGTCTTATCTCAGTTCCCTTGAATTAGGGGCTCACTAACAATCTTTTGGATCACATTGCTTTCCCTCTACTTCAACATAGAAAAATAAGTATATCATTTAGGCCTCATTTTGGGCACTGTATAGGATAGCATATAATAGGATAGTATAAGAGGATCTGATAAGGCCAGATAGTATAGGATATCATTTATACAATCCAATAATTGGTGTACAACTATCTGTTGTGTGCAAATCTCAATCTACCATGTTTACAGCACTACGTTTGGTATCCTTTAATATTATATAACTACCACCTACAAATAAAGTGTTTATTTGATAGAATAAGGAATGATATTAGAGAGAAAAGAGGAAAGTACAGCATGGGGAGTGATAACATATCCACGAAAATAACTAAAAAATTATAGATACGACAAGGAAGAATAAAAACTCAAGAATGCAGAAAAGCTAAAATACCATAGAGAAGCCATAAACATAACCCCCCTACCCCAAAACAAGTTGAAGGACAAAGTCACAACCTTAAAGATGTGAGCATTCCAACTTTAAAACCTCTACAATATGTAAACTGCACACTGACACTAAACTTTAGTCTCCTCTGGTTTTACCAAGACCTTTACAATGAACCATAAAAAACTGCTCCAATGGTAGAAGGGCCGGCACATCAAAATCTCAGTCTAATCAAGTTTCTATCTTTAAAATTATGTAGTTAGCTAGTTACCACATGAAAGTCTAGCATCATACATATTCTATCTCTAAATTGTCTTTGTACACCAGAAATATCAATAACATTGCACTAACACCAGAGTCTAGAGTTTCCAATTTCCATGCATGTATTCAGCTACCTATCTTTTTCCTCTTTTATTATTTTTTTTTATGGGTCCTCGTACTCAAGGTGAGATTTGGATCATCTCATGTCATTTTTTCTCTCATGTAGTCAAGTGAAAGAGAGAGATAGACACAAAAGTTATAAAAAAAATTTCACAAATCATGTTTGATCCTACTAATAAATATCACTTTCTTACTTCATCACGTAAGAGAAAAATGACATGAGAAGATTTAAATCCCTCAAACTGAGTGGTCTGACATTTATTGGTTTAAACTATATTTAATAGACTTTCCAAAAACTTAAAATAACCCATAAATATTTGATAACTCAGCTCAACTTAGGTTCGGTACCATTAACTATATGATAGAAACTCTCATTCAGCTGCAAAATCAATTTCCAATACTCTATACTATCAATTCATAAACCAATTCCAATTCGAGACCCAAGATACTATTATTATTATTATTATTATTACTATTACTATGATAGACAAGAATCAAGACACTAACTTTATCATCGAGAGCAACGTTGAGCTTCAAGGTCTGGGTCTTGCGTTTCATCTTATACAACCTCCTTCCCAAGATGACAAGTCCGAGAAAGGCAGCAGCTGCGGCCACAGATAAAGACCACACAGGAACAGGGTTCACCCTTACAACCCAATATTTGAACAACTCAAAAGGAACCTTCCACCACACCGTTCTTCTCTTCTCTTTCTCTTCATCCTCACTCGTTCTCTCAACTGGGTCCTCCCCTGCCTCCTTCGACTCGAAACTAGCAGCAACAACACCACCATCCAATAATTCATTGGATGATGCTGTAACTGTTGTTGTCTCAGCCACCACCATCATCATCTTGGTATCGCTATTGGAATCGGAATCGTTCCAGATTTGGGGATTTGACGATGTTGATGACGATGAGGATGGTTCTTTTATGAGACACATTTCTCTTCCAGGGAAGAGTTGGTTGGCGACATAGGAATCGTCGAAATTGCGATCCACCTCGGAAGGGTCGGTGGAGGAATTGGAACTGGAATTGGGATTGGAATTGGAGATGTTAGAATGGAGGGAGAAGTAATCGGGCTTGATGAGAGCAGAGGCATCAGAGTCTAGTTGGGGAGCGAAATCGAGAGGTTCGTCGGAGTGGGAATTGGAATTGTGGAGCAATTCCCACTCGGGGAACTCAACAGGTTCAGCTTCGGCTTCAGGTTTTCCATCCATGGAAGGAAAAGGAATGAAAGAAGGAAGGAATCAGGAGTGAATGAATGGAAATTGAAAATGAATGAGCAAGCACGACTAGCTCCCCTAACCCTAGCACGAATAATATAGTGGTAAGTAATTGATACTGCTATAGTCGCAGTAACCACTAGTGAGTCAATAATACGGTGGATGGAATAATTTTACGCGGCTCATAGTCAAAATAAAATAAAATAAAGTTTTGTTGGTGTCCTAAATGCATATATTAAGAAATTAAAATAATATTTATTATTTACTTAAATTATTTTAAAGAAATATTAAATATTTTTTAAATTTTTTAAATATTAAATATTTATATTTTTATTTAATATTTTTTAATTTTTATTTTTAATATATGGCTTATTCAAGAAAAAATTAATAATAATTTTTAAATAAAAAATTAGTCATCAACATGCTAGTCCAATAAAAGATTAAATAAAAAATCACAAAATAAAAAGTAAAGAATTTGTTTTAAAAGTGTCACAGGTTGACAGTTTATTTTATTTAAAAAGTAACAATTTAAATGCCAAATTTTATGTCTTTTACAAATTACTTTGTTTTTTTTTTTGGATTAAAAATTGAGATAGCATTTAAAATTAGCAATATGCAGTTATTTTGAACTTTAATTTTTTTAAATTATTATCATGAATTTTTAAAAAATTTAATTCATTCTTAAACTTTAATTAATATCTCAATAATTTTTTTTATTTAATTTGAATTTATTAATTTATTACCTATAATATTATGTAACAATATCTTATCAATATTAACATCTTATAAACTGTTTATAAAGTAAATTTTAATAAATAAATTAATAAATAATTTTTAATTAATGTTAATATAAATAAAATGATATCATATAATATTATTATTAATGAATTAATAATTCAAATTAAATATAAAGATCTATTAAGATATTAATTAAAGTTTATAAATTATTTAAAAAATTTTAAAATTTATAGTAATAATTAAAAAAATCAAAGTTTAAGAAATTTCAATATTCTTTTCTCTTAAACTTAATGTATGACGGATAAAGTTTCAAATGGGAAAAAATAATAATCTCTCCAAGTTCACATATATGAAATGAGACCGCAAATGTTAAAATTATTTTGGAAGGAAAGCGAAAAGTGTACTTGCTAATTCATTTTAATATTTTTGACAGTATTGTTCAAAACCGGTGGTATCGTTGAACCCAGGTCCAGCGGCAGTAGTCCAAATTGGCCAACCTAGTAATGATCATCGCCCTGACCCAGTATGGGTCAAAAGGATTTACTAGCCTGCCTTTTAAGAGACCACAATTTCTTAACAAAATCCTTCAATTGATGAGGATAACTAGAATCTAATTCTCATATAATTATCAAAATTCTTAATTATAAATTTTTTTTATCTCTTAGATATTATTTTCTTAGTAAGCAGTCTCACATTATAAATATATGGTTTAACTTCTTAGGTATATATTTTGTTAGTGTGATTAATTATAATAATTGTAATTTTAGAAATAATTGTAATTAATTTAGTACTGTATTAATTAGTTTAATTTAGTATATAATTATAATTAATTATTTTTTCTTTTTTATGTACGTTTTTCCATAAGATATTGTTCAACCTTCTGCCCCAGATGTATAAATAAAGACTAACCTTCTTATATTCATTTAATGTAAATATACACAAATTTATCAATATCTTGTCTTCTCTATGACATCTACATCTCACTTTTTCATCCCTGTTCTGTTAATGACACTACACATTCTATACATTTCGTTTTTAACTTTGGTATCAAAAACTTTCATTTCGTTGGTCAATTAGTGACCTGATCCAATCATAGATTTTAGACTCTAGACTTCAATCTAGATTTCAGACTCCGAAAGTTCAATTTTTTTACGTTTTTCCTTGATATAATGGAGAAACTAGATATTGTTCATTCTCCTTCAAATTTATATTAATTTTGCTACTATGATCAAAACTCATTTCTCAAAAATTAAAAATCATCATCAATAAGTTGTGTTCACGTGATAATGCTTGAATATCGTGATTCAAAACTTCTCACCCTTGGATGTTGCAGATACTATAAAGATCCAAGTCACTTGATTGAGAATTGTCTCACATGTCCTCCGAGGTCTAATCAGAATAGGTTTCAACCTTGTCCCAGTTGTTCTAAGTCTGTACTTGTTACTATTGCTGCTAAAGGATCCCCAGGTTCTTCACCTACACCCCAGAATGCCTTTTCTTCTAAGTCATATGATCTTGTGTCCCTCCTTAAGTGTCTCTTGTCCAACGTAAATTTCTTGAAAATATTAGGTAATATTGTAATACCTATTCATTATGTTTTATCAATCATACACAATTTAAAGAGATAATACTAAATGGTACTTTGACTCTACTTTGCTATAACCATATGACATCTCCACATCTCGTTCCTTTGTCTTTTTCATCCAATGTCCACTCTTATTGTTTAATGACACTACACATTCTATACATACAATATAACAAAGAGGTGAGATCACCTACACCAATACCAATGGGTCTCTTATGAATGTTAGTTATAAGGGTTCTGTCTCTTTGCTCACTCTTAACTTATAATTATCATAACCAATAACCAATATTCCCAATTAATATATCACACAAATATAAATACTCATATTTATGCATATGTACAAAGACTCATTTTACGATGCATATCTTATTCCCAAATTAACTTTAATCTCATTTCTGTTGATCAATTGTGTGACCTTGGTTATGAAATCATATTTTCTTCTTCTAGTTGTCGTGTGCAGGATCCACAGATAGGACAAGTCATAGGGATTGGATGTAAAGTCGGAAGACTGTTTGAGCTCACTAACTTTCATGTTCCTCCTACCTCAAATCTTTGTGCAACATCCATATCCATCCAACTGTGGCACAAACTTCTTGCTTATAGTTTTCTTGGGAAGTTATGTCTCCTATTATCTCAAGGGGCTCTAGGTTCAGTTAATAATGAGTTTTTTCACTGTATTTCTTGTCAAACTACTAAACAACATGCACTTTCCTTTAATAAAAGTACCTATATTTCTAAATCTCTTTTTGACCTTGTGCACTCTGGTGTCTGGGGGCATGCCCCCACACTAACTATGGGAGGTAATCGATATTTAGTAATATTTATTGATGATTTTTCTCGTTTTACTTAGATATATTTAATGAAAAATCGTTCAGAACTTCCTCAAATTTATATTAATTTTGCTACTATGATCAAAACTTATTTCTCAAAATTAATTAAAGTTTTTCATCGTGATAATGCTTCTGAATATCGTGATTCAAAACTTTTCACCTTTCTTGTTGAACAGGGTACACTCTTTGAGTTTTCTTGTCCTAGTACCTCTCAGCAAAATAATCATGCTGAAAGAAAACACCGCCATATTCTTGACTCTGTCCGAGCTATGTTCATCTCCTCCTCTTATCCTGAACGTGCTTAAGGTGAAGCTATTCTCAACGCTGTCTATGTCATCAACCATCTTCCTTCCTCTGTTCTGGGTAATGTATTTCCCTTTGAACGTCTCCATCATACTTCCCCATATTACAACTCTCTTAAAGTTTTTGGTTATGCTTATTTTATTCTCCTTTAACCTCATGTGTACACTAAACTTGAGCCTCGAGCACGTCTCTGTTGCTTTTTTGGTTATGGCACTGAACATAAGGGCTATCGCTGTTGGGATCCAATTTCTCCATGAATCTATGTCTCTTGTCATGTCGTCTTCTGGGAAGACACCATGTTCTCCTCACTCTCAAAGTTCAAGTCCTTCACTTCCACTTCGACTCCTTTTTTTACTAACCCATTTGTTAATCTATTTCCTAGTGATTCTAATGCAGGTTCCTTCAGTGAGCTTCTAGTCACTTCCGATGTTTTGGTCATTCCCAATGACGCTGTTCCAGACGTAGATCCTACACCTGTCATTGCACCCCCTCTTCCTTTTGAGCGTCCAACTAGAGTAAGAACTCAGTCTACCTATCTTTGTGATTATCATTATTTTTCTATCATGCTTCACTTATATGAACCTCAGTCCTATCAAGAAGCCTCCACAGATCCTCATTGGCAGCATGCTATGTAAGAAGAGTTACAAGCTTTGGAGAATAGTAATACTTGGGACCTTGTTGATTCTCCTTTTGGTAAGGCACTTATGGGATGTAGATGGGTGTTCAAGATCAAGTTCAAGATGGTTCTATTGAGCGATATAAGTTTGGTTGCCCACTCAATAATATGACATTGATTATTAGGAATGGACTCTAAATGGACTCTAAATCAGATGGATGTGAAGAATGTCTTTCTTAATGGTGATTTGGAAGAAGAAGCTTATATGCGTCCACCTCCTAGTTACACTTGTCCACCAAATAAGGTTTGCCATCTTCGAAAGGCTTTATATGGTCTCAAACAAGCACATCGAGCTTGGTTTGCCAATAGTACTATTAGTCAGTTTGGCTTTTCCTCCAGTGCCTATGATTATGTCCTGTTTACTCGCAAAATTGATAAAGGTAATGTTATGTTGTTTCTTTATATTGATGATATGATTATTACTGGTGATGATACTACGGGTATTAATGAGCTTAAACAGTTCTTGAGTCAGCATTTTGAGATGAAAGATCTTGGACCTCTCAGTTACTTTCTAGGGCTTGAAATCATTTCTTCTACTGATGGTATTTCTCTGTCTTAAGCTAAATATGCCTCAAATCTTATCTCTCGAGTCGGTCTCTCCGATAGTCGTACTGAGTCCACTCCTCTTAAACCTACTGTCAGATTTACACCTCTGAATGGTACTATACTTGATAATCATATTCTTTATCGATAGTTGGTTGGTAGCTTGATTTTATCTTACTGTAACTCGTCCAGACATTTCATATGTTGTTCATCTAGTCAGCCAGTTTATGTTAGCTCCATGCACAACTCATTATGTTATTGTTCTATGTATAATTTAGTTAATAAAAGGAACTCTGTTTCATGGACTTCATTTTTCATCTAACTTCTCATTGGTTCTCGAGGCTTATTCTGATGTTGATTAGGGTGGAGATCCCACTGACCGATGATCCACCATTGATTATTGTATTTATCTTGGTGATACACTTATTTCATGTCGAAGCAAGAAATAGACTTTAACTGCACGTTCCAGTACTGAAGCAAAATATCGGGCACTTGCTGACACCACATCTGAGATACTTTGATTACATTGGCTTCTTGAAAACTTGGGATTTTCTCAGTCCTCTCCCATTGCTCTCCACTGTGATAATAGGAGTGCTATTCAGATTGCTCGCAATGATATTTTTCATAAATGCACCAAGCATATTGAGATTGACTGTCACTTCATTCGTCAACACATTCTTCGTGATACTCTTCGTCTCATTTCTATTGGCACTCTTGATCAGCTAGCCGATCTATTTACCAAAGCTCATCATCTTGGCAATTTTTGCACTCTGGTTTTCAAACTCAAGTTGGTTTCTTCTATACCACTTGAGTTTGAGGGGGGATGTTAACGTGATTAATTATAATTAAGATTATGATTGATCACGATTGATTTTAAGAATGATTATAATTGATTTAGTACATAATTGATTTAGTACATAATTATAATTTATTATTTTTCTTTTATGTACAGCAGCATTCTTGTATAAATAAAGGCTAACCCTCTTGTATTCATTCATTCAGAAATATACACAAATTTATCAATATTTGTCTCCTTATTTCTGTTTCTCACTCATCTAATCCTATATACTCTACTCTCCTAGTGTAAATGTTAACTTGAATGTCTGAGTGCCTTACAGGTACACCACCTCCTCTCTATCACTGCACAAAGAAGAGTCTTGTATTAAACCCCTTGAAATGGACCATGTGAGCCTACCTTAGTTCTAGTTCATAACATTGGTGTCATTTGTAAGAAATGTTAAACTAGGACTCATGCTTCTACCGTGGTTAACACGAGAAAGAGAACTACCACAAACCAAGGTCTGTTGCATGATGGAGAGAAGACCTCCCTAACGAATTCGACTAATCATGATCAAGCTGAGGCCTTTCCTCTTCCATTGCACACACTAGACAACCGCCTACGGCTCGTAGTATAGGTTATGCCTCCACCAGAATCTCAACCTCACACGGTGGGTTAACACCCCCCACATACACACAAAAGAGGAACCTACCCAATGGGATCCATCCTATTAGGAGCTCTTCACTATGGTTCAAATCCAAAGCAAGAAGATCGTAGAGCTCCAAAGAACAGTCCATCCAAAAATAGTCATTGAGAACAACCTCGGAGCGCGAAATGAACACGAGCCAAGAAGAAATCCTGAACCACAGGTCGAGGCAGAATCAAACAATAACCGCCCTCCCGGGTAGTCCACAGCTTCTAAGCCAACCCAGTATCCCAGCACTCCTTATCAATTTAACCACCCTTTCTTTGACTTTATTATAGGAGTCCTCCTCCCTAAGGATTTCAAAATCCCTTCCAATGTCGACCCATATGACGACACGTTGGATTCCCAAAAGCATTTGGAATCTTTCACCTTGTCCATGTTGCTTATAGGGAGCACCAACCCCATCACGTGCTGCACTTTCCCAATAACCCTCAAGGAGGCTGCCTTGAAGTGGTTATCCCCCTTACCACCGAAGTCAGTAAATGAGTTTGAGGAACTCGTCACTAAGTTCCTCTTACACTTTACTACTAGCAAAGTATAGCCTAAGAGCTCAGCCAACCTTATCAACTTTAGGCATGGATGTAACGAATCACTCTGAGATTATATGACAAGATTCAATAAAGAAGTCTTCACTACAAGAAATGGAGGGAATTACAACAATTAAAAATGGAAAAAAAATCATGATTTATAACCTCCGTTTATTCCACAAATGGTGGCTACAAATCCTGCCATAATATATTCCGCCATTTTGGAAAAAATGGCAATTTTGGACTAGCCACTGTTACAACCACTGTTTAATTCATTATATACTATGACAATGGTATTGCATCATTTTAATCATCGTAATGTGTGATATAAATGATAGTTCAACTGCCATTTTCTTTTTTGAAAAACCATTTTTTTAGGTATTTTACTACGGTTTAACCACCATATGTTTATTTGATAACCTGAATTTCCTTTATAGTTTATGCCAGTTAAACCGTTGTAATATTTATCATTACAACATTTAATTTTTAAGATGGTTAAAGACACCTAGCGTTGCTAACACTGAGGTGGCCATGGAGGTTGACAAAAACGATGACCGAATCAAATCCATTGCTACTTATCTCTAAGAAGGTACCTTGCCTGCCGACCTAAAGGAAGCGATGAAAATAGTCTATGCTGCAAGCTAGTACACTCTATATGATAACCAACTATACCACAAAGGATTTTCTACTTTTCTTTTCAAATGCCCTGACCCAAAAGAAGCATCATATGCCTTAGTCAAAATCCACGAAGTCAATTGTGGTCACCACCTCGACGGAAAATTTTTAGCTCAAAAAGCCTTAACAGCCGAATATTACATTCCAACAATGATTAAGGACACTATAAGCCATATCCAAAAATGTGATAAATGCCAGAGTTTCATCGATATCCGTTCAGCACCACCAGAAGAACTTGCCACTATCATTATTCCATGGACGTTCTATAAATGGGGGATAAACCTCCTTGGAGGCTTGGACCATTTCCCTAAGCTCCGGAACAACTTAAATACCTCATAGTGACCATTGACTATTTCATTAAGTGAATTGATACTAAACCCTTAGCAATCATTAGAGGTGGAAATAGGTCAGGAGACCCGTTGGGAGCTTACGACCTGGATTGGCCTGACCCGTTTAATAAAAAAGCCAAGTTAAGACTTTTAAAAAAACCTATTTAGTCAAATGAGTTAGGCTTCAGGCTTTTAGAAATGCTTTTTAGGCCTGGTCGACTAGTCTATTTAATTATTATTATTATTATTATTATTATTATTATTATTATTATTATTATTATTATTATTATGTTATAATATTTTAATATTTTAATAATATAATTAATTCTATAAATAATAAAATATAATATTTTTTAATAAAATTACACTTAAGTTTCTAAGCAACCATAATTCTTATTTCTTAACCTTCTCCCTTACCCTCATACACCACTCAATCACGCAGCCATTTCTTAAACCTTCACCATCATTAAGAGTGACAACCACATCCATTCCTTCTCGACATCGATAATCACACTGCTCACAGGACCATTCCTTCCCAGCATTGACAGTCACGCTACTCACGCAGGACCATTCTTCCCAACTTTAACACACCCGCTTGCAGTTTGTCAATTTGCACCCTCTACATGGTTGTATAAATCCTCAAAACACCCAAGCCATGCGTGAATGATTCTGCTACAAGCCTTGATCCTCTAGTTAGTGCCTCTGATTTATTTAGGATTTGAAGAATAAAATTTGAGGTTTAAATCAAATGTTATTTTTACATGTTTAGATTTATGTTTTAGGATCATAAGTGATGGACAATTCCAATTTGTTATCCTTGCACTTTGATTGCCAGTGAAAAAGCTTATGGTGAATTATTAGTCTGAGTTTCTATTTCTTCAATCTGTTTTCTTTTCAATCTGTTTTCTTATACTTATTCTACATATTTAAGCCATTTGATTCATCTACCAATTTTTTTTTCTTAATTGGTTTGATTTATGGATTAATGATGTTACTGTTTAACTGTATTATTTACCTAAAACTTCCTAAAGGAATTGAAGATAACCGTAATAACTTATTGAGATCCATTGATGTTCTTCCTAGATGTCTATTTGGTATTTTTAACGCCTTTATTCTTATGTGATAAAGCTACAAAGAAAAATCATTTAGAACTATTATCTAGAATTTATTTGAATGATTTGGTTTGATTTCTTTCATTGTTAGAGCTGATCTTTTTTTATGTCGTAAAGAGGTATTGACCATATTTAAATTTATCAACAAGTTTGAATCGGGCATTATGCCCAAAATCTTTTATATATTTGAGTTATGTTATGTCTTTTGCATTTACTCTATTAGAACTAAATGTAATGTACTGCGATCTTCATATTCAGAGGTACATGACCTATTTAAAAGGCCTAACTTGTTAGTCTGCTGGCCTATTTAAAGGTAGGTCAGTTGACCTATTTAAAAATTTTATTACAAAGTAAGCATTTAAATAAGCTTTCAGGCCAAGTCAAGCTTTCAAGTGAAGCTTTTAAGAAAGCTAGACATGACCTTAAAAATGGCATATGACAAGTAAATAGGTTAGGCTCAAACCTTTTATCTAGGAAACAAGCCAAGTCCATTTAAGGCAAGGCAAGGTCTGACCTGACCCATTTCCACCCCTAGCAACCATCACCTTGGCTCGAGTGCAGAAAGTCATCTGTAAGAACATAATTAACCAGTTTGGTATTCCTGAATTCATAGTCATGCACAACAGAACACAGTTCACAGACAACAATTTCCAAGAATTCTTGTCTGACCTTTGCATCAAACAACATTTCACCTCGGTCAAACACCACCAGACCAACAGCCATGCTAAAGCCACCAACAGGGTAATCCTTCAAGGATTGAAGAAAAGTTTAGACCAAGCTAAAGGAGAATAGGTAGAACAACTCAACTATGTTTTATGGGTGTATTGGACCACCCTTCACACCACCACGAGAGAGACACCCTTCAAGTCAGCTTATGGCTACGAAGCAATGATCATGGTGGAAATTAGAGAGCTAAGTTAGCATAAATAGTACTTCTTTGAGGAACCCGATGATGAACTCCTCTGCCAAAACTTAGACTTAGTTGAATAACTGAAAGAAACTGCTCACATCCATGAGATTGCCCTTAAAATCAGAACCACACAATGGTACACCACCAAAGTCTTATTGCAGAAGTTCAAACCTGGAGACTTAGTTATACGAAGAGAGGATGTTGATGACAAGAATGTCTCTCAAAGGAAGTTAGCCCCTAATTGGGAAGGCCTATAAGGAGCACATGAACAACAAACAAAGGAGCTCACATTGATTTCTAATTGCATGATTTGGTATCAATTAGCCAAATATATCACGTGGTGAACATTGACATTCTTGTAGATAAACTGCCTTCAAAACACATTTATTCTATATATTCACATGGTAGTTATTTCTATTGCAATTATGTAATTGTTTACCATTTATAGCAATTATTTCCCATTTATCATTTATATTCTCCTTAATTATATAATTTCACCACTGAACATGAACATAACAAGGCCTCGTCTTGCTTTCTCGTCACACCATTGCATATGATCATCATTTTAATTGTCATTACCAGTCATAAATTGACATTCTTTTCTATGTAATTAAAATGTAATTTTTTAGCTATTTAATTGACATTTATAGCCATATTTAATTTAACTCGTTTCCTTTATCATCAATTAATTGATCAAAAATTCATTTACTAGACATGGATATTTTGCTACACAGGAGAAAGCAAGACTTTAATGTAATACTGCTTCTACCATTTAATTGAGATTCCTAACTGTATTTAATTACTATTCTTTTCTTTTACCATAATCTATTTAATCTGCATTCACTAGTCATACAAGGGATAATCGTTCATTAAATAATGTTGTTAAATAGTATCAAACATAACTTTTTCATATTTTATGATATTAATTATCCATGTCAATCATTGTTATGGACCTGTGACCTTTAATTTATATTGTACATGGTACTTACAAACAAATAATAAAATAGCCTCTAACTTGACATGAGCATGAGATGTCATTTATTCTTTTTTCATGGTTTTGTATCCCTTATATCTTAATGTTATTTGCCATAATTCTTATTCTTATTTTTTCGTATGACACTCATAATTATTATTTAAACTATACCGAGCTCCATAATTATTATTTAAATTATGCCGAGCTCCTAAGTTCCAAGCTCATAAAAGTCTAGTTTGAAAACTTTTATTATTTTATAATATTAATTATCCTTATCAATCATTGTTATGAGCCTCTCACCTATAATTTATATTGTACATGGTACTTACACACAAAGAATAAAATAGCCTCTAACTTGACATGAGCATGAGATGCCTTTATTCTTTTTTTCATGATTTTGTATCTCTTATATCTTAATGTTATTTGTCATCATTCTTATTCTTATTTTCTTAATATAACACTCATAATTATTATTTAAATTATGCCGAGCTCCATAATTATTATTTAAATTATGTCGATCTCCCAAGTTCCAAGCTCATAAAAGTCTAGTTTAAAAACTTTTGATTTCTTCTTGAACAAAGCCAAGATATGAAGTTCCCGAGTTTATGGTTTCGAGTTGTAAACTTCCGAGTTCTTCTTTAACAAAGTTGAGATTATGAAGTTTTCCAAGTTCTTCAACAGTATGCAATGACACCAAAAAAAAAAAAGACTCATAACATAGAAGGACAATCTCATCACATCTTAATACAATCAACCTTACTGAGGTATGAAAATCTAGTTATGTTTATTTCAATTGCATGAAAATCTAATTATGTTTATTTCAATTGCATATTATTATCATAATTACTCACATAACAGGATCAAGACAAATTAAATTAAACCCCAAACATTACAACACCAGACACACAAATTCCTGAAAAAATCCAGGCAATAAAAACAACCCTAGGAAAGCTTGGCATCATAACCTCGAAAACTTAGGATGATAAAAACCCCAAAAAAGTCCAGGCGAAGGCCCAGAAAACTTGGGATGATAAAAGGTCCAGCTTAGAAAAATCTGAGGTCATGGTCAATCCATGATGTCTACTTTATGATTGGCTCAGCTTGGAAAAATCTAAGGCCATAGTCGATCCATGATGCCCACCTTATGATTGGCATAACTCAAAAAAATCTGATATCATGGTCAACCCATGATGCCCACTACATGATCAGCCCAACTCGGAAAAATCTGATGTCATGATCAATCCATGATGCCCACCTTAGGATTGGTCAAAACTCGGTAATTCCAAGGTCATGGTAAAAATATAAGGTAATGGAAATTCCACGATGCCCAATCCTTAATCAATCAAAGCTTTGTGATTTCGAGGTTATGAAAATTCCATGATGCCTAATACTTGATCGGCCCAGCTCGAAAAAGTCTAAGACCATGATCAACCCATGATGCCCATACAATACTAGCTCAGTTTGGAAGAACTTGAATTAAAAAAAAAAAAAGACCTCAGATTATAGCTAAAAAATCTCGGATTAAAGGCTAATATAACCTTGGATTAGAGGGTAATAACTTAAGTAATGGGAAATACAAGCATGAAAAACCTTGATTTCTTAGGGAAATTACCTAAGTCTTGAAAAATACATGCACAAAAGACCTCACCACTCACGTCGGGAGGTTACCCAAAGACGAAGCTAAAAAACTACAAAGAACTCAAAAAAACTCAATCAATCACCTTATGATTGCCTAAGCTGTGAGCCTATAAACTGTCTAGACCCAATAAGTTCGGATAAGTTTAAATATTGCTAAAACAAGTTCGAGCTATCATCACTGATTGTCTAAGCTGAAGGCTATGAATCGTCCAAACCCAATAAACTCTGGTAAGCTCGGTTGGCATCGCCCCAATTGATTAGCCTACATAGGCTCAATAAACTTGGTGAACCCAATCGATACTCATGACTCTTATTTAAGCACACCTAACAGTATAAACTAGATATGTTCACTTTTTTCTATTTATACTTTTATCATTATCTTGACTCAAAGATTAATTAGTCAAAATATTTTTACCAATATTTTATCCTGTCTCTAACTATTGAACTGCCAGACGATTAACTTAGACCTCTCCAACGACTAATGCTCAAGTAGAGTATGGAACAAGTCTTGTCAACTTCCCCTCGTTCCCTATATATAGCTGGGGCCTTTTTAAAATGAAGTGTATTATTTTTCTTCCTCTTGTATCCTATATATTGTTGTGAATCACCTTTGTCCTTTCGTATCGTTCTTTTCCTTATTCACTATACAGCTGCGAATCACCTTTGTCCTTTTTTTTTTTTTAATGATGTGCCTTGTCTTCCTTCCTATTATTTCCTATATATAGTTGTGAATCTTCTTTGTCCTTTTTACGTGGTGTGCCTTGTCTTTCTTCCCCTTATTCTCTATATACAGCTGCGACTCACCTTTATCGTTTGTTTTTATCGCTGGTTAGTAGTTTAGAACATTATTTTATGTTGGAGATGGAAGCATAAATTATCACTTCAGTCTCTATTAACTCCGATGTTAGTTCTTACAATAAAGAGGAAGTATACAAACCATCTACAGCTAATATACATTCAAAACTCAAATTTTATTTTGATGTCATACATTAAAAAAAAATTGAAATTTTAATAAGTAATTTTAATGTCATCCCCCATAATGAAATTGGAAGCATTTAAAGTTGAAACAAGTGAACTTTTTTTATTTATTTAAATTCCACGTACAACTTCAACATAAAAGAAATAGTTAATAACTTAAGGGAATTTTTTTTAAATGAGTTTATTTTTAAAGTGAGTAAATAAATATATAGTTATTTTTAAATTATTTAGTAAGTTAAGTTTATGATATATTTTATTAAATTAAAAATAGATATACTTTTATTTACTTACTTTAAAAATAAACTTATTTTTTTTATAAAAAAATCTTAACCTATCACATGAGTACTGTATAAGCACCACAAGTATCAATCATTTTCTTATACTTGTGTTTATATATTTTTTCAAGAATTCATCCCTAATCATTTGATGAGATTAATGTATATTTGCTATCGCTTATGTTATGAGTTTGAAGATAAAAGCTTTAGTTTTGCCCAACAATTTACTCCCTTTTAAGTAAAATTTATCTCAATTTAGTTTTAGGCTTAAATATATTCTTAGATCGTGAAAAGATAATAATTTTTTGTTTTAGTTTTTTTTTAAATTTTTTCTTTGGTTTTAGTTTATGTATTTATTTTTTAATTCCTTTCATTAGTAGAGTTTCTATTAAGTGTTTATGTTGCAAATAGAGATTTCACTTATTTATGCTAATTGTCGATGATTTCATTTGTCACATGAGCATTTAATAGAAATTCATTACGAAATAGAGACTAAAACTAAAATAAAATTAGAGGGATCAAAACCCAAAAAAAAGAGTAATTAAAATTAAAATGTGTTAATTTTTGTAGAATAAAATCATATTTAAACCTTAATTTTGTGTGAGATTAATTTATAATAAGTGAGACTGGATTAAGATAGATTTTAAAATATATGATAAATTAAATTTAAAAATATAATGAATGAACAAATTAAATTTTTTATTTAAATTTTATTTGTTGTCAATAAAATATATATATTTACATTAATATTTTTTTTTGTCTTTTACTAAATATTTCTATAAATATTATTATAAGATTAACTTCCGATCATTATTGTCACCAAGAGTTCTACCAACAAATTCTTTATTATTATTTTTTACATTATTATTTAATAAAAATAACTAATCAAATTTTTTATCTATAATAAAAAATTTAACTTGATGTATATAAAAAAAATTACTTTAAAAAAAATAATGTAACTAGTTTTTAAACAAATCAAACTAGCTTTGCGAAAAGGGCTTCATGTGCGAATCACTTTTTTATGAGAATAGTAAACGCTAAACGCGACAGGAGTATACGTTTTTACTTTTTAGGGCTTTGAACTCGAAACACGGCACTCAAACGGTAGCGAGGACCACACCCACGCTACTTTCGCTGTGAGCTGAATTTTGTAAGCTGTTTGTTACCTGACTTAAAATGTTGTTTTCTAAAACCATTTGCTTCTAATGTGCTTAAAAAGATGATAATTTCTTTTTATTAATTTTTGAGTATCTGGTTGTTGTTTTCTTTTATATTTTGATGGTAAACTTCGCCATTATTATTATTTTTTTATTTTTTTGGGTTGGGTTTTATTTTGGATTTGTTTGGTTGCGAGTCATGACTTGTTTGCGTTAATTGTGTGTGTTTTATATATTTTAATCCATGGATTGCGTAATTGGGTAACTATTATAATTTTATGATTTTTTATTTATTTATTTATGTTTTCTGGGTTTCATTTCCCACCAAAAGTAGCAAGGATGGAGTTGATTGTATGTTTTGCACTTGAAAGTTCTGATTTGGGGTTTTGTGAAATGAAGGTAAGAATTTGAGTGATAGATATTGCGGGAACTTTCAATACTTAAAGGAATTCTGACCTTTGAATGTGATTAACTAGCTAGAACCAATTAGTGATTCCAGACATGAATTTTTTTTTTCTTTTTTGGGGATTTATTACTTAGAAATTTTCTGTTAGTATAATTTGAAGTCCATGTCTGAGTCTAATTGCTGAATGTAGGTGGAATGAGAATGGGCAGAAAGAAAATCATCACTTTGTGGAAGCTTTTCTGCACATTGATTGTTCTTATGATAACAGACGGTTTCAACATGGTTTTGATTTTGAAAGCTTGTTGATGCTTTAGAATTGTATTTAAAATTTAAAATGGTTTCCAGATAATGGCTGAGAAGTTTCTGAAGAACATGACCCATTCTCATTGTTTTCTTTTTAATTTTCTTTTTATTCTTACCCTCTTCTTGCTGTCTGTCCAGTGCTTGATTGTTTATTTGATCTTTCATTCATGAAAACAAAATAGCATATATCAATAAGGCTATACTACTTCTGAGCAAGTTGAGTTCATTTTGAGATTTTAAAAACAAACACTAGGAGAGAAAATTTTAGACTGTTTAGTCCTTCATTTTCTGTGATACGTAGTGGTAATATTAATATATTTGTTCTACTGGGAAAATGTACCTTACTAATTTGAATTATGTTGGCATATTCATAATGTGTTTCATTTAAAATAAGAGAGTCTAAATCACTTCAGATTTGAGTATGGTCACTATCAGTTTCATATTCGCTTATGTAAAATTTATTCTTTTATTAAGAACAAAATTATCAGCTTCATGTCTATTTTGTGGACAGGTTCTATATAGCAAGGCGACTGAAATTACAGGATCGATTTTTGTGGTTTGCTGATGCCTTACATTATTATGCAACATGGAATCCCAATTAGTTGATGGAAACAGGGGGATGGAAGTCACTGGTGATGTTGGTTTGCGTATGTATGAAGTTCAGATACATCAAGAAACCTATGAAGGTACGCTATTTTAATCATTCATTTTATATATTGATTTCTGAATGATTTAAAGCTGATGCAAGTTTTAAGTGTAAAGCCCTACTTCTTGTTTATGACTTTGTCCTGGTCCCTGCATAATGTAGCTATTGATGAGGAATGTCTCTATTTTTTGTGGTAGTAATTTGCCACCCTTCCCCTGGGATTGGCAGGAAGCCCCAATTTACTTAAAAGAGTGATTTAACTAGTGTCCATTCCACAATATCCATTTCGTTAACTCGAATAATAGTATTTGATTATGGTACACCTCAAACACAGTTCCCACTTTTTAACCTTCAAAAATTGTTACTTTACATAAATGAAGTTGCTGAAAACAGTATCACGTATGTGGGAAGTCTATTGATACACAGGAATCAAAACGAGCTTGTATCAGCAATTACCTACCCTGAAGCCCACTTCACAGTACTGATAAAGTTACACTTCTAATTTACAATTTGTTGCATGCTACTTAGTTTCTCTGTTTTGGCAACCGTTGTGTATAGTTTGTATCTTTACAATATGCCTGATTTTGATTTAGTTATTCAATATCACCGCTTAATCCTTCAACCCCTAACAAATGGTGTAAATTGTGTATGTTATACTTCCTGAGGTCCATCTATGATGCATTTTCTATGTTTATTTTGGCCATATCCTCATAAACAAAGAAATTATGAATACAGTGAGCCTAAGACACTCAAAATGCAATAATGCTGTTCAATCTCTCTGCATATTAGACAAGGAAACACCCAAAATAAACCATTTTCAGAACATCAAAGAGAGGCCATAAACACAACTCTTTCCCATAACTTATGTAAAAGGCAGTGAAATGTCATACCCTTGAAAATGTAAGCATTCGATTTCCGCTCCAGCCATACACACCGGAGAATATCATAAACTGCATACTACCACAAAGTTTTGACCTCCTTTTACCTCTCGAAACCTTTAAAATGTATCATGAGAAACTGCTCCAGGGCGGTAGGACACACCCGGGATTAACCAGGAATGTCAAACAGATTCTTCATTGAGATAGCAATGGCCTTACAATGCAAAATTAAATTGGTAGATGTGTCCGAGCTAATGTTACACTTTACATGTATATCAGGGGAAATATCTGTTTAAGGTCTGCAAAGTTGCAACATGTCTTTGGTATTAATCTTGCTGAGTACCACCATCAAAACTAAAGATTTGACCTTAGGAGTTTTAGATTTCCATTTAGGCTAGTCAAGAAGAAACCTCTCGTGATTAGAATGAATAAGAACTAAAAATAGGATTTCCAAGAGAGCATGCAAGAAGAATCAAGACCAAACTCTTCAGACTGGATTGGGGGAAAGGCGAATAGAATTACGAGTTTTTCTATCATTTAGATTACTGAATGAATGGAAATTCTGAGAGGGATTAGGACCCTGAATAGAATGAAATTTTTTTATGGGAGAGTTATGTGAAGGAAAAGGCGATAGAGATGAGGAAAAGCTTCCAACAAAGGACCCTGACCAAACGTCATTTCGAAACCTCATACAAGAACCATGACCCAAACCCAAAAGGAAACGATAGTCTGTCTCAAAGAGACATATCACTGAGAGATACACTTCCAGAGATTCACGTGAGTTGCAATGATTTCTGAGCTGGCATCCTTCCACTGAACACCTTTATTTTTTCTCTTTTTCTTAGAGGGGTGTGGGGTAACTAGGGGGCTAAACAAAGTACCAGAATAAGATTTATGCGTGTGTATGTGCCTATATATGACAGGTAAAGGTTTTCCATAGTGAGAAATAATCTTTAGACCTTCTGATTATATATAGAATTCTTGATTTCACTGCTTCTGTGCTGTTGAACAACTGCACTCTTTGAATTTGAAGTTCTTTCTCCATATTTCATTCTTAGCATATGACACTAGTGTTATCTCCTGCATTGTTTATTAAGTTCATTATGAAGAAGCTTTTTGATGGGTTCAGAAGATAAATTATTTTGTGACAGTGGACCCAGATGAGGGGTGTAGAGTGCTAGAGAGTTCTTCTGGGGGAGAGTTGGGTATCTGTGAAGACCATGCTATTCAAGAACCATATGAAGGCATGGAATTTGAATCTGAAGATGCTGCTAAGATATTCTATGATGAATATGCCCGACGTGTAGGATTTGTCATGCGTGTGATGTCTTGCCGACGCTCAGAAAGAGATGGTAGGATTCTTGCCCGCAGGCTTGGATGTAATAAGGAGGGTTATTGTGTCAGCATCCGAGGGAAATTTGGGTCAGTTCGCAAGCCAAGGGCCAGCTCAAGGGAAGGTTGTAAGGCGATGATTCATGTCAAATATGATAAGTCTGGAAAATGGGTGATAACAAAATTTGTGAAGGATCATAATCATCCACTAGTAGTCTCTCCACGTGAAGCACGTCAGACAATGGTAGTTTCATATTTCTTATCTGACTGTATACTCCATCTTTCACAAACATTTTACTGTTATTTCTATCATTAGTCTTATATTGCAGTGTCCCTTCTATATTTCTATATATTTTTCTGGTTGGTAATATTGTTTTGTGCCTGCGTTTTTCACTAGTGAAAGATTTAAATGGCTAAGTTGGTATATTGTAGAAACTGTGATAGTACTTTATGACATTACATGATGTGGGGATTAATGTCACCAAGAATACAGGTACCCTAGGATTTTGGCCGTAAGAAGCCCTGGTAAGAAGACTAGATCATATGGAGGATAGCCCAATAGTTAGAGGTAGAGGGAGACCAAGAAAAACCATAGGGGAAACCAGTAAAAAGGACTTTCTGAGGACATGATTTATGACAGAACACAATGACATCGTCTGAACCACGTAACTGACCCCACCTAGTGGGAGGCTTTGTTGTTGTTGTTGTTGTTCCCTACTTTCTGAAATGGTGCACTGGATTTAACTTGTTTGTTATGAGAATCTGTGTACATGATCTTTGAGAGATGAATCGAAAAAAGAAATGAAATATTGAATTCTGTCTTTCTATAACCAACTCATATTACCTCCTCGTACATGATAAACAATTTAACAGCCACTTGTAAATGTAAGTAGGGTCCCAACTTCTGGATATAACACTGAGGTGATATAGGACAGGTAAATGAGAAACGGAAGGGAAGAAATTTAGCAAGAGAGAAACAGAAAGGAAGGAGAAATAGAGAAGACAAGGGGGGAGATAGAGGAGAAGGTAGAAACAGAAGTTGAGGAAGAATTTCGAACATCAATTCAAGTCTTGGTAAAGTACATAGCAATATGCAATCCTTACATGATCAAACCCACCTTGATAGCCCAGCAAGGAGAAGGTAGAAAGGAAGGAAGGAGAAATAGAGAAGACAAGGGGGGAGATAGAGGAGAAGGTAGAAACAGAAGTTGAGGAAGAATTTCGAACATCAATTCAACTCTTGGTAAAGTACATAGCAATATGCAATGCTTACATGATCAAACCCAGCTTGATAGCCCAGCAATCCTAAATTGCTTAACACCCCAAATAACCCCAATTTACTAAAACTGCCCTAATAACACCCAAATTTCTATATATACCTAAGTAACCATAATATCTGACATAATACAGTATGCCTTATCTGTACGCCATTATTATTCCTTTTCCATACTCTGTCATGAAGGAGTTGAAAGCAAGACATATTCGAGATGCCTATATTACTGGGCTGTTGATCCTTTTGGATGCAGGATGGTACTAGCAGGGGAAGTAGGTAGAAGATTAAGGATTTATTCTTTGTGGGCAATTTTAGATGTCATAGGTATTGCTTGAAGTTTTTATAAAGGCATATGAACCATAAGAAGAAAGTATTTTTTATTCCGGAGTATAATAAAAGTTTGAAATCTGTTTAAATATACTCCATTACTAACTAAATGTGATGTTCATGAAGAAAAAGTGGCTACCAAAATCAACTTCGTGTTTCAGCTCACTGGTGCAAGAAAGGCATGGAAGGAGGGAAATCTTACATTAAATTAATTAAAAGAGACTAATAGTACAACAATAACAACCAAACCTTATCCCACAACGTGGCGTTGGCTACATAGATCAATCAAAACTATTGGGTTCTATCAAAAACCAAAATTTTCAGCTAAACCATTTTGAGCAATGTCATTTTTTAATGGTTTCACCTAGAGTTTTCTTAGGTCTTTCTCTGCCCCTTTTAATAGAACTATCTTCCGTTTGATCCTTTTTTTCTCTCTAGGGCCTCTATTGGTCTTCTCAAATGACCAAACGACCTTAGGCAAGTTTTCGTCATCTTCTCATTAGGTGCTACTCAGACTTTCTCATGGATACATTTGTTTCTAATCTTATATTTTCTTGTATGTTATGCTTATTATTTTGCTCTTGTTAGCACATTACTACCCAACTTTCACTACCATATAGGATTGCTGATCTCATAGCTATTCAGTATAATGTTCCTTTCAGTTTGATAGGTACTTTGCGATCACAAATTTCGCCTAATGCATTTCTCCATTTCATCTATCTAGCTTGAATCCTATGTGTGAGATCCCCATTAATCTCCCAATCAGTTTGTAAGATGGAACAAAGATACATAAACCATACAACTTGTGGTCTACTGTGATCCCTAATTTTCACCTCCAAAATATTTCTAGCTCATGTCTTACTAAACTTGCATTTCATATGCTGTCTTACTCCTATGCACCCAAAAAGCTTTTGATCCCAAAGCTTCTCTCCACAACTCTAGTTTAGAATTTAATCTTCTCTACTCATCAACTAGGACTATATCATCTGTAAAATCATGCATTGAGGCACTGACTTTAGGATGTGCCTAGTTAGTATGTCCAACACCAAGATAGAAAGGTATGAACACAAGGCCAACCCTTGATGAAACCTATTAATGAAAAATCTTCATTTCCCCATCATACATAATTACATATCCTTTATAGGTCAAATATATGTGAAACGAACTCGTTTATTCTCTAGAGCCTCCACAAGACTTCTCGAGGCATTCTATCATGGGCTTTTTTGGATCAAAAACCATGTGTATCTCTTGTTGTTTCATTTTGTATCTTTTCATCAAACTCTGCAACAGTATATAGCCTCCATGATTGACATCCCTAACATAAAACTTAACTGGTTTTCTAATATAAATATCTCTTGTTTTAATCAAACTCTCGGTTACTTTTTTCACAATTTCATGTAGCTCATGAGTTTGATCCCTCTGTAGTTCACACAAAAGGAGATTAATTGATATCAGAAAAGAATATTAATTGTAACAGCAACAATAATTTAAAATGCTGCTATACCAGTGCAATGTGTTAGTGATTCTTTGCTGTTTTTCAAGGCATACATGCAAATAGGAAGTATTTGGCATATGAAGAAAATTATTCTGTTTTTGAGTGCTTTGTATAACATCCCAGGCAGTTTCTTAAAACAAAATGATGTGTTTGCTAACATTTCCTTAATCACTTTCTTTTGCGTCTGTTTTAGGACGAGAAGGATAAGAAAATTCAGGAATTAACAGCAGAGCTTCGGAATAAAAAACGGTTGTGTGCAACCTATCAAGAACAGTTAACTTATTTTATGAAAATTGTTGAAGAGCACAGTGACAAGCTGTCTGCAAAAATTCGTCATGTAGTTAATAATCTTAAAGAATTTGAATCCATAGAAGAGCTTTTGCACCAGACGTAGCCCTGGCATTAAGTGTGAGTATTTAAACTCTTGATTATTAATAGTTATATATTCTCTCTTAATGTACACGTGCTTTTGTATTATCACTTATGTTCCGCTTGTTTATGAGTAATTTATGGTAAAATTTATGGCAAAGTGGCTCTTCTATAATTTACAGAAGACAATTTTCTTTCTCACCTAAAGATCTGATGAAGTTTTGAATGAGGCTTTTTTTTTTTCAGTCTCAAACTGTGTACATGTATCCTAGCAATGGTTAATGCTATCTATAGTTGGTCTTACGTAATTTCAAATGCCATTTGGGTAGTAGATTTCCATTTCATAGTACTGTATGATGTATTGATTTAATACGTTTTTACTTGGGGCACTAATTATATAGCCATTATCATTCAAGTTACTGGGTATATTCACATGTCAATTGTCTAACAATTTGTATTTGCTTCTGTATAAACTTGACTCATATTTACTTTTACGTAAAATATAAAATCTTTTTTATGTATCATTAAAATTTGTTTCCAGAAAAAAAAAATCTTGAACATCAAGTTTACAAGATGGTATATAATTCTGCTATTTTTTTGCACCTTCTGAATGCAATTTTCTGGTTGGACCTATATAATCAATTTATTTAAACTTAATCAGTTCAGTTTTCTGTTTCAGTCGTTGAATGATTGGACTGGTTTGAGGTTATGATGCCCAGAATTTGTAAAAACTTGAAGACCATTGCTCTGGCTTCTTTGTTTTGGTTATTTTGACATGAGATTCATGCAGATTGTGATCTTCCTTAGTATTCACGTGTTATGCACTATGCAGGCCGCGGTGTGACCACTGACTTGTATCTAAAATGTTATGTCATGTTCAAAGGATGGCTCTTGTATCGTTCATAATTGCACTGATTCAGCGATCAATACTTGATAAGGCTAGCCTTGTGACATAGAAATGGCGACCATATCTATAAACTGTGAAGTTTGATAGCTTGTCAGAATATATATATATATATATATATATACTTTAAATGCTAAAAGACGTGTTGTGACATTTTGCCAGTAACAGAGAAATTAGCTGCATTCATCCCTTTACGCCCGAGGGTGCGATGTAATCTTGTATCAGTTTTGTTTTTTCTATTTTACAGAAGAAAATGTATACAATAAAATTGTGACTTGCTTAGTTTGAAAATTATTGCAACAATATTATTGTTTATGGACAAATGTGCTGGAATGCTTTACCACGTTACAAGCCTTTTTTTTTAATACAATAATGGCAATCAGGTTTGAATCTATGATTTCATGCAAACTATCTAGACTCCTTACCACTAATACAATCCTAAACTATTGTGTCATGTAATTCATCATAACCTGTTTTTTCTATGAAAATATTTAATAAAGTTGTGGGAAAATTATATCAAAATAACAAAAAGAAGTGAATTTTATGAGTTTCCAGCTCACAAAACAAGTTGGTGACTCCGTATTTATTTGATAATTAATCAATTGAATTAGATTTATTAGACAATGTCTTATGTAAAACTTATTGTACAAGTGGTAATACAAGACTACAGTTATAGACATTAATATTTGCAGCCATACTACGTATAACGATTTTTACACTTCCTCTCAAATTGGAGATGTATGTACCAAATTTGTTACAAATGTAGGCACGTAGCTAGTCTAAATGCCCTTCAGAGACTTAGTAAGCACATTGCAGTTCTTCATTTGAGTTGACAAAATTAATAATAATAAAATTAGATATAATTATCTCAAATAAATTGGTAGTCCCAACCCCCCCCCCTCAAACAAAAGGAGGAGGTTCAGGTTTCAATCTCCCTCTCCTTCCAAAACCCTAGTTTGCCAGCTCCCCAACTATCTATGACCCCCCCCAAAAAAAAAATTGGTAGATTGGTAGTCCACTTTTTTTGTTTGGTCATTTCTTAAAATATTAGGTTGGACGCAATATGTTGCTTGATTGTCACAAATTATTTGCATTTGCTTTCCTTTTCTAAATCTCAATTCTTATACATTTCTTTCAACTTAATGAGCAACCAATAAGGACACAGTATTCTGTAGTAAAATGTTTGTCTAAAGGAAACCCAACCCAATTTGTTTGTAAATCCAATTACTTGAGGATGTCTTCTATTTTTATTAGGGGTATAAATAGGTTAGGTTATATTGACTTAAAAGTTTAATGAGTGTACGAAAATGTTTTTAAATATTTTATTATTAAATTAAAATACTAAAATGTAAATAAAATTTATTGAAATTAATGTATATTTTTAAATTAAAATTCTATTTACTTTATAATATTTTTAAATAATATATATATATATATATTATATACTTAAACTTGATAAATTTTCTATTGTATTTATTTTAACCAATTTAATCTTATTATTTAATTATTTTATTTTATAGATTAATATAAGTAAAGAATAGATAAAAGACATTCAATTGAGCTCATAAAAAAAAGTTGATCATCAAGAAACATCTTGAAAAAAGAATGCATCATTTTCAATCAAAAGAAGAAAATATACCCAAGTGAATTTGGCCTAATGGTAATAAGATAGGTCTATGAAAAATTAAAATCACTTTTGAAGTAAGACGAAAAAAAATATTCTAAAATTTTGCCTAATAATAGTAAAAAGATCGCTTGGAACGCCACTTGGGGATGAACCATTTCCCAATTTTTTTTTGTTATATGATTTTTCACTTCAAGAATTTTAAAAGTGATGGTACACCGCAATCGTAACTTAATCATTAATAAACATCTTGAAAAAAGAATGCATCACTATCAATCAAAAAAGAAAATATACCCAAGTGAATTTGGCCTGGTGACATTAAGATAGGTCTACATGTGAGACGGACGCTGCTAAAATTTTAATAATAGGTCTTTGGATTTGGGAGGAACCATCCCAAGTTATTATTTTGACTTCAAAGTTTAAACTTCGTAACCATATATATATATATATATATATAAAATTATTTATTTTAATCATTAAATTTTAATTAAATCTTTTATAAATGATTAAGATTAAAAATATATATATATAATGATTACATAAAAGTAACTTTTAATTTTAATTATTTATAAATAATTATATGATCAATATTCTCCTCTATATAGTTATATATACACTAAAAGCACGTGTGGGCTCCACTAGCTCTTGTATTCCACTCCAACCCACGTTTGAATCATTCGACTTAGGCACGTCTTGAATTCTGGCTGGGAGATTGCCTATACGGCTAAAGCACATGTCGGAGAGTTTATGAGAAGAAAACAAAACAAGTTGGGCCACAATTATTCAGATAGAAAAATTTGATGATGAATTCCAAAGGCTAAGCCCACGTTCAGTTTTTGTAGCAATACGGTGGAATTGAAGGGCAACACACAATTAGTAATAAATAGTGAAGTCACGAAGCAGAAAAAAGGAGGCAGCCGCTTAAGACAAAAACGTTGAGACAGAGGATGTAGGCCGCACGGAAGAAAAGAAAACAGATTGGCACAAGGCAGCACCGGGACGCATAGCAGGGAAAATTAGGACATTCCAGCAGCAACGCAGTAGTCATGCAGTGACAAAGTACAATGTTGCAGTACAAAAAAAAAAATATATGTAATGAAGAATATTAATGAAATAATTTTATTATGTTCTAATTTTATTATATTTTGTTAAATTTTTTGTATTAAGAAAATAATCAAATTTTAATTATTTTAACATTATTACGTTGAATTATTTTTTATCTAATTTTAGAATTTAATGTTTATTAATTTTATTTTCTTATTAGATTATATAAATAAATTTTTAGATGAGTTAATAATATTTTTTTCATACTTTATAGTTTATTTGTATTATTTGAAAATTAGTGATAATTATTGGATATTAATTATGATTTTTTATTAAAGATATATATATTTGATAATTTATTATTAATTAGAGAGATTTTATCATACGCTTAATTATTATATTTAGTGTTTCATTGATAGATCTTTTGTGATTACATGTTTGTTGCTAAATGTTCATGAGTAAAAGTACTTGGGTATAATAATTTGGCATAGTTGTTTTGAAGTGGATTAAGAGGGTAACTGAAATAGGCACGCAACAATGATCTTCTCCTTGAGCAACAACGATTGAGCGAGTTGAGACAAGGGGGTGGGTACCTGCAAAGGGACTCCGACGCTCAAGTCAGACTGTACACAAGTAAGACAGTGTATATTAAGTAATTTACGAATACCTTATTAAGGCTACTTAGCCTTGTATTAATAAAGCGTGTATAGAATTCTCATGCAATCTGTATTGAATGTAGGTATTTAGGATTAGTATCTTGGCAAGGATTACATTCCCATTATTATTGGGGTGAATCCTTATAAGTTAGAAACTCTTAATATGAGAGCTACCTATCAATCTGAGACAGTTATAGGTCATATAATATCGTAAATAGATGATTGACAGTTATGGATATTTAGAGACATATCATCTGCACATATCTAGCAATCTTAATATTATGGCCCAACGTCACTCAGTGTGCATGGCTCCGAGGTCCAGATTGCCTTCAAGGCCTTAGCTACGTCGTTTAGGGCAGAGTCTGGTTATACGTGTGCCGGGTTGGCCCAATTAGACGGGATCCCGAATCACGGTCCAGAACAGTTGCCCCCAGCTTGGCGCTTGGAAGGACAGCTAAGTGTCAAGTTTTAACAGGATCATCCGGGCATACGGTTAACACAAGAGTCTAAAAAATTAACATCGGACCCTAAGCATTTTACGTGAAATGTCGGTGTCCATGATATGCTGTTACGTCCAGCAAATTCATTGCCCCTAAGTATTAATCCTTGGGATCTCCGTAGACATTCTCTGTGTAAACTCTGAATATAATCTTTGAAACTACAGGTAGTAACAGTCTACGATTCTTTGGGAAACTGTTGCTTTGACTTTATTGGGAATTAAATATCTTTTAAAGAGGATCTCAGTTTCGTACTGTTTCTCAACTGCCCGCTACTCCCATGACTAATCAGAAGTTGGGAGCATTAAACGTGGCTATCATCACGCGATCAATTCACCTTTTACGGGGCCAATCAGAGTGCTTTATTCTCTCTATAAATAGAGAATGTCTACACTAAAGCTAGCATCCCTTTCATCATGTTCTTTTCATTTTGCAACTCTATCTGAGAATGATCCTTTTTGAGAGAGTAGTTTCCCCTTCATTTTTTGCACGTATTTGGAAGGTTTTGCCCCCTGTAAGGGTTATTCTCTTAATCTTTTCAAAATTCCTGAAGTTTATTGACTATCTACAAGCAATTTCCTCTTTTCATATAAGTCTTTCTTTCTTGGCGTAATGTTGAGTTGCCATGCATTTGGGGAGGCGGAAGCCTTTCTCTCCTGGCATACACAGGGGTTTCTGACCCAGCGTGTTATTATGATGGAATGATGCTTCTGTCAACCAATGCATGGGGACATTGGAGAGCACTTTGTCCCTCATTTGCCTCTTTCCTAAGTTATTTGGAGGCACCAGGCCGATCTTCTTCATAGTGCGGTTGGATATATAAGAATGCCACCCCAGCGGAGAGGAAAACTCTCTGGGAGTAACTTGGGGTGATCTGCTTTCTTGGACTACATAGACTTGAATAAGGCATGCCCCAAAGATCCATACCCCATCTCCAACGTTGATAAGTTGGTTGACAGCTCATCCGAATTTTGGCTACTATCTTTTATGGATGCCTACTCCGGATACAATCAAATTCCTATGTACCCCGAAGATGAAGATAAAACTACTTTCATCACTGAAAAGGTAAGCTACTGCTACAAGGTTATGTCATTTGGCTTAAAAAATGCAGGAGCTACTTACCAACGTATAATGAATAAAGTCTTTGAGGATCAAGTAGGGAGAATGCTTGAAGTGTACAATGAAAACATGATCGTCAAGACCTCGGAGTCTGGATCCCATACTGCTAACCTCGAAGAAGTGTTTGCAGAAGTTAGAAAGCATAATATGAGACTCAATCTTGAAAAATGCATCTTCGGGGTCTGAGCCAGGAAGTATTTGGGTTTTATGCTGACTCATCGCGGGATTGAAGCAACTCCAGACAAATGCCAAGCAGTGCTTGACATGCATAGCCCCCGGAATGTAAAGGAAGTTCAATAACTCACAAGGCGGATCGCGACACTCACACACTTCCTCGCTAGAGCCGCTCAAAAATCCCTCCCCCTCTTCAAACTATTGAAAAGAGGGACGAGTTTTGAGGGGACACAGGAGTGTGAGGAGGCCTTCATGTCTCTCAAAAATCTATTATCATCTTCCCCTATCTTAACTAGGCCCAAACCCAGAGAAACTTTGTACGTGTACCTTTCTGTTCATGAAGAAGTCGTTAATTCGGTTCTTATCCTAGAAACTGTCAAGGTCAGAAGCTGGTCTTCTTCATAGTGCGGTTGGATATACAAGAATGTCACCTCAACAGAGAGGAAAACCCTCTGGGAGTAACTTGGGGTGATCTGCTTTCTTGGACTTGCTTTGTGAAGAGGTAATCGGGGTTGACCTTTATTATCACTGTGAATGAGGCAAGAAAGAAGAAGTGGAGTGGCTTCAGCCTATTCCGATGAAGAGAGTGGAGGAATTGTGGATGTGACAATGTAGTGGGGTGCTTCTTCTATGATGTCAGTTTTGTCCTTAAGCTCTCTTACGGACACTATTTTCACTTTCCTTTTAATATATTTTTCCATTCTCCTTCCGTGGAGGTTGACGATGTATGGAATAAAGTTAATAAAATATTTCTTTTGAAGATTCGTCTTGTATCTCTACCATCTTCTGTTTTATTTTTGGGTTTGCATTATCTGGGGTGAGTCCAACGCTTACCCTAGAGCTCTATTAAGTTACCCCCAAGTTGGCCTTTGGTTGTTGGTTACAATGAAATGGCGAGTTTCAGCTCTTGCCCCCGAGGTCAATATCCCACATTGGGTGAAGAGTTTTATCACAGCCTTTCGAACTCAACTGACCTTTATTGGGGGTATCTTAGCTTGCGTTAGTACTTTACACCTGTAATGAAGACGGGGTTTGAGGAAAACTTCCACACTCCACGATGGACTCCTGGAATTTGTCTATTGAAATTCTTGATTCGGAGTCCTTGAAAACTTCGGCTCCATAAAACAATAAGGTCTTTAGTGATTTAACGATTCCATAACTAACCAAGGTAGTCCATTAAATCTCGTGATCGGTGGGAGATATCTTATATAAGTTGATAAACTCTACTGAGGTTGCATGTCCCTTGACTTGCTGCGTAACCGTCCTCTCAACTACCATGACAGCTGTGAGGGCCACGTGACATGTTTTAGTTGATTGGACGTGCATAGTGCTTCACACATCATAATGAGTATCTTTTCAAATCTGGATGGATAAGATAGAATTACCCTTTAACCGTCTAGTCGTTATAAATAGGGGTTTAACTTTCCTTTATTCATCTTGCCATTCATCTCTTGAAACTGGTGGCTTGAGGTGACTTCCGACGGTTTTCACAGCAGTGGTGGAAGGCAATTCCAACACTCTTCTTTTCAGCACTTTGGAATTCCAGTGGCTGGATTTTTTGTCACTTTTTTTTTTCATTTTCCTTAAGGTATTCCTTTCCCTCTACTTATCTATATTTATTTCACTTTATGAGCGGTTGCGCACCCCTTTAATGGAGTGCGCTTCCCTTTTATCCCCACAATCAAGGATGGGAATACCATTTTCCTTCCTTTCAATGACGTTGCCCTGTGGATCACCTCATCCATTGCATCCCATGCGGCGGAGATGTCCTTCTGAGGCTTTGGCCTTGGTGGGAGCGGAGGCCAGTGCATGGGTGTGAGCAATCTTCTGCTTGCCCACATCCACTTCTGAATCTTTGAACTTGAATGGTTCTAACCATCGGCCTCTGTGTGTATCCAGGAACTTTAAATGGCTAGAAGGAGAGTAGTGAGACTTGAAGAACTAGTTCTAGATGCTACCCCGGTCCTAGACGGAGGAGAGCCGAGAGAATGGGAAGCGGCCATGGAAGATGAGATCCGCATTTATCGTGGTCCGGGATTGGTATATCCTTGGGTCGCAGACAATGCCTATGATCGGATTTCCTATTTCCAACTGGGGGAACTTCTCGACAAGCTAAAAAGGTTATCTAGTGTTTATGGAGGGGAAGAGTAGGAACCATGAATTCGAAGTCCTATCACTGGGGAACGAAAGGGTGTGTTCTACTCATCAGGCGGGGGAACATTTCACTTGTATGTATGAGGACTTCTTCGTTAGGTTTGGACTTTGGCTTCCTTTATACTTCGAATCTTGTCCTCCGGACTTTAAATCTTTGCTCGACTCGATTCATCGGGCCAACATCATGGCCTTTGAAAGGATATGTTAGTGAAGTCCATGATGCTCTGATTTTCTATTTTTACATACTCGGATATACTGTTTCTATCGGCGCCCCTCAAAAACACGGCTCTCGGTTTGGTCTCGGCAATCGGCGGAACTTACTCTTGAGAATTATAAAGATTTCAAAGAGAAGTTCTTTAAGTTGAAGGTGGCTTGCGACGTGCTCCTTTTTGGTTACGGCAAAGAACGAGGAAAGTAGGGAACCATGAATTCTACTCATCATTTGAGAGGGAAGTGAGTCATCGAACGACGAGGAGCTAGAATGCATTAAACGAAAGGGTCGAAGAGGTTGGTTATACATCTTGGATACCTCGATGACGAAACTCTTTTGGCTATATTAGGCGGAACATTTCACTTGCATTTTTCATAATATGAGGACTTCTTCGTTAGGTTTGGATTTTGGCTTTCTTTCACTTGAACTTCCAGAATACAACTAAGCCATTGGTCCTCAACGGACTTTAAATCATTTTATAATATTTATGATTTTTGGTGATTTTTGTGAAATTTTCTCGGAAATATTAAATATTCATCCCAATGCCTAGGCCAACATCATGGCCTTTGAAATGATATCTTCGGTTGGTCGAGGTTTGCATTTTTCAAGATTTTATTTGTGCTCATTGTATCATAAAAAGAGCATTTTTCTATTTTTCAATTGTAACTTTCCGATATTCAGTTGTAATTAAATCATTCGGCGAGCTTCTTTATGCACCCGCCTCAAAAAAGGAAATTTCTAGGGCTTCTCACTATTTCTCTCTCGGCTCTCAGGGTGGAAGATCTTCCATCTTCCATCCGTACCTTGAGAATTATAAAGATTTCAAGCTAAAAGTTCTTTCCAGTTTTCTTTGAAGGTGGCTCAAGCTTTAAGGTAAAGCTCGTGCTCCCATTTTTGGTTCCCTGGTCACATTGGTGGCAATGGAAAATCGATTTTTTTTTGGATCGAACACCAAGGTTTTGGTGGTGGTGAAGAACCAGATTTCAAGGAAGCTTGCTTTCTTTGTTCTTCACTAAGGTAAGAGGAAGACACTCCTCCTCAACCTATTTTAGCATTTAGGCTTGAGAGCATTGCCTATGTGTGCTACTTGGTTGTTTGTGTGTTTTGATATATATCCGGATATATTGGAACGTGTAATATGGAAGGGAATGATTTTCGATTGGTTCTCGAGTCATCTAAACTACGAGGAGCTAGAAATGAATATTACCTAATCTTTGAAATGTTAAAATGGGTCGAAGAGGTTGGTTGATATTCGACACTGAAAGTCAAAAACCCATCTTGAATACCTCGTCGATGATTCGAAACTCTGAGATTTGGCTATATTAGTAGTTCGACCTTTGATTAGTGAGACTTTAAACCGAGTAGAGTTCTGACCTAAATTTTAATTTGCATGCTTTTAGCATCTTTTCATAATAGACCTCGACCGTGAGAGCAATTTCATAAGTTCGACCTTTGAATAGTGAGACTCTCCAAGTCCATCAAGTAGAGTTTTTTAATAGTGAAAAATTTGGCCGAAATGTCAGACTTCTCCAAATCCATCGAGTAGAGAAGTGAGATTTGTCCAAATCCGTCGAGCAAGTTCTAACCTTGAAAGGCTCTCCAAATCCGCGAGTAGAGTTTAAATTTCTACGAGTTAGAGTTTCGACCCTTTAGTAGAGAAACTTCTCCAATGTGAATATATTGGATCACGACCTTCTGAGAACCTTCGTTCGACAGAAATTGATTTTTAGCCATTCTTGTCAAAATTGTAACACATCCATGTCCGTCGGATCCAGAATTATAAATTATCACCCAACACTTAGTGAGTAAATTAAGGGTATTAGGATGCAAGAATTAGCAGATCGGAAACTAAATTATACTCTGAGATTCATAAACTTTAAAGAACCAAGAATGGAATTTTCATAAGACTTAGGATAGCTTTTAGTTAGGGTAAGAACAAGAGAATGTGAGACATTGAGATCTTAGAATAATCTTCTAAGTGTATATGAATAAACTACCTAAGAGAATTTCCTCTAAAGATAGACTTTTAAGAAAAGCTAAACTTAAGCAAGAATTTCATAATACACCTTAAAAATGCATTGATCTATTTAATTCTGATATTATGATATTGTGGGTCCATGTGAGTGACCAATGATTGCGTTGATTCTTGTCTTGGTAAATTGTGGCATATTGTGGAATTGTATGTATTAATGAGGAAGATCGTCCGTTGGACTTGGTTCATCGCCATTAGTGAGTTGAATAAGGTGCGAATAGCAAGTGTAGGTTACTTGTTGACCTTGGGAGCATCAGGACGATGATGGCGCTTAGTAGTCGTGGGGCGACCGATACACACACACCACGATCCGGACCGAGTTTGTATCTTGTAAAAGTTGATGACACGATAATAATTTGAGAATTAAGAATTCATTGATTATAATGTTTTGTGTCTAGCTCCGGATGAATGAGTTACAAACCACTTTATTAATTATCCTGGCATACATTGTCATTATTGGAATTGTTGTCTTCCGTCATATATATATAACTGTCCTTATTCAATGCTTATGCTTATTATTTGGAAATGCTATGTGGGCGCTTTTGCACGAAGGATACCTATGTAAATCTTTGGTTAAAGACTGTAAGTGGGAACGAGGTTGGATTCCTTTGGATTTTATTGGTTTGACCCGCTATATCCGGTGACGTCGTCGCGAAGGGTTGGGTTCGTTAGAACTGTGTTCACTGGTGGTGTCAAGACCTGGTGAGTCGACTAGACCAACAAGCGTATGCGACATAGTTGGTCGACCTCCGACTATGAAGAGGCCATTGAAATCTCGATTTTTATGTACCGGTGAGAAACGCATTCGGGATTCGATGGAGTGAGCGTAGATATATTATGGGTAGTTTATATTTTATTTTGATGGCGAAGCGTGTATTTTGGGTATGTGTATGTTTTAAGGTGATTATCCGGACTTAAAGGTTGTAAATTGAGTACATTTTATAATTCATATTTTAATTGGTGTATAAACTATTCAAGCTCTATTTTTCATATGAGAAATGTTTTAATTTACTTGTAAAGTTTGAGACAATGCCAAAAGTGACGTGACATAATGATGAGTCGTGGTTATTAAATCAAGCTGCGCTCCTTTGAGAAGTTCCAAGGATGGACAGGGAGCCTATCGAGGTGGCCACTTGGGCTATGACCGCAAAGATGGGTTATCGAGTGGCCGAGATAAGAAGCGACGATGTCGAAGACGTATCTTGAAGAGTTGGCCTAGAATTTTATTATAGGATGAATGAGTTATGACCATACTTTAGCACGAAGGCTCAAGAACGAGACTTTTGGTCTTTGTGCCGTCGAAACTCGATATGTAGAACAGGTTTGTGAGGAGCGTGAGCAGGAGATGGCGAAGAGAGCGGTGACTGCTGAGCAGGGTGAAAACCAAGCTCTTAAGGCCATGGAGGCCGAGTCTGCTCGCCGCCCTAAAAGATTAAGTGGCCTAGTTTAAGAGGTATGTGCAAGATGATGTCCAAAGATCGGCAGCCTCGAGCGAGATTGTCACTGTAAGATAATGTCCAGAAGCTTGTCACCGTTTGCACTGACATCAGTGAAGAGCAATTTCAGAACGCCATTGATCAAGTCCAGCTCTTTAATCCTGGGGCGGCTCTGGTCTTGAGCGGTCTGGATTCTGGCAAGGTGGTACAGGATGGGCAGCTTGTGCATCCTAGGGCTAATCCAAGTGTTGCTGAAACTTCATCTGCAATGGCCACTTATCAGGGGACTGCCGAGTAGTAAAATATTTTGTTTTGATTTTTACTTTTTTCGCCTGTGTGGGGTTTGTTGACTTTGTATAGACAATCACCCTGGTTCCTGGGGTTTTTAATTTATTTTCCCAGTTTGTCTTTATTTTGCCTTGCATGCTAGTTTATTTTCGTATTGATCTTTTTGGGTCCAATGCCCATCATGGTATTCATTCTGCGATTTTTGAGCAATCCGCAGGTATTAGAATTCGCGGTCTGAGGTCCAACACCCTTTATGGACTTGTGCTCCCTTTTAGGACTTAGGTTCTAGGGTAAAAAACCTTGCTCGAGCTTTCAAAGGCTTGGGGATCTCCTTGGGGCTTTGGAATAAAAGAAACTTCGTCTGGGGTCAATTACTAATTAATTTGGCTTTTAAGATCCCTATTGACCTTGGTATAAATAAAGCCTTGTCTGGGGTCCGTCACCAATCGTTTGATTATTTAGGATCCTTCTTGACCTTGTCATAAATGGTCCTTGATGGGTTCTTTTGTGCATAAGGCTCAGTGTGAGAATCTTCCCATGACTTGGGATTTTTCTACTACACAACGTTGCTAGCACAAGACACTCTCGGGGGGTGCCATGGTAGTCTGTCCATCTAGAATGACCTCAGAGTAAAGTAAAATATCACTTTGTTTTATTGATTGGAGAAACGACTAAGGTCCATACAAAGTGTTCCCGTAGTATTTGGGGTAGATTGAACATGAAGTAAACTAAGACTAGGCCTTAAAAGACACTTAGCTATAGTACTTTTTGAGTTTATCCGCGTTCCAGAAGTTCTTCACTGGCTTGCCTATTAGCGTTTTAATGGTTTAAACTCCTTTGTCGGTGCTGGTGATAATGCGGTAGGGGCCTTCCTAGTTAGGAGCTAACTTCCCCTGGGAGGTATTGTTTCCTTCGACATCAGCCCTGTGGAATACAAGGTCACCTGGATGAAATCTTCTGGGGACAAATTTCAGGTTGTAGTGTGTTGTCGTCTTCTGTTTGATGGCGGTATAGCGTATATGAGCGATGCACTTTTTTTCTTCCAAGAGGTCTAGGTCCTCCCTAATCAGTCCGGGATTACTGTCAGCTGAGAAATGTTGGAGGTGCCAATTGGGTTCTCCTATTTCTACCGATATTATTGCCTCACACCCGTAAGTGAGCTTGAAGGGAGTCTCACCTATCGTAGAGTGGGGCGTGGTCCAGTAGGCCTAGAGGACATGGTCGAGCTATTCGGTCCAGTTTCTCTTGGCTTCATCCAGCCTCCTTTTGAGTCCGTGAACAATAACTCGGTTAGCAGCTTCAGTTTGCCCATTTGTTCGGGGGTTTTCTACAGCACTATAATGATGTTTGATTTTCAAATCAACGAGTAGCTCTTCAAACCCCTTGTCCTTAAATTACGTCCTTTTTCTGTCACAATGGACTTCGGGACTCCAAACCTTGTAATGATGTGACGTCATGTGAACTTTTGGATTTTTACCGAGGTAATGGTAATTAAAGGTTCGGCCTTGATCCATTTAGTAAAGTAATCCATTGCTACCACTAGAAATTTCAGTTATCCGAGTGCTTGAGGGAAAGGGCCCAGAATGTCCATAGCCTACCTATAAAATGGCTAGGGTACGAATGTCATGGAGAGTTCCTCGGGTGGAGCGTGGTAATGGTCTGAGTGGTGCTAGCACTTGTCACAAACTTGGACATGTGCTATTGTGTCGGCCTCCATTGTGCGCCAATAATAACCAGCCCTGAGAGCTTTTAACCTAGGGTTTTGCCTCCCAAATGGTATCCACAACTCTTTTCATGGACCTTTGCTAATACGTACTATGCTTCTTTAGGGGTCAGGTATTTGAGAAGAGGTGAAAAGAATCTCCGCCAGTATAATTGCCTATCGTAGACAGTGTACCGGACAACAGTTTTAATCAGCTTAGAGGCTTCCTTTGGATCCTCAGGTCGGACGCCGGACTGTAGATATTTTATGATAGGAGTAATCCATGTGAGCTCTGAATCTTCAATTTGGAAAATGGTTGATACCATGATTGAGGGCTGAACTAAAGTCTCTTGGACCAACGAGCGATTGTTCCCTGAGCTTTTAGTGCTGGCCAACTTAGATAGGAGGCCGGCCCTTGAGTTTTGTTCTCAGGAGATGTGTTCCACGTTCACTGTTCGAAACCCCTTAAGGAGTCCTTGTACCTTAGCTAGATATCTCTGTAAGAGGGGTTCTTTAGCTTGGTAGTCGCCCTGGATCTGGGATGTCATAAGTTAGGAATCACTGCAAAGTGTGATCCTTGGTGCACCCAGTTCCTTGGCCATCATTAATCCAGCAATGCATGTAGGGGTGTAAATTGGTTCAGATAACCCAACCAATCGGATCAATCCAAATTGAACTAATTAAATTGGTTCAGTTTGGTTTGAATATATTGATTGGTTTGAGTAAAATCCAAATCAATTAAAGCTTAATTGGTTCGGTTCTCGGATTTGAAATTTCAAAACCAAACCAAACCATATATTTATATATTTTATTATTATTATTATTATTTTGATTTATGCTGCAACCTTTTTTGGCTACTATTTGTTGTTTTGACTTTTTGTAATATTTTTTTAGTTCTCAACCCCTAAAACATCGTCTTCGTCTAACGCAAAAGGCCAGAAAACTCCTCTGCCAAAATGTTTGGTTCTGCTCACCAACTTTGCAGTTTACCGTAGGTTCTGCTCCACCACAGCTCAGGCCAGATCTGCTCCACCATAGCTTAGGCCGCGTCATTCGTCCAACGCAGAAAGAGACACTAGTGTTTTAACTCTATTAATAATAATTAGTCATGATCTACATAATTACTAATTTTTTAACTTATTTCATCATCAGTTTCTTAAATAAGTTAGTTAGATTATAAAATTAACTCTAGTCAATATTAGGCATAGTATATATTGAAAAATTAAAAAATTAACAATTGTTTGGTGACATCCCAAGCTCATTCAGCAATTATCTGAGCTTAGAAAATTTGTTTTTGACTAAGAATATGTTATCAAGTGCTATTCCAAAAACTCTTGAAGAGGTGAGAGGCTTGGAAACTTTGAATCTTTCCTCTAACCAACTCTCTAGATCCATTCCTATTGAGCTTCAAAATCTACACGTCCTTCAGCTTTTGAACCTCTCTTATAATGATTTAAAAGGAACCATTCCTAGTGGTGAAATTTTCCAAAATCTCTCTGTTGTCCATTTAGAAGGCAATAAAAAAACTTTGCTTGTATTTTGCATGTGAACCTCATGGCCATGGAAAAAGACATGTTAGACATTACATCATCATAGCCACAATAGTAATACTGATACTATGTCTGACAATTTATTTGCTACTATACATAAATAACAGAAAAATGAAGGTAACAGCAACAACATCATCTGAACTTGGAAGCTTGGAAACGATGAATTGACTTTAAATGCTCTAGTATTGACTTTAAAAACAATGAATTTCTGACTCTGATTTATGAGTACTGAAGTAATGGGAGCTTGGAAGATTGGATTAAGGGGAAGAGAAAGTATGCAAACGAAAATGAGTTGAACTTTATGGAGAGACTGAATATAGATATTGATACTGCTTGTGCATTGGATTATTTGCACAATGATAGTGAAGTTCCTATTGTGCATTATGATTTGAAGCCCAACAACATTATCTTGGATGAAGATATGACTGCAAAGGTTGGAGACTTTGGATTCGCTAGGTTGTTGATTGAAAGTTCAACTAATCAAGTCTCCATTAGCTCCACTCATGTCCTTAGGGGTTCAATTAGTTACATATATATCTTCAAGTTAGTAGCCTCACAACTTCCCCTTTAATTGAATAGTAGTAGTATATAACTTGTCAAGTTAAATTTCTCTTGAAGAATATTTTAACTTATTCAAATATAATTTCTTAATACAAATATCAATATGTTTCTTTATTCCCTCTTTATGAACATTTTAATACACATTCTGAAACATGAAATAATTATTAGTATTCAAATCAATAAGTTTGATTCTATTTTTAGAAAATTTTCATAGGTTTATTATGTATTTTTTTTTTTGCTATGGAAAGGTAATTATTTAGCTGATTTTTGTGTTAAAAAAAAAAACCAACCCGATCACCTGAACTAAACCAATCCGTAGATGTTCGGTTCGGTTTGATTCAGATTTGACTATCAAAAAATACAAAAATTGAACCAAACTAAACTAATTGATTTTGATTGGTGCAGATTTATTTTCCCTCAGGAACCGAACCAAACCACCTACTTACACCCCTAAATGCATGCTTTATATTTTGTCTAGTTGTTCGATGTGGGGAACTCGAACTTCAAGGAGCTTTTGATCATCATGCCTTCCAGATTTTCAAGGATTATCCCAGCACTGCTTCCTGCTTCCTTAGGGTTAGATGATCCGTCAATAAACACTGTCCTAAACACTCCCTCATGGTCACTGGGGTCTGATGTAGATTCGGCAAGGAAGTCTGAAAGTGTTTGTGCCTTAACTGCTAGTCTAGGCTCGTATGAAATTCCGAACTCAGAAAGCTCGATGGACTAGGCAATCATCATTCCCCCTAGGTCTAGTTTATGCAATATCTGGCAGATTGGTTGATCCGTCGTTATTACGACCGGATGACACTGGAAGTATTGCCTTAGTCTCCTAGCTGTGATGACTAACGCAAGTGCGACCTTCTCGATCTTCTGATAACGGAGCTCGGGGCCTTGGAGCACCTTGCTTATGAAGTAGACCGGCTTCTGACCTTCGATAGTTTCTCGGATAATAATCGAACTAACGGCTTCTTCACGAATAGAAAGGTACATATACAAAGTCTCTCTGGGTTCTAGCCTAGTCAAGATAGGGGGAGATGATAATAGATTTTTTGAGAGACGTGAAGGTGTCCTCACACTCCTGGGTCCACTCAAAACTCGTCCTTTTTTTCAACAGTTTGAAAAGGAGGAGGGATTTGTGAGCGACTCTAATGAGGAAGCGTGTGAGTGACGTGATCCGCCCTATGAGTTATTAAACTTCCTTTATGTTCCGGGGGCTATGCATGTCGAGCACTGCTTGGAATTTGTTTGGATTTGCTTTAATCCCACAATGAGTCAACATAAAATCCAAAAACTTCCCGGCTCAGACCCTGAAGACGCATTTTTTAGTATTAATTCTCATATTATCCTTTCTAACTTCTGCAAACACTTCTTTAAGGTCAGCAGTATGGGATCCGAACTCCGAGGTCTTGAAGATCATGTCGTCAATGTACACTTCAAGTATTCTCCCTACTTGATCTTCGAAGACTTTATTCATCATTCACTGGTAGGTAGCTCCTGCATTCTTTAACCCAAATGGCATAACCTTGTAGTAATAACTTGCCTTTTTGGTGATGAAAGCAATTTTATCTTCATCTCCGGGGTATATGGGAATTTGATTGTATCTAAAGTAGGCGTCCATAAAGGATAGTAGCCGGAATCCAGACGAGCTATCAACCAACTTGTCAACGTTGGGGAGAGGGGATGGATCTTTGGGGCATGCCTTATTTAGGTCTGTGTAGTCCACACACATCCTTCACTTTTCGTTTGACTTTTTTACTAAGACCACATTAGAGAGCCATGTGGTATAGATGACTTCCCTAATGAATTTGACATTGAGCAATTCTTTGACTTGCTCCTCAACGATCTGCTGTCTTTTCAGGATGACTTTTCTATTTTTCTGGGAGACCGGCTTTGCATCCCATTTAATAGATAAACGATGGCAGACAAAAGCAAGGTCAAGCCCAAGCATGTCGGAGGACGTCCATACAAATAGGTCCTTATTTCATTGAAAGAAATCTATCAGCTGGCATTTCTCCTACTTTTCCAGATTTGCGCCTATTTGGGTGACTTGATCAAGCTTGTCACCTAGTTGAAGCGGAAGTATTTCTCCTTCTGCCTGGGGTCTGGTACCCTGAATTTCCTCCCTAACATCCAACTCGGTCATTAGGATGTTAACTTGGTCCAAGGCCAAGGTAGACGTACGTGCTCTTGCTTTCTTGGGAGTCCTACAAATATTGAGGCTCTCATTATAATATTTGCGTGCCGTAATTTAGTCACCCTTGACCGTGACCACCTCATTACTTTTGTTAAGGAATTTCATGGTCAGGTGGGCGGTGGACACTATAGCGGCGATATCGTTCAGAGTAGGTCACCTCAGGATAATGTTGTATGCAGATGGGCAATCTAGGACTAAAAATATGACCTTGACAATTCTGTAGATTTTGTTATCCCTAAGGGTTAGGAATGTTTCGAAATAGCCCACTGGAGTGATCTTCTCACCATAGAAACCAGTAAGCTCACCTTCAAAGGGGGTTAAGGCAGACATGGGGAACTCTAGCTTTTGGAAAGCATCCATGAACATTATATCAGCAGAGCTACCCTAGTCAACGAAGATACGTCAGACTTCAGCATTGGAAATTATTCCGAAGATGATGAGTGGATCATCATGATCTCGGATAATATTGTCGTAGTCCTTAGTGGTGATTGATATCGACAGTTCTTTTAACGCCCTTACTATTATTACTATTAGTGTATTCGAATTTACACCAGAGTAACAACAGTAAGCAAATCACTTAAAATTTTACCACACAAATTTGAATATATTTTTCTTTAATATACAAAAAAAAATATATATATGAGTCTGGATAGGGTGCAATAATAATTTATATATACTGAAGGATTGTTATGCCAAATATACTTTATAGTACAAATACATATCATATGCCCTCATGGCATTTTTCATACATTCATTATACAAAATCTAAATCCAAAGCAAATATCTTTTTTTGTCCGTGCCTTTGCACTGCAAATTATGAACCTGGAATTATCATGGAATACATACATATAATGGGGTGAGAATACTAATTCTTAGTAGTTCTATTATGAAAATGTGTCGTCATAATAATCTCAGCTGTTTCTTGGAAAAATACATTTCTTTGAAATTCAATTTTGAATATATACATATACATATTATTATAGTTAGAAGGGTGGCAAAATGCCAAGTTTGGTCCCTTCTTTTCCTGAAATAGAATTCCATTTAATAGTTTTCCTCACGTATTAATTCCCTCATAAGATACTAGTAGTAGTGTGAGGCCTTGAATCACTCCCTACTATGAATATATAGAACCCGAGTTATGTGATATGTCTCCCACCCTTGTGGTGCTTGAGATATGAGTTCTGTGGGATTGCGAGTATTTGGAATGAGCACTAGGATTTGAATTGTATCTGTATGTCAGGATATGACTTGAATGTGTATCTGAATATTTGAATGAGATTGACTTGAATGTCATTTTTGGAAAACTATTAAATGGAATTCTGTTTCGGGAAAAGAAGGGACCAAATTTGGCCTTTTGCCACCCTTCTAACTATAAATCAGCTATGATTTACAGCAAAAATAACATACAGCAGAAATAATTTATAGCAGAAATAAAATACAACAGAAACAATTTACAACAGAATCTATTTACAGTAAAATCTGTTTACAGCAAAAACAAGGTAATAAAAAGGGCATAGAACCCCTACAACTTCAAGCCTTGGCTGTGAGCCTTAGCTTCAAGGTTCCAAAATTTTTACTTCACAATACCAAAAATTCATCACAATAATCAATGGAAAAAGAAGTACAAGTTGGAACCAAAGACCACCCACACAAAATCAAGCCCAAACCGTGGGCTACCATTGAGAAAAATATAAATTTTTAATCCAAGAAACATGGAAGAACAAGAGAACACAACCTCTACCTCAAGTTCTTTAGCTTGTCACCACTTCCTTCCTTTTCTTGCCTTTAGTTTCTTGCTCTTGTTTCTTGTTTTCTTCTTGATTTGCCTTGTGGATTTTCTCCTTTCTTGGGGCTGTTTCATGTTCAGAAGAAAACAGAGAAGAAGAGAGAAGTGTGAGACGAAAGATAAGTGAAGAAAAGATGAAAAGAATAATATAGAATTGTCTAGACTTTTTGGACGGCAATTTGACTAAATTTGTAACAAAATTTGATACTGGAATTTTTATATCTATTAAGCATTCTTTAATTTTTCACAACCAAGATTTCAAGTTACCATAGGTATTAGGAAAAATTTTAGGACTCAACCTAGTCCTTGAATTTATTTTTTCACAATTCTCCATAACCACTATTTATCAATTAAGCTTTATTACTAGGCCTCAAATTAAATTAAACTGTGAATTGAGTAACTATGCTTACTGATACTTATCTTAGTTGGTATTTTATACCAAAATATTCTTCATATTTTATTTATCATTTTCATGAAATTTCATAATTTTTTTAGCTGCTTAAAAATTCCAAACTTGCTCTGTTGATTCCCCAATATTTTTCATAACTCTTATTAATTATTCTTAGTTAGGAAATAATTTTTTCATATTTATTTTCATCATATCAACTGATTCAAAAGTTATTTTAATTATTCTCTTGTACTTACTGTTATAGAAATATACTCAAACTAATTTTAAAAATTATCTGAATTAATAGATAATTCTTACTAGTATTACTGAGCTTCTATAACTCTGATTAGAACAATTAGGTAGGGAGGATGTTACAATTCTTCTCTGTCATCAGCACGTGGTCTGTGCGTAGAGCCAGAGACGCTCAATATCGCTGTCTATAATGCTTTCTTCCGGGAATTATTGGATGAACCACCTCTTGCAAATCCTCCAAAAATTGTGCTGACCAACCGATCTGTTCTGTTGGCGCTATTCTGAGTATCTCGATTCCTATCCTGCCGGTTACCAGCGTCACGACGTGGTGGAGTCTGGGATTTTCTGATAGGGCTGCGTCCTCCTCCTTTGTCGAGGGGTTGGGCTTCGTCGGGGGCTACAACTATGTCTTCGCTCTCTTTATCTCTCGAGGTTATCATTATTCTGAATCCCGATGATATACTTTTGAAGGCGGCCTTCCTTAATAAAAGACTCGATGACATCTCGGAGCTAGTGACATTCTTCCGTTTCATGGTTATAGCCTTTATGCCACTTACAGTACTTGGAGTAGTCCTTCGCCTTTTTCAGAGGTGGTGGCCTCTTAATATTCAAAACTCAGTTTGAAGTACTTCTTTGAGAATGATTTCTCGTGAGGCATTCAGTGGAGTGTAGTCAGAATATTTGGGTCCGTAAGCATCGCCTTTGGTGGGATTCCAAGGTTAGTTAGAGCTTCAGTTATTTTTCTGGTGAGTGGGATCACTTTTTTCCAAAGTCTCTTTATCCTTAATGGCTTCCTCTAATGCAATGTATTTTACGGAACGAGCATGGAACTCGTTCATAGTCTCCACCTTCTTCTTTGTTAAAGATCGAAAGAAGCCAAAATCAGTCCAGAGGCCACTTTGGGCATAGTGAAGGGTGATCCGGTTATCCGGGATAGCCACACGAGCAAGGGCGGTACTGAATCTCTTACTATATTCGTGAAGGGACTCATTGCTCCCCCGATAAATCCCAGAAAGAGAGTCAACCGACTTAGGTTGCTCCTTAGCAGTGGTATAATGTGACAGGAAGCGCTGCGTAAGGTCATCCCATCCAAAGACAGACCTTGGTTGCAAGGTGGAAAACCAACGAAGGGCACCCTTTTTTAAGAAGAGGAGGAAGCCCGACAAAGCAATTCTGGGGACCCTCTGTGGAACTGCATAGAGTGGATGTAGGCATTGAGGTGTTCCTAGGGGTCTATTATACCATCATATTGTTTAAGATTGGAAGGGGGCTTGAAACCTCTAGGGATCCTGTATGCCATTAGTTCATCCGAAAAGGGATGTTGTTGGATGCCAGGAACCGGGAGGTTGTTTCTGACAACATGGCTATCTTTATCGCGGGGTGGCCTCCTTTGGTTGTTAGCCACATTCCGCCTCTCATAGATATTCTCCACGTATACTAATCGTTCTAGCTCATCGATCCAGCGTCATTGGTCATCTAACTGGCGGCGTTATTTGTCCAGCTGCTGCATTTGCTGGGCTACTAGTTCCTGGAGATGGATTTTGATCAAATAAGAATGGGCAGGGGCTCGGCTAGAAGCATGATCAGCAGTATCATTATTTTAAGGGTCTAGGCGTGATTGCACTGGGCCCCTAGATACTTGAGCGGCGTTATTTGCCTTCTTTCGTGGGCGGGCAAGCCTATCCAAGATAGACATTCTATGTGATAGGAGCAGACTTTCATTGAAAAGTGAAGTTTCATGTCATTGTGCAGACGTTCTAAGACGTGTTCTTGGTTTCTGACGGCTGAAGCTTCGGCTACAACTGGTGGAGCCAGTTGAGGAGAGGGGTGTGTTGTTAGATCCTGTCTCTAATCCACGGGAGGTTGTGCAGCGTCCCTCTTTGAGTGTTGACGTGTGTTCGCCATGTTTGTGTAGCATTAGAAGTTTATTGCTTCCCACAGACAGCACCAATGTTCTGAAGTGGATTAAAATGGTACCTGAAATAGGCTTGCAATGATGATATTCTCCTTGAGCAGTAGCAATTGAGCGTGTTGAGACAAGAGGGTGGGTACCTACAAAGGGACTCCGACGCTCAATTCAGGCTGTGCACAAATAAGGCAGTGTATATTAAGCAATTTACTGATACCTGATTAAGGCTACTTAGTCTTGTATTTATAGAGCGTGTATAGAATCCTCATGCAATCTGTATTGAATGCAGGTATTTAGGATTAGTATCCAGGCAATGATTACCTTCTTATTATTATTGGGGTGAACCTTTATAAATCAGGAACTCTTAATATGAGAGCTACTTATCAATCTGAGATAATTATGAGTCTTATAATATCGTAAATAGATTATTGACAGTTACAAATAATTAGGGATATATCCTCTGTACATATCTAGCAATCTTGATATTATGGCCCAATGTCGCTCAGTGTGCACGATTCCGAGGTCCAGACTGCCTTCAAGGCCTTAGCTACGTCATTTAGGGCGGAGTCCGGTTATATGTGTGTTGGGTTGGCCTAATTAGACGGGATCCCGGATCACGGTCTAGAAGAATAATTATTGTTTAAATTAATCTTGATAAATTTTGAACCTTAGTCATCTTACATATGGTATAAACCCAATTTATTTACTTTGCTTCACTTTAATTTTCATTTAAAATTAATCTTTGTTTACTATTAATCATTTAATATTTTTTTTAGTTTCTTTGTTCCTTCTGCTATTTTTTTAATTTGTCTCTCTGTGGAATCGACACACCAAAGCTATGCTATAACTATTGCGTTATTCTTTGGGCTTAATAAAATTTTGGCATCGTTGCCATAGAGACGGTAGAAGAAATACTTAATAATTTTTCTTTTCAGCAGTTTGTAAAGGCAGTAACTTCATTCCTTTTTTTTAGCTTGCTACATTTTCCTTTCCTTTTCTTTTCTTTTTTTTATTTTTGTAGTATTTTTTTAATGTTGTATTTTTCTCTACCTTGCGTGCACATGTATAGAGACTCCTTGGGTCAGTTTGCTTGTAAATTTATGTCAGAGTTCGAATCTGAATTTCTATTCATTTGTTTGATATTTCTTCTAATTCTAAGGAAATGAACGAGTATAGAGATCAATCCACTAAGACCCTTTAGGATTACCTCCACCTTACACGTACAGTCACACTGTGATGCATAATGTTTCCAACTAATACTCCCCAACTGCATTTTAAAATAGGGATGATAAAGTTACTCCCTACTTTCATGGCTTGGAAAATGAAAATCTATATTTGCACATTAGGGAGTTTGAGGAAGTAGTTGCTACTTTTCATAGTCAAGATGCAACTAGTGACATTATGAGACTTAAGTTATTTCTTTTCTCTTTGAATGATAGAGGTAAGAGTTGACTATATTCGCTGAGACCACGATCTATTAGGTCATGGAATTAGATGACTTTGGCCTTCTTTAATAAATATTTTTCCCAACATAAGACCAACGCTTTAAAATGGCAAATATTCACCTTTGCACAAAAGGATAGTGAGACTTTATATCAGTTTTGGGAGAGATTTAAGGAGTTATTGAGTATGTGTCCTCACCATGAACATGAGAATTGGTACTTAGTGAGCTATTTTTATGATGGACTTACTCCTAGAGAATGCCAATTTATGAAGATGATGTGTAATGGTGAGTTCTTACAGAGAGATCCTGATGAGGCCATAGAATACTGTTGGTCCATAAATCCGCAAGCGTATGGGTCGACAAGTAATATAAAGGAGAGTTAGAGTATCGTGTCCCAAGGGATTGAATAATTAGAAGAATGTTAAACTTAACCAAAATTCACAAATTCTTGTCCAAGAAATCAAAATGTGAGAGTGGGTTGCAATTAAAATAACAATTTAAGAGAAACAAAATAAGAAAACACCAAACACCAATTCCACAAGAGAATATGAGAATGATTAAAGCCTAGGGGTCCTTATTCACTTGCTACTTCAATGAATAATTGCAATCAACAAGCACCAATCAATGAAATGATATTTGTTAGCTGATAACCTTCAATAGATAAGAGCCTATGTCTAGGACAATTACCCATGCAAAACCTAGCTAATCCACTATGTGTCCATGTGAGTTAACATAAGAATCACTCATTGAGACCAATTATCAAACACTTGCCATGCATGACTAATGGGTATGTATCCATCCCATTAGCTAATTAACACACTCATACCAATAGAATGTAATTGAACATACATCAACCATACCATATCCACATTCACAACACCCTATTTCTAGTTCAATTGGAATATTAAAAACATGCAATTGATGGCCAATCAATAACAAGCACTAAGCATAGCTATGGATGAACAAAACTAATTTCATTGAATGGATACCCAACTAATTACATATTAATCAAATCCATAGCAAGATCCTAGAGAGCCCCTAGATTAGGGTTTAGTTACACATCATGAAAGAGAAGAAAATAAATGAAATAAAATGATTCATCAAGTTACAAATCAAGAGGTAAAGGGAAAGAATAGACAAAAATGAAGAGATTCCAAGCTTGATCCTCTTTCTTCTTCTTGATTCTCCCTTGAGTCACCTTCAATCCAAATGGGTTCCTCCTCTTCTCACTTGCTCTTTGGACTTCGTGGTTTTTGTTCAAAGACAGAATATCCTCTCCCAATCCCCAAATCAGATATTAAATGCTAATTTTCGTGGATCAGGATTTTTCCCATGCCTAAGCTTGGCTTTTCCACGCCTAGGCGTGGTTATGAAGCACGTGGTCTCAGGTGCAAGCCACGCCTAGGCTTGATTTTGCCACGCCTAGGCGTGGGAGTCTCTGTCTGAGCACCCTGAAAACTTGAGAGTTGCACGCCTAGGTGTGACTTTTCCATGCCTAAGCGTGGAAGTCTCTGCTTGGAACTTCCTGAAATGCTGCGAGGATCACGCCTAGGCGTGAGTTGGCTGCCCTTACTTCTCTTTTGCATCCTTCTCCATTTTGAACTCTTCTTTGCTTCCTTATCTTTTCCAAGGTCTTTCCTTCTTGAATTTCTGCAACAAAAACAATGCTTTAATTCATCAGGCCATAATCCATCTCAATTTCTTAAATACAAGCATTAAAAATTGAATTCTTAAACAATTGAGATACAAAGCTTAAATCATCAAGATCATGTATGAATTGGACCATTGGGTCTTGTAAATTTAAGGAAAGCATGCTCATATACATTCAAAGCCATGTGAAATAACTTCATTTCCCGAAGTTATCAAATACCTTATAAGCTTGCTGAGAAAGCTCACACTTGAACTAGACCTAGTGCTACTGAGAGCACAAATAGGTTATGACTTGCAGGAAACCCAAATGGTGATGGAATTTACCATCTTAGGGAAGAGGATAACCTAAAGGCTAAGGTTGAGATGCTCACTAGGGAGCTAGAGGTGTTAAAGACTAAGGACTTAAAGTCAACACATGTGGCTAATCATGCAGAGTCTTTTAAACCATGTTTTGTGTGTGACGGGATAGATCACCTAACCCAAGAATGTCCCACATTTGTTGAGATGAGAGAAATGTACGAGGAACAATGCAATGCTTTAGGTATGTACATCAAACCTTTTACACCTTTCTCTGATACATATAATTCGAGGTAGCGCAATCATCTCAATTTTAGCTGGGAGCCTAAAAATCAGTCGCTTGCACAACCCCCTAGATCATATCCTACACCATATCATGCACCTTCACCTTCTGTGAGTCCTTTAGAAGACACTTTGCATGATTTTATTGAGGCACATGGTAAGATTAAGCAAAAGTTCAAATCTTTGATTACGCAAATTGTTGAAGAAAACAAGGAGATAAAGAGTCAAATGTCTAAATTGATGAACTCTTTGAGTGTGAATGAGCGAGGTAAATTCCTTTCTTAAGCTCAATCCGCACCCCATGGTCAATACATGGCGCAAGAGAATTTGAAGTATGTGAATGCCATTATGATACGAAGTGGTAAGTCAATACACATCCCCACAACAAACAACTCAGAGGATGTGGACAAGAATCAGGATAGTAGTGATATCAAGCTACCCAAGTAACTTGAGGTGACAAAGAATCCTGTTAAGGTACCATTCCCTCAAGTTTTAAAATCAAGCAAGCGAATTATGGATCCTAACAATGAAATCCTACAGAATCTAAGGCAAGTAAAAATCAATCTTCTTCTTTTGCATGTGATTAAACAAGTTCCTACTTATGCAAAAGTTCTCAAGGATTTATGTACAGTTAAGAGGAAGCACTATGTGAAGAAGACAACTTTCCTGACAGAACAAGTTAGTGCTCTAATTGAGTAGAGAATTCCTCCCAAGTACAAAGATTCTGGTTGTCCAACCACTTGCATGCAGCATTGGAAATCATAAGTTTGAGTAAGCTTTTCTAGATTTAGGAGCTATCATGAATCTAATGCCATATTCTATTTATTTGCAGTTAGGGTTAGGAGAAATCAAACCAACCACTGTGGTATTGCAATTGGCTGACCGTTCAGTCAAAGTACCCCAAGATGTAATAGAGGATGTTCTAATTCAAATTGACAAAGTTTATTATCCTGTTGATTTCTTAATCCTCGACACTAGCTCTGCTGTTGATACTACTTCAAAAATTCTTTTGATTTTAGGTGGGTCTTTTCTTGCCGCTGCTAATGCTCTTATTAATTGCAGGAATGAGCTCATGAAGCTGTCTTTCGAAAATATGACTCTCGAGGTGAATATCTTCCATATTGCGAAACAGCCAGAAGATAATGACGAGGGTCACCAGACATACATGATTAACTCAATCATAGATAGAGAAGTTTCTATAACCCATGATTTTGTTCCCCTTGAATATTTTCTTGTTAATTCTGAGTTTGATTCTTTCAGTAATCCATCTGATGCAGTTGATATTTGTGTTATTTTTTATAGAACTCAGGATTATCACACTCAGGCATGACAACCAAAATTTGAGGAGTTTCCTGAGAAAGGTTGGAGCATTGCTGATATAAAATGTGTTCATCCACTGGTTTGTTCTCATAAAATTAATTTAGAGGAAGGTAAATGGTCAGCGATTGAAGCCGTAACTTGAGTTAAAGGATCCATATGTAGAAGAGATTTTGCTAGATGATCCTGTCTATCAGAATTAAGGTAAGTTATTAGTATTTTGTTTGTGTTTTTATTGAGTCGGGTTAAGTACCTCACAAATTTTGAAGCCTTTGTATGGGGATGTAAATAGTATCAGCTAACAAAAAAATTTAAAAAAATTTAAAACCAAAAAAAAATTGTGTGCTTGTTTATTTTATTTAACTTTATTTTGTTTTTGTTATTTTTGTCATTACTAATCATTGTCAATGTATAGTTATCCTCTTCTCGTTTTCTCTTTTTAATCGCTAAGCATTTCGGGTATATGACTCATCTTTATTACTCTATTTAATTTTATCCCAATAATTTCTTTGATGTATATTGTATTTTTTTTTTGTTTGGATTCAATTTTAAACATTGAGGACAATGTTTTCGTTGTGTTGATGGTGTAAATTCAGTATTTAAAATGCTTGTTGGAACTCTATGGCATATTTTTATTTTCATGTGTAAATTTTTTGCATCACACGTGCATCTTTATCACATGTGTACTCATTCTCATTCATAGCCATCTTTGTGAATTTACCAACCCACCATAATCATTTTTGCTGAAGCATCCTTAGAACCTCTAATGCATTCATCCAAGCTTTGTGGTAAGATGGTGGTTTGACACATGTAGTTAGATAACTCTTTTGCTTAAATATTCATGTGAGTTTTGGAGAGGAGTGAGAGCCTACAAATACAGTAAATTGTTATAAGCATTCATTGATCTATTGAATTGGGCACTTTTTTTGAGAATATCATTATATGGTTTATGGTAAGATGGTGGATATACTTGGGATATGACGAAGGTCAACTTAGGATCAATGTTTAAGCCTTTCAAGCTAATCTTTTCCATCATAGACCTCTAGTAGTCAACTTTGAGCCAATAAACACATGTAGCCTTTTCTTTTCGTATGCCCATATCATCCACGCCTCTCCATATTGGAATATAGCCCATACATTGATTTTTTTATCCTATTTACTTCCAAGTGTATACTAGGTGTGGAATTTGAATTTTCTTTCTTTAGTGTTGGGTTATCAAAAAAAAAGTCAAAGTTGGGAAGAAATGGAAAGAATATCAAAGTGGCATATGTTCATCAAATTGTTAAAAAGAAAAAAAAGAAAAGGAAGAATAAGGAAAAGCATTATTATTCGTTGATATGGAAAATTTGAGAGTACATTATGTGAAAAATGTGGTCTACTGAGATACTTAATAAAATTATCTTTGTATGTACTTGGAAGTCGTTTTGAATTCTTTTTATTTTTTTATATAGCTCCGAACCCCAGCCACATTACAACCTTTTGTGTTGACTGTTCTAATCTTAAGTAAGCTTTTGGAAAGAGTAGTGAAAGTCTCATTTGTTAATATTCCTATCATAAGATCAATGTTTACTTGTTATTTGTAGATAATTGCCTAATTCCCCATTAGAGTTTGTGTACACTCATTGTCAACTCCATAGAGAGAATCCTCACACAAAACATTTTTAGATCCATGAGTTATGGAATTGAACATTTTGCTTGAGATGTTCTTGATGTTATATGTGTTAGGGTTTCTGGTTAAATGAATATAATTTGGAACACACACACACTGTGAATTGCTATAGGTGGATTGCTTGCGATGGAGTTATTGAATTCCTCAAATTATTTTGATATGTGAATATGAATAATATGAATTGATGGATTATTTTATTACTTTTTTAGTATTTTTCATCTCTTTTGCATAGAAATTACTAAAGACTAGCAATAAGTAAGTTGAGAGAGTGTAATGAGTGTACGAAAATACTCTCTAAATATTTTATTATTGGACTAAAATGTTAAAATATGAATAGAAATTATTAGAATTAATGTATATTTTTAAATTGAGTTTCTATTTATTTTAAAATATTCTTAAGCAATAATTTTATATATATATATATTATATTTAAACTTAATAAATTAATTTAATCTCACTATTTAATTATTTTATTTTATAGATTAATATAAACACAGAATAGATAAAAAGATAAAAATTCAATTGAGTATATGAAAAGTTGATTATCATGAAAAATCTTTAAAAAAAAAATGCATCACGGTCAATCAAAAGAAAAAAATATAAAAGCCAAGCTAAATGCACGTGTGGGATCCACTAGCTCTTATATTCTACTCCAACCCACGTTTGAATCATTCCACATAAACACATGTCTTGAATTCTTGGTGGGAGAAGGCCTCTACGGCTAAAGCACATGTTGGAGAGTTTATGAGAAGAAAACAAAATAAGCTGGGCCCATAGTTATTAAGATAGAAAAATTTGATGATGAAGCCCAGAGGCTAAGCCCACGTTTAGGTTTTGAAGCAAGACGATGCAATTGGGAATTGAAGGGCAACACACAATTAGTAATAAATGCTGAAGTCACAAAGCAGAAAAAAAGGTGGCATCCTCAAGGTGGCATCCTCTTAAGACAAAAACGTTGCGACAGAGGACGCAGGCCGCACGGAAGAAAAGAAAACAGACGCAGTGACATAAGTACAGCATTGCAATGCCAAAAAAAAAAAAAATTGTGTGTAATAGAAAATATTAATGAGATATTTTTATTATATTCTAAGTTTATTATGTTTTGTTAAATTTTTTGTATTAAAAAATGATAAAATTTTAATTATTTTGATATTATTATGTTAAATTATTTTTATCTAATTTTAACATTTAATACTTATTAATTTTATTTTTTATCGATTATGTAAATAAATTTTTAGATGAGTTTAATCATATTTATTATGTTGAATTATTTATGTTATTTGAGTGTTAGTGATAATTGTTGGATATCAATTGTGATTTTCTATTGAGAATTCATTTGATGATTTGATAATTACTATTAGTTATGAAGATTTTATCTTACACTTGATTATTATTTTTAGTACTTTATTGATAGATTTTCCATGATCACATGCTTGACGCTAGATGTTCATGAGTAAAATTACTTGAGTATAATAATTTGACATAATTATTGTTAAAATTAATCTTAGTAAAATCTGAATCTTAGTCATCTTACATATGATATAAACTCAATTTGTTTAGTTTGCTTCACTTTAATTTGCATTCAAAATTAATCTTTGTTCATTATTAATTATTTAATATTTTTCTTTAGTTTCTTTGTTCATTCTGTTATTCTTTTAATTTTGTCTCTCTATGAAATCAACACTCTAAAACTGTGCTACAACTATCGCATTATTCTTTAGGCGCAATCAAAATTTATTTAAAAGCTTACATTATATGAAGGTCTTCAAATAGGTTAAAAAACTTAAACTTTCTAGTAGATTCAAGTAACAACATCCTAATGATTGTTAGGAAAAACTTGTAGAAACTAACTAGCCATATGGGCAAGTAATGGTGAGATTATCTAGTTTCCCAACAAGTCTATAATATTAAATAGTGTTTAGTAATGGCTCTCCTATCTAGTGAGAAGTGACATTTCGGATCCATAGGTATATGCACAAGTCAATAGTCTAACATGCCGGTTTCTTATAGAATATCTAGATCATATTTCTTCTTAATAAAAGATTATAACACTAGTGGAAGATAAAGTCATTCCAATAAATAGAAAGTATTTAAGGTAGCCTAAATCCTTGTTTAGAAAATGATGAAATAAGTGCTACTTCAGTTAATAAATACCACTTTCATTGTTATCAAATATGGCAATATCATCTACATAAATTACAATGTAAATGCTTTAATTTTGTGAATAATGGGATAGAAAATAGAGTGAACATCCTTACTAAGAATCATGCCAAATAGTCATTCCAACCACGTTGAATATTCTGAACTACAACTATGGAGGAATATATTTCAAGTCAAAGAGAGCAACATATGTGACAAACTAATCCAAACTTCTTCTAAGCAATTGAGCTAGGTGGTTTCTCCATGTAAACGATAGTTGTTCCCATGAAGAAAGACATTTTAATACCAAACTAGTACAGCAGCCAATGGCGCATGGTAGTCATAGAAAGAAAGAGACAAATAGAATCAGTCTTTACAATAGGTGTGAGCATGTCACCCTATTCCAACCCATAAATTTGAGTAGCCCTTGGTCACCAATAGTGCTTTGACACGATTAATCTGTCTATTGTGGCCAACTTTAACAGCATAAACCTAGTGATAGCACACTAGCGATAGTTCTCATAGGCCACTAGAATGCAAAGTTGCCATAGCTTGTTACCACCCAAGATGAGATTGAGTCTCACATGGAGTCATAGGGATAGAGGCAGAAAACAAAAAGGTGACAAAAAGAAAATATAAGGAAGAATGAAGATGGTAGCTCAAGAAGGTATTAATGGGAAAAGGAATACAAGTAGAATAAATACCTTCATAAGTGGCAATCGAAGGATTAGTAATGAGAGGCATAATCATGATAGGTAAACGTTTGAGTTAGGGATATAGTAGCAGCAAGAGGGTCAAGCCGTGGGTGACGATGATAAACTTGTATTGTTGGAGAAAAGGCTCCATTTATAGAAGAACCAATTAAAGGGACCAAAAGAACCATGGACACAAAAGGACACTTAACATGAGAAGAAGTGAGACTGCTTGGAGAAGGTAACATCTATGGAGGTAAAGTAACAATTGGTGTTTGAAAGTAAAAAAAAAAAAGTCAATATCCTTTTTAAAGATGAGAGTAGCCTATGAAGACACACTTCAGAGACTTAACATTTAGTTAGTCTTGTCTAAGAGTTAGATTAGGGAACAAAACAAGTTCTACCGAATATAAAATGGGGAAAAGAATATAGATAATGAGTAGGTAACAAAATTGAAGTGTGGATTTGATTTTGTAAAATACATTATGGTATACGATTAGTTAAATAGCACATAATAACAACCATATTCTTTGAGAAACACAAAGAGACATTGTTATGAAGAAGTACAAGAAGTCACTGTTAAGTGACAATTCTATGTTTAATCGTGCTATTTTCTTTTGTGTGAGTTTGTTTCTCCTTTGTGCTTAGTAGTGATTGATGGAGTTAGTGGTTAGGTATCCGAGCTCTTAGGTCAAGTCTTCAAATGAGAAGGAAGACTAGTTGGATGATTTGATCCACTACATTCAAGTTAATGAATTCGAGCAACTGAAATAAGGTAAGCAAAAATGAATGTTAAAGTTCCAAAAGTCCATACCTGGTAAGGGAAAGACCACTATTTTATAGGTATAAGTTATGGGCGGTAGCTAGTCATAACTTTATAATAGCCAATGAATGCTCCTTAATGGATTGAACAAAACTAATGACGAAATTTCATGGGAGAAGGAGGAGCCATGGCCACCCCAAATTTTTTAAAGTATTTGTAGAAGTATTTAAAATATTACACATATTTCCATCTAAATCAAAACATCATATATGACCATCTCCAAAAAAATTTGTTAAAGATCTATCGCTAGTCGACAAAAGGACTAGACCTACAAGTTTGGACATAAATTTGTCGATATATTTTATTTCTTTTAAGAACAAATTAGCTTAACACTCGTGTGATGCACATAATATAATAAAATGTTGATTCCATCTATAGTTAATATTGTATGCATGGCCATCAATACAAATTAGGAAGTTTCAATTAAAATATGAAAGTTAAACAATCATATCCTTATTTTCTATAATATTTATATAAGAGATATTTGAATTAATTTTAAATATGAAAAGTGAAAATAATTAACTTACTATTAGACATATTTAATCACTTAAATAAAATCAAGTCATTTTTAACTAAAATCTAAATATAATTTGAACTTTTTAAAATTAGAACGTATAAAAAATAGGGTTGATTAATTGATAATACAACTATAACAATGGAGCATGGATTTGAAGGGAAAAAATTTACTTGTAAGTGACATGTCACATTGGCCCCCACTTGCATGAACTGTTCTTTATAATATAGATAGTCAAATTGGTCTTCTGAATTAAGTTGGTCCTTTAAAGATTTTAGATATCAAGTTAGTAATTAATAATATAAAATAAGCATCAATTTAAAAATTAAATCAATGTCTAAATATACATTCAAAGACTACATTGATGTCTATTTTAAACATTGAGAAACAAAGTTAATGAACAAAATATTTGATAAACCAAGTATTTAGTCTTTTTTTAATAAAACTTTTTTTCTTAACATTATTATCATCATTTACATATATTGGGGATAAGCCAGGACCAAGAGAATAATGGTTAGCGTAGAACACTGAGGAAAGCAACCTCGAAAGCCTTTCTTTATGCGTCCTCCGCGCATGACCCTTTGCCCAGATGCATGGTACATAAGGATCTCGCAGATTCAACCGTTAGTAAAGATTTCAACGTTGATTTTTTGTTAGTACCAGAGACATCATTTTCTTCATTATTCATGTATCAATATGCAAAAATGTGTCGTGTGAATGGACAAATTACACGTTAGCATTCTTGTTTCTTTATTGTTTTTGTATTGTGCTCAGAAACTTCAATTGGTAGACTCTCTACTTTAGCTTCTTTTTTTCCCCCACATATGTACACATTTTTCTTTTTGAAAAGAGTTTTGCTATATTATCTTAATATTTAATAAAAAATATTAAATGAAAACTAAATGTATTTAACATTTTACAAACATAATAAGCATTTAATACTTTTCTTATTTAGTAATTTGAAGGATTATTAAAAAAATTGATTATGAAGATTTAGAATTATTCCTTTGAAAACTATATCAATTTCCCTTTATTTATTTGTTGTCCACTGTTAACTTAAGAATTCTTTTATAGTAAATATGTACAGTAAAATCCTTGTTAAAAAAATCATATTTATAAAAATCAAAATTTCTAAAAACGGAGTTTTTAGAGTAAATTATTTAATGAATCATTTATCAAAATTAAAGGATATGAATTATTTAAATGAAAAGTTGATGGGTGTATCATCAAAACCACAAAATTAAGAAATATTTCGTGCATTATCTGTTTTTTTTTTGTCTTTTAACTAGGGTATTCAGGCACAGTTGTGACATGTTACTAATTAGAAACCCTTTCAACAAGTACTTAATCTAAGGTTTGAACTCTTTTTCTTGAGAACGTAAGTCGCTTATTACCAACTTAACCCTTGTTGGTTTTTTTTTTATTAACTTCGTTATTAGGTTACAAATTAACTTGTATTTCATAATTTTTCAACAAAAAAATATTGATCTCTAATAAAAGAAATTAGGTTAAATTATAATGTAGGTCTTTATAATTTCACTGAATTTTCAAATAAGTCCCTATAATATAAAAGTCATATGATGGGGTCTTTATACTTCTAAAAACTTTTAAATAAGTCCCTACCTTTTAGTATTTGTTAATTAATATTTACAATCATTTGTAAGCAATATTCTGTATTGCTATTCCGTATATTATCAATTTATTTATAAAAATTATAATTAATAGGAACTTAATTAAAAATTTGGTTAAATTATCGGGACTCATTTAAAGTTTTTCAGAAGTATATGGAGTCTTTTAAAAAATTTTAAACTATAAGGATCTATCTAAAAATTTAGTGAAATTATAGGACTTATAAAGTAATTTAACCAAGAAATTATTAATCAAACCTTATTTTCTTGTAATTTGGATATATCACGTAAGTTTTTATTTTTGATAAAAGAAATTATTAATCAAACCTTATTTCCTTGTAATGTGGATACATCACGTAATTTTCAAACCAGAAAAAATTTTGAATCGTGCAAAAGGGAGATTCAGAGTCTTGGTCCTAAAGGGTAGTAAGAAAGTAGATAGGATTTGGGAGATACCAAGAAAAGCACAACATTTGAAAGCAAAAAAACACTAAAAAAGCAAGAGATCATATTCGTGATTATGCTAATTAATTCCTTTTATTTTGCATCTTCAATTCGGCGCCGTTTGCTTAGCGCAATTCGAGGCCCATTTTGGTATAACCCTCGAAATGGCGCCATTCACGCCTCTTCTTTTCACGTCAATTTTGACAAAAAGAGAATAAATCAGTGAGGAATATTGGGAACTTTGCACTTTTAATTTTAGGGGATTGAGTCAGTCTTTACAAACTGTTTCCCCAAACAGGTTTTAGGGGTTCTGTTTCTAGCCATTTGTGGACGCATGTGTATGTGAAGGTGGAGCAATTAGCTAAATCACATGAGGAACATAATGAGAGGATTAGGTCATGTGTGTTTTGAAACTTTGATGCTAATGGTCCTACAATGTCATGTGGTCTTATCATGTTAAAGATGTGACATAATTGTTTATTGGTCTTTATGTGATTTTAAATTTTAAATAATGCTAAATGGTATTGGCGTGTGGTATTTCACTATTTTGTGCATCCATGTCACTACTAAATCATGGGAGGAATAGAAAGCTGGTTTTCTTGGTTTCACCTATTCAAAAAGAAGAAAAATAACAGGAAAAAGGAAATAATAATTTGACCTGGAAATAATTTAAATTTAAAAAATGTTTATTCAATATTCTTTGAAAATTTTGTTATCATAACTTTTAAAATAGAGATTGATTAGCAAACCACAATTAAACCAAAGACAAAATTGTTGACACAAAGGGATTGTTGGAAGACCGTTTTATTTTAACTTCCTTTTATTTTAAGTAAATGACGTAATAATGTTTACAACCTATTTGCGATTTTAAAATCTCTCCATGCATGGACATTTGAACATCATCAAAACCCCAATTGATTGGATAAGGAAGTCTATAAAACAGTATATATATATTTTGTCTTGAAAAGCCTTGATTTACGCCATGTGATTGAGTCTCCTTTGCTTATTATTATAAAAGGAGCAGCATATAAGTCATTTGCTTCATCCAATAAGTCATAAACAAATTCCAAAGCAAAAACACTTTGGTGCTTCTCCAAGGTAACGTAGCAACCAGTGAGCATGGGAGCTTCCTTGTCTTTCTTGGTCCTGCTCACATTCTTGTTGGTGAGCAATGTCCAATGCAACCCAAACTACAGAGAAGCCTTGGCTAAATCCTTGTTGTTCTTCCAAGGGCAGAGGTCAGGAAGGGTCTCTCCAGACCAGCAAATCACATGGAGGTCCAATTCTGGCCTTTATGATGGTCGCCTAGCCAATGTATGTAAAGTTCATTTTCCATTTTTTTTTTCATGAAATGTTTACAATATATTGCTAGAACATCCCATCTTATATATCTTGCTTAATTCGTTACTATTAAAATTCTAATGTACGTTTACATGTAGGGTATCTCCTTGTTGACTAATAATTCTTTTTACTCTGCTTCAATGCTATTTTCTTGAGTCTTTGCTTTATCATTGTCCTTGTAATATGGTTTAAATCAAATATTGTTTAAATCAAATATTTGCATAGAGTAAATTTTGGTTAACATGAATTGGTTTTTCACACGGAAGCAGTGACTTAATAAGGAAAATGACTACTATAAAATAATAAATCAACGACGTTAATGATGCAGGATATTAATTACTGTGTGGGAAAAGCTACTTACGGTGACAATTTGTCTGTGTAAGGCTCACAAAAGCAATGTGAGCCATGGATGAAAGGGGGGGAAAAAGTAAGAGGTAAATTTTTTTTTTAAAAAAAATGGTAATAGATTAACTTTGTGAGTTTGTCGGGGATAAACTTTCTAGGTAAATATTAACATCTTTACTGTATTCATCCTTTTTCAAGCATTGAAGTGGTTCAGATTGCTTTTATTATTTTTATATTATATTAAATATTAAATTAAAATTGTAACAATTATTTTAAGTGTTAAATTAATTTTTTTTAATAATATGCTATATTAATGTATTAAATAAATATAAAAATATACTTTATAATATTTATATAGTAAAATTTGAAGATAAAATCTATTGAACTCTTTCGACTAATACAATAACATAAATATGTTAATAGTTTTTTTTTTTAAATGAAACATGTAAAACCCTAAATTTGTTTTTTTGGTGTAAACCCTAAATTTTTTTAATGCTTGTTCGAAATGTTTATTTTTGCCAGATTTTTGAAATGTTTTCAAACGATTCTATTTTGTACAATATTGAAAGATCCCTTTTGTATACAAAATAAAGACAAAAGTCCAATAAAAACAAATGGGCCTCTTTCTTTCTTTTGTCAATAAATTGAAAACATGATAGAATCATTCCTTCCCTGTTTCTGGGATTGCGCTACATGATTCTTGCATGTCAGCAATGAAATGAAGAAATTCAGTTTTAATTAATTGGATTGAAGATGAACTTTTAAACAGAAAAATAATCTTCTCTTAGTTGACTTTCCAATTTGTATGATGAATATCACAATGTGCCTAGTTCAAATAAGAAAGAATAACCAAGAATTTGCTTCATATGATTGGCTTTCCATATTATATTATAAATATTGCCATAATTAAATTTTCATCATTTGCACGGTAAAGTCTTTCCGTATTGACTGTTTTAGATATTCTTGATATAAGATAATGTTCTTTCACATGGGTGTACCAGGTCAGTTACATGCATAGGTCATCATTATCTTGCACTAACCATGGTTATAACAAATATAGTGGTTAACATTGAAGATAATAATAACTTACATAAATGAGTGACTGTATGGTTGTTTTGCATTTGGGGGTATCTAAAATTTTGTCCATAGTTATTATTTAAGTTTGACTCTTTTAATGATGTTGCAACATATAATTAGATGATAATATACAGTAAATCAAGAATAAAAATCGTCACTTACATTACATCCAATTGAACTAGGAAGTGGCTTACATATCCAAACATTGTTTGGCAGGTGGATTTAAGTGGAGGCTACTATGACGCAGGGGACAACGTGAAATTCAACTTTCCAATGGCTTTCACCACCACCATGCTATCATGGGGCACAATTGAATATGGCAAGAGAATGGGTCCCCAAATCAAAGAAGCAAGAGCTGCAATTCGTTGGGCCACAGACTACCTCCTCAAGTGTGCCACATCCACACCTGGTAGGCTCTATGTTGGAGTTGGAGACCCAAATGTGGACCACAAATGTTGGGAAAGGCCAGAGGACATGGACACAGTCAGAACTGTGTATTGGGTCTCGCCCAATAACCCTGGTTCAGATGTGGCTGCTGAAACTGCTGCTGCCCTTGCTGCTGCATCTATTGTTTTCAGAACGGTTGACCCAACATACTCTAAGATGTTGTTGACGAATGCCCAAAAGGTTTTCCATTTTGCCTTGCAATATCAAGGTTCTTACAGTGATTCACTTGGATCTGCAGTTTGCCCATTTTATTGCTCATATTCTGGTTTTAAGGTAAAATCATTTTCTAGTTAGCTGGTACTGTTTACCAACTTTTTGTGCTGTAAGTCAAAATTGTTTGGTTGGGCATGCAGTTAATTTGAATAAGGGAAAAGAATGTGTTGTTTTAAAAAGCTTTATTTGTATTCAGGATGAGCTATTGTGGGGAGCTGCATGGCTTTTCAGAGCAACAAATGCTGTTTACTACTATAATTTGGTTAGGTCCTTGGGAGCTGATGATCAACCAGATATCTTTAGCTGGGACAACAAATATGCTGGTGCACATGTCCTTCTCTCAAGGGTAAATAAATTACTCGTGCCAGCATTGAAAAATATGAAGAGTCAATGTGTTTGCCTGAAGTTTGTTTGACTCATTGGGTTTCTGTTATTTTTTTAATTGTCAATGCAGAGAGCATTGCTAAACGGTGATAAGAACTTTGATCAATATAAGCAAGAAGCTGAGAATTTCATGTGCAAGATCTTGCCCAACTCTCCCTCTTCAAGTACACAATATACACAAGGTAAAGGCAATATCAGACCTTGGAATTTCAAAGAAAACGGTTGCACGTGTCTAAATCTAGAGTCATGATTATGAATATTCAAGAAATCCCAACTTCTCAAATCTTAATAATTCACACGTTTAGAAAAGCAATTCTCAAGCTTTATCCTGCCTCTGAAGATGTCTGATTATCGAATATACAGTACTCTAAATATTTCCAAGTGGGGAATGATGCCATGGAACTGTTAAATATGACAAAACTTTTCATCTTCAATCAATATACTTTGGAGGGCTTTAAAAATATTATAAAGCGGCATTTTTTTTATGCATTACTTCTATTGATGCGCAGGGGGACTGATGTACAAGCTTCCTGAAAGCAACCTCCAGTATGTGACATCTATAACATTCTTGCTTACAACCTATTCCAAGTATATGTCAGCTACAAAACACACATTTAACTGCGGCAACGTCCTTGTCACTCCAAATACCTTAAGGAGCATTGCAAAAAGACAGGTAAGTCTCATTATTTCCACCTCTGTGAGTTTAATATTTTCTTCTCTTTTGCCGATACCATTGTTAACAAAATTTATTTTAAAATTTCAGGTAGACTACATATTAGGAGAAAACCCATTAAAAATGTCCTACATGGTAGGTTATGGTCCGTACTTTCCCAAGAGAATTCACCACAGAGGATCTTCCTTGCCTTCACTAACAGCTCATCCACAAACCATAGGTTGTGAAGGAGGTTTCCAACCATTTTTCTATTCATTGAATCCCAATCCTAACATATTAGTTGGAGCCATAGTTGGAGGTCCGAACCAGAATGATGGATTTCCAGATGACCGCAGTGATTACAGTCACTCTGAACCTGCAACTTACATCAATGGTGCTATTGTTGGACCTTTAGCATACTTTGCTGGTGTCCTTTAATGTCTGATTGACTTCTACAAGGTTAATTAGGACTTGGTCATCAACTGTAGATATCGTCTTATCTCTACCCAACAAAGGGATGTCTACCTACTCAAAAAACAGATGGTGGACTATGAAGTTAGCATTGTTCATTTCCAGTCTTTTGACACAAAAATATAACTTTTAGTAATTATTATCAAACATATTTTCTTTGCTTTACACCATGTGGCGCATCATAGCACCCAAAAAAATTATGTCATCATATATTATAATGAGACAGTCTCATCCATCCCTAAACTCTTTTTCCTCTTCTGCTTCTCTATCCTTCTTTTTCAATGTAATATCACAAATGCTAAATTTAGATAATCTAAAATACATGATGCATTTTAAAGGACAATCAGACAATGTGCAAAGATGATATCCGTTAATGGTCAAAAATATAAAACTTACAGGATAATGCGCTAAGTAGACGACCGTTAACAATTTAAAGTTTTATGAGATGCAGATTATGAGATGCAGACATAACAAATCATCGACTTAAGATTACTCACTATACCAGTTTTCTCATCAACAATTACCAGAAAAAATTGGACCATGCACTCTCTAGAATCTCACTTTCTCTTTCAAAATTATTTTATTTTCAATTCTTTAACCTTTTTATATTTTATTATGTTAGAACTTAAATTTGTATTATTATTTATATTTAGGCTAAAATACAGAATATTTTTTCGCAAGAAAACTTTCAAACAACTTTCAGTTCATTATCAAAACCTACTACAAATGTTTTTCTCAAAGCCAAAAATACTAGCTTCAGAAACTCTTTAGTTCTCAAACCACGCAAACAGCTTTTGGTGCTTATACTGTTTTTTTTTAAGAAGCCCATCTAAACACACTTTTTAATAGTTCAAGTGCTTTCTTTTTTTAATGAAGAAAGTGTTCTTAATCTAAGAAAAAGTCAACCCAAATGGGCTCCTAAGACCATCACAGTCAACTAAATCTAATGTGATGTTCCTTGCCCCATAAAATTCTTCATGTAAATAAATTTTATTCTACAAAGCAAGGGCTATATTTTCTTACCCCAAAAAAAAGAAAAAAGCAAGGGCTATATTTTGGACAGCAACAAAGCTAGCTCCTCATCAGAAACCTTAACTTCAACGTAAGCTCCCAATGATGCAGCAAGTCTTGCAGCTATTTGATGTTTACACTGAAATACCAAAAAAAAAAAAAAAACACACATTGTATATTTAAGCATCAGAAAAATACAAATGTTTATAAGCAATTGAAGATAATCGAATAATGAATAAGGAAGTTTCTGGCCTTACACAAAGTTGTTCTCCTCTGTTCACAACATCATAGAAGAAAGAATAACAGGCACAAAAGTTTTCAGCAAAACACAGATACTGGTCTTTCCGTCGGGATTCTCCCGTAACCTAAACAAGTGGAGTGGGAAATACATAATTTGAATCAAACACCTGAATGAATTCTTATATTCTCAAAATTGTCATGCAAAGCCAACAATTTTTTTTTTTTTAATTCAAACTTTTAGCTGCAAGTATTTCCAAATTTTTTGTATAATCATATATCCAATTTTTAGCCAAATTTCCAATTTTCAATCAATATCTACCTATTCAATAGAAAGCATTAGTCAGAATTCAGAATCTAAGCTGCATCCTCAATTTCTTGAATTTGGAAGCTTATCTTGCATGCAGGAGGAAACCTGGTTAGAAGCAATGCAACAATGGTAACAAACCTGAAAGATAAACCTTCCACTAGGTTCACCAGAAATCCTCTTGACACCTCTTTGATCCACTATTCTACTAGCTCCCTCAAAGTTCTTGCCAAATATGAAATGTAAACTGGGTTTGGGACCAAATGATCCAAAGATACAACGTTAAAAACAAGATATGATTTCAAAAGAAAACAGAAGGGAAGAAATTGACTTACGTCCAAAGTTGATCATCATTCACTGTTTCCATTCAATAAAGATGGGTCAATACGATATGAAAATTAAAGGGCAAGCATGGGTCAATACGCTGGAATCTCAAGTCAACTAAAATTGGGTTCTATAAAGAGAAACAGAAAGAAATTGATTGACCTGTGCGTGTAGACTCAATTTCCTTCCACATTGCCTCTGCTACTGAACTACTTGCACTCATTCTCCACGGAATTTGGCCGTTGGCACTGTTTTGTTCAGCTACTTGGCAGTAAGTTCCTAGTTTCAAAAGCTAATCTCCACGGAATTTCCGAAAGTGCTTCAAGATAAGTTGGAACTTGTGAATCTCTATATACAAGGTGAAAAAATTAACTACAAGTTTTTAGATGTTCTTTGTTTTTATTTTTATTTTTTCTTTGGTAATAAGTTTGGAGATATTCTTGTGTAATCCGAAAGTAGTAAACCACTCGACTAATAACATAACATGGGGCACTCAGATACTGCGTATTGCATAATCATACATTTAGTTGGATTAAAATAACCATACTGAGAATAATCAGAGTATATAAGTATTTTTTCAAAGTTTGGTTTAATACCTAAACTAGTGCCTTCTCCATAAGTTGCTGCAGGTATGCATGTGGCAACCGTCACTGAAGCCTAAACAATAAGCATTATTCACCTTTCCCCGCTAAATAAACTTGACCCACAAAAATAAAGAGAATGCTAAGAAGAAACTCTCCATCATATTTTTTTTAACATATTCTTTCTTATTGAGTTATATTATATATTAAAATACACACTTAATTTTGATTAACATATAATTAACTTCAATTAATATATAATTAACTCAATTAAGATGTAATTAAATTTGAATATGTATTTTAATATATAACTTAATTCAATAGAAAAGAATATATTAAAAAAATGTGATAAATAAGATATTTTTATATACACATAAATATAACGCATCAGATTTATACATAAGAAAAACAAGTTAGAGAGAAAAAAAATAAGTCTTACTAAACTTCAATTATCACAAAAAATTATATTCTCTTTTAACATTTTGTTTATTATATATAAACGGATGTATGTAAATTTAATGTGTTACATTTATATATATACATCAATATACCGAGACAGAGAATTAGTTACTAATACTCCACTCAAAATAAACCAATAAGAGCCCAAAAATTACCAAACCTGACCTGATTACTCACAATAACTGAAGCCCAAACCCGTGTAAAAGACCCCAACTCCAAGAACCCAAATGGAAACAAAAGAGCCTCACTACCAGTCCCAGCCAAACCCTCTGAAAATGGAACCCCTCAAAACGCTGTTGCTAAAATCTCACTAGAGCAGAACAGGAACGGCGAAGGAAGGTTAGGTGCGGTGCTTGCAGGTTTAGGGATCTGTGACTTACGGTGGAAAGGTGGCAGGTCGATGGTGGAATTGCTGCCTGTTTGGGTTTGTGTGGTTTGAGATTTGGCTTATGATTTTGAGTTTCTGATGAGAGAATTTGTTCATAGCAATGATTCTGATTAATGAAATCAAGAGCTAAGGGTAAAATGGGAGGTAGGAGAGAAACCTTACTTGATTTATTAAACCCACACACCAAGGCCTTCCTCTTCCTTTTTCAACCTGCCTTCCCTGCTACCAAAACAAGTTAATTAGCCCCACTAATTCCTTCCCTTTTCTCACTCACGCTTTTTTGTAGAATAAGAAGTAGAGGAATCTTCACTCCGCCACCATGGACCACTTTGGAGTAGTCAATGGATGCAAGCCTTTTTGCCATTGATTTATTTAGCGTATCTTTGATATTTAGTAATTGATGAGATGAGATGAGATGAGATGAGATGAGATGAGATGAGATGAGATGAGATGAGATGAGATGAGATGAGATGGAATGAAATGAAATGGAATAGAATGTGATAAAAGTATTATTTTATTGTTTGGATATTTAAGATGGAATAGAGTAAATATATCATTTCATTATTTGAGAAGTGAATGAAATGATAAGAATTATAACTTTATTTTTCTTAAATTGTCTTTATTTCAAACACACTAATTTTAGAGTATAAAGTTAATGTAGTAAAATTTTAATTATAATTATAATTAAAAATACGATTCTATCCCATATCCTCCAAATTTGAGAGAAAGAAAATTAATAATTTGTGGTGGGATGGGATTGGATCCATCCCACTCATTCCCATCCCATTCCATTATTTTTTTAACACAATCAAATAATGGAATCTATCTCAATCACATCTCATCCCACTCAATACCACCGATCTAAACATAGCCTTAATAAATCAGTGATTGAGATTTAAGGGTATGTATTGGTAATTAGTAATTGATGAAATGAAATAGAATGGAATGAGATGAGATGAGATGAGAAGGAATGAAATAAAAGTATTATTTTATTATTTGGATATTTTAAGATGAAATGAATTATAGTTATTATTCTATTATTTGAGAAGTGAATAATTTTTAGTGAAATGAGATGAAATTTTAAACATAATAATAATAATAATAAAGATGATTTTATTTAATTTTATCTTTTTTAACATACTTAAATAATGAAATATATCTCTATTCATTTCATTTCTTCTATTTCACTCAATATCACCAATTCAAACATATCTTAAAAGTTAGATTTTTATAAATTTTAATTAGTAATACTCAGATTCGCACATAAATTTAGTTAGATTATTTATCTTTTTTTTATGAATAATTATACATATAAGAAACTTACAGATTTTAACTAGTAATTTATACATACATCCAAATTTGCATATAAATATTGTCATTTCAACTGGTAATTTATACATATATCTAAATTTGCATATAATACTATCAGATAAAAAAAAGTAAGTTCATGCATGGACTTAGGGGTGTCTAGTGGGTCGGGTCAACTTGCAAATTCATAGGTTTGGACCCAACTCACACAACCTGACCCACTTATGTTTTTTTTTAGTGAAAAGTCGTTTAGACGATAAAAAGTATATGAAAAAATAGATATTGAAGTTAATGATTATGTCAATACATATGACATGCATGATGAAATTGACTTTGATTTGTTAGACTAATTTGTTATTTGAGTTATGACTTGTTTTGTTTTGTTTATTCTAGACTTAGTAAGACTTGTTATTTATTAATTTGTTATGCACTTATTAACTTATGATGTTTAGTTTATTTGAGATTAAGACCTATTATGTTTGAGTAAGATCAATTGAGAGTTATGATGTTAATTTGTTATATTGAGACTTATTATGTTTGAGATTGAGACTTATGGTGTTAATTTGTTAGATTGAGACCTATTATGTTTAAGATTTGAGACTTATGGTGTTAATTTTGTTAGATTTTGTATTTTGACTTTTTTTTCAAGAATTAAAAAAAATATGTTAGATTCATGGATATGACACAACCCAACTCACTCTTGAGCAGATCGGGTTGAGCGAAAAAATTTCTTCAACCCAACCCAATCCACTACTCTAGTGAGTGGATCAAGTCCAAAAACACTACTGAATCCACCCAATGACACTTTTATATGAACTTGTTTGGGTCCATAATAGACTCCTCCACATTACATGTATGCTAACCGCCTCTCCCAAAGGAGCCACCTATTCCATTCTTTTTATTTCCATTTTTTCAAAGACAAGCAGGTGAATGTACGACATGTGATGACATTTTGCCTTCATTATTCCCCTCCCCTCTCCGGGTTAGGGGTATCCGTGGGTTGGGTTGGATGAGTTCAGCTTCATTTTTGGACCCGACCAGTGTAAAAGATTTTTTTCCTCGACCTGACCCAATCTGACCCAATCAAGAGATTTTCTTCACTCGACCCGACCCAGCCCAACGGGTTGGGTCTAACCGGTGGGTCCGATATTTAAAAAAAATTCTTGAAAAAAAAATCAAAATACAAAATCTAACAAATTAACATCATAAGTCTCCATATCAAATAAACTAAATATCATAAGTCAATAAGTGCATAACAAATTAACAACTAACAAGTCTTACTAAGTCTTGAATAAATTAAACAAAGCTAGTTATAACTTAAACAATATATTAGTCTGACCAATCAAAGTCAGTGTCATCACGCATGTCATATGAATTATGGACAACATAATCATTGACTTCACTTTCTATTTTATCCATATACTCTTTATCATCTAAAGGATCCATTGATTTTTCAACACAACGGTCACTTAGATGCATCGAGAGTCTTATGAACTTATTTTCTTTGTTCACTTTGAGAGTAACATCACAATGCCTACACTTAAACTTGATTGAAACAACACAAAAATGAGGAGAAAGTATCCTAAAATGCCACCATGTGTATTTAGGATCCATAAACATCTTATAAAAGTTGTAAGCCCAGCTCTAACTTCTCTGTTCTGACTTGTAAGCCCAATATTACCTCCAAGAAATCCGATTTGAGTCTTGTGTTCTTCATGAAAGTTGTAGATATGGGTTTTGACTTGCAAATACCAAAATTTCAACTCAATCCATATCTTACAACCCGAGTTATGCTCTGATTACTGTACACTGTTCAGGTTTCAATCACAAAACTCGTATTCTGACTTCTAAGCCCAATTAGTTCCACTAGATGTCCGATTTTCACCTAGAGCTCTTATGAAAATTATAGAGCTCTCTCTTATCTTTCCTACAAGGTAAGATACATAATTATTAAATATCTAGAACTCAAGATATGGTCGAAATACAAAAATAATGTAAGACATAAATTATGCTGGAAAAATCAAGTAAATCCAATTTGAGTCCAAACTTACAAAACATAATCAAGCTCAATCAATTAAGTACATGGAGAGTGTAAATGACTAAAAATAAGGGTTTATTAATGTATCAAATATGTGATTATCAAATTCTCCCACACTTAGCTTTTTACACTCCTAGGCAAAACACATAACACCAAAACTAAAAAAAAAACGAAACAGACTCAAAAGCTAAATACTCTAAAAGACTCAATTCCTAATAATATTTAAGAATGAAGAGCAATCAATCATTCAAGTAATCAAAACATTTATGAGGTAACGTTTCTTCACATCTCAAACTAACAAATAATGAAATTTCAATTGAAAAGCATGAGTCAAGAATGATAGATCTTCACAGGATTTACTCTCAATCCCTCAAGTATTTAAAATGTAGGTGTTTCACTCAATTCGACTCATGAGAAATTGCACTACCATAAGCTTGCTTATATTCTACTTCTCCACTACTCAAAACACATACATACACAAATCATGATGACTATATTCAAGGTTGTAATGGGGTCAAGGTAAAGGAGGAGGTAATATGGATATGACAAGTTAAATACCAAAGAGAATAAAAGAGCATGAGAGTTAAGTTCAATTAACAAGCATGAAAGTTCATCCCAACTCCACCTAATACAAATTCCCTTTACATATTTTTTTCCTTTCTTTTATTGCCTTGTTGACCATTCTTTACACAATTTTTTTTTTGGTTTTTATTTTTTATTTTTTATTTTTTAAAAGATGAACATGATATATACATTTAAACAATTTTTTTCAACCATTCTATACACACACCCCCACACTTGTTCAAGAACTCATCCAATGACAAAGCTAATGTTCTCTTATTCCCTAAGACTGGGTAAGAACATGATTTTTCATTTAAGGCACATAATGAGTCGAAACAAAGAATAGTCAAATAAGCTCAAAGGGGTTAAGTAAAGGGAAATAGACCATTTCAAATGCCTTACGTTAGTAGGAATCAGAGAATTTTCAAGAAGCCATAAGATTTTTTTATATCATATTGAGACAATATGCTGCTGATCAAGGTTGCCTATTTGTACGCCAATCATTCTGGGCTATTTGGTTAAAGTAGCTATTTCAAGAAAAATGCCTCAATTATATTTATGTATGCATATGAAAATATAGTCTCAAAAAAAATCAAAGCAAGTTCTAGAGTAATAATTCCATGAGTGAAATTCACATAAGAAAGAAGAGAATGGTACAAATATTTAATCCATTCATTAATAGGCTCAAAATCTCACAAGGTATAATTCTGTCATTCTCAATTCAACAATTCAAAATCCATAACCAAGCATGTGATTTTTAAGAAAGAAGACAACTTACTCAATCATACAAATTTTTCTGAATTTGAATTGCTACTTCCACACAACTAGTTATCTACATAATTACTCCTTACTATACCACCAATTTTGATGCGTCTCAAGAGTAAATAATTTACTTCTTACTCTGTCATCCTTAATTAGTTTTGTTGTTAGTAAGTTACTGACAAACATATAAACACAACAAACATATTAATACACATACTGCCTAAATTCTTTTTTTTAGGTTTTTTTTTACAAAACTATCCTTCCCCCCAACCAGATCACAACATTGTTGTCAATGTCAAAATATAGATAGGTAAAGGATAAAAGATAGTACTTGTTATTGTAATTACTAAAAAGAGAAACATGATACAAATTTAAATAGAAACAAAGTACAATAAATAAAACCAAAGCTTGTAATTATTTAAATAGTTGGAGTGTCTGATCTGGCTTGCTTTTCATACTGCCTCGTTCACCGCTTCCTTCTGACCAATCTATCTGAGCTGTTACTGGATCAGGTTCATAAATAAAAGCTTCTAATTTATCAATTAACTCATCAACAGTGGAAGCAGAGATAAGGAGTTGCCTTGCCGAAGGTGTGATAAATTTCTGTTCCACAGCATGGTCAAGAAAAAATAACAAAAAATCAAAGAAATTATTAACATTCAACAAACCTATGGGTTTATGGTGGATGTTCAGTTGGGCGCAAGAGATAATTTGAAAAATTTCTTCTAAAGTACCAAAATCACCTAGTAAGGCTATGAATGCATCAGAGTTTGCAAGCATTGTCCTCATTCGTTCATGCATAGATGATACTTGAAGCTCCTCCCCAATTGTTTTTCCAGTGATGTTCTTTCGAGTTAAAGGTTCAAGAATGATACCTAAAACTTGATCACCTCTTAGATGTGCAGTAAGTGATACAGCCTTCATTAACCCAATGCTACCTCCCTCATATACAATACGAATGTTCCTCGCAGCAAGTGTTCTATTAAGAGTGATTGTTGTATTTACAAATTCTAAACACTTCCCATAACTTGACCCACAAAACATACAGATATTGGTAAGTCAACGAACAGAAAAAGAAGAAGCTCGCTCCATTTCTACACTCACACTCCCTTTGAATGGTTTTGAGTTGAAGGAAAGTGAAGAAAATGTAGTGTTTAAATAGGGAAGATAATAGAAAAAGGTAATGATAGCACCTATATGGGTAGGTTAGCTGGTGTCAGAAAAGTTTAAAATTAAGAAACACGATTTTTTTATTTTTTTTTATTTTTTTTCTTATTTCAAGAAAACCATCAGGGTACAGAAGTCTAGAAGCCCCTGAAGGACCTCGCCCAAAGAATCGTCTGTCCAAAACTAAAATACAACAAAATCATACAAAAATAAAATTATAATAACAAATAATGACATACCTTTATGTACAGGTTTCATGGTGTATCTTTATACTGTGCGTCATGAGTGTAGTAGTACCAAGATGACTCAGCAAATCTTGGAATTATTCTCCCTCCCGCTTATTTGAAGAAAAGAGAATAAAGAAACCATCGTGGATTTCCATCCTGGGTCTAGAACCTGGAGATCTCACACTTGGGTTCGTAACATCAACAAAGATGCTAAAATCTGAAACTCACAATGTCCAAGATCCAGAACGCCTCATCCCAGGGCGCTGAGAGCCCCTTCTAATAAAAGAGATGATCAAGCTTAGATGCCTCATACACTTTGGCAATCACGGGTTACTTCTCACTAATAACCAGAGTGGGATGCTTCTGTCTGTCCATTAACTCCACAGTGCCTAGATGGTGAACATTGGGTTGTGGAGTGCGGCTCTCTACAGAGTATGATACATGAACCTTTTTTAAGGATCGGCGTGCAAAGGTCCACCCGAGTCAATGATAGGTCTGCCACTAGTAGGGGCTCCATACTTAATCAAGAGCATGGTACTCTTTCGATCGCCTTTTTTCTTTCTTTTTTCTTTTTGAAGATGTATAAGATAATATATACATGTTGTTATGATTGTGGCTCACATCTTCCTCTAATTTTATGTCCAGTAATAGCTTAAATGCCTTCTATGAGTCGAGGATAAACTTCCCATCCAATTTTCTTATAAATTGGCAAACAGAGTCTTTTTGAGTCAGATTCCCAAGACTGTAACGCTTTTGCTCGTCTCTGAAAAAATTCCACAAATTAAGAAGTTTACGATATACAACTCCACAAGAATGCGTCTCAAGAGTTAATAAGATATCATCTAATGACTCCTTACTCAGTCCATTCTTAATGAAGAATATTTTATCTTCTCTGTTTACGAAAACATCCCCAAAGAACGATATCACTTGTTACAAGAAGATTAACAATATTAGCAAACCAAGGCATGAAATTGACAGGAATAAAAATTCATCAGGAAAATAATCATTGATAGGTGTGATATCAAAAGGTGAGCCTATTGTAAGTATGGGCAAATGATCTGCAATAACATTTTCAACTTCTTTCTTATCTTTTATTGTGATGTTGAATTCTTGAAGTAACAAAATCCACCGTATCAACCTAGGTTTATAAAAACTTGTTGAGAAAATCGATAAGTGCACCAAATTGTCAAAGTAATAAAGTTGATGATTAAGAAGGAAAGAAAAAAAAACACACTAAAACACAAGAAATTAAGAGTAAAAAGAGAAAATAAAGCACATGAATGCAAAACACATTAAGGACGTAAATACATGAAATTAAAACACTAGGGATCTGATTTCACTTGATTCAACAATTTATCATAAATAATAGAATAGTTTTAGGACCTTCATTCTAATTAATTTTTAATCATTCAATTGATGGGGAGAATTCAGTAATTAATTAAAACTCAAATCCTTGGTCTCAACCTTAACTCTTAAAGGCGTGACCTTTACTCTGTAGATTCTCATAGAAAATATCACAATTCTTCCACACAACTCATAACCTCCATTTCTAGATGATTATAAATCATGACACTTATGATTTATGGTCTAAGTCATATATAAACCTTCCGATTCTACATATATCTCACTAGATCAATTTATGAGTGGCCAATTCATAAAAGTATTAAGAATCATAATAAGCATTCAAATTGAATAAAAAAGAAATTAATTTAAATTCCAATCTTAATACATGTTGATTGAATCAAGTTACATCTTCACCCTAGAAACACACAAATTTAACTACACATGACAAAAGAGAAGAAGAAATAGGAAGAATAAAATAAAAATATATACAGAGCTCAACCTTCCATAAAAAAATATTAACAAGTAGGCGGTAAACTTGTCATGGTAAAAAATAATAATAATATTAACAAGTAGGCGGTAAACCTGTCATGGTAAAAAAAAATATTAACAAGTAGGTGGTAAACCTGTCATTAAATATTAATAAGGATGTGGTATAAATCAGCCACTAAATAAATATTACAAGGTTGTAGTATAAACCAACCACCAAATATATATTAACACGTAGTAAATAAATATTAATAAAGGTGTGGTAGAAACCGACCACCAAATATATATTCACAAGGGTGTGGTATAAACCAACCACTAAATAAGTTAATAAACTGATAAATTTAAAAGTTAGTAAGCATCTAAATTAAAAAGTTAGAAAAGTTAGTAAGAGAGTTAGATAGTTAATAAGTTAGTAAACAAGAAAATTAAAAAGTTAGTAGGTTAGTAAGTTAGAAAGTTAGAAATAAAATAAAAATAATAAAGTATAAAAAATAAAGTGCGAGAAAGTAAAATACGAGAAAATAAAGTGTAAAAGTAAATTTAAAATATGAAAATTAGAGAATCGACAAGCCGATTTTTTGCTCCGGCGAGAGAGAAGAGAAGAAAAAAAATTATTTTATTAATGATTAAAGATTACATAGAGATAAGGGAGAATTTCCCCCACTAAGTTAGTACGTTAGTATGTACAAAGAAGAGAAAAAAATTAAAAGAGTAGGAAAAAATATATATATACATACATATATACAAAATATTTACACAATAAATTTGTTCTTCAAATCAAGTCCCCGACAACGGCACAAAAAACTTGATGCAGATTAAAAGTTACAAATTCAAGTGCAGGTTGTTTCAAGTAATAAATTCTCGGGAGTCCGAGGTCGATCCACAGGGAATTGATGAAGAAAAATTCTTTAATGTAAGGTAAATATTTTGTCACAACAATAAAGGTAATAAAACTTAGTCACAAATAAAAAGAATTTACTTAGATTAGGAGATCCACTCTTGGTACATAAAATAAGGACAAGATTAATTCTTTTTTATAACTCAATTAGAATTCACACATAATGGAGGTTCCAATCGAAAAATACAACATTCAAAGTTAATTTAAGATTATATACGTAATTATATCATGGTTTCTTTAATCATCTATTAACACCACCACTTATAAATGGGCTCAAGCATTCATTGTGCCAATATATTGTCTACAACAAATCAAGAACTCCACTTTACAAAGAGGGTTTCTAAATTGATTGGAAATAAAATACAATACATATAATGGCTACTTGATAATATATCATTTAAGTACAAGAAAGAGATTAATCCAACCTTATTTCATTACCAAGAGCTTCACCCTTTCACCCAAGTAAAATGAAAATTAGTTACTCATAGACAAGAAGAAAGGAAGAGAGAGGAAGAAGAAGAAGAACATAACTTCAATTTAGAACAAAAGAAAACTACAACAACACAATAGCATGATCTTAGTCTCTAGGACCAAGACTCCTAAATGATTTGCCAATGGTGCCTTTTATAGAGGATTGAAGATACAAAATGACTAGGGGCTGAGTCATGAGTGAGTGGATGAGTGAAAAATGCCAAATGACTTTTGATGAGTGGAAAATTATGGAGATTCTTTGTCTCTGAAATTATTCAGTTCTGAAGTCATTACATTCGTCATTTTATCACAAGTGGTCTTTATGAAAATTATAGGCCAGGATCTTAGCTTTCAAATGCCATTGTTGAGCCCAAAATCATTCCTACAACTCAAAATATGGTCTGATTACTGCAAACTGCTCAGACCCAGCGACAGCTCCTCTATTCTGACTTGTAAGCCCAATATCACCTCCAAACAATCTGATTTGAGTCTTGTGTTCTTCATCAAAGTTGTAGATATGGGTCTTAACTTGCAGATACCAAAATTTCAGCCCACTCCATATCTTACAGCCCGAGTTATGCTCTGATTACTGTACACTGTTCAGGTTCAAATCATAAAACCCGTATTCTGACTTCTAAGCCCAATTAGTTCCACTAGATATCCGATTTTCACCTAGAGATCTCATGAAAGTTATAGAGCTCTCTTTTATCTTTCCTACAAGGTAAGATACATAATTATTAAATATTCATAACTCAAGATATGACCGAAATACAGAAATAGTGTAAGACGTAAATTATGCTGAAAAAATCAATTAAGTCCAATTTGAGTCCAAACTTACAAAACATAACAAAGCTCAATCAATTAAGTACATGAAAAGTATAAATGACTAAAAATAAGAGCTTATTAATGTATCAAATATGTGATTATCATAATGTTCAAACAATGTCCTCATAACATCGTCCAACCTCTTCATAATTTTCACACTCAATTCCAAGTCATACATCTTTTCCAAGCAAAACTCAACACAATCCATTTTATACCTTGGATCAAGGACAATAGCCACAAGCAATAAGTAATTTAGAGGACCATCAATGCCATCCCAATATTTATCTAACTTCATTTTCATGGAAATAGTCATATCCTTCAAAATTGGATCATTTCATTCAATTTACTTCTTTATAAACTTATTGATGTCACACAATTTATGGAAGAAAGTATTTGAAGTAACATGCAATGATCCAGAAAAAAGAAGAGTAGCATCATAAAAAATCTTTAAAAATTTAATAATGGGAGTAAGTGTTACAGATTGGAGGTGAGTGGAAACTGATTTTATAAATAAAAAAAGGGTTGTGGGTGGGTTAGATTGTGCGAGTTAGAAGTGTTCCAATCCATTACCCGATACACACACTGTGAGTTGAACATTTTTCAACCCTACCCAACTCGCAAACCCAACCCAACTCGCATTTTATTGGTTAGGTTAGGTCTAAACTCGCGAGTTCGTGAATCAACTCGACCCGCTGAACACCCTTACTCCGAGTGTAGATTGTATGCGGTAGGGAGTATCTTGTGTTTACGTGTCATTCAACTATTTGTTAGAATATGTAGCACTTCTTGCTCTAACAATAATACAAGAGAAAAAGAAAAGAACAGAAGTAGGAAAATAAACTTGGTCGAACGAGCCTTTAAAATAGCTTAATGGACTTCAAATGCTACTTGAGCATTAAATTTAGGAAAAAAGAACTATATAAATAATATTTTATTTTTATAAGTTTTTTCATTATTTTTGGCATATTATTTCATTTTAATTCATTTATAAATACTTTAAAAAAATTGTAACTCAATCAAAATTGAGGGTTGACAATACACTTTATAGTTTTAAAATGATAACAAGATATTAGAGAAAAAAAGAATGAATGAATATAAGAAAATAAACTTGGGCCGAAAGAGATTATGAAGTATCTTAGTGGGCTTCAAATGCTACTTGTGCTTTTCATTTAAAACTAAATTATTATTGTGGTCCTCTAAAAATTCACCTAACATCAATTTAACTATCTGAAGATTTTGATATTAGATTAATCTTTCAAAGGTTTTAAAAATTAACATCAAAATAGTTTTTTTTAAGTCACATGAAACTTAAAAGAAGGATCATTTTAACATCATTTTAATCTTTTAAAGGACTAATTTGATGTAAAAATCTTTAAAGTACCAAATTGATATCAAGTGAATCTTTGAAGGACCAAATTAATTGTTTAGTCCAAATTTAAAAAAGAATTACATAAATAATTTCTTTTGGTTTTTTTAATATTTTTGGCATATTATTACATTTTAATTTACTTTTAAATACTTAAACAATTTGTAACTTGGTCAAAATTAGGTGCTCACAATGCATTTTATATTTTTATGGAAAAATAAAGTTGTTAGAGAGGAAAGGATGAAGTGCCTCAATGCTTAGTGTTAGATTTTTTTATTATGTGTGGACTAGCATAGTTATTAATTTCTTAAAATCTAGATTAATTGAATGTCAACTATTATGAAGCATTTATTAGTTTAGCTCATTTATGATCAATTTTGTTATTTGGCGTTTATTAGTTTAACCCATTTAATGATCAATTTTGTATATATTTTCTATGATAGGTAGGTTAACCTATATTGTATACACAATGAGAGACTTTTATTCTTATCCTATATGTATTTTGTTAGAAAGAAGGGAGTCCAAATTATCGAGGAGATCTAAAATGATGGATTTAAAGAGGAATAACAACAATGGGTCGAATATCATATCTTAACCCAAAATCTTAAAGCAGTAGTGTTCAAAACTAGGTTCTGAGGGTTACTTGAGAAGGTAGTGGTAAGTAAAAACCTCCGTGACATAGCTATGTCAATGGTGGTGCAAGGGGTGGGTACCTGCAAAAGAAATTCTGACGCTCAAGTCAGTGTGTGTGCAAGAAAGGTAGTATATAGAATTGAAGATTAGATTCATACTTTCTTCACCTTGTTGGGTATATGTATGAGCATTTTAGGGTGTAACGAATCATAACATTCAATTTGGATTGAATGTTGTTGACTAGAATCTGAGAAACCATTATTCTTTATCATTAATCCCCTATTTATGAGAGATATGATTAGCATTCATATATCTCGTGGGAGTTATGCCTAACAAATAGGTAGTTGTGAACACGCAGTAATGTTTAGGTTCTTTTCTGGCAGGCCGAGTGACTCCAGACCCGTGTACCCATAACTCAGTCTAGAACAGTTGTCCCTAGCTTGTGCTTGAGTGGGACATCTAAGTGTCAAGATATGAGTTCAACTGGAGCACACTACACTCAGTGGACAAAGGGATCCAAGTCATAGTGTTAACGTCAAATCTCGCGATGCTTCTTCCAAAGGGTCGAGGTCCATGATGTTTCATTGTATGCTCCCCAAGGTTACTGAGTAAGGTCAGGATCCAAGTTGGACTGCTCTGTTTACATCATCAGTCCACTATCTGGGGTATATAATAGGTTGTCCCCTATGTATAGTTTGTGGAGTCCGTGTTGCGAGTATAGTTCAGTTTTTAGACCGAGATCTGTGGTGTTGTTTTGCCACGGTCTTGATGAAAGTCTGTGGTCCGGTTTAGGCATCCTTCTCAAATGTCACGCGTCATTTCAGTTTTGAACACTCTATCCATTGTCCTTTTCAATTGACTTTGTTCAGAATCAATACACCACCTGGTTAAAGAACAATGGAAGCCACCGTTTGGGATGATTAGCTGTTTTCAAGTCTCGAAACGAATGAAAATATGCGTCCACCCCTATTAATTACAACGGATGAGGAGGTGCTTCCTTGCTTATAAATAGGAGAGGGATTTTTCTAGGCTGTTTAAAGTTCTTCTTCTCATCCAATCCTTACTCTCCATTTTCACCTTTTGCTAACTTTTAATGGGGGAAAAATGTCATGGAGTGAGGAGATAGTGCAAAATAGTGGCTCATTAGTGGAGGTTCTGAGTCCTCTATCATCCTTACTTCTTCAGCCACAATGGAGGATTCAAACTCATGGTGGGGGTCTACACCATTCAAGATAGCGACGCTTACTCAGATTGGGTTTCTTGTATGTACTTCAGCCCTAGCACTCTTCAACCTAACATTGTTTCTACCTCGTGGGACCGCACCGCGCCGCGAAAGCTTAGAACTATGGCGGTGTCACCTGATGGGTCTCTGTAGCAAAAATAGGGTGATTTTACTATGGGATTTGGCTGAAAGGAAGAAGCTGAGATTGCAATTGCCTAGGTGATCGTGGTGATCCCAGAAGTTCAAACCCCACCTAACGCCTAGCTTGTTTTGTTTTTCCTTTCATTACCCCCAGAAGCTTTCTTTAGTTCAGATCATCCAGTAGAAAATTTAGAGAGAGAGACGACAGACTTTAAAGAGATAATTCAAAGAGAGAATTGTCACGAATCTTTGGAGGACGGCCACAAAGAGAGGAAGACATTCTTGAAGGCTTGAAGATCACAATCTCCGTAAAAGGGGTTTTGATTTCTCTTCCTCTTAGTTTTTCCCCTTTCTTTAGGTTTTTCTTTCTATGGATTTGTATTATGATATGAGTCTGTTATTGAACATGAGTAACTAACCCCATAACTAGGGCTATAGGGGATCTTGTTTTCCTAATTAATTAGTTTTGAATTCAACTTTGATTAATGTAATTTCTTTTGGGTCTATTATATTGCTTGTATTCTTATCAGAACTTGATCAATTTTGGCATATTTTAATTCATTATTTGACCGGTGACCATCCGCATCCAATGAGTTGACCTATATAATAAACTTAGGATTAGATTAGTGAATGACCAAATATCAATTTATTCTATCAATGAAATTGATGATATGTTAGTTCATCCCTTGAATTAGGGCTTAATGTATTCCTAATTAATTCAACTAAATGACCAAATATGTGATTTAATTTAGGAATAAAATATTATTTATCCATGACCATTGGGATTCATTAGCAATTAAGAGAATATTGGCAAGAGAATTACCTTACATCATAAATGAATGAAAATTTGATTAATTGGATTCAAGTGGAGGATTGAAGCTCATGGTGGGGGTCTACACCATTCAATCCAATGACGCTCACTCGGATTGGGTTTCTTGCGTGCACTTTAGCCCTAGCACTTTTCAACCCATCATCGTTTCTACCTCGTGGGACCGCGCTGCGAAAGCTTGGAACTATGGCGGTGTCACCTGATGGGTCTCTGTAGCTAAGATAGGGTGATTTTGTTGTGGGATTTGGCTGAAGGGAAGAGGCTGAGGTTGCAGTGGTTGAGGTGATCGCAATGATCCCAGAAGTTCAAACCCCACCTAACGCCTAACTTGTTTTTGTTTTTCCTTTCATTGCCCCCTGCATGGGGTTTTGTTGATGTACGTGGATAAATCTCGACCTCAGGCTTCTTTTCTTTAATCTTGATATTAGTATTTATTCATATTGATGTCTGCTTACTTTCGTTGAGATAGGTCCAATGCCTAATCTTGGCAAATATATTTTATGTCGAATTTGTCTTCGCGAAGCCGAGATGGGTCTAACACTTGATTTCAGTGTTCATGTTGCACTTAGCAATTTGCTTGCATAGCGTACTAAAAAGGGTCCAATCGCTCGATCTCAGTGGTTATTCATGAACACTCATTTTTCCTAATCGAGATAAGTCCAATGTTCGATCTCAGAGGTTGGGTTCATTTAAGAATAGTTGACACAACCAAACTTTAAAGCGTAGAGTGACACGAAAGCCTCATGGAGTAATGTTCATTATCCCGGGTAATGGTCTAAAACGGATAACCACTTTAAACCTCTGCAAGGCTTATGGGTTAATTTGGAATAGTAAAGGTGACACAGACACTTGGCATGAAGTCCACTGTCCCAGGCTACGATCGGCTATGCTTAACCACTATAAACTTAGTTGGTTTATGAGTTAAGGTCAGGCCATAAGGGCACAGGTGAAGACATTTGAATACACTCCTTAACCTCAGTTGGTAGTCAAGTGGGTTCCCCTGTTTGGCCATCGTGTGTTGATACTGGAATAGTTGATCCTCTTTGGACTTTGTATTCCTTGGATCTCTTTCGAGGTGTTGTAACCTTGAAAGTTATAGTAAATACATAATGAACAGAGAGAGCAATTGTTGAGGAAGAATTGATTTATTCATATCATATTGAAAGATGTTTCTTGCATGATCTTAAATAATCTAATACAATTCTCAACTATAATATTATCTCAACTTATCTGTGTTCTAGAAATTCTTGATTGCCTTGCCAAAGAGGGTTTCTAGGGTGTAGGCTCCTGTATTGGTTGTGAACATAATTATGTACGGTCCTTCCCAGTTAAGAGCTAGTTTCCCATCCTTTGCATTCTTCCCTCCGATGTCCACCCTGCATTCACGAGATAGTCGGGGTTAAACTGACATGAGATCACTTTGGAATTGTACTGCACAACGATCCACTGTTTAAGGGCGGTTTCCTAGACGTGGGCAATACAACGCTATTCTTCAAGCAAATCAAGTTCATGGCGGATGAGGTTTGGATTGGTTTCCTCAAAGAAGTTTTGCTTCCTCCAGCTTGACTCTCCCATTTCCACTGAGATCATAACCTCATAACTGAATGTCAACTTAAAGGGAGTTTCTCCTATAGAGGAATGTGACGTAGTTTGATATGCCTATAGGACATGATCGAGTTGTTCCATCCAATTTCCCTTAGCATCATCAATTCTTTTTTTTATTCCCCCAAGTATAACCCGGTTGGAGGCCTCAGCTTATCTGTTGGTTTTTGGATGCTCCACCGAGGTTAAATTAATGTTTTAATCCTTATACTTTACATTCATTTTCAATTTAGTTGTAATTTTTTCTTTTTAAATTAGTCTTCACACTTATAAAAGTTTTCAAAATAATTCTCACAATTTTTTTATTATAACGCTGTTATAACACCATTAATCAGCTAACAAAGTGTTTCTTTATCTAATAAGGGCTCCTTTCGATGCTCGTTTTCCCTGTAAAATGTCAAATAAGTGCCCTTTTATTCTATTAGGTGTTTATTTCTTCTAAGTAGGTACTCTTTTGTCTAATAAGTACTACTTCATTCTAGTAGGTGTTTATTTTTTCTGAGTAAGTATTTTTTTTATCCAATAAGTACTCTTCTCATTTTACTTTGTAAAATATCTAATAAGGACTAAATTAATGATGTTATAACGAAAATTAACAGTATAGACTATTTAGAAAACTTTTATAAGTGTGAGAATTGATTTGAAAAAGAATAAAATTATAAGGATTAAATTAAAAATGAGTGTAAACTATAAGGGTTAAAACATTAATTTAACCTAAAAATGAGAGAAATAAAAAGTCAATAAATAAATAAATAAATAATGTTATAATAAAAAATTATTTTTCTAAAAAATGTCCTTAAGATACTTGTTAAAGAATTCAAAATAAAAAGTTTTGTATGAAAAGTAGAACTTTTTCAATTTTCAATATATTAAATATTCTACTTTTCATGAAATTTTTTTAATTTTAAATCCTTAACAAGTACCAAACAAACTCATAAAAAATTAGAAAAATCAAAATTCAGGCTATATGATAATTGTAGTGGAAGAACTTTTAGAATAGATAATAGATAATAGATAGGTTGATAAATAGATAGATGATATTATAAATTAAATTTTTAAAATTAGGTAAATTTCTTTTCGATAACCCCATTTAATATATTTGTCAACCTTTTTTTTTAATCTTTAGTATTTATCACAATTTTTTTTAATTGTCATATTTTTCACACAAGAGAAATTTTAGCGTGCTCTCGTAGTACAATTAATGCACGCTCAATATAAAATCCCTACCATTAATTTTAAACAAATTTACATGAATTTTGAATCATCAATTTAAAATCACTAATAAAAATAAATTTTAAAACATACATTTATTATGCTCTAAAAACATCTATTTTAATTGTTTTGGGAATAAAATATATTTTTCATCACCAAATGAGTATATAAAACAAAGGCAAAATTAAGGATAAATTACACATTACTTTATGAGAATTTATCAATTTTCACTTTTCATATATATATATATTTTTTGATCAATCAGAAAAGAACAAATAGAAAGAAAAAGAACTAAGGCCTCAATCTGACTACTCCCATGGCATCAGCAAGAAGAGTAGAAGATAGTTGAGAGGGACAAGAATTCAAAACAAAGAAATCACGGTTTGAAGTAGCCCCATGCTTTGCAAGCCAGTCAGCACACACATTCCCCTCCCTCAAGACATGCTGGAAATTCAGTTTCCAATTAAGAGCCATAAAGCTTCTAATATGATTGATAAGAAGAGCAAAAGGGTGGACAGAAGGAACACCATTGAGAATAAGCTCCAAAGAAGTCTTAGAATCTGATTCACAAATAACATCCCTGCAGCCTATATTCCAAGCTTGATTAAGGCCATTAGCAATTGCTAACAGCTCTGCATTCATGTTATTAGAGAAACCACAAGATCCTGAGAAGCCCATAATCCAATCACCATTGCTATTTCTGATCAGACCACCAAACCCTGACTTTCCCGGATTTCCTATACTGCTGCCATCTACATTGAGCTTATAAACATTCTCAGCTGGAAGGCACCATTTAACTTCCTGCACGGATTTGGTCGTTTGCAAAGATCCGAAAGCATGCTTGATGGAGTTGACCAAAGAGTGAATTTTGCTGAGAATTTGCCAATCCTCCCACCTACTATCTTCAAACACCTCACTGTTCCTAGCATTCCAAATAAACCAGCAAGTAGTCACAAATATGATGCCATTTTCAGCAGAAGCATTTTCCTTAAGCCAAATGAAGTGATCAGATGATTGAAGGAACAAATCCTGAGAAAATCTCAGCACACACCAAATTCTGTTGGCTCTAGAACAATCTCTGAGAGTGTGCAGTAAAGTTTCCTGATTAGACCCACAAATATGACAAGCGGGGTCAATAGAAATATGATGATCAACACGAAATTTGTTTGTTGGAAGACTACCATGAAGAGCTAGCCAGAGAAATTGTTTTAGATTCTCAGGGATCTTAAGTTTCCAAAGCCAACTCCAACTAGCTTCACTATCAGTAGAAGAATCTGGAGCATTCAAAAGCCAATTGTAAGCACTTTTGGCCGAATAAGCACCATCAGTGGAATGGCCCCAAATTAAAACATCATCAGCATCAGAATTTATGAAAAGGCTCTTGATCCTCATTTGAATATCCATAGGAAGTTGAGTTGCTAAGTTGTTAAACCTCCAACTATTATCCACCCATATATCTTTCAAGACCAAAGCTGTATCCTGAATGTTAACAGAAGGTACAAGATTGCAGATTTTCCCCTCATCAAGAAATTGATCGTACCACAAGGAAACATGTCATTTTCCCACTCGAATCTTGGAGCCAGGTTGTAACTGACCTGCAGCTTGAACTATTGATTTCCAAACATAGGAGCAACCAATTCTGGCCTGAGAATGTAGAATATGATCATTATTTAAATACTTGGCAGACAATATTTGCACCCAAAGCTTGTTAGGATTATGCAACAAATCCCAAACATGCTTACTAAGTAATGCGGTGTTAGTATCTCTAGCCTTATGAATACCAAGACCACCATTGTGTCTAGCCAGAGTTACTAGGTTCCAGTTAACCCAGTGATTGGAATTACCACCCCAGATAAATTTTCTGATAGTTGCATCAATGTTAGAGCAAGTACCTTCATGAAGCCAAAGATTTTGCATAGTGTAGATAGGCATCGATGAAAGGACTGACTTTGCTAATGTCACACGACCTGCCCTACTAAGAAGTTTACTTTTCCAACCAGCAAGCCTTCTATTTATACTGTCATGGACATAAGAGAAATCCACCTTTTTAACCCTACCCATTAACAAAGGGAAGCCTAGGTATCTGCCAATATTGTAAGTGTGATGGAAATCAATAATTGACTCAAACTTTTCAATTTTGCTTCGAGGAAGGTTTTTAGAAGGCAGGAATCGGGACTTATGAATACTAACAAACATGCTAGAAGCTGAACAGAAAGCTTGCAGAACATCTTTTACTAATTTTACTTGAGAAGTCTTGGCTTGAGTAAAAAGGAGACAATCATCTGCAAAGAAAATGTGGGAAATGGCTGGTCCATTTCTGGAGACCTTTACTGGATGCCATTGATTGCTTTGAACTTTCTCTTGAATGAGCAAGGCTAATTTCTCCATACAAAGGACAAACAAGTAGGGAGACATAGGATCTCCTTGCCTAAGACCCCTTTGTGGGGAAAAGCTCTCCAAATGCTCACTATTCCATTTCAAGGACAATTTAGAGGAAGTTATGCAGCTCATAATCAGATTTATAATATGAACTGGGAAGCCAAATTCATTGAGAGTCATGCGAAGGAAATTCCAATCTACTTTATCATAGGCTTTTTCAAAGTCTATCTTAAACATAAGATGGCCAACCTTGCCCTTTTTCTTATGCATAAAATGAACTATTTCTTGAGCAATAAGAGCATTGTCAGAGGTACCTCTATTAGGTATGAAACTACTTTGTAGAGGTCCAATGAACTCATCTAGATAGGGTTTGATCCGCTTAACCAGAATCTTAGAAATCAGCTTCAACAAAACATTACATAGGCTGATTGGTCTGAAATCTTTAAGACTAGAAGGATTATCAATCTTCGGGATAGGCACTATAAGAGTTTCTGCCAAGTGATGATTAATACTGCCCGAAGAGAAAGCCGTAGAAACAAGATCAAATACATCATCCTTAATGATATTCCAGTAGGATTTGAAGAATACTGGTTGGAAGCCATCTGGCCCTAGAGCTTTATAGGAATGCATGGAGAATAAGGCTTCCTTTATCTCTTGCCTAGAAACTTTTTGGAGCAAAAGGTCATGAAGATTATTACTAATCTTAGGAATGTTCTGTAGTTGTAAGCTATGCGGGTTACACTGGCCATTGGATTGAAAAAGACATTTGAAAAACGATAAAGCTTCCATTTTCAACACAGATTCATCTGAGCACCAGTTGCCATCTATGTACAAGCCAGTAATCATATTCCTCCTTCTATGAATAATTGTTTGAGTATAGAAAATTTTAGTATTTCTGTTACCAAATTTTACCCATTTCTCACGTGATTTTTGATACCATAAAAGCTCTTCTTGAGCCAGCACATTACTATATTGCTTTTGAAGATCTTTTTCTAAGCCAATAAGGTCAGAATATGGGAACACATCAAGTTATCTATGAACCCCTCTAATGCGAGCCTCCAATTTTCTTTTTCTACGAAAGATATTACCAAAGACCTCTTTATTAAAAAGCAAAGATTGATCTTTAATCTTACCCAGCTTAGAGATAGCAGTACGAACAGAGTTCTTCCAGGTATTTTCAACCAAATTTTCATATTCAGGATAAGACATCCATGCTGCTTGGAAATGAAAGAACTTGCTTTTTATGCTGTGAGACTTCTTGCAACTCATTAAAATGGGATTATGATCAGAATCATGAGGAGGTAAGACTTCAACTAGAGCATGGGGAAAAATCAACCTCTAATTGACATCAGCCATTCCACGGTCCAACTTCTTCCTCACATGTCTGCCATGATGAACATTTTTACGCCAGGTGAATAAGCCACCCACAGTATGTAAATCCATAAGGTCACAATCTGCCATAACAGAGGCAAATAATTGAGCCCGAGAAACACTGAAATTCCCCCCAGAAACTTCTAAAGAATGGATGATTTCATTAAGATCGCCTAAAACCAACCAAGGGCCAGTGATAATCCTACGCATATTCCTTAAACAATCCCAAAGTTCACAGCGGCTAGTAAACACTGGACAGGTATACACAACAGAGCAAAACCAAGTCACATTTTGTCTTGTAATGGAGAATGTGATTACTTGATACATGCTATGCACAAGACCAAAACTGACATCATCCCTACAAGACAAAACCCAAATTCCACCGGAATGACCATGAGCCTCCTGGATGAAAATAGGTTTATACCCCTGAGCCAACCACATTTGTTCAGTTTTAACAAAAGGACCATGAGTCTCATACACCAAGAATAAAGAGGGATGATGAAAACTAATGATGTCACGAACATGGCGCCTCTTATTATGACTAAAAGCGCCCCGGATATTCCACGAAATTATTGAGAAATTATCAAACAAATCCATAAAACAAATTATGTAAAGTAGAATAAGTAACTCACTGTTACATTGCCATATAAGCTTGTTGAAGCTGAGTTTCAGGAACCACTTCATCCTTCCCACCCTGGGAATGGTCTTGGGAGGGGACGTTAGCCACATCCATACTATCACTCTGATCTCCCGCTTTGTCATCATGAAGTAACAAAAATTGGTTGTTAGAAATAGCTCTCATTTTAACTGTTGATTGGGCGCCAAATCCCACGTCATACACCCACTGCTTATTCCTCACTTCCGAATTGGTCTCTTTAATTTCGGGGCCCTTTTGGTTTTTCGAAGCTGACTCTTTGAGGCCCAATTGAGTTGTTTTATTCTTAACAAAGTGTCTCAAATTGGATTCATGATCCGGCCTTTGCCTCTTGTTCTTGAACTCCGAAGTAGTGGGCTTAGAATCCTTTTCCCCCCTGAGATGGGCCTGTTTGCACTTTATTAGTATATGTAGACTTTGCATGGTAATCAGGAAATTCCCGTTGTGCATGGGAATTTCCTTGATTCCCATTATTGCTCAGGATTGACTTACCCTTGGAATCTTTATTATTCTTGATTGTTTTTGAATTCCGAGAGTTTCGTGGCTTTCTCTTCACTACGAGCCACTCCCCATGCAACGATTCATGCACCTTGTTATTCGAAATTGATTCCTGATTCCTAGCCTCTGAATCTGCCTTGTTCTTCTCCATATAATTAATTGCATTAATGGGCTCATTAACTAACCCATCAGAAGCAGGAACCACCGCAGGTTGTGTGAGTGTAGGAGGTTGTTGTTTATCCGCCACCTTCGCCGTTATACAGTCACGAGCAAAGTGTCCATAGCATCCACAATTAGAGCAAATTCTATGAAGACCTTCATATCCAACCTGATACCAAAAGCCTTTCATCCAAACCTTTCCAATCACTGGTTTATTTAAATCAACCTCCACGCATATTCTCGCAAAACGACCTCTACTAGCTTCCCGAGTATTATTGTCCACTCTAATCGGCTTGCCCACTGCCGCAGCAAGGGCCATCAAAATGCTTTCATCATAATAATAAAGGTTTAAACTAGGAAATCTGATCCATACCATTGTCTTCTCAATCTGTGCCAATGGAGACACGAATTCAGGAGTCCAAGTTTGCACCGTAACATAATGATTAAATATCAACCATGGACCTTCTTCCATAACTTTAGTACGATCAATTGCATTTTCAAATTTCACCATGAAGAAGTGGTTGCCAATATCCATAATCTCAAAGCCCGTTGTCAACTTCCATAACTTTGTTAACCTTTCTTTCATTGTTCTATAGCCAATGTTCTTTCCTAAAAGTTTAATAACCAGAGCATCCTGCCATGGAACATTCAAACCTTCAAACACAGAATCATCTATATGCACCATTGGCTTCAAAGGATTGCCATCTACAAATTCAATTTTAGCAAGTTTCTCCTTGAACAAGTCAACTCTTGGCCTGGAAGGAGGAACAACTTTCTCACCAATCACCATATCTCTAAAGGAGACCTTTTGCTTCACAGAATTTTTGATTGATTCATCACCATCATCAAGAGGTTTGTTTTCAAGGTGCATGTCACTAGTAGGAACAGCAGAGAAAACAAACCCTTCCATGTGACTTCTCGTTAAACTCTTTCACTTCACTTTTCATATATAAACCCTTTCATATTTATACTTTTTACTATAATTATGGAGCTTATGCCTACACGATAAAGTTCACTTTTCATATATAAACTTTATCGTGTAGGCATAAGCTCCATAATTATAGTAAAAAGTGTAAATATATATTTTTTTGTCAATTTTAATGGTGGGAGTGTACATGAAAAGCACATGATCTCATTTAACATATTATTTAAACACTCTAATTCTCAAACATGTATGCTAAATCTAACAGAAAATACAAGTTTACATTTTTTTTACCATAGTTTAGAGAGATTATATATTACAAAATAAAATTTATATATGAAAAGTAAAAATAAGCTCAACCTTAAGGGAATAATACATAATTTAATTTACTGCAAAATTAATTATCCATTGGACACATTAAACTTACACATATTAAGTAACAATGCCACTCACAGATTACTTAAATATCTCTATAATTTTTACTATTTAATTATATTTAAATTTATTTTATTTTCTACATATTTACATTCTAATTCTATTATGTAAATAAATATTAGAAATTGTATGTCTCTATGTCTCTTGCATTTTTTTAAGTGACGACGAGATTGTACTAAAAAAACTTGCAAGTATTATTAAAGAAAGAGTAAATTAGTATTTTAGTTCTTAAAATATTAGGTTGATATTAATTTAGTCTCTAAAAGATATGTAATATCAATTTAATCTTTGAATTATAAAAATATATTAAAATTATCATTTTATACATAAATTGATGATCAAAGAATTAAATTAATGTTATTTACGGATTAAATTGATGTCAAATATTTATAATTAATAGATTGAATTAACATTACTTTTATATTATTAAAAGACTGAATTAATGTTAACATGTTACTTTTTATTTTTTAAGAATTACATTAATATTATGTCTCTTTCTCAAACTAAATTGATACCAACTTAATTCAAATTTGAATGAACAAAATATTATTTTCCTCTTAAAAATAGTGCAAGTAAAAACAAAACCTAAAACATTTTACACGGTTTGGGACTGTGACTGTGATTGTGACTGTTGGCTTTTTGGTCGTGCTCGTGGCATCTTGGTCCTTTTGTTTCGCTCTCAACTTCTTCCTCCTCCTTCTCTCTTCTGCCATGAATCAATATCCCCAACAAGCACACATGCAGCAGGTATGCATATTTCTCATATTCTTCCTTCTTTCTTTATGATCTGTGTCGATGCTGTCAAATTTTTGTGGAAAGACTAGGAATTTGAAACACTCAACACTTGAGAAAATTTACCCCAAAAGCTAAGAAGTGGAACTAGTACTAGTTATGTTTGATTTAAAACCCCATTTTCGGGCAAATAAATTGAGCTGGGTTTTTGTTTGATTTTAATTTTTTTTTTCAACTTGCTTATGGTATGGATCTTCGACTTCAGCTGAAGATTTTGAATGTGGTTTGTTTTAAAAAATAAAAAATAAAAAAAAATCTTTTTTCAGATGTTACTCTGAGTGAATACTGCTATCTCAATAGGTAATAATATCTGTCCTTGCCAAGGTGGATTTGAAACTTCTCTCTTTTTTTTTTTTTCCTATTTTTGGATTAGGATGTAGACTTTGTGATCTGAGGCCTTGTTATCTTCTATGGTTGAAAGATTTAATGTGATTATCTGAGAATTTGATTATTGGTTTTGTTTTCTTATTTGCATATTGCTTATTGTTATTACTTAACAGAAATTGTTCTTTGAATAACAGAAGAATCGCCGTTGTTCATGTAAATAGTCAGGGAGGACCCTTGGCAGGCATGAGTGATATCATTCATGGATTTCAATACTTAGCTGAAGGGCTGTGTTGGTATTCCCTGGAGGCCTTTGACTTTATAGCTGGCGAATTTCTTGCACATTGCTTGGTTTTTGCCTCTCTCCTTGAGGAGTTCATTGGGTTCTTCTTTGGCCAAATCTTGATTGTTTAGGTTCCTGAGTTGAGACAAGACATCAAGACTCGGTTTAATTTTATGATAAAGGGATATCAGTGTTTAGCAAAGTCAAGTTAATATTCAAGACCCAGAAAGAGACAGAAGCAAAATTGATGTAACTTCTCTGATTTTTTATCCTGGCATCTGAGTGGAATTCATTGCGATCTAATTAGGGATATTGTTTTCATTTTTTATAATGGATTCAATTCAAAATAAAGTTTATTACTGTTGTGTTTCTAAGGGTAACCACGTTCTGTATGCTTATAATGGTGGGGACCAAGAACTTGAGAATGTTGCAGCCTTGTGCTTGGAGAGGGCTCCTGCTTTCCACAAGTGGTATTTTGAGACAATAGGTAAAAGGACTTATGGGTTTTTTATGGAAGATGGGTATGTTTACTTCACAATTGTTGATGAAGGTCTTGGTAACTCGGTAGTTCTTCGTTTTCTAGAGCATGTTAGAGATGAATTCAAAAAGCTAGCTAGAAAGGGCTCAAGGGGAGTTTTACCAAACATGAATTCAATTTACATTCAGGAAAAACTGGTTCCTGTCATTTGCAATCTGATCACTTCATTGGAGAATGTCTCACATCGTAGTAGTAATTGGAGGGATGAAACTTCCTCATCTTTTCATGTGGATCTGTCTCCATCACCAAGTAATTTGAATGGACAAATTGAAGGTGCTAGTTCAACAAAAGCCCCTTTATTGGGAAAATCTAGCAAGCCTGAGAAGAAGAAAGTAAAGGATCATGGGATAGCAATGAGAGATGTTGAGTTAGAGGAGCATCGAAAATCTACAGATAGGGGAGCAAAGGTTGATTCAGGAAATCTGGATTGTATTAGCCAAGGTGGTGCAGGTACACCAGTCTCTTTGCAAAAGGATATGGGTTCAATGAGGATGAGATCAGGCCCTCAAAATATTCGTAAGAAATGGTGGCGCCAAGTACGCATTGTTCTAGCTATTGATGCAGCTGTGTGTATAATATTATTTGCAATCTGGTTAGTAATATGTCACGGCATATCCTGCATTCGATAGAACTCAATCTTTTGTGACTCTGAATTTGAATCATTATCATATTGGAATTTGAGATTTTCCATGCATGATCTGATCAACAATGGAGATTGGTTTCTTTAGTGGAGCATGTAGATGGAAGTTACATATTTGTCTTGTCAGTGAGATCTTTAGTGCATATTTATGGGCATTTTACTTTAAAAAGTCTACTGTACAGTTTCATTACTTTAAACATCTGTACTTGGATATGAATTTTGGGAAGATTTTAAAAGTTCTTGTTTGGTCTGTTTCTATAGTTTTTTTATAGGTAATTGTTTTCTAGTAAAGTAAGTACGCCATCAAAATCCTTTAGGTATGTTTGAGAACCTTTTTTTACTTAAATATGTTGCTCATAAAGACTTTTAAGATATATGTCAAAGTAAGTAATTGAGTTTGGAGAACCAAAAACCATAAATTGGAAGTTTAAGAAAGTGTCTATATCACTAAGTATATCACAGAAATGTAGCTTTCATGTGACTTTTGGAATATTATTTTTAAACAAGGAATTATTGGAGGTTCCATTTCATAAGAGGCTTGAGCAGATGTCAGATAAATCCTATACATCAAATGATCAAATTGGACCATGGATAGAGTATGAAACTTAAAAGGCAAGCAAAAGAGACTTAAATGCAGTTAAATTAGCAAGGGGAATATATCTGTACTATTTTTTCTCACTTTGCTTCACACCAAATTGAGAGAGAGAGAGAGAGGGGGGGGGGTTTATAATTTTCAGATTACTGCCCTTGGCATAGATCTTTAAGGGAGAGAGAGAGAGAGTGGTTTATAATTTTCCTACTACTGCCCTTGGCATAGATCTTTAAAGTTGCAGCATGTGCACCAAGTGAGATTGTGATAGTCTGCCTTGGAATCCAGGGTATCTTTGGGAGTTGAAAAATAAAATTGATTGCAGTCTTAGAAATTTTGCAGTTGATGCTGATCTCTGCATCATGAAGCAAAAGACTGAATATGTTATTAATAACGTTGTTATTAAGGTTAGTACAGGACCTAAGAGAACTGTATATTAAGTACAAAACTATCCTAAAATTTTTTTATTTCTGGTAATTTAGAACCTGTATAAAAAGTAGACTAATGGTCTTTTGCAGCTGTTACTAGCACTCTGACATGCTTGTTTGAGTGATAAACTTGCAAAACACTGTTGTTTTTCCTTTTTGGGAAAAGTCCACAAAACTCTCTTCTACTTAACTCGATGTGCACTTTGGTCTTTCAACTTTAAAAATGTCCATGTGTGCCCTTCAACTTGCCAACAGACGCACTTAACTCCAAAATGGTAATGCCCGTCCTAATTTGGATGGAAGTCTGCACATGACCTGCACATAAGGGTATTTGGGTGGAATTTTTTTAAAAAATTTGCTGTGATTTCCATTTTACCCTATTCAACTATAGGTCATGTACGCTTTTGTCTCGAAACTTAATGTGTAAATCGATCCTCCAACTTTCAAAAGTGTGCGTCTTAGTTTTTTTGTCTGATTTGCATAAAAAAGCAAATGGAAAGCAATATAAGTGGTCACGTGATAATCACATGATTATCTTCTTCCCAACACAAATCAACCTCTCCAACTCGAATCCTTGCTTGTAATGCTCCCAAGTTCGCAGCTCTGTAACTATCCAAACACGAATACTCAAATCCTCTTTTTCGAGACTCAACATGCACCCATGATCCAAATTACTCAACCTCTGCCTTTCCTTTCACCCCAAACAAATGCAGGACCTAGCAAACCAAGCTCCCTTGTACACAAACCACAGCAGCAACGCACTAGCTGGCCTCAAAGATAGACCATCTAGCAACAACAACCCACTGCTCTACCTGAATTGGACCTCCATGGCCACCCATTGTGAATCCCCACTCTGCCAACAATAGCCCATCAGCCACCCATCAAACACGATGAGTTTTTGTGTGATTTGCATAGAGCTTGGCAATGTGATGTTCTAGGTAACTTTGTTAGGGGTTCTCATTAGCAAGGGTTCACGGTTAAAGGCTTAGGCATCAAATGGAAGTTGATTAATGGGAAGAAGATAATTATGTGATTCTCACGTGATCACTTATACTTCACACGGTTAGTTCTTTGATGAAAATAAAAATGAATGACTAAGATGCACACTTTTGAAAGTTAAAGGCTAGATTTACACATTTAAGTTTTATAACCAAAGTGCACATGACTTATAGTTGAATGGGGTAAAATAGAAATTGCATGCAAATTTCTAAAATTAAATTTACCTAAATACCCTTGCGTGCAGGTCATGTGCAAAATTTTCGTTCAATTTTAGATGGACGTTACTAGATTGGAGTTAAGTGCGCATATTTGAAAGTTGGAGGACATGCATGCTCATTTTTAAAGTTTAAGGACCAAATTGGAAATCAAGTAAAGTTGGGGGTTTTTTTGGACTTCTCCCTTCCTTTTTTTATAAACAATATTACTTTGTGGCCCCATATTTTAGTTGCATTTGATCAACTTGCTTGTGTGGTTCTTACCTAAGAAATTTATGTTTACACCCTAGATAAACCTTTCTTAATGATGTCAAACTTTGTTGCTTGTGCCATCAACCTTTCATTTGGTTGACTCATTTACTAGCTTTAAAACTCTTATTTCGATTTGATCACAGAGCGGAAATTACAACTTGAGAACCTTATTTGTAGCTTTGATATTTACTGCGAAATGTCTCTTTCTTTATGATAATCTTTGCGTGGTTGTTCTTAGTTCTTACTATTCTGCTATGCTGTAAAACGATTCCAAGGAAAAAAAACAAAAGAAAGTTGTTGTAGAAGACGAAATTACAAATAAAGCAGTCAATTCTAGGAATATCACGAGTTAAACCAATCTACTGAATATCTTTGATTGGTATTGTCAATACATATCTTGTATGCAAATGACAGATGGACAATTTGCAACGTGGCCTAAACATTTAATATAAAATTTTATAGTTTCATCAGAAGAAAACAATATGCAGGGTCAAATGCGCCGGCAAAACCTTGCTCTTGTTATGTCTATTCTTTTATGGAAGCTCTTGTTATGCTTATGAAGAAGTCAGATTACTTAATTTTGATTTCAATTATGATTTTTTTACATCACTTTTTTCTCACATTATTTTTTATACTATTTCTTATATTATTGATTACATCACTTTCTTCTCATCATTTTCTCTAACTTAATCACAAGTAGTAAAAGTGTGATAAAAAATGATGTAAAATGAAAAATAATGTAAGAACATCATTTTCCTTTTGATTTAGAAGTTTAATTCATATTTTTAGTGCTTTTGATGCTATGTTCAAAGAAGGATTCCAAGTTTCATAAATTACAAGTCTATAACCAGGCAAAGAATAAATATCATCAGTCATAACATAAAAAAATTAAATTGATTCATAAAAGCCCAAGTGTGGTGTTATGTGCTAAGATGAGAGGTACTGCGAAAATATATTTCTCATCTCACAAGTAAATTTTATTTTATTTTCATTCCAAATCTTTTTTAAAACAAATTTATTCTAACTGTAAACACTGTTATCAATGCAACGGAATTTATTGATATCGTATTTTATGTGAATACAAGTGTATAATTATCAGGGTGTTGATGTAGCTTAACAAGGTGGATGGGGTCCTGGCTCCCGAGGTGAGTGAGCTTGGGTATTGTAGAAGCAGAGTGACACTTGAGTCAGTAGGAATATGAAGAATGTATGCAAAGTAGTGCATTCACCCGTGCATTAAGATCAACTTACATTCCAATTATCTATTCATACAAACTATCATAATTGATATCAAGATTGAAAACATTACTTTTGTGAGTGCAATTCAATCTCAGTAAGGAACCTTCAACACATATATGTAGATGTGAAATGTACGTTAGCTTGAGGTACAATGGAATTATACAACAGATTGAGAAAAACTTATATAAATCAATTCATTTCCTTTAAGTCATATCAATCCACGTATTCCACCAAAATTATTAAGATATACTCACTGAACGTGGTTTTCTATATCTGAGTTGTAGCAGAATAACCGAATAGTCCTACTCTAACACAATTGCTTTACTGTTGCTTGATTATATAATCTTTGTAGTATGGGACATAATAAACATATATAGATACATAAGTAACATAGTAAGTTAATGATAAAAATTGGAATAATAAGAAAACACTTGCATATGATCATTAAAAAAAAATATCAAATCTTTTGGAGAACTTCTTTGAAAATAACATTTTTGGTGGATGTACATAGTTCCCCATCATCATTGCTAATCAAATTTTTTAAACCTTTCCTAGATTTAACCCTAGAAACAACCATGTACAATTGCCCATGGGAAAAGACAGGTTTAATATTCTCCTTAACCAAATAGTTCTAATCAGAGTTATAGAAGCTCAGTAACTTCGGTATGAGTTATCTGTTAAATGTAGGTAACCTTCTAGACTAGTTTGGGCCTAATTTTATAACACCGAATATGAAGAATAGTTAAAGTTTTTGCATAAATAATTGATATAATATGGAGAATTTATTTCCTAATCATAAATGATTGATATGAGTTATAGTAAAATTCGGAGAATCAAGTGAGTTAATTTGGTATTTTTAAAGATACTGAAGGGGGATAAATGAAGCAGTTGAGTAGGTCAGAAAATCATGAAATTTTGTAAAGATATCAGGTAGAGGATGGAGAATATTTTGGTAAAGAATACCAATTAAGGTGAATATCAATAAGCAGATTTACTTAATTTTTAAGTTTAACTTAACTCAAGGAAGAGTAATGGAGTTTGACTGATAAATAGCAATATATAAAAAATTATGAAAATATGGATACAAGGACTAAGTTGAGTCCTAAAATTTTCCATAGTACTTATGAAAACTTGAAAACTTAGTTTTGAAAGATTAAAATGTACTTACTAGATACAAAAGTTTCAACACAACTTATTTTATGCATTCTTTTGGTCATCCATCGCGTTACCCTTTACTTCATCTTTATCAATATTTGACTTTTTCTTTCCTTGTTTTTGCTGCACTTTTTATGCATCTAGCAGCAACAAAAACAGGGGAAGAAGAACCAAAAACAGAAGGGAGAAAGAAGAAAGGGAAAGGAAGGAAAGGTGAAGAGGAAATAGAAAATCCACGGATTCAAGCTTCAAGAAGCTAGGAAAGAGGTAGGGGATGCTTGTTTACATCTTGTTCTTTTTTTAATGAATTTTTGAATGAAAAATTCTATTTTTGGTTGTGTTCTTGGTTGAAGAGTTCATGGCCCAATCTTAGATAAAAGGGAGTTTCAGTTGATTTTGTGCTTATGTTTCTTAATTCTAAATGATGAGAATGATGCATGCTTGATAATGAAACTTCATGTATGATTATGAAATGGAGTGGTCACAGACTCACAATTCCCACATGGAGACTTGAGTGTTCTAAGTGTTTATATTTTGATTTTCTATGTTGGATGTTAGAAAGTGTTCACACCTTAATTTTTTATGTTGGTTGTTAGAAAGTGTTCACACTTTATGGTTAGCTAAATGATGAGAATGATGCATGCTTGATAATGAAACTTCATGTATGATTATGAAATGGAGTGGTCACGGTTCCCACAATGGAGACTCGAGTGTTCCAAGTGTTCACACTTTGATTTTCTATGTTGGATGTTAGAAAGTGTTCACACCTTGATTTTCTATGTTAGTTGTTAGAAAGTGTTCACACCTTACTTTTCTATGTTGGTTGTTAGAAAGTGTTCACACTTTATGGTTAGCTAGAACCGTGTGTTCAACTTTGTTTACTCCTTAATTTTATATATTTGTTTGATAGTTAAGTTGACCAATGAGAAAGTGGTTGACTGGTGAAATTATCAAATTGGTCATGAAAAGAAAGACTTAGCCAAGTCGTGACTTGTCTATGGCTAGTTATGTTTGTAATGATCATTTGAAACACTATGAGTTTATGAAGAAACTCTAGTACTAGAATTCTTGTATTGGACATTTGGATGTGTAATGTAGTCATAATTGGATGTATATAATCTTTGAAATGTCATTTTGGCCATAGAAGCTGAATAGAAACTCAAGGAGAACTTCCAAGATTGGAGCAAGTATTGCACGCCCTTCAAAAAATCTATAATCATTCATATTTTGAAGAAAGTTAGGATATGTGAAGGAAACAATGTTAACGATATGATCATTGGAATCAACAATTAAAAGATCTTCTAGAATATCAATATCAGCCTCTCCATTATTATTTCCTCCTAATTTCCCATCTCTAATTGCAAGCATCCAGTTAGCAAACTGTTCCATTTCATCAACATTGGAATTTGCCAAACCAAACTGTAGCCTCATATTCCCAGTTAGCTTCATAACTTTACAATGAATTCATAATTTGGATGAATTAACTGTTGCCATAATAATGTCAGCCCGACTTGGTTTGGGAATAACTAGTAAAATTTGCCTAAAATCACCACCTAAGACAACAACCTTCCCACCAAAAGGCTCATTCATGTTATTGACATTTGAGAATCTCATAATATCTCTTAATGTTCTATCTAATGCCTCAAAAGTCCATTTGTTAACCATTGGCTCTTCATCCTATATAATGAGACTTGTGTGTTGGAGTAACTCTGCTTTCGCACTACCTTGTTTAATATTACATGATGAGTCCTCTGTTAATGAAATGGTATAACAAACCTAGAATGTGCAATCTTCCCACCATGTAAAAGTAAAGAAGCAATACCACTAGAAGCAATGTTTAGAACAATTTTACCATCCGATCTTAAACGGCTTGACAATGCTTTCCAAATAAATGTTTTTCTTGTTCCACCATATCCGTATACAAAATAGAAACCTCCTTTTTGTCCATTAACAACTTCTACAACTTCATCATAAATAACCCTCTGCTCATCTGTGAGGGATGAAAAATACTTCAAATGTTCTCTGCTTAACTCATCTTTGTCATAACTAAGTTCATTAAGCAACATAGCATTATTAAATTCATTCACATTAGAGTTAACAAGATAGGACATTCTAGAAAAATCCTTCAAAGATTTCTCGTTCAGTCACAATAATCTTTCAACTTCAATCAAGCATAACCATTTTAGATCTTCATCCGACATGTGGATATCTATTTCAAAATGAAAGAAATTAATAAATTTTACTTGTAACACATTCATTGAATGCGAAAATATATGATTTAGAACAAAATAAAAGCATTCAACAGATAAAAAAATAATATCTAGGCATCTTAAAAATCTCCTCCTTTCATACAAAATGTCATATGATAATGAAATCCATGTTTGCTTCCACACATGTGCTGGCTTATTCATTGAGTTTGACAAAAAAAAAAAGACACAAACAACCCCCTCAACGAAGCCCCCGATGCCAAATTTGCCGCCTCCTTTATGCAATAAGCAAACTCCTTATCATCAACTAACAACCCCATTGCATGACATGCATCTTGAAATGAGTCATATGTAACACCATTAACAGTTCGTATATCTTCATAACTTGTGCAACCCTTCTGAATATTCAAAATTAACCTCATATAATATAACTCACTTGTGCTCGGCGGCACAAAATTTAAACTACCAATGGACTGCCCTTTCTTTCATAGATTTCATTTTTGTTTAACTGATACAATACAAATCGCATTGGGAACTCACCATATGTCAGATCCCTACTGTTGTGACTTTTTTAAAAAGCCTTTAAATACCACAAGTGCATGAGCTGTACCAAAGTACAGTTGAGCAAATACAAAGTCAATCCCACAGAGACTTAGAGTTAATTTTAAATATCAAAAAATTCTTTCTAATCTAGTCACACAAATTGACAAGTCAAATATGCAAAAATAAAATAAATAACTAAAATAAAAGAACAAATTATAAGTAAGCAAGTATATGAATGAGATTTCTATCGGATGTAAAAGGACTAAAGGTCAGAATCCTAAATTAATTTTAATATTAACTATGTTAAATTATTATACCTAAATAATTTATCTCATGAACATCTAGCGAAAAATCATGTGATCATGAAAGATTTATCAATGAAACACTAAAAATAATGATTAAGTGTATGATAAATTTTTTTAATTAATAGTAAATTATCAAATCATCAAATGTATTCCTAAAAAGAAATCACAATTGATATCCAACAATTACCACCAATGCTCAGATAACACAAATAAATTACAAAGTATGAGAAAAACATGACTGAGCTCATCTAAAAATTTATTCATATAATCTGATATAAAAATAGAATCAATAAGCATTAAATCCTAAAATCAAGTAAAAATAATTCAACATAGCAATGCCAAAACAATCAAGGTTTCATCATTCTCTTAGTACAGAGAATTTAGCAAGACATAAAAAGATTAGAATACAATAAAATTATCTCACTAAAATTCTCCATTGATATTGTTCTTCTTTTTCTCAACAATTTTTCCACACTGCCGTGTTGCTCTCCCTGTCGTTGTGCTGCGTGTTCTGTTTTTTTCCAATTCTTCTCTCCTGCGACACTACTGTGTGTTCTCCTTGAGTGGCGTGTCTATGTTATTTATAACAATTACTCACCGCCTCTTTCAACACCAGGCCTGCATTTTGCTTCTTTTTGCTTTATGACCGTGGGCCAACTCAATTTTCTAAATAGTCATTCAATTGAGCTTTGATTTTAGTTGATGAACTTTATCCTTTCGTGACTTCCTCATAGTATACTCTCAAGCCATCATGAAATCAAATGAAATATAATAACAAGCAAGTGGAGCCTACACATTTATTGGGTTGCATTAAAAACATTCCAGCACCACTTGGACATGGATCAAGTCATGACTTTGATTGTAGCTTATCTCTTCGTCATTGTCACTTTCTTTAAATCCTATAATTATAATGATAATTAAATAAAATTAATTTCTCTCAATAATTAAATAATAATATCATAAAACAACTAAAATTAATTATATTGAGTTATAATAATACTTACTTTTTATAGGAAAAATATGTAAAATTAGGCTATTATCACACCTTCAACAAATTTTTTCTTAGCTTCCATCCATGATAAAAACATCGTAGATTTATTTTTATTCTTGTCAACACCATCAACAATCATATCATTATCGTTGAAAACAATTGTTTGCTCATGGGGAAGATGAAACGTTAATCGTTGAACAGGAGTTCATCTATGATTGATATCAAATGCAAAAATCCTTCATTCAAACTCACAAGGAGATAAATACCGACAATCATAATATTGTTTAATTTCATCAACATTATCAACCACAATGCTATTACCATATCCAAAAGACATGGTAACAGTAACTTGATCAGGACCTTTGTTTACATACTTGAATAAGTACTTGGTGGAGTTAGATTTATTACAAAATTCAATATTCACATGCATTTGATACTTCATCAACAATTTAGGATTATAAGGAACAACAAATCTATTATCTAGCTCAACATCCTTCTTGAAAGTAGTAACACCAGTATCTCTTCTATGATATATTGGATACCTTTCATAATCAAATGATGTCTTATCCATAAATCTCTTAAGATAAAATTTTGTACATCTACCATCTTTCATGCAAGGAGAATTCATTCGTGTATACCCACAAAATCCATGAATCATGAAACTAGAAACAACATCGTATAAATTTGGGAGCCTATGTTTGTTGGGTAGTTCGGTTGATACCACTCCATCAATCAAATCAACATATTGTAATTCATCCTTTATTTCCAACCACAACAAAATATGAGTATGCGGTAAACCTATTTTTTGAAATTCTATGGTATACATGCCTATATAAAATAAAAAAAGGAAACATAAAACAAATTAGAAAAAGCAAACATCAATAAAATTCATAAAAGACATTGCTTTAAAAAAATTCCAACCAACAAAAACGACAATGAATTCTTACATGCAACAACATTTCCAAAAAAAGCTCCTTTCTTAAAATCATTCATCATCTCATCTAACTTCATACGAAAAATTCTACATGCAATGTCTAGGCGATCATCTATTGATAATCCCTTATTAGAAACATATCAAACAATTCTAGCCATTTAGGATTGCAAGTGACAATAAAAAATAAGTTTGGATATTCAAATCTCTTACACAATGTCATGGCATCTTAACAATTATTAAACATGTAACACTTGCTACCTGTGAAAGAAGAAGGCAACACAATACGTGTGCCAACTGATGATGGTTGAATATCACCAGGATCAACTCCCTCCTCTAATCCTTTCAAAAATTCCACCCTAATCATTCCTTGGTTTTGTCAAATATGAGATTTGAGTTTCAATCATAGAATAACAATTACTCATAAACTGTTGGAACAATCTTTGACTTTTCAATATAATACCTCCTTCAAAGCTACACTCATGAAGCTTGAATGTAATGAACTCTCTTAATGATATTCAAACCTTTTTTTTAATTGAAATAGATTTAGCTACAACTTCTCTACTAATATTCTCTTGATATTCATCCTCACCATAAGGAAACAATAATGAATATTGTAATGGAATATATGCAGTATGAGTCTTATGAATTCGTTGTAAATCTCCAGTCCTAGACTGTAAGATAATATCTCTGCCAACATCCAAACCATCAAAATCCCCAACTACCAAAGCAGCAACTTTATCAACATTTGGAAGGTTATACATTCGAGCATCAGGAACTCGACTTCTAAACAATCTAAGCGTAATTTGAGATACTTCACCATGTTCAAGACAATCTCTAACTCTTCTAAATGACTTTGCCATAACATTGTATGAGTCAACCATTTGCATTAAATTTGTGACTAATGATGCATTACTACTGCTACTATTGTCATTTCCACTATAGAAACAAACACGTATATTAATTTACAAACACTCTAAATAATGAGATAATTGTATAGTATCGATAGACATATTCACCTAAACATCATATAATACTGGATAAGAAATAATCAAACCAAAGTTGTCATATTTAAACTATTATATGAGTAAAAGTATATTAAACAATTAATATTTTATGAATAATACTTGAATGAAGCCATCCAATTAAAGATCTCATTTTGAGTATCATAAATATATAGTTGTGCAAATTTGATGTTTCTCCTTCAACTAGCAACAAACTTCCTATTTTGTTATTGTTTTGACCACTCAAAATAAACTAGGAAGGACCTTGGCATTCATTCAATGAATTTTCAACCTTTCCTCCAATTGAGGTAAATGCAAACATATTATTGTATAAACGAATATTCTCCAGAAAATGACCTCCTCTTTGATCAAACCCATGAATTAAATTCTATAACAAATCAGGAGGCCTATCCAAAAATTGTAGTCTAACCTTCCATTTCATACAACAAATGGAGAACTCTAGATTAGATGGTTTGATTGACTTCTCAAAATGTTCTTCGTACCAAATAGATGCTCCACAGCTTGGGCATTGTATTATACAATCCCCAAAATCTAGACAAACTACATTCAAAAATTTGAGATTATAAAACTTGAATGTAAAAATAGATAAATAATAAATAAAGAATGTGTGTGTGTGTGTGTGTGCGCGTGTGTGTCATATAAACAAAATTTGGAAATACATTCCCTTTCACTATCTCCAAACATTGGATGCTCAATAATAACATTCGAGTGTATTATTTTCATATCAAGTGATAACACATCAAAGACATGAAGAAACGACATCCCACCTACCAAAAATTGGACCAAAAAAGTAAATAAATCAACCAAACATATATTTTTTATTACATCAAACAGTGAAAAATTGTATTATGAAATTATTAAATATAAAAGTAGTATAGAAAAAAAAAACATTATAGCTTGCTTTATCCTTTATCAAGTTCAAATACTTGAAACGATGATGACTCTGCTTTCTTCGAATAGTAAACATTTTTTTCACTCAAATTAGCTTTATCAGATGAAGCTGTAAATAATAGTTCTGCATAGAAAATAGTAGCAGCAAAAAATTAATAATATTATAAAGATCCAATAGGAAAAAGGGAAAAAAATTATTATTTTTAAAATCCCAAAAATAAGGATTGAGCAAATGAAAAAACCTGAGCACCATGGACTAGAATATATCGAATGCCTTTTGAAGCCCCTCCTAACTCTTTCAATTACAGAACAAATCTCTTTTTGAAATATTGATAACTTCTGACCATCTATATTGTAAAAAATCACAAACAATTAAAGAAATTTGATAGCCATCAAGGATAACCAAATTTCAAACATTATAATAAAATGATTATATTGCATACAAAATTGGTAAAGAAAAAAATTATTAAAGCAACTTAGTAATTAAAAATAATATAATTGTATATGTGAATTCGAATAAAAAATTTAACTTCACATAAATTTTTTAAAGTGCTAAAAACACTTAATGGAACAATTTAAAATATAATTGACCTCACATAAATATAAAATAAGATGTTATGGGCTTCAAAACCAAACTGTCAAACTACACAAAACATATAATATAGAAAAGTGAATAACAACCATAAAGCAACACAAACATGAAACTAGAAAGTATTTTGTTTCCAATCTTTGACAATATCTGATCAAGTTAAAAACAAACGGGTTTAAATACCAAAAGGGAAAAAAATCATGTATACTAATATATCAAAACTGTAAAATAACAAAAAATAAAAAGGGTGCAAATATTGTGATCGAACTATCCAAATGGAAAAGTAGTAATTGATGCTCAATTGCTTATGTAAAGTTCAAACAATCATTAAAAAAACTTGATTGTAGTACATCAGCGAATGTACAATATCAGGTTGTGATAATGATGGACCAATTGTTTGTTTCAAAAGATTTGATTCACCCATAACATTCCATGGTTTCACTGCACATTATAAGCAATCTTTTAAAACTAGATAGCAAGTAATCAAACTTCCAAAAGGACTCAGAATTACATAGCAAGTAATCAATCTTTAAAATAGTACTAAGCAAAATAACAAAAGTTTAAACTCTTTAGTTAAATTATAACTCACTTTGGCAAAATTGTTGGGGAGGACGTAGCAAGCACCAACTAAAACTTTCCATATTTTCTTTACATGTTGATCCAATAATTTTATTATATTAATCACCTGATAAGTATATTATGTTTATCATTTTCAACTGAAAATAGTAATAGATAACATGAATAACAATAATGTAATAAAAGCATATAAAAGATTCCACTTGTCGTCCACATATGACTATTTTCTTTTACTTTTCTATTTTCATATGGCGTTTCCGTGCAGCTCTTGCAAAGGTAGGAGTAAACGTAGACATAAGTTGGGTGTGCGAAACTTTGTCAATTGCGGAGTGCAATAGCTAGAGGTTAGTGTGGATGAAATTGGTGAATAGGTTTTGTGTTTTGGTATTTATAATGATGATGTTCAGTTACTGTTGGTGTACAACCATCCCAGATACGAGAAGGAGAAGCATGTATGGTAAAGCGAAAGGAAGGAAATTGTACAAACAATCAATCAAGGTCCTTAACAACCTTAAAAGCCAAAGCTGTTAAACATATATGTCTTGAATTTTATTAAAGATTCTGAAACTCACCATGGATTAAACTATCTGGTTTCCAAGAAGAGCTTGAAATCTCAAAGACAGAGGTGTTAAGTTTCCTTGTGCAAGTTGGAGTGAGAGTATATTTTTTCAGCAGTAAAGCTAAAACTTAAAAGCCAAAGGTGTTAATTTTATTTTCAAAATTTTAGCATAACCATAATCTTAGCAAGTTGTTCGTTTATACTGTCCCTTCCCTAACATGAAAATATAAAATCCATCAGAATTCAAAAACCTTATCTAAGGAAAATACGTTTTAATGTGTCCATTATGCTTGAACTTCAGCTTAAAATACTCCTGCACACCCCATCGCTTGAATGAATGTAGCTGAGGTTATGCACTCTGAAAACAATGGATGTAGAATGGGGATGAAGATGAACACAAATAACATAAAAATAAAAAAGGAAAAGAGAGGGAGGAAGAGTAAGCGTGTTTAGAAAGAATAGTAAGTAATCACTAATGACATAAAGTCTCTCAGTAGCGTGGAGTGTGGGACACGTCTCAGTAGTTGTTGGGATTGAATTTGGTTACTAAAGTGTTGTTGTTTTTTTCATTTTTAATATGTAAATAATGTAAATAAATAGTGGATACTATGTATTTTTTAAAGAATATACGAAAATGTTAAAACTAATTTGTTGGGTTGAATCTCTATTTCAAGCATGTACTTTGATCCCTAAAACTAATTTTCTTCAATTTCTTGTTGTCTTTGATTTTGAATCTTTACTATCTTAGATTTTGACCTTTCGTTTCTTCTGCTTCTGTTATGGTATCAGGGTGTAGCAGAAATAGAAGTAATGATAAAACTTGATGAAAATAATTGAAAGATTGAAATCGAAGATAGTCTAGGTTCGAACCTCTTTACTTTCATTCCATCAATGTAATAGTTTTCAGTGAAGCATTTTGTTAGAAAATAAAGTAGGAAGTCCAAGACTTTCACTTCTTTCTCTCTTTTTTTCGTATCAAGCTTTTGCTTATTCCATCAACTTTTTGCTTCAGCTTGCTGTTTCAGATTTCATCAATCTTTGGTTGTTTTCATCAAGCTTTTCTTTGATTTCTTGTTATCTTCAATTTCGATTCTTTGTTGTCTTACATTTCGTTCTTTTGATTCTTTTGCATTTGTTATGGTATCAAAGCATAACAGAAATAGAAGCAATGATAAATCTTGATGAAAAGAATTGAAAGATCGAAATCGAAGATAGCAAATAATCAAAATCGAAGATAGCCAAAGTTTGAACCTCCTTGCGTTCATTTTTATTTTTGGGGTATGAAGATTTTGCTTCTTCCATCAAGTTTCCATTCAGCTTTCATCAAGATTTGGTTGTTTTCAACAATTTTTTTTTTTTGATTTCTTATTATCTTCAGTTTCATTCTTTGCTATCTTCAATTTTGGTCTTTTGATTCTTCTGCTTATGGTATCAGGGCATAGAAGAAATAGAAACAATGATAAATCTTGATGAAAGGAATCAAAAGATTGAAATCAAAGATATCCAAGATTCGAACCTCCCTACTCTCATTTTGTCAATGTTGTAGTTTTCAATGAAGTATTTTATAAGAAAATAAAGTACGAAGGCCAAGGTTCGAACCTCCATGCTTTCTTTTCTTTCTCTTTTTTTTCATATCAAGCTTCTGCTTCTTCCATCAAGTTTCTGCTTCAGCTTGCATCAAGCTTTGGTTCTATTTTCATCAAACTTTTCTTCGATTTCTTATTATCTTCGATTTTGATTCTTTGCTATCTTAGATTTCGGTCATTCGATTCTTCTACCTTTGTTATGGTATCAGGGCGTAGTAGAAATAGAAGTAATGATAAATCTTGATAAAAAGAATTGAAAAATTGAAATCGAAGATAGCCAAGGTTTGAACCTCCCTGCTTTCACTTTTTTTTCGTATCAAGCTTATGCTTCTTCTATCAAGTTTTTTCATCAAGCTTTTCTTTGATTTCTTATCTTTCATTTTGATTCTTTTCTATATTAGATTTTGATCTTCTGATTCTTCTGCTTATGTTATGGTATTAGGGCATAGAAGATATAGAAACAATGATAAATCTTGATGAAAAGCATTGAAAAATTGAAATCAAAGATAGCAAATAATCCAAATCGAAGATAGTCAAGGTTCGAACTTTCCTGCTTTCATTTTTTTTTTTTTGGTATCAAGCTTCTGCTTCTTCCATCAAGTTTCTGCTTCAGCTTTCATCAAGCTTTTTCTTCGAGTTATTCTTATCTTTGATTTCGATGTTTCGATTCCTCTGCTTATGGTATCAAGGTGTAGAAGAAATAGAAGCAATGATAAAGTTTGATGAAGAATCGAAAGATCAAAATCAAAGATAGCAAAGAATCGAAATCTAAGATAGGCAAGATTCAAACCTCCCTACTTTAATTTTGTCAATGTAGGAGTTTTCAATGAAGCATTTTTTAAGAAAATAAAGTAGGAAGTCTAAGGTTCGAACACCCTGCTTTCACTTCTTTCTCATTTTTTTCGTATCAAGCTTCTGCTTCTTCCATCAAGTTTCTGCTTCAGCTTTCAACAAGCTTTGGTTTTGTCTTCATCAACTTTTTCTTTGATCTCTTGTTATCTTCGATTTTGATCTTTACTATCTTAGATTTTGATCTTTTGATTCTTCTGCTTATGTTATTGTATCAGGGAGTAGAAGAAATAGAAATAATGATAAATCTTAGATTTCAATTTTTCAATTTTTCTACTTATGTTTAGTTCATTCTTGTTGTACCTCTGTATACATATTTGAAAACTCTTGTTGTGCACCATTGGATAAAACCTTCACCATCTCTACACGTTCATTCTCCACAATAAGCTGGAAGAAAAAAAATCGGTCTAAAGCCAATCACATTCAACCAAAATAATAAAAATTGGATTTCCTCATAAAAGTAGCAAATGATGGTGTTCTTAACAAGCCTGCACCACTGACACTGGAACATAATTTATCCCCAATCTATCAACTTGATAAATTATCTACAATGCATGTAGAGGTAAATGTAGGCTAAGACTTAATAAACCATGATAAGTAACAACCATGACAAAAAATTTAGACTCAGTGTACACCCTTAAAATGATTATGAGAATTCCAAATTGACTTGTAACATGAATCATTAGAATGAAAAGGATATGTAGTAGATACAAACATATTCAACAAGTAGCTTATCTTGGTACATAATCGCCTATTCCCAATTGAAACAACAAAATTGCAAGAGCAAAGCTCAGCCAACTGAGTTATAAACATCACTATCTAAGGTGACTCAAATTCTTTTTAGATAAACCTGCTAGAATATGTAATGAAATAACTTGAAGTGGAGGTAAAAATAATAACCAAGGCAAATAGAAAAAAAAGTATAAAAACACAAATATCATCAGCAAAGGAGTTCTTTCATTCCAACCATTAGTATACTACAAAGGTTTCATTATGGTAGTCCATTGATTATAATGGAGTACAACAATGCAACCTCAACCCAATTCAACTTCACAACCCAAAAACTTACTGTCCACAACAACCAAAACGTGTTAGTCAAAAAAAGAAAAAGGGATACCAAGTATTATTTTCATTGGCACACTACACATAAGGACTGATCCTTTTGATGGTTCCAAAAAAAAACTATCCCAAACACCATGCCCATCTATTTACAACCAAAAAAAAAAAAAAACTCACACCCTCGGAGTTCACTACAACATTACTACCAACATCCACTGAAGCTTCAAATTCAGTATCCAACTTCCTTTTCAAGGGATTGCAACTTGAATCCACATAAAGCTTGACAAATCTAAGGGATGCAGGACTCACAATTAATTGTGACAAAAATTCCTTAAAAAACAAAAATGAAATGGTCAGCAACTAAACAATCCACAAACAAAGATAAGACAAAGGTATTATATTAAGAAGTACGTTAGTCTTAACAGGCTCCAATTCCTCCTCATCAGAATCAAGATTACAAACCTCATTAAAAGCATGTTTGATAATTGCCTCCGATTCCATCACAATAGTAATGATCACAAAATTAGTAAACAAAAACTTATAATCTCAATTGAAAAAGATATAATTTGACAATGAGTATGGACGCAACAAATTAAAAAAATGAGTGGTGCCAAAACCTTGGATGGGGTCACATCAGCGCCTTCCAATTTGAACATGGATATAACAATCTCATCATCACATGTTCTTCTGACTCGATAAGAACCATCAAAGTTGGATATGGATTCACACTTCTTTTCCACTTTAAATAACAATGTCTTACCAACTAATTTTTTAATCTCAGTAGAAAGAGTTAGAACATCTCTAGCCTACCATATTCACAAATAACCCATAAAATAATTAAGAAATAATGAGGACAGTAGTAATTGTTTGTTGCGCTGATGGATGACACTTATTAAATAGCACGGAATAAGTATACCTTTTGGACCTCAGACACCAACTCAATGCATAGTTTTTTAAGCATATGTTGACCATCTCAGTCAAAAAGTACAAACATTGTAGACCCACTATCATCCACCACATCTAGTTTGATTCAGTACCTAACATAGAGGTTCAAATAAATTAGCATGCCTATCCAATTGCTAAACACATATCACATACAATGAACATTCAAATAGCAAAAATGCATAAATAACTTATAGTTATTAACTTCAAAAAAATTTCAGGAAACTTATACAAAACCTTGGCATGACATTAAGAACATGACGACAACAATTATCACAATATACATGCTCGAATTAGGTGTTACCGCCCTGTGGCATTTGCAAGATGCATACCACCACTCCCTTCATCCATAACATCATTAACAGTGGTCATGACAACAAAAGTTCTATCCTAGAAAAAAGTAGCAGTTAATCATCGATGATGAACACAACTCACGGTATTGGTCAATTAAAATCTAACTGGACAAACATATATAGTGATAACTCAGGCCAAGAATTAACTATTACCTTAGCACTGAAAATCAATTATCAACTTATTTGGATATCAGTAATAAGAGCATAGCATGTGAATAACAAAAGGCTAATATTAATAAAATAGCAACATTAACAATAGTAATCAGTATATAATCAAAGCAATGTTAACAATTGCACATAAATGTAATAAATATAAATTATCATAAATATAAAAACAACCAACCCCACCTCATTGATCTCATTCAGCTAATCCATAGTCTTTTTGGAAAACAATTTCATAAAATCATCCTCAATTAAGACTCTCAGACCATTAGAAAGAACTCTCATGGATTGAGATCCATCTACACCATGGACTGCCAGACTATAAAAACAAAAAAAAAATTTAAAAAAAGCAATGTCAATAGAGGGAGGAAAATAATTGAAAACTAAGCTGTAACTAATTAAAAATAACCACCCATTTTTTAACTCCACAACTTCATAGATATTAGGGTTGAAAAGAATCCTAGATACATGTAACACATTTTATATAACAATATTATCTGACAAAAATAACCAATTGAGTTTCTCAGTCAACACATAAACTCCATTCAACTGGCCATGCATATTACTAATAGAGTAATTAATACCAACAACACTTTAAATTTGATAAATACAAATTTATGAAGGAAAAAAAATAGAACTTTAAACAGGTTGCTATCTTAGCTTTCATCAAGCTTTGGTTCTGTTTTCATCAAGCTTTTCTTCAATTTTTTGTTATCTTCGATTTCGATTCATTGCTATCTTATATTATGATATTTTGATTCTATTATGGTATCAGCGTAGTAGAAATAGAAGCAATGATAAAACTTGATGAAAAGAATCGAAAGATCAAAATCGAAGATAATAGAATCGAAACTGAAATCAAAGCAATGATAAAACTTGAAAACAATCGAAAGATCAAAATCAATTTTGATTCTTTGCTATCTTTGATTTCGATATTTTGATTCTATTATGATATCAGATCGTAGCAGAAATAGAAGTAATGATAAAAATTGATGAAAAGAATCGAATTTTTTTTTGTAAGAAAATAAAGTAGGAAGTCCAAGGTTCGAACCTCCCTGCTTTCATCAAGTTTATGAAAGGGGAAAAAAAAAGCATCACATCTCAACTTTCTCCTTATAAGATTAAGTTTCATGTCACCGCTAAATATTTTGATTTTGCAAAACTGCAACACAACAATGGGTTGATCCAAATTTTCACTTGACATAAAAGCATTCAGCTTATCCACATAGTCTCCAAACAGTGTGCATTCCATCTTCCCTCTGTTGAAAAACAAATATTATCATAAGAATAATTTCAAATTCATGAATATCAAACACAATACACATGGAAACTTTGAATGCATAAAGTTTAGACAAATACTCATAATCAGCCAGCTCAATCACTACCATTTTGGTTAGCTTCCTATCTCTTACATATTCCCTCTCATTAGATACCCCAGAAAGTAACTCAATCACATCTGGGTACCACCAATAAATAAGTCATGTATAGTAAAATCAAATGACAAAATGAAATAAATCACAAAAGATTATTTGAATGTATGCAAACTCCAATGTACCATAAAGTAATACAAAACATGAAAACATATATACGGGGATTATTTACTCACCTACTAAAAAGTCTGAATCATCTTCATGCTTAAATATATTATTAAGAGGCACCAGAGATAGTCCATAAGTTGGAATCACTTCATATTCACATGGATCGACCTTGGTCTTGTACGTGAAAACCAATCGATGGTCATGAGTAGTTACCTAATATGACCTAGTATTTGGGGCAACACTGAAGTAACACATCTTATAGACCCCTCCATCAACTAAAAGAGGTAGAAACTAAGGTTTTCTTAACAGATGCCTAAATCTTGTCACCCTAAATTGGACACAAAGTAAGCCAGCCATTATTAAGATTGAAGAATCGAGAGTGAAGAACTAAAAATGAAAAATTGAGAGAAACAGAATTCTTATTATTAATAAAATTATTTGAATATCGAAATGACTAATCAAATAGAACTAACTTAATCAAATTGAATAACCGAATCAAAGTAATTGATCGAATCGAAGCATACCAACAACTAATTGAATAATAACTTATGTACATTAAAGATAAATGTACCAAAAAACATGTTCAAATTCAGAGAAAAGTAGCTAAAAAAAATTCACACACATATTCGTCCATCAGCACCATTTCCAAAGACATTGGCTGGTTAAGATTGTTGAATCTTGGCACAATCCATAAACAGATGATTCGGACCTTAAACCTTCATGGCTCTCTTTGTGGGTAGATCTTACTCAGTGGATCAAAGATTGGAGCCATTTTCAGAGGATTATGGACCAACAGGAGACAGAATACTAGTAAAAAGGTTAGTAAAAAAGGAAGTAGTGAGAAGGAGAGGAGCACACAACAAATAAACAATAACAACAACTATATATAGACTCAAAATTTGAAATTCAAATCATAAAAAATGAGAAGGAAAACATTGCAACCTTCAGTGACATTATCAGGAATGGTTGAGCTTACTTCCTTCAAAACACACCAGCAATGTAACCTTCTATACTACCCAATGACTTTTAATGCAAGCAATCCAAAACCACCAACCCTTGCAAAAAAAAAAAATTGAAACAACAACAACAGGTTTTAATGCACTAATCAGTGGTGGACAAAAAATTAAAAATGCTTATATAAAGCTGATTAAAAAAGCCAAGTACATTGGAGGCCATACTGCTATGGGCAGTTTCACCAACATCTATATGTAGAGTATAGTTAGGCATAATCATTTTGCTTGAGCAAACAGTAACAAAGCTTGTAGAAGGAGAAAAACAGAAAGACAGATTAAGCTCGGTGAGGGGAAGAGAAGGAGCGAGAAAATTATTTTGGTAGTAAAATGTGGTATCTATTCTTGGAGTCAACGTTACCCGTGATCTGATGGTCAGGATAGCATCACTAAAGAAAAGTTAAGGGTAAAAATGAAAAACAAATCTAGATACATCACATGAAATAGAAGAAAAGAAAGAAAGAGAAAATGTTATTAAAAACATGAAATGAAATGAAATGCAACATTGCATATACAGTTGGCACGTGTAAATGAATAGTAAAAAAAATAATAGTGAAAAGCTTTCTGTAGTTGTATCGTGCATAGCTATCAAAACAGGTCGGGTCGGCCCATTTGAGCCGGGCTAGCTCGGGCCGAGCTATTTTCGAGTCGAGCCATATCGAGCTATATAAGTTGTTGGTTAGTATTTTGTTAATCCAACTCGCTTCTATGTAATGTTAACGAATCCATTAGGTATAGATTTAGAGAGGAGATAGATTCAGAATCCTTTACCTGTGAAATGAGGGTCCTTATTTGTAGTTTCAGATTGTCATGGGCTATGACCGGTTGTGATGACCTATTATAGTTGGTGAGACATTTTTTTACTATAGCCTGTGAAACATTTTTCCTTCCGTGATGAATTGCATGAAACGAGCTATACTTTGTTGGATTTGGGTCTATAGGGACATATCCAGTATAAATTATTATTATTATTATTATTGTTTTAAATATAATCTTATGGAAAAGAAAATTTTGATTAATTTATGCTCAGTTGTTAACAATTTTAATAATTTATTGTTGACGGATTCCCAAAAAGACCCAAGTGTGTTTGGTTTGTCGTTTAGAAAGCCCCAAACTATGCTAAGGACAAAAGCTTGTCTTCGTAGCTTTCGCCCAAACCATGGTTTTGAGGTTCACATTGCAGGAATAAGTTTGATGCGCTTTATCTTTTATTTTTATTTTTTTGGTGTGATGATGCGCTTTGTGTAGGCACGTTTGGTTTTACTGTTTCCATGTTGGGCTGATTGACCCGAGCATACCAAATGGACTGGGAAATTGGTTACTTCAACTCTATTGATGTGGTGAAAAATAAAATAAAATCTACTGGTGTACTTAATGTGGTTTACTTGCTTGCATGAATAACCTACACGATTACTAAGAGTTTGTCACATTAATAAATTAGGTTCATATGAATAACTTGTAGCTCAATTAACATCAGTCAAACTCTTTGAGATTTGAGTATAATGTTGACGTCAAAAGTTCATCCTCTTTGGAAGTTACATTTCCTTCTCAACTCAAGCACTTATACCTTCAATAATTACCAAATTAACATAGATTTGCTAATGAGAATTGGCTCAACTTATAGAATCAAACTACGTCAAGGGATTGATTCCTGCTAGTAGTCCGTAATTAATAAGTAATTTGTAAATGTTATTGTAAGTTATTGGCGAGGTTTAGTGGCATATTCTTATGTGAGAATGGAGAAATCTCCCCTCCCCTCCCCCTAAAAGTTTTCTCAAAAGAAAAAAAAATGATAAATTTATCTTGAATTTATTTTCTAAGCAAATCAACTAGCCAAACGGTAATTAGTCTCATTTTTTTCCCAACGAACAAAGTTTATAATAATAATCTGATCTTTTCAATTCAACGAGGCCATCATATTACCCTCACATCAGACAATAGTTAGTGATGATTGTTGAGAAATTTGAATAAAGGTGGACTGTTAATTTACCTGCCTGAGGTACTTCTGTTTAGAATTTAGCTAGTGTGCTGCCAAGAAAGCAGTAAAGCACCTCATGTGAAGATTAAAAAAAAAAAAAAAACATGTGTGCTTATTATCGTACACTTTTTTGTATTATTTATACTAATTTAATTTGTATATAAGAAATGATTTAATCTTTGTGTATAAAATTTACCGAAATGCAGATTTTGTAAGAAAAAAAACAATTTTTATATAAGATTTGGATGTTAAAAATTATGTAAGTAGAAAATTGTGTGAGAATAATTTATAGTATTATAATGAAAAAAATTATACAAAAGGAATTGTTCAAGTTTATTTTTTTGAAAGTTATAAAAGTATTCATTTTTTTTTATTGAGCATTGCTACGTAGTGCGGACATGAGTTATCCTGGAACAGTTATAAAACAGAAGTGGGACCAAAGAAGGACCCACCAGCATGAAACTACCATTCTGAAAGCTGTCGGGCTGCTCCAGGAATAAAAATGGTTCGGGCGGGATAGTCTTTTCCTTTTTTATTACGTACTAGCACTTTAATAAATCGTTAAAACGCTTATTAGTATTGCTTAGTATAATTTTTGGACTCGGTTCTCAAATGTTTATCATGTAAACCATTAATCAATGAACATTTTATAACTCATTAACGTATAGATATTCAGAAAGAAAAGTATAAGTAACGTAGGTTGAAGGTTGGTATGATCTTACCTATAACTGTCAAAATGAGTCCAGTCAATTTAAGTTGAACTATTTTTGAGTTAAATTAGATCAAATTATATGAATTTTAAGTTAATATTTTATTAATTTAATTCGTTTTTATCTAATATTAACGTGTTGGTTAATTTATTTGGACTGGTCTAATTTAAATTATTATTAATTTTACATTTATTTTTATTAACTCAGTTTACTTATTTTATGGGATTATTTGAACTTGATCAATTTTAACTACTCTCTTTCTCTTTTTGCTCGAGTTCTTGGCCTGAGGTTTGGAGAGAGAATAACAAGAAGAGTGGGACGAGTTGGTCCACTTCAAATACGTAATGAGAAGTGAGAGAGTTCCAAATTCTATGCGAAGGCTCTTATTAATTAGCCCATCATAGGTCATAACAATTTGTAACAGTTGATGGCCACTTCTTTCTTCGTCCTTCTTTTGAAAAAAAGGAAAGAAAAGGTTCTTTGTATTCTTCGGTGTGGTTTGATTTCTCCCTTCTTTCTGCGTCTTTGGTCTTATTTACTGGTAGTGCATCATTATTACACATACAAGTAAAAGCATTTCCTTTTCTTGTTTGAGCATCATGGCGTCAAGTTCGAAGCTTTCAAAATGCAACAAGTGGCAACCAAGGGCTACAAATTTTGCTTATTTCTCGTGTACTGTAACCTTTATGTCACATGTCCTATGCCTTTTTCGTTAACAAAAATTACATGGGCTTAAATTACAACACTTTCTAAGCGGGATACATGAATTTGGTAGCTATTGTGATTTGTGAATGGCAATTCCATGTGACACCTTCCATAATTTAGTGCATGAAACAAGTCCATTGTTATAATTTTAATTACGTTGAACATGATGACTACATTTGGGATAGAGATCCACTGAGATTTTGATAAAATATTGCAGAATCATTAGTGTGAATGATAGTTTGTTACTTAGCAATCATATCTCATAGACTCATAATATTTATTCATCAAATTATAAAGTGTATTTCACTAGAAAACATAGTATACATGAAAATAAAATTAAAAAAAGAAAAAAAAAGAGTAGTGGAGTCACTTTTTCCCCCCTAAGATAGGCATAAATTATTATTAGAGATAAGTAAATATACTATCTCAAGAAGCACCATCCAATGAGGATACAATTACTAAAGTAACAGTAATGTTTGCAATTGCTCCCTGTTTTCAAACAACCGCCCAATTTTGTTCTTTCAAAGTCTCCATATTATCAGAACAGCAATGGCCACCAGATCCTCTTAATTATGAAACTAGGAGACAAGAGCTAGAACCTTGGTCCACCACTCCATAAAATTGGAGCAACAAAAAGCTACCAGGTGAAGCATAAGTGACCAAAGAGACCAAACTCTTTGGGCAAGCAAACACTGAACCAACAAGTGCAAAATAGATTCATTGCCTTCCCCACAAATCGTACAATCATGGTTCCTTTCCTCAACTCCTCGCTGACTAAGTTCATCTTGCACGGCACAGGTGAAGCATTATGTAATATAAGGACAACATTGAACCCCCTAATTGTGTCTTGAACCCATAGGAGTTGTAAAAGCTACATTCTCACCTAGCAAATTCATAACAACCTTATGCCTTCTACTAGCTTATTTGTTAAATGATATTGGGGGCATATTTATTGAGAGAGTGAGAGTAATAAATTTTGATCAAATAATTATATATAGATGATTAAAATTAAAAATTATTTAAAGATTATGTGACTACTTTAAAAAGTCACATGTATTTATATTTTAATTTTGATCATTCATATAAGATCTAATGGTCAAGATTTACTTTTCTCACCTATTATAATAAATATTCTTTTCACCAAATACATCCACTATATATATAGGGGCATATCTAGTGAGAGAAGTTTTTATTGTGAGAAGGTGAGAGAAGTAAATCTTGATCATACAACCATACATGAATGGTCAAGATTAAAAGTTATTTGAATGTCATGTGACCACTTAAAAAAGTCACATGCATTTATATTGACCATTCATGAAAGATTAAATGGTCAAGAAAACCTCTCATAATTTCAATTCGAGTAAGATCTATATATATATATAGGAAGGGATCCACTTATTCTAAAAGTAAATATAAAAACTTATTTCTAATAGGGGTGTCCAGTAAGTCGGGTCGACCCACGAATTCGCGGGTTTTGACCCAACTTAACCCATAAAATACGGGTTGGGTTAGGTTCGCGGGTTAAGTCGGGTTAAAAAATACTTTAACTCACAGTGTGTAGGTCGGATAGCGGGTTAGAACACTTCCAACCCAACCCACCTATCTTTTTTTTAAACAAAAAAAAAAGCTTAGACAGAGTATGCGTTTTGCTTTAAAAATGCATTTAAAGGTCGTAAATATCCTCTCTGATATAGCTAGGATCAGCGTTAGACCATGTAAATATACTAACAAATAGAGGCCAAAGTGTGAAGAGAAAAATGCATCAAAACCTTATCTATCTACTCCTTCTCCACTGGCCCCAGCGTAGCTAGTAGTTCTCTCTTCTCTGCAACTAGTTCTTTGCAGTGCAGCCGTTCTCCCAAGCTCCCAACGTTTGCCCCTTGAGTCAATGACCATTGCTTCTTCTCCTACCCGATCTCCTAATCCTAGCGATTGTGCTATCGCTGTGAATCCGTGACCATTGCTTCTTCTCCCACCCGATCTCCCTGTCATTCTCTGCAACTAGTCACGTCACCACACAGTCACGCGTCCCTCTTCCCTCTTGTGACTTTTTCAGTTTTCTGCTCCACACAGCCCTAGTAGGTAAGCCTAATTCTTCTGCTCTTTTCATGTGAATTTGGAACATAAGAGGGAGTGCAGGTGTACCATACAAGCAAGGAAGCTATAGGGGGCAGAGTAGGCAACAAAGCTATGGGTACGAGCAAAGTCAGCAGGCGATGAATGTAGTATCGCTGGAGAAGAAGAAGAGCAAGCTTGGAGTGTAGGATTGCACTTGCTAAAATGATTATCATTAATGAGCTTCCATTTAAATTTGTTGAAAATGAAGGCTTTAAAAGTTTTGCTCAAATTATGCAGCATTAATTCCAAGTTCCTTTTAGACAAATTGTTGGTAGAGATGTTATGCAATTGTATGTGTTTGAGACTAATTTGTTATTTGAGTTATGAATAACTTTGTTTAATTTATTTCAGACATAGTAAGAGTAGGGATGGAAACAGGCCAAGTCAGGCTAGTCTTGGCCTTAAACAAGTCTGACTTGTATCCCAATTATAAGGCAGGCCTGGCATATGAGCCTATAATATGTCAATTTTTAAGGTCTGACTTGGCCTTTTTAAACGTCTGGTCTAGCCTGAAAGCCTATTTAAAGGCCTATTTTGTAATAAGGCCTTTAAATAGGCTAACATGCCTACTTTTAAATAGGCCAACAAACCTTGACATATGCTAACAAGCCTACCTTTAAATAGGTTAACATGTCTTTACATAGGCTAATAGACCTACCTTTAAATAGGTTAACATGCCTTTACATAGGCTAATAGGCCTAAGCCTTGAATAGGTCAACGGGCCTACTTAAGGCCAATAGACCTTTGTTATAACTTAACACTCATCTTCTATTTTTATAGATGTTTACCACTTTTTTACTCTAATCTTTGGTTGATGTGGGATTTGGATATATACCTTCTATTTTGTAACTTGGTATATCTCCAAGTCTCACATCGATCAAAGATCAGAATGAGAAAGTAGTGAGCATCTATAAAAGTAGAGAGTGAATGTTAACTTATTATTTTATTCTAATAAATATATTATATTAAATACATTAATAAATATGTTATTTCTATTCTAACTTACTAATTTAGGTTTTAGTTATTGACTTTTATTAAAATTTAATTAAAAAATAAATTAATATATTATAATAAATAAATAATTATAATTATTATAATATATATATTATATTATATATAGTTAAACAGACCATGTCGAGCTTAAAAAGCCTATTGTTGAGGCCCGACTTTTTTAGTTAAACAAGCTTTTAAATAAACTTTGGCCTAACTTGTTTAGTAAACAAGTCAGGTCAACCCTCAAGAAGGTCAGGCCATAGATCCTGACAGGTAACCTGACCTATTTTTATCTCTAAATAAGACTTGTTAGTTGTTAGTTTGTTATGTATTTATTAATTTATGATGTTTAGTTTATTTGAGATTGAGACTTATGATACTAATTTGTTAGATTTTGTATTTTGATTTTTTTTCAGAAATTTTTTTATAAAAAATATGTTAGACCCATGAGTTCGACCTAACCCAAACCAACCCACTCTTGAATGGGTTGGGTTGAGCGAAAAAAACTCTTCGACCTAACTCAATCCAACTCATTGCTCTAGTGAGTACGTCGATTCTAAAAATATTACTGAACTCAACCAAGCCACGGAGACCCCTACCCACGAACACCCCTAATTTCTAATGTTGACTATCTATTTTAATGAGATCGGTTAAAAATATTCTCCCACTTATTGTCACGTGACCTCCCCCTTCATATTCTCTCCCGCCAGACTAAAGTAATGTGACATCTCCGGTCCCTAAAATTACAAAATTTTCTGTCATTTTATTGGTACCGATGGTACCTTCTAGCTGCAAGTCAAATATGAATGACTCCATGTGCCAACATTTTTTTTAATCTCCAAAGCACAAGGATTCATTTGAGGCTTCGAAGCTTGAAGGCTAGAAGAAGTCGTAGTGGGAGAAAACCAGAGTTTCGATCGCCCAACCATCAATAGCTTGGGTAATAGGTGCTCCACCAAACATGAAAGAATTTGGGTTTTAGCAAGTATTGCCGTTGCATGAGGGTTGTTTGGGGTAGGGGTGTAAGTGGGTGGTTTGGTTTGGTTTTTGAGAGAAAATAAATCTGAACCAATCAAAATTAATTGATTTGATTTGATTTGATTTTCGTATTTTTTGATAGACAAATCCGAACCAAACCGAACCGAACATCTATGGATTGGTTTGGTTCGGGTGATCGGGTTGGCCATTTTTTTAATACAAAAATTAACTAAATAATTAATTTTTCATAACAAAAAAAAAAAATACATAATAAACTTATGAAAATATTTCTAGAAATAGTATCAAACTTATTGATTTGAATACTAATAATTATTTCATGTTTCAGAATGTGTATTAAAAGGTTCATAAAGAGGGAACAAAGAAACATATTGATATTTGTATTAAGAAATTATATTTGAATAAGTTAAAAAATTCTTTTAGAAAGATTTAACTTGACAAGTTGTATACTACTACTATTCAATTAATTGATTTGGTTTGGTTTGGTTTTCGTATTTTTTTATAGACAAATTCGAACCAAACCGAACCGAACATCTATGGATTGGTTTGGTTCGGGTGATCGGGTTGGCCATTTTTTTAATACAAAAATTAACTAAATAATTAGTTTTTCATAACAAAAAAAAAATACATAATAAACTTATGAAAATATTTCTAGAAATAGTATCAAACTTATTAATTTGAACATTAATAATTATTTCATGTTTCAGAATGTGTATTAAAAAGTTCATAAAGAGGGAACAAAGAAACATATTGATATTTGTATTAAGAAACTATATTTGAATAAGTTAAAAAATTCTTTTAGAAAGATTTAACTTGACAAGTTGTATACTACTACTATTCAATTAAGAGAAAGTTGTGAGGCTACTAACCTGGAGGTATATATGTAACCAATTAAATCACTACGGACATTTCTAATGTTGATTTTATTTTAATGAGATCTAACAAAGTTCCAAAAATATTCTCCAAGAGAATGTTGTTGGGCTTCAAATCACAATACACAATAGGAATTTCACTATCATTGTCACGTGATCAATATCTATATTCATTCTCTCCATAAGGTTCCCATTTTCATTTGTATGCTTTCTCTTCCCTTAATCAATCTTCCAAGCTCCCATTATTTAAGCCAGACTAAGAAATTGATTATTTTTAAAGTCAATCTCCGGTCCCTAAAATTACAAAATTTTCTGTCATTTTATTGGTACCGATGGTAACTTCTAGCTGCAAGTCAAATATGAATGACTCCATGTGCCAACAAATTTTTTTTTTAATCTCCAAAGCACAAGGATTCATTTGAGGCTTCGAAGCATGATGGCTAGAAGAAGTCGTAGAGGGAGAAAACCAGAGTTTCGATCGCCCAGCCATCAAAAGCTTGGGTAATAGGTGCTCCACCAAACATGAAAGAATTTGGGCATAATTTTTTTTAAAAAATAAAATATATTATAGCGAGAAAGTATTACTAATCAATCAATATATCCAAACCAAATCAAACTAATTTAATTAGTGAGGGTTGTTTGGGGAATGCCTTTTATTAGTTTCATTTGTAAAAGGGGATAAAAGTCATACATTGTTATGAGAAATTAAATATTAAAGCAATTGTTCAAGTACACAGGTTATGAAATTTTTTATAAATCTTTTTATATGTTGATTCTAGAAAAGACAATTTCTATACAAAACAATGGACTCTCAATATCCACCCTATAATCACAAGCTATGACATCTTTGATACCCAATGTTCAAGCAGCTTAGATACTGAACAAGACGCGAGAAAGCCATGTGCGAAATGAAATTTTCTCTTCCAGCATTGCAAGAAGAGCAGTGATAGAAGTAGCAGTCGTCCAAACTCACTAAGTGGAATGAACCATAGCCACTGCAAATTATAAGCCCTGAATTTGCCTCAAGATGAGAAGGATGACTCGAGATATGATCACGTGCATTTCATTTTTTTTTAAAGTGTGGATTTAATTATAATTATAGGATCTCATTAAAATGAATAGTCAGGATTGAGAGTAAAGACTTGTTTGGAAAAGTTAAAAATTATAAATTATGTTGATAATTGATTATTGTTATAATCGATTATAATCGGTTCATTTTTATGTTTGGATGCATTAGTTATAAAGTGATTTTAAGTTAATATGATTTGTTTGGATAATATAAAAAGAATTATTTTTATACATTAAATTACAAAAATAGATATAGAATGATTAAAAAAATTATTTGATTAAAGATAAAATAATATTTACATATCAAAGTGTAAGAAATAATTTATAAGTTAAAATTATAAACTTCAATCTTTAAAAAGTTTTTTTTTTCTCATTGAATTTCATGTAAAAGGCTTTTTAAAAAATAATCTTTTACTCAAACATAATAATTATTTCACAAAATAGTTTAATTTTTTAAAAATAACTGAATGAAAAATAATTCATCTTTTCTAAACATGCTCTAAGTCTTTATATTCAAGTGAATCACTTCTTATATATATATATATATATATATATATATATATATATATATATATATATATATATATATATATATATTATTTTTTAAATATGGGAATAAACTCTCTTTAACTAATATGTAAAAATTAAAATTTATTAAGTCACTAGTTTGAGCATGACTCATAGTTTAACTTACCAGCCTAAAAAGCTCAAGCGGTACAAAACTCAAGTTTTGACTTGTCAAGTTTAAATAATTCAAAAATTTATAAAATGCGCTGAGTTTAAGGGGAAAAAAAAGGCTCACTATTTTATTAAATTGAATGTAAGCTTGGTATATTCTTATCAAATCCAACCTTAACTCAACTCATCCACGCTTTACCTCAGAAATTTCCATAATTAAATTGGGCCCAATAAAGAAGCACAAGAGCTATTGCTACTATACCTTCACCACTTAATGGTCTTCACAAAGGCATGCTGCAAAAGGTTATAAATGACGCTATATATCTAAGTGTGTGTTTAAAAAAATTGTAAAAAATTGATTATATTTAGTAATTAATTATTATATAATTTTTTTATTATAATCAATTATAATCAATTATAATTGATTATTTTTATATTTAAATACATTAGTTGAAAAGAAATTTTAAGTTAATTTGATTCGTTAGAATGGTATAAAAAATCGTGTTTATACATTAAATTACTAAAATAGGTATAAAATAATTAAAAAATTTATTTGATTGAGAATAAAATAGATATTTATATATCAAAATGTAAAGAATAATTTATAAGCTAGAATCATAAATTTCAGTGTGTATTTGAAAAAGTTACGAAAATTTGATTATGCTTAGTAATTAATTATTGTATAAAAGTTTTTTTTGTTATAATTGATTATTATCAAATTATTTTTATGTTTTGATACATTATTTGAAAAGTGATTTTAAGCTAATCTGATTCATTTAAATGGTATAAAAAGAATCGCTTTTATACATTAAATTATTAAAATAGATATAAAATAATTAAAAAAATTATTTGATTGAGGATAAAATGGTATTTACATATAAAAATGTAATAAATAATCTATAAGCTGAAATCATAAGCTTCAATATTCAGCATTATGAAAATTAGTTTTAAAAAATTTTATTTTGTATTGAATTTCATGCAAAAGCGGAAGCTGATTTTACCAAACATGATTAAACACTGTGCAAACAATTTTTTTTTTCCAAAAAAAAGCTAATCTAATCGTTACCAAAGTGTGTGTTTGGAAAAGTTGCGAAAATTTAATTATACTTAGTAATCGATTATTGTATAAATTTTTTTTGTTGAAATCGATTATAATCAAATCATTTTTATGTTTGGATACATTAGCTGAAAAATGATTTTAAACTAATTTGATTCATTTGGATGGTATAAAAAAGAATCATTTTTATGTATTAAATTATTAAAATAAGTATATAATGATTAAAAGAATTATTTGATTGAGGACAAAATAGTATTTATATATCAAAGTGTAAGGAATAATTTATAAGCTGAAATCATAAGTTTCAATCTTCAGCATTATGAAAATTAGCTTTAATTTTTTTTATTTTGTATTGAATTTCGTGCAAAAACTGAAATTGATTTTATCAAACATGATTAAACACTGTTACAACAGTTTTTTTCCCAAAAAAAAAAAGCTAAGTTAATCCTAAACAAATATGCACTCAATCTTCAGCATTATGAAAATTTGCTTTAAAAAGTTTTTATTTTATATTAAATTTTGTGTAAAAACTAAAACTGATTTTACTAAACATGATTAAACACTATTACAACACATTTTTTCCAAAAAAAAATTTAAGTTAATTTGAAACAAACATACTCTCAATCTTCAGTATTATAAAAATTAGCTTAAATTTTTTTTTATAATGCATTAAATTTCGTGCAAAAACTAAAATTAATTTTACTAAACATGTTATAACATTATGTAAACAAGTTTTTTTATGTTTGCACAAAACAAGTTACCAAACACACTTTTTTGCAACACAAGAAAAAATTATTTGCAACATCCATTGATGAATTAAGCATTACCAAATACATCAAGTTAAATTTCTCGTTGAATAAACGGGTTTGGTGAACCAACCCGATAACCCGACCCGACGATCCAATAAAACGACGTCGTTTTACCTATATTTAATTTATTTTTATTTTTTCTTGATCCTAAGGACTGATCAACCCGATTATCTAAAATGGTGGTGGACCTTGATTAGTTTAGATTTTTTTTCTCCCCTAAACCCGACCCAACCCGACCCGTATGCACCCCTATTACTGGTAATGATGGAGAAACTCAATGCCAAACATTTATCCCTTCTCCCTCATTTCACGATGCTCATTGTTCTTTCATTTGATAGGAAGAATGGCCACACTCAATTAGAAAATTTTTGTTTGGTAGAGTAAAGTTTAGGAGGAGGGAAAGCTAATCTATTTGAAGGTAAGGACTTGCCAGAAGTCTAAGTAAAGACTAGTGGTACTTATATATCAATGGAAGTCTATTAACACAAATCTAACCTCATAATTCAATTAAAAATTTTTAAAATTATAAGAACTCAATTTTAAAAATTGAAATAATTAATTTAAAAATTGAATGTAACTCTAAAAAGATTACCTATATAATTAAATTAAAATTAATTTTAAAATTAAAAGACAAGAGAGTGATACCACAAAAAAAGACATGAGACATAAAATGATAAAAGAGTTTAATTTTGATACACTTTTAGTGTAAATTTTTTTTACATTAATATTTAATAATATGTTGGTATATTATTTAATAAATTTAATATTTTATATAAATTTTAATTTATTAAATAATACATCAGCATATTATTAAATATCATTATAAAACTTTTTTTACACTAACAATCTATATAAATTAAATTTATAAGGGAAATCAATTTTTTTTTCATCACATGCCATATATATCATTTTTTTTAAATGCATGTACATAATATATATATGGTAGAGAACTGACAGGAAAGTTTTCCATTAGGAGGATTGAACCTGCGTGGTGGGCCGTAGGAAAAGAAGCCCCCGATATTGCTAAAGTAATTTATTGAGAAAAAGAAAATCAGTTTACAGCATGTTTGGTATGCCATCCAACAATTTTTTTAAACAAAAAAGTTGTTGCCTACTTATTAAACGTGTTTAGTAAATTTGAATGAAAACACAATAGCTTTTATGTCATGAAAAAATTGTTAGTAATTCATATGAAATTTGAGTTATTTTAGAAAAAATTATTGGGATTATTTTTAATAATATCTATAAATATAATTTTATTTTCAATTAAATAATTTTTTAATAAATTAAATAATTTTTTAATCATTTTATGTTTATTTTAATAATTTAATACATAAAAGTAATTTTTTATATCATCTAAACAAAATAAATTAGGTTAAAATTACTTTTATTTAACATATTCAAACATAAAACTTTTTTCTTATAATAAATTATAATAAAAAATTTTATAATAATCGATTATTAAAATAATCAAATTTTTATAATTATCTCAAACACGCATTTAATCATGAAGTGTTCCAACTTTCAATTAAAAATATATATTATGATGCTAAAAAATAAGTATTAATCCATCTATTATTATATATATTAAATTAGGCTCATATAAATATATAAAAATTTAATTTTAAATATAAAACTTTTTTACATTATTATTCAATTATATATTATAAAATTATTAAATAACTTTGACTATCACAATCAATTCTAAGGAAGTATAGTTTTCTTTATTATATATTGATAATGTAAAAAAAGTTATATTAATTATTAATCAAATTTAAACTCATCATATAATACTACATACTTTAAAATGTTGAGGTAGACTCCTTTTTAAATAAATAACCTTAACTAATCATGTGTATCACTCATGTACTAATTTGTGCAAGCATAATCCCACATGTGACCTCCAATCAACAAATAACCTTTTACATTCTATGCAACTTCTATATAAATATTGGACTGGGATCCTCTCCTCTTATATATGTTTTTGTTATATATAATCTGCGGTATGTATAAATTTTTTTTACCTTCCATTGCACATACTGCATTAAATATATAACAAAAACATATATTTTTGACCAACATGATCATCTCTTATTTTTGACTAACAAAGAGGATCCTTATCCATAAATAATGACACATCATTTTCACTGACTCAAATTTAAATTTTTATTGAAAAGTCATTTATAAATACTAATATGGTCAAAATTTGTGATATATCTTAACTTTATAACATAATAACATTTTTTACTATATTTTTCATCTACCAAAAAGAATCAGAATTAAGGCTAAAAATGAGTTGAAGCAGGTCATGAGATTATTTGTGACTCGGTTTGCTAACAATTCAATGAATTGATAAATTTGAGTCATTTGTTAAATAAGTTGAATTTGAACTTTCACATATTAACATGATTAAAAAATTTTAAACTATATATATAAATTTATTGAGTCACAAATTTGAACTTAAAGATTCAATTAATACAAGACTTGATATTATTCATTAAACTAAAGTAACCCATGGACTTAAAGTAATTTTTTTTTAATGATAGACTATAGATTTATTCAACCAAAAGTCTAGCGATACTTACAATTTTAGTAAAATCAATAAATCTATTAAAAAGAAGAAAATAGATACAATTTTTATCAATAACTAACCAATGATCTGCAGTTTTGCTCTTAGTCCGAAGACTATCGATAACAACGCATATTTTACTATGGAGATCGGCACATAACGTGCTACAATATAAAGAGAGTATTACACATCTTATCTTAGTAAATCTGAAGGTCTTAATGTTATATAAAGTTAAATCATGAGATTGACCTAAGAAAATTAAAATTAAAAATTTTAGACCTATAAAAAAAAAAGTCATTTTAAGTCAATTCATTAAAAATATGTCAAATTTAAAAGCATACAAGAAAATTAACTATATAATAAATTAATTTAATTAATAATTTACTTATATTTAATTTTGAATTTGAATAATAAAGATTTATTAAAAGTAAATTAAATTATTACTTATATTAATTTATTGTATGATTAAATTCTTTTTTTCTCAGCCAGTCTAACTTGATTCAGCTACACTCATTCTCATTTCTAAGAGTGTATGTGTGAGTTGAGTCAATTCACAAACTTGTAGTTTTTATCCAATTTAACCCATAAAATACAAGTTTAATTGGGTATGAGGGTTGAGTTGAGTTAGAAGGCACTCTAACCTGCAAGGCACAGGTCGAGTGTGAGGTTTTGAAAGTGCTAACCTACATGAACTCAACCCATTCAAGTAATTTTTTTTTTCTAATAAAAGTCTTTTAGTCATTGTGACATTTCAAGTTGCTTTTCCTTGACTTTTTTATTGTGTCATTTAAGTTTATATGTAGGTATTATTGTCACGTTGATAATATGACCAAGAAAATAGATGTGAGAAACTCATGAAGCATCTAATTTATCATTACAATGAAAATACAATGGATTGCTTGGAAGACATATAATATCTTGAGAAAACTGATAATGATATAAATGATTATGTCAATCCATATGTTGTATGTGATGACATTCGCTTCAATTAGCTAATGTGATTTTCTATTTATGGCTTTTAGGACCTATTATCTTATTTTAGTTTATTTTAAATTTATGTTAACTTAATAAGACTTGTTATGCTTATTTAGTCTGTCTTAAACTTTTTATGTTTAAAACTGGTTATGTGACTTTTTTAGTTTATTTGGAACATATATTATTTTTAATTAAGATATGTTATGCATAACAAGTTTCGTATTTCAACATTTTATTTTAACATTTTTTTAAGTACTTCGGTTTCATGGGTTTGATCCAATCCAATTTACTTTTGAGTAGGTCAGATTATGTCAGGTTGATAGAAAAATTTTTCTCAACCCAACCCAATATAATACACTGATTTAATAAGTGAGTCAAGTTTATAAATGCTTTAAAATCCACCGAACCCAGCCAGAGGACACTCTTACTCATTTCTACCTACAAGTAGGGATGTCAAAACAGGCTGGCCTGAATCGAGCTAGCTAAATTTCGAGCCTGGTTGAGCAAGGAACGTTGTGGGCTGGTAATTTACTAGCCCAACTCGACCCTATGTGGGCTGCGATTGGGCTGGGCCGGTCTGCCGACTCACACCATATTTTTTTTTCATTTTTTCTTTAGTTATCAATACTTTAAAAAAATTATTCTTATGTTTCAACATTTTTTTCTTTTACATAATTTAAATCCCATCAAACATTAAAAAATTATTTTTATGATAAAATATTAATTTACATTAAAAAACAAGAATAAAATATTTCTATATCATATAAATTACATAAAAATACCATAATTAAAAATTAGACATTAAGCTTGTGGGTCGACTCGTGTAAGGATGGACCAAAATCGGGTCGGCCCAGTCGGATCAAATTCCATTTTTACATCAAATTCTTTTGTCCTACCCGCCTATTTTATCGGGCTTTCAAACCAGCTCATCAGACTTGACCTATGTTGACACCTCTAACACACTGATTTAATAGGTAAGTCAAGTTTAAAAATGCTTTAAAATCCACTGAATCTAGCTAGTGGACACTCTTACTCATTTCTACCTACAAGCAACATTTAGAGGTGATAGTAGATTGAATTGGATCAGTTTTAAGAGAAAAAATCATTTGATCCAATCTAACTGATTTTTTATTTTATCATTCAATTGATTTGGTTTAAAATATAAATTTAATCCAATCTAATCCAATCTAAATTGGTTTAGATTGGATCGATTTTTTATTTTTTATTTGATTTTTTATGCATAAATTCATTAAATTCATCAAAATATGAAAATTTAAATTTGTTAAAATACATCAAATATAAGTCTAAACTAATTAATCAAAATATAATAAATATAAGTTCAATCAAATTCACTAAAATATAATCTAAATTATAAATATAAGTTAAAATTAATTTTTAATTCTATAATAAATATTCAAATTCAAGAGAAATAATTAAGTTTGAGTTAATAAATAAAAAAATTTAAAATAAATATAAGTTATATAAAAATATTTTTAAAAATTTACATAAAATTTAGATTGATTTTCAAATTCAAATTTGAAATTCAGTCTAATCGAATTTTTTTTTAATTTTTGATTTATTTAATTTTTAAATTTTTAACTAAATTTTTTAATTTTAATTAGATTGATTTAATTTTAAACACTCCTAATAACATAATTTGTTTGTTTGTAAAAAAAAAATAAAAAATTCAAGCTTTGTGATTCTGAATGTAAGGGATCAATGATCATAGATTTTTAAAGTGGGATCCTTTGAACTTGTAGTGTACAACCTCTTCGTACAGGCTACGGGTACTGCTTCTGCTCTTAAGTTTGAGACAGTATCACATACAGTACCCATTACATATTTCATATTTTCATGTGCAATCCTGCTCTCTCTGTCTTTGTGTGTCTCTGCAACACAACATAATGTGTTACTGTTGTGTACACACACAACACAACATAAATCATAAATGTTTCCTCCATTACATTAGTACATCACATTACAGAGAAAAGAAAAGAAAGAAAGAGTAGTTGGTGAGTGAGTGGTGACTCTCTCTTCTCTATAGGCGTAGCTGTAGCTATAGTAATACTGGGTCTGTGTCTGTGCCACTGCTCTGATCCTTCTCGTGATTACCATTTCAACCTTTTCTGTTTTCTCTTTCCTCATTAACTCACTCACCCTCCTTCCCTCCCAACCTCTCTCTCTCTCTCTCTCAAACCCTAGACTTTTGAATCTTCCACGCCGCTCCTCTATGGTTAATTTGCAAATTGAGTTTTGGGGTCTGTGAATTCCCCTTCACAGCAGTGTTTCTGGGCTTTTGGTTTTGTTTCAGGTAATGTTTTTATGTTTTTGTCACTGTAACTTTGCCCAACTTGATCACTTTTTTGTTCCATTTTTTTTTTCCTCCCTTCATAGTCTTGATTCTTTTAGTTTCAGTTTTCGTTTTTGGGTGGTTGCTGGGTTAAGTTTGTTTAATTTTGCACTTTTTTTTTGTTGGTAATTTTGCAATTTAATTGTAAAGCTAAAACTTTTTTGTTGTTTTTAGCTGCCCTTTTAATTTTCAAGCTTGCTATTAATTCTGATCCATGGGGATTAAAAGTAATTAAATGCATTTTTTCATTTTGTTTCAGTGGTTCTACTTAGTTTTTCTTTTACCTTTTTAAATTCTCTCTTTCATTGAACTTCCCTCCTTATCACCAGCCTTTGAATCCAAGGTTGCTTTTGAATAATTTTAACTCTAATTCTAAGTTTTGTGTTGTAAGTTTTGATCCTTCCTTTTGCCCTGATATCAACTCTCACCTGTGCTTACCACTCTTTACAAAATCAAGAAAACTTTCCCACTTTCACATTCACATTTTCAAACATAAAATCTGAAATTCAGAGCACTTTCCCTCCTAGACCCGAAGCACCCATACAGGTGCTATTTGGTTGGCCTCCATCAGGGATGTACATGTTAGGGGCCTAGAGTTTGGCCTCATATTAGACAATCAGAGAGAGAAACAGATATAGGATGAGTTTTGGCAGAGATAAAAGTGAAAGAGAAATAGAAAGGTGGGGGTGAGGGTGAGGGTGGGCGAAGAAATGATTTGTCACTTTTTTTTAGTTTAGTAGCAAAAATAAGTTGAGTCCTTCAAATTACAAGGATAGCTATTGTTATTAATTTGTTTCAGGGGTGAAGATGCACTTTGTTTTTTTGTGGCAACTGGGTGTTTGAATACCTGTAGGTCCTAGAATATGGAGGCAAGAATCAGCTGTATAGGCCTGTGTTTTCTGTTTTTCCTTGTCTATGTACCTATAAAAAGTATGTTCCAAATGTTTAATGAATATTCAGGTTGGAGTCAGAGATAAATACTTGTGTGCATTAAAGTATATCCCTTCATTTGAACCACAATTCTTGTCTTAACCAATCTGAAATATTTTTACAAAAATTTCAGGTTTGGATGCTTCATATTGAAATCAATAAAGGGGTTCAAGTAAACCAATCAATTCTGCTGAGAACTATGACTGAAGAGAAATCTGGAGGATGCCCTCTGCGGTTTTTGATTTCTGTGCTATTCTCTTTGTGACTCATCTTTAGAATTGGGCTAAAGCTTATCAACTGATCAAATACTTCTATCAAATATGGATATCTCTGCCAGTACATGTGAGATAGTGGAATCAAGGGAAGAGATAATTTCTGAGTTCAAAATGGATGAAAAACCTGAGAGTAGTTGTGCCCACAAATCAGGAAAAAAGTATTCGATTGAAGATGATATTAATCGTCTTTTCCAGGCTATTGACATTAAAAGTTCGTCTAGAGGTCTTAGTACATCACGTTCACAAAAGAGCGCTCTTAAAAGGCCGATAAAAGTCAGTTCATCTCAGGCATCAGGAATTGGCATCTCGGAGCCTGTAAGTTTGAAGCAGGCACTTAGAGGGTTGTGCATCTCTCAGGCATCGGAAATGGCTGCTTTGAAGAGACTATCAAAGCCATGCAGTTCATCAAGAGTATCAGAGGCTGGCACCATCAAAAAGTTGTACACAGCAGTGGTAGATGAGGGGAAAGGGAACTTGGTGGAAATCTCCCTAGTACCAGAGATACCTGCATCTTCTGATCAATTACCCAGTGTAGCGATATCAAGTTCAAGTGTTAATCATTCTGTTCCTCTGGTTGATGCAACAAACTCGAAAGAAATGACAACCAGGTTTGCATCCCGAGATCAGTGTGTTCCTCTTCCATCAGAGCTTGAGGGTGAGAAGCCAATCATGGGGATTGGAAAACCAATACTTGCAAATATGTCACCAGTTGCTTATGCAAGTGAGGAGGTGCCAGATGTCAGAATAGATTCTGCTTCCTCGAGCAAAGCTTCTCTCAGTTCTTCAATGCCAGATAAGGGACAGGAAGCAAATTTACATTCTGCTTCTCCACCTAGCTCTAGCACTGGTAATGGAGTGGATAAGCCCACAAGTAGTAATAAAAGTTTGGCAAAGCCAATATTCAATAACAAGAACTTCCTTAAGAAAAAAGTAAAGCAAGATTTATGTTCTGCCTCGAGCTGCTCCACTCCATGTATGAGAAAAGTTGACAATGATTTGGGTGCTAGTACAAGCAATTTGGACAAGGAGACTGGCTATTCTGATGTGAAGCATGAAATGAAAGAAAACGAGAAACTTTCTCCCGGTAGTTCAAATCATAGCATTGAAGTTAACTCAATTAATGTTGGTATGGATTCAAGCAAACCTGGTTTCAGTTTGAATTGCAATAAGAGAACTAAGTTCCTAGTGACAAAAATTGATGAGAAATCAAGATCAAAGGAAAAGGGTGAGTTCTCCCAAAGCTCAAAAAGTAGCATTGGTGAGTATAGTAGTAGCACAAGCATCAGTGATGAGAGCAATCTAAGTGGTTCAAGTCGCAGTGGCCACAGGCCTCACATGTCAAAACACTTGAGATGGGAAGCTGTTCGAGCTGTTCAGCAGCAGCATGGTAATTTAAGTTTGAGGCACTTCAAGCTGCTAAGGAAGCTTGGTAGTGGGGATATTGGAACTGTTTATCTTGCAGAACTAATTGGCACAAGCTGCCTTTTTGCATTGAAAGTGATGGACAATGAATTTTTGGCAAGCCGGAAGAAAATGTTCAGGGCCCAAACTGAAAGAGAGATCCTGCAGATGCTGGATCATCCGTTTCTCCCTACGCTTTATTCCCATATCGCAACAGATAAGCTCTCTTGTTTGGTTATGGAGTATTGTCCAGGCGGCGATCTGCATGTGCTGCGGCAGAGGCAGCCATATAGGAGTTTCTCAGAACAGGCAGCTAGGTAGGAGTCTTGGACTTTTCCTGTCTTTCTTCATCACTTAAAACATATCTATTTTTTTCTGTTTTGAAATTCAATCTTGCCTGGATATCTATTTTTCTATTTTGAAATTCAATATTGTCTGGTTAGTGTAATATTATGTTCATAAGCTATTTTTTATTAGACCAAAACTCTGTTCAGGAAGTCCAATGGACCTTTTGTTAATTTGTTGGCTTGTAGCATTCATTTAAAACTCCAGCTGCCACTTTATGTTTGATGGTACGCACCGAAATTAGAAAACCTGAGTTCAAATTTTGGCACAATAGAAGTGGGGTAATTTTAATGAATGAAATTTAAAATGAACAGACACACACATACATAAAAATCATTAGGATGGTTTAGTGTTATAAAGGATGGAAAATTGTTGGAATCCTCAAGAGAAATGTGTAACATAGCAGTGTTTAAAACTGTCTTGATTAGCCTGCAACTCGGCAAGATGCTGTCTTATGCCTGCTGTTGACAGGAAGTTGACCCAGGTTAAGTATACTAGGTATAGTTTATATAATTTATACACCTTATACATGCTCTTTCAACTTGGTACCATGCTTATTCAAGTGTAAATGCTGTGCTTGCTTATTCTCATTTTACCAGAGATGGTTTCCTGCTTGACAAAATCTATGGCAAGTGGATAACTTTTTCACGCATTTTCTAGACTACATTCATGCCATTACATTTGTAGGTTTTATGTTGCTGAGGTTCTTCTTGCCCTGGAGTATCTGCACATGCTGGGAGTTGTATATCGAGATCTAAAGCCAGAAAATATCCTAGTACGAGAAGATGGCCACATTATGCTGACAGATTTTGACTTGTCACTCAGATGTTCTGTCAATCCAATGTTAGTCAAGTCATCTTCACCTGACGTGGATGCAACAAAGAAGATGTCCAGCCCCTGTTCAGAGGCTAGCTGCATACACCCTTTTTGCCTCCAACCAGATTGGCAAGTCTCCTGCTTTACTCCCATTCTATTATCTGCCGGAGCAAAATCTCGAAAGATGAAGGCTGACATAGCTGCTCAGGTTGGTCCACTGCCACAGCTTGTAGTGGAGCCTACCAGTGCCCGGTCTAATTCCTTCGTTGGAACCTATGAATATCTTGCTCCTGAGATCATCAAAGGTGAGGGTCATGGGAGTGCTGTAGATTGGTGGACTTTTGGTATCTTTTTGTTTGAGCTTTTATATGGTAAGACTCCCTTCAAGGGCCCAGCAAACGAGGATACATTAGCCAATGTTGTGTCACAAAGCCTCAAGTTCCCAGGTGCTCCTATAGTCAGTTTTCATGCAAGAGATTTGATCAGAGGATTGTTGATAAAGGATCCTGAAAATCGATTAGGTTCTGTAAAAGGTGCTGCTGAAATAAAGCAGCATCCTTTCTTTGAAGGCCTCAACTGGGCTCTAATACGGTGTGCAGCACCACCAGAGCTCCCCAAGTTTCGTGATTTTGGAAGTAGTGCTCCATTTATGGCTACACAGAAGGAGAATGCAAATGATTTAGAGGATATAGAAGATTGTGAGGAGTTTGAGCTGTTTTAGTTAGATTCGTCTTCCCTGCCCACCCTTTTCCCCCTTTTTTTCTTTTTCCTTCTTATGTGGGGTAGGGAATTGAATTGAAGTTGACTTGGTTTCAAAACCCGTTCTCATCCATGTAACACTTAATATAGCTTATAGGGTAAATGTAATTCAAACATCGTGACAAATAGATAGATTAATATATGTTTATACTGGATTAGAAGTCGCAAATCCATAAAGGAAACATGAGAATTTCTTTGGTTTGTCTGCTGGCCATTTCAGCCTCTATGATATTATCAATGGATATTTCTTTTCCTTTTTTCGTTTGCCTCCATGGTTGAGACTTTGTCACACTCCTTTTTGTTCTCCTTTTTTTTTGTTGTTGTTGTTTATAATACTCTCTATTCAGTTGCATACCTAGTACAATTTATTTAGTTACTGTAATTATGCCAAAGTTTATTTAACATAAAGCAAAAGCAATTTAATTTTGCTATTGGCATTTACAATTTTGCATTTCCTTGAGATAACTTCCATTTCTAGGTCAATCCAGCCATCTATTCTTGCTGTGAACAAGCATAACAGTGGTAGAGCTGGTTTTCTTGTGAGTTTGATTAAGTTCTTTGTAGCCTTTAGTACTATTTCATCATGAACTGGATAGATCTGGTTGTCTTTTTCTTGCTGTATGCAGTTGTGGGTGTGTGTTTTGCTTTAGAGGACATATTGGAGTTGGTGAGTGACTTTTCCAGTTAATGGGCATGAAAAGGTTAGCATAAGATTTTGACCAGCTTTGGGCTTTTGTACATAATTTTCTATCTAGTCTGATGTGAATACTGATGATGCAGATTAAGTTGATGTGTTCATCTTGTAAGAAACATGACCACACCGAAGTCCCTGATAGTTACTTGCCACTATGGCGGACAGCAAGGGTTTGAGAAGGTAATAAATTATAGTACATTATTTTTGGTTGGTTCAGTTTGTTGATAAAAGCAGAACATTGTTTGCCATGATGTGCATGAACGAAAGTCTGAATGTTCTGTGCAGTCATGTCCGGCGAAAGGCATGATATTGTGTTCAGTATATTGAATTGTTTTATTAAGATTGTCAAGCATAATATTGACATGTATAGTGGAATTTCTTGGGGCTGAAATTACGTTGTAAAACAGCTATCATTTAAGCAAGTAATACAGGATTGCCTTACTGAAATTAATTCTCCTTGGCTTTGTAACTTCTAAATTCATTTTCCTGTCATTGCATTACATATTCCAATGCACATATTTGATACTCAGCTATTTTTACAGTTTTATACTCTTCCGCTTCCTGAATCAAGTAGAAGCTTCACCTAATAATTTTTGCATCCAGGCATTTTGACTAAGAATGTACTGTTAGGCACCCCACTGTTACCAGAGTTAAGGAAAATGGAATGGGTAGAAGAGGGAATTGGATTGTAACAACCCTGCCTGCACGGCAAGGAGGGTGGGAAGGAAGGGGGAAACCGTTAGGAGCAAAGCTAAAAGGGAGGGAGAGGTATGGGAGATCATCCGGAAATTGGTTGATGGTTTTGGGGCCCTTTGGGCAGGGAGGCTGGCAGGCCCTAAAAAATCTGCAGGCGTTTCTATGTTCATTTTCTGTTTTTCAGTATAATCAATAGGGATTTTCCCTATCGCAAGGAGCTAGACTCCATTTTTCTTTCTCAGTAATACAAGTTCCTATCAGGTACCCATTTTGTATTTGAATATTTTGATATCTATGACCATGATATCTTATGTGTTGAAAAACTAATGCTCTGTGATCAAGACAAGCAAATTTAATACTGACTGGTTGATATAATGTTCCAAGTTGTTTGGTGATGCAACAGTAATTCTTATGTATTGTCATTCAAACAACACCATCTTGTCGTAGAGAATTTTTCACTCTTGGTTTGTGCTCTGGCAGTGGCTAGTATTAGATCTGCTTAAGATTCCTGAGAATCATTGGACATTTTGCACAGAATGAACTTATATAGAAAGAATCATAATCACTGAAACAGCCAGAAGATCTGATGGGGGTAGGTACTATCAGTGTCTACGCATGGTGTACCACTTTGTTCAGCGGACCAATAAAATTTGGTAATTGATTGGACCCTTTCATGTTTGGGTCTCACCATGCAATATTTGTCAAACTGACTACCTATTAAATGAATGGTGCACCATGTGTGTACATGATTCTTTCTTTCTTTATTTTTGTCCTATTAGAATAGCAGATTGTTTTACGGAATATTAGAATAGCAGCCATAGGTATTTGCATTTGAGGTGTTACCTCCATTGGTCATTTGTCTGTGATTTGTTGACATGCATATGTTAAATCAATCCTTTTGCACACATAATAATGTTTTGGGAGACAGGCTAAGAGGATGCTCTTGAAAAGTGAGCTTGTCTGTGAACAAGTAAAAATATATTAATCATTAAATTTTAGTGAGTTAAGATTTTAATACATTTTAGACTAAATTAAAGGTAGATATATTTTTATTTGTTTACTTTAGATACAAATTCACTTTAGAGAAAAAAATTTCAAACTAAGTAGTCATGTAAGTAAAAACTAGAGAATTAGGCCGTATCAGTTTGTATTACTCATATTTGCAAATGAAGTCCAAGAATTGAGCCCCGTTGACATTACATGTAACACTATGTTTGGATGATAGGTAATGAGGGGAACGAAAAAAGAATGAGGTAAACAGAAATAATTTATCTTATTTGAGAGTTTTAAAATATATGAGAAGAGAAACAGAACACGTGAAAAATTATTTTTCTTTTCTTTCTCTCAAATGTTTAACTTTTGTTCCTCTTAAAATTGAGATAGAATAGAGGGAATACATGAGTAATTCTTATTCATTTCGTTTTGTTAATGAAATTTTTAAATAAAAAGAATGAAAATTATGTTTTATTTTTTTTTCTTTTTTTTTGGTTTCATTCTCACCTATTTTATTCCGTTTCGTTAATGAAAAACATCTAAACACAGGATAAGGTTCACCAAGGGTAACAATCTATTTTCACTGCAACCAACTACTCTTGGATTGCAATGCACATATTTGACACTACTATTTTCACAGTTTTACAGTTTCAACTTAGCTTCCTGAATCAAGTAGAAGCATCACCTATATTTGCATCCAGGCATTTTGACTTTTAATGTACCCATTTTGTATTTGAATCTTTTGGTACCTATGACCATGATATTATCTTATAATGTGTTGAAAATTAATGCTTTGTGATCAAGACCAGCCATTTAATACTATAGTAACTGGTTAATATAATGTTCTAATTTTTTTGGTGATGTAGTAGTAATTCTACTAATTATTGTCATTCAAACAACACTATCCAGCCGTAAAGATTTTCTTACTTTGTTCGTTGTCCGGTAGTGGCTAGAATTAGATCTGCTTGAAGATTCTTGAGAATCATTGTTGGACAACATTTTTGGAAGAATATTGGTATTGGGTGGATTGCGCCCAAGAAGACAACCCACCAACCGCAACCAACTTTGGTATTAACCCTCTCTTGCCTCTTGGATAGGACAGGCATGAGCCCACCTCCGCTTCCTCTTCGAGTCTTCCTCCACTGCATTTCCTTTTCGGAGTATTACTTAGGAAGTACTATATTTAAAATGATTATGTATTCAATACGTATTGTAATATCCCTAAAAATAATAATAATAACAATGGGTATATAAAAATATTTACTTGCAATATTTTAAAAATAAAATATTAAGTAAAAATTAATATCTTACATTAGAATAATATGTTATGTATAAGATAAAGATTAACGTTAGGAAGTAAAGTTATTATAATAATGAAGTAATATATATGTATTACTATAATAATGAAGTAGTAATAATGATGAAGTGACGTGAAGATAATAAAAAATAAAGATAAAAAAATAATGAAAATTTAAAAGTGACGTAAGAAGATTGAAAAAGATTGAGAAAGATAATGCAAAGATGATCTCCATAAGATTAAAAAAGACATAATAATCAACAAACAATTAATGAAAGAAAAAAATAAAATAAAAAAGTGAATGAACCTAATCAAATAGAGTAAAACAAATCATTACAATGGATAGAGTGACAATAAGAAGATATACAAAGATAAGAATATATAGCAATTGCCAATTAATGTAAAGGTAAAAAACAAAAACAATAACCTAGCTTTTTTTTAATAAGTGGGGTCGGCTATATGAATCAAATGACGTCATTGTGCTTTATCATAAACTAAGTCTTTAGAAATGTCATACAAATTTATTTATTTTTAATCATTTCACCTATAGTCTTTTTTGGTCTCTCTCTACCTCTAACTATTGTGCTATTTTTCTCCTGATCTACTTTTCTTACAAGGGCTTATAAGGGTCTTCTCCTTACATATCCAAACTACTTAAGTCAAGATTTTCCCATCTTTTCCACAAAATAGGTGCTACTCCTACTTTTTCTCTAATGTATTCATTCCTAATCCTATCTTATCTTGTATGACCACACATTCAGCGCAACATCCTCATCTCAGCGACACTGATCTTATGCTCTTCTTGGCTTTTTACTGCCTTTCATTCAGTACCATACAATATCGCGTGTCTTATAACTGTGCGGTAAAATTTACTCTTAAGTTTGAGAAGCACTTTTTTATCACAAATAACTCCTGAAGCACTCTTTCATTTCATCCATTCAGCTTGAATCCTATGGTTTACATCTCCTTCTATCTCTCCATCATTTTGAATGATAGATCCAAGATACTTAAATTGTGTGATTTGTGGTATGGTATGATTTTCAATTTTCACTGCTAAGCTAGTATTAGCACACTTCTTACTGAACTTACAATCCATATATTCCGTCTTACTCCTGCTTAGACGGAAACCATGTTCTTCTAAAGCTTGTCTCCATAGCTCTGACTTCCTATTTGTTTCCTCTCTCAACTCTCCAACTAATACTATATCATTTACAAAATGCATGTATTGTGGCTCTGGCTCTTGGATATGTGCAGTAAGCACATCCAAGACCAAGGCTCTACAGGTTTCTTCAAAATATCTAAAGAAACACGTTATCAGAGATAAGGAGGAGAAGTATATCATGATGACATAAGATAAATGATTGAGAAAAAAAATAAAAATAAAAATAAAATAATAATACAAACAAAAATCAAAAGCTACGTTACTTTATAAAAGGCAAACTGGGAAAGCTACGAGTTCTGCAGAAAACTTCTCTCTTGTTTAACTCTTTTCAACCTAGGTAGAAGGATGAAAAACCTTTCCTTTTTCTTTTTCTTCTTTCACTGTTATAATCTTGAAATTTTTTATTTTTACTCTTAAAGATCATGATCATTTTTACAGTTCTTTCAATTTCTTTAATCCTTACAAACCATTATCTTATCATTCTCTCTTTTTTCTATTTTTTTGGTTTGACACCTGAATGTGGGTTTGAATGGGAAATGAAACTTGATGTATTTAGACTTTTGGGACTGTATTAATTTTGATGGTAGCTGGGAGAATCGAATTTCTTTTGTAGGAATATAAGAATATTAAAGACCAAAAACTCATTTTCTGTTTGTTCTGAACTTTTGGTCAAATCTTATGGATTCTCTTTATAAAAGCTTGCTACTAATTTGTTTTATTTTCTGCTCATCTTATTTTCTGTTTGATATTATCTTAGTTGCTTTTATTTTTCTGTTTAAAAGATAATAGTGATTTTGTTTATCTATGGATGATGCATCTTTTGAAGAATCTCAACCAAGACAGAAGGAAGTTGTAGATTTTTTTAAACATGTACAATCTTTGATTACTTACCACATCTTGTTTTTGACAAAAGAATAATTTTGTAAGATGAAGGAAATACAAGATAGTATATCCCTAAGGTACCAAAAGATCAAATGTGCAAGCTTATGACCATGAGGAGAAATTCTTAGGGGACGCCCTGAGTAGATATGAGCTCATACAATGTGATGTGCACATGAGAGATCAAGAATGAATAATTTGGGATTAAAATCCTAAAAAGATGGTACAAGAATTAAAAAGGGATGAGAAAAGTTATTTTTTTCTCATGAGTTTTCAGGAAAAATGCACAGTTCTTTTTAATTTATGATTATTTAATATTGGTGTTAATTTTTACCTAATTTCTTTGATACAAACTATTTTAGAGAGACTTATGAATTTTAGATTATAACATGATGGAAAATTGAGAAAAAGGGAAGTAATAAATTGTTTTTCGTACACGTAACGACTGGAATATCATTAGTTAAAAATGTTATTATTTTTCTTACCTCTACTGAGATTTATCTCACTTATTTGGCGTGATATTTCAGACAATGCCGATTGTTAGAGTATTCGTATATTTTTGTGTCTAGCAAGTTTGCATGCCAAAGGTTGGGGACTATGTTTTTACAGTTGCTATGGGGGACTTGTTCCTTACCATTCTACTCTTTGATGAGTAGAAATAAATAACAATATTTTGTAAATATGAAAAAAAAAAGTAGTGGCACCTTGAAGGCTTTAGTGACCCTCATTTTGGGAAAATAGGTGTCTAACTTAAAATTATGTGATGTATGTACTAACTATCATCTTTTGAGGGGTCTACCCTTTTTGGATGTAAAATATTACTAATGATTGTGTTATGTATAATAAAATACCTTTAACTGTTTTGAAACATACTAAAGTAATATAAAATTAAAATAGAATGTTACAATTTGGTATTAGAGCTGTTATTTAGGCAAAGTGGTCTGGGACCATCATTGCATTCTGACAAAAATAAGAAAGTTATTGCAGAAAAAGATGTCTCGCAGGCGGAATAATCCTAACCCCGAGGATAGAGTAGACAGAATGATAGATACGCTCGTGAAAACTGCTACAGCAATGCGAGAATAGACAACTGCGACAAATCAATTTGTTTAGCATATGCAAGAACAAAGAGGTCCGGAACCAGGTGCTCCTGCGGTAAATCCAAATTTTCAAGGACTGTCCGAATTCCGAATAGCGAATGCGCCAACCTTTAAAGGGGAGTATGACTCAGTTATCGTAGAAAACTGGCTCATGGAACTAGAAAAGATTTTTACTGCACTAAGGTGTACTAACGCCCTAAATGTGACTTTTGCCACATATATGCTTTCTGGATAAATATTTTCCTACTAGTGTTAGAAGTGAAAAAGAGTTGGAGTTTTTACAGTTGCGACAAGGGACTATGACGGTCAAGCAATACGTAGCGAAGTTTGAAGAGCTGACAAAATTTTCCTCTTATCTTCAACTTCAACACAACGAAGAATGGAAGGCTACAAAATTTGAATCTGAATTGAGGCCATAAATTAAAAAGGAGATAAATAAGTTAGAAATTAAACAATATTCTACACTGGTTAATAAATGTAGAATCGTAGAAAGGGATTTTCTATGAAGCTGAAAAGGAGAAACAATTCCATCTTAAGCGTAAACGAGAGGATGATAGGAAAAGAGCCAGAAATAGTAAGTTCAGGCCAAATATAAATGAAGAAAAATAGGTCCAGCCTGAAGCAAATTGCCCAAAAGTGTGGAAAGGCACATGGAGACAAACCTTGTCTGTTTGGCCAACGTGTATGTTACACTTGCGAAAAAGCTTGAACATATATCAAAGGATTGTAGGTTCGACAAAAAAGAAAATCCTCCGACAAAGCCACAAGTTACAGGAAGAGTCTTTGCCCTTAGCAGTCGCGAAGTAAATCAATTTCCAAATTTGATATAAGGTCAGTGACTCATAAACAATACTCTTTTAACTGTATTATATGATTCAGGAGCCACCCACTCCTTTATATTTGATGATTGTGTAAAAAAATCTAAAATTACCTATGACTAAGTTGTCTTATAATTTATTAGTAATCACTCCTATTGGAAATCTAGTCCAAACCTCTGATGCATGCCTAAATTGTCTTATTCTTGTTAAGAATAAACTTTTTGTTGCAAAATCTAATTTGTATGCCTTTGCAAAAGCTTGCTATCATCTTGGGAATGGATTGTTATCCTCTAACCGTGTGATATTAAACTGCCTTGATAAATCTGTTTCTTTTCCCTTAAACTCTTACAAAGAAAAATCTTAGTCTATCCATTTATCTACCATTCAAGTTAGTAGGGGTATAATGAAAGGAGTACAAGGATACATTCTCCTTTTTTTCTTTTGAAAAAAAGTGTGAGCTGGATTTAAACACTATCCCTATAGTCAAAGATTATCTTGAAGTTTTTCCTTCAAATATATCTAATTTGCCTCCAGAAAAAGAAATTGAATTTTTCATTGACCTGATGCTAGCTGTAGGACTCATTTCAATTGCACCTTATAAAATGTTCCCTGTGGAACTGAGTGAACTTAAAAAATAAATTGAGGAGTTATTAGAAAAATAATTTATAAGGCCTACTATATCACCTTGGGGAGCTCTAGTATTTTTAGTGAAAAAGAAGGATGGCAGTCTTAAGTTATACATATATTATAGACAATTAAATAAGGTGACCATTAAGGATAAATATCCACTTCTTAGGATGAATGATTTGTTAGATCAAGTGGGTGGAGCTATAGTTTTTTCAAAAATAGATCTAAGGTCAAGATACCATCAGATTATGGTAAAATAAGAAGATATTCCTTAGACAACTTTCAGAACTAGATATGAGCACTATGAATATTTGGTAATGTCATTTGGTCTAACTAATGCACCAGTTGTATTTATGAATTATATGAATAGGGTGTTTAGACCATATCTGGATAAATTTGTGGTAATTTTCATTTATGATATACTGATTTATTCAAAAACAAAAAAGGAACATGTAATTCATTTGAGAATAGTGTTATAAATTTTAAAATAAAAACAATTATATGCAAAATTGGAAAAATTTGAATTTTGAATGAGAGAAATTAAATTTCTAGGACATGTAATAAATAAAGAAGGAGTTGCAATGGATCATAGTAAAGTGGAAGCAGTCATGCATTGGGAGCAACCAACGACAATAATTGAAATAACGAGTTTCTTGGGCTTAGAAGGATGCTATCGTAGGTTCATAAAAGGATTTTCTCAGATAGTTATGCCATTAACTAGATTGACTAGAAAAGGAACTCCATTTGTGTGGACAAAAGACTGTGAAGAAAGTTTTTAGGAATTAAAGAAGAGACTCACTACTGCCCCCATTTTAGTAATCCCTGATTCTTTAGGACATTTTGTGGTTTATAGTGATGCTTCTAAAAAGGGATTAGGTTGTGTGCTAATGCAAGAGGGGAAAGTAGTAGCCTATGCCTCTAGACAACTTAGGCCTCATGAGAAAAATTACCCAACACATGATCTGGAATTAGCAGCAGTTGTTTTTCCTCTGAAAATTTGGAGACATTATTTGTATGGGGTAAAATTTGAGGTGTACATTGATCATAAGAGTTTAAAATATCTTTTTGATCAAAAGGAATTGAACATGAGGCAAAGAAGGTGGATTGAATTTCTTAAAGATTATGATGTGGAAATTAAATATCATCCAGGAAAAGCAAATATTGTAGTTGATGCTCTAAGTAGAAAATCCCTCTATTTGTCATACATGATGGTTCAGGAAATTGATTTGATAGAAAAGTTTAGGGATTTAAATCTTTTAGTGACCTTTGAACCAAATAAAATTTGTTTAAATGCTTTACAAGTTACTTGTGATCTGAAAGCAAAAATTAGAGAGACATAAAAACAATATCAATTTTTGCAAACTCTTAAAGAAGAGATACCTAAGGGAAAATATTCAGATTTTAAATTAATAGATGATGTAGTGGTCATGTACCAAAATAGATTGTGTGTACCTAATAATTTAAATTTAAAGAAAAAAATCTTAGAAGAAGCTCATAAGAGTAAATATACAATTCATCTAAGAATTAATAAAATGTATCAGGATCTTAAAAATCAATTTTGGTGGCTTGAAATGAAATCTAAAATAGCTAAATATGTGTCGCAGTGTCTGACATGTCAAAAAGTTAAAATAGAACATCAAAACCATCAGGTTTGTTGCAACCTTTAGAAATTCCAGAATGGAAATGGGATAGTATTTCCATGGACTTTGTGGTGGGCTTACCAAGAACCAATTTAGGACATGATGTTATATGGGTAATTGTAGATAGATTGACTAAGTTTGCACATTTTCTACCCATTAGGATTAATTATCCACTAAATAAGTAGACCCAATTGTATATTAAAGAGATTGTGAGACTTCATGGTATACCAACTATCATTGTTTCTAATAAAGGCCCAAGATTTACCTCTAGGTTTTGGGAATCGTTACAGATAACTTTTGGGACAAAGTTATCTTTTAGTATTACTTACCATCCCCAAACTGATGGTCAAACTGAAAGAACAATTCAAACCTTAAAAGACATGCTTAGGACTGTGTTTTAGATTTTAAAGAAAGTTGGGATACCTATCTACCATTAATAGAAGTTGTCTACAATAATAGTCATCATTCCAGTATTGGTATGACACCGTATAAGGCATTGTATGGAAGGAAATGTCGATCTCCTTTATGTTGGTTAGAGACTGGAGAAAGACATTTAATAGGACTTGATCTAGTACAATAAACCTTAAACCAAATAAAGTTAATCAGAGATAGAATGTTATCAGCTCAAAGCAAACAAAAAAGTTATGCTGACAAAAGAAGAAAACCATTAGAATCCAGGAAGGAGAACATGTATTCCTTCGAGTTGCCCCAACAACTAGAATTGGCAGGTCTTTGAAAACAAAGAAACTGAGTCCCAAATATATTGGACCTTTCCATATCCTCAAAAGAGTTGGAACAGTTGCTTATCAAATCGCTTTATCCCCTAACCTATCAAATCTTCACAATGTGTTTCATGTGTCACAACTCTGAAAGTATTGTTCCGATTCTTCACACATCATAGAGGCAGAATTTATATAGTTAAAAGATAATTTGACATATGAGGTACAATCTGTATAAATAGTGGACAGAATTTACAAGTAATTAAGAAATAGAAATATGCCTATGGTCAAAGTTTTGTGGCAAGAACAAGATGTAGAAGATGTTACATGGGAAGCCGAAGAAGATTTTAAATAAAAGTATTTAGAACTCTTTTTATTAGGTACTAAATATACATTTTGAGGACAAAAATTTTTTAAGAGAGGAAGAATGTAACATCCCTAAAAATAATAATAATAATAACAATGGGTATATAAAAATATCTACGTGAAATATTTTAAAAATAAAGTATTAAGTAAGAAAATAAATATCTTACATTAGAATAACATGTTATGTATAAGATAAGGAAGTAACGTTATTATAATAATGAAGTAATATATATGTATTACTATAATAATGAAGTAGTAATAATAATGAAGGGACATGAAGATAATCAAAGATAAAGTTAAAAAAAAAAAGATAATGAAGATTCAAAAGTGACATAAGAAGATTGGGAAAGATAATGCAAAGATGATCTCCAGAAGATTGGAAAAGACATGATAATCTACAAACAATTAATGAAAGAAAAAAAATAAAATAAAAAAAGTGAATGAGCACGTAGCATGCTCTAGAACCTAATCAAATATAGTAAAACAAATCATTACAATGGATAGAATGACGGTAAGAAGATATACAAAGATAAGATAAGATATAACAATTAATGTAAAGGTAAAAGTATATACATAAAAAAAAAGAGCACGTGAAGTGCTTTACAAGTTTCTTCAAAATATCTAAAGAAACACGTTATCAGAGATAAGGAGGAGAAGTATATCATCGTGATGACATAAAATAAATGATTGAGAAAAAAATAAAAAATAAAATAATAATACAAACAAAAATCAAAAGTTACGTTACTCTATAAAAGGCAAACTGGGAAAGCTACGAGTTCTGCAGAAAACTTCTCTCTCGTTTAACTCCTTCAACATAGGTAGAGGGATGAAAAACATTTTCTTTTTCTTTTTCTTCCTTCACTGTTATAATCTTGAAATTTTTTATTTTTACTCTTAAAGATCAAGAGTCATTTTTACGGCTCTTTCAATTTCTTTGATCCTTACAAACCATTACCTTTTCCTTCTCTCTTTCTTCTATTTTTCTGGTTTGACACTTGAATGTGGGTTTGAATGGGAAATGAAACTTGATGTATTTAGACTTTTGGGACTGTATTAATTTTGATGGTAGCTGGGAGAATCAAATTTCTTTTGTAAGGATATAAGAATATTAAATACTCAAAACTCATTTTCTGTTTGTTCTGAACTTTTGGTCAAATCTTATGGATTCTCTCTATAAAAGCTTGCTACTAATTTGTTTTATTTTCTGCTCTTATTATTTTTCTACTCATCTTATTTTTTGTTTGATATTATCTTAGTTGCTCTTATTTGTCTGTTTAAAACATAATAGCAATTTTGTTTAGAGTTTGCTACTAATTTGTTTATCTATAGATGATGCATCTTTTGAAGAATCTCGGCCAAGATAGAAGGAAGTTGTAGATTTTTTTTAACATGTACAATCTTTGATTGCTTACCACATCCTGTTTTTGACAAAAGAATAATTTCGTAAAATGAAGAAAATACAAGATAGTATATCCCTAAGGTATCAAAAGATCACATGTGCAAGCTTATGGCCATGAGGAGAAATTCTTAGGAGACGTCCTTAGTAGATATGAGCTCATACAATGTGACATGCACATGAGAGATCAAAAATGAATAATTTGGGATTAAAATCCTAAAAAGATGGTACAAGAATTAAAAGAGGATGAGAAATTTTTTTTTCTCATGAGTTTTCAGGAAAAATGCACAATTCTTTTTAATTTATGATTATTTAATATTGGTGTTAATTTTTACTTAATTTCTTTGATATAAGCTATTTTAGAGAGACTTATGAATTATAGATTATAACACGATGGAAAATTGAGAAAAAAGGAAGCAATAAAATTGTTTTCCGTACATGTGACAATTGAAATATCATTAGTTAAAAAATGTTATTATTTTTCTTACTTCTATTGAGATTTATCTCACTTATTTGGCATAATATTTCAGACAATATCGATCGTTAGAGTATTCATAGATTTTCGTGTCCAACAAGTTTATATGCCAAAACTTGGGGACTACGTTTTTATAGTTGTTATGAGGGACTTGTTCCTTTTCATTCTACTCTTTGATGAGTAGACATAAATAACAATATTTTGTAAATATAAAAAAAAAGTAGTGACACCTTGAAGGCTTTAGTGAGCCTCGTTTTAGGAAAATAGGTGTCTAACTTAGAATTATGTGATGTATATACTAACTGTCATCTTTTGAGGGGTCTACCTCTTTTGGATGTAAAATGTTACTAATGACTATGTTATGTATAATAAAATACTTTTGACTGTTTTGAAACATACTAAAGTAATATAAAATTAAAATAGAATGTTTCACGTATCGTATCTAATATTTTTTTGATATTTTTGAATATGTTTAGCCTCCGTTTTTTTGGAATTTTTGTACCAATACAAATAAGATATCACAATCATTAGATAAAAGTAATATTTTATTATGTCTTCAATAATTAAAGTTGCTTTATGATACATTGAAGTTTTTAATTCTAATTTAAGATGTGTTTTCATGTTAATATCATTTTAATTTTATACATTATATCTTAACTATATTGTATATTATAATTTTTAGAATTTGCGGTCTTTACATATCAATGATGTGTCGCATTTAGCACTGCAAGGAGTAGACAATCCATTATAAAAATTAATTTAATTATCTAAACCATTGATTTTATTCCCATATGTTGGTTTAGATGGTAATTTACTTGAGTTCAAATTTAGTGAGAGGTTGTGAAAAGTAAAATTTAATAGATTCATTAGGCAATATAAAAATGAAAACTTAGATAATCTATTTATCTATACATATAGTAAAGTTGATTTGAACTCAATAAATGTCATTGATAATTTTCTAATTAACTCCAATAATCATTGATACTTTCTAACTAACTCCAATAAATGTTTAATATTTTTTTAATTAGCTCAAAAATTTAAGTTAGCATTTTCATCTCTTCATGATTTGAAGATAAATTACATTAAAAACTAACTCAATTTAGATGAAAATAGCTTAATAAATTTCATTGATAATCTTCAAAGTAGCTTAAATTTACTTATATGATTTCAAGACACATACACTAAACACTAACATGATTCAGATAAAACTATGGTTTTCAAAATATAGCTTATCAATTTAAGTGAATAAATAATTAATATGCTCTTCAAAAAATAGTTAAATTTATTAATGTGACTATCATGCAAAATTTAATTTAAATTAATTTTTAAAAATATATATAGAATAAATTTTAGTATTCTTTTTTTAAATAATTTTTCGTACTTTATTTATTAATGTGTATCATGCCATCACGTGTTTTTGGGCTTATGCCTTTTTCTTCTAAAAAAAATTAAACAGCAGCTCTTGGTATTAGAATTAGGATATATCAATAATTACATATATTTTATTAAAAAACTAAATTTTACACCGTGCGATGCACGAGATAAACAATGAATTAAATAAAAGAATAAATATAATTATTAATAAAAGTAATAATATTAAATAAAATATATGCATTATAATTATATAAATCTATAAATATAATTATAATTACGGTAAAAAATATAGCAACAGATAGCAACTACACTTTGTATTGTATAATTCTATGGATAACAAACCGTATGAAAAAATTAATATGTAATAAAATTAGGATATAAGATAATTCACGTAATGAAGTAATCACTTTATATATTATAATAAATAATAGATAAAATAAAAAGGAAGTAAAACAGGAAAACAAAGATTATATAAGAAGCCTTTGTCAAAACTGTTTTCAATCACTTTGCTATACATATTTTAGGAATATGGTTGATATTTTTGTTTCACATCATTAGAAAAAAATGATAAATAAATAAATAAAATTAAATAGCGATAAAAGAGATCTCTACAAAGCAATCACTTTTATATATTATAATAAATAATATATAAAATAAAAAGAAATCAAAACATGAAAACTGTAATACTCTTAGTAACATGTTAGACTTATATATGATTACAAAATGTAGCATATTATTTGCTTAACATGTCAATGATGTTTTGTGACAAACTAAGTTTGTTTTGACACTTAGTTGTAACACAGAAGTTGAAAAGTGGTTTAAAATTACTCAGATAATGGCTTTAAAGGTAAAGTTGAGGGAAATAAGCATAGAGAGTTTGTTTCTAGGTCACAAATGAGTTAAGTAATATATAATTAAAGTTTCAAGAGAATTTGAGTCAGTTTAGTATTTTTAAGCATATTGGTTATGTGTTTTAATACCGAATTGACTATTAGCATATATGAAAAATCATGAAAATGGTGAAATAATAATTTAGATGAATCTTATGATTTATTCTAAAGTTGTTGGAAGCTGAAAAACTTGAATTAGTATAATTTGAGTGTTCTTAGCAAATAAGAAAGTTACTGTAAAATATCCTAAGGATATTTTGGTAAACTCTCATTTCCTCTTTCTCTCACGTATAAGCAGCTGTTGCTGCAAAATGAGAAGAAAAATAGAAAAATAGAGAAAGAAAGAAACGAAGGAAGAGAATAGAGAAAAGGGAAGAGGAGAAAGAGAAGGAAATCAAGGGAAAATCAAGATCAAAGCATAGAGCTTGAAGGTGGATCATCTTAGCTGCTAAGAGGTAGTGGTTTATGTCTATATTCATTTCTTTTCTTTATTTCACCATTTATGCACCTTTGAGGCTTAATAGGTCAAATTGAGTTTTAGAAATGTTTGATGAGTTTGGCTTGCATGATTGAGTTTCTTTGGTCATTTATGACTTGTTCATAGTATAAGTTGAAACTACAAGCTTACAACATCTCATTTAGGCCATTAATGCTTGAAAGAGGGGTTAGGTCAAGCTAAGTGGGATTTTGATTCCATAATCCAAATTGAGATATTTAAGTTAGTGATTAATGATCTCTATGTGTTAGTAAACTTGTTAGAGACCTTAAATCACCTAGGAACTGAGTTGGAGTGGCCAAAATCTAAGAATTTGGCCAATGGAACAGTGCCACGAATCTGCAAGTTTTGCTGCAGAGTTTCTGGTTCAGAAACACGCCTCGTGTTCGAAGACACCGGGGGGTAGTGTCCCTCTCTGCCTATTCCAGTTCGTGAAATGTGCTAACAGAGCAAGACACGAGAGAGGGGGAGGAGGGCGTGAAATCAGACATGGTTCGTGTCTGAAGTCAGAATCTTCAAAAATATCATTTTTGATGTTTTGAAGCATTAGACTAGATGGGATCATTAGTATATGTTTCCTAAAGTGTGTTAAGGCACAAATGAGGGTATTTTCAATAGGGAAATTATCACCTAGAATGAATGAGAAAGCTTAGGCTTTAAGCATCCTAAAAGAGAAGGATTGCCCTAGATAATGATATAGCACCTTAGGCAACTTAGTGTTGCATTAGATATCACTCAAGATGTGATGAGATGGTATAATGAAAATGAAGCATGAAGACTAGTATATGATAATCACATGTTTTATTCATTAAAAAACCCTTATGTTTAGTCATTTACACTCTCCATATTCTTAATTGATTGAGTTTGGTATGATTTTGTGAGTTTGAGCTCAAATTGATCCTAATTGAATATTTTTAGCATTATTAAGATTTGACACTGTTTCTATATTTTGGCCATAACTTGAGTTTCTGATATCTGATAATCATGAATTTTACCTTGTAAGAAAGCTAAGAGGAAGCTCTACAACTTTGATGAAGAGCTCGAAGTCCTAAACAGATGTCTAAGGGACCTAAGTTTACATGGAAGTCAGAATACGGGTTTTGTCACTAGAATCCGAACGGTGTGCACTCATAAAATTATATCTCAAGCTGTAATAATAGAGATGGGCTGAAATTTGGATAGCTGATAGTTAAGATCCAAATAAACAACTTTTATGAAGAACACTTTTTGAAAAAATGAAGTCTAATGGGTCAGTTTGAGCTTGCAAGTCGGGACATAGGTGCTGAAGTTGGGTTTGAGTAACCTGCAATATTTGGGTCATATCTTGGGCTGTAGGAAGCCAAATTGGACGATCCAGATATGCATGTTATAGCCAAGACAAAGATCTACAACTTTCATGAAGAGTACTTTTCATGGGTCTGTAGTATAGTTGGTCGTTTTTGACTTCCAAGTCAGACAAGAAATTTTCGCACTCACCAACCCTCTCAACTACTTCACTCACCAACCCTCTCAACTACTCTACTCACCAACCCACTCAACCACCCCACTCATCCACCCACTCCCCTTTGTCATTTTGTTACCCTAGACTTCTATAAAAGGCACCATTGGTTATTATGAAAGAACAAGTTGTATTCTCCTTCATTTCTCTCATAGTTTCTTCTTGTTTCTTCATAATTTCTCATAGTTTTTGTATATTTTGATGCTCCCCTTCGTGGTAATGGAGGGCTAAGCTACTTTCGGTCAATTAAGAACTCTTGAAGAGATTGTGGTTTGGATTCTTGAGACCTTGGTTATGTATTGTATTTGATTTGTAATTGAATTTCTCTTTTCTTCTTCTTCTTTCTTCTTCTTGATCTTGAATGCATGAATGGTGATTTTATTTATGTTGATATGATTTGATCTTGGTTTAAGATTGAGATTTGTAATGAAACTTAGAACTGATTGATCTAAACTAATCACATAAATGAAGATTGAGATTTGTGATGAAACTTAGAACTGATTGATCGAAATTAATCACAGAATTGAAAAGGTTAGGTTACTGATTTGTGCCTAAGTTAATTGAATTCGGTACTTGAAATTAACATAGATCTTCATGAATGGTGTGATTGCGGATTTGTGTTTATCACTTGTTAATTGAATTCTAGACGATCGTCTAGTATGAATTCTGGATTTGATGCAGAGATCTCGGTTAGATCCAAATTAACAATTCAATTGCGCTTCAAGTGTTCTATGAAGGGTCTATGATTGAATCCACTCAATCTTGGATAGGTTTCTAAATTGACTGCTCTTTAATTGTTATTTCTTCCTTTAATTTTGTTAAGTGCGATATTAAACTGTCAAACCCCCTTTGCTAACTTTCACTTGATTTGATTAAATTGCATCTACAATCCTCGTGGAGATGATCCGGTGTTGTCACTATGCTACAAGCTTAGGTAATAACTTCGGTTATAATTTTGACTGAGTTCGGCGCTCGTCAGTATAGTTTTTATATGTTTTAGTAGACAAAGCTTATGTATAAGTTTATATTTGTTTTGTATGTCTTAAGTAGTATGTATTACAATATGCCCTTCTACGACAAGTGTTGTGTGTGTGTATATATATATATATATGTATGAGTTTAAGTTTTTTCACATTCTCTCAAGGCTTTCCTTAATTACTCAGTTGTGATTATGAATATATGTTAGCATGTAGTATGTAGAAGTGACGTCTCTAATACTGTTTATATTTATATATCTCTGTATATATAAGATATATCTAGATATCTGTATTAGAATGTTACAAAAACAAATGAAAGACATGTGGTGAAAGACATGTGTTTAACATTAATATATGCTAAACGGTCACACATACGGTAGAATGAGTCAGAATTTGGTAAAAAAATGTTGTCAACATTAATATTGTCACTTGATCAAATTTCACAAATTAAATATCAAATTTAATAATGATTCAAATAAATAAAATTAATTATTATGTGCAAAAGGAGATTAGGTACAAAGAAAGAGTTTGACCATGTATACAATAAATACTAAATACTAAATTACCTACAAAGAAAATATTTGACCGTGCACAATAAATACCAAATTTAATATAAATGCTAGTTTAATAATAATATTTTCAAGTAATATAATTTATTCTTATGTAAGAAATATTGCAGAACACAAAAACGAATGTCATTTATCACGAAGTCCAATGTTAATCATGTTTAAAAGAATCAATAAGAGAAGTGAGATAAATTAGATTTACTTTCGCATCCTTTACGACTCTTTTTTTCCCCTTTGAAAACATGAAATAAATATAAAAAATTCAAAATAATAAAAATTCAAATTCTACAATTAAATTGAGTGACATTATGTATTAATTGCTGTAATTTTTAGGACTATAGCCATATAAATTTGAAATTGAATGTAATGTGTCATATTAAAAATTTGACAATAATTACTGCAATTAAGTTAAACTAAAATAAAAAATATTTTCAAAAAATAAAATATATAAAAAGAAAAGACATGACAAATGTCTTAAATGGTATCTCTTTATTAGAAATTACAACTACAATTATGATTACGTATTAAGTAATAATTTGAGTGTAGCAATTAAATTATTAATATATTATCTGGTTATAGAGTTTACCAATCAGGTAAAATAAATTTCAAATCAGTTCAAATAATTACCAAAATTATTTAACCAGAAAATTTAACCAAAACTTTTCATATTTGACTCAGAATAAATGCCGAATTAGTATCTTTTCATATTTGAATAGATGAAAATTAACTCAAATTTAAAATAAGTGATTGAAAAATTTCCAAATTTAATTAGCAACAATATTGTGATTGAAAAATAAAATAAGTGATCGTTATTTTTCATATTAAAAGTATCATAATTGATCAGAATTAAAATGGAATCAATCAAATAAAAATTGAATTTTGGAAAAAAATTAAACTTAAAATGCAATCCATCAATTAACTAATTTATAGACATTTTTAGAAAATAAATTAATTACCTCTTCCCTATTTGTTCATTCTGGGTTTGCCATGAACAAGTTGCAGTTTTGCTGGGGTTTAGCTGAACAACCATTATTTTTTGGCGACATGACCATTGGGAAAGAATTTAGGCGAAAGAAGTGGTAGACTGCCCAGATATGATGTTCTGGAGATCTGGTTAGAAGTAGTTCTTCTAAAGGACGAATGTGAAGGTGAAGGTGAACCATGAGTATGTGGTGAAGTAAAGTGGTAATCCGAGATGAACTTTGAGTATGTGTTAAAGGTTCCATCGCTTGTTCTTTCTATGATTCAAAGGCAAAAGATGAACTTCGAGGAGATGAAGACCCATTAATGCTGTCATACCCAGAAACTTAATCATTTTTAAGGATGAAGACCCGTCAATCGAAGACGATGAAGGAAACGAGAATCTCTACGCCATCGTACACAGAAGCTTAATTTTTTTTTTCAAGGATGAAGACCCATCAACTAAAAACGGCAAAGGAAACGGGGATCTAGATGATAGCCATCATACTATAAATATTTTGAGGAGATAAACTTTAGTGGAAATGAACTTCAAATTTGATGCGAGAAGCTCAATCCAGAAGGGCATTAGTGAGTCTTCAAATTTCTCTATCGTGAATCTTTTTCATATCGTTGTTATTTCATGTTTCTATTTTCTTTTTTTTAGCTCTTTTTTCAAAATTTTAATAATTTATAATGTCAATAAATAAAAACATTAGCCTTTTGTATTTCTATTGGAATCATGACCCAGATGTCTTCCTAATTTAATCACTGATTTGATTTTAAAAACATTAGCCTTTTGTATTTCTATTGGAATCTGACCGGGCACACAATTGTCCACTGAAAATGTCGTATTCCAAACACTCATTTTAATTTTAAAATATACACGTAATATTAATTTGATTTTAAAAAAAGTTAACGATAATTTATTCTTTTAATCATGAAAATCACATTAGAATTATAAAATTATTAATGTAATTTCAGATTTAAAAACTTAATCTAATCTAATCTATTATATAAAATAAGGTTTATGCCATATGTCACCCTCTCTTCCATTATTTTCCATCCAAAAAGGCAAAAACCTAGCTTCTACCACAAGCTTCTTCTAAAATTAATCACACTCTTTAAATTTACAACCAACAATTACTCAAAATATCAAATCTCATATTATCATAATTAATTCAAATAATTTAAATAATTAATTCCAAAATTCAATTAAAAGCATATAAGTTTTATACGGCCAATTAATATGTTTTTCTTGAAAAAGATATATTAGATTAAGTTGTTTTATACAGTCAATATTTTAATATACATGTTTTTAATATTCAACTCCCAAAAACATGTTATACAACCAATGAATAAAAAGAAGTAGAAGATATTTTTAATATTACTACACAAAATTTAATCTAAGATTATATAAAAGAGTAAAAATAATCCCACCAACCTTTTATTTGTCTAATTTCTAACGTATTCTTCTCTATTTTCAAAAAATATATAAAATCCCCTTAATACTTATACATAGATCCTTTGTATTTTGGAAAAAATTACACATAAATTCAATTATGCATAATAAGCTTAAAATTGACTAACAAAATCCTTAGTCAACCGTTAATAACCTTAAAGTGACATTTCTAACTTTAATTTTATTAGTATTACTTGTAATACTAAATAATATTTACTTGAAATGTCATTTTTACCCTAAAATCCCTATCTTTAATTGCATTTTTATGCTTTAATTTCATTAATATTACAAGCATCATTAATAAAATTAATAGTAGAAATGTTATTTCAGCGTCATAATTAACTAATGATTTTGTTAGTTAATTTTAAGTATATTGTGCTTAATTAAATTTATATGTATTATTTTTTTAAAATATGAGGAGTGTTTGTATAAATTTTAAGAAAAGTTTGTGTAACTTTTAAAAAATAGAGGGAATATGTAAAAAATTAAATAAATAAAAGAAAAGTTGGAGTATTTTTCTTTATATATAAAAAAATAAGGGTTATGTCTCATCTCTATTTTTTAATCACTCAATTTAGATGTGTTAATTTTTTATACAAATTATTGTATTACATAAATTATTTATAAGTAATGATTACTTTATTTATTTATTTTTTTAAACAAACTCGCTGTCCATCGCAGGTAGAAATTTAGTTAATTTATAAGATTAAAGAGCTGATATGTAATTTTTTTTTTATTACTAAGGACAAATTGATTTCATTTATAAAATATTTTGTGTATAATATTTATATATGAGAAATATTAAATTAATTTATATATGATTGTAATATTGTCATGAAATACAAAATAAATTTGTAAATAAATTTAAAAAAAATTAAATATATAAAAGTTGATGGAGAGTATTTCATTTATTATAATTATGTAGTGGAGTAGTGGTAAACACACTGTCACACTCCCCCCACAAAACTCTATCATTTTCTTACAGCAAATTCACCAAACTTCATTCTCTTCATCTCTTTCCATTGAAGATGCTGTGTTTGGGTCGAGTTCTGGGGCTATCAAACTCAATAAATTCCTTTCATTTCTATGATTCCCATTACACAAGCAAGAGATTCCTGCACGGACGTAATAGGGTCACCCCAAGAATATGGCGCTTCATGGCGCTGGATTCAAATACCGATACTACAGACAAAAACGCTGCTGGGTATTCTTTCTTCCTCTTTCTACCCCTTATTTGCATATCCTGAATGGACAAAAGTGAAGGGTATATTTTGTTTTGTTTTTACGCAAATTTGTGTACCCAATATTCAATTGGTGATTGCGAAAACTATGAGTTAAGTGAAGCAAGTTTTTAATTTTCGCTTCCTGTTTTATTTTTTTATTAGTTAACCAATTGAGGGTTTGGTAGGTTGATTGAATAGCTGTTAAATATTGTGCACCAAATTTGCATGTGGATGGAGATTATTGCTTAATTGGGAAGAGGGAAACACAATGCATAGAAGTAATTTTTTTTTTTGGGAAGGGGGACATATTTCTGGTGCTAAGTGAGTTAGTACTACTCCCATAAAAATGTTTGCAAGCATAAAAATCAACTCCTGAATTTTAGCTTCTAATTCAGCCTATGTGGCAAAAGTGCACATAGTATTGACTTACCTTCTTTTTTTTTTTTGGTAATAAACTAATAATAGTATTGTTGACTTTATAAGTGCACAAAACTCTAATGGAGTTTTTTTACCACGCCTTTGATTCATGATGAACCTTATATGTGACAACATGTCTATAGACTGAAATTTATAATACGTGCAGATTTATGATTTGGGAGTATTGAAAGTAAATAGACATGTTGCCACGTCTTGGATGCATCATGGATCCAAGTCCATAGTAACATGGCTTGAATTAATGTGGTAATTGAATTTTTTTCCTTTTATAGTTGAAATGCTCTTATTCTTCCAACTGCAGATTCTGTATCATAGAGGGGCCAGAAACAGTGCAAGATTTTGCCAAAATGGAACTGCAGGAAATTCAGGATAATGTTCGAAGTCGGAGGAACAAAATTTTTCTGCATATGGAAGAGGTGCGAATTGGTAGATACACCACATTGCTTTGCTAATAATATATATTACTAGTCTAGACGTAATTTATAGTGTCCTAGTTTTACACTTTTACAGAATGAATAGAAGTTACTAATGTGGCAAATAATGTTGTAATAGAGATTGTCGGATTAAGTGATATTGGCATAGCTCCTTACAAATTGATATCTCATTGGCAGCTGCCTTGGCCCCAAACAAATGACAAGCAATTTCATACTTAGCATGTGAGAACCACACTCATCATTTTTGGATCAAAAAAATAACTACATGCATTCAGTACAGTGTTTTAAAATACCCTCCTTGAATCCAAACTTGAAAGTCACAGCTACCTTTGAGAAAATCTTTCTGGGGCTTCTGTAATCACACTTCAGATCCAAATGTTAGATTGTTAACCTGTTAAAAATGATTTAAGACAGGAAAGAGGGGTGTAGATTAGGTACTGTTGCAATTAGTTAACAAATGTCAATATTGGTATGTTCTCATATTCATGATAATATAAGACCCATTCATCTTATTTTTTCTGGAACAAACCATATAGAAGCTCCACCTGTCAAAGATTAGTTCTATTTCATCCCAGAAGTGGAGCAATTTATCATCTGGCTATTGTTTTTAATAACTTTTTCGCCATGGATGCTAATTACATTTCATTTACCCCAAAAAAGGAATTAAATAATATGCATGATAACATCACTTTACCCCTGTAAATTTGTTTATAGGATTACTTTGAAAACATTATGGTGAAACCTCATGCTCAATATATATATTTTTTAAGGATTTGATTTGAATGTACTGTCGGTGTAAAAGTTTTTCACTATCATCTAATCATACATTGTCACATCATTAAAAAATGTTTGACTCTTACAATAACTACCTCAAAAGTCACATATGTAGTAATGTAGGATTGGTTGATGGTGTAAAAAGTTTTACACTCACAGTGCATCAAAATTAAACTCATTTTTTTATTATTAATGCTACTTATTTGCACCATGTTTATGATAGGGCACAATGGCGTCGTTTGATCCATGTAGCTGACCCCACCTAGTGAGAAAAGGCTTGGTTGTTGTTGTACTTATTTGCACCATATTGTAACTCAAGGACAGTTTGTGTAGTAACCTTGCCTGTTCCTTTTAATTCTATAACTGTTGTAGTTATTGCTTTACCATCGATATGTACAGTTCTCAAGTGTATAGCCTCTCTCTTTCTCTCTCTCTCTGAACACATGGTGTCTTTCTTTCTGATTTTTTCTTTTTGCATCTTGAAAACTAAGATGCATCTCTGGTTTACTGGAAAGATTTAATATGCAAGATTGAGATGCTTTTCCTTTAGTCTTATATAGCATCTTATGTCATCTTTATATCGTATATTTTGTGGTTCGATGATTATAGTAGAATGGATATTGTTATTTACAGCTTCTGTTTGGAGGAGGCTTTTGTTCCAAAATGAATGTTTTCACACTGTAACATTATGGGGGAAAGGGTTCTATGTAGATCCCAAATTTTTTGTAATGAACTTTTCTAAATTTAATACGAAGAACCCGTTCAAAATTCAAGTTGCCATTTAAGCGTTCTTATATTTGATGAGACATATTTTTATCCCCCTTATAAACAATATCCTCATATTTTTGTAGGTTCGCAGGCTTAGGATACAACAGAGGATTAAAAGTGCTGAACTTGGAATTTTGAAAGAAGAGCAAGAGAATGAACTTCCCAACTTTCCATCATTCATTCCATTCTTGCCTCCTTTAGTAAGCTTCTTGAAGTTAGTTATAAGCTATCTGAATTATGAATATATTAACTGGTCAACCAAGATTTTGTAAAGTATGATTTTTTTTTTCATTGCAAGGTTTTGGCAAATGATAATTAATACATATATTATATGCAGAGTTCATCAAACCTCAAGCAATATTATGCGACCTGTTATTCTCTTATTGCTGGGATAATTCTTTTTGGTGGTCTCCTTGCTCCCACGGTAAGCTGTGCTCCCTTACAATTTTCTTTGGATCAAATCACATGGAAGAACTTGATCATGCTTACTTTTATTTTCTGAAACATTATCCTTAATGTGAAACTGAACCTTTGCACTGGTGTAAGAAATGTGTTATTACATATTAAACTCTATTATTTCTTCCCATTGATGAAAAAATGGATGTCAATGATTGTTGAAAAAAAATAAGAGGCCTTTTAGGGTAAAAGGAAGACCTGAGACAGAGAACATAATATTTCACTACTTACTCAAAATAGTTCAACACATAAGCTGACCGTAAACCTCTTTTATAGTAATGTTGCGACTGCACAATGAGTCTTGTACCCTTCACTTTGGGTGCACTACAAGTAACTAATTACTTAATCCCAAAGCACATTCCTATTACCATTACTATATTCTTAACAATGATAATATTTGTATTGATTATGCATAAAAAGTATGCAAATTAATAGATATTTCACTTTTTATTTTATTTTATATGTTCCTTTTAATTATATAATGCTTAACTTGAAAAGAGTTATTGCATTGTACACAGATGAAAGCCATGATTTATATTAAAGGAGTGGAGATTTGTTGTCTTATACATTTCCTGTTTTTATTGATCTCTTGTCCCATTTAGTTAACATGAATTCCATTGGTTTTCCAACCTTCTGTCTTTCCAACTCATTTTCATTTCATTTCTCAGTTGGAGCTTAGACTTGGATTAGGGGGCACATCTTACGCAGATTTTATTCGAAGTATGCATCTGCCTATGCAGTTGAGGTACTGCCCATTTCCTGGTCTGTTGTTGCCTATTTATGTAGTTTTACTCAAGGGGAGCAATGCCATAATATAGCTGTCATGATTTGTAATGCACATAGTCTGATAATATTGATCTTTTATGGATAAAAGCTACATGTTATTTGCCGTTATACGTATCTTTGATTACTGTCTGTTCTTCGCTACTAAAATGAATATCAGTGCATTCTATTTATTATTTCCTATATGTTATCTGAATTCGGTTGGAATTTGTAGTCAGGTTGATCCCATAGTGGCATCATTTTCTGGAGGAGCAGTTGGAGTGATCTCTGCATTAATGGTTGTTGAGATAAACAATGTAAAACAGCAAGAGCAGAAAAGATGCAAATACTGTCTTGGTGCTGGTATGACTTCAAAATCTCTCCTGTTATCTGGATTTTAGGAGTTGAATTTTCAAATCGTTGAATTGAAGGCTTTTGTGGTTCTTTCCTTGGCCTCCTTTCTCTTTATGCACATTCTTACTACTTTTTATTGCTAAGATGGTGAAGCAAAACCTTCATTGTCTATTGCATTAGAAAGGGAAAGTAAAAAGCATAGAACCAAATGAAGCTGGATAGCTTCTTGTATAGTTCTGAGTCATACTCACTATAGTCCTTCTTTTGCTGCAATATTGGATTATTCTCTCGATCTTACTCCATGTATGATGGATTGTCCCCTATGTCAGCATCAAAATGGGACACTTCTACCTTCTGTGATACCTCAGGCAGAGGGTTGTTCCATGCAATGCTCAGCTGAAGTTTTTTGTTAGACATAATACCAAGAGTCAATCGACTGTTCATTGGTTATTACTCATCCTTTGTGGTTTGGCTTGTCATGTGGTCCACCAAGTGCAGATTTTAATGTTGTCTTATTTTACCATACATTTGCTTTCTTTCAGGATATCTTGCATGTGCTCGCTGTTCAAGCACCGGTGCAATTATTCTGATTGACCAAGTATCCACTTTCAGTGGTGGAAATCAGCCTCTATCACTACCAAAAACTGAGAGATGTTCAAATTGTTCTGGATCTGGCAAGGTTTGTAATTATAAGTCTTCAATTCATTGTTTGTTATCTTTGCACTAGTTATATGTGGTTTGAGAACTGTCATAATTTGCATAACTAATGGTCGATGTGGTTTGTTTGTAATAACAGTAAAAATCTGCAATATGACTAGTCCTAGGCTACTTGGGGATATGTTTGTTTACCTGATAGATCCACAGCAATATTATAGTGGTTGAGTTGTTTAGTAACTCTCATATGCTCCATTCTGATCACAGGTTATGTGTCCAACATGTCTTTGCACTGGAATGGCCATGGCAAGCGAACATGATCCTCGAATTGATCCTTTTGATTAGAATTTTTACACAATTAGTTATCCCAACTGGGCAATTTGAAATGTATAATTTGTCATATACGTTTTCAGTGGTGGAACAATGGAACTTCTGTAAATATGTATGAGTACATAATTTCGTGTAAGAGAAAGAAAGAGGTTGAGAATGTGAAGACTGTTTCCTTTTATTTTTGGGGATTGAAATTGATGCAGGAAGATACTTCCATACTATATCGGTCCCACTCCAAGAATGGCTCACCAGCACTAGAACGATGCAGAAATCTGTTGAACTTTGGGCTGAAGTCACGATGCACTAGACTGATTTAGCTGGGTTTGACAGCTATAGGAATAGGTGGGGAGCACATGCAATGACACTTATGTTTGGATGGAGGATTTTGGAAAGAAAAGAAAAAAGAAATATTTATTTTGAATTTCTAAATTGGGAAAGTGATTGATTATGTTTAGATAACTTATAGTTGGTAAAATGGAATAGAATGAAATAAGATGAAATAAAATGGAGTAGAATGGTATAACTTTTTATACCTTTGGATATTTAAGGATAGAATGAAGGAAAGTTTCAATTTCATTGTTTAGAATGGTGGATGGAATGAAATGTAATGATAAGAATTATAATATTTTTATTTTTATGTCATTTCATTTCATTTCATTTAGCCCAATTTTGGAAGGAAAAAAAAATAAAGTTTAAGATGAAATGAGATAAAATGAATGTCATTTTATCTCATTTCATTCTATTCTAATTTTAAAAATCTAAACAATAAAATCATATTTTATTTCATTCTATTTCACTCTATTCTATCCTTTAGCATTAGTCTAAGGAAAACGTTTCTCGTCCACCAAAATACTTTAACTTTCATCCACTATATGTCTTTGTATGTATATGTATGTATATTTGTTGACTCAGCTAGTCAGCCTTCCCCATTTCTCAATTCTCATTTGTTTTTTTCTTTATCAAATTTGGAAACTTCTCTCACTCCCAGTCTCGTCTCCCTCGTCTCTTCCTTTTCTCATTTTTTTTTTTTCTTTATCAAATTTTAAACTTCTCTCACTCTTAGTCTTGTCTCCCTTATTTCCCTCTTCTCTTCATTTCCCCAAAATTTCAATTTTCTTCTCCTTTTACCCATTCTCCTAAACCCTTTACCCATTCCCCAAACTTTGTTTTTCCCTAAATGTAACAGAGAAAAGGGACGATTTGATGAACATGCATTCGGACAAGTTTGATTTTGATAAACATGCATTCAGACAAGTTTGATACCATCTTGAACGAGTTCGAAAAGCTGCACGGGTAAGGTATTCTATCAACATGTCTGTAAAGTTCATTTTTTTAATATTTTTTTCTGGTTCTTTGCATCAGACATTTTACTTCATTATCTGATTTAGAGGGATTTAGAGGTGTAACATACCCACAAGGATTTAGGATTTTTCAGTTCAGAAGCCAGAGAGCAAGTGGCAGATGTTGAGGCATTGCTTGATTTGATCCACACTCTAGTGGGTAATGTGAGTGAAGTCTTTGGTTAATGAGGATGTTACTCCTGAATTTGTTGGCTGTTTGGTCAAAGAGTATGGGCAATCCACCATTCAAGAGGGTTCCTAGAATTCAATTAATTGGGAAAATGTTCTTTTCATTTTATATTAATAGGTTGAGAAGAGTAGTAAAAGGGAAAAGGAATTACTAAAAACAAGTGTCTTTGCTGTGCTTGCTCGAGAATGAAAAGAGGAGACAACATGTATGTGAAACTAGTAATTACACTTTTTTAACCCAAATAGTGTGTTAGTGCTGGAGCCTTGAGACATGCCTTGGATTTTATAGTGGAGCATGATATAAATTAATTTCATATTTTAACTTAATTTATATGGTAGTGATGTTAGGCAATCATGAAAGTGTTTATAGTGATGTCAGACAATCATGAAGATGTTTATAGATTGTTTTGAGTTTTGTTTGAATTTCATTTTCTTGAAGATAAGAATTGAATTAGTTTGGTTGAAATCTTGCTATATAGTAGTTATTTTGGTTTGTATCTGAAAAAGATTATTGCCTGTTATCTTTCAAAGTCAGCTTAATATATGGATTTCATTAGCAATTCCAGAGGCATCTGATTGCCTGGTGTGCATTAACATCATATCATGTTAAATTATAAAACTACTACTTTGAGCTATGATAAGCGTTCAGTGCTATATTAATGCTGGATTGCTGATCTTAGTCAGAAATGGGGACTTTTTTGTCATGTATTACATTGAAATCTATCCCAGAAGCTCTAATTATTTTTAGGTATCTGTTTAGCATTATCATAAAATTTGAGTATCTAAACTATCATTTCATTGCAGGATATGTACATTCGTGTTAAGCGTAGTAAGACAACATACTTCATCCGGTGCTAGCCATTTGATAAATATCTTGACATAAAGCAGAAGTTGCAAGATCTCATTGATCAACCAGCTTATAATCAATGGTTAGTTCTTCCTGGTACAACAGAAGTATTAGAGAACTCTAAGACACTGGCAGATCAAAAGGTACTATTACATTATGCTTTATTTGATTTTTATTTCTTTGTATTATTTTGTGTGTGTAAATGTTAGCATTTAGGAGATGTCTAACTCTTGGATCTTTTCATTACATATATTCTTAATCTCTAACTAGCCTAATAGTTCTGCATGCTCCTCATATGACTTATACTTATGTGTCATAGATGTTGACAATTTCCTACAAAAAAATATTTTTTTACTGTTCAAGTTGAAAATGATGCTGTTATTGCACTGACCTTGAGGAAAGGTAATGTATATTATCCTTTTCCTCACCCCTCCAAAAAAAAGTTTTCTGTATGTCACTTAATATACCTGTTGTCATTTTCATTTTAAAATTTTGGATTCTGAAATCCATATAATATACTTGAAAAGTTTACCTATCTAATTTGTGTTCTGGTTCTTTATCGGTTGGAGGATTTTATGGGGGTGGGGGAGATTCTCTCCTTTGTGCTGTCTTTGTCTTTATGCTACATTGCTTGTATCTATGGACAAGATGAGATAAAAGTTTCATTAGTAAACTTCTAAACAATTTACTAGACGAATTGAGTAGAACTGTAAATCTCTGGAACCATTGCCTATTCATTTTCCTTTTTACCTTCACTGACAGCGCATAGTCCTATTGCGTAATGAATAGGTTGTTCTTTGAATGATTCTACAAATTTGATTATAGACTATTCAGGTCATCTTGGGTTTTCGTTGGATTAATTTTGGATAATTTCATTCCCACTGGAGAATTTCAGTAATTAGGGACTGTTTTAGAAAGTAATAATATTGTAATAATCCTCAAATTTTTGGGCCAAGTCTTAGGTATTCATAGGGTACTTTAAGAGGTTGTTAGAAAACTAAATCATATAAAAAACATATTGTATGTAGCAGCATAATGAGTTCTGTTAGCATACTTTGTAAGCTGCATAGGGAATTCTTTATGAGTCATGGCTGATTTCTATAAATCTGTTGATAGCTTGATAGCTTTAGGGAGTTTTGTGTTCTGAAAATATCTTCCAATATTACAATTGTGACAAATACGGTTGATTAATTTATTCTTCATTTGTGCTTTAATCTTGCTGTATTTATGAAATTCAAAATTGGTCTTGTGTATATGTAGATTACTTCCATGGACAGCTCACGACCAAGACGAAGGTGTAATTTGTCCAACACCAATCAGGTAACCAACTTGGTTAGTATAGAAAAAAACTATTATAATGAGTGACTTTGCAAATATGTTGAACAATTGGTTCTCATAACGTAGAAGTTGCGATCGAGGCATGTTTGCAAACCAAAGTTGTTGATTGATGTGAATAGCACTTTGACTGATGCGCAGAAGTCTTGAATTGAGTCTACCCCATTCAAGTCACTGTTATATATGCCCAAGAATTTAGAAATCAAATGCGTCCTGTTGTGGGAGTTAGCATGTAGATGGGTTGAAAGAAGTGGGGGATTTAGAGTTAGGAGTAGGGTTATCCCATTTAGTTCGTTAGATGTGTGCTTGACACTTGGATTGTGGATTATAGGGGCAAAGAGTGAATGCACGTGACGATAGAGTAGGCCATACTTTGTCCTTGTTTCAGGGGGGAAATGTAACCATTGCCATGATTTATCATGAGCTTTATTAACATCTAGGGAATGAAGATGTAGATAATTTTTGTCGACTTTATATTTTGCTTTTGGGGAGTTCTATTTTCCCGTTACAGGTATCAATATGCATTCTGCCTTCATTCAACTGTTAGATGACTTGGACTCGTTAGATAATTATAGTTGGGGTTTAGCGGTGTATGATTTCTTGGCGGATGACTTTACTCGAGTTACGTGTGCAGTGAATGAGGGTAAGAATACGTTACAAATTCATTTAATGGGATGTGCAATATTTCTATAGGTACATGTTTTGTAATTTACTATGCATCCTGGTTGTTATAATTGTTTCATGTACTCTTGGAGCTTTTTTTTTTTCATTTCTTATTGCATCATTTTAATAGTGAACATGTGCTTTTCACCAAGGTTTGGGCTTTTGATCACCTGTCATTGCGCCCCACATCAACTGTTATAAGTACTCATTCTTTCTCACGTTACTTGAACTGACACGTGTTTAGGATGAAGGAGAAGAAAGTGCACAATGCAATTGAAAAAAATAAGGTAACATATGTATTTAAATGGTGTGTACACTACTGCGACATTCGTATGAAAATGATTTTGTATAACAAAAATTTATGGTATTTAATCTTAGTAATCCACCTTCGCCATACTCATTAACTACATATTTATTGGTTATTGACATCTAGGTAACTGAAGATCTGGTTACATCGAAGGAAGAGTATGAGATTGACATAGTCAAGGATGCAATGGCACTAGAGCAGTAACATGGTTTTGGACATCGACGACCGAGGCAATTTGATGTGGAGGACCTTGTGAGTGATATTTCTTGGGTGGTTGCTGAGAACATGCAAATGAACAATAAGATTTCTATTCTGGAGACAGAAGTGAGCACACTGAAACAATTATTATTACACCGTTTAGTGCCTCCACCTTCAAGTTATCCTGGTGGCAGTGACTTGAACGATGTGGATGACAATGACCTGAATGATGTTCACCCTCTGTATCACCCGATGAACACTTCCTCTATCAGTCAGTATCCAGATTCAATCCCTAGATTAGATGCTAAGAAAGCGAAGCTGCATACCAAACCTTTTACCTACTACACCAAAATGCTAAAAAAAGTGGACCACGATTCCAAGTAAGCTTCTGAACTACCAACATGGCATGCTTGATAAGTATAATACTGATTTTACTTGGGCCAACATTTGTCATTTGCATCTTGTACAATTTCAGCGTTAGACAAATATAAATGCTCATATAATTTTACTGCTTTGCATGCTCTTATATCAAATTAGGAGTCTAGTCAAAAGGTAAGCATAAACCTCTATCTTATGTTCACAAACAATATTGACCACAAATATTAGTGAAGCATGTCTATTTGAAATTATTAATTGAATTTTAAAATATTTACAAGGAATATAGATAAGATTTATAACAAATAAAGTCGTTAATAAAATTTGGTCATTGTTATTTATCGAAGAAACTTAGGATAAACTAGATGGATAAGCTAACATAGGCAATGCTTAGACTAAGTACACATGTTAGCTGCTTAAAACATCATACATTAGCATAAGATTGGTACACCGTAATAAATGTATTTGGGACAGATAAAAACACTAAATGGTAGCTAATCAGTGGGGTTAACATTGCAAACACTTAGAGTGGGAAAATATGGCTAGAAGCCGAAGTTCAAGTAAGCCCATTCCCTTAATTCTTGCGAGGAAGTACACTATTGTTTAGGTTGCTTAAAATTATTTGTGATTGTTTCTTTTCTTTTTATTTTTCCCTCTGTTTCTTTCATTCTATATTGCCAACGAATCTCAATGGATGTCTAACTAGTTTGCTTTGCGATTGTATTTAAACAATTTGTTTTGGGTTGTGGTGTAAGATGGTGGTCAAACTTTATGATCAGTTCCTTACCATTATAGATGCATCTTGCATAAAATCAAGAGGGTGGGTCAAAAATTTGGAAAGAATGAATTACGTTCAACTCATAATTTATACATCGTATATCATACCTACTTATTGCACCTTATCACATAGAAGGTCTTTTTAATTTATTTACTTTTTCAGGTTATTATGTTAGCTGCTAGGGTTTTTGTGCAAGATGAAATGGAGCGAACACAGAGAGTGACCTGTCATATGTTTAGTCCCGCATTTAGTGTAACAACAACATGCTCAATTAACTTAGAACTATATGACCATTGACAATGAAACCTTAATTGATTGTTGGTTATTTATAAATGTAGGATTTCGTGAAAAATGGATTGCAGCCTTTCAAAGTAGGTCGCCACAAGCCATGGCGAAGAATTTCAGAATTCATGCCTCATCCTGAAGTGGGATATGAAATCACTTGCAATTTGGTAACTTTTATGCATTATGTGTCAAAAATCACATGTGTTTGACTGCGTACACTTTATTAGGCCACAATTGGGGTTTAAACCATTATTTACCTATTTGGATTGTGTATAGTGTTTATTTTCTTAACACCACATAAGAGATTATGTTCCAACTACAATGCACATCACTATCATATGTCTACATTATCAAATAACTACTTAACATAAAAAATTTATTGAGGAATAGTAATACTATTTATTTATGAATATTACAAGGCACACATTTAATGAACTTGGATACATTTCTTCATGTAGATATTCGCTTCAGTCGTCTTCGAGGGCCATTGGTGGTGTTATGTGTTGGATCTGAAAAATAAAAAATTGTATGTGTTGGATTTATCAGGCAGTCACAAGGACACAGAAAAAGTTAGGCTGGATGATTTGACAGTATCACAATCCTCTAATGCCATTGTAATGATATTGTATTAGTTGTTCTATATAATTTGACTTTGAACTTTACTTTCAATTTGTAGAAACTTTGATTTGAAGAAGTTTTGAAGTTACTTAGTCCAACCTTGAAGAATCACACTCCTTTAGAGCTAGTGGAGGTTGACTTGCCCCGGCAGCGCAACTCGTGAGTACGGTTACGCTTTTTAGAAAATATTAATTGTTATGTTGAGGCATATGTGTTTGATTTTTCCATTGGTGCTTGCTTTATGTTATTAAAACAAGGATGATTGCAGAATATATGTTATCAAGTACATGGAGATATGAGATGGACAAAAAAATATTTGGAGAGAAGACTATACCCGATTGGTCTTTGGTGAGGGAGTTGTTTTGATTTCTAATTTAATAATTACATTTTGTAGAAATTTCTATTTATTCATACTATCTTTGGTATAATATCATGAAATTGAGACTTGTATATATTTTATAATTTGACATAACTTGTTTTGGATTCTACACTCTTTAGCTTGGCTCATAGCATGGTTGTAATTTTTTGTTCATATTTTAAAACACTGTGCATTTATTATGTAGTCAATGATTTAATGAATAGTTTAAAACTTTTGGATGGTTCATACACATTTATTATACAAAAATATGCATTTTTGACACACCAAAATAGCATTTGTGTGACAAAACCAATTATTGTTACGGTGGTTTAGTCCGTTGAACTTATAATATATGTAAGAAAATTTTCTCATTAATGGTGTCAATGTTAAAATGCTACATTTTGTAATTGACAATACACGTCTTCACCACAAAAACATGGAGATTGACCATTTATTCGTAATGTGTTAACTAGAAAATTACACATCTCAACTCCAACTAATAATTTATTTGTAACAAGTTTCCCTCTACTCATGGGAACACATTTTTTGATTAACTAGAAACTCATACATATTAACCACTTTTATCCAATTCATTCACCAATTAATTTGCCTCTCACCAAGTAATGAGATTTACCACAAAACCCTAGACATTGACCATTTACTCCCAATGTGTTAACCACAAAATTACACATCTCAACTCCAACTAGTCATAGATTTATAACGAGTTTACCCCCATTATTGGGAGCTCATTTTTAGATTCACCAGAAACTCATAAATATTAACCATTTTTTCATAATTTATTAACCAGTTAATTTACATTCATCAAGTAATGAGATTCACCACAAAACCTTGGATATTGACCAATTATTCATAACTTGTTAACTATAAAATTATACATCTCAACTCCAATATGTAGTTTATTTGTAACTAGTTTACCTCCACTATTGGGAACTCATTTTTAGATTAACCAGAAACTCATAGATATTAACAACTTTTTCCTACTATATTAACCAGTTAATTTACATTCACTAAGTAATGAGATTCACTAAAAAAAGCTTGAAAATTGACCATTTATAGTTAATACGTTATGAATAATTGGTCAATATCTAGGGTCTTGAGGTGATTCTCATTACTTGGTGAATGCAAATTAACTGGTTAAGAAATTAGGAAAAAGTGGTTAATATCTATGAGTTTCTAGTTAATCCAAAAATAAATTCCCACTAGTGGGTGTAAACTTGTTACAAATAAATTACTAGTTAGAGTTGAGATGTATAATTTTGTGGTTAACAAGTTAGCAATATATAGTCAATGTCCAGACTTTTGTGGTGAATCTCATTACTTGATGATTCCAAATTAACTGGTTAATACATTAGGAAAAAGTGATTAATATCTATGAGTTTCTGATTAATCCAAGAAATGAGTTCCCAATAATGGGAGTAAACTTGTTACAAATCCATGACTAGTTAGAGCTGAGATATACAATTTTGTGATTAACATGTTAGGAATAAATGGTCAATGTACAGGGTTTTGTGGTGAATCTCATTACTTGATAAATGCAAATTAACTGGTTAATATATATAGTAGGAAAAAGTGATTAATATTTATGAGTTTCTAGTTAATCCAAAAATGAGTTCCCAATGGTGGGGATAAACTTGTTACAAATAAATTACTAGATAGAGTTGAGATGTGTAATTTTGTGGTTAACACGTTAGGAATAATTGGTCAATGTCTATGGTTTTGTGGTGAATCTCATTACTTGGTGAATGCAAATTAATTGGTTAATACATTAGGAAATAGTTATTAATATCTATGAGTTTCTTATTAATCCAAAAATGAGTTCCCAATGGTAGGGGTAAATTTGATATTTCATTCAACTTCAGTTATTCTTAAGGCTGCAGGTAAATACATAAATAAAGTAAATACAAAAAAATACACATGGTTTACAAAAAAAGCCATTTATCGCTTATGTCTCACAATATATATTCCTGTACATTATCAATATTATGGCATTGCAATAATACATTCCTACCGTTTACCCTAAAAAAATATATGCATCCTCCTCCTCTTCTACATAGAATTACATGCATTCTATACACATTACATGGAAAGTATAAATAACTACAACACCCAAACAACCCACTTAAAAAGACAAAAAAACAAAAACAAAAAATCTACGTAAGTGGGATTATGATGATACATTAAGATCTATTTTCAAGATTGTCACAAAAAATAATGTAGACCAAATCACAGTGTGAACGTACTTTCACCAATTTGCGCCTAAGCCATAGTCAACACACTTTGCCCATATAAAAAAAAGGGTGCATTGTGCAATCATTATCCTCTATACCAAAAGAGAAAATCAACCTGCAAAACAACAGTGAATTGGATTAGTGCTGAAGTATACATTTGAAGCATGTACATAGCGCTACCCTATATAATTTATACAAATTCAGTCTTGTACTTTGTCACTGATTCCCAGCCTGTGTATCTTTAAATTAGCTTGCATTATTGCTAACCAATAAATTGGTGCATGACATTTGACTAGGACAATCCTGGACAAAGACATATGAGCACGTCAATTTTAATCACTATAATGAAATTAATGAACATATGTTGGACATGCCTGTGGCCTTTGACTAACATCATGATTAGTTCCTTCTAATAATGATAAAAAACCAGTTGATGGATTATGTGATAGTTGCGAAACCAAATAGCTATCGTCACACATTGGTACTGCAACATTTGTACTCAGCTCAACAGCTGTGGACTGTTAAGCAAAAATATACCAAAAATGAACATCTAAACTATTCATTAAAACAAACAATTTAAGTTTAAGTAGCTTAAAAGTTAACAAGCATTTCAACAATGATTACAAATGAAACACAGTTTTGGTGTATACACACACCATAGTACAATCATCAAGGCATTCTCCACAGCTGTTCATTTCTATAGACGACTCTATGCATAACTTCTTCCCATTCATCTGCCTCGAGCTTCCATCAATGCGCTCCTACATAATCAAATTAAAATAACTTAATACACTAATAAAAATGGATGCTAATCAGTCGTAATAAAACATCTACACAATCAAAGCATCTTATACAATAATAATTAACAAATTTATATCTACATACCTCAATTGTCAAAGTTTGATGACACTGGTCCTTTCTCTTTCTCAATTTGCAGACTACTTAATCAACTTTAGATAATTTTCTATTGCTTGGAGGTCGTCCTTTACACAGTACATGTAATGGACAATGAATGCCCATTTTAGCAGTTTCAATGTCCTCATTCAACTTCCTTTGAAGGTCATCACCCTTATATGTTGTTCTACTGGCTTGCTTAGATGCAACCATTGACTATCTTGCTTTTATATTCATATAGTCCATGGTGGAGAGCATCTGTGAGATCCTCAAACTCGCAGAACTTCAGCCACCTCATAGAAATGCTTGCATAATTTATCAAACCTTTGCATTTGTGGCTTCAACAAAGTCACATCATAACTGTTCTTTATGTAAGCATGTCTCCATCTTATGTTTTTGCTCCATCTTCGTAAAATATACTTTGACAACACTTCTTGAACTATTTTATTACTAAGGACACAAGGTGAATGTCTACACATAATTCCTCTAAACTCTAATAACAAAAAGTTACAACTAACAATGTGATTGTCACGATTAAATACCACCTCAAAAATAGCATTATTTGCTAACCCTCCAACCACCATATCCGCCCTTATATGGTAAGTACAAAGCATTCCCTCCACACGCTTAAAGGACACAAAACAATCCATTCTTCCTCTAAATTCATATTGGACCTCAACAAACTTTGCATGGGTGTACTCGAATTGAAATTGCCTTTTAATGGGTGAGTTTGACCCACATTGAATTGTGGAGTCCATTGATTTGAAATCTACTTGAAATTTCTTTTCTGCCTTACTTCTTAGAGCATTATCATACTGCTTCATAAATTGCCGCAAGCTTGTCTTTGAGTTGATATATCCGTCAAAGAAAGCTTGTATGCTCTCACTGCGTTGTGTTATTAACATCCCTTCCCAGAAATATTTCTTTAAGAAAATTGGCACCCATCTATGCCACTCCATGTACAAACCACTCAACCAATTATTATCTTCTAGTTCAAATTTTTTTAATGAAGGCATATCACTTTTCTTCAAAATCATCCATTGTTAGAGTATCATAAACAGCTACCTTCATCGCATTCTTGATATTGTTATATTCAATGCAACCTTTTAGCTTCTTAAGGATTTTTTTCGTTATATGCTATAGGCACCACCTATGTCGAGTAGTTGGAAAGATTATCTCAATAGCATTTTGCATGGCCCTGCATTGGTCCGTGATAATACCAATAGGTGGCTTACCTGACATGTAACGAAGCCAAGATTCAAATAGCCACACAAATGATTTTGTGTCTTTAGCTGATGTTAGACCACATCCAAGTAAAACTGATTGGTAATGATTCACACTAACAAAAGCAGCAAATGACATGTCATATTTATTTGTCAAATATGTTGTGTCAAAAGTCACAACATCTCCAAATGACTCATAGATAGCTCTACTTCTAGCATCTGCCCAAAATACATTTTGCATATGAAAATCATCATCAACATCTATATCGTAGAAAAAATACATCTCTAAAATACATTTTGCCCCTGCGTCATCATTCACTTGGATTGTTCCCTTCATGTGCATGCTAAGGTTCTTGTTAACTTTCAACATTCTCGCCTTCTTTGGGCTAAGTTCATGAGAGTGAGTATAGTTGTCCTTATGTACCATTATCCATCTCGTATAAACTTGACTGTAATTTTTGCTTTATAATTTGTCTTTCTAGTTGAAAGTGTCTTCAAAGTGTTTAGTATTGTTGACATATGTTTTCCCTGTAGTGAACATGCTAGCATAATGTAACTGACCTTACCATCATCTCCTTTTTTTGAAGTTCTATTTACTATACCAAACCTCTTTTTGTAAGTATATTTCCTATAAAATTCCTTAACATCCTCTTCTGATGGAAACGACATCCATTGTTTTGGCTCATAACTACCAAATTCGCCATCCAAGGCATCACTCATAATGAAGTCACCTTCACACGCTTCTTCCACATTATCAACAACCTTAGATGTATTGAGATTATTTGAACCCTCCATCAACTTCGGTTTTGGGTTGCTACACACACATGTAAATTATCAACTATATACTGTCATGTTACAAGCATATTTCATTTGTTATCAAGTAATGCACTAGTAATTATCAACAATATCAGCATTGTTACAAGCACGTACTAGAAAATGTCACTTCAACCATCCTAATCCTACTACAATACTAGAGTCAATGGTAGGGAAACAACACCCAATAACCAGAAAAAAATGCCACAAGCTGCTAAATGCTTTATTTAATATGGTAATTGTCATGTTACCACCATATGTCTGATGTTATCAACTACTGCAATATTAATTATCAACTACATCACCCTTGTTATAATCTACTAACAGAACATCCTACCAAATTGGGAGCATGATTATTTAAAGCCTCAGACTCCTCACAAACAAGAACTAGAAAAAAAATCATTCAAGACAGTTGTTTGTATGTTAAACTTTTACAATTAAGAGTTGAGAGAAACTTGCATGCTTCCATTACCCATCCACAAAAATTTAAAAAAAAATAGAAAAATTATAATTTATATAGTGTAGGGTTAAATCTTAAAAAAAAACTCAATGCCTGCGGGCGGGAGTTATGTGGGTTAGAAAATGAAAGTAGGTTGAAAAGCGTCAAAAATGGCCAACGAGGTTGAACCTGCGTTTTACTCTCTGGGCTTTTCAACTGAAAAATCCTAAATCCTTGTGGGTATGTTACACCTCTAAACCTATCCAAATCAGATAATGAAGTAAAAGGTCTGATGCAAAGAACCAGAAAAAAAAGAAACAAACTTTACAGACATGTTGATACAATACCTTACTAATGCAACTTTTCGAACTTGTTCAAGATGGTATCAAACTTGTCTGAATGCATGTTCATCAAATCGTCCATTTTCTCTATTATATTTAGGGAAAAACAAAGTTTGGGAAATAGGTAAAGGGTTTGGGAGAATGGGTAAAGGGAGAAGAAAACTGAAAATTTGGGGAAAGGAAGAGAAAAGGGAAACAAGGGAGATGAGGGAGACGAGACTGAGAGTGAGAGAAGTTTAAAATTTGATAAAGAAAAAAATAAATGAGAAGAAGAAGAGAAGAGGGAGACGAGATTGAGAGTGAGAGAAGCCTACAGATAAAAATAAATAAATGAATAACGCAAGAGATACTAGTGTCAGCAAATAGACATACGGAGACATACAGTAGAGGAAAGTTAGAGTATTTTAGATGGATGAATAATGCGGCCGTTAATCTAAGCCCTAATCTATAAATATTACAAAATTAGATAAGTTTTTTCTATTGCAGCATCTACAGTTACGTCCATGTGTCATTTCCAAGACATTTCACGGTTACTGATTTATTTTTTATTTGGCTTTTTGTTTTTGTTATGCATCACGTGCTGCTCTATTGTCTGTGAGTTACAACCCATTACTCCCTTTCTGAAATGAAAGGTCTATAAAAGGTGTACCAATTGTGTGTTTTTCAACTGGGCTCGCTTTATTATTTATATATTTATTTATTGATCAACTAAGCTCTCTTTATTTCTCTTTCTTCTCAACAAATGCAAATGTGAGAAACATGTATCCCCCTTATTTCCCTCATCTCCTCATTTGTCCACCACTGGAAATTTTTGAGAGATATCATTTAAACGGTTGAGATGAAGCTTATAGCTTCGCTTTCTCTGTGATCTCTCTCCTTGCTGAATGTTGCTATACTTCGCACGTTAATTTTGTTTCTCATTTAGTTTCAAAATTCAAAAAATTCATTCTATATTTTATCAATAATTTGGTTTCAAATTTTAAATATGATGAAGGCAAATTCTTTCTACGGAAGACATATTCTCATTTAGTACAAGAGTTGCTCAACAGAAGCTCTTATTTCTTCCCTTTTGATGAAGGTAAACTTTTGGTCCAAGCTCTCCGTGGCGTCAAGATTGTCACTTTCGTTTATAATGTCCTTATCTCTCTGACTCAACGGTGTCTATTGATTGTTGTTTTAGTGTCCAAGCTTTTACAATTTGAAACTTATTTTCCAATCTTTTAGTGATCATTAGTGTGCTTTAGAAGTGATTTTGAGCTAACAATTTAATTCTTTAAAATTAGTTCCCTCTCAAATTTTCAATTATAGGAATGATTAATTAATTATCCACTTGACTTATTCGAAGAAGACACGTATTTATTCGAATAAAACAAGTCATAACTCCCAACAATTATAAACAATTAGTTTTCATAAGCAATCATTTTTAAACACTACCAACAATTATTTTATCACTTGGACTCTCTATATAAGCGATGTTTGAAGCTTTTACAACTCTAGAACACTTGATTTGATCCTTCAATAATCAAAATCATATTTTGAGCTTTATATTACAAAATCCTTTTATTCCTTTGTTCTTCAAGTTGTATATCTACTCTTGTGAGATTTTCTAATTTTTCTCTTTATCTTAAAATCATTGTAAGAGGGTGAGATATCCCTTAAGAGAGCAAAGAGTGAGATATCCCTTGTAGTGAGACACAATCATAAAGGGTGAGGTATCCTAAATGTATTGTGAGTGCTCTTGAATGTAAAGGTTTTTCAAGCACCTGTGAAGCTTGAAGAGTTGGAGGCTCTAGCACAAAGGTGAGGTATCTTAAGGTGTGAGGAGTGCTCTTGCTTGTACAAATGTTTTCTTAGCACCCATGAAGTTTAGAAGATAGTGAAGAAAATCTCAAGTTAAGCTTGGGGACTGGATGTAGGCCACAAGTAGTTGGTGGCTGAACACGGATAAATTCTTGAGTTTAATTCTCTCTTTCTTATACTATATTATATTCTATATTAACTTAATTTATGTATGTTCTGCTGCATTTATTAATTGAGTACTTCAAAATGTTAAATTTTTTAATCTTGTCTTAAAAGTTTGTGATCATCCAATTTACCTCTTCTCTTAGGTAATAGTTGCCATGACTAACATTTTTTGCCTCTTTTTGTTTTAAAATATAATAATAAACCACTCTTTTTGCATTTCATTCATAAAGTTTAGATATTTGGATAACTTTATTTAACTCACTAGCATGACAAATCACTTGTGTTTGAAGTCTTTATGGAAAAATGAACTTTGAAAAGAAAAGAAAAATTAATGGACTAACAATTTACCATCCTCAATGATCCATTTGCCTAAAAAAAAATCATGTTGTACCACAATCTTTTTTTCATTGGATATAAGCATAACTTTCTCATATAAAAAGATAGAAAGATGAAAAGAAGCATGTTGTATTCAAAAGTCATTTGCATGAAATATAATAGTCATTTTTGTCTACATAAATAGTACGACTTTCTTGCATCCATCATTAAGAAAAAGAGACAAAAAAACAATTTCTCAGCCTAAACAAGTAATCATCCCATTACCAAAAAAAAGAAAAGAAAAACAAAAAAATAAATTGAATCATCATGACTTTCTTGCATCACATGATTAAAAAAAAATGTCAAAATCTCCCTTCCTAATCAAGTAGTTATCTCATATTCCCATCATAGGAAAAGAAGAAGAGGAAGAAGAAAAAAATTCAATTTGAATGGTTATTTTTCTCCACATACTAGCATTGATCTGTCGATTATTTTCATATTTTAATTGCCTTATGATTGATTTAATTGGACTCCATATGTGCTTAATTGTTGATATTTAGCTAAGTTTCTGCTTTAGAGCTTAATTGGATGTTTATTGTGAAACTATGCTTAAATGTGGTTATAAACACTCATAAATGAATTATACTTTTCAGGATATCTTTGAGTGTTTGAGTCCATTAGCATTGAACCGAGCTTGATGACCATTTAAGGAGAGAGATGAATGCTTAAGGAGATTAATATCACCTCTTGAAGTAATGAAAGAAAAGCATTTGTAAAGAATCCAGGTTGAAAATGAAGGTGTCAAATTACAGGGCCCATGTCGAATTACAGGGCCTGGGCCGTGTCAATTACAGGGCCCATGTCACCTGACGGGGGTGACACGGCCAGTGTCAAATTACAGGCCTGGGCCGTGTTCTTCTCGACTTGTGAAATACATGGAATTGGGTGATGAGAAAAGTACGGGGCACAGGCGTGTCGTGTCATATGACACGGCCCGTGTCGTCGCATCAGAAATTTAAATTCGAGTTTTAATGCTAAATTAGGTTTAAAAACCTATAAATAGGGTTGCTTAGAGCCCTTAAGAGAGGTCTGGGCTGGGAGTAGCCAAGGGGCTGAAGAGGATTCAAAGAACAAGAGAGAGGATGATTGGATTGAAGATTGGAGTCTCGGGTTCGAGCAATCGGAGATCGATCATCCCCAACCTTTGGAAACTAGTTTGATCTTCAGTTTTATTTTGCACTTTCATTCTGAACTATATTTTTCTTCTGTTTTTCTTCTGTTTTTGAATTTGCCACGTGTGGCTAGTTTTCTTATTTGGTTAAGGGAATATGAAACCCTAGTTTTGATTATGTGAATCTTGCATATTTCTTTATATCAATACAGTTATGTTTTTATTCATATATTTCTGAATCTATTGTTGGTATGAATGTTTTTATACTTGTTCCCACTTTCAAAGTGGTAGATCTAGGTTTATTATGTGCGGTTGCGGTAATAGATCTAGTGAAATATATGTTCTAAGTAATTTAATCCCGGTGTGTGATTAGATCTTAGTGTGATTGGTTTTCTAATTCTTAATGCAATCATTAGGTAGGTGTAAGAGCGGTTGCTTTACAAATAATTAATGGTTAGGGTTTGATTTGAGCGGTTGCTGAATTAAGCGAAACTTAAGGAAGACATGAGATTTATCTCACAATTGCATAAGAACATAATTGATCATGTTGGTATAAAGGGTATGTAAGTTGGCATAATCATATAAATCTAGTGGTGAATTCCATCTCTTAACCAATATCTTTAACTTGATAATTCAATTTGTGTTTATTGTTTTGGTTTAAGTTTAATTTCTCTTTTTAGTTTTAATCAACAAAAACCCCCTTTTAATTTTACTGTTTATTTTCTATCAGAGTTTAATTTAGGAATTAGATTAATAGTGTTAATTGAATTGGTTCTCTGTGGATCGACCCTTGCTTACTACAACTAGTTGCAAGGTTTTTGTATTTTTGGTGGAAGTTGGCAACTGTTTTTAATATTAATTTTTAATCGTATTCCACACCACACCAAATTTTGGTGCCGTTGCCGGGGAACCAATTTTCCAATTCGCTTATTAATTTGTTTCCTATTTTTACTCTATTTTTGTTTTTTTTTATTTTAATTTTTGATTCTTTCTTTCGAGTGTTTGTAGGTGTTGATGTCCATTGATCATGGAAGCTTGTGAGATTTGCTTATCATCTGGACATCCCACGATTTGTGTCCCACTTTCCTAGTAGACACAAATGAGGAGGTAGAGCGGTATGGGGATATTCTGAACCGTCCGACAACTACAACCCCTACTCCAATACATATTATCCAGGGTGGTGGGATCCTCCTAACTTGAGTCATGGGCAGCAACAAGTTCAACCTCCTAGGCAACCTGAACCTTCACTGGAGGAGCTAATAAGACAAATGACCACTAATAACATTCAGTTTCAACAAGAAACACAGGCCATGTGTAATGACCTGCAAAACTCTTTGGATCAGTTAGCCACAGATCTTAGCAAGTTCCAGAGCCAAATTTCTGATGAACTTCCTTCACAATCAGAAGAGAATGTGAAGGAAGATGTTAGTACTGTCACACTACGAAGTGGGAAGATGCTAGATGAACCCACCTCTCCTTCACAAACCATTGAAAAGAAAGAAACAGAGCCTGAAGAGGTAAGTGAGGAGGGGGAAAACTTTAAGGCCCCCAAGGTAAGTATTCTTGAACCCCTTCCTAAGGTAGTGGAGAGACAGTATGATGAGTTGTGTGATGAATTTCCTGATTTTATTGGTTTCAATAATTATACTCATTGCAACTCATGTACTGATTGTGATGGTGACATGATATGTGTTATTTGTGCTGAAATTTTTGCATTCTTGAGAGCTGATGATTCTGTTTATACAAAAGCTAATGTTGTTGAAGGATCTATCAACAATACTTTTGATGCAGTTGCAGGATCTAAGATACAAGAAAAGATAGAATTGCAGGCCTCTGAAGAGTTTTCAGTGAAGGGAGAAGAGCACCAGATGACAGACACTACTGAAGTGGATTTTGTTTTTGGGCCATGGTCCAATAGAAACAATGCATATGACGTTGATGAAGTGCACATATTACTTTTCAGTGGTGAAGTCAAGGCAATTAAGGAAGGCCAATGGGACCCTGGTGGAAGCCCTCATGCTGTTTCAACCATAACTTGGTCATTACGTTTTAGCCAATGGGACCCCGGTGGAAGCTTTCATGTTATTTCAAGCATAAATTGGTTATTATGCTTTCGCCAATGAGATCCTGGTGGAAATCTCTTCATCTTCCTCCGTTACTTCAGTTGATAAGGATGTTTCTTTCCTCTCTTTTATCTTACTTGTCCTAGATTTATTAATGATTATTTATTGTTGAGGTTTACATTGAGGACAATGTAGAATTTAAGTGTAGGGGAGGAATTGATATTTTGTTTTCTGTTTTATTTCTATTTTTATTTTAATTTTAATTTTTTGTTTTTGAAAAAAAAATTATGTTTTTATTTAATTTCTAATGATGTTTTGAGATTTGTGAAGTCTATGAGTTTGAAGCAATTGAAATTCAAGGTTATGATTTATAAATTTCTTCTTTCATCTTGAATTTGACATGCTTAGTTTTGGATGTTTGATTGATGAATTGAGTTTGATAGATGCATACCTGGTGAGATTTTGAGCCTTTTGATGGATGGATTTAACATTTATACCATTCTTTTCTTTCTTGTGTGATTTTCACTCATGTCATATTGATCACTCTAGAACTTGCTTTAATTCTTTTTTAGGCTACATTTTCACTTGCATACATGAACATGATTGAGGCATTCTTTTGTGATTACCTACTTTGGCCAAATGGCCAACCTTGCATTATTTCCCTTTGATTAACCCCTTGAGCCTATTTGCTTATTCTTTGTCTTACCTCATTATATGCTTTATGTGAAAAATCATGATTTTACCTTACCTTAGGGAATGGGAGAGCATTGGTTCATTTTCATTGGGGGAGCTCTTTTGCTTGCAAGTATTTAATAGGACAAGTGTGGGGGTTGTGCAAGTTGATGTGTAATATGCAAGGTGTTGGTGAAAAAAAAAAAAGCAAAGAAAAAAAATTCAAGAAAGATTGTAAGAAAAAAAGGAAAGAAAAAGGAAAGGAATTTGTAAAGAGAATGTGCATTATATAGATTTGAAGGGATAAAAATTTCATGTTTATCAATTGAGTTCCTCCCCAATGTTCTTTTATTCTCTTGGGTACTCATCTTACCATATTCATATTATTTTCTTCCCTTACCTTGGCCCCATTACAACCTTAAATAAAGTCCTCCTGATTTGTGTGTGCATATGTTTGAGTAGTGGAGAAGTAGAAGATAAGCAAGCTTATGGTAGTGTATTTTTCATGGGTTGAATTGAGTGAAATACTTACCTGGTAAACACTTGAGAGATTGAGAGTGTATCTTGTGAGGATCTATCATTCTTAATTCATGCTTTTCAATTTGAAGATACTTTGCATGTTGGTTTGAGATGTGAAGAATTGTTATCTCTTGAATATTGTGATCCCTTGAATATTTTCTTGCTCTTTTTGCCTCTCTTGAATATCATTAGAAATTGAGTTCTTTAAATTGTTAGGTTTTTGAATTTGTTTTATTTTCCTTGTTCCTTGGTTTGGTCTTATGTTTTGCCCAGGAGTGCAAAAGGCTAAGTGTGGGGGTATTTGATCTGTCGATTATTTTCATATTTTAATTACCTTATGATTGATTTAATTGGACTTCATATGTGCTTAATTGTTGATATTTAGCTAAGTTTCTGCTTTAGAGCTTAATTGGATGTTTATTGTGAAACTATGCTTAAATGTGGTTATAAACACTCATAAATGAATTATGCTTTTCAGGATATCTTTGAGTGTTTGAGTCCATTAGCATTGAACCGAGCTTGATGACCATTTAAGGAGAGAGATGAATGCTTAAGGAGATTAATATCACCTCTTGAAGCAATGAAAGAAAAGCATTTGTAAAGAATCCAGGTTGAAAATGAAGGTGTCAAATTACAGGGCCCATGTCGAATTACAGGGCCTGGGCCGTGTCAAATTACAGGGCCCATGTCACCTGACAGGGGGTGACACGGCCCGTGTCAAATTACAGGGCCTGGGCCGTGTTCTTCTCTGACTTGTGAAATACATGGAATTGGGCTGACAGAAAAGTACAGGGCCTGGGCCGTGTTGTCATATGACACGGCCCGTGTCGTTGCATCAGAAATTTAAATTCGAGTTTTAATGCTAAATTAGGTTTAAAAACCTATAAATAGGGTTGCTTAGAGCCCTTAAGAGAGGTCTGGGCTGGGAGCAGCCAAGGGGCTGAAGAGGATTCAAAGAACAAGAGAGAGGATGATTGGATTGAAGATTGGAGTCTCGGGTTCGAGCAATCGGAGATCGATCATCCCCAACCTTTGGAAACTAGTTTGATCTTCAGTTTTATTTTGCACTTTCATTCTGAACTATATTTTTCTTCTGTTTTTCTTCTATTTTTGAATTTGCCATGTGTGGCTAGTTTTCTTATTTGGTTAAGGGAAGATGAAACCCTAGTTTTGATTATGTGAATCTTGCATATTTCTTTATATCAATACAGTTATGTTTTTATTCATATATTTCTGAATCTATTGTTGGTATGAAGGTTTTTATACTTGTTCCCACTTTCAAAGTGGTAGATCTAGGTTTATTATGTGCGGTTGCGGTAATAGATCTAGTGAAATATATGTTCTAAGTAATTTAATCCCGGTGTGTGATTAGATCTTAGTGTGATTGGTTTTCTAATTCTTAATGCAATCATTAGGTAGGTGTAAGAGCGGTTGCTTTACAAATAATTAATGGTTAGGGTTTGATTTGAGCGGTTGCTGAATTAAGCGAAACTTAAGGAAGACATGAGATTTATCTCACAATTACATAAGAATATAATTGATCATGTTGGTATAAAGGGTATGTAAGTTGGCATAATCATATAAATCTAGTGGTGAATTCCATCTCTTAACCAATATCTTTAACTTGATAATTCAATTTGTGTTTACTGTTTTGGTTTAAGTTTAATTTCTCTTTTTAGTTTTAATCAACAAAAACCCCCTTTTAATTTTACTGTTTATTTTCTATCAGAGTTTAATTTAGGAATTAGATTAATAGTGTTAATTGAATTGGTTCTCTGTGGATCGACCCTTGCTTACTACAACTAGTTGCAAGGTTTTTGTATTTTTGGTGGAAGTTGGCAACTGTTTTTAATATTAATTTTTAATCGTATTCCACACCACACCAAGCATCTCATAAAAAAATATTTCCATCATTTTTCTGCACATGACATCCTTGCATTCCATCATAATAAAAAATATTTGTTAAAAATATAACTCCAATTGAATGGTTATTTCTTTTTGGGATCCCATCAAAGAAAAACGTTATATCAACTAAACATCATTTGCTACATGATAGCAAAAAAAAAAAAAAAACATTTTTTCATCATTTTCATTAAAGCAAAATCATAAAAAAAAATTCTTCAATTCAAATGTTGACTTATCTTTGCATTATGGCATCTTATAAAGAATTTTTTTCATCAAGTAACCGTCTTTTTGCAGCATGTTAGCATAAAAAAAACACAAACATTATTTCATCTTTTTCATTAAGAAAAAAAAATCTCCAATCCAAATGGTCATTTCCCTATACATAATAGCATCCCACTTTTAAAAAAAGGAGACATTTTCATCTTAACCAAATAGTGATATTCTTACAAGATAGCACACTAAATAAAAAACAAGAAAAAAAAGGACAAAGAGAAAAGACTCATGTTGCATCCGAAATAACTTTGCACCATGTTAACACATATCCATGCATAAAAGGAAAACACACAAAATGCTTTTCATCATTTTTTTCTCTACATGCATAGTTGCATCATATCATTAAAAAAAACAATAAGAAAGAATTTACACCATTCTTTGTCTGACGTTCCTTGCATCTCATCATAAAAGAGAAGAAATATAATAAAATTTTTTATCTGACTCGAGTTGTCATTTCACTTTGTAGGATACAAAAAAAAGGGAAAATAAATTTTCATTATAATCAAGTATTTTGCATGTTAGCATAACATCCTTGCACTTCATAAACATGAATTAAAAAAATAAATAAATTTTTTTGTCTTGGTATGCTTGTATCTAAAAAATAAAAAATAAAAAAACAAAAAAAGAAAGAAGTTTTTTCTAATCCAAAAGGAATGGTTCATAATTGCTCATTCAAAGGAAATTTCACCTAATTCAACTTGTGCAACCAAGGGTAGTATTAGGGCCAAAACGTGTTTGCCCATTTGCTAATCGCAAGTGCATGAGTTGCGCAAGTAATACAGATACAGAGTAAGAGATCGTTCCCACGAGGATAAGTTTATTTTCAATACTAAGTATTAACCAATAGGTTACCTAATTCTATTCAAGAACATAAAAATAGAGGAAAGTAATTAAACTAAAGACTAAAAAGTGGTAAAGATAATGGTTAAAGATTAGGGAAATCCTTCTTCACCTTTTACTTTAACCAACAACATGCAATCCTTTTCATAAATATGAATGCAATGATTAGCTTAGCTTGAGAATCTATATTAGCTAAACGCCTATGTCTAGGTCATCTAACCATGGTTTCAATTGTCCAACTCACTAAGTGTCCTTGAGAGCTAACACAAAATTCACTCTTTAAGGTCTATTCTCAAACACGTGCTATGCATGGTTAAGAGGTATATTTATATCCCATTAGCGAATCAACTCATCCCGCCATTGGAATAGAATCGAACATGCATCAATCATACATACGATCTCAAACCCAAATCCCTATGTCTAGGTTCATTGGATTTTATCAAATTAACTTAAATGTTGGCCAAACACTTAAGAGCATTAAGATCAATATGATTGAACAAAATTAAAGATTCACACAAACTCAGAGAAGAACAAATCATTAATATTCATAAAAAGGATTCAAAGTCATCCTTAAATACAGCTGCTACATCATTGAATACGAAAATACAAATCAAAATACATGTTCAAGAAATGAGGAAGAGAAAAGAGCAAAGGGGGAAAGAGAAAGCTTATGGATTTCATCATTGAAACTCGAATCCTCCTCCAATGGAAAGAGGGCTTCCATCCTTAGCTCCCTAAGCTCCATCTCCACCTCTAATGGAGGACCCAGTCGTAACCTCTAACTCTAAAAAGTTAAAAACCTAAAAACCTAAAAACTTAAAGAGAAAACTAAGAGAAAGAGAGAGAAAAGAGCATGAAAAATAGAATAAATAGGCTCAGCTCGAAGATGCGCACCGCGGCGTGAACAAGCCCACACCGCAGTGTGGAGCTCGTGTGCGAGAACACGTGGTAGGCCATGTTCTTCTCTGACTTACGCTGGCTGAAACCATCATGCCACAACATGCACATGTTTGCACCGCGGCATGGAGCTCTGGAATGCCTCCCTGGCTTTTTTCCTCCAATGTTGGCCTTGACGTGCATCAATTTGTCTCTTTTGAGCCCTTCCTGCAATAGAGAAAGCACCAAGTTAAATATAATCACAAATCTACTTAATCAATTAACAAATATGCACAAATTGCTCAAAAACATAAAGGAGGATCTCAAAATAGAATTCTACAAATATAAGTATAAAACCTTCCAAATATGCATAAGAACAAGGACTAAGCATGCCATGAAGCACAAATATAGGGCATAAATAATTACATTTCATGGAGTTATCAGGTAACCCTACATTAATAGGTTTTCAACCTAATCAAACTTAAAAATAGATTTGGCAAAGAAAGATTGTAGTCCATTGAACTTGAACAATTGAGGGTAGCCCCTATAAGTGCTCACAATTTTTCAACCCAATTAAGCTTCAAATTGATCTAATGAAGAAATATTGCAATCCTATGGCTTCATGGAAATAAGAATGCGATAGGATGTAACGCACAACACTTTAGAAATTTGCATTTCGCGAGGGAATTTTGCTAGGGATTAGCGAGGGAAGTTTGAGCCCTCACTTAATTTCAAAAACAAATTCGAGGGGGAAATAACGAGTTAATAGCGAGGGAGTTGCAAGGGAAAATATCCCTCGCTAAAATTAGCGAGGGAATTGTGAGGGATTTTTTCCCTTGCTAAAATTATCGAGGGAATTGCGAGGGAATGTTTCCCCACTAAATGCATAGTTAAAATTTAGTCAAATTTAAAATTAGCGAAGGAATTGCGAGGGAATGTTTCCCTCGCTAACTAATAAAATGTTAATGAGGGAAATTTCTGTCGCAAATCCCTCACAAAACCTTAAAGCATTCTGAACCCTAAAGAATTCTAAATCCCTCACAGCCGCGCTCTCTCTCACTCTCACCCTCACCCTCTCATTCTCGTGCTTTCACTCTCATTCTCTCTCACTCAAAGCCGTAGCCTCTGTTCTCTACTTAGCCTTGCCTCTACCCAAAGCCATGAATCCCGCGCCATCGTCACGCCAACACTAGCTCGCAGGTCCAGATCTGCTCTGCCTCTGCCTCTACTCCAAGTCCACGGGTAAGCCCCAAAGAAATCAGGTGAGTCTGACTCGGTCAAACTCAGTGTTGACCTGAGTTGATTTTGTTTTATGACTTGGAAAATTCGGTGATTGGTTTCGTGTGTGCTTTTGTAGGCCATTGAGCAGATGGAATCAGGTTGCATATGCCCATTGTGATTTCGTGTAATAGGGAAGCAAGGAGAAGGCACGAGAGTGCAGACTATAGCCAACAACCTTCACATTTGACAAGGTTTTGTGCCTTTTGCTATTTTTTGATTTATTATTATTATTATTTTGAGTTTTGAACTCGTATAAGAGAATGCAAGCAAATCTAAACAAAGAAAGAAAGAGAAACAATATAAAGTATGCTTAAAGGATGATACATAATATAAACTCACAGGTTGTTGTAGAAAGAACCATCTGTGGTTGGGATATAATGGGTTGATTCTATTTGTTGTTGCTTGTTTGAGCCTAAAGTCTTCTGCTTTTTTATTTATTTTAATTCAACTATTCCCTTCTAAAGTCTAAACGGTAATATATATATATATATATATTTATATGATATAGTATTACATTTTCATTTCTTGGATCAATCATCAGAAACCATTTTAGCAATACAATATTTTTGTGATCTACAATTTGGCGCAAGATCCCTCTTTTTTGGTTGAATTTTTATAGTACATGTGGGTTTGTCCCTTAACAAAACTATGCTATTGAGGAAACATTTTTTAGTAATGGAGAATAGATACTGCTGGCAGAAATAATGGTATTATGTTGAGTAGAAAATGGATATATATTTTTTATTTTGTTTATTTCTTGTGTGAAGTAATGTTTTGATGAATAATAGCTAGAGTTGACATGCTGTTGGAGATTGTACACCATCAAAGCTATACCAAGGTTCCATCATAGCCATTGACTCATTTGCTTGATCACAGCTAGTGTAGGCCCAAAAGATGACATTAGTGAGACATCATCATTGATTTTATCTGAGGGAGAGGAAGCCATTGATGTGGAGAAAACTGATGATGATGAGGTTGATGCAGGAGAAGGGGAAGGTGGAGTGCTGACATTGTCAATGAAACTATTAGCAGCGGCTGCAGTAACTCTTTGGATTGATTTGGAGGACATGACAGTATCTTGAGGAATGTACCGTGAAGAACTTGAAGGGAAATTGAGATTTGCTGAGGAGCCTTTAAGGCATAGAAGTGCAGTATCATAGGCTCTAGCTGCTGCCTCTGGGGTTGAATAAGAGCCTAACCATATTCTTATTTTCTGGTTTGGTGCTCTAATCTTTGATACCCATGATCCTCAGCTCCTCATTCTAACTCCCTTGTGCTTCTTCTTCTTCTTCATATCTGATGAGGATAACGATGGCATTAGTTTTGATGGCTCTGTGTGGTGGATCTTATGCTCTTTCTTAACCATGATAGAGAGCTGCAACTACAAAGATCCTCTTCAGTGAACTAAAAATGGTTGAAGAATGGTTTTTTGAGGTAGAAAGTGTGTTCAAGAGGTCTTTTTTTGGTTCTTTTTATTATGTAACTTTCTTTTTTCTTCCCTTCTTGCTATTCTGAAAATGGGGAAAAGAATAAGATTGGAGATGAATATGGGGAAGTAGAGATCAAGTATTTATAGATAGAGGCTTGAGTCTCAAGTTTGCAATTCCTCTCTAGTCAAGATAGGAGATTGGTGCCAAATGGTTTTTAGTTAATATGAATTTAATATGGACAACTTAATTCTTAAAATGACTTCTTTGTCCTTTCTTAGTGAAGCTTCCTCCATAAAATGTAGTTACCACTTACCATATGTTACGCTATAGTTCATTATCACAACAAAGTGCTCATAAATACTAAATTATGTGGTCATCATGGGGAGCTTGGTGAATACCAGATAGTTAGAGTTCTGGAATAGTGAATGATGTATAAAACATTGAAGTTTAATTGAAAATAGTGAAGATGTGACAAATATCTTACTTTTGATGATTTGATTAAAGAGATATTAAACGTTAACTTACTCAAAAGTTTTAATTATTAGATACAAGATAAAAAAATAATTTCAATCTTTAACATGTATTAATAATGGAAGAAATTTGAAGATAATTATGTAAGTTGAATTCAGTTCTTTGGTAAAGTCTATGACTATTAACGAACTTTGTGGTTTTGTGATCGTTTTTAGCTTGATAAACCAAAAATTCCTACCTTCAATTAATTTTTCCCCCTCCAAGCAAATATAATGCAATGCTTATACTAGTAACAAAATAGAGATCAAATGCATCCTTTACATTAGAAAAAGGAAATCAGAGTCTAACTTCAAACTCTGACTTTTCTGGTTTAGGAAAATTGAAATTGCTATATGTAAAGTTGACTTGCCTAGTTGGAAATCCTATAGGAGACATAAATTCAAGTAGAAGGAAAACTAGCATACTTCATTAATTGAGTATAAGTCTCTGGCCATCCAATACCAAGTTGGTTTTGATATATAAATCATAGATTAAAACTTTTGCACATCTAAAACATGATTTACTGCAGTTATGTATAGTCTCTATATCTTTACATGATTTTATTTACGTGGCTAGGATTTTGATGCTAATGCTTAAAGCTCTTAAGGCAAATTGTTTTTTCTTTTATTTATTTATTTTTCATAAAATCTCTTTAATTCTTTAGAACATGTTTGACAATATTAGTTTAAATGTGCAGAATCATTTTAAGAAAAAAAAGTGTGCAGAATTCTCTTTTATTTCAGGATTATGGATGCTTGTGATCAAATAGGGAAGTGTTTTTCTCTAATAGTATGTACATAATATAATTTCTTATATCTGTAATGTAATTATAGAATGACTAAGAATTCAGTATGGTATAGTTAATATTGTAATGCAGTCTCAGGGTTCCCATATTTGAACCTTGGCCATAGTTACTACTAGGATTCAGTGAGCAGAGAAAGTGATAGAAACTGAAGGAAAGTGTGGGAAAGTAGAGAGAGAGATGATAGAAAGGAGAGAGATGATAGAAGAGAGAGAAAGTGAATATGAGTAAACTGAATTAACCACAAAACCTAACTTAGGTTCTGGTACTTATACAAGAGAGTCTAGAGTATGTTCTAGAACTCTATTAGAAGTAACTAACTAACAAACTAAACAGTTGGACTAGTTTAACAACTAACAGTAAATAGCCTAAATAACAATTATATAAGCATTAGTAACATCTTTGATTTGGCTTCCTTAATTTGACATTTACTAATAAATACTGGTTGGTAGATGTGTTGAAGTCAAATGTTCTGTCTTTCTGATTTGTATGTGTTTTTGGTGCAGCTTTTGATAATGACAGTTCCTTAGCATCTGGATCTGAGGCAGGGTCGCAAGGGACCAGATTATACTCTGTCAAGTAGAGTTACAACCTCCGACATTTTATCTTGCTTTATGCTCTGTGACTGCTTATGGACAAATGTATCTAAAAATGCTGCATTACAATTGTATATACTGGTCCAACTTCAGAAAACTTATATAGCATAAATTAAGGTACGAATTATATACATAATAGTGGCTAGGTCTTTGTCCCTTTAACATGACTGAGAGTTGTTATGATAGAATGATTGTCATAATTAAGAGCATGCTTCTAGAGCCTGAAAGGTTACCCGAAAACTTCTACAAATCGAAGAGAATGGTTCGTGAGTTGGGATTAGGATATGAAAAGATAGATGCGTGTCTTAATCAGTGCATGTTGTATTACAAAGAATACAGTGATAAGAGACTTTACTCAGTTTGCTTAGTATGTGGACACCCACAATTCAAAACGAAGGCGGGACATCATCGAATGAGAAGGATGTGCCGCACTCAGTGTTACGATATTTTTCCATTATGCCAAGACTCCAACATCTGTTTATGTCTAAAAATACTGCACAATATATGAGTTAGCATGCGGATTGAGTGCGTCAAGATGAATCAGTGATCAGGCATCCAGCTGATGCTGAGGCTTGGAAACGATTTGACGCTACCCATTCAACATTTATGCTAGACACTTGACATGTTAGGCTTAGCCCGTGTACAGATAGTTTTAATCTGTTCAGCGGTTCAACCACACCATATTCATGTTGGCCTATTTTTGTCACACCGTACAATCTACCTCCAAGTATGTGTATGAGAAGGGAATACATATTCTTCACTCTTGTGATTCCTAGACCAAAGTCACTAGGTAAAAATTTAGATGTCTATCTTAGACCCCTAATTGACGATCTGAAGATATTGTGGGATGATGGGGTGCAAACTTATGATGTTTGGAAGAAACAAAATTTCAATATGAAAACGGCCTTGTTATGGATAATAAGTGACTTTCCAGCCTATGGAATATTGTCTGGGTGGAGCACTTATGGAAAACTTTCTTGTTTGATTTGTTTGAATCACAGTAAGTCATTTGTGTTAAAGCATGGTAGGAAATGTTACTGGTTTGATTGTCATCGCCAATTTTCACCTTTTGATCATCCATTTCGTCATGATCAAAACTCTTTTAAGAAATCAACAGTGAAAAAATCTAATCCACCTCAACGGCTGAGTGGGACAGATGTCTTGAATAGAGTGACTCAACTTAAGGATGTTATTTTTAGCTTGAATTCAGGTAAATAAAAACAAGATGACTTTGGTATACACCACAATTGGGTGAAGAAGAGCATATTATGGGAATTACCTTATTGGTCCACTAATCTAATACGATATGATTTAGATGTTATGCATATCGAGAAGAACGTGTTTGACAATATCTTCAACACTGTCATGGACATAAAGGGCAAGATAAAAGACAATGCAAATGCAAGAGAATATTTGAAGATAATATGCAAACGTCCTACCTTGGAGCTAATAATTGAGAATGGCAAGTGAAAAAACTAAAGGCGACGTATGTCTTGGATGCCAATCAAAGAAGAATGGTGTGTGAGTGGATAAAACAGTTGAAATTTCCTTATGGGTATACGTCGAATATAGCACGTTCAATGTAGACGGCGGAAAGATATATGGAATGAAAAGTCACGATTGTCATGTTTTTATGCAAAGGTTAATTCCTCTGGAATTTCGTGATAATTTGCCAAAACCTATATGGGGACTGTTCACAGAACTAAGCTTATTCTTTAAAGAAGTTTGTGCAACTGAAATTCGTGCTTTCACTATGGAGAATGCAGAGCTTTCTATTATTGAAATAATTTACAAGTTAGAGAAGATTTTCCCTCTAGCATTCTTTGACGTGATAGATCATCTAGTCATGAATCTCCCTTATGAAACTAAGGTTGGAGGACCAGTGCATTACAGGTAGATGTACCCCTTTGAGAGGTGTATATTGTACTTGAAAAGAAAGGTATGAAATAAGGCGAAAGTTGAAAGATCTATTTGTGAAGCGTATATTTTAGAAGAAATTTCTAATTTTGTTTCCATGTATTTTGATCCCTACCTATAGACCAGGTGCACTCAAGTTCCTCGGAATGATGACGGTGGGGAAGATACAATTAATGGATGATTGTCTATTTTTAAACATCCATGTCGTCCTATCGGGAGAGGTCGAAATAGATTCTTGATGGATGTGGAACTTCAAATTGCTGAGACATATGTGCTTATAAATTGTGGAGAAGTAGAACCTTATCTCCAGTAAGTCTACTCTCTATCTAATGAATTTGTTATTTTTTGCTAAATTTATGCTAAATATTAATTATTGTATTGATTAGACAATTCGATGATTTGTTAAGGGAAATAGATCCCAATATCACTGATGATCAAATATTGGAAGCTCGAGATAAGGACTTCAGTAGGTGGCTAAAACATCTAGTGAGTCATTTTATCCATAATCATACCTATCATATTAGATTCAATGTTCATTATGCTAGATGTTACAACTATCTACCATCTATGTAATGATACAGGTTAATATAAGCCAAGTCGAGGATCAAATGATACGAGAAATAAGTTATGTTCCATCCAAGTCCTTGACTTCTTACTGTGGCTTAATAGTTAATGGGTATAGATTTCATATTAAGGTGCACAGACAAAATAAAGCTACCATAAATAGTGGCATATGTGTTAGAGGTAGTATATATGGTGAGAATGACTTCGACTATTATGGCATCATTGAAGATATATTGGAATTATCATATATAGGAAATCAGAACAGAGTATTTCTTTTACAATGTCATTGGTTTGACCCAATAAATGAAGTCAATGTTGATGAGAGATATGGGTTGGTTGACATCAAGCATAAATCAAGACTTCACTCAAATGAGTCATTCATCTTAGCCGAACAAGCACAACAAGTATACTATACAAGATACCCACAAAGCGGGAATAGAGCTAATGGTGAATGGTGGGCAGCTTGCAAGGTCAGAGCAAAACTCTTCGTGGCTGAGACATTGAATGACGAAGGTGATGAATTGAATGACCCTGTTGCTACTGATTATTACTAAGATGATGGATCCCTTGGAATACACAATATTGTCATAGATGATGAAGTAGTTTTCTTGTTTGATGCACACGCCCAAATGGAAGAAGTGAACATACGTGATATACATTATCTAATGGACGTTCTGGTTGATGATGAGTTCATTGATGACAACGAAAATAATGAAATTAATGAATTCTCAGATGAAGATGAGGAATCTTTTGCTTCAGACTCAAGTAGTTAAAATTGAATTTTGTTCAATAAATTTCGTTAATGGTATTTACACTGAAATATCATTATTATATTTTGAGGTTTTTATTGACATGTAGTTTCTTAACTCATCATGTTTCATTATGTTTCCTTATGCAGATATTCATCATGACTATTCGAGGTAGAGGTGTTGGACGCGGTCGTGGGAGAAGCCGTAATGTTTCATCTGGCCATGATTCTCCACCACTACAACATTTTCAGCCCTCTCCAGGTATACCTGTAGGATAATCTTTTTAATTATTGTTAACTCGTGGTTTATATAAATGTAATATATATGTATTTTTTTGTTTATCTATAATTATGTTAGGTGCAACTTCAGCTACTGGCCCATCGACTAGTGCAGGCCTACTAGCATTTAATCTGTTGACCATTAGAGGCGCATCAGCTTCTGTCCCACCCCTTACTGACCCAGCCCTTTCTATGCCACCCCCTGCTGACCCACCCACTAGCAGCCCGAATGTGGTGCCTTCATGTGGAGAATCCAATGTAGAAACAGATAGTAGGAAACTTATATATGTGGCGCCTGTCCCTGAACCGTAAGTAATAGTGATTATCATCTTTTATTACATGTATTTACTTTTAGATTACCAACATTATCTTCTTATACTTATAGGAGAAGGTTTCTCCCATCAAGAGTGACACATGACATTATGTACAATGTCATAATAAGGATGCCTGTTCCGGCTAGTACGTGGCGAGGTTATCCAGTTGAGATGAAGGAAATACTATTTAACGACTTCATGGTAAGTAATTGTGTTTATAGAATTATATATTATACGTTTATTGAAAAAGAAATATACATACATATCATTTATGTAGGCTAAGCATCGGTTCACATCTGATACTGATCGCGGCATGGTGAGAATTGTATGGGAACGGACTATCATGGACCGTTATCCAGACCATTTGAACAAAGCATGAGATAAGGCCTTTGAGAAGGCAAATTCAAACAACTTGGCTGATGTTAAGCGCCATGGGCCCAGAGGAATAAGGACAGAAGTGTGGGATGACTTGTTCGACATTTGGCTGACAGATAAATGGATAACGAGGTTTGTAGCTGCCCGAAGGAATAGGGCAGCCATGCTTGATGCCTTGAAGTATACAGGCGGGTCGATAGGTTTTGGTCAACACAAGAGTAAGATGGTAATATAAATTCCTCATTTAAAGTTTTGATGGTAATCTGTTTATTAATCTAGAATTTTTTGAGTTTTATTTTATTTTATTTATTCTGTTTATTAACATGTTGTAATTACTTGAGTTATTTGTCTATCTTGAGTATAACATAGTATTTTAGAGGGATTGCCTTACTTTTGATATGTGTTTATTATATAATATTCTTTCATATGGGATTACAGGAAGCAAACTTAAAGCATCCGGTTTCTTACAGAGATCTCTATGCTAAAGTTCATAAGAAGAAAGATGAAAGCTATGTTTCTGAGCACTCGAGGAATTTTATTGTAGGTGTCTTTAAAATTCAAAAGTCATATATATTTTAGGTTATTTATTTTTTTGTTAATATTTTTCTTGTTTTTGTTATTTTTAGGAGCCATATGACACCACAATGACAGAAAAATTTGGAGAAAACTCTTCCTCTCACGCTATGTTGACCAGGAGGTCTGGTTGGATGCGGAGGGTCCCAACAAGAAGGGACGTGTGCATGGCATAGGTAATAGCTTGCACATTGGTAATAACACATGCAAGCTTCTTCCTTCTCGATTGCGGGTCCTTCCTACTCTACACCGTTGACACAGGACATATCTGAATCTGTAAATACAGCAGTGGCAGCAGCGATGGCTTTGTTTGTCCAGAGTCAACTTATCCCTATGTTGGTGCCCCTCCAATCGTTCCTATCTATGATCAGATCAGCAAATGTTGCTCCATAAGCACCATCGCAAGGTTTAGTTAGGGAGGGTCGAAAGGAAGAGGAAGATGAAGATGAAGCCTACTTAGACTGATTACCATTTTTTATTCTTCATGTCTATATTTGTATAATAAATTTTAACTATATTGGATTGATTATTTGTATAATAACTTTCAACTATATTATTGGATTATTTTGTACAAGTTTTTTGTTGTAGCAGTTTACAATTATTGGATTGTTTGTTGTTGCTGCTGTTGGATTTTTGTTTGCTGGATTGTTTATTGCAGTTTGATATGCAGGTTTTGGGAAAGTAATAATATATATAGGTTATTAAAAAAAACCTGATTACTGAGGATTAGCGACAGAATAGCGAAATTACATGAGTAATTAGTGAGAGAATAGCAAGGGAATAAATTAGCAAGGGATTAGCGAAGTAAATAGCGAGGGAATAGTTAGCGAGAGAATAGCGAGGGAATCACACAGGTAGTTAGAGAGGGATTAGCGAGGGGATCACATAGGTAGTTAGAGAGGGATTAGCGATTAGCAATGGAATAGAGAGGGAATAATGAGGGAAATTGGTTGACATGATACAAAATTTGTATATCATACAGCGATGGAATTTCCCTCGCTATTTTGCGAGGGAATGATGGCTTATATTTGTGGCATATTAGTGACGGATTAGCGAAGGAAATAAATTTTCTAGAGACGGAATAAAGAGGGAATGCGTTTCCTCGCTAATTAGCGATGAAAAAAAAGTGACTAATTTATCCCTCGCTATTCCCTCGCAAACTTTAATAGCGACGGACTAGCGAGGGAATAGCGAGGTAAATTTCCCTCGCTAATTTGATGAATTCTTGTAGTGCAATAAGGCAAAAGGAAATAATGACGCTTCTTTTTCCTTTTATGTTTTTCCTTGTTAATAAGTGCTTCTTCTATTGGGTTCAAAGAGTGGATGTTCATCATTATTGTATACCTCTTTAATGCAAATATTAATAAAATGGTCATGTGATTTAACTAGCTCAATTGTATCTCACATTTTTATCCCATTTCATCATATCCAACTTCTTCACATCCCATTTATTTCACAAAAGACAAAAAAGAAACAAAAACAAAAAACAAAAAAATTGGTTCCTACAATGTTCCATGATATTTCCTTTCAAAATTGAAATTAGTTGGAGAATGATGCAAATGTAAGACCCCAATACCCCTAAATAACAGTATATTATCTCAAGTAAATTCTTCCAATGATACAAAGCATTTTTTTCCTTCTAAACAATAAATAGTTTTATCCCTAGACACCTCATTGAGCCTTGGAATGGTGTTTCTTTCTCTCATCCGCAATTTATGTTTAACTTGGGATGGGTAGTATTCCGACATGGTTTTGCTAAGCATTCAATTATCAAAGAGGTACTATATCCTTCATCCACCCAAACATTTATTATCCCTTGTCAAGATCATTGAGCCTTTAAAAAAAAGGAAAAAGGAAAGAAAAACAGAGAGGAAAAAAAAAGAATTCATTCTTATACCCAAAAATTACACCTAACTAAAAATGAGAATTTATATGTGGAAAGTGGTTCTTTCCTGCCAAGTGCAGCAAAAAGGAGTTTATGAAAGAAAAAGAGAGAAAGAAATAGAAAGGAGAACCCAGTTTGAAAATTAAAAAAAGAAAAACAAAAAATATAGAATAAAAGAGCTCATTAGCCCTTGTTATAAAGGTGAAGTGTGCCAAGCTTATGATATGACCATCTTTGCCATTGACAACCTTTCGATCTTCTTCAACTCGTGCATCTATATTAATAACATCAATTTCCACATGGACCTAGAAAAGCTCCCGGTGGTGACTATTTTGATAACAACCACGACATACATTGCTGATAGATCATGAAAAAAATATCACTTGTACTAAAAAAGAGATTTTCATTGAAGCTTAACATCAAGTTTTAAGCCATTTAATCTTTTTCTTCATAAGCCAAATTTTCACCTAGACCCCATTACAACCCTTTAAACCCTCTTGATAAATGAACGTGGTGCAAAGCTTGATGGAGAATAGAACCTGGAAGGAAGTGGAAAAAGGAAGGTAAGGGTTACAAATAAATTTTGGGCCTTATATCCTTTAGTGCTAAAATCCTAGGCCATGTTACAAGCCTTTAAAGTCCTCGATGAGAATTAGCTTGCTTGAGATACACACTGAGGTAAATTTCCAGCATAAGAAGTATACACGGGGACAAAAAGAAAAAAGAAAAACAAAACAGAAGGTTGATTCTAAAGAAATCTTGCTAAATCTTTTGGAAAGCTTTGAAAGGAAATATCTCGTGTACAAATCAAGAATTGATTAATAGACTAGTTGATGTCTTCTTGTGGTCCCCTTCACTACCTCTTACGTTAAATTTCATCACCTTTAATTTTAGTAAGACTTTTGCACCTTGGTTATTCGTACATTCAACCCATTGTTGTTGTTTTAGCTTTAGTTATGATATTTCAAAAGTCTATGTCCCATATTGCTTAGTCTTCAAAGTTTTAAAGAGTTTATAAATTAACATGTGTTTTGGGCTTTATAAGAAACAAATGAGGTGGTGGGCTCGCGCGCACAAAAATGGGCACGAAGGATTATAGCCAGTGCAAATCATCGATTTGCCGCCCCCTTGCGCGTGATATCATGAGGCCCAAATCTTTTTGAGAAATATTTATTTAATTTTTTGAGCTTACCAGGAAAATGAAGTTTTTGAAGAAGTCAAAACTGACTTGGTTGTATTTGACTTGGTCTTCCCAACGGGCAAATCTATTTTAACGTTCCAATTAGTTTCTAATGTTCCAATTAGTTTTCAACAACCAGATCCATTTTCTAACATTATTATTCTAATAATTTAACAAACTTAAGGTTGCTTTCTGAATGGCTATTTCTTGCCTTTTATATATATTATTTTCTGACTGTGGTTTTTGATGTATACGAAATTCTCTACCTCTTCTGAAATATTGCATTCTCTCCCTGGGTTAACTGCATTAATAAAATTTCTCTGCTGTTCTGCTACCTCGGTCTCCACCGGGACGAGCCTGTTGAATCCTGGGGGATTCGTACACCCGTGCGATAAAATTCTTGAGGACAGTGTCTTCTCACACGCCTCAGGCTATTCCTTTCATCGTCTTTTACTGCGTTGTCAGCTCCTTATTCTCATAACAATCTCAAGGATTTTATAGACCATGGCTGACAACAATGTTGGCAACCAGGCTCCCGCTAACAACCAGACTCCCGCACCCAACAACGGTGATCCTGTTCTTTCGTCGGCTCCAGCTCCAGTCACCTACACAAAGCCATTTCCAGATATCTCAAAAATAGAGCTTTTCGGTGGCCAAAACTTCAAAAGGTGGCAGGAACGTGTTCACACCATCCTCGACATGCACGGAGTCACATCCGCACTTACCGAACCCAGACCGCCATCAACAGCTAATCCAAAATTGATTCAGGATTGGACATATGCAAACAAGGTATGTCGTCACACAATTATTAGCACACTTTCTAACGATTTGTTCGATGTGTACTGTTCTTACAAGGATGCGAAGGAGATATGAGATTCCATGACCATAAAGTACACCACTGAAGATGCCGGGAAGCAGAAATTTGTCATTGGTAACTACTACCACTGGGAGATGACCGAGGACAAAGATATCAAAGTTCAAATCAATGAGTACCATAAGCTGTTGGAGGATCTCAAGGCCGAAAACATCACCCTCCCAGACGAATTTGTTGCTGGACTCCTCATCGAGAAGCCGCCTTCATCGTGTAAGGACTACAAGCAACAACTGAAGCACAAGCATAAGCAGCTGTCACCCTCGGATCTGATCACGCACATCATCATTGAAGACACCAACGAGAAAGAGTGTCAAGCTGCAAGGGCGAAGGCTTTGACTTCTCGAGCAAATCTGGTTCAAAATAAATCATCGAAAAAAAGGTATGACAATAACAAAAAGTCTTCTGATCACTTTCCTAGAGTTACTAATCCCATTTTCAAAAGAAAAGGTGCTTGCTATGTTTGTGGAAAGCTAGGTCATCATGCTCCTCAATGCAGGCATAGAGTGAGAAACAACAATCCTCCCAAGCCAAAGGCAAATTTGGCGGAAGGAGATGATATTGTGGCTGCAGTCGTTTCTCAAATTAACATTGTGACCAGTGTGAACAAATGGGTGGTAGACTCTGGTGCTACCAGGCATATTTGTGCGAACAAAGATGCTTTTACCTCCTACACTTCTGTAGGGGATGACGAAGAACTTGTGTATCTTGGAGATTCTCGAACTGCTGCAGTTTCGGGAAAAGGGAAAGTTCTTCTAAAGCTCACATCTGGGAAGACCTTGGCTTTGAATGATATACTCCATGTGCCTATTATTAGGGCCAATTTGATTTCTATATCACTGTTGGGAAAAGCTGGGATTAAAGTGTCATTCGAATCTGACAAGATAGTAATGACAAAAAATAATGTCTTTGTGGGAAAGAGCTATAGTGATCAAGGACTTTTTGTACTCAGTATTTATGAAATTATTAATAAAATTGCATCTTCTTCTGCTTACTTGATTGATTCCGTTGATATGTGGCATGCTAGATTAGGACATGTTAATATTTCTTATATTAAGAAAATGCGATGTCTTGGTTTAATTTCTGTGACTAGTGATGTATGCTTAAATAAATGTGATATTTGTATTGAATCTAAGTTAACTAAAAAATCTTGTCTTTCAGTACAACAATGTGAATCTGAATTACTTAGGTTAATTCATACCGATCTAGGAGATTTAAAAAATACAATGACTAGAGGTGGTAAAAAATATTATGTGACCTTTATAGATGACTTTTCTAGATACACTAAGGTTTATTTAATTAGAAATAAAGATGAAGCTTTTGAAATGTTTGTTTCCTATAAGGCAGAAGTAGAAAATCAATTAAATAAGAAAATTAAAAGGGTTAGATCTGATAAGGGTGGTGAATATATCTTATTTAATGAATTTTGTGAAAAAAAAAGGCATAATACATGAAGTAACTCCCCCTTATTCACCTGAATCTAATGGTGTAGCTGAAAGAAAAAAATAGAACTTTAAAAGAAATGATGAATGCAATGCTAGTTAGTTCCTCAGCACCCAATAACCTTTGGGGAGAAGCCTTATTAACTGCATATTTTTTGCAAAATAGGATACCTTATAAGAAAACTAGTAAAACACCCTATGAATTATGGAAAGGTTATATGTCTAATTTAAAATATTTAAAAGTGTGGAGGTGTCTAGCTAAGGTAATGCTTCCTGATCCTAAGAAAAGAAAAATAGGAACCAAAACTTCTGATTGTATGTTTATTGGTTACACTGAACGTAGTGCTGCTTATAGGTTCCTTGTTTTGCGAAGCGATGTGCTTGATCATAATACAATAATGAAAACTAAAAATGCTGAATTTTTAGAACATATATTTCCTTTGAAATCTGAAAATAAACAATCTTTAGAAAATATTTCTTCAGGAATTTATTGTGAAAACTCATATGAGGATTTGAGAAGGAGTAAAAGACAAAGAAAAGTATCATCTTTTGGAAATGATTTTTATACTTATCTTGTTGAAAATGACCCTTTATCATTTTCTGAAGCTATTTTATCTTCTGATGCTCAATTTTGGAAAGAAGCTATTAAAATCGAAATTGATTCTATTTCAAAATGCAACACTTAGACTTTAGTTGACTTACCTCTTGGAACAAAACCTATTGGTTGCAAATGGATTTTTAAAAGAAAATATAATCCTAATGGTTCGATTGAAAAATACAAAGCTAGATTAGTAGCAAAAGGTTTTACTCAAAAACAAAATATTGATTATTTTGATACCTTTGCTCCTGTGACCAGAATTTCTTCGATTCGGGTTTTGATAGCCTTGGCTTCAATTTACAAACTTGTTATTCATCAAATGGATGTTAAAACTGCTTTTTTAAATGGTGATTTAGAAGAAGAAATTTATATGACACAACCTGAAGGATGTGTAATTCGTGGTCAAGAAAATAAAGTTTGTAAACTTCTCAAATCCTTATATGGTTTGAAACAAGCACCAAAATAATGGCATGAAAAATTTAATCAAATTTTGATTGATGATGATTTTACTTCTATTGAAGTTGATAAATGTGTTTACACTAAATTAATGAATGGTGAATGTGTAATCATATGTTTATATGTGGATGACATGCTTATCTTTGGTACTTGTAATGATATTGTGACAAGAACAAAATCTTTTCTCACATCTAAGTTTGATATGAAAGACATGGGTGAAGCAAGTGTAATACTAGGAGTCAAGATCATAAGGAAGGGTGATAGTATAAAATTATCCCAAGAACATTATGTAGAGAAGCTTCTTAGAAAGTTTGGTCATTATGACTAGAAACCAATGAGTACCCCTTATGATAATGAGTACCCCTTATGATTCTAACTCTCAATTAAAAAAGAATAGAGGTGATTCTGTTGCTCAATCTGAGTATGCCCAAATTATTGGAAGTTTATTACATTTAATGAATTTTTCGAGACCAGACATAGCATATGCTTTGGGGAGATTGAGTCGTTATACTCAAAGTCCAAATCAGGATCACTAGGGTGCACTTGTCAGACTCATGAGATATTTGAGAGGTACCATGAACTATAGTATAGTGTATAGTGGATTTCCCGTTGTATTAGAAGGATATAGTGATGCTAATTGGATCTCAGATTCAGATGAGACAAAATCCACTAGTGGTTATGTATTCATACTTGGTGGTGGAGCAGTTAATTGGAGATCAGCCAAACAAACTATAATTGCAAGATCTACTATGGAGTCAGAGTTTGTAGCTCTGGAGTTGGCTGGTAATGAGGCTGAGTGGTTAAAAAACTTCTTGGCAAATATTCCTTTAGGAATAAAACCAACACCGTCAGTGTCAATGCATTGTGATTGTCAAGCGGCAATAGCCATTGCAAAGAATAAGACTTTCAATGGTAAAAATAGACATATACAATTGAGGCATAATGTGGTAAAGCAACTGCTAAAAAATGGAACAATATCAATTGATTATGTGAAGTCAGAAGTGAACTTGGCCGATCCTCTGACAAAGCCTCTTAGGAGGAAACTAATATATGAAACATTGAGGGGAATGAGACTTAAGCCAATTTGAAATTAACAGTGATGGTAACCCAACCTTTGTGATTAGAGATCCCATGAAGAAGGTTCATATGGGTAAAAACAAGTCACTTGTTAGTTCTGCTAGCACTAATAACTTTGTCCCTTCCTATGGTGTGAGATGTGCTAGACTGCATTATTGAGAGGATAAGCTTAAAAGCTTTTAATGATTTTTATATCCCTTATGGGTGGTGTATGATTTGCAGCATACACTTGATGAAATCACCTATATAAGTGTCAAGTGGGGCCGCTTGTATGAGATTATGGCATATCTCTAGAGCACTCATGAATTACCAGGCGCGCGCATGGCCTATTAGTGCAACACAATGACAACAAAGAAGAATTGTGGGGGTGTAGTGTGACTGGTAGACGTCTAATGTACACAAAGTGTTTTTGGTTCATAGAAGTTTACTTCACCAACTCACTGTATGTTATGTCTCATCCATCTAGGTCTGGTTCATAGTCTAAAAGACACCAGATTCGATGCATTTACACCCATGGTGTTAACCCAGGAAAAATCTTGTTTTAAAATTTTCTTAAATATTCCTTTAAACTTTTGAAATATGTGGGGGATTGTTGTTGTTTTAGCTTTAGTTATGATATTTCAATAGTCTATGTCCCACATTGCTTAGTCTTCAAAGTTTTAAAGAGTTTATAAATCAATATGTGTTTTGGGCTTTGTAAAAAACAAATGAGGTGGTGGGCTCGCACGCACAAAAATGGGCACGAAGGATCATGGCCAGTGCAAATCATCGATTTGCCCCCCCTGCGGGTGATATCATGAGGCTCGAATCTTTTTGAGAAATATTTATTTAATTTTTTGAGCTTACTAGGAAAATGAAGTTTTTGAAGAAGTCAAAACTGACTTAGTCGTATTTAACTTGGTATTCCCAACGGGCAAATCTATTTTAAAGTTCCAATTAGTTTCTAATGTTCCAATTAGTTTTCAACAACTAGATCCATTTTCTAACGTTATTATTCCAACAATTTAACAAACTTAACGTTGCTTTCTGAACGGCTATTTCTTACCTTTTATATATATTATTTTCTGACTGTGGTTTTTGATGTATACGAAATTCTCTACCTCTTCTGAAATATTGCATTCTCTCCCTAGGTTAACTGCATTAATAAAATTTCCCTGCTGTTCTGCTACCTCGGTCTCCACCAGGACGAGCATGTTGAATCCTAGGGGATTCGTACACCTGTGCAATAAAATCCTTGAGGACAGTGTCTTCTCACACGCCTCAGGCTATTCCTTTCATCATCTTTTACTGCGTTGTCATCTCCTTATTCTCATAACATCATATATTCTATATCCATTTCATCACCTTCAAATAAGCTATATACATTTTCATAATCACATGATCGTAGCATTAATATTTCCTTTTACGGAGGGTATGCATTGATAAGACAAGAATTGCCTAAAAAGAATCTAAGAAAAAAAAATATTGAACCACAAAAGAAATTTGAGTATCATTGACATGCTATTAGTAGAGCCAACTGATTGAAGTTGTTAGCTAGGTCCTCAATTCATGGCATGTGTCATATTCACAGTGCAAAAGAAAATGTTGTTGAACCAAAAATTGGGGCAATTTTTTGGCCCAAGGAGTTTTCATCTCATCAAAAAATATAAACAAGGGCAAATTTGGAAGGAAGCAAAAAGTAGTTGAGCCACAAGCTGAGGCAAATTTTTGGACTAAGGAGTTGTCATCTCATCAAAAAATATAAACTGGGGCAAATTTTTTAAGGCAATAAAAAGTAGTTGAGCTACTATGATCTTGTGGTAAGGGTAGGATGAAGCAAGTTAAATCAGATAAAAATTTTCTCTGCATAAACAATCTTCAATAAAAAATAAGGTTCACTAGATCTCATATCATCTCCATGCACTTAGTTCTTAGGCTCATGGTCCATTGCTTTAAAAAAAAGAGAAAAAAATTACAAGTCCTTGGCCTGATGACATTTTCTCAAAGCATCAAGTCCTTAGCCTGTTGATTTCAAAAACATTCAGGTCCTTCACTTGTTGATTTATTAAAATATCCAGGTTCTTAGCATGTTGATTTGCTAAAACATCCTAGTCCTTCACATATTGATTTGCTAAACATCAAGGTCTTTGGCCTGTTGATTTGTTAAACATCTAAGTACTTGGCTTCTTGATTTACTTGTAAAAAATACAAAAAAACAAAAAATAAAAAAAAATCATGTCCTTAGCTTGTTAATTTTAGGTTCTTGGCTTGATGATTTTCTAAAATATCCCAGCTCATGGCCAACGCTTCAAACTTTTTCAACCCAAGACCCAATGAATTTCAGGCTCATCGCCCATTGCCTTAATCCCTTTCATTGTGAGACCATATTCAATTAACTCACAATTGTTTTTCCATTCTTTTTCATAATTTGTAAGTCCATATCCAACTGGTTTGCAAATAATGAGAGTCCATATGCAATTGACTTGCAACTTGTCATTGCTTTTTAAATGTTAATTTTAAGGGTCGTAAGATCACCCATTGCTTTTCAAATTCCATTTTTTTAAGGCTGCAAGGTTGCTTATTTCTTTTTAAATTCATGTCTTTCAAGTTGCGAGATCACCCATTTCTTTCTAAATTCTAGTCTTTCGGGCTGCGAGATCGCCCATTTCTTTTAAATTCTTATTGTTTAAATTTTCATGCCACGAGATCGCCCAAGGTCTTTTTAAATTCTGGGCTGGAAGTTCACCTATTTCTTGTTCAATTCCTATTTTTAATTTCCAGGCCACGAGATCGTCCTTTGCTTTTAAATTCTTGTGTTTTAAGTTTCGGGCCACGAGATGCCCATTGTCTTTTAAATTTTGAGGCGTGAGATCTCGCATTGCTTTTAAATTTTGGGCCACAAGATCGCCCACTTGCTGTTTTTTAGACCATAAAATTACCCATTGCATTTTTTAAATTCTAGTTGTTCAGGCCGCAAGATCACCCATTGTTTTTAAATTCTAGTTTTTCGAACTATGAGATTGCCCATTACTTTTTAAATTCAAATTTTTAGGGCTATTAGATCGTCGCCCATGACTTTTAAATTCTTGTTTTTAAGTTTTGGGTCATAAGATCACCCATTGTCTTTTAAATTTCGAGCAATGAGATCGTCCATTTCTTTTTAAATTCCAATTTTTAGGGCTGCGAGATCACACATTGCTTTTCAATTTCTTGCTTTTAAGTTTTGGGCAATTAGATTGCCCCTTATCTTATTGAATTTTGAGCCACAAGATCACTCGTTGCCTTTTAATTTCCTGTTTCTAAGTTTCGAGCAACAAGGTCGCCTTTTGCCTTTTAAGTCTCTACTTTTAACAATAATCAAAGCCTAGCTTTTAATAGTTAAACGTTAACTAAGCTGTGATCGCTTGTTGACTAGGTGATGACATCTCTGGCTTCACGTTGGGCTTCACGTTGGGCTTCACTTTAAGAGGATTAACTGAGCTATAATAACTTGTTAATATGCAAATCAGCCCATTAACTTTCAATTTGCATCATTGCATTGCTTGCTTTTAATCTTTCTCTACTGTCCTATGCATTTTCAAACAAAATCGAAGTTCATGTCTTTACTCGTTTTTTATAACAATAATATAAAAAACTGTGGTTATTCATATTCTTTAGTAAGAAATATGTAAAGAGTGACAACTATGAATACCTGATTTTAAAAAGGATAAACTAAATATTTGTATTTGCATTTATCTTTATTTTAAAAGGGATAAACTAAATATTTTTAAGGTTAATAATAATTCACACAAATAACCTAGTGAAATCGTCTTATGACGGATACATTAGGAGTGTTGTGAGAATGAGTTTTTACTCTTCCTTATGCATAAATCAACTCTCGAATCTAATCTCATTTTAAAAAGATCAATTTTCATTAAAAAAAAAGTTTTCTAAATTTTTCTAATTTAAATAAAATTGATGGTGACTTCTATTTTTTAAATAATTTTATTTTTCGTTATTTCACCACGATCATGATAGAGACAAGTGTAGTGCCATTTTACTCTGCAAACTCCCCCTTAAGCTCCTGGATCCCAGCCATTTTACAATTTCATGTGCTATTTCAGAGAAATTTTCTAGAAGTGCACTATGTGGCCTTGTAGCAAGTGTCAATCTCATGCTTTTCCCTATATATAAGAAACTAGGTTTGGGGACCCTAAGCCCACCTCCATGGTCCTACAACTTGTGGATCAAACATATATATATCCATAGGGTGTAGTCGAGGATGTACTTGTCAAGGTTGATAAATTTATATTCCCTGTGCACTTCATTATAGTCGATATGGAGGAGGATCTTACCATGCCATTGATTTTTAGAAAGGCCATTCTTGACCATGGTGGGTGCTTTGATTGATGTGCCAAAGGGTGAATTCATTGTGAGGGTAGATGGTGAACAAGTTACTATTAATGTCTTAGTGGGCAAGTTATCTTCTATGCCTACCCTTGCTACTGCCATACACTCCCTAGAGGCCAAGGGAGGTGACGATTTGTCCAGAACAACCTCAACCCCCCTCTTGTGAAGTACATATTAGAGTCCAACACGAACCCCACCCTTTCAAGCCAAGAAGTAGCATTTGGAGCCCAACATGGCCTTGGTTGTGCATTTAAGGATATTGGCATTGGCATGACTCTATACTTTGATCAAGGAATAGGAGCATCATCTTACACACAATTCAAGCCACCATGAACTGTTAATCAGACAAAGTCCAGGTAGGACTATAAATAAGGTGACTTTTGGAAGGCAACCCAAGTTCTTAACTCTCTCTATGTTTTGGGGTGCTTATGTTTGAGTTTCCATTTTTTGTACTTGTGTTTGTTTTATTTGATATGTGGTTTATGTCATCAATTTTTGTTTAGAGCGTGAATTCTTGTGTTGCAATGCCTGAACAGTGTTTTGGGGGTGTTTGTGCAAGTGTGGCGACTTTGCGGGGTGGTGTAACAACATAACGAAGTAGTTTTTGCTACAGAATTCTACACAATAGCATCCCACGCCTAGGCATGGGTTAAGCACTCCTAAGTGTGTTGCTCTTGGTCTTATCACTCAAGAATTCCAGAGACTAGAGTTAGTAAATGCACAAGAAGAGAGTTGAATTGTGCACCCCAAAAACTTTGGTTTTTTTTTTTGCAAAATAAATTGAGTCTACTCAACCTTTCTCAAGGTGTCCACTTGGAGTTAAATAGATTCACAACAGGCACACAATATAGTTGAATAGAGTTACTTATCGCTCTGCTCAACTTGGTCGAAGAATGCAAAACTGATAATTCAGTTGAAAGCTTTATTTAGTATGTTTCAGAACTGTTCCTTTTGACTTTAAAAACTGGTATTAACAATTTAATGTAAATAATGTAAGAGTTTAAGAAAATACTTAGTGTAGTCTCTTTTGAAAAGAACTCTTAAAATCAGTTACCAACAAAACTTTAATTTCCTTCCAAAATCAATTTCAGCAGTTAAACAAGAATATCAAAAGGTTGTGTAGATAAGATAAGAGAGAGAGAATAGCAAAATACAGTGATTTATCTTAGTTCACCCCTAACCACTTGGGGTTACGTCTAGTCCCTAATACCTCACTAGGATTTTCTTTACTATAACAAGTATTCTTTGAACACCACAACCAATCCCAGCTTACGGTCGAGTGTTCTTTGTTTCTATAGCCACTCCTGGCTTCTTTTCTTACTTCTCACAATGGCTAGTACAACCCACTAGCTCACAAGCATTCACTCCTATGGGTTCAAGTATTTGGGATAGAATCAAGGTTTGGGCAATTCTCTATAAATACTCGGAGTGGATAAACCAATTGTAATACAAGAGAAACACCTATAATAGGATATTCAACTAAGTTTATATAGGTAAGAACAAATGAGTGGAGTCATAAAACTTGAGTAGAGAAAAGAGTGTGTAAGCATTATTAGATTGATATTCCACTGTTTTAAACCTTTATCTCTCAAGTTTGAGCCTATTTATAGGCTTCCCAAGACTAGCAGTTGCATTTCAAACCATTCTGACGCAGCAAGGATAGAAACTTGTCGTTAATATGAGCTTCCTAATGTATCTTGTATTGTTTTGTCATGTAGCAACGTGAGTAGGTTCTTCATGCGACTTTGCTCAACTTTTGCTTTGTTTTTCTTCAACTTTGTTCATCTGCCCTTCTTGCTTCTTCACTTGAGTTCTTATGAATTTATGATATTTCTATGTTGATTTACATGAAAGGTCATGCTCTTTTAGAAATCATCATGAATCTTTTGATCTTGTGAGAGATTTTTCCATTATAACTTATACTGACCTTGCTCAAGTGTTGTTCGTGGCTTTGATCACTCTGCTCATGTAAGTCTAGACTCTTCTCAAGTCTTCTGTGTCTCTTCTCTTCACAAATGGTGATCAACTAGCCTCCCATATGGTCTTTCTCAGTAGGTAGCAAGGGCCTGCAAGAGTACACTATGCATAACCTCACACAAAATTAGTGAGTTCATTTTAAGATCACAAGAGCAATCATACACACATTTTTCAGTATAGTTTGTTAATTATCAAAACTCACATTAAGCACTCATCTCAAAGGGCTTTGGAGGTAGCATTCTCTCCTTTTTTTATGATGACAAACTTTGTTTGAGAATATAGGAAACTAGCCAAAAATAGGATCATTAACACTTCTGCACAATTGATGAGAAAGGTCAGAGCAATAGACTTGAGCATTGTCAACTGCCCCCCTCAACTGAACAACTCATTTAAAAGATGTTAGCAGAAAATAATAACACAATTGTGTTGTATGAATTGCTAGTTATAACCAAATCATTCACGGTATATAAGAGCAAATATTTCTAAGAGATAAATATATAGAGTTAAGAAGGTACAAAATCTCAAAGAAAACAAGTGCTCCCCATGAAGATATGTATTCATTCATAATTTTTTAGCAACACAATCATCATTCAACAAAAGATACATCAAAAGTTTAGAGATACTCGACTGCTCCCCCTTAATCTTACAATTTTAAAAATTATATCCAAGAACAACCTAAAACTATCCAACATGTTGTCATATTTTCAACATGTATCCTACTCCCCCTTTGTCATCAATCAAAATAATAACAATAACAACCAAGTAAGCATACGAGGGTAGAGAGGATTTATATCATCATGGTTGCTACTGAGTGGGTTCATCAGAATGAGTTGAGGAATTAGAAGATGAAGAAGAGGGGTCATAAATGTGTCTACGAGCAAGAAAAGGATAATGGGGCCTTCTGATGGTTTCGGCAAACGGGTTATTCTCATGCTTGTCTTGCGACCATTCTTCAAACATAATGAACCTATCCATAAACTCATGGACAATATTGTAGACTTCCTTAATACCCTTGTGTATCTTTTTTAGATTTTTCTACGAAGACAAATTAGACCTCCTTAACCTTTTCACTTCGAACCTCAGCATCCTTATCTCAAAATTTTGAGATCTTTATTTCTATTAGGCTTGGATGGTGTGGTAGCTTGTGCTTATTGTTGAGTAGATCCCTGCTGAGTATCACTCTGTTCAACAATTCTGGCTTGAGCATGCTCCTTCATTGCATCAGTTTTCTCTTGGTTTAGTTGATTAAAAAATGAACCAATAGATAAGCCTTTCATAGAGGTTGCGCCAATGTCTGCGTCAGGTTCATCCAAACCAAGAGCCTTATGGCTTTCTTCAAGCTCAACCATGTGCGGTATAGTGGCATCAAAGACTGGTGATCCGAGATGAGGAGAACTGAATCTAGGGGGTAAGAAGGGTGATCTTTCACCTTGAGTAGGCTCTTGTGTGGACTGAGGAGACTGTAAGGTTGGTGTAGCTATCTCTATTACCTTCGCATCCTCTTTCCTTGATCTTCTAACTGCAGCCCTTCATCAGTCTTCTCACTATGAACTGTAGGTTCCTTTATAGGTACAATCTCTTCCTTTTTATCCTTCTCTTCCTCTTTGTCTTCAGTTTCTTCTTCTTCTTCTTTTTCACCGTTCTCAATTTTCTCCTATTCTATAGCTTGCTCTTCTATAACATCTTCTTTCTCCTCCGGTTGAACCTCATCTTTTCCTTTTTCTTGTTTCTTATCTCCTTGTGTAGCCTTGGGAGAATACAATAGTGCAGAGATGGATATACTGTGCTCTTTGGAGAGCTCAGTCATTATGGTGGTAATATCAATATCTGTCTGCTGGGTAGCTTTATCATCAAGCTCCCCCTCAACATGAGTAGCCTCTAGAAACTTTTCATCTTCATCATGTGCAGGGTTTGTAAATGCTTCAACAGACTCGAAGAAGTGTTTAGAAGCTTATGGTGAAAGATGACTAGCTTCTTTTTTAGCATGAGTAGACTCATCCTTATGTTGAGTAGGTTGGTTGAGTGGTTGAGTAGACTTTATTTCTGGTTGAGCAGATTTAGCTGTAGTTTACTCACTAACCTTGTCCTTTAGCTTTTCTTCTTTTTTCTACTTTCCTTCCTTTTCCTTCTTCTTTTCACCCTTTTCTTTCTTCCTTCACTTCTCAGTGGCTTCTTTTTCTAATTATTTTGGTCTTGATGGGCAATCATGCAACCTTCCTTAGTTCAACAGCTTGAACAACTGGTGGCATTTTATCCAATCTCATATGTTATATGTTTTGCTCGTATACAGTTGTCCTTAGGCTCAGAATCTTCACTGGTCAGATCCACTCCATAGTGGTTAAATACCTTTGTGATTAGCATTCATAGGGAACACAAGAGGTGATCTTCTTATTCTCTATGTCTGCTCTCATAGTTTAGGATAAGAAATTACAGGTTGAGTGGCCTCATCATTCTTAGATGATACATGATCATCATGTCATGATCAGTAACCTTTTCAAAACTTCTTGCCCTTGGCAAGATGAAGTGACAGCACAAAGAGTGTAACACCCTGGATAGACCAGTCAATTTGTTGGCTGTGTGAGGAGGCTTAACATCTAGGAACAGGGCACTCAGCATATCTTCCTCCCAAAGCCTATACATTGTCTGCCAACTCTGCTGTCATGGTAGATCCTTTCCCCTTAGCCTTTACACCAGCGATTTCAACCAAAGTCTTCTCATCCAACTCAATCTTCACATCTTTTAGTGTGCAGGCGAGGGATAGGGGTTCTTCTTCGATCTCAACAACAGCATAGAAATATCTTACTAATTTGGTGTACACCCTTTTTGAAAATTTGAAGAATTTTCTCTAGTGTCGGTGCTTGATGTGGGGGTTTACATTATAACTCGAATTAGAAATCTCTGTTAGAGAGATCAATATTCCAAGTACCACTGCTTTGCTGCTAAAACGTTCATTGAAGCGTGCTTCAATATCAAGAGTATTAAATAGAGAAGGTGTAGAGGAAGAACCAATAACTTTCATTTTCTTTGTTGTTTTCTCAAAGGTACCCTTGGTTTTCTTCTTTAGGAGTTTTAATTTTGCAACTCCAGCCATTTTTCACTGCGATCTCGTCCTTTTTCCAGTGCCAGGGACTTTGAACACTTTGGGTGTAGATGGTAGTGGGTCAATTTCAGTTTCAGATCCTACTATTTCAAAAAATACTATTCTTTCAGCATCTAATGAGGATGCTTCCTCCTTCTCCTTGGAGTTTTTCTGAGCAACACTCTTAATCCTCATGATGGTAGTGGTTTGAGATGGTGAAAACATGTAGAGGGTTTTGGCATGAGTAGAACCAGAGAGAGAGATAGAGAGGAATTTGGAAACTTGAGAGGGATTGAGAAAGAAAGTGTTTGACTTGTGTAAGAGAGAAATTTGTGAAATGGGTTCAACCGTCAGTTAATCCATTAACTCATTAATTTTTTGTGGGTTGAGATAACCCGTTGCATAAGATTTGCAGGCTGAGTTACCAATGCGGGTTGGTTCTTTTAAAAAAAAAAATGATAAGTAATATTATAAATAAAAAACTCTTTAAATGTTATATAATTTATGTTCGAATTTTTAATTAGATTATTTTAAAAATTATATTTTAAATATGGTTTGTAATTTTTTATCTTTATTATTTATTATTTTTTATAATATTTATTGATTTTTTATATATATTTTTTATTTTTTAGGCGGGAGATTAAGCTAAGTCATCTATTTTTTCTTATTTTAATGACTCAACCCACCAATCCGTTTTGGGTTAATTCTTTCAATTTATTTTTTAAAATAGGTGCCTTCGCCCTATTTTCGGTTTAAGCGGAGTTCAATTATTGGCCCATTTTATCAGCATTATGTGAGAGTGAGATTCGAATGAGTAGAATATAAAAGGAGAGAGAATGACTATTGGGCATTTAAAATTGCTATCGTTGGAGTTCAGTCATTATGGTTGGGTGAATTTCGAAAATATGATGAAAAATGGTTATTGGAATTTTACTGATGAGGTGTCAGACTTGAGTAGGGTGCTTTGGTAAGTCTATTCACCATTCTACTCATATTCCATTGTGCCCAAGTCTTCTGATACTCAGTAGATCATCTTAGAATCGTTCTCATGTCGAAAACAAATCATAATATCATGTAATAACATATATAAATATTTAAAACACATAACATCTTGATCAATGAACATGATTTCTTTAATTTAAATAGGACATATATAGAATTTTCTCAATAGAATTGAATCTTTCTTCATTATGAGGTTTTGTGAACATAGTCTCTAATGAGATAATATCTAATTTCAATATGCTTAAACTTTAAATGTTGAATAGGATTTTTAGAGAGGTTTATGATACTTATATTATCATAATATATTGGTATGTAATCAAACCTTGAAGAGTAATCTTCAAGTTGATATTTTATTCATAACAATTGAGAGTAGCAGCTTGCTGCTACATGTACTCAGCTTCTGCTATAGATAGAGCTATGGAGCTTTGCTTCCTAGATGACCAAGTCATGAAAAAGTCTCCAAGAAAGTGGCAGCTTCCACTTGTACACCTTCTTTTCACTTTATCATTAGCATAATCAGCATCACAATAACTTGTTAGATTAAACTTTGAACATTTATGGCACCACAAACCAAGGTTAGATGTTCCTAGCAAATATCTAAAGATTCTCTTTACTGCTTTAAGATGTTGTTTAGATTTACTTTAAATTGAGCTCATAAACCAACACTAAAAACTATGTCAGGTCTACTTCTTGTTAAGTAGAGTAGAGATCCTATCATACCTCTATAACTTCTTACTTACTGTCTTATCTTGCTCATCTTTATCCATCATAGAAGATGGGTGCATAGGTGTTGACATTGGCTTTGCATTCTCCATATTAAACATTTTGAGCAATTCTTTAGTGTATTTTTCTTAATGGATGAATATATCAAACTTGTGTTGTTTAGTTTGCAAGCCAAGAAAGAATTTTAACTCCCCAATCATAGTCATCTCAAGTTCACTCTTCATAAGACCAGAAAATTCTCTACAAAGCACTTATTAGTTGATCCAAACATAATATCATCAACATATATTTGCACAATAAGCAAGTCATTTTTTACATGCTTTCTAAACAAGGTAGAATTTACCTTTCCTATTGTAAAACTATTTTCAAGTAGAAAACTACTCCGTCTTTCAAACTAAGCTCTTGGAGTTTGCGTAAGTCCATAAAGAGCTTTTGAAAGTTTAAACACATGGTTAGGAAATCTTTCATTTCAAAGCCTCGTGGTTGGAATACATATACTTCCTCATTTATAAAATCATTCAAAAATGCATTTTTCACATCCATTTGAAAGAATTTGAAACCTTTAAATGCATCAAAAGCAAATAAAGTTTGAATAACTTCAAGTCTAGCTGCAAGGGCATGTTTTTCGTCATAATATATACTTTCTTATTGATTATACCCTTGAGTAACTAGTCTTGCCTTGTTTCTTAGCACATTGTCTTCTTCATCCAATTTGTTCTTGAACACCCACTTTGTGCCTATGAGAGTGTGGTCTTTAGGTGCTGGCACAAGTGTCCATACATTGCTTCTTGGTACACGTAAAATATACTAAGAGCAAGTGTACTCTATCGCCAAGTAATATAGGACTTGAGTCCTAGTTATCGATCCCACGAGGAATAATTGGTAATTACTAGATTCGCTAAACTCTTTATTATTCAGACAATCGAAAGTGTATGAAGAAATTCAAGTTAAAATCAAAATAAACAAATAAAGAAAAGCAATGAACAATTAAACAAAGAAAAGATAATCAATGAGAAAGAGACTAGGGCGCAAGGTTCACTTGAATCCAATTATTCAGATTTTCTTTCAATTATGATGTAGGTAATTCTTTTGCCAATATTTTCTTATTTACTATTGAATCCCAATGGTCATGGATGAAATAATATTCTATTCCTAATTTAATTCACCTATTTGGTCATTTAGTTGAATTAATCAAGAATGCATTAAGCTTCAATTCAAGAGATGAATTAACATACCGTCAATTCCATTGGTAGGATAAATCGATGTTTGGTCATTCACCAATTTAATCCTAGGCTTACCATATAGATCCACTCATTGAATGCGGATGGTCACCAATCAAACAATGAATTATCACATGCCAAAAGTGATCAAATTCTGACAAGAATACAAGTAATATGATAAACCCAAAAAGAAATTACCATAATCAAATTAGAAATCAAATCTAAATAATAAGAAAAACAAGATCCCCCATAGCCCTAGCTATAGGTTTAACTACTCATGTTCAATAAAAGCAAACCCATATCAGAATACAAATCCATAGATAGAAAACCAAAGAAAAAGGGAAACTAAAAAGAAAGAGAAATCAAAACCCCTTTAATGGAGATTAAGATCTTCAAGCCTTCAAGAATCCTTCTTTGAAATCGCCCTCCAAGATCTGCTACCGCAAAATAACTCTCTCAGGATTAGGGATTTCCTGTGTAATGTACTCAATGTGTTGTCTCTGTTGAATTTGACATAATTTTTTTCATTTTATTGAAAATCACGTATTCTGTTACGCAACGGGCGCTTAAACGCTTAGTTCTGAGCGCTCAACCGCTCAGTCACTTACTCCTGGGTGCTCAGGCACTCAAATCTCACCGCTTAGGCTCTCTAGGCTCTCAAGCGCTCAATTCTGAGTGCTCAAGCGTAGGTGACTGATGCAAAAAAAAAAATTTTGCTTTGAACATTCAGTCTTCTCCATGAATAATTATCTGACAAAAACACACAAAATATTTAATAAAAACACAATCAAACAATGCTAAAAATATAACAAAACTTACGAATAAAATTCATTAAAAATAAATAAAAAATATATGAAAAACCAAGGAATTGAACTGTAAAAATATGACATGTTGACGGTTCATCAACTCCCCCGCACTTGAGCTTTACTTGTCCTCAAGCAAAGAGCAGGAATCAACAACAAGATCAAACTCAACATCAAGAAATATGAATCGAAGGAAAATTCCACAATTAAAAGAAATTCAAGTTCAGCAATCAAATCCAATCAAGTAAGATCTTTTAGCACTTAAACAATTAAAGACTTAAGTCTAGCTTGCAACTGTTCTCTTCATCAAACATCTAAGATCACTCAACTTTCCATCGCTCAAGTGTTTAAAGGACAAAGAGATCACTCAAATTTCTCTTTAAAAATACAATACCATAGGCCTACTTATCAATCCCATCTTCACTTTCAAGTTCACATACAACACAAGAATCAAAAGGACTTTCCTTTGGTTGTAACGGGGCCAAAGGTAAAATGGAAGGTTAAGAAGAAAGAATAAAATAGGATAAAGAATGCTCATGAATAAATTGATACAAAGTAGAATCAGGCTAAAAAGATGACAGATAGAGCATGATGCACAATAATATAATAATTTCTCACTTTCAACCTAATATTTTCATTATTCTTCACCAACAATTCTTTTTTTTTTCTTTTTCAATTTTTTTTCCTTTTTTTCCAAACTTTTTTTTTATTTTTTTTCCAAACTTTTTTTTCCTACCCTTGAAGACAAAAGCAACCTTTCAAGACTTTTCAATCAACACATCAATTGCTCCAAAGAATTCAACCTGATTATTCAATTGGGTATTCAAAGAAATCAATTTCAAGCTCAAATGGGGCAACTAAGGGGTTATTTAATCAATGCAACTCTGGAAGTCAAGAAAGAATTAAGCCTAATTGCCTTAATCATATTCAAGTATGCATGTGAATCATTAAAGTCTCAACAAGATATCAAAGCAAGTTCTAGCGCACATCAATTAAGAGAAGACTCACTCCAGAAAAAAAATAGGATTTCATTTATGAAAAATCTAATTATTAAAGCTGAAAACTAACTTTCTGGCTAAGTTGATAAAGAGAACAAAAGCAAGCAGACATGACTAATTTCTAACTAAGATGCTAAATTTCATTTTTCTTCATTGAAAAAGATTGCTTCACACATTATCAGCTCATGATCAATGGAATGCCCTTTAAAAACATATCTCCATCAGCTCAGAATAAATCAAGAAATTAACATACAATTCCAGCTTAATTACCAACATTACTCAAGTGCTTCAACAAATTTTTTTTTTTGACAAAAATTGTAAAAGTACCTCCCCCACACTTAAGATAAACATTGTCCTCAATGTGGAAGAAAAAAAATAAATGGGGTAAAGAAAAGAACAACACAACCTAATGGACAATGACACAATGTCAGGCAAAGGAGAAGCACAAGAGTCAGCCCAGCAACACAATCTGAAAAATAGAATCCCAAAACACATGAATAGAATCTAAAAGAAAAACAAAAATAACAAAATAACTAAAATAAAATAAAGAAAGAAGAAACACAAGTTGTCTCCTGCGAAGCGCTTGTTTAACGTCATTAACTTGACGTTGCCTTTTTTCGATGAATCAAGATGGCTTAAAGTAAGAGAAATAGGAGGACGCTTTTTTCTTTTTAAAATAGTTCTTCCTCCCTTCAACAATGGCTTTGGGACTGCTTCTAATAGAATTCTGAACTTGACAAGAGCTTGACTGTCCCAATTACGCCTTGACTCCACTAGGCCATGGTGGTCGCACTCGATCAACAGATGAAGGACCAATCTGTGAAGAAGCATGGATCTTAGGAGGACCTTTATCTGTTTCAGTAGCTTGACATTCCAACAGATCAGCATCAACACTGTATGATGGCAGGGTCTTTAATAACTGAGGTTTCCTGCTTCTTAGTTGAACAAAATTGATAGGAGCATGGAGATTTGACATTGGGGAAGATTTAGCCTCCGTAAAGACATTAATGATCACATGATCTCCATCCACTCTCAAGATGAGCTCACCCCGAGGTACATCAATCACAGCTCCAGAAGTAGCCAAAAATGGTCTTCCAAGAAAGAGAGGAATATCAGCATCCTCTTCCATATCTAGCACCACAAAATCAACTAGGAATATGAATTTGTCTACCTTCATCAAAACATCCTCCACCACACCACGCGGGTAAGTGATGGATCTATCAGCCAACTGTAGTGAAATATTGGTGGGCTTCGGTTCCTGCATTCCCAATTTCTTAAACACAGAGAAAGACATCAAATTAACACTAGCACCCAAATCACATAATGCCTTATCAAAATAATAGTTACCAATAGTGTAAGAAATAGTAAAACTCCCTGGATCTTTCAATTTTAGGGGTAACTTCTTTAAAAGAATGGCAGAACACTCCTCAATAAGACATACAGTTTCAAATTCCTCAAGCTTGCGTTTCTTTGTAAGTATTTTCTTCAGAAACTTTGCATACTTGGGCATTTGAGAGATGACTTCAATAAACAGAATATTAATTTGTAATTTCTTGAATATCTCCAAGAATTTGGCAAATTGCTGATCTGGCTGATTGTTCTCGAGCCTCTGAGGGAATGGGATCTTGGCATATGGGGATGGTTCATAAACTACACTCTGCTCACGATCCTCCTTCGCTCTCTGCCACTTTGGTGCTTTCTTCTCAGCCTCTCTTTCGTGATTGACATCTTCAATAAGGACATCTTCAGTTGCCTTCTCTTCATCATGCACTGACTGAACAAGAGAATCTTTAAGCTTTGGCATTTCCTTATTTTGAGAGGACCCCTCAAGTTTCTTACCACTTCTAAGGAAAATTGCATGGGCCTATTCCCTTGGATTAATCTCAGTAGTGCTAGGCAATGTCCCTAGTGCCCTGGCTGTCATCAATGTAGTCAGCTGACTAATTTGAGTCTCCATATTCTTCATTCTGGCATCAGAATTCTGCATGTACTTCATAACTAAGTCTTCAAAACTTGACTTCTCTGTAGGTGCTTGGAAACCAAGAGGTGGTGGTGGTGCTATCTGCTGATTCTGCTGATAGCCTTGCTGATTTTTCCATTTGAAATTCGGGTGGTCCCTCCAACCGGGATTGTGTGTATTTGAATACGGATTGTACTGCTACCAGTTGCTACTTCAGGAATTACTAACAAAATTTGCTACTTCAGGCTCGGGGGCAAATGGACTACTAACTTGACAATTTGCACTCATATGACCCTGTCCTCCACATGCTTCACAGATGATAGGTGGGGTTGCACTATTTGTTACCATTAAAGTCTCTACCTTCTTCGTCAAAGCTTCCAACTGACTCAGAATGGCAGTAGAGGAATCAAGAGCATGTACACCTGCTTGTTTCTTAGGAGCCTGGCGCTCATTTTGCCACTGATAACTGTTCAGCGCCATTTCTTCAATCAATGCTTGGCTCTCAGTAGGTGTTTTCCTCCATATAGTACCTCCTGCAGCAGCATCAATAAGTGAACGATTAGCAGGTGACAAACTATTGTAAAAACTCTGAACCTGCTGCCATACAGGAAATCCATGATGTGGACATCTCCTCAACAACTCCTGAAAGCGCTCCCAAACTTCATAAAGAGTGTCCATTTCAAACTGCACAAAAGAAGATATATCATTCCTTAACTTAGCAGATTTAGAAGGAGAAAAATACTTAGCCAGAAACTGTTGTGTTAATTGATCCCATGTAGTGATGGAACCCCTCGGTAGTGACGTTAACCATTAACTCACTCTGTCCCTATAAGAGAAAGGAAAGAGTCGTAATCGAATCGCATCATCTGTCACACCATTGTACTTGATAGTATCACACAACTGCAAGAACCTGGCCAAATGCTGATTAGGATCATCCGAAGGCAATCCACCAAACTGAACTGAATTCTAAATCATAGAGATCAATGCTGGTTTAATTTCAAAATTATTTGTCGCCACAGCTGATCTTATAATACTCCCTCCATACCCTTCAGCAGTAGGCATAAAGTACTCAAACATGATCCGCTCTGCTGAGATAGCTCTTTCTTCACGATTGGCCTCAACAACTGGTTGCCTCAACAACTGGTTGCCTCTCCATCCTATTTATGTCTTCTACCACAACTGCAATAAAAGACTGTTTCTTTAACCTGCGAGCTATTTTCTCAATTTCTGAATCAAAAGTCAAATCAGGACACTAAGATCGAGTAAGCATAAACAAAAATAAGAAGAGAAAAATTAAATAAAAATAAAATAAAAAAAATAAAATAAAATAAGAAGTCAAAATTAAAATAAGATATAAACAAAAAAATTAAAAAAAAAATAAAAAAATAAAATAAAATAAGAAATAAAATAAAAATAAAAATAAATAAGGAATAAAAGAAAAGGGCGTCTAAATTAACTAGAGTTTTTTGCTTCTAATATTACCAAACTTACTCTCCGACAACGGTGCCAAAAACTTGATACGCCTAAAATACACTAAGAGTAAGTGCACTCTATCACCAAGTAATATAAGACTTGAGTCTCAGTTATCGATTCCACGAGGAATAATTGGTAATTACTAGATTCGCTAAACTTTTTGTTATTCAGACAATCGAAAGTGTATGAAGAAATTCAAGTTAAAATCAAAATAAACAAATAAAGAAAAGCAATGAATAATTAAACAAAGAAAAGATAATCAATGAGAAAGAGATTAGGGCGCAAAGTTCACTTGAATCCAATTATTCAGATTTTCTTTCAATTATGATGTAGGTAATTCTTTTGTCAATATTCTCTTATTTGCTATTGAATCCCAATGGTCATGGATGAAACAATATTCTATTCCTAATTTAATTCACATATTTGGTCATTTAGTTAAATTAGTCAAGAATCCATTAAACTTCAATTCAAGAGATGAACTAACATACCGTCAATTCCATTAGTAGGATAAATTGATGTTTGGTCATTCACCAATTTAATCTTAGACTTACCATATAGATCCACTCATTGAATGCGGATGGTCACTGATCAAACAATGAATTATCACATGCCAAAAGTGATCAAATTCTAACAAGAATACAAGCAATATGATAAACTCAAAAAGAAATTATCATAATCAAATTAGAAATCAAATTCAAATAATTAAGAAAATAAGATCCCCCATAGCACTAACTATGAGTTTAGCTACTCATGTTCAATAAAAGCAAACTCATATCAGAATACAAACCCGTAGATAGAAAACCCAAAGAAAAAGAGAAACTAAAAAGAAAGAGAAATCAAAACTCCTTTTTTGGAGATTATGATCTTCAAGCCTTCAAGAATCCTCCTTTAAAATCGCCCTCCAAGGTCTGCCATCGCAAAACAACTCTCTCAGGATTAGAGATTTCCTGTGTAATGTGTTCAATGTCTTGAATTTGGCGTAACTTTCCCATTATATTGAAATTCACGTCTGCTATTACGCTCTCAGCGCCTAGGCGCCCAGTTCTGAGCGCTCAAGTGCTCAGTCACTTAAGTGAATGTGCGTTGCTGCTTCTCTTGCGCGCTCAGGCGCTCCTTCTCAGCGCTCAAGCACTGAATTACTTCATCACCGTTACTGCATATGCTCTGAGCACTCAGGCGCCCCAATACCAGCACTTAGGCGCTGGTCATTGTTGCAAAACTCTTCTTTTTCTTGTTCCTTTGCACATTCAATCTTCTTATCGTACAATTACCTGACAAAAATACACAAAACACTTAATAAAACACAATCAAGCAATACTAAAAATATAACAAAATTTACGAACAAAATTTATTAAAAATAAATAATAAAAAATATGAAAAACCAAGAAATTGAACCGTAAAAATATGACATGTTGACAGTTCATCACTTCTCTCAAACTGGTACAACTCCTCTTGCATAGCCATTATCTAGCTTTCATCATTGAAAGCCTCATCCACATTCTTAGGTTCAATTTGAGATAGCAAGGCAAAGTGATTGTTAAGGTTTTTGAACTATGATCTAGTCTTCACACCAGCAGATGTGTCACCAATTATGACCTCCTTTGGATGAGTAGGGTGTTTTCCATTCTTGAGATAATTGAGCAGGCTCATGAGTAGGATCATGAGTAGATTGATCACTTTGCTCATTGCTATGCTCATCTTTCTTCTCAATCTGATCTTTCTCAAGCTTTTTTCCTTTTGATTTTTCATTGATGCTTAGCTATCGCAGATAATCTTCAAGATCTGAAATATCTCTTTTCTCACTAGAGGAGTTAGTATCATTGAAAACCACATGCATGCTTTCCATATTGATGAGAAATATATTTTGGAAAGAATGATATTTTTTTGGTTGTTAAATTTTAGTAATTATGTGATGTTTGAAAGCAAATGATTTTAAATTTCTAGTTTTTCTTCTCCAAAGGCCATACGGCCAAGGGCTTTGATTCAAACATCGAAATTATATTATTTTTCTCTTATGATGTTTGTTTTGAAATTTTGAGGTAGTTATTATGAGAAATTCCCTTCTAAGGGAGAAAGAGACTAGAAAGAATGAGAAAAAATTAATGTGCTAAGAATGTTATGGCCAAAGAAATTAGAAAGAGAAAGAGATGTTAGGGGATGCCCTTAACAAGAAGTGAGCTCAGAAAGTGCACATGAGATGAGAAAGAAGGGTTGAATACCTTAGAGAAAGAGGGTCGAACACCCTAGAGTTGTCGTATGACAGAAAAGAAGAGAAAATCATTTTGCCTCTAGAGTATCTTATGCTATTTTCTCGATTCCTGATTTGGTTTCTTAAGTTATTACCTATTTGCTTACTATTTTATTTGATGAATCACTGATTTAAATTATTGTTTTCATATTTATTGTTTTATTATCGTGAATTTTTCCTCTTTTAATTACTGTTTTATGAGTTATCCACTGTTTATTTGATTCGTTATTTACTGTTAAGCGATGATTTAATCTTGGTTTATTTTTTAAAGATGGTAAATTAGTTTATAATCATGAATCATGTGAAATTCAAAAGAAGGGCAGTAAGAAAAATGTTTTATGTAGTTACTATAGTTGGAACATTAGTTGGAAATATTATTGTAGGATATTGATATATTTTGAGTTACTTAGCCTAACTACAAGTTTATCATATATATGGTGATTGTATGTATGAACCAAACTGGATGCCTATATAAAATAGTGACTTATTTCAGTAAAGATTTCATATAGGTGGTAGTATTCGCAAGTAACAAACGATGTAAAAACCCTAGTGTGAAAAGAAGCTAAAGATAGTAAATATAATAAAGTGAAATGTATAGATATAAACACATAATTACAGAAGAATTTTGTCTTATTTATATAATATTTGGATATGCATATAAATGCATAGGTATCGTCTAAATTAAGTTCATAGACCATCTTGTGAGAAAGAAACAAACAAATAATAATCATTAGACCAATTTAAATTATTGATCTAATTGGGGAATACAAAATGAAAAAATAGACTGTAAATAGTACGATTATTTCGACAGTAACCTAGAAAGGTTAAATTCACGCCCAACTGAATAATACAGATAAATAAACGTTACCTAATTAAGTAAATACTAAAATCCTAAGGTTTATGGGAAGAATGTTACACATTGCTTCTCTTTTGAGGTGATCGTAGTCTAGCCCTAATCAGTTTGATATCTTTTTTGAGTGCTAAGCGCTTACTAATCAAAGGTTGTTAGAGGTTTTTAGTTGTGATTAGAGATACTTGAGTTTGACATTTTTTTTTCATTTTCTTTATGTTTGTACACTTTAATATTCATACATTTTAATTTTTTGCACTTTTAAATTATTGTCATTTACATTATCTTTAATTTCAGTTTGTCAAATTACTTCATTCATTTAATGTTTTACATCGCATTCCAATTTCAGCAGTTATATTTTTTGACAAATTTGTATACGTAATTGATAAATACGATATTTTATCTTTGTAAATTACCAAAAAACTTAAGAATACATAAGGACGAGATTCATTTCTTACACTATGTTTAGATGTTAGATAATAAGGATAACAGAAAGAAAATGAGAGGAATGAAAATGACTTCTCTTATTTGAGAGTTTTAAAATACATGAGAATAAAACGAAATACATGAAGAATTATTTTTCCTCTCTTCTCCTCAAATGTCTAACTTTTATTCCTCTCAAAATTAAGGTGGAATGGAGGGAACACATGGTTAATTCTATGAGGCAGGATTTTAACTCTAGGGGGACCGAGATTAAAGATTAAATATATGTTTCTAAATATTTAAGTTAAAAAATTAATTATCATATAATGTAAATATAAAAATAAATTTAATTCAATTCATAATTAACATGTTTTAAATTAAAAACATTTATAATAAACACAATTCAATATAAGATAATCTTAAATATATATCTTTTTTTAAGTTGTACTCAAAGTTGTTTTATAAAATAAAAGTCATCTATTATTGTATTTGTGGTGAATTTTTTAGTAATTTTTTTAATATAAACAATCATATAATATGTGAGAAAATCATCTTTCATCTTATTTTGTAACTTTATTTTAATAATTTTCATAATTAAAAAGACACACTTAATAGTTATTATTGATACAAAAAAGTCAAAACAAATTAAAATAATCTATCATTCAAAGGATAAATATTTATTTTTTTATTAGAGGACTAACAAAAAAAATATATGTTCATACATTCCGCCACCGTTTTTTCGCTTTTTCTGTTAAACTTTTAAACAAAGAGAATGAAAATTATGTTTCATTCTATTCCTTTCCTTTCCGTTTCATTTCCACATATTTTGTTCCGTTCCTTTAATAAAAAAATATCCAAACATGGAGTTAAATTGATAAATGAAATCGAAATCTTGTCAAAGTATAAACAAATTTTTCCATAAACACATGGCAGCGGTAGAAGATCTAAATTGAAAAATAAGAGAAATAATGTTTTCCGTAAATAGACCAAAATATGTTGATTCTTGATTACACTCCTACAAGGCTATGATTACTTCCCAAACAGTCTCCCTCCACAATGAGGTCCAAGAAACAGAGATCCAATGCAAACCTCAAACCCAATTGTGCTGCGAAAGCTTCTAACACTCTGGGTTCAAGGCCATGTGGTAGAGCCCATGCACCCATTGCCAAGATATTTCCATGACTCTTGTATGATAGCTCCTGTGTTGCACAGGCCACCCCAACAACATGTTGCGTCAAAACTCATCTTGAAAGTTCAATTTGTTGGGGGAAAACCAATGGGCATTTTCGGCGCCTGGTGGCTGTCTCGTGTTTGTGTGGGTCACAATACTCAAGCTTCTTTCCTGTAATAAATCAAGGTTCTGAAAATCAAATCAATAATTGAACCTGTGAGGGAAAAGACTTACCGTTCAATGGTTTAATTGTGGCCAAACTATAATCGAAATGAGAATAATAATTAGTATATAATAATTTTCTTTATATCAGTATCATTAACTTTAATCGAAATAAATTACGAAGATTTAAAATTTTAAGCTAGTTTTATATTTAAAATTTGAACATTATTTTATTAATATAAAGTATGTAAAAACATTAAAATTATTTTTGACAATAAATAACAAAATATTATAGACAAAATTATTTTGAGACTACTAAAATATCAATCGTAGATGTTATAAGTTTTAAAAAACTATGTAAATATGTTTAAATACGTTACATTGAATAGCTTTTTTTCCTTAATCACTTATTAAGTATCATTATTAAATACAGAATTAGTAAAGCTTAATATAGACAAAAGATTAAGAAAAATGGCTTAATATGGACATATATTGTTTATATTAAACAATTAAAAAGATGTACAATTAAACATCATATAAGATCATATATTGTCGTATTATAAAACAAAGTTCTACAACACCTCAGTCATTGAAGTGTTGTTTTTCAAATTATAGGATAGGAGTTTGAAATGAACTAGCTGACTAGCAAATTGTGAGCGGTCCACCGGTTTAACCGGTTTCTAGCCGATTTAACGGTTCTTAGCCATTTGGTTCTTGAGGCATATGAACCAATTTATGGTTGAACGGATCAAGCCGACTAGTTTGACCCAATTTTTATAACTATGTAATAAACCCAAGGATTTCCCCACAATCCTCTCCTATGTTTAGGTTTTGTTATAGAAACAACACAAATTCCAATCTACCCAAACTATGTGCAGAATCACCAAGAAAATTTCAAGTGCCTTTAGATTTTGCATTGACCATAACAAATTGAACCACTCCGATAAAGATAGGTGAGCTACGTGGGTGACGATTTCTGCTGATTGCAAATGTCTTGGGCATAGGGGTGTACAATTGACACTACGATGGGGTGTATTGTTGCAGGATGGTAAAGCTCCATTGAGTGCACTCCACACAAAATTTAAAGATCTAGGCAGGACAACCAGTTTTCAGATCTTCTTCCAATTTATTGCCATTTCCTTGGAAGTTTCACTTGGGCCATCTAGCTCTATTAGGCAGGATCTAATAAGGTGATATGCTGACTTAACATTATAAACACCATCTCTAGTTACATCCCAATAAAACTAATCTTTCCTCCGGTATGTTGTCAGTGGAATTTGTAGAATTTGCTTAACCTCTAATTAAGAAGATGAAAAATGCCTCAATCAATTGTCTATTCCACATCATGGGTTTAGAATATATAAAGCAGAAACAGTGGCATTGGATTTAAAATGAGAGGAATGGCTCCAAGGTTTGAATCCTGATTGTCTTGATAGCCATTCATCTTCCCAAATTTTGATAGACTAACCATTACTTATCCTCCATAAGCCCAACTTACCTTAGAACCTGGCTTATAGACTAGATACTTTTCCAAGTATAGGTGGGCGTATAACCAACTTGCGCCTTTAGAAAATTTGTTTTAGAGAAATATTTGGCCTTAAACACTTTTTTCATAAGTGAATTTGGGTTTCTGTGTAATCTCTACCCTTGTTTTGCCAAAAGGCTTGATTGAATGCTATAAATTTCTTGAAACCCAAGCCACCATCCTCTTTAGAATTGCATAAATTCTATTATTTCTGTTATGCAACATTTTACTAAATGAAAAAACAAAAATTGGAATTGGGTTACTTTTCTCTTAATGGAAATATTATAATTTTGCCGAAGTTACATCTTATATTAAAACCTATGAAGATCGACACATGTACATGAACACGGACACAACACGAATACGGACATGGACATGGCAGACACGAGACATATCAAATTCAAAAATTATAAGACACGGACATGGTATATATATATATATATATATATATATATATATATATATATATATATATATATATATAATTACAAAATTTAAGTAAAAAGATTCATAATTAATTAATATCATTTCTATAAGCTTGAAGATTTACAATATCTTAATATATGTCATATGTGTCAATATTTGCTACCTTAGTAAGCCCCTCCTAAAAAATTTAGAGCATAATTTCTCTTGATATATTCTAAAAAATCTCCTAAACCAACTTCTCCTAATATAACTAACTATGTACAAGTGCATGTGCATAAAAAAAATTAACTAGAGGGAATATTGGTGTGAAGCAAGCTTCGATAACGACAAAGTGGACAATTTGGTACGAGCAAAGGCAGAAGGAGTAGATGAAAATAGTGGTGTGTGAAAAGATAAAACTTAAAAGTATAATAGTGATGTATGAAAAGATAAAACTTAAAATATTGATATGTGAAAATAATGGTTTGGGATGTCAGTTATGTGATTGAGCTTGGGAGATTGTAGGCTTACTAATTGAACAATAATTATGGAAACTAATTTTTTTTAAAAAAAATATTAATGGTTCGTGTCCAAGTTGTGTCCTAAATATGTCCAAAAGTGTCTGAGAAGTATCAAAGCATGTCCAAGACATGTCCAAGCGTGTCCGAGATGTGTCCAAATTGAAAAAAAAAATCTTTTTAATCGGACACATTCCGACACGCAGGACACGTGTATCGTACAGGTGTCCCCATGTGTTTGACACGGACACGTGTTCGAAACGCGGACACGCCTCAATAACGGTGTGTCCGTGCTTCATAGATTAAAACCCAACTTCCCAAGCACCAAAAGATTCGACCTCTACACTGCTATCGGCCCACCTCCCGATGTATTTTTTCTTTTCTTTTCTTTCATTTTTGCTCCATTCACTTCCAACTGTGAGTATTTTTTTTCTCCTTCTTTTGAGATTCTGTAATCTGTTGAAACTTTCAAGCACTATTTATTTTTCCCTTTCTTTTACATCTACATTTGAGGTGATTTTATAGGATTAGGGATTGTGATTTGAGAAGAGTGAATGTCACCCGCTCATTGAAATTCGTTTCTTTAACTATTTAAAGTAAACTTATAACCCAAAAACTTAAGTAATCAATTTTATTAGTACAATTTCATAGTTTGTGGATTAGATAGTTGATGTGTATGAAACAACATCATATTTTGTTCTTGTTTTGCATGCATTTTAAGGCATTTTAGATATTTTAGTTTCTCTTTTTATTTATTTTTTCTTTAGTTCAGATAATTGCGGTGTTTTTGGCATTTTAATGTACCACGACCATGGAATGTACCACGGCCTGGCTGTGGAATGTACCATGGCCGTGGATCGCAGTCCGAGTCAGTTTTTAAGTTTTGTTTTTATTTCTTTTTATGGGCTTGGACCAGTTGAAATCCTAGGGGTATAAATAGATGCTCTGAATGTAATATTAGGGGTTCCAATTTGGTTTAAGGAGGCACACTTGGAGGCTCTTGATCTTCATCTTTCTCCTTTCTTCTCTCTTTGATTACGGGTTTGGATGTTCTTGAATTTGAGTTCTTGTTTCTTCTCCTCCATGTCTGAGTAATTCTCTTTGTTTCTAGGATTGGGCAATGCCCTTTGATACATTGATGATGATTAATTGACTTTGTTTCCCCTTTTATTAATCTTGAATGTTCTTTGATTCAATCCTTATTGAGCTTATTCATGTGAATTTGCTGGTCATATATTTGCATCTCATAGATATCTAGGGACGTACTGAGAGGTGAACCTAGGTGTTGGAACCATAAGAATTGAACTTAAGGTCTAAATCACGAGAGTAAATTTAGCCTTTCGAGGATTCAATGAATTACCATAAAGCGTAATGGGTTTAATTTAAATTCAATTACCACGAGAGTAGGAATTGATTTAATTAGGCATGGTTCTTGTCTCTTGAGAAAGAACATTAATTAATTTAAGGTATTCACCTTCAATTGAATTTCAATTTTAATAAAAGGGTTGTCAATTACGATTTGTCTTGTATCATTAAGGTTACCCCAATCCTGGAAGCTTTCTTGCATTTGAAAACCTCTCTTAATAACTTGCTGTTTTTGTTCTCAATTTTGCACTTTAATATTTATTTATTTAATTGCTTGGTTACTACATTCTTATCACTCAATAATTTTATCCCATTTATTTAATTTAATTTAATTAATTAATTAATTGGTATTCATAGACACAGTCCCTGTGGATTCGATCTTTTTATTACTTGACGACGAAACTGTATACTTGCGGATTTCACACACCAAGTTTTTGGCACCATTGCCAAGGGCTGTGTTTTTCTTGAATATTAATTTAATTTTTAATTTAATTATTTTAAACATTTTTCTTTCTATCATATTCTTAAGTTCTTGTTTTCTCTTTGACTCCCTGCAGGTAATTTCTCTTGTTTATGCAAAGTACTAGACGTTCTGGGACTCTTATTGAAGCAGATCCTGAAATTTAAAGAACTCCTCGTAGAAGGAGAAGACAATAAAGGCAAAGAGTAGGAGAAATACCTGAACCAACACTTGTCATAGCTGAAGCTGAGGATAATAGACCGCTAAAAGAATATGCAGCCCCTAATGCTCAGGGTTTGCGATCTAGAATTGCTCGGCCAGACATTGAAGCTAGACACTTCACCATACCATCTGCTTCACTCTCTATGATAAAGTAGAACTAGTTTGGAGGATTGCCATCAGAGGACCCGAATAATCATGTGGATATGTTCTTACAGTTCTGTGAGACCCTCAAGATTGAAGGTGCCTCTGTTGATGCTATTCGTCTCCGCCTGTTTCCATTATCATTGAAAGATAGAGCTAGAGCGTGGTTGAAGTTTGTTCTCGCTGAGACGATAACTACTTGGGACCAATTGGAGCAAGCTTTCTTGGACAAATTCTTTCCGCCTTCCAAGACTGCTCATCTAAGGACCCAAATCACAAGCTTCATTCAAAAAGATGGAGAGTCATTGTCAGAAGCTTGGGATAGATATAAGGCTTTGCTGGAAGCCTACCCACACCACGGGTTAGAGAAATGGTTGATTGTCCACACCTTCTACAATGGCTTAGAATATTCTTCGAAGGTGTCTCTTGACTCCGCAGCTGGTGGAGCTTTGATGAATAGAAGGCTAACAGAAGCCTACGAGATCATTGGGAGTGTTGCTGCAAATCATCACCAATGGGCAAATGAAAGAGGCCATAACCCTAGGAAACTCTTGGGAGGTAAGTTTGAGGTAGACGGTGTTGATTTAATCATGTCAAATTTTGATTCTTTGAATAAACGTTTTGACATGCTTGGAAAAGCTCATGTAAATGCCATAGGTACTTCTAACAAATTTTGTGAGATTTGTGGAGCACAGGGACACATCGGTGCCAAATGCCAAGTTGGAATTGGATCCTCACAAGGTGCATCGGTGGAGCAAGTGGAATCATGCCACAATTTCCATGACTTCAACCAAAATGGGAGGAATGATCCGTATTACCAAACTTACAACCCCGGTTGGAGGTCACATCCTAACTTCTCTTATCGGAATAGTCAGTACCAAGCTGGGCAAGGTAATGCTAAACCTTCTTCTGGACTCCAACAGGTACAAAAATCTAGACTCGAGTCTCTTCTTGAGAATTTTGTTGAGAGTTAGTCTAAGCAAAATGAGGAGTTTAGGCACCATGGGTAAGTTGTGACTGAGGCAATTAAAGAGTTATCAATTAAGGTTGATAATTTAGCCATTCATAATAAGATGTTGGAAACTCAGATTGCCCAACAAGCAAGCACTTCACATAGGCAACAGGGTAAGTTTCCTGGTCAACCTGAAGTCAACCTAGGCAATGAACATTGTAAAGCTGTGAGTTTGAGGAGTGAAAAGAAATTAGAGGATCCCACAGGTAAGGGGAAGAGTGAAAAAGATAAGGGAATTGAGGAAAATGAGACTACGACACAACCCTTAGAAGAAGAGGAAACTATTGAGAATGTATCTATGTATGTACCCCTGAACCATACCAACCCCCAGTTCCTTTCCCTCAAAGATTGGCTAAGGCCAAGTTAGATAGGCAATTTGGAAAGTTCCTAGAGGTCCTTAAGAAATTGTACATTAATGTACCATTCACTGAGGCGTTGAAACAAATGCTTACTTATGTTAAATTTCTTAAGGACATTTTGTCTAATAAGAGAAAACTAGAGGAATATGAGACAGTAGCTTTAACTGAGGAGTATAGTGCTTTAATTCAAAATAAATTGCCTCATAAGCTAAAAGATCCAGGTAGCTTCTCTATTCCTTGTTTAATTGGTAACACTAGTTTTGATAAAGCATTGTGTGATTTGGGGGCTAGTGTTAGTCTTATGCCCCTTTCTGTGTGTAATAAGTTAGAGGTGGGTGAACTAAAACCCACAACTATCTCCATTCAATTGGCGGATCGGTCTGTTAAATATCCCGTTGGCATACTAGAGAATGTCCCCTTGAAGGTTGGTAAGTTTTACATGCCAGTGAATTTTGTTGTGCTTGACATGGAAGCTGATGATAAAATGTCGATCATACTTGGACGTCCATTCCTTGCCACTGGAAGGGCGATCATTGATGTTCACGAAGGGAAATTGACTTTGAGATTAAATGATGAGGAATTAGTTTTTGATGTTTTTAATTCTAAAAATAATTCTAATTCCTCAAATTCATGTAATCACATAGATGCTACTAAAGTTGTGGATAGTATTGTGCTTTCAGGTGTGCAGGAATCAGTGACTGATACTATGCTAGAAAAGAACTTGCCCAAGGGTACCACAAAATTTGAGAAGTCTAAGCCCTGCAAGAAAGGACCTAAGAAGCAAAATGACAAGTGTGTCAAGAAACGTGGATTTAAACTCGGGGATAAAGTTCTTGTTAATAACTCGCTTCTACGTTTCTGTCCTAGTAAGTTATGGTCGAAATGGTCAGGATCATATGAGATTATTTGAGTTTTATCCTACGGTGTGCTTGAGGTGAAGAAAGAAGGCCATAAGCCTTTCATGATAAATGGCCAGAGAGTAAAACACTTTGAAGGAGTGGGGACTGAGCACTACTCCATTGACATCACCTGAGCACAAAAACCAGACCAAAGTTGAGCTAATGACTTTAAACAAACGCTTATTAGGAGGCAACCCAAGCTTCTTTGTGTTTTTTTTTTTTTTTTTTCTTTTTCTTTTTCTTTTAATTTTGTGTGTTGGATTGTTGGTTTGATCTTTGTCTCATGAATTTTGTCTAGGTTTGACCTTTTTTGAAGCTCAGTTTGGAAGGAGAGTGAAGTTAGAAAGTTTCACACCCAGCCCATGGAAAATTCCATGGCCATGGATTGAACACCAGAAGATTTCCCACCACCGTAGTGAGTTCTTTTCTTTTATCCATTCTCTTGTTATAGATATTTACATTGGGGACAATGTAAGTTCTAAGCTTGGGGGGCATTTTCATATTTTCATTTTCATTTTCATTTTAGATCATTAGTTTCATGGATTCTCATGTCTCATTTTGCATTGCATCTTCATGTTGTATTTTCATACCATCATATCTCTCAGTTTTTTTTTGTTGAACTTATGCCCCTCTCTCTTATGGATTTTGAGATTGTATTGATTTGGATCCCAATTTGTTAATTCTTGTGATAGGCAATAGCCATTGGTTTAATTAATAGTAGAGGTGATCTCTTGATAGTTGATAATTAGTATATGTTCTTTGAATTTGTGCTTCTCATTGATTTTTTTTAAACCTCTAAATGTGAGTTTTAAGCCTTTATGAGATTTATGAACTATATAATTTTTGCTCCCATTTTTTGTATTGAGTGATATTTCCTCATTGATTTTGTGCTCTAGAACTTGATTTGAAATCACTTTGTGACAAAATTTTTGTTTGCATGCTTGAATGTGATTAAGGCATCTTAGGTATTTTTTTAACCTTCTGAAATAATTGTTGCACTTTCATCCGCTAGTTGCCCATTTTGAGCCTATTGCATAATTATTTTTCTTAATGCCTACGATGATATATTATTGGTAATAATTTAGAATATTAAATAGAGTAAATTGGGTTTGAAAGTTGTGTAAAGTTGTGTTGAGAATCATATATTTTTTATCCTTCTCTTTCTAAAAAAAAAAAGAGCAAATAAAAGAAAATCATAGGAAGAAAGCTTGAAAAAGAAGAGAAAGAGAAGAAAGAAAAGTAAAGAAGAAAATGCTTGGAAATGTGGAGTTATGCTTTAGATTGAAAAATGCCTTTACTCCATTTATGTTCTATTAGATTCTTGTGCTTATTGAAAATTTTGTTAGTCCTTTATGCATACCTTTCTTTCTTTACTCTACCTAACATTATTCTCATGGCCCCATTACAACCCTTGAAAGATCTTTTGATTCTTGTATGCATGCAAATTATTAGTGAAAATTTGATTTTTTATCAAGCTTATGGAAGTGTTGTTTCTTTGAGGAATCTTGAGCGCATTGTCTTTACCCTTAAACACTTTGAGTGTGGTTAGTAGAGTAAACTTAATTCAGTGAAGAGCATGATTTCTGAAAACTTTAGCCTCTAATTGGACTTGATTTTGATTACCTCTCTAATTCTTGGTTTGCCTTTGCCTATTGCTTGGTTGGTTGTTTTCTCGGGTTCCTTATTCATTATTGTCTCTTGATCTCACTTCTTGGTTTGACATTAGTTATTGCTTGGGGACAAGTAAAATCTCAAGTTTGGGAGGATTTGATGTGTGTGAAACAACATCATATTTTTTTCTTGTTTTGCATGCATTTTAAGGCATTTTAGGAATTTTAGTTTCTCTTTTTATTTATTTTTCCTTTAGTTCGGATAACTGCAGTGTTTTTGGTGTTGTTGTGCAGAATTGGTGCTCAATTGGTCTTGAAATGGATGGAAAGCTTGCATGATTGAAGTTGAAACTTTACGGATAGTAAATTAGGAAAAAAGACTCATTCCAGAGAGTTTCACGGCCTACCCGTGGAATGCACCACAGCCATGGATCGAGCAGCTGTGCAAAGAAGCAAACAGGACTTGACAGAAGAGTCCACGGCCTGGCTGTGGAATGCCCCACCACTGTGGAATGTACCACGGCCTGGCTGTGGATTGCACCACAGTCATGGAACGTATCAGAGAAACAACGTGTGCCCATCCAGCAAGATCCACGGCCTGGCTGTGGAATGTACCACGACCGTGGAATGTACCACGGCCTGACTGTGGAATGTACCATGGACGTGGATCACAGTCTGAGTCAGTTTTTAAGTTTTGTTTTTATTTCTTTTTATGGGCTTGGACCAGTTGAAACCCTAGGGATATAAATAGATGCTCTGAATGTAATATTAGCGGTTCCAATTTGGTTTGAGGAGGCACACTTGGAGGCTTTTGATCTTCATCTTTCTCCTCTCTTCTCTCTTTGATTACGTGTTTAGATGTTCTTGAATTTGATTTCTTGTTTCTTCTCCTCCATGTCTGAGTAATTCTCTTTGTTTCTAGGATTGGGCAATGCCCTTTGATACATTGATGATGATTAATTGACTTTGTTTTTTCTTTTATTAATCTTGAATGTTCTTTGATTCAATCCTTATTGCGCTTATTCATGTGAATTTGCTGGCCACATATTTGCATCTCATAGATATTTAGGGACGTACTGAGAGGCGAACCTAGGTGTTAGAACCATAAGAATTGAACTTAAGGTCTAAATCACGAGAGTAGATTTAGCCTTTCAAGGATTCAATGAATTATCATAAAGCGTAATGAGTTTAATTTAAATTCAATTACCACGAGAGTAGGAATTGGTTTAATTAGGCACGGTTCTTGTCTCTTGAGAAAGAACATTAACTAATTTAGGGTAATTCACCTTCAATTGAATTTCAATTTTAATAAAAAGGTTTTCAATTAGAATTTGTCTTGTATCATTGTGGTTACCCCAATCTTGAAAGCTTTCTTGAATCTGAAAAACCTTTCTTAATAACTTACTATTTTTTATCTCAAATTTTGCACTTTGATATTTATCTATTTAATTGCTTTGTTACTACATTCTTGTCAATCAATAATTTTATCCCTTCTGTTTAATTTAATTGAATTAATTAATTAATTGATATTCATAGACACAGTCCCTGTGGATTCGATCTTTTTATTACTTGATGACGAAACTGTACACTTGCGGATTTCTCACATCAATAGTGAATTTAGAGTGATGCTAATTAGGATTTATGTGGGATTTAAGAAAGTAAATTAGGCAATTTTTATGATATCTAATTGTTTTTTGCATTGTTGATATTTCAATGGGTAAAGAACGGTACAAGGAACATCTAGTCAAATTGTGCAAATTTTTGGAGAAAGACCTAATTAGGAATCGACATATACTGTGAGTGGTTCTTACCTGCTATACGTATTTTTATACTCTATCAATTTTAAATTAAATTTGTTATTAAATTTTAAATATAGTCGATCTTTAGGGATTCTTGAGACAAGCGTAGTTTTTAAAAAAATTCACTATTTAATTTGTACACTAGTATGAGCTGATAATTTTAATTATCTTGAAATACTTTAATATTGATTATGGACCAAGTATGGTAAATGTTGCGTATAAGAATTTATACTTATGTTGGTAATGGTTATAAACATTGGCTTGAGTCAATGATGGTAATTAATATATTCAATGGATATAATTATGGAAAGGAAATTTAAGTTTTTATTTAACTAAGATTTCTAATGTTAGCAAATGCTCTTCTTGGAATAAATTTACTTAATTGCATTGGATTTTAATTTTTTCCTATGTGGAAATTTATTTTCTTGAAAACCATATTATTGTAATTTTTAAAAAATTGTTTTATTTGGGAAAAGACCTTAACAGCAACAAATGTTAGCCTTGATAAACCTAGGAATAGATTAGGCCCTAGCTAGTAGGGTATATGCTAACCCTATATGTAGGCCAACACACATAAGTTGGTTATGGTTTCGAGCTAGACGCTCGTCAGTTCGAACCTTGGGAATGTTAGATGGTTAGTTTATCCACGAGTTGTGTGCTCATTCTGTTTTAGTTTTGCTTAATGTATTCTCCCACATGGATTATGTTTTTTAACTAGTCGTATTTTATTTATTGAATTATTAAAAATTGTTCCCATTAATTGTTGCTATGTTTTTCAGTTTGGATTTATAATGATTTAACTTGAATTACTTTATTGAGAAATTATTTTGTTACATATGATATGTTTACATGATAAGGAAAATTCGTACCCTACTTGTCCTATTTATGTTATAATAGGTAGTAATTGTTTACTAAGTCATGACTCACAAATTGTGATTGTTTTTCAAATATAGGAAATGAGATAGATTTCAGTTCTACTCTTCCATTTTGATCGAGAAGTCTAATATAGTTACTATTGGTGAGCCCAACACATTATTTGTGTGGGCATATTTGGGAATTTGTTTTATTTTGTTATTAACTTTCATTTGAAAACATTATGGCTTATTGATCTTAGAGTTATTCCATTATTTTCGCAACAAAACTTCAGATAAATAGTAGAGTTTTAATTGATATTTTGATAACTTACAACTATTGTTTTTGGTTATTTATGAATGTTGATAGTATAAGATATTGATATTAAATTGTGTTTTGAGGCCCAGTGATGGCTACTTTGGTTCTTTTGAGAATATGGATGATTTATAGTTTAGAGGCTTGTATTACTTAAGCTAATCTATGTGTTGCTTGTGACATATGCCAGTCATGGACCTCGAGTTCAAATTGTGACAAAGTTGATATTAAAAACTTAGTTTTAATCCTTGTAAATAATGGATTAAGTGTCCTATAGTAGGGCCACATCTGTGATTATGAAGCCGACCATTTTTATAATTTGGGCAGTATGCAAGGCATTTTAAGATGCTTTTTCCTTCTTTGATCATCAGTTTCATCCTCTTCATTCCCTTTTTTTCTTATTTCAAGACTAGTCTATGTTTTGATTTGATTATTCTTGATGAACCTATTAATAGTGTTGGGTCATAAGTAAAATTATGGCCTAATTTAAAAGGCAATGGTTGTTAATAGTTTGGATTTTTAATTTCATTTATTGTTTAATAAATGGAGTTATATTGTAAGGGATATATTGAAAGAGTACATACTTTGGTTTGGAAATTTTATTAGTTATTGATAAGACGTATAAGCACAATAAGTATTTTAGATATGATGTTGGCTTCTATTTGTGTTAGTTTAACATTGATTTAAAAAAATTGACGAATAAATTTATGGAGATATATAAGTTTAATGATAAAGATACATAATATTATAGAAATCATTGAAGTGTGAATTTAAATCTATAATATAAGTATGAGTGCTATATAGTCGGTGCAAGTAAAATTTTTGGTTTTTGGATAGTGGTGAGTAACAAATGGTTAATATTTAAAATTTAATTACAAAATGGCTTAATGTTGATAAAGACTTTTGCTCAGAAGTAATATTATTTTAAGCAGTAAGTAGGTAATATCATATTATTACATAATGTGAATGTAGTAATAAGTAACAAATTGAAGTTGTAATATTCTCTCTAACCCAATAGATTTAATCAGGGTTATAGAAGCTCAATAAAATTGATGGAAGATATTTGATGATTTTGATAATGATTTAGATTGATTTGAGCATAAATCTATAACACTAGACGTGACAAGTAGCTCAAAAAATTATAAGAATTATGAGCAAATGTAAAATAAAGGATGAAGATTAATTTGAGAATGAAAACAAATTAAAATGGGTGCCTGAAAGCTTCTTAATTCATTCAATTCAATAAGGGTTAATTTAACTCAAGGATGAATAATGAAGCTTAGTGACAGGTAAATGTGTATAATGATATTTATGGAAAAATGAAATTGGAACCGAGAATTTTTTAGAGCACCTATGAAGGCTAGAAAATTTGCTATGGAGATATTAAAGTGTTCTTAATAGATATAATATTTCTAGCTAGATTTCAGTTTTTCCCTTTCATTTTCCTTCCCCCACCATATCACCCCTCATTATTACCCTTTGGAGATATTTTTCTCACTCTTCCCTTCCCCACTCACGGCTGCCTCATAAAAAGGAACAAAGAAAAGAAATAAGAAAAAGAAACAAATAAAGAGAAGAAAGAAACAAAATATAGAAACGAAGGAACATAAACGGAAAAAGAGAAAGAGGGAGAGGGGGCGTGAGACAAAGAGAAAATGGAGAAGAAAGAAGACCAAGCAAGAAAGAACAAGAGATGATGGAGCTATGGAAGGTAAGGTAGGGGGTTTCTTTCACTTTTTATTCTTCATCTTTTGTATTCCAATATTTGAAATCTTGATGATTTTGAGTGAGATTTTGACTTGATGATGAGAGATTTATGCTTTTATGCTTTGAATGTGAGTAAAGTTTTAAGCTTTGCTTGTGATTTCTTGATGAACTTGAAATTTGAAAAGGGAGTGGAAACCCTCATTTGATCTTTGTTTTAAATGGATTTTTGGATGTTTGTGTATGAAACACTTGATGATATGATAATATTCTGAGTTGATAATGAAAGATGTATGTTTTTATGCTTGGGTATGATTAGAAAGGGTTAAGTTTGAGTTGTATTCTTGAAAAAATCTGGGGAACCCAAAAAATGCTGGGAGAGCTGCGGCACCCCACTCTCTGGAGTGTAGGAAATGTAGCTCGAGAGCATGGCATCGCGACACAAAAGAACATGAAGCCACGACACTTCTCAAAATGCATGAGGAGCCGTAACACTTATAGAAGTGGAGTTGCGGTACAACCTAGAAAATGCTTCCAGACTTGTTTATTTGTGTGAATTTTGCTATGAATTGCATTATGTTTTGATATAAAATGATATAATGGAATACACTAGTGCTTGATTAATGACATAGTAATGCATTAAGCTATGTTATTAGATTGATTGGTGAATTTGCATACTATTGCATAATGGTGAAATGTGAGGCCTTGTGCCATGACACAAATGAATCAAATGAGATTGATGATTTGAGAAATAACTTTTATGATGTTTTTGCATAAAATGAGTTTGAATGATGGATTTGATTATTGATGACAAGAAAAACCTTTATATGCATATTAATGCATGTTGATGAAATGTGACACCTTGTGCCATGATATGAGATGATGAGATGAATATCATAGTGTATAATTGATTCAATCATTATGCATGATAATATGATATGAGATGGATGATTGAATTAATGATTGAAATTCATGAGTAACCCATTACCTAGGATATCCTTGGACCTAGGGGTGACTTGGAAATGGTGGTTGAGGATGAACACTCCCTTACCACTTGAGTAATGAGATTAAGGATGGATATTCCCTTCCTCTTTACCTGAGTTCCCCATGGTTGATGTGTAGTTGAGGATGGACATTCTCTCTTTACACTTGAGGCATTCCTAGTTGAAAGATAGTGTGAAGAAGGAAGATACCCTCTCTATCTAAGTGGTTGAGGGGATAGTGTTAGGAAGGAAGATATCCTCCTTATTAAGTAGTTAAGAATGAACAATTCCCTCTTTACTCATAACTCTGGAATGAGGACAGACAATTCCCTCATAAGTTATGTTCCCTCTCTACTCACAACTATAATGAAGATGGACATACCCTCATTTGTTGTGAATTGATTTAGGTTACTCTGACTTTGAAGTAGTTATGTGTAGCGAGAGCTATGAATGAGTTGAAGTGCACCAACCTGAAAGTAGACTACTACCAAGTGATTGGTATTGTGATGATGGACATTCCCTCCATACCATTTGATTTAAGATGACACATGTGTCCTAATGATTTGAGATATGAATTTTATCAAAAATGAGATTTTGATATGAATTTGATAAAATGATTTACGACTTATACGAATCATGATTTACGATTTGATGACTTGAGAATTGTTTATATGAATCAGGATTTGATTTCATGAGATTTGATGAAATGAACTATGATTTGAGACGTTAATAAGACTTGATAAGTGATTTAATCATTCAACTGATTTTGATAAAGAATATAAAATGAACCTTTGTTTCAGGAAGAGGAATGCCTCGATTTGGCTTTAGTCACTTTCCTACTAAATATATGTATATGTTAATGATTTGAAATAGATTTTTTTTCCAAAATAGCTAGAATTATTGTGATGACATGATTTTTATAAACTACTAAAAATTTTTATGATTCTCACCTCTACTTTTATGATTTTCATGACAATTCTAAGAAGGATCCTGACAGCCAAGCGAGATGGAGCTTCGGCATGAAGACTCAGTTTAGTACTTTTGCTTAGATAATGGTATTTAGTTATACCAATTTTGCGCCATGAGCGCGATCTATGTATATAATGTACAATTTGCATAAATTCTATTTCTTGATATATGTATATTATGCTTTCGCGAAAGGCTCATATTTTAATATTTATTCAAATTATGGATTTGTAAAATTAACGATATTCATAAGTAATGTACCAATTTTAATTACTAATGTGTAAATCAGATACGTCATTAATACTAGTATTTGAAATGTTAGAGAAGTCATCGAAGTTGTATAAGCTTTTAGCTATGATTTGATTTCAGATTTATGCTAAATTGGTATTATTATTTAAAGGCTTTATGAAAGCTGGTATTGATGATGACTAAGTAAAAATGTTTTGATGCCAAAAAGGAAAAATGTATCCATCTAATTGAGGTTCTTCGATCAAAGGCATTATATGCTAAATGCTTAAGTTAAAGGTGAATTATAATGTTGAGATTTTTGGATATGCTTGATAGAACTTTGATAAGATGATAGCAAGATCTGAGGCGAGAAATCTTGGGATTTTGAAATAAATATTAGTCATGAATTACTATAAATGTTTGGTTCTATATTGAAAGCTAAGATAGGTTGAAGGATGATTGTGCGTCTATGTATATTAGTTATATGTCGAGGTTAGTTGGCTATGGTTGGAGACAATTTGTGCATATGACAATATTAGAATTTTTTTTTTTGACAATTTGACATGTTAAATTTATGGTTAATTTTGAATTTTATTATTTGGTAGGTTGATACATTCGAAATTCCTTCATAAAATTTTATAGTCGAATTCTGAGTGTAGTTTTGCAAAAGAATAAGTTAAATTATTTGGTCAAAAAATTGAAAAAAAAATTGAAAATGGGATCAAAAGCTTCTTAAGTTAATGGTTGTTTAGGGATCCAATGGTTGAGTTAAAAGTTGAAAGATTTTAGAATTACTTAAGAACTGGGTGGATATATATATATATATATATATATATATATATATAAATAGATAGATAGATAGACACACAGAGAGAGAGAGAGAGAAGTGTTTGTTGTAAGAGGTGGGAGAAGTGTATCTTAACTTTTGGATCTTACATGAATAATCAATATTAGAACATAAATGCATGTGACTTTTTTAAGTGGTCACGTAATCTTTAAGTAACTTTTAATATTCACCATCCATATATGGTTGTATGGTCAAGATTCACTCATCTCATCCTGTCATAATAAAAACTTCTCTCACTAGATATGTTTTTATATATATATATATATATATATATATATATATATATATATATATATATATATTCATGGAAAACAAATGGTTTCATATAGGTTAATTAAATTGGGAAGCTTACAATATTATAGATTTTGAATTTATTCAGAACATTAGAAATGTTTTAAAATTTTAGATTTAGATTGGGTATCTAATTATCCTTATTGAGCCTGAATTTTGGCTAAGAATAGCTTAGAACTTAAGGACAAAATCTTGAAATTTTAGTAATTTTAAGAATTTGTAGCTATTGTAAGTTTCATTGACGATGCTAGTTAGCAAATATGATTATGTCTTTGGACAATTAGATTGATAAAAAATAAATTAGTATGAGGACTATGTGGGCTAGTTTGGGGATAAAACTTCCCTTAAATGAAGTTAACATGAGTATGGACAACGCAAGAAGTATTGAAGATTGAGCTCATTATTAAATAAGTTATCTAAGAAAAAGTATGGTGATTATGGACTTAGATATTAATTATGGATGAGTTTAGAAATTTAAAGCCTAAGAACCTGATTATTGATTGAGTTTAGAAGTTTATAAGAATGATATTTGATATTAGACCAATTTTGAAATTCTTGTCAATAAAATGGATCAAAAGATATATGCTCCTTAAGTGAAATTTGAATATATTATGGTTCATACATTAAGTTCTAAGTATGTAAATCTTGAGAATTTTACTGCAAATAAAAATATTATTTTTGAATGTATTAAATTGTAGAGTTGACCAATTAAGATAAAGTTGTAAGGGTGTTAAAGAGAGTACTTCCAATTCATGTTATCCATGTTTATCGTATGTAATAAGTTATTTTTTTCTAAGTTTTGAAAGGAAATACATTCATGTTTCTCAAGTAAATTTTCCATAGAATCCAAGTATGAAATCATAGGATGATTGTACTATTGTGGAAGAAAAGGTTTTAAAATTTTGCAACCATGTGAGTTTGATATGATTTATAAGGAAATCAAAATTTCATTTGATAGTTATTCAAGTAAGGATAATGAGGTAAAAGAGTTAGGATTTGATACTTGGACCGTCCTGACCCAATTAGTATCCGACCACTTATAAGCTTGGCTCATCTTTACAGATGACCGAGCCGGGGGTAATGGACCGTTCGAATTGGCATAGCCATAGACTAAGCCCATTTCTGCAAGGTCCGACCGGCCTATGCCCGAATGGGTAACAACTCAACAAACATGTGTTTAATACGACAGACATAATGACCTCACGTCATAATGACCAAACATAACGTCTCGCGTCATAATAACCAGATATAATGTCTCACACTATAATAATCAGACATAACGGTCAGAATCTTAAATGATCTTAATGGAGGGTATCTGAAGAGTCAGTCCTTCGATCTCTATATAAACCGACCTGGTAGTCTAAGACGAGGAGGTTCACTTTTCTCTACCTATGTCTTCATCACTGTCTTGACTCCAAGACTGATCGGTAAGAGTGTCTCTACTGACATTTCACCTCGTCTTCCTCGAGTAACTGCTGGACGATCGACTTGGGACTCTCCGGCGACCACCCCATCGGGTAGGTTGGCGCCCACCGTGGGCGAGAATCTTTGATATGGTCATGTCGGTTTGTCTCCATCCATGTAACACCACCGGCATTGGATATCTGTGAGAACATCCGGAACCAAGAACGCCATATTTGATTTTTATGTGAAGTGATTCTTTCAAGGCCACAAGTGCTCAATCAGTGATGTGCTCTTCCTTATCCACTAATTTCTTAACATGATTAATTCATCTATGCATTAATATATATGTAGAACTACTGCTTTTATTTTTCTTGTTTTCTCAAATATCCAAATTTGACCCTTTTTCACTCTTCTAGTTTATTTCATACTAGAGGCCACAAATCAAGCAAGCAGTGCGTCTTTCGTTTAAGACAATAATCTTCGTTAATGCATGAAATGTTAAAACATTGCAGCTTGTGATTTATTAGGAAATATATGATTTTGATTAGTATTTACGATATTTTCTTCATATATTAAGAATTTTTTTTGATTGATTTTTATTTCCCTCTCTTCTTTATGACACCAATAATAGCCATTAGTATATGACAATACATTTATAGATATTTACTTTCTTTAATTGAAAAAAATTGTATTGGTCACTATTAATTACTTTAATTGGCATGTCTTATTTTTTAACAATTAAAACCTGGTTATGATTCTTAACTTTAAAATATTAAATTTTGTAATGATTGATATGTGACTAAGTATTCAAAGACAGGGAGAAAAATAATTTATTATTTTAATTGTCATTTCTTACCGATTGAATTCTTAATTATTGTCATTAATTTTGCACGACACTTATTTCCTTTATAAAATTCCTCATGTTGTTTTTCTTCCTATATGCTTCCAATTTATCTTCTCAGGACTCACATAGAGTTGCTTTCTTTCAAAATAGCATTAATGAAAGGCACTAATATTTTCTTAGAGCATGACATTATTCCCCCTCAAGGATACCGCTGCATTTTAGTAGCAATTGGAAAGGATGGCACATATGCAGATACGCTAAACCAAGGTGATTGGAGAAATTGGTATATATCTATGTTTACTCACTACTAAGCATGTTCCTTTTCTGCATAGTTAATTGTTGGATACAAATTCAAAAGATATGATGTATGTTGTAGTCAATGACTTATTCTCCATTTAATTGGTCATTACTTTATATATTATTATCTTTTATTACTAATTAGGAAACATATATGACATAATAGTAAATGACATTGATTAGTCACATTATTGTCATTTCATGAAAATAATTAATTATTAATTGGCCATTATTGTATGTATTATTGTCTTTTATTACTAATTAGAAACATACATGACATAATAGTAAATGGTATTGATTGATCATATTATTATCATGGAATTAATTGGATCTTGATTAGTCATTATTTTATATATTATTATTTTTTTATTACTAATTAAGGAACATATATTACATGATAGTGAATAATATTGATGTGCATTATTGTCATGGAATTAATTAGCTATTGATTAGTCATTATTTTATATAATTATTATCATTCATGATATTACGTAATTAATTGGCTATTAATTGATTGCTTTCGACATGTTGTTTGTGAAACATTGATTTAATATTAATTAATATGTTAGATAATATTCATTGTAATTAGATTCTTTAATATTTATTGTCCTCAATTTATTAATTTATTAATTAATAATTATATAACATTAGACTAATTATAATATCATATTGCTTTAATTCTATTACATAATATTAAAGATATTTTATAGCCACGAATGACATTAGCATTTACATATACATGTGATAATTTTTGAATACTTGTATTCATTATAATTTATGAGGTATGCAAATTTAGTCATATTTATTTCAATTTCATATTATTATCGATTTACTCACATGACAGGATCAGGACAAGTTAGATTAAACCCTAATAAATTCTTAGAAAATTCCAAACGAAGGCCACGAAAATCGGGTCAAACCGACCAAAGTCGATCTTGAAAAAAGTCGATGCAGCCTTAAAGCGATGTCGACCAAAGTCGATGTCGAAAGGTCGATGCCGACTAAAGCGTATGCCGACCAAAGTCGATGCCGAAAAAAGTCGATGCTAGCCAAAGTCGATTCAACTAAAAATCGATCACCAAAGTTAATGTCGACCAAAGTCGATCGAGCCAAAGGTCAATGGTGTCGAGACCAAAGTCGATCCGACCAAAAAGTCGATGCCGACCAAGATCTTGAGCCAAAAAGTCGATGCCGACCAAGGCGATGTCGACCAAGGTCGATCTTGACCAAGGTCGATCTTGGATAGGTCGATGCCGACCAAGGTCGATACCAAAGTCGATGCAAAGCACCAGTCGATGGAAGATAATCGACTTTTCGGTCGATGCTCTGCCAAAGTCGATGCTTGACTAAAGTCGATCGAAGATAATCTGGGCTTTTAGTCGATCTCAATCGATCAAATTAAAGTCGATGTTCGACTTTTCACCGATGTTAGATGTTTAAAGTCGATGGAATAACGACTTTTATCGATGTCACTAAAGTCGATCTTTAAAGTCGATCGAAGATCGACTTTTTTGATCGATCTTAAGGCCAATGCATGCCGAAAAGCGGTGTTCTAACTTTTGATTGATACCCGGCCAAATTAATGCCAATGCTAAAGTCGATGTTCCGACTTTTTCGATGTAGGCCAAAGTCGATGCGATAAAGTTGATGGAAGACACCGACTTTTCGGTTGATGCTTAGGCTTTAAGCGATGCCGAAAAAAAAAATGATGAAAGTAAACCAATGCCATTAAAAGTTAATGAAAGTAAATCACTTTCGGTCAATTAAGCTAGCAAAAAAGTTGATGAGAGTAACCGTTTCACCAATGCCAAGTGGTGAAAATAATAGGCTCGGCTAATGCACGGTCGATGCTAGCACAAAGCTAAGTTCGATCGATCGAGGCGATGAAAGGACCCGAGCTAAGTAATCCGGTCCCGAGCCGATCGACCTAAAGTAGACAACCTCGAAGATTGCGAATGTCGATGTCATGTTCTGTTAAAGTCGATTCAATAAACTAAGCCGAGGAGAAACCTTGATCACGATTAAATCGAGATGTTAATTGAAAAGGTCATATGTATAAAGGTCAAGCTCGGAAAAAGTTGAGGTCAAAGTCTTCTAAAAAAAAAAAGAGAAGAAAGAAGAAGAAGACGTGTGAAGCTATCCGAGGTTATTATCAAACCAAGATGTCTTTGAAAACTGATCTAAATTGAAGAAACTCAAGATCGGATCAGATCGGGAAATTTCATAGCTAAGGTCAGAAAAATACATGCACAAAAGACCTCACCACTCCTTGAAACGTTACCAAGCTTAAAAATTACAAAGAGTTCGGAAAAGTTATATCATTCACTTTGTGATTTGCCCAAGATGAAGGGCTATGGATCGTCTAGCTTAGATAAGAATAAAACTTTTAATAATATAAGCTCGGGATGTACCATTGATCACTATGGACCGTCCTGACCCAATTGGTATCCGACCACTTATAAGCTCGGCCCATCTTTACAGATGACCGAGCTGGAGGGCTGTGGACCGTCCTGACCCAATTAGTATCCGACCACTTATAAGCTCGGCCCATCTTTACAGATGACCGAGCTGGAGGGCTGTGGACCGTCCTGACCCAATTAGTATCCGACCACTTATAAGCTCGGCCCATCTTTACAGATGACCGAGCTGGGGGGCTGTGGACCGTTCTGGCCCAATTGGCATCTGGCCATAGACTAGGCCCATTTCTGCAAGGTCCGACCGGCCTATGCCCGAATGGGTAACAACTCAACAAATATGTGTTTAATACGACAGACATAATGACCTCACGTCATAATGACCAAACATAACGTCTCGCGTCATAATAACCAGATATAATGTCTCACACTATAATAATCAGACATAACGGTCAGAATCTTAAATGGTCTTAATGGAGGGTATCTGAAGAGTCAGTCCTCCGATCTCTATATAAATCGACCTGGTAGTCTAAGACGAGGAGGTTCACTTTTCTCTACCTATGTCTTCATCACTGTCTTGACTCCAAGACTGATCGGTAAGAGTGTCTCTACTGACATTTCACCTCGTCTTCCTCGAGTAACTGCTGGACGATCGACTTGGGACTCTCCGGCGACCACCCCATCGGGTAGAGGACAGAACAATACTTAGCCTAAGAGACCAAGGAAATGTAAATAGTAGAGCAAAGACATATAAGTTAGTGTTGAGGTGTGATTTATATAAATTTTAAATTGATGTCTTGAGTTGGTTGTTATGTTTTAGTATGTTCCTAGTTTAGTTAATTTGACGTTGATATTATAGTAGGTTATGAATGATATACTAAGAAGAGATCTTAGAGACCAAGTGGCTACCAATTTGGGAGTAAATCCTTGTAAGGTCCAATAAGACAAATTTTGGCTTAGAATGTTATTTTAATATTTTTGAGATTATTAAACGTTTGTATATGTCCTTGATACTTGTATTGAAAAGAAGTTCTTATTTGAAAGATATGGAGATGTAATAGACTTGTGCTAATGTTTAGGGTGCCAAAACAAGTGGAGGTTGAGCATCCAAAGTTAGTGGGCTTACTGCAATAAATAGATATACTCGAATGAAAAAAAATAGGAAGGATTCCTATATATTTTTTAGAGGGTTACCAAAGACTACCAGGGATTATGGTTTAGTTTGGGTTATTATGGATTGATTGGTTAAGTTTGCACATTTACTGTTTGTGAAGACAAATCACAAAGTAACTTAATATGCAAAGCTCTATTTGGATAATATAGTATCCTTGCATAGTTTGTCATTTTCTATCATTTGTAATCAAGGACCTCGATCCAATATGTTCAACTTTGGAGCTTTTAAGATAGCTTGGGGGGACTCAACTAGATTTGAGTTCAATTTTCATCCTTAGACTAATGGTTAGTTAGAGATGACCATTCAGATCATAGAGGATATGTTTTATGCTTATGTTCCTTGTAGGAAATTGTGACAATCAATTACTTTAATAGAGTTTACCTATAACTACAATTATCGATCTAGTATTTAGAAGGTACCTTCTAAGGCCTTGCATGTGAAATAATGTAGAGTGCTAATAGGTTTGTTTAAGGTTGGCGAGTTTAATATCTTAAAACTAATTTTAAACTTAAAAGCCAATGAGAAAGTTTAATTGATTTGAGGTTGGTTAGTGACAACTTAAAGTCGACAAAAATCTTATTTGGATTATAGGCACCATCCATTGGAGTTTGGTGTAGGAGATCAAGTATTTCTATGTTATTCTATGAAGGGCATCTTAAGGTTTGACAAGATGAGTAAATTAAGCCTGAGATTCATAGGACCGTTTGAGATTCTTGAGAGAATTAGGCAAGTAGCTTATCACTTAGCCCTTCTACTTGATATTTCAGGAAGTCATCTAGTCTTTTATGTTTCTATACTTTGAAAATACATCCATGACCTTTCTCATATTATACAACATCAAGCGGTTCAGCTTGATGAATGTCTTAGCTATATGGAGCAACCAGTGGCTATAGTAGACAGACAAGTAAAGTGTTTATGCTAAAAGGATATTGTTTCAGTCAAAGATGTTTGGCGAACATCAGTTAGTGAAGAAACAACTTGGGAACCTGAAGTAACTATGCGGAAGAAGTATCCACACTTGTTCGAAGCATAAGGTTAGTAGTCTATTAAAATTCGAGGACGAATTTTATTTTAAGGAGAGAAGAATGTTAAGCAGCGTTTTACTAAATGAAAAAAAAAAAGAATTGGAATTGGGTTACTTTTCTCTTAATGACAATATTGTAATTTTATCAAAGTTACACCTTATATTAAAACCCACTCTCCCAAGCACTAGAGGATTCAACCTCTAAGCCACTATCTGCTCCTCTTCGCATCTATTTTTTTTCTTCCTTTCTTTCATTCTTGCTCCATTCCCTTTTAATTATAAGTATTTTCTTCTTCTTCTTTTGAGATTCTGTTGAAACTTTCAAACACTATTTTTTCCTTTCTCTTACACTTACATTTGAGATGATTTTCTTGGGTTAGGTATTGTGGTTTGAGAAGAGTGAAGGTCACCCACTCATTGAAACTCATTTCTCTAGCTATTTAAGGTAAACTCATAACCCAAAAACTTAAGTAATACATTTTATTAATACAATTTCATGGTTTTGTAGGTTGGATGATGAAATTAGGGTGATGCTAATTAAGATTTATTGGGATTTAGGAAGTAAATTGTGCAAATTTTATGCTATCTAATTGATTTATGCATTGTTAGTATTTTCATGGTTAAAGAATGGTATAAGGAACCTTCAGTCAGATTATGCAAATTTCTTGGGAAAGACCAATTGGGAATCGACACATATTATGAATGGCTCCTACATACTATATGTCTATTTATACTTTATCAATTTTAAATTGATTTTGTTGTTGAATTTTGAATATAGTAAAGTCATAGGAACTCTTGGGACAAGCACAATTTTTAAAAAACTCACTATTGATTTTGTACACTAATATCAACTGATAATTTTGATTACTTAAAATGCTTTAATATTGGTTATAGACCAAATGTGGTAAATGTTACATATAAGAATTTATGCCCATGATGGTGATGGTTATAAACATTGGCTTGAGCCAATGATAGTAATTGATATATTCAATGGTTATGCTTGTGGAAAGGAAATTTAAGCTTTTATTTGAGTGAGTTTTCTAATGTTGGGAAATGTTTTTCTTGTAATAAATTTACTTAATTGCATCAGATTTTTATTTTTGCCTATTTGGGAGTTTATTTTCTTGAAAGGCATGTCGCTATATATGTATATAAAAAGTTATTTTATTTGGGAGAATACCTTGTTGGAATACTGTATCTAACATTAGTAAATGTTAGCTTTGGTGTAATAAGATTGGATTATGCCCTAACTAGTAGGATATATGCTGACTTTGTGTGTAGGTCAACATACGTCTGTTGGTTATGGTTTCGAGCTAGATGCTCGTTAGTTTCAAGCCTTAGGCTTGTCAAATGGTTAGTTTACCCATGAGTTGTGTACTCATTCTGTTTTAATTCTTCCTAGTGTATTCTTCCACATGAATTTTGTTTTTTAATTGGTCACACTTTATTTATTGAATTATTAAAAATTGTTTCCATTAACTATTGTTATGTTTTTTAGTTTGGATTTATAATGATTTGACGTGAATTACTTTATTAAGAAACTATCTTGTTACATATGATATTTTTACGTGATAAGAAAAACTCATGTCCTGCTTGTCCTATTTGTATTATAGTATATAGTAATTGCTCACTGAGTCGTGATTCACCTAAATCATGATTATGTTTTTCAAATAAAGGAAAATAGACAGCTTCCAATTCTACTTCTCTAGTTTAATTGAGGAGTCTAGTACAATTACTATTGGTGAGCACAATACATTGTTCGTATAGGCAGATTTGAGAATTTGTTTTATTTTGTTATTGACTTTGGTTTGAAAATATTATGGCTTATTGATTTTTGATATTAAGGCAGATTTTTGAGTTGCTCAATTATTTTCGCGAGTAGTATTTCAGATAAGTAGTAGAGTTTTAAATGATATTTTGATAAATTACAACTATTGATTTTGGTTATTTATAAATGTTGATAATATAAAATATTGATAATATAAAATATTGATATTAGATTGTGTTTTGAGGCCAATGTTGCCTACTAGTTCTTTTGAAAATCTTTATGGTTTACAATTTAGAGACTTGTGTAGCTTAAACTAACCTATGGGTTGCTTGTTCATACAACGATCACCCTGACTTCGAGTCGTGACAATTTCACTAAATGAATTTTTTTCCCCATTTCTATTACTCTACCTGAAGTTATAGCTACATTTGTAAGGTGATAACTAAGGTGGTATGAGAAATTCTTGGGTAAGCTTTGTATATACAAGTTGAGCAAACTAATCCAATTAACAATTAACATGTTGTCATTTTATATTAAATAATTATATAAATCATTGTGTTACACAATTATTTCATTTAAAGTAATAATGTGTTAATTGTTGATTAATTTAATTTATACTACTTAAAATAACATTTAAAGTAAAAGATTTTACTTACTTTATAACATTGAACGTATACCACATTAGTTATGTATACATAACTATTTTTCATTTTAATTATATTTTTAGTACTATAATTAAGGGGACACATATTCAATGATATAAAATAAAAAAAATATCTTATACTCGCACATGATGATGTAATAGAAGCGAACTATGTCTTTTTTAGAGAGAACTAATGTTTGATCTTTGAGTAAATCTTGTGAGAGAAAAATTATACCATTTTGCTTCTAACTTAAAAGGAGTTGAAATTTCATAGTGAACCGTGCTTAACTATGACATCAATTTATGATTGTCCAAATTTCTTTTAATTAAAAAAAATTAAAAAAAAGAAATGTCTTACTTCGAATCACCTAATAAAATTGAATAAAATTTCTACACATATTTAGATACGTATTTATATAAATTTTATTATTTATTAATTATAATTATAATTATAACTAATATCTTCATTTTTAATTTGATTCGATTATTACTTCAATATAATGCAAGGTGATGTACAGCTTACCTTGCTGCATCCGGCATTATTCAATAAAATTTGCTTAATAATAATTCCACCGACGAAGGGTGTGGCTGGATTAGAGGGACAGGACGTCTACATGGGACCCATCACCATCACACACAGTCACAAACTCTGACCCTTCAAACTCAAACCCTCTTCCACACACCAACCACACACAGACACACACAAGCCTAGTTAGGCGGTGGACGTGAGAGTGGGATCTCATTTGGATCGGCGCAGAGCAGACATGTCGTCCTCCGGCGCCGGCAGGTACATGGCTTTCCCGCCGTCACCGTCGCAGTCAGCCCCTCACTCCCCTCACCTCTCCAGTCTTCGCTCTGCTGCTGCCGCCTCCACTGCCCTCGTTGAACAGGACAAGTATATATACTCTTAGATCTTCTCTTTTTCCTCTTCTAATCTTGTAGGATCTACATTCAAAATTTTAGTTCTTGGGTTTTATTTCTCAAATTATTGTTGAAGTTTCTTTCTTTACTATTATTATTTTTAATTTGACTTTGATTGATCCTTGTGTTCTTATCAAGTGATTTCCTACTTTGGACCTTTTTTGTTGTTTTATTTATATGAAGTTTGTTTCAATAGTCAAATTTGTATTCACTTCTGTTTCTATCGTTGGATTTGATGCTTTTATTGGTGATTGTATGACCTGATCTGGCTGTTATTGGTGATTACTTGAGTTATAGATTTTTATGACCCGATCTGGCAGTTAATTGAATTTGATCAAGAGCTCCCAAAATCCTTCATGAAGGTTCAGTTGATGTGTAGAGAATTTTTGGTGAATAATGCTGAGGGCATTGATTCAATGTTGTAGTCTCACCTGCAGGTTCTTGTTTGTGAATCTAAAGATGTCTGAATTGAATTCCATTTGATTGATGTACTGATGTGTATAATTGTTGTGTTTGAGTCCATTTGGTCATTGGATGTCTTTAGCAGCCTGATCTTCGTGGAAAATAAGTTGATCTTGTTGAAACAGTACTTTTCTGTTGAGAACTTGTAGATGACTTTACTTCATTTTCATTGTTAATCGATTATATGTAAACGCATCATCCTTGTCTTTATTGTAGTTTCTTCATGATCATACTTTTTATTCAATTCATGTTCTACAAAACAAATAGATAGGGATCCTTGAGAATTTTATTACATGTTCATTTGCTTTTGTGATTAATGAATGGCTACAATGTTTTACACTCATTGCATGTTTTATTCCTTTTATTTTCAGATATCTAACAGAGTTATTGGGGGAACGTCACAAGCTTAGTCCCTTCATGGCTGTGCTTCCACACAGCTATCGATTGTTAAACCAAGGTCAGATCCATTTTGCAGTATATTTTCATATAATTATGAATAGTGGTGAAAATAAGCTTTAAGTCACCTCCCCTTTTAGCTATTTGTATGATAAAATCAAATTACTTTCCTCCTGCTCTCTAGTTGTCTAGCGATATAGAAGCATCTATACAAGTGTGAAGCTACTTAATCAGTCACCTATTAGCTTTGGCATAAGTCAGATATTACATTTTGCTGATGCCCTTATGTTTTTTCATATTAAATTATTTGTGTTCGACCCCAGCAAGTTTATGGGGTTCAACACTACAGCTATGCTTTCTTTAAGAGTGAATCGAAACAAATTTTTTTATTAATAAATCAGGAGATCAAGATTTTGCATTTTAAATATTAAAGGACTGTATGTTAGTTTCACGGAACTGTATAATTACTTTCAAAGTAACAATAATTGATCCTGATAGGAACTGGAATTGACTACAGAAATGATAGAGAAAACTCAGAGAACAGAGCTCTGATTACAATGGAAATGTGCAGAAGATTATAGAAACTGGAAAAGAAAAAAGATATCAGAGAAGGTAGCTTCTCTGCCCTGTGGCAACAGCCACCCCCAAAACTAACCGAGTGATTGCCTGCCCTCCCCACTACCCTCCATTCCTCTCATATTCTCAATGATTCCAGCACCCCCTTCTCCACTGTCCTGCTGCCACGTGTCCAGTTTGTTAGAGTCTGGTATAACAGACTCCTCCCCTCCATTTCCCGTGTCATTTCCCAGCCTACCCTTGTTCCTCTTCCCCCTTCTGTGGTAGACCTTAATTGGAGGCCATGATGAGGCCTATCAATACCTCCCCCAATGAGTTGCACCTTGTCCTCAAGGTGAAAATCCGGGAAAGCTGCTTGAATTAGATTAAACTCTTCCCAAGTGCTGTCTTCCAGAGGCGAATGAGCCCATTTTATGAGGACCTCAGTGTCTCCAGTCAATAACTTCTGTACTGCCAAAATTGCTTCAGGTTCAACCTGTAAATCCCAATCTTCTGTTAAAAAGGGTGGGAGTTTCTGGTTGGTTTGACTAGCTGGAAGAGCCTGTTTTAGCTGTGAAACATGGAAAACAGGATGCAATCGTGAAGTTTCTGGCAATTTCAGCCTATAAGCCACAGCGCCAATTCTGTCCACTATCTGATATGGCCCATAGAACCACGGACTTAGTTTTTCATTAACCCTTTTTGCCAAGGACTTCAATTTATAGGGTTGGGCCTTCAAATATACCATGTCACCAACTTGAAACTCAACTTCCCGCCTGCCCTTATCTGTCTGTTCCTTCATTCGTAGCTGAGCTTTTGACAAATTTTGCTTCAGCTCCTCCAAAACGCTGTCCCGTAACATCAGCAGCTGATCAACCTCTTCAACTATTGTGCTGTACCTATTATAAGGGATAATAGAAGGAGGATCGTAGCCATATAGTGCTTTAAAGGGAGTCATCTTTATAGAAGCATTGTAGGAAGAATTAAACCAGAACTCTCCCTATGGCAACCATTTCACCCATTGGCGAGGGTGGTCATTGATAAAGCACCTTAAGTAAGCTTCAATGGTTCGGTTTGCCATCTCTATTTGACCATCAGTTTGAGGATGGTAGGCAGAACTAAACTTCAGTTTGGTGCCTGACAACCTGAATAATTCTTGCCAAAATGTGCTAATGAAAACTCGGTCTTTGTTCGAGACCATAGAACTAGGGAAACCGTGCAACCTGATGATCTCCTTCACAAAAGCTGCAGCCACATCCTTAGAAGAGTAGGGATGGAGTAGAGGAATGAAATGAGCATACTTACTTAACTTGTCCACCACTACCATGATTGTATCAGCTCCCTTAGCCTTTGGTAGTCCATTGATAAAATCCATAGAGACATCTTCCCAAACATGGTTGGGAATGGGTAAAGAATGCAATAAACTAGCTGGCTTAAGAGCCTGAAATTTGTTCTGCTGACAAACCCCACATGCTGGCACAAATTGTTCGACATCACGCTTCATTCCATTCCAGTAAAAGGCCATGGCTAGCCGCTTGTAAGTTCTGGTTACCCCCGAATGACCACCCCAAGGTGAAGCATGGAATTTCGCTAGTAAAAGTGAAATTCGAGCATACTTACTAGGCAACACTAGCCTCTGTTTAAACCATAGACAACCTCTAGAAACTGAGTAATGCGGGTGAGAACTCGGATTTTGCACCACCTCCTGCAAGATCAACCTTAATTGCTCATCCTTGAGAACTTCCTCAGCTAATTCCACCAAGTCTGAATTTGTGACCATTGAAATAGCATGATAATCCATTACCCGAGACAAAGCATCAACTGCTTTTTTCTCTAAACCTGGCTTATATTGAATTTCAAAGTCGAAGCCAAGCAATTTCGTCACTCATTTCAATTGCTCTCCTACCAAGACCCTTTGCTCCAATAGAAATTTCAGGCTTTGCTGGTCTGTCCTAATTATAAAATGATGACCAAGCAAGTATTGCCGCCACTTTTGTATAGAGAACACTATTGCCATTAGTTCTCGTTCGTACACTGATTTCGCCTTATTCCTCTCCGAAAGGACTTGGCTAATGAATGTCAAAGGCCTACCTTGCTGCATAAGTACAACTCCAATTCTATATCCAGAGGCATCTGTCTCTCATCACAAATGGTAACTCAAAATTCAGCATAGCTAATTTGGGAAGACCCTCCATTGCAATTTTGAGCTGCTAAAAAGCCCCTTGTGCCTCCTCCGACCACCTAAAATTGTTCTTCTTTAGGAGTTGGGTTAGAGGTTTAGTTATAACCTCATAATTCTGCACAAAGGGGCAATAGCAGCCTATCAAACTTTTGATATCTTTAGGGACAGGCCAATTTCTCATGACCTTCACCTTTTCAAGATCCGCCATAATACTAGCAATTGAAATGATATGCCCGAGATATTCCAACTGTTGCACTCCAAAACTAAATTTCTTATAATTGACCCATAACTCATGAGTTTGCAACAACTGAAACTATCCGCAAGTGGTCAATATGAGATGAGGAATCAAGACTGTACACTAAGATATCATCGAAGAATACTAACAAATTTCTGCAAATATGGTCTAAAAATATGGTTCATGAGAGCCTGAAATGTTGAGGGGGCGTTTGTAAGCCCAAAGGGCATTACCAAATATTTATAGTGTCCTTCATGGGTCTTGAAAGCTGTTTTGTGGATGCCCTCCTCCTTCATGCGGATTTGGTGATAACCAGACTTCAGATCTAGCTTAGAAAAAATAGCAGGCCCGCCCAATTCATCCAATAATTCTTCTATAACCGGAATGGGAAATATATTAGGGATGGTGATGCTGTTGAGAGCTCTATAATCAACACAGAAACCCCAGCTGCCATCTTTTTTCTTGACCGAAATCAGTGGGTTGGAATATGGGCTGGTGCTGGGTCGAATCAAGCCTGCTGCTAACATGTCTCGCACAAATTTCTCAATCTCTTCCTTATGACTGTGAGGGTGTCTATAAGGTCGAATGTCGGGAATTTGTGCTCCCTCTTTCAATACGATTGCGTGATCACACTCTCTCATTGGAGGCAAAGTTGTAGTCTCCTTGAACAAGTCCCCATATGCCCTTAAGAGCTCCTTTAGGCCTTCTGGAGTAGTATCAGGTTCTGCTATGCAAATCATGTTCATCATCCCTTATTCCACATAATATGCTGCAGCTTCATTCCTCATTTCTTTCATGACAGCTTTCAAGGATGCCACTGTTCGAGACAAGGTGGGTCCCCCTTAATTTCTATAATCCGCCCATCCTCCTACACTTCAATTAGGTGCTGTCTTAAATCAGCACTGAACTTGCCCAAGCTTTTGAGCCACTCGTACCCCAAAATCACGTCCACACCCACCAATTCGAATAAGAAAAAATCTTGAACCACCGTCAGATTTGGTAGTTGCAATTCCACCCCCTACACACCCCTTGACTTCCCAAACGTTGACCGCTGCCTACTTCTACAAAATACCCCCTAGTGGCCTCTGTTGGAATCGTCAGCTCCTCCAACAAACCTGGCGACAAAAAATTGTGGGACGCTTCAGAATCTACCATTACAATGACTTTCTTCCATTAATAGTTCCCCATAATTTCAATGAATTCTTTGAAGTCATACCTGCGATGCTACTGACATTCAGCTGCAGGTTCACCTCTTCTTCAACTTCTTCCACCACCTTCGGTCCTTCATCATCCCCTTCCTCCACCTCCCCAAGCAAAATCACATGTAGCTACTTGTTGCGGCATACATGGCCTGGAAAATACCGCTCATCATAGTAGAAACATAGACCCCTCCTTTGCTTATCGTTTTCCTCTTCTTCAGTTAATCTTTTAAATCCTGTACCCCTTCTGTTGGTGCTGGTCGCACTGCCCTCATGTGGGTATGATGGGTTCCCCCTATTGTTGGTTGGGTCTGTCCTACCACCACCATTAGGATTGGGTTCAGCAGGCACCCTCGACCTCCCTGGCTTTTGTGGGCTCCAACCCATCTCCCCATCAAAGCGGGTTTGTTGAAATTAGGCCCAATTCCCCTGGTTGAATTTCCAAATGTACGACCCAACACTCGGTTTCTATCCTCCACCTTCTGTGCAAGGGTCATCAGTGTGTGCAAGTCTCCCGAGCGCATCATCTTTACTTCCGCCTTAACTTCATCCTTCAATCTGGGCTCTTCATCTGTGAATAGGGATGGCAACGGGGGCGGGGGACTCGGTAGTAGCCCCCCCCTCATCCCCGCCCCCGCGAATAATATCCGCCCCGCCCCGCCTCCATATCCGTGGGGCCGTTTATCTTTCCCCGCGGGTAGCGGGTATCCGCGGATATCCACGGTACCCAATAAATAGTAAAAAATATTAAAAAAATAAAAAAAATAAAATAAAAAAAATAAAAAATGAAAAAAAAGTATAATACTATAATTTTTTAAAATTTGTCCAACACAACTTAATTTAAAAATAATGTCAAACTCCTAAAATACTTTTAATTTATATAACTTTATAATATTTTAATTTATATAATTAAGTTTTTTAATAATTTTATATAAAATATTTATATAAAAATTTTGCGGTACCACTGGCACGGGGAAACCACCCCGCTCCCGGTTTATTAAACGGAGATAATACTAAACTGATATTTATATCCGCGGGGAGAATTTAACGGGTATTACCCGCCCCCGTCACGGGTATTACCCGCGGGGGCGGGTAAAATTGCCATCCCTATCTGTGAAACGTAATGGGGCAGGGAGAAGTTCGAACTGCTCCCTCTACTCCATGACCAAGCCTCTTTGTTTTAGACCCATCAGAATCTCGTAAGGATTTTCCGGTGAGGCCACCTAAAATCGTCCTAGAAGTGCTTGACGGAATACTGGCCAAGTTACCGTTACCATCCTCGGTTCCCACCATTGGAACCAATTCAAAGCCTTCCCCTCCAAACACACCATCGTCGTATCAACTTTCTCTGCTTCTGGAATTCGATTAAACTTGAAATAACGCTCCACCTTGTACAACCATCCATGCAGATCTTCACCCATAAAATATGGCACCTCCACCCGATTCCCCCGTTCCTTCCTTTTCGTCTCTTCTTTGCCATTAGGTCCACCTCCGTTGTTCCCTCCACCACGGTTACTGTGTTCATCTTCCATCCCTCCTCAGTCCTCACATAGTCCTCATCGTTGCTTCCATTTTGTCTGTCATCGTCCTCATCATCTCTTCCATCTGTCGGCTGATAGCTTCCTGGATGGAGGCCTGCATTCCATCCAACCGACGCTCAACACTCTCCAAACGACTCCATTCTCGTCGACACCATCCAGAGGCTCCTAGGATTGAGAGCTCTGATACCAAACTGATAGGAACTGGAATTGACTATAGAAATGATAGAGAAAACTCAGATAACAGAGCTCTGATTACAATGGAAATGTGCAGAAGATTATAGAAATTGGAAAAGAAAAAGATATCAGAGAAGGTAGCTTTTCTGCCTTGTGGCAACAGCCACCCCGAAAACTACCCGAGTGAGTGCTTGCCCTCCCCACTACCCTCCATTCCTCTCATATTCTCAATGATTCCAGCACCCCCTTCTCCACTGTACTGCTGCCACGTGTCCAGTTTGTTAGAGTCTGGTATAACAGACTCCTCCCCTCCATTTCCCGTGTCATTTCCCAGCCTACCCTTGTTCCTCTTCCCCCTCCTGTGGTAGACCTTAATTGGAGGCCCATGATGAGGCCCATCAGATCTCTTGATGGTTTATAGGCCCAAACAAATGTGGAGTATGAGGATTGATGTATAAGTTGGACTTATGTTGATTGTGAGAATACATAAAAAAAAAATAGTGTTTTGCTTCATCCCTAATACTTGAGTCAAGTATGTGTCAAGTTGTTTTCAACATGAATTGTTTAATTACATAACAGAAAGATGTGAAATATGTTTTGGGAGATTCATACTATAATATATATGTTCTATGTTTAAGTGAATGTAATCTCTTACTTTTATCCATATAAGCTGCAACCACAATCCTAGAAATGGATATAATAAGATATTACAATTTGATTATAGGGCTAATCCACGTGAAGTTTTGTTCATGTACACTTTTTAGATGAGGTTGTGATAGGTATCCACCCATGACAAGGGTGTACTTTTAAGAATGGTAGGAGGGAAAGCAGGGAATCTGTCCCTTGTAATCACACAGACAGTGGGGAGAGCATGAGTCAGCAAGGAGCATTTATAGCTAGTAGGAGTGGAGAGTAAAGAGGGGGCAGCCAGGAACATTTATAACTAGTGGAAGTGGAGAGTGAAGAGGGGGCAGCATGGAGCATTTACAGTTAGTCGGAGTTAAGAGAATAAAGAGGTGTTGCAATTAGCATTTAACTAAGGGGGTTATGGCAAATGAATAGGCACTTAGTGGAGGGAATAAATAGGGAATTGGAGGAGGGGAGAAGGCAGCCAGTCATTTGAGGAGGAATTGGGGCCTTTGGGCAGGGAGGTTAACAGATCCTCAAACATATGCAGGTGCTTATCTTATTTTTCTGTTTTTCAGTTTAATCAAGAGGGGATTTTCCTTATTGTAAGGAGCTAGTCTCCATTGTTTCGTTCTCAGTAATATAAGTTTCTATCAGGTTGTAGCATTTCATGATTTGAGAGTGTATGTAAGATTTAGTCAAATACTTAAATGTTTTTTTTCTATAGACTATTACAAATGATACTTTTGTTTTGGTTCTTGCTTCCAAAGTTTTATTTTTATACATTTGATTGTTATCCTGTTGCTTTGTTTCATACCTTGGATCTATCATGCAAAATGACGGAGATATAATGGGAGAAATAAACCATAGGATTCAAGTGAGGTAGATGAAATGAGGAAGTGCTTTGGGTGTTATTTGTGATCGAAAGGTGCCTCTCAAGCTTAAAGGCTAAGTTTACTGCACAATTATAAGGCCTTTGATGCTTTATGGTACTGAATGTTGGGCGGTAAAGAGTCAACAAGAGCATAAGCTTAGTGTTGCAAAGTTGGGGATGTTGTGTTGGATGAGTGGACATACAAGACAAGATAGGAAATGATTATGAATGAATGCATTAGAGAGAAAGTGGGGGTAGCACAAAATTCATTAAAAAGGACTTAGAGCTAAATGGCCTTTTTGAAGACATGGTTTATGACATAATATAAAGAGGTCGTTTGATTTATGTAGCCAATCTCACTTAGTGAGAAAAGGCTTTGATTGTTTTTTTGTTGTTGTTTTATTTCATACCTAAGTGCTGTATGATTAGGATCCATGAAGCATATAAGTTTAGGATTTTGTAAAAATACTATTGAGATTACTTTGTTGGAAGACTTGAAGGTACTTTAAGTTTTCTGCTGAATGAAAAAGTTATTTTGAGAGCTGAAGATTATATGCAAACAAATTTGGTGTGAAAGCCAACAATTGGGTGTCACTTGGCTGGAGGATAGTTGCAGACTTGCAGTAGTAAACTATATTAGTTTATTTATGAAATCTGTGAATTTGCAGTATGCTTAGTACTACAAAGGTAATAGAGAAGGATGAATATACATATTTTTCTGGTTGTACTAGAAAATCACACTGAATTTGTGAAGAATATTATACACTTACTAAATGTGTATATTTGTGTGTTCACACATTTATTCATCAACTACTTTTTGCATTCGTTGATAAACCTTTATAAGTTTGTTGAGACTGGAGAAGTGTGGAAAGACATGAGCATGTAGCATACATAGGAAGCAGTGGTATGAAATATTTCATGTGAAGGATTTGAAGAAAATGATTGACAGGTTTAATGCGGTGAGGCCAACTGTTCTTTGAGTTTTAATTATTTTGACAACTTTTTTTTTGTTATGGGATTTTTGACTCAGGATTTTGGGGGGGGGGTTCAGGATGTGGATTTTTAGCTGTTAGGGAGAAACATGCAAACTTGTGGTTGCCTCCAGTTCCACATAACCCAGTGGAAACAGTGATACCAGCTACAACAGAATTTAATTCGAAGAAAAGGGTACGGAACTTAAGTGGATTAACTTTGGAACTCTGGGTCAAGAACCCCATAAAGATTCCAATCCGAATTCATGATTTAATTTGATGGAAAAACTGCTTACTTGCTCCTAAGGGCCCTTTACAAGGCCCATAATAAACCTAGTATCCTAACCATCCATCTCTTAAGGCTTAGTTTAGTTAAATCATAGTCTATCAAGTTATTAAAGTCACATGACTTATTAATTGATTTAGAGCAAAACTAGTGGCAGGAAGTCTAGAGTATTATATATGTTGCCCTGGAGCTACCATATCTGTTGTTCTCGAGCTTAATTGAAAGTTTAGGGTATTATATTCCATGCATGTTTTAGTTGGATCCTTAGTTGTTTATGATATGAATTGCTCTACATTCAAATCAGAAATTTGGGTAAATTCTTACTGAAGTGATTCAATAGGTGTAGGAATTAAGGTTCCTAAACATCATGACGAGCCTTCTCATTCACCTTATAACCTATAATCCCTCTCTGTAATTATGGGTGTGTTTGGATGAGGAGATTGGAGGAAAAGGGAGGAGAAGGGTTCAAGTAAATATTTGTCTCTTTTTGGAGTTTTTCAAAACATGGAGAGGAAACTGAGAGATTATCATGTAACCTTCCAAAACCCTCCCTCATTAATTTTGGTGAACATTTTAGAGTTCCTCTAATTTGGAGGATTTTAAACATCCACAAAGGGAAGGAAACTTGTTACTTAACCTCCCATTCTTTTCCCTTTCCTGCCCCTTCATTTTTTTTTCATTTCTTCCTCTCTTTCCCCTCTCAACTCCCAAACATACCCTAAGTTGGATCAGGTAGTTATTATATGCTTTATTAATTGATAAATTAACGTTTCCACCCCCACCCCCCCCCCCCCCCCCCCCCAAAAAAAAAATTATTGAGTGAAAGGTGTGTTTCTTGAGTTGGTATATTAGTTGTGAAGGAATTAACAAAATTAGGTGCTATTAGTCTGTTGCTTATCTGAATGGGATAGTGTTCAATTCTGTTTGTTTGGATGGAGTTTAGTCTGTCTGTTTAGGTTCTAGGATTCTATTTTATTAATAATAGTTTTCCTTCTGAGCAAGCAGCAAAAGGAAAAGTTTCCAGCCGGTATTTGTGATTGCTGCTTTATGTTATTCTGATGGTCTGTGCTTACGAGATAATTGTTTAAGCTCTTGAGATGTTTTATATGTAAAATCAAGTCCTTAAAGTGTCATTCAGTTGTCCTAAGATGTTTTAAAATAGATTGTTGGTCATGTTGGAAGTACATGTTTCAATGGTTTACTAACCTAATTTTTCCTGAAATGTCTTTTATTTTAGTGTCTGATATATATTTCTTTTCATATTAGCAAGATGACACTTGACTGCATTTTTTTTCTTCCTACCCAGAGTACTACTATAAAAAGCTGCAACATATCTCATAGGGTAGCATTAATTTTTTACTGACTCAGCAAACATCCGTGTTGTCTATCGATTATGTAGTGACTGCTAACTTATTAACAAATGCTGACTGGTACATCTTATTCTTGGAAATTGACATTTTTGGAGCAGAAATTTTGCGTGTAACCACGCTGTTGGGGAATGCATCAGTTTTAGGTCAAAGTGGGCTTGAACATGCTAGCCCCCTGGCTACTGGCGGAATATTTTCAAATGGAGGTGCCAATGTGAACGGATGGGCATCAAGATTTCAATCAGAAGTACGGATACTAACCATTAACATAACTTCATTTCCATCTAATTCTGTATTTTAGAAGTATTTCTGACACAAATTTTACATCTCATGCTAACTCATGACTTTTGTTCGAGTGGATTGTAGTTCTAATTGTTTGACAGGTAGTCCAAAGCTAACATCAAGCTCTGACAATTAATCTATCACTTAGCTTGTGTTTCCAGAATTCTGCTATTGGATCTAATGTTCTTGTTTTCTTTTTGGATTAAGATAAATCAGATGTCAATACTTGATGGCCTTTACAATTTTCTGCTAAATCACAAACATGATGACACGTGTCAGCTGGATAAATCTGAATGTATTAACATGGTAATCTTGATTTTGAAGTGGTAGAATACTAACACTAGCTACTTAAAGTGTTTGCCTGTTACGTGGAAAGTGAAACAATAAGTGTTATGAGGTTTGAGGAATTAACTTATTAGATAAGTTGCCGAAATGGGTTGTTAATTATCCTAATGCTTTCTTGATTTGAGTTCAGTTGTAATTCCAAAGTTCATTTAACACATTTTCTGACACCCTGTTCCTCTTTGATTGACACAGTCAGCATATATTTGTGCATTTTTGTTGTTATGGCTGTCGATAGTTACTCTTTACACATGTTTATTTTTTATTGTGTGTTTTTAACTTCTTTCGACTTTTGAGCAGTTTGTGTAGAACTTTTTGGTGATCTGGTGGCCTCTGATACAGTAGTAAATTTAATGTTCATCTGCATGCCAGTAGATAGACCACCATATCTGTTGTTGTGTGTGACACTGGGAATAAAATGTGCAGATGCCAGGCTTGTTACAGCCAACATCAACACAAAACTGGCTGAGTCCACAAGGTAGCTCGTCTGGTCTTATTGTTAAAAGGACAATCAGAGTGGATATACCTGTGGACGTATATCCTAATGTATGGAGGATCATATCTCTGCCCCAATATATACTAATTTTTTCTTCTGTGCTGGATCTAATATTGACTTTAGTGTATGCAGTATAACTTTGTTGGTCGCCTCCTAGGCCCTAGAGGTAACTCTCTAAAGCGTGTAGAAGCAAGTACTGAGTGTCGTGTCTTGATCAGAGGCCGAGGTAGCATTAAGGATCCAGCTAGGGTAAGAATAAACATTTTGTTCTCTGTAATAAGTCTAACTGGTCATTTATACCAAGATAAAATTACTGTTCTATAATGTTGAAAGCTATTGAGAAGATATTGTTGTTGTGATTTTATTGTATAATATCAAATCAAAGTGTTTACTCTAACATCTGGTGAACATTTTACTGTTTCTTTTATCCAGAGATCTATGACTTCATTCCGGTTCTTGTCTTGTTCCATTGATCTTGACAAAATAATTATAAAATAATTGTTATAGCATCCTTTATTATCTGAATGTATGTGAGGTAAATGCGTGTAGTTTATGCCCCTACATGCTCTAGTGTCCAACCATCGTAATAAATCCAATGTTAATGCCCAAATTGCTTAATGTTCAGTATATTTCGGTTGGATAGTTAGGTAGTTCTAGTGAACAAGTTTTAATCATATTTGTAGGAGGAAATGATGAGAGGGAAACCCGGGTATGAGCATCTGAATGAACCTCTCCATATTCTAGTTGAGGCAGAATTACCAGTTGAAATAGTAGATGCTCGCTTGATGCAGGCACGTGAAATACTTGAAGATTTACTTAAGCCTGTGGTATGTACTTTTGAATTCAATATATTGAGATTGGCAGTAGTGCGCCCCTTTATTAGGATACTGTTTGTTCTAATTGTTTGAAGTTTTATCTTCCAGGATGAATCTCATGATTTCTACAAGAAACAGCAGCTTCGGGAACTAGCATTGCTCAATGGCACACTTCGTGAGGAGGGTTCTCCTATGTCTGGTTCTGTTTCACCCTTCCACAACAGCCTTGGTATGAAGAGGGCCAAGACCAGGGGGTAATTTGTCCTAAAAGGTGAGAGGGCTTTTGGAGCTTGTGTTAATTTTCTACAACAGCACTTAACATGCCAGAGGTGTTGCTGTCAGCGAATGCCCTGAACTGCCATCGGGGCACTGGCACCATAGTGCCAGTTCTAACTTGTTCTATGTGCAGTGTGTTTATATTCAGTTTGGGGGAGGTTTAAAGATGGTAGCACGTAGTAAAGGTCCACTTGAGTTTGGTGAATTTGTTTTTGCGTTGAATAGGCGGTTTGGTTAGATATTCACCAAATCTGTCTGTATTATTGGTTATATTTTAAGCTTGCAATGACAGTTTTGATATGGTGTTGGAATTCTGTGAGGAAGATAATGTATGATTTGTACCCAGATTGTGAGGCAGATAATATCTACTTTAACGCGTGTATGGGTGAGTGACATATTCTGTAATATCAAATATAGATTCTAGATTTGTGAAAATGCATATATATATATAAATTAATGCCAAACAGTAAGTTTTTATCCATTTCTGAGTTGCCTTTTCTTTCCGTTCCTTTGTTTTTCAGAAATAAATTCCGGCCTTAGTTCATTGTTGTGAAGATCCTGTTAAATACCTGACAGTCAACATTTCTTAGCTATTGAGCCTTAAACGAAGCAATTAGGTAGCAGGATATATGACGTGTTACTAATGACTCTTTTGACTTTTGAGTGAAGATTGTGAAGTTGGAAGGCTTATTTTTATTTATGGGAAATGTTTTTTTCACATAACATTTTTCTCAATTAGCTACGTACTTTACGAGAGAAAAAAAATACTTTACATCATCACCGTGTACTTTTTCATATTTTTCTCTCTCTTTTATTGCACACAATTTATGGTCCAAATTTTCTTTTGAGTTATGAGTTGCACACAATGTGAGACAAACGTTTACATTTAGCTCTTTTCGGGACGTGGATTACAAGACTGGAAAGTCGAATGTAGCTCAGTTATATATGGTGCTGGTGTTGTTTCATTGAACCAGATCTCCATTTATTTTTTTTAAGGTTAAGAGTAAAAGATCCATTTGGGTCTTCCAAACATTCTTACCCATTTGATTATTCGATAATAAATATATCAAAATGGTCCTTTTATATATATATAGGGGTATATTTAGTGAGAAGTTTTTATTGTGAGAGAATGAAATGAGTAAATTTTGATTATACAATCATATATAGATGGTTAAGATTGAAAGTTACTTAAATGTCATATGACTATTTAAAAAAGTCACATGCATTTATGTTTTAATCTTGATCATTTATGTAAGATCTAATGGTCAAGATCTACTCCTCTCACCTTTTACAATAAATACTTCTCTCACTAGATACGCTCATATATATATATATATAAGGGAGGATCAACTTATACTAGTGTAAGTTTTTTTTCTCTTACACTCATTTTCAACCATGAGATCTACTTTCATCTAATGGTTACCTTTAATGAAATAATCTCAATCATTAGATGAAAGTAGATCTAACAGTTGAAAATAAATGTAAGAGAAAAAAAAACTTACACTGGTGTAAGTCGATCCTCTATATATATATATATATATATATATGAGGAGGATCAACTTACACCAGTGTAAATCTTTTTTTCTTACACTCATTTTTCAACCATTAGATCTACTTTCATCTAATGGTTACTTTAATGAAATAATCTCAATCATTAGATGAAAGTAGATCTCATGAAAATATAAAAAAAATATATATGTGCGATCCTCCCTCTCTCTCTCTCTCTCTCTCTCTCTCTCTATATATATATATATATATATATATCTTTGCAATCCTATTGTTCTGGTATTAGAGCCTCGTAAGAGGTTCCAAGTACCTAAAGCCTAGGAGGGAAAAGATACTTAACATTGGTCAGCTGACGGTCTGTGTGTTGGTCGGCTGGGGTGTTGCCAGAGAAGGCATTTAGGTGGTCCCGCACGTAGGGTAGGTGGTCCTAGTAAGTAAATTCCTCAACTATGTCTAGGATACTCAAAACTTTAAGCGAGCTCTCCCATCGGAGCAAGGCTCCTAGTATAGCTTCAACACAGTTTCAACCTGCATCCTAGATCAAGATCAAGTTCAAAATAATGAGATAGTTACAGCAAATATAGCAAACTCACTTCAAAACTGATCAATACCCCATGTTCAATCAAAAGAAATCTATAGGTCTAGCACTTTCTCATTTAGACCTAAAGAATCTATTCAAACTTTTGAAACTACTTATAGTCTAAGGGAATCTTGTGAGTCAATTAACTTGCTCCTAATTGAACTAATAGATCAACATTCAAGAAATGGATTTAAATTTATACACATAGGTTTAATCTAGGTAGCAGCAAAAGGTCATCACAAGTTAGGGAGTAATAATCTCGTTCTAGTCCTGTTAAGAGATAAGAGGTTAAGAAAGTTAAATGATTCGATAATTGCTATAGTAGAGTCTAATTTGCATGATGGGCTAGTATTTTTTAATTGTTATCCAAACTATACTATGAAGCTCCAAAGTTCTATGACTAAGAAAGCCTTAGAACTAAATGTAAAAATTTCAAATGATGTATTTCACGAAAGAGTTACTCATATGTCAATAATATATCGTGTTCATTACAAAGTATCAATTGAAGATCAAAACTTTAAGGCATTAAGACAATCACCTAGGCATGAAACCATAATTATGGAGGCTAATCTTCGAAGATCATCAATCTTAACCCCAAAAAGGTTAACTCATGAAGAAGTTCTAGCTAGAATGCCAGAAGATTGGGTATTTCCATAAGTAATACCCCCTCAACCTATTCAACATACAAAAATAAGATCAATTCAAGATGGAGATAGTATAAGAATAGCCATGCTTAGATCCAATTCAATTTCCATATCAACACCTTCCATAGCAGTCTCATCTAGACCTTCTATGGCAGCCTCGTCTAGACATTCAATATATGGGTCATCAATCAATATAAATTTAACTGGAGTGAACTTTGAATCCAATGTTCATTAGCCTATTTATCAGGAAACCCATAGGTCAGAATTTCCAGAATACTCACCAACTAGGTCATAGGTAATCAATGTTATAACTAGAGACCAACCATTTGAAATAGATAAGAAATGGACATTGGAAGATTTTGATGCCCCTTACAACAAAGATAAGAAAGAATGGTTTTTTGAAACCTTTAGTAAAGAACAAGTAGTTAAATATAGAGAAAAATTTTACTCTTTCTTAGAGGAACAAGAGATCAATATGTATTTTTTCTCATGGTTTGAAATGTATTGTCAACAAAATAATATAAAAAATCCTTATATAAAGCCTGTAGAAGTTTTAGTAAACACTAGAAAGACTATTGCTTGAAAACCAGAAAGTGATAAGATAATAGTATTAGAATATCCTCCCTTGGAAGCAGTCAGGGTAATAACAAAGGAAGGAATAGAGGTAGAAGCATCTCCCTTTAAAACCATAACTAGATCATTATCCCAGTCAGTTGAAAAAGGAGATATTTATAAGGTTCATCAACAACTTAATTACTCCAACCAAATACTCCACACCATGTCTTAGCACCTAGAAAGAATGGAATGCCAAGTAGGAGAAAAAGAAAAACCAACGCCTCAAAATATTAATAAAAATTTAGATCCAAAGCGACCAATTTATGAAGTCATAAACGTTCTAGAATCTAACTTAAAAGAAATAAGTTTAGGATCAAAATCTGAAAACTCTATAGAAGAGATAAAGCATAGATTGGAAAGAATTACTCTAGGATTAACATTTGAACCCAAAATTCAAACTTTGTCAAAATTTGAAGAATTAGAAAATGAATTATTAAATTTAGTGTTAATAAGCTAAGAAGGGGATCAACCCCTCTCCTAGAAACATGAAATTACTACTCAAGACCAACATACCCAAATGTTCAATATGAAAAAAGACTATATCATGTATAACTCAGGAGAATCAATAGTAGAATGGAACATAAATGGGGCAAGTGAGCAAAAAATTTTAGATGTCATCCAACAGATGACAATGACTACAACATCCTTTAAAGGAAGAGGAAATTCTGATAAGAAAGCTGCAACACTGTTAATCATGGGGTTTATAGGGCAACTTAAGGGTTGGTGGAATAATGTATTATCCTAGGCTGAACAAAGTGGAATTATGAACTACAAAAAAGCTTATCAAAATGGATGCTCAATAGAAGATGTTGTAACAACACTTCTATACACCATAACAAAACACTTCATAGGAGAACCCTTGAAGTTTCAACAAAGAATAACATATCAAATCATGAACCTATACTGTCCTTCTATGTCTGACTATAGATGGTACATAGATATGTTCTTGTCAAAACTTTATTTAAGTGATGCCTCTACAGACTACTGGAAAGAGCGATTTATCGCTGGACTTCCAAAGTTATTTGTGGAAAAGGTTAAAATCAATATAGAAAGGCAAAATTATGAGAGTATCTCATACAGTCTACTTATATTTAGTTAAATATCAAACTATGTAATAGAAACAGGACTCCAAATTTGCTTAGACCCGAAGCTTCAACATAAGATAATAAAAAAAAAATGAGTCAAAGAATGTAAGAACAGAATTAGGATCATTTTGTGAATAATGGGAAATAAAAGGAGTTAAAGCTCCTAGTAGAAGAAAGCAAAAGACAGAAGCATATATTTCCAGAAGATTAAGAAAATCAAGAAAGTATTATAAAAAAACATCAAAGACAAGAATCTACAAGCCAGCCTAGCTCATAAAAAAGGTTAAAACATAAATCTTCTAGGTCAAAACGAGATATAATATGTTATAAATGTGGAAGGGTAGGACATCACAAAAGAGACTGCAAAGTTAAGCAAAAGATTAATACTCTAAATATAGATGAAGAATTAAATAAAAATTTAATAAACATACTAGTAAATGAATCTGAATCATCATTAGAAGAAGAATATAGTTTAGGAGAAGAAGAATTTATAAATCAAGTAAAAGAAACTTCATCTGGCTCAAAAAGTGAAGAAAAAGAAAAAAGAATATATAGGATTGGGTCCAGAATTATGTGATTGTTCAAAATGTATCAAGACAACTAATGTATTAACAAGAGATCAAGCTTCATCATTGATAGCTATTGTTGAAAACATGAAGAATCTTCAGTTAAGCAAGATTTTATCTAACAAATAAAAGAATTTTTTAGAAAATGAAGATAGGCAGAAAAAAGAAATACACAAAATAGATATGAAAGAAGTACTAGATAGGTTTAAAAAACCTCGAAATTACTTTAAAGGATCTTCAACAAGATATTAAAAATTTGAAAGAAGAAATTAACCAATTAAAAGATAAGGACACTGAAATTAAGTTTAAAATGTTAAACTTGCAAGGACAGATAGTCATGCAAGGACAGTTAACAAATTTATCAAAAGAAGATTCTAAAGATGATCTATACATTAATCTGTTGAGTCAAGTACTTGTTCATAAATGACATTGTCCAATGGAACTAATAGTCCAAGATGAAAGATTCAATCTTATAGTATTAATAAATTCAGGAACAGATATGAATTGTGTCCAAGAAGGGTTAATCCCCACTAAATATTATGAAAAAACCGAAGAATCGTTAAGCAGTGCAAGTTGATCAAAAATATTTATTAATTATAAATTAAATAATGCTAAGATTTGTGAAGAAAAAGTTTGTTACAAAATAATCTTTTAATTGGTAAGAAATATATCTGAATAGGTAATCCTAGGAACTCCTTTTTTTATCACTACTGTATCCTTTCTCTGTAACATAAAAAGGATTAGTAACAAAAGCTATAGGGAAAGAAATTTGTTTTGAATTTTTAAAAGTTCCTCAAATTAAAGAACTAAATCTTGTTCAAGAATCTATGATTTCAAAAATAAATTTAATTAAAAAAAAGACAAAATAGATCAATATGTTAAGCAAAAAAGTTCAATATAAAAGAATACAAAAACAAATAGAAAAGCCACAGGTTCAAGAAAGAATAAAAATTTTACATAAAAAATTTATAAACAAAGTTTGCAGTGAATATTCAAATGCTTTTAAAGACAGAAAAAAAAATGTAGTAACATTGCCTTATGAAAAAGGATTTAAGCAAATCAACATACTAACAAAAGCAAGGTCAATTCAAATGAATCAACAATACTTAGAATTTTGCAAAAAAAAAAAAGATCCAAGAATATCGTGATAAAAAATTAATATGACCTAACAAATCTCTATGAAGTTGCGCAAGATGGATATGAACTACAAGCCTTTAAACAAGGTTTTAAGATGGATAATTATCCAATCCCAAACAAAAAAAAACTTGGTCAACAGAGTTCATAATGCAATTATATTTTCAAAATTTGATATGAAGTCCGGTTACTATCAAATAGAAGTAGCCAAAGAAGATAGATATAAAATTGCATCTGTAGTACCTTTTGGTTATTATGAATGGAATGTGATGCATCAGAGATTAAAAAATGCCCCAAGTGAATTTCAAAATATAATGAACAATATTTTGAATCCTTATACAAAATTTACCATAGTATATTTGGACGATGTACTAGTCTTCTCCAACTCAATTGATCAACACTTTAATCATTTAGAACAAATTTTCAACATTATAAAAGAAAATAGATTAGTTATTTCAGACAAGAAAATGAAATTGTTCCAAACAAAGACTCAATTCTTAGGATTCGAGATTCACCAGGGAATGATTGTTCCCATAGAAAGGTCAATAGAATTTGCGGATAAGTTTCCAAATGAGATTAAAGATAAGAAGCAACTTTAAATATTTCTAGGATGTGTAAATTATGTAGCAGATTTTATTCCTAATATTAGGATAATCTGTTCACCCTTGTTCAAAAGATTACAAAAAGATCCTCCATTATGGGATTATACTATGATTGCTACAGTTCATCAGGTAAAGAAGGTTGTTAAAATCATCCCTTGTTTAGGTCTCCCATATCCAAATGCCTTCTTAGTGGTAGAAATAGATGTCTCTGATTTAGGATATGGAGGGGTACTTAAACAGAACCTTCTTGGATCTTCCAAAGAGCAATTGGTAAGATATTTTTCGGGAATATGACAACCAACTCAACAGAAATATGGTAATGTTAAAAAAGAAATTTTATCTATAGTACTATGTATCACAAAGTTTCAAGATGACTTGTTCAACAAAAAAGTTTTTATTAAAAACTGATGCAAAGTGGCACCAAGTGTCATTCAAAAAGATGTTAAGAATTTAGTTTTTAAACAAATATTTTTCAGATAGCAATCTTTATTATCCTGTTTTGAATTTGATGTTCAACATATTAAAAGAAAAGATAATCACCTTCCATATTTTCTAACCAAAGAATTTTTGCAAGGAAAAGATGAATCCTAATTCCTCATCCAGATCAACATCTAGGTCAAAATCAAAGGGTATGAAAATTACCCTTGATCATTATGAAAAGATCAACATAAAGATCAACACTAGGTCATCCACCCAAAAACCCAGGTCATCTACCCAAGCAGAATCATCAATCCTGGCTCTTGCTTCTCCTAACCCAATTCAACAAGTAAGACCATCATTTCCTTAAACCCCTGGTCAAATAGGTTTAAAGCCCTTATATAACATCCTAATATTTCTTTCTGATATATCTAACATATATAAGAATAACAAATACTAGTCATGCTACTTCAAAACATGCATCAACTAAACCCATAAAATTTGTACAAATAATTATGGAGATCCACGATAACAAAAGTTATATATATACATCATTACCTCCAAGGATCCATTGTAACACATAAACTTACAAAACAATAAGATCTAGTATAATATACAAGCTTTATCAACATCAAGCCTATAACTATATTAATCTTCATACATCTTCTTCCCTTTTAAAGAATTTGCACCTAGATTTACATGTCAACACAAACGGGATGAGAAATCACAATTCTCAGTAGATGTATTCCAAAACCAACATTTAAAACATTCTTAAAGAATACACAACATTTAAACTAACATTTCAATCACAGAAGTACACAATCACCCATATAATTGGAATGTCATGAGTTCATGTCATAGTGGCAACCGCCCATACAATCTCCATGCTATGCTAAATTATGTTTAGAGTTTATGCCTATGCTACCTAAGCATGAAATGAATAATGTTATGATACCAAGTCCATAACAATATCATGATATGCATGAATCTTAAACAAAACAATAGAAATCACATCTATAATCTTGAACAAGCACTGAAAATCACATCTAGCAATCATCACTCCGGAGTAGTGAAATCCATCAACTACATGGTCATCATCAAATAACAAAGAAATCCATCCTCAAAACTATAAAGAAATCTATCCTTAATATCCCAAGGAAATCCATCCTCAAAATTATAAAGAAATTCATTCTTAAAACCACTATAATAGGAAAGAATCCATCCACCTTACCTAATATAGATTACTATCATCTACGGGGCTCACACCTTTCAATAAAGGCAAAACATACAATCATGTATATAATCATGTCTAATTAAATTATCATAATTAGCATTATAAATCATTTTGATTCAATACATTCACTCTTCATTAAATACTCTTACTAGAGTTTCATCACTCACTAAGAAACATAAAAGAAGAAACTACACCAGTTAAGTACTTCATTTCTCTTAAATAAAGATGCTCTCGAAAACTAGAACAGACCCTCAGGCGCTCCACATAAGGCGATTAGGTGCTCAAGTGGCAAAGCGTCTCCCCTGTTATTCCCAGTGATGGGTGCTCAGACACTCACACAAGAGCACTTAGGCGCTTAACGCGCACTCAGGCACTCCCACACAGGCGTTTAGGCGCTTGTCGCACAACAACACATATAAGCTTGCTGGACATTGGGCGCTCAGACGCCCATCACACTAGTGCCTAGACGCTCGTTGCCTGATGCAAAAACTACAGAATAAAATACACTAACTATTCACATCATAAAAGATCCATTAACATATTATAACTCTTATACCAGTTTAATTCCACTCAAAAACCATGAATCATGGAATCAAATCATCCATCTTGAACCCTAAAACCCATCTTCTATCTCAATAGAAAACCTAGGTGTTTAAGTGATGAAAATTCATCATCAAACATCAAATAACCTAAAAACATACTCTTCCCAAGTTCCACAACAAGATCCTAGCATAAAAAATCAAAGAACAACACTAAAAATCTATTCCTCTCATCAAACCACCTCATGGATAAGATGAAGGAGATGAAAAGAAAGTGTTAGAACAAGGTTTTCCCCGTACCTTTAGCTTCAGAAGTTGAAGTCACTAAACAGCTCCTCCTTTTCCTCCTCCTTGTTGGTTGATTCACCTCTTGGTGCTCCTTACTTTGTCCTCCTCTTGCTCTTCCTAGCTGCAGCCATAGAAGCGAGAAGAGAGAATGAGAAAAATATCTCATTTTGGCCCTAAATATCAAGGGCAGCAACAACCATGGGTCATGAGCTACTTTGGTCACTTAAGTGACCATGTGGTAACTCCCAATATGCTAAGAATGCTTAGACTTATCCAAATTCATTTTTTTAACTTCCAACAAGTTTAAAATAAATCATACTCATCAAAAATCTTGTTTCACCATTTCTACATTTTTCCATATTAGTTGCTAGCCAAATCGACATTAAAACACACAACCAGTATGCTTAAAAATGTCAAATTAACTCAGATTATCCTCAAACTTTAACTGTAGCACAGTTCACACATTTGTGACTCGAAAATAAATTCTCCACATCTATTTTCATTAACTGAGCAGTTTAAACTATTTTCGGGGCTAATAACAGCTATATTTCATACATAGTGTTACAACAAAGTGACTAAACATGCTCAGAAAACCACAAAACTCACAGGCATGATAAATATGTATTAGGCTACCTCTATAACCATATACAAGCCTATCATATTTTTCACAGGTGTTACACCTTAGCTATTAATAGACTTTGATAAGCACCCCTCCTAAATCAGTTCAAAAAGCCAAACAGTTATCCCCATTATTATCAAACACTCCGACCACAGAAGAATGTAGATATGTAAAGAAGAACATCATGGAACCTCTTTTTACCCTAGAACCAAAATATTTCTTCCCATGGGCAACCCCAAGGGAAATCGTTCAACAAGTTCTACCCCCAGATTGGCACTTTATTCCATATGAATCCTTCAAGAAAGACAGAACCTTTTTTGAGCTAATTATTTTAGACTCTAAATCAATAGAACTTGAACATCATTATAACTCGGAGAACTCTGACTATATAGAATTTTCAAAGGTTAAGATCCTCAAAGTTCTTAGTCCTAAGGATTGGAATCAGTTGCTCCACACTCTTAAAGCATTTTCAATTAAATATGATCCACGGGCATATACTTTTTGGGATTATCAGCAGGCTTGGTACAAATTTATGTATATCAGACCATACTCGCACTCATGATTTTTTGGGTTTCAAAAAGGTCTGAAAATCTTCCCATCTTGGTTAGAAGATTGGCTTTGTGTTACAGGGCCATGTATTGAAATACTTCCTCAGCCCATAAAGGCATCTTATGATTTGTTCAGTGAAAGGATAGACTTTTCAGAAGGTTCAAGACTGCTCTAATTTTATGCACAATTTGGTATAGCTTCGATCAACACTTGGGACTACAACTTTCATAAGAAATTTCAAGTTCAACATCCCACTTGGATCGCGAGAGAATTTAGCGTGAAATGGTGGCCCAGTTTCAATATGAATTTGGTCAATACAGCCGCAATTGATAGATGGTGCGAATCAAATCCCACTTTGTTAAAAAAGAATCACAAGAAAGCTTTAGCGTTTGAAGAACTTAAACAAAAGTTGATTCAAGAATTAGCAAGTTCATCATTTGAACAAGACCTTCTCAAGAAGCTCAAGACGTCCATGTCTACCTCAGGATCTACTCACTCTCCACCAAGCGAAGAAAATGATAATAATTATCTTCTAAACGAAGATGATTGTTATGGGGTGGATCTATCAGACATGTAAAGGACCCACTTTGGACCATGTATAATGCATGGCGTCCTCACAGATAAGAAAAGAGATTCCTCATGGTGTCGGTAAGAAACTTTAAGGACATCATGCAACACGTTTTGTCTTTAACTGTTCAGAAATGTTCCCTCAGGACAATAATGTCAAACTTCAAAATTTTAGAATCGAACTTCATCAATAAAGATCAATAATTGCGGACTTCAACACACTTGAATTTTGAAGAATCTCCTCTCTAAAAGGAAGGCTTCAGTAGATCAATAGGCATCTGAAAATTTACTACCATTTTCTCTTGCTAGCTTTTGTATTCAAACTCTTTCAGCACTTGTAATTTTAATTTTCTTGCTCTCCATTTGTAACATTTGGAATAGCTCTTCGATCAACATTTTGTAAACTTGAATCAATCATCTGTAAGTTCAATATTTTCAATATAATTTTATCTGATCTATATTTCTAATCCACTCTTCTGATTTTTATGCATATTTTAATAAATTCTATTAAGCTATACCGCGATCCCATCGTTCTGGCAACTTGTATTAATCATCTATTTTGTTATTTGAAATTACATATTAAGAGTAACATTTAAGAATGAAATAAGCATTTTGAAAAGCTTGGCATTGGTGAGAAAAGCAAGGCTTTTTTACTAAACTGCCACTATTAGTAAAACTATTTATCAAAATGCCATTTTTTTTAACTATTTACCAAACTGTCATTTTTTTAACTATTTACCAAATTGCCTTTTTTTTAACTATTTATCAAAATGCCACTCTTTTGAAACTATATACCAAACTGCCACCCTTTTGGCTGATGTGACATTTTTTAATATTTTCTAGCTAACCAGGATGCGCCACGTAGGATGGTGCATCCACGTAGGTTGCGCCAACACGCCTGGCGCAACCTACGTGGATGCGCCATCCTACGTGGCGCATCTTGGTTGGCCCTGGAACTAAAAACGCCACCCTTGATGGTGCAACCAAGTACAAAACGCCAACAAGGGTGGCGTAACCCTAGTATATATTCCCACACCCCTTCCCCGTGCGTGACATTCTCACATTTTCCTAAATTCTCACTATCTCTCTACAAATTTCTTCTCTCTAAACACTCTGAAGTCTCTCAATTCTTACGAGAAGTGGTGTCAGGATCATTATTTGTACTTTAAATTATATTCCTTCACACTGTAAGTATTTCTTTCAATAGTTAAATAGTTTATTTATTATTTATTGATTACTTTTTTACTAAGTTAGTGTTAATTATAATGTATTATTATTATAGTTTAATATTTGTATTGACTAATGAATAATGAAGTTGTATGATATGTAATTTAAATTATATAGATAATTAATTTATAGGTAATCTAGTAGGATATATATCTTTGACATGATTTACATTAGTAAATGTAGCTTAATTCAAGATATTCGACTTTAGAATTTTTTTTTTTACATAAATAAGCGTATTGAATATTGTAATTGATGTTTAATCTCTCTACAAATGTGTTGAATTGTTAGAATTGGAGTTAACATGACAAAATCGCTAAATGTGCATATTTACTTCAATGGGACAATGTATGATGGTGAAGAGGGTGTCATGTATCGAGGTCCTCCTCCTAGGCCTATTGTGATCACAGCCGACATGACTTTGGATGGGTTGAAAACTAAGATCCATTCAAAGTTGAGGCTTCAAGCAAACCAACATGTGTCAAAAGTTGTCTATCAGTGTCCGCAATGCTTCAATCCGTGGAGATGGGTAGGACTTCCAATAGAAGACGATGATGATTTAAAGTACATGATAGATTCTTTCTGTCAAACTCCGAACATGGCATCTATGGAGTTGTATGTGGAGGTAGAAACAAGTGGGCAAGAAGAGCATGCTGAAGCTCCTGGTGAAACCGAATCTCAAGTTGGTCCGTCTAATCAAGTTGAGTCATGCAATATGATCGTTATTGGTGGTGCAATGGTTGAACCTGATAACCCACTTGTCAGAGATGCAGTATGGGAGTCAAGTGAAGACGAAGAACAAGTAGCTGAGGGCGACGATTCAGACACCGACATAGAGGCAGAAAACTTTGATGCCGAACAAAATTTACAGGTTCCTTTGGCGATTGCTCCTCAATCCATATTTATGCCTCGGGTACCTGAATCCGTGTTTGTGCCACTATGCCCTCAGTTTTCTCAAATTAACTGGGATGCATTGGATAATCCTGATAACTTGCCTGAGTTAGACACTCGAGGGACTTGGAGCATGGGTGATGAGTTCTATGTTGGCTTGCAATTTCCATCAAAAGATTCTGTGAAGTTAGCTCTCAAACAATATTCCATTCACAGGCATCAAGAGTACAAGATTGAAGACTTTGATTCACGAAGATTCACTGCCAAATGCCCTAACTTTGACGAAGGTTGTAGTTAGAGACTTAGAGCCATACAAAGCAGGAGGTCGAATACGTGTGGCGATTACAAAATATAATGGACCTCATAGTTGCGTAAGCCCATCTATGTCATTAGATCACCGAAGTTGGACTCTCGTTTGATCGCTCTTGCATTTTGGAGTTAGTCGAACAAAACCCGATGCACCCGTATCATTAATTATTGAACGGATTCGAAGTCAATTTGGTTACCAAGTTTCATATCGAAAGGCTTGGAAGGCAAAACAAATGGCTATTGTGAATGTGTTTGGGGATTGGGACAAATCTTATGAGGTGTTGCCCGGATGGCTAGCACCATGCAGAGAGACATGGAAGGCACGGTGGTGGAGTTGCAAGACGAGGAATGTTTTGTGAATAACCGACTCGATCGTTCAAAAAGAGTCTTTTGTCGGTTATTCTCGGACATTTAGACCATGTGTGGTTGGCTTCCGATATTGTAAGCCCATCATTGATTGATGCCACTCATTTGTATGGCAAGTATCGTCATAAGTTGTTGATTGCAACAACTCAAGATGGAGACAGAAAACCTCTCGCCATTGCATTTGCCATTGTGGAGGGGAGACAAAGGATGCTTGGAGTTGGTTCTTAGCCCCACGAGATTGCATGTAACCCAACAAGAGGGCTTGTGTTTGATCTCGATCGACATCGAGGCATCTTACAATCATATGGCAAATGAAAATCTTGGATGGCGCCTCCGAATGCATATCATGTCTTCTGCATCGGCATATTGGTTCCAATTTTAACTCCAAATTTCAGAACAAGGAGTTGAAAAGATTTTTGATTAACACAGGTACTTTACATTTTCTCTTTGTGTTGTAATTTTTGTCGCTAATAATAGTTAGGTTGTAATACTAACCCAAATTATTCGATGTATCAGGGTATGAACCAATTGCAATAAAGTTTGATGCTAGGCTAGAGAAGCTTAAAGTTACAACGGAGATGACAAATTGGATTAACGGAATTCCAAAGGAAAAATGGAGTTTGGCGTATGATGGTGGTCGCAGATTCGGTCATATGACTACCAATTTGTCAGAATGCATTAACGGAGTGTTGAAGGGTAGTAGAAATTTACCTATAACTGCGTTGGTTCAATTGACATATACGAAGTTAGTAGAATACTTCGTCAACTGAAAGGATGAGGCAAATTCAAAATTGATGACATTCAACCAGGTTTGATATTGTTTTACAATATTAAGTACAACCACAAACAAATTGTTGTTCACACGTGCATCTATTTATGGTTTGATATTGTTATTCCCATTAATTTAACCAGATCTGGAGTGATGACTTATTGAAGTCTGGAGAGTAAACTGGCAAAGGCAGTTCACACCAAGTTCGTCGGTACAATAGAGAGAACACAAGGTTCATGGTTGAAGAGGCTTTTAATCCCTGTAACACAACAGGTGAACTTTCTTATACTTTGAACCTGGAAGCAAGGCGGTGTGAGCGTGGGGTGTTTCAAGCATTGCATTATCCTTGCTCGCATGCGCTTCTTTGCGTGTGCTTCGGATGGCGATTGACCCATTCGAACTTGTTCATAGGGTTTACAGGATGGAAAGCATTTATAGGGCCTATGAGTTTGACTTTGAATCGGTCCGGCTGAACCATGGTGGCTGCAGCTCCCGACGCCACTTTGGTGCCACCACGTGCATTGCTTAGATCCAAAGGTCGACCAAAATCAACCCGACTTAGGAATGAGATGGATAGCGGGGCCGAGACGACGTGTACAAGATGCCATCAACGTGGACATAATTCTCGTACTTGTCGTGTCGGCGGATCGAGTTCCTTGGGGGATGATGGAGTGCGGGCCATCAAGCTGCGCCCATCTAGTTGATCTCGGACCTATTTTCATTTTTCGTAATCTTGTATTAGTAATGATGTGTATTTACGAGTTGTGTTGTTTTGTATCACCAATCTATGCAGTTGTATTCGAATACTATTCTCCTATATATGTTAGTTAATTGTCGTGTTATCTTTATTTATTCCATATTATATCTTGTATAGTTATCATATGGTTATATCATATTTTATTATAAAAATAATAGGATCATACTAATTGTTGTTAATGTTTAGCATACGGTGACGAGATGGCATTCGTGTAAACCTTGGATTAGAGGACGGCTCGATTTTGGAGTTGCAGGAGTACCATGTTTCCCAGCATGTATGGCAGGGACATGAGGACCGACACCTGCGTGTTAGACGTGCTCAGAAGACGAAACATATGGACCCCCCTGCTCCGATTATTCCTTATCTTCAGCAGGCTGGTTTCTTGGGAGTTGCCCACATGGGTTATTGCAGTATTGATCACTCCCTGATCTCTGCGTTGGTTGAGAGATGGCGCCCAGAGACGCATACATTTCACATGCCGACCGGGGAGTGCACCATTACGTTGGAGGATATCGGAATGATATCGGGTCTTCCCATTGATGGCGCAGCAGTCACTGGCGTTACGCATAGGGACGATTGGCTCGTTTGTGCGCTCAGTTGTATTGGGATTGATGACATTCCCTCGCTCGTGGCTGGGGCACGCATTGACATGACATACCTGTGGCAGCCGAGTGTTACTACAGTCCTTGAGGACGATGATGATGAGTACGTGCAACAGCGTGCACGACATTACATACTTCGCTTGCTTGGGGGTTTCTTATGCCCCGATCATTCGGGTAAGCTCGTGCACTTGATGTTCCTCCCATTGTTGGAGGACTTTGCTGTTGCCGGGACGTATAGTTGGGGGTCTGCAGTTTTGGCGTACCTGTATAGAGAGCTTTGTAAAGCTACAGACTATGACGCACGCGAGATCGGAGGTGCATGCATCTTATTTTGATTCCCCGGCTTGCCCCTTCACTAGTGACCATGATGAGCACGATGTGTTTTACGATCTTTGGTCGTGGTCAACTACGTCCCTTAGGATGGGAGTAAGTTTCTATTTCATTTCATATTTTTACATTACTTTCATGACATGCTTTGTTAATAAAAATACTTACGTTTGCAATACTTTCATTTACCAAATAGGTGGCGCAAACATAAAGTATTGAGTGATATTGTGATTGGCGTCCTTTCATATTATCGTCAGTTCTTCGATCAGTTGAAGAACGATGAGGTATGTCTTCGTTTACATTCCTTTGATATATTTACTTATGCATATGCCGTCTTAATGTTTTGTGCATCTCATTTTTTCAGTTTATATGGCAACCATACACGGATGAGCAGGTGGCAGCATTGCCACCTTTTTGTGTGGTTTGCTAGGGGACATATGTTGCGCGGTGGTCCCTCTCATATGTTTCCATATTGTCGAGTGGCACCGGCCAGACCGCGTCATGCGCCGCATTTGGTCTTGACCCGGCCCATTCCACGGAGACCGCTCCAGCCAGACAGATTGCACTCGGTTACATTGGCGGCGGGCATGATGAGGATTGGCCGGCTACACATGTTGTTTATATAGCCACACTGGGATAGTCGTAGGGAGAAGCTTGTTGGGGAGTCCCATTGGTCGCACCCCTCGGATTCGCGTTACGAGTACATGCGTTGGTATAAAAGAATTACCGTGATTTGGATTGCTCCCACAAGCGCATCTATTGGGAATGCGGTAAGCTCTTTACTAATTCGTTAGTGACTATATGTATTTTGTATTCGGTATAATGACATAAATTGTTTATGTTTATTAGGCGGACATTGCGCAGTATTTGCTCGGTTCAACAACTACGACATGCCGCTCGAGAGGCTGCTACACAAATCCTACACTCATTGCGGGAGCATGACCGCATTACGATGGAGCATTGCGTCCGGCTCCACCAGCAGACGACATTTCAGGGCCGCCCAAGGAGTCGAGCCAACAGGGAACGCGGCGTAGCGGAGGAGAGGATTAGCGAGCGGTCGGACACGACTTCGACATCCCGAGGACTCCAGTTCTACTTGCCAACATACGACACAACATCCTACCGCCGCACTGCAACATACCCCCCACTCGACCTCCTACTACACTGCGCTACGCAACTCCACCACCACCTGCATATTACCCACCATACCCACCACCATACCCTTACTCACCGTATCCATATCCGCCATCGAGTTACCCCTCATATCCTTACCCACCACAGGTTACCCACCATATCCTTACCCACCACCAGGTTACCCACCATACCCATCACAGCCAGGTCTCTCTTCCGAACCATCTCACAGGCCACCGCATGCGGGCCCATCTCATTGACATTTAGAGAATATATTTATTGATTTTGTGTAAAATACTATTGAGAATATATTCTTGTGAGTTTAATACCCTAATTAGATTACACTATATATGATTTTTGACTTGTTTTAGATTTTATTAAATATTGTGGTAGCTGGTTGCATTAAACAGGATCATTGGCTTTTGGGAGATCCAACATTTAGGGAAACTCTGTCGAAATTTTTACTAATTCGAATTACTAAAAATTTGAGAGAGGATTATTCGGATCGGAATCTTACTCACTATCATCTGAATCCTACTCAACAAAAATTCATTTAAGTGATCGTCTCTTCTACAGGATATACCATCTAATTTTTATTATATGTTGTTTAAATTATTTGTGTCAAAATAAATAAATATATTCAATAACTTCAATAATAAGATATGTATACGTACATTTGATTAGATTGTTTTTAAATTTATTAAAAATCATACATAAAGACAATTAAAAGCAAATAATTAATACCTCAATCGTTTTTAAATTGAACAATAAATTGAAACAATAAATTTTTAAAAAATAACAAAAAATAAACATATGTGTTATGTAATTAATAAATCTTCATAATAACTAAAATAATATTCAATATTACTAACATATTAAATTTGTCACTTTTTTTATTTTATATTATATATTTTATTCTCGTAATTAGTATGAATTCATTAATAAACGTTTATAAATATTTATTAAGTATTTCAATTAATTTTTAATTAATTATTTAATTTTAATAGCTTGCGCCAAAAAGGGTGGCGTTTTTATAAATTAACTAGGATGCGCTAAAGTAAGATGGCGCATCCACGTAGGACCATGCTTAACACGTAGGGCGATCTACGTGGATGCGCCATCCTACTGGCAGATCCTAACGGCCGAAAAATATTAAAAATACCACGTCCAAAAAGGTGAGTTTGGTATATAGTTTCAAAAGAGTGGCATTTTTGTAAATAGTTAAACAACAAGGGCAATTTGGTAAATAGTTAAAAAAATGGCAATTTGGTAAATAGTTAAAAAAATGACATTTTGATAAATAGTTTTACTAACAGTGACAGTTTAATAAAAAAGCCGAAAAGCAAAGCAAGAGGTTTTTCGTTTTATTATTATTATTATTATTTTATTTTATTTTTGTACCTAACTGATGGAAATGCCATGTTCATCTATATAGCGGTTGAAAGTTGCCTCAAGTTGTGTCTTGCTCCTTGTACTAAGTATCCTGATAACTTCTTCATGGTTACCTTTCATGTCTTTGATAGCCTCATGAAGAATATCAGCTTCAGCGTTTGCCAATCTTGCATTGATCTCATCTCCACCATACCTAAATGAGTTTACCAATCCAACCAAAGGCTGCTCAAAATAAACCAGACTCAGACAATGAAACAGTGCACCTCAAGCATGTAATTAATTTTAGAATAAACTCTTAAATTGATTTTTCAAAGATTAGCTTGTCATCAAATCAGTCCTTTAAAGATATTTTCACTAAGTAAGTCCCTCAAAGATATAAAAATGTCACTAAATTTGTCTTTTAAGGATTTATTTGATAAACAAATAAAGGAAGAATTTAAGAGTATACTCTAAATTTTACTTTTTTCTCTAGGAAAACAAAGTAGTGACTATGGAGAATGACTTGCCTGGCGAAGATGGCCAGTGGTATGAGCAGCCACATATTCTTCCAAGGAATGCTTGTAGCAGTTGTGGTAGGCACTCCTCACAACCAAAAGCTCTTCAGGTTGAAGGACACAAGCAATTTCCACAATGACATGGTAGTCTTTGTTAACATTCCTGATAGCTACATTATTCTTCCATTCTTCTTATTATAAACTCTACCAAGTACCAAGCACACCCTATAACCAAATCACTTTATCATATAAAGCTTCATATATATCAACATTATACAATTTAATGGTTCACAGTTCACACTCAGTTTTCCATCTATAAACAAAGACAGAACTTCAAAAGAATGGATGCATTAGTAGCCATATGTATAGTCATAAACAACTCAAAATACAAAGGGATTAAGGGTAAGCAACTTTATATACAAGTCAGAATGCAGTCATTATCAATACTTCAAATTTTTTGTTTCTCAGTTAGTGAAAAGTTGAACATATACCTATCCAAAAAAACAGAAAATAAAACAAGTGAACCAACATTATTGATATTGCTGATAAAACATTACTAACTCTACACTATCCATAAGGCAGCATGTTAATTCCAAGAATTAATCAGAAACAAAATCTCATCTTATAAGCTAGCTATTCTGCACTTGAAGGCCTACTTTCTTAACTCATTATCATTCCTTAAAGACAAATAAGTAACAAGACCCACCCTAATATTAACAGGTTCAACATGATAATGGGTTCATGAAACTAATCTAAATTACCCTCTAACACAGCATGCATTTGACAAGCAACATTAGAGACACTGGGTGGATAGCAAGGACAAGAAAACTTGAATTTAGGCAGGCCTGATCCAAATGCAGGTTTTATATTTGAGAATGGAAAGCATGGTATCATTAATTCCGTAGTGAAGTTAGTATAAAATGTTCTGCAGTACTTGACTACTTACCAGCTTCCTCAAATATTGAGCTCGCATAATAATAAACGGCTTTGGGCCCTGCAAGTTGTTGCAGGCACAGTAGACCAAATCCAACCTATGCCATTCAACGAAAATAAAAGAAAATCCAAGTATCCTAACGAATAAATTCGCCAACACAATTTTCAAGTAAAAGCTTACAATCGGTGAATAGGCATATTTCCATTGAAACATTTCTAAAAATTTAGCTTCTGACTGCTGTTCAACTGTTTCTATGAATCCTGTTAGAGAAACTATCTCAAAAATAATATTCTTCTGCGAAGATTATAAGATAGCTCATTTTTAATTTGTAAAACTAAAAAGCAACTGTACCCAAAAAAATAAATAAAATAAAAGGTAACTTAATTGTACCAACGACCAACAAATAAACAAAAATAGCAGAAATTGAAGACTCACTCTAATCTCAGTTGCTTCTTGATAAATATCAGCATTATTTCCCCTACATTTTCTCGTCCAAATTTTGCCTGCATTTAGCTTATGTCATCATTTTGCTTCTTTTTTTTTTGGTTATTTTTATATTTAATTTTTAACTGAAATTACTTCATGCATGCATAACATTATATATATATATATATATATATATATATATATATATATATATATGTACTAAATACGATGGAGTTGGGTTCACCATCCATCTAGGAGACTGGAATGGAAAACAATCCTAAAGCTTGCAATAGACAGGGAATGGCACCTGAAAACGCAACTAACAGGTAGAGAGAATGATGAATTTTATATTAGAATGTTCAAGTGCCGTGAAGTACACCAAGGCTACCTATTAGAGCCAAAGAGCGCCACCTAACGACAACGCAAAATAGCCCCAAATAAATGCAAGCAAATATAAGAAGCAAATGTGGGTCTTTCTTTTCTTTTTCCTTTCCCCCTTACTTTGCAGGCAAGCAAGTAGACAATGGAAAAAAATACAAGCAGCCAATAAATTACTGAACAAATGAACAGACACAAACAGAGAATGAAAGCAATATGAATTACATAAAAGAAAGCGATCGCGCTATATGTGCAACGTTTATACTCCAACTTTCATTCACCGTATGTCATGTTACCGTATTTTATTAAATCAGCTCCTTTTTGGTGTTTTGAGGAACTTAATAATCAGTTAGAATGATTGGGCTAATCGATTAGAGAATGATGGATAACCGATTAGAACATTGTGAGACGTTATGTCTAAGTGGTTAATCAGTTACGTCTAAGTGGTTAATCAGTATAGATTTCTGGAGAATCGGTTAGAATGATTGGGCTAACCGATTAGAGCATGATGGATAACCGATTAGAGTATTGTGAGACGTTATGTCTAAGTAGTTAATCAGTTACGTCTAAGTAGTTATAGTATAAATTTTTGGAGAATCGGTTAAAATAATTGGGCTAACTGATTAGAGCATGATGGATAACCGATTAGAACATTGTGAGACATTATGTTTAAGTGGTTAATCAGTTACGTCTAAGTGGTTAATCAGTATAGGTTTCTAGAAAATAAAAAAAAAGTTCCCAATAATGGGCCAAATTAATTAAAAATGAAGCACTAACATTTTTTTACACGTGTAATGATGTTTTGAACACAAAATATTAAAAAAAGTGAAAAATCTCACTACTTGATTCTACTCCAATCTAAGTGGTTAATTAGTACAAGTTTCTGGATATTCAGTAAAAGAGTTTCCAAAAATGGGATTGACTAGTTAGGAATAAAGTACTAGGTAGATAAATATATGTAATGATGTTTTGAATATTGAGAATCTCATTGCTTGACTTTGTTCCAATCTAAGTGATTAATCAATTGTATTTAAGTGGTTAATTAATATAAGTTTCTGAATAATCGATTAGTACTAAGCTAATTTCTAAGGTCCCTAACTGATTAAGAGCTGTTTCTAATCGGTTAGTTTGATGAAAGTGATATACGGTAAAAATATGTTGGAGTATTTCGTTATACGAGAAACGTTTTTCTCAAAGAAATGTGTCATCTAGGTAAGAAAAAAGAACCTCTTGAATATGCAGGAAAAACCACGACTGGGTCTCCGACTGAAGCTGCAGCAAACATAGAAGTCCAGAATCCTTTATATATAGTCCAGCAAACATAGCAGCCACTACTCTCTTAGCTCAAAATATTAACAAGAGCGGGGAAATACTAGAAATGAATGCAGCATAAAACAGATAAAGTTCCTTTATATATAGTGAGGAAATTAATATAAAAGTTATGCAGGCATACACGCAGTATCCTTCAGCACCAGATAAGCTGCTCAATTGCTGGGTGAATTTTCACTCCCCGGTTGGAGCAATGATCCGGATGATTGTATGAAAGTGTTTTTTATATATTTTATTATTAGATTAAAATATTAAAATATAAATAAAAATTATTAGAATTAATAGGTATTTTTAAATTTAATTTTTAATTTTTAAAAATATTTTTAAGTAATAATTTATATATATATATTATTTTATATATTTTAACTTGATAATTTTTTATTTATTTTATTTAATTTAATACAGTGAAAAAAAAATCAAATCTACCTGAGAAGAATACGCTGCAATATTATAAATACTTACTTAATTATAAATAGAAGAGAAGTAGTGTTAGAGTAGCAGTGTGGGTACGCCGCACAGCAAAAAAAAAAGAAAAAGAGGGAACCAGGCACGCCACACACAACGCCTCAGGAGAGAATTGGGAAAAAGCTGCACCGCACAGAACCACATGGAGCATGGAGTGAGAGAGAAGAAAATAAAAGAAAGAATACTGAGACTGCACATGGTTCGAGAAGGAAAAATAAGAAAAGAAGAAGAATGTGACGTTGCAGCAGCACTTCATATATCAACGCCGATATTTTTACTATAAATAAATATTGTGCATATTTTTTATAATTTATTATTTTTTTTATTTTTTGTAATTTAATTACATTTATTTAAAATAAATGTGAAAAGAAGTATAAGAAAAAAATGATATATAAACATAATTTTTCCTTGACATGTATAGTGAAATAATTTTATTGTATTTTAATTTTAATATGTCTTGTTAAATTTTTTTATTAAGGAGATGATGAAATTTTATTATTTTAATATTATTATGTTGAATTATTTTTATTTAATTTTAAGATTCAATATTTATTGATTTTATTTTATTTATCAAATTATATGAATAAATTTTTAAATGAATTCAATTATATTTTTATCATATTTTGTAATTAATTTGTGTTATTTGAGTGTTAATGGTAATTGTTAGATATCAATTGTGATTTCTTATTAGGAATACATTTAATGATTTGATAATTTACTGTTAATTAGAAAAATTTTATCATACACTTGATTATTTTTTTTAGTGTTTCATTGATAGATCTTCTGTGATCACATACTTACTACTAGATGTTCATAAGTTAAATAATTCGAATATAATAATTTGACATAGTTAATGTTAAAATTAATCTTGGTGAATTCTGAACCTTAGTTATCTTACATCTATTAGAAACCAAATATGTTTACTTTGATTCACTTAAATTTACATTCAAAATTAATCTTATTTACTATTAATTATTTAATATTTTTCTTTAGTTTTCTTTGTTCTTTTAGCTATTCTTTTAATTTGTTTATCTATGGAATAGACCCCCCAAAGTTGTGCTACAAATACTGCATTATTCTTTGGGCTTAATCAATCCCCAAATCCTACTATTAAAAAATCATTGTAATACAAGTATAATGCTACTGAAAAGTATGGTGAAACAAGAATAGAATACAAGTATAAACAGGAAGTTCCTTTATAGATTGTAATGGCAAAAATCAAACCTCAGAATGGTTAACAAAACCATAGAACAAAAATCATACATATAACATAATAGCAAAAATCAAACACCAAAAATCACACCCAGCCTCGACCACTGCTAAACCCCACCCCCACCATCTCAAAAATAGCAATCAAACCTCAAAGCCACTCCACCAATCAAACACAATTAATAAAACCAAAATAAATGGAACCCATTAACTAAATGGAAGAGTTGTACTAGAATCTTACCAAGATGGAAGAGCTGCAATAGAGAGGTGCTGCGATGAAGAGGCGGTGGCTGGTGACCAGAGCAGCTAAGACGAAGAAGGTGCAGCTCGTCTGAGCCTGGTTCGCATGAAGTAGAATGGGACTGGAATTTCAGATTTTCATGAGCTTAAGATCAAAGTTAAGGTAGAGAATGAGATAGAATGGTGAGATCAGAGTTAGGCAGATCGAGAGTGAGAGGGAATGGTGAGAACAGAGTTAGGACATATCAAGAATGAGAGGGAATGGAAAAAGAGGGAAGGGGTGAAATTTGAGGGGGAAAAATGGTGCGCAAATATTTTTAAGGTATAAATCGTCATTAAATGGTACTAAACCGCCACAAAATTTAGAATTTTGTGACAGTTAATAAAACTGCAGTCTAAACTGCCAGTAATTGTGGCAATATAAGAAACTATCACAAAGAAACTACCACTATTTGCTAATTTTTTTGCAGTGTTCGTGTGAAGTAGTTCACCTCGTTACATTATGAACAGAATGGGACTGGAATTTTAGATCTTCACATCTTTGAGATAAGAGTTAGGGCAGAGAATGAGAGGAAATGAAAAAAAAGGGAGGAAATGAAATTTGAGGGGAAAAAACACGTTTTAAATCTGGATAAGGAGCTTTTATTTTGTATAAACCACCATTAAATAACACTAAATTGCCACAAAATTCTAAATTTTGTGACAGTTAACAAAATCGCAATTTAAACCATTGGTAAATTATTAATTGTGGTAGTTGGCAAGTATACTAAATCGTAAAAGTAATATAATGATGAAAAAAAATCGTCTCTCATGGATTATATTGTTAAGTACTAAATTCGTCAAATTAACACTATCCAGACTATCAGAAATTGAGATTTGAGAGGACTATAAAAGACATTAACATAAAAACCTGAATATAAAATCACTAACAACAACTAACAAGAAAATATCTAAAATTAACAAGAGTAAATTCAACCAACCAATTAAAAGATGAAAGGCAATGATATAAAAGTGTCAGAGTTCAGATTTCACTTGAACTCTTTTGATGCAAATTCAAAGATTAGCTTAATCGAATTTTATTCCGAGATTCATGGTCACATTCCCAAAATTAACCAATATCCAATTTTTTGGTATATTAATCCTCTTCAAACTACTTTGAGTCAATCAATTCCTTAGTGTAACCCTAAATAGAGAAGGCTTTATAAAAAATAAGGAAATCAAAAGTAAGACCACACAACCTACAATGTCTATTCCTAGAAATTACAGAAATTGGGGTGTTTATCACAAGTTCTAAGCTATTGTACAATTTTCTCAAATTATACATAAACCCTAAATCATTCCAAGAATAGCCAAATCAAGAAAAGCATTAAGAGAATAGATAAACACTTAAATCATGAGATAAAAAGTTAAATTAATCGTAAAAACGAATTTACATCACCCAAGAAAAAGATTCATCATCACCCTAACTAGAGAAGTTTAGCTACACATGAAGAAAGGAAAAACAAAAATAGAAAACTCAACAAACTCCATGAAAAATGAGTGGAAAATTAAAGAAAACTCTCAATCTTCAAGCTTGGATGCTCCAATGTCAAAATAGGGTTTTTGCCTCTCCTTCCTCTCCAAAGAATCCTTGCCCAAAAGCATCATTTTTCCTTTTATAGGCGTACAGACGTCTCAGAATTCTTTTCTGACCGATTAATCACCCAGTTTTTGGGCGATTAATCGTGCACTAGATAACACATTGGGCTTAACCGATTAAGTGGTCAAAAGTTGGGCGATTAATTACCCAACATCAGCAACTCCTTCTTTTGCTTTTTGCTCCTTGTCAAGCATCCTGTCTTCTTCATTGTGTAACCACCTAAATAAACAATTTAAACACGTAATAACAACTAAATTTAAAACAACAAAAGCATGATAAATTTTGAGAATAGAGCTCAATCAAAAGGGTTGAAAAATGATGAAAATCAAGATTTTGCAATAGAAAAACATGATTTTTTATAAGTTCATCAGTAGTTTAAGAAACCGCCACAAATAAACTGTCGTTATTACTAATTTTTTTATAGTGAAAACTTAGAACTAGTATCTAACCTCCATAGATGAAAACTACAAGATCACTTGATGATTTTAAATCATTGTTTGCTTGTTTTTTATTTATGATAATTGTCTAAATCCATCCTAGAACATATTTAGGCATGAATCTAGGCCTTAGAGATAATCAAAACATGTTTAAAATTGGAGAGGGATGTATTTTTTCCAAACCGGGTTGAACAAACCCATTTTCTGCATTTTTTGATCCTAAACGATCCATTCTTATTTGATTTTCTTCATGAAAATTATAAAAAATGATGCTAAATCATGTGTAGAGGAAGACACAATCGATTGGTGATTAAACCACGTCAAAAAAATAGTTGAAAATAGGGTCAAATTGTAAACTAGATCGCGAGAACCCGTTTACCAGTGAACTGGGTCATTTTTTACCTGGCTAGAGGTTGATGATGAACTATGCCCATGGGACGAATCCCATGCACATGGCTAGGCGTGTGAAGCACGTGCGGCCTCTTGGCTGCTCTGTTTTGTGTGCCATTTTTTTCTGTATACTTGTACTGATGCCTATAATTTATTTGTATATGTTTTCTAATTTTTTGGGTTTTAAAAATATTTAATATTAATTTATTTCTTGTTTATTCATATTAGGCATTTATAAAAATCAATTTTTAGTGATTCTGAACATGAAAAGTATTTTAATATTATGATAAACCTATCTGTGATAGTCACTCGCCCTAGTTGTTAAGTTTGGATAGTGCACTCTCTAAGTACATTAAGAAAATTATAGAATATGTTAAAAAATGATTATTTGAGCTATTATTGATTTGTCCTTGTTTAGTACTCTATTAATTCAAGTGAATATAAGCCACCACAGTGGATTATTTGTTGAAATTGATAGGGTTACTTGTGAATAAATTTTGGGATGTTATGTTACTTAATTAATTTGTGAATTAAACTTACCCACGGGTAGTAAATTCATAAATTATTTTGTTGTAACATGTTATTATTTTGGGATGATCTTTACAATAAAATTTCTTCTACTTACAGGTGTTGGATTTTTGTAACTGTTGTTATTATATGATATATACTTTACTCACAGAAGAGTTTATATTATATGTATTAAATCCCTATTTTAGTAGTTATCATTATTATGATTGCCCATGTTAATAATCATTTTCTTATTTATTACTTTTTCATCTCTTGTCATTTTTTCCTTGAATAATACTACAAACTAAGTTGAGGTTTTGACTGGAAACAATTATAAAAAATGGAAGGATGATTTTGAATTAGCCTTTAGATTGTTGGACATTGATATAGCTATTAGAGAAGATGAACCTACTGCATTGACTACCGAAAGCACTAATGAGCAGAAAGCTTATCACAAGGAATGGACAAAGGCTAATTACAAGACGTTACTATTTATCAAGTGCTCCATTGATGAGACACTTGTGAAGAAAGTTTCACATTTCGACAATGCCAAAACTTTTCTTGCTTCCATTAAGGAAAGGTACGCAATATCTGGAAAAGCCAAAGTAGGTCAATTGATGGAAGCCTTTATTAACATAAAATATGATGAAATTGGTGGTGTTAGGCAACACATTATGAAGATGGTAACCATTGCAATAAACTTAGTAACCTTAGGTGTCCTATAATTGATATTTTTCTTGTTCACTATGCTTTAAATTTCCTACCTACTAAGTTTGATGCCTTAAAAACATTCTATAATACCCAAAAGGAAGAGTGAGATATTAATACTTTGATATTTGTTTGTGCACAAGAAGAGGATAAGATGAATCATTTGGCTTTCGGAAGTGTGAACTTAGTTTCTCAGTCATACCATAAGAAACATTTTAAGAAAAAAAAAAAGCCTCAGGGTAAGAATGTGTATGATAATAAGCTCGATTCGTCTCATAAATCTCATGGTCCAAAATCTAATATTTGTAAGAATAGGTTAAAATGTTAGTTTTACAAGTCTATTGGTCACGAGAAATCAAAATTTTAAGCCTTCAAATCTTTTATTAAAGAGAAAACTCAAGGTGAATCACTAGCTTTCATATGCTATGATTCTAGTTTGGTAGATGTTCCTTTGAATTCTTGGTAGATTGATCCTGGAGCATCTATTCATGTAACTAATTCCTTGTAGGGGTTCAAGAGCAAGTGAAAGCCAAGTGATGAAGAGCAAGCGAAAGCCTAGTGATGATGAAGTCAATTTGTTCATAGGGAATGAAAATAAGTCAATGTTCAGTTTATAGGACTAGTTGAATTAAAGTTAGAGTCAAGATTTATTTTACATTTGAAAGACACCATATATATACCATTTATGAGGCGAAATTTAATTTCTTTGTTCAAACTTGATAGTTGTGGTTTTTTCTTTAATTTCAATAATGGATCTTGTCTTCTATCTTCTGGTTCCCAAGTTGTTGGCAAAGTTATTAAACCTAATGGTTTATATTATTTAAATCCTGATTCCAATGTTTTCAATTCCTTACATGTTCAAACTATTGAAAACAAAAGGGTACTAATCAAATACACCTCCTTGTATTTATGGCATAGGTGTCTAGGTCATATATCTAAGGATAGGATTAATATGTTGATAAAGGATAATATCTTACCTTCACTTGATTGAATAGATTTTGGGAATTGTATAGACTGGATAAGAGGAAAGAATGTCAGACCGAGGTGGTGAATATTATGGTAGACATGGTGAAATTGGATAGTTTAAGGGGCCCTTTGTTAAATGTCTTAAGGATTGTGGAATAGTTTCTTAATTTACTATGTCAGGGACTCCTGAACAAAACGTGGTAGCTGAGAGGCAAAATCGTACTTTAATGGATATGGTGAGGTCTATGATGAGTCAATGAAAATTACTTGATTTCCTTTGGGGGGAAGCCCTTAAAACAACCATGTAATACTAAATGTTACCAAGTGGCTTCCAGTACTCAAGAGGGGGGTGAATTGAGTATAAAACTTTTTCGAATAACCTCTTTTTATCAAAAAAACTAATATTAAAAACTTAATAAATAAATGCATGAAGGAACGAGAAGAAGAAAAGAAACAATAAAGAGCAGCGAAAAATAAATATGCAGTAAATTAAATTGCATAAAATAAAGAGATTAAGAAGAGAGAAGCAAGCACAGTATTTATCCTGGTTCGACCACTAACCCACTTGTGGTCTACGTCCAGTCCTCGAAAGCCGAGATTTTTCACTAAGTATATAAGCTTCAATAGGTGCTTGCTACCGTTACACAAAAGAGCACTTTTCTCACACAGGGAAACTCTACCCTTGTGCTACAGCCTCAGCCTGCAGGGATACCTCACCCTTTATACAAACCTTGAGGGATACCTCACCCTCGATACAGAATATCAGAAAAATAGATGAAGAGAAACTCTCACTCAGAGTAAGTAATACAAATTGAAGTGCTAATGGAGCTTTCACAGAAATATCTCAAAGTTTTTAATCAAAAAGAGCGTAGAAAAGAATTTTCACAGATTAAAACTAGCAGAATAAAATTCAGAGTTATGGGCAAAGAAAAACGTGACCCAAGGTTGCTATTTATAGGGAAAAACATGGAGATAGCTGTTTAGGTATAATTAATAGCATTTAAAAATCAATTTGAAAACTTGTCTGTTTTCATATACGTGATCATAAGCTCCGTGTTTATTCGAATAGAAGAAAAACTATTCGAATAACACTGTTTCTGAAAACAACGTGAAAGTCCATCTGAAAAGGATTATTCGAATAACCAACCTGTTATTCGAATAACTCTGTTAAAACCAGAGTTCTAAAACCAAATATGTTATTCGAATGGCAGTTGAACTATTCGAATAAAGTTGTTAACAGAAAGTTCAGACAGAAGGGGTTTTATTCGAATAACGTTTGAGTTATTCGAATAACTCACTTAAAAACACAGTTCTGAAAAACCTTGGTTATTCGAATAACAGGATAGTTATTCGAATAGCACCTTTAAAAAAATAGACCTCGTGAAAGTGTTTATTCGAATAGGCTAAGCTCTATTCGAATAACTCAGTTCAAACCCGTTTTGAAAAAGATGTTTTCAAAGATACTAAGTTTAAAAACAAGTTTTATCTTTTCTTTCAAAAAACAAAGAGATATCAAGTGAGCTCCGTACAATAGATCCTAAGTCCTAATGCTAATCAAATATAAACTTGGACTTGGTCTATGTATCATCTTCATTTATTCTTCACGTTTGTTATCATCAAAACAAGTCTTCAAAGGTATGCATCCAAACACATTCTCCCCCTTTTTGATGATGACAAATTATCAATGAGAAAAACGTTAGTGCATATAATTGGAATTCACAAAGAGGTATAAGAGCTTACTCCCCCTCTTTAATTATAAGAGGTAATGTATATCAGATATGTGCGCAACTCCCCCTTTCAATTTGAATCCAATCTCATTTTAAGTTTACCTGTCTTTTCTCAATTAAAATCCAAATAATCAAAATTTTCTCCCCCTTTTGTCATGAGCAAAAAGGAGGGGTAAGTCCCATAAATATATATTTAAGTAAAAATGCATAAAAGGAAGCATACTCATAGCAAAGGATCAACAAGAACTTTTATTTATGCATTAATCAAAAAGGATCCAATTACAAAAGCCAGAAATAAATAACATGAAGGCAAAAACAGATATCCTAAGAACTAGAGTTCCTAGAAGTAAGTATCCGGAGGTGGTGGTGAAGAAGCTGGTGCAGGAGCAAGTGAAGCAGATCGGAGGGCAACAACCTCACGTTCAACACCTTCTATTCTATCAAACAGAATAGAGAAGGTATGTTCCATGTAAGCTCTGTTATCCTGCAAGGTGGCCATGATTTGTTTCAAAGTGACAGGAGCAGGAGCAGCAGCAGGTACATCAGCAGGAGCAGCAGGAGCGTTAGCAAGGTCAAGCTCATCCTTAGCAACCTCATCTGGGTACACCCAGCCTTCATCGGTTTGGATCATCTTTATTTTGCGTAAGGTGTGAGTGCCAAAGACATTGTGGTGAGTCAGAGCAATGGCTCGCTCAGTCTCCAAGACCTGAGGATACTTGCTCAGCAAGGTAGTGATGAAAATGCCATAAGGCAAGTCAGATTTCTCCTTGCCCTTGGCCCTCATCATGTGTCTCATGATAAATACAGGCCAGTTGATCTGATGGCCATTCTTCAGAAACCATAGCATGAAGACATCTTCCTCGCTGAGGTAGGCGTAGTTGCCACCGTGGGGAGCCAAGACATGAGTGAAGGCATAATGTAGAAGCCTATCCTGACTCTTCAGCATGCCACCCTTGAGACCCTTGTCAGGCAGGGCTAGACCAGGCTTCAACAAGTCTTCAATCGCCTGAAGTTTGTTGAACTCTTCAAGAAACGGGGGGTCACCATCTTCAACAAGGGCGCCAGTGAACTGCAGCCCGAACAAAGTCAGCCTGTCCTATGGTGTGATCACAATGTTCTGATCACAGACCTCGGAGAGAAGGTTCTGGCCATCAAAATCCAGATTGCACAAGAACATCTTCACCGGAGCAGGATAGAGAGTGGCTCGGTGAGAGCAAAGTTGAAGAACTCCCTGGTTTTGCAGCAGGGTCAGAAAGTCGAAGCCTCGGTGTTGCTAGAAGAAAGAGAGGTCAAGGTACTTGGGTTGGACCAAGTTACGCTCCCAGAAGTGCGTAATGAAGCATGCACGATGCTCTTCGTTGGAGGAGAGCCTTCTCAGATCAAGAGGGTTGTTGCATGGAGCATTCTTTGTGCGTGGACGCTTACTGGAGGAGGAAGCCATAGTGGAAGAAGGTGTGGAAGAGAGAAAGAGAGAGAAAGAACAAGATTGAGAGTGCAGGTGCTATGGAGACGTGAAGAGTAGAGGAGAAAATAGAGTGTGAAAACGTTTGGGCGCGCAGGGGTTATTTAAAGGAAACCCCGTGTTTATTCGAATAAACTGAGGTTTATTTGAATAAACCTTGCTGGAAAACTGAACGGACAGGCGCGCAGGAAACTAAAAAGGTGTTTTTGCTAGGGTTTATTTGAATAGGAAGGGATTCTATTCGAATAGAACGACTGGGAAAGCCAAGCATTTTGGCCAGCTGACAGGGTTTATTCGAATAACTATTGAAGTTATTCGAATAGACTGAGGCTTATCAGCCAAGACTGATAAAAACAGGGCTCTGGTTATTCGAATAACCTGAGGTTTATTCGAATAGACAGAGGCCAAGAATAGAAACTGATAAAAGAAGGAATCTGGTTATTCGAATAAGGAGGGATTTATTCGAATAGACAGAGAGCCTAAAACAAAACAGGTTTAACACAGCAGCCAGTTTATTCAAATAAACTATGTTTTATTCGAATAAAGCTAATATTCAACACAAATTTAACAAGCAGTAAAGAGGTTTATTCGAATAATAGCTTGTTTATTCGAATAAAGCTAACAAAGAAGCACATAAAAGCATACGTGCATGAAATTGAAAGTATATATTCATGTGATAATATTCAACAATAAACCATGCAATTATATATTGGATTGATCAATTATGCCCAATTCTCCTCGAATATAAAAGAATGCTTCTTTTGCTAATGGTTTAGTGAACATATCTGCAAGTTGCTTAGATGTTTCAACAAACTCAAGAATGCAATCCCCTTTTTGTACATGATTTCTGATAAAGTGATATCTTATCTCTATATGCTTTGTTCTGGAATGCAGTATGGGATTCTTAGAGATATTTATTGCACTAGTGTTATCACATCTTATCGGGATATGATCAAGCTGAAGACCGTAGTCTAAAAGTTGTTGCTTCATCCATAGGATTTGAGCACAACAACTCCCGGTTGCAACATATTCAGCCTCAGTGGTAGACAAAGCCACACTATTTTGTTTCTTGCTATGCCAAGAAACTAAAGAACTACCAAGCAAGTGGCATGTCCTACTAGTACTTTTTCTGTCCAATTTGCACCCAGTAAAATCAGAGTCAGAATAGCCTATTAGGCTACAAGAGGCACCCTTAGGGTACCACAAGCCCATTTGTGAAGTGCCTACTAGGTATTTCATTATTCGTTTAACAGCACTTAAATGAGACTCCTTAGGGTTTGCCTGATATCTAGCACACATGTATACACTAAACATTATATCTGGCCCACTAGCAGTAAGATAAAGAAGAGATCCAATCATACCTCTATATTTTGTTATTTCTACTGATTTACCTCCTTTATCTTTGTCCAAGTAGCAAGAAGTGCCCATCGGAGTGGCCATGTGTTTAGCGTTTTCCATTTCGAATCTCTTGAGCAATTCCTTGCAGTATTTGGTTTGACTTATGAATATCCCTTCGTTTGTTTGTTTGATTTGAAGTCCGAGAAAGAAATTCAACTCTCCCATCATTGACATTTCAAATTCGTTCTGCATTATCTTAGCAAATTCTTTGCAAAGAGATTCATTAGTAGCACCAAAGATAATATCATCCACATATACTTGCACAAGAAGAATATCATGCTTTTTATTTTTTATAAAAAGAGTAGTATCTACTTTTCCTCTTGAAAAACCATTTTCTAAAAGGAACTTACTCAACCTTTCATACCAAGCTCTAGGAGCTTGCTTTAAACCGTATAAAGCCTTTTTAAGTTTAAAAACATGATTGGGTAGTTCATGATTTTCAAAACCCGGAGGTTGTTCAATGTACACCTCCTCTTGAATAAAACCATTTAGAAAAGCACTTTTGACATGCATTTGATATAATTTGAAATCCATGATGCAAGCATAAGCAAGTAACATTCTAATAGCTTCTAATCTTGCTACAGGTGCATAGGTTTCTTCATAATCTATTCTTTCTTCGTGATTATACCCTTTAGCAACCAATCTAACTTTGTTTCTAGTTATTAACCCATTTTCATCAAGTTTGTTTCTAAAAACTTATTTAGTTCCAATTATTGGGTGATTATTAGGTCTAGCAACTAATTCCCAAACTTGATTTCTTTCAAACTTATTTAATTCCTCATGCATAGCTAAAATCCAATGTTCATAATCAAAAGTTTCAATTAAATCCTTAGGTTCAATTTGAGAAACAAACGCTAGGTGATTACAAGTATTTATAAGAGAGTTACAAGTACTTACGCCTTTAGATACATAACCGATAATCTGATCAATGGAGTGATATTTTGAAGTTCGCCATTCTTTGGGAAGTTCCAAAGCTTGCGAATCTTCTTGTCTTTATTTATCCTCTTGCTCCTTGATTTCTTTTTCTTTATTATCCAAATATGTTTCCGCCAAGACTTCTGCGACATCATCAACAACAAGATCCTTTCTCGATCCATTTGGGTCAGTTTCATCAAATGTAACATATATAGATTCTTCAATAGTCATAGTTCTTTTATTATATATACGAAAAGCTTTACTATGATTTGAATAACCAAGAAATATACCTTAATCAGACTTAGCATCAAACTTGCATAAGTTATCTTTTCCATTATTTAAAACAAAATATTTGCAACCAAAAATATGAAAATGTGAGACATTTGGCTTTCTTCCCTTATACAACTCATATGGGGTTTTCTTTAAAATAGGCCTTATGAGGGCCCTGTTCATTACATAACAAGCTATACTTACAGCATCCGCCCAAAAGTATTTAGGAAGAGCAGCCTCATTAAGCATAGTTCTCGCCATTTTTTCTAAAGAACGGTTTTTCCTTTCTACAACTCCGTTTTGTTGCGGAGTTCTAGGGGCAGAGAAATTATGATTAATGCCATGTTCATCACAGTAATTTTCAAAAACAGTGTTTTCAAATTCGCCACCATGATCACTTCTTATAAAAGAGATTTGAAAATATTTTTCATTTTGAATAACTTTGGCAAGTCTTTTAAAAGCTAGAAATGCATTATTTTTATTTGCAAGAAATAAAGTCCATGTAAACCTAGAAAAATCATCCACAATCACTAAAGCATAGTAATTCCCACCAAAGCTCATAGTTCTAGAAGGTCCAAACAGATCCATGTGCAAAAGTTGTAAAGGTCTAGTAGTTGAAACTATATTTTTTGCTTTAAAAGAGACCTTTATTTGTTTACCCTTTTGACATGCATCACATAACTTATCTTTTATAAAATTAAGCTTGGGTAGTCCAATTACTAGCTCTTTAGAGACCAACTTCTTTAAGTGATCCATATGAATGTGTGCAATTCTCCTATGTCATAACCATGAATCATCATTCTTACTTAAAAGGCATTTCGCATCATTTGAAGATATATCATCAAGACTAATCATATAGATGTTGTTTAGTCTATGACCAATGAATTTAACATGCTTGTCATTTTTATTTTCAATTATGCAACAGTTTGAATTAAATATAACTTTATTTCCTTTATCACATAATTGGCTAATACTAAGCAAGTTATGTTTCAAGCCTTCAACAAGCAACACATTTTCAATAGAGGAGTTAGGGTTCTTACCGACTTTGCCAATTCCAAGAATTTTTCCTTTATTGTTATCACTATAAGTAACGTGTCCATGATTCTTGGGAATAAGCATGGTGAATTTTGAGTCGTCCCCGGTCATGTGCTTGGAGCAGCCGTTATCAATATACCAATTTGAACTCCTGGCTTTTAAGCATACCTATAACACATGTTTAGTTTTTAACTTTTGGTACCCAAACTTTCTTGGGTCCTTGTGTGTCAGTTTTGGGTATAGTACCCTTGGGAACCCAAACCATTTTTGTTCCAATTTTTGTATTTATGTTTTTTCTTGCATTACATGTTGATGCACTATGTCCTTTCCTTCCACAGTAGAAACACTTAATAAAAGGACTACTTGAAACATTAAAATGCACAAAGAAATTTTTATAAAGTTTTTGTTGATTTTTCGGGTTATAACTTATCCCGACTTTTTGAAAAATCACTCTTTGTCTTCCTAATAAAATATTTAAGTTATCCCTTCCAAATGTGAATTTAGAAAGAGTGTTCTTTAAGTCTTCAATTTCTTTTGCAAGCATATGACATGAAGAACAAGATGAAGAAGTAGAAGCATGTGAAGAATGATTTGTGCATGCATCAATGATTCTCAAAGTTTCATTTTCAATTTTCAATTCTTCTATTTCTTTATTTAAAACAAGAATTTGATTTTCTAAAGAAGAAATTGTTTTCTTAGAAGAAGAAATAATTTTTGTCAATTTTAAAGATTCTTCATTTAATTCTTCAAAAGCGTCTTGTAACTCATCGTAAGAAGGCAATAAAGTAGTATTAGAACTTACCTCATTTACGCTTTCTTCTTCTTCTCCTTTTGCCATGAGACATAGTTGAACTTCCTCGCTATCTGAGTTGTCAGTTGAATCCATGTCGTTCTCATCCCATGCTATATAGGTTTTTCTTCCTTTCCTTTCCTTGAAGGGCTTCTTTTCAAATTTATCTTTCTTCTTTTGGTAAATTGGGCACTCCATTTTCATGTGACCAGATTTGCCACATTCATAGCAAGTTAGAGTCGATGAAACTCCTTCGCTTTTGTAATGAGTCTTCTTCGGAGGAAAGGGAGGTCTTCTTTGCGTTCCCTTTTTCCTGAGAAATTTACCAAACTTTTTAACTAACAAACTTAGATTTTCTTCACTTACCTCGATGTTCTCTGAGCTTTCTTCATTTTCTTCATCATCATTGTCAAGTGTTGAGGAAGTGGCTTTGAGCGCTATCCCTTTTTTTTTTATCATTTTCTTCGCTTTGACTTAATCTGCTCAGTTCTAGTTCGTGCTCAAGAAGTTTTCCAAAGAGGGTAGCTAGAGTCATTGTGGACAAGTCCCTCGCTTCTGAAATAGCTGTTACCTTAGATTGCCAAATCCTGCTAAGACATCTCAAAACCTTGTTAATCAAATCTTCGTTAGAAAAACTTTTGCCTAAAGATGCAAGATGATTAACTATGTGGGTGAACCTCTTTTGCATTTCCTGAATGCTTTCTCCTTGGTTCATTCTGAATAGTTCATATTCACGAGTTAGAGAATTGATTCTCGACCTCTTAACTTCACTAGTACCCTCATGGGTAACTTGCAAAATGTCCCACATTTCTTTAGCAGTTTTGCAATTTGAAATTCTAAAAAACTCATCATATCCCAAAGTAGTAGTAATAATATTTTTGGCTTTTAAATTAAATTGAACTTTTCTTTTGTCTTCATCAGACCATTTATTTCGTGGTGTTTCGGTCCTTACACCATTGACCTCATGTGTGGGTATAAAAGTGCCGTTTTCGACAGCATCCCATACATCTAGATCAATAGCTTCGATGAAAATTTTCATTCTTTCCTTCCAATATGCATAACCATCCTCATTGAAAAAAGGTGGTCGGTTTATGGAAGATCCTTCTGAAAAATCATTTGAAGAAGCCATGTTCTCTTGAAGCTGCTAAGCTCTTTATACAAGAGTCTAACTTTGATACCACTTGTTACCAAGTGGCTTCCAGTACTTAAGAGACGGAGTGAATTGAGTATAAAACTTTTTCGAATAACCTCTTTTTATCAAAAAAACTAATATTAAAAACTTAATAAATAAATGCACAGAAAGAATGAGAAGAAGAAAAGAAATAATAAAGAGCAGCGAAAAATAAATATGCAGTAAATTAAATTACATAAAATAAAGAGATTAAGAAGAGAGAAGCAGGCACAGTATTTATCCTGGTTCGACCACTAACCCACTTGTGGTCTACGTCCAGTCCTCGAAAGCTGAGATTTTTCACTAAGTATACAAGCTTCAATAGGTGCTTGCTACCGTTATACAAAAGAATACTTTTCACACATAGAGAAACTCTACCCTTGTGCTAAAGCCTCAGCCTGCAGGGATACCTCATCCTTTATACAAACCTTGAGGGATACCTCACCCTCGATACAGAATATCAGAAAAATAAATGAAGAGAAACTCTCACTCAGAGTAAGTAATACAAATTGAAGTGCTAATGGAGCTTTCACAGAAATATCTCAAAGTTTTTAATCAAAAAGAGCATAGAAAAGAATTTTCACAGATTAAAACTAGCAGAATAAAATTCAGAGTTATGGGCAAAGAAAAACGTGACCCAAGGTTGCTATTTATAGGGAAAAACACGGAGATAGCCGTTTAGGTATAATTAATAGCATTTAAAAATCAATTTGAAAACCTGTCTGTTTCCATATACGTGATCATAAGCTCCGTGTTTATTCGAATAGAAGAAAAACTATTTGAATAACACTGTTTCTGAAAACAACGTGAAAGTCCATCTAAAAAGGGTTATTCGAATAACCAACCTGTTATTCGAATAACTCTATTAAAACCAGAGTTCTAAAACCAAATATGTTATTCGAATGGCAGCTGAACTATTCGAATAAAGTTGTTAATAGAAAGTTCAGACAGAAGGGGTTTTATTGGAATAACTCACTTAAAAACACAGTTTTGAAAAACCTTGGTTATTCGATTAACAGGATAGTTATTCGAATAACACCTTTAAAAAAACAGACCTCGTGAAGGTGTTTATTCGAATAGGCTAAGCTCTATTTGAATAACTCAGTTTAAACCATTTTGAAAAAGATGTTTTCAAAGATACTAAGTTTAAAAACAAGTTTTATCTTTTCTTTCAAAAAACAAAGAGATATCAAAGTGAGCTCCGTACAATAGATCCTAAGTCCTAATGCTAATCAAATATAAACTTGGACTTGGTCTATGTATCATCTTCATTTGTTCTTCACGTTTGTTATCATCAAAATAAGTCTTCAAAGGTATGCATCCAAACACACTAAATAGAGTACCTTCTAAGTTTGTTCCCAAAACTCCGTTTCAACTATTTAAGACATGAAAACCTAGCCTTAACCATCTTCGTGTATGAGGTTATGCCACTGAGGTGAAAATCTATGACCCTATTGCATTAAAATTAAGTCCAAAGACCATCAGGTATTACTTTATTAGTTATCCTATCAATGCTAAAGGTTACACATTCTATTGTTGTACTAGTGGAACAAAAATAGTTGAAACAATTACTGTCAAATTCCTTGAGAATGATGTGGAGAATTGATATTACTGTGGATGAAGGCACAAGTTCTAGTGGAGAAAAGCTTATAGTACTTATTCTTATTATACAAGAAAGAAGTCTGAGTGAGCCATTCGAAAGGGTTGATGAGGAGCCACAACAAGAAGTTATAGAAAGATCACCATTGCCGACTCTTGAACATCTTGTTGAGGTTCTTCCTCTTAGACAATCTCAAAGAGAAATAAGACTAAACAACCTTGATGATTACTATACATTTATGGGGGAGATAGATATTAATGTTGAGGGCATGCCAGATCTAAAAAATTATAAGGAAGTAGTTTCTAGTGCTTTATCTGATAAGTGGATTAAAGCAATGAATGATGAAATACTCTCTATGAATCATAATGGAGTACGGGAGCTAGTGGAAACTCCCAAAGGTGTTAAGCCTATTAGGTGCAAATGAGTGTTGAAGACAAAGAAAGATTCTAAGGGAAATGTGGAGCACTTTAAAGCAAGATTGGTAACAAAATGATTCACTCAAAATGAAGAAATTAACTACAATGAGACTTTCTCATTTGTTTCTTCTAAGGATTCTTTCTGAACTATTATGGCTCTAGTTGCTCATTATGTCTTGGAGTTGCACCAGATGGATGTGAAGAAAGCCTTCTTGCATGGTGATCTTTATGAAGAGGTCTATCTGTGATAACTTCTTGAAATGTAGTTATTTATGCCCTATATCGGTGATATAAATAATGCTTAGTCCTTGTTTACAATGCATATATGAAAGGTTTTAGGCTTATATTTGTCACATTCTAATTTTGATATCTTTATTTATGCTTTTGAGCAAATTGTGCATATTTTGTAAGAGATTAAGTGGATTTATAATTGTGATTGACTTGGTGATTTCTCTATTTTGGGAAGGACTCCAAACAAGCTGAAATTTGGAGGATTTGGACAAAAAGTGGAAGAGAAAGCTAAGTTTGCATATCCGCAGCTCATGTTGCGACGTAGGCATATGAATGTCGCGGCGTGGTGCATTCCATTGCTGCATATTGAAGACCTGAGGCTAGAACGCCGCAGCGTAAATTACGGATGTTGTGGCATAGGTGACCTAAATTGATACACACCACAGCGTAGGCTTATTAATGTCGCAGAATGACTCTATTTTCTAAGCCTATAAATACTATTTTATTAGTTTTGGTCGAGAGAGACTGTTAGGTTTAGAGAAGCTGCGACTAGGTTTTTATTTTTGGGCTAAGAGGAAGCTAAGGGAGCTAAGGTTGGAGGCCATCTTCTTCATGGAAAGAGATTCAAGCATCAAAAGATCACATCTATAAGCTTCCTTCTCTTTTCCCTCTTCTTCCTTCTCTCCCTTGTATCTTGAGCATGGTTTTTGTTATATATTTTCATGTTCATTGAGTAGCTCAACTGTATTAGGGATTACTTTGGATCCTTTTATGAATACTATTGATTTTGTACTTCTTTGAGTTGATATAGATGTTTGGTTTTGTTTAATCACGTGATTCTTAATGCTCTTGATTATCTGATCAACTTTTAAGTGATTTGTTAAAATATGATGAACATAGACATAGGAGTTTGAATTTTAGATCATATGTATGGTTGATGCATGTTCGATTTCATTCAATTGACTTGGATAAGTTAATTCGCTAATGGGATAGAAATATACCTCTTAGCCATGCATAGCATGTGTTTGAGAATAGATCTTAATGAGTGAATTTTGTGCTAACTCTCATGGAAACATAATGAGTTAGGTAAATGAAACATGATTGATTGACCTAGACATAAGCTTTTAACTAAATTAGATTCTCAAGCTAACTAAACAATTTATCAATATTGTTTGTAAGGGTTGCATGTTATTAGTTGAAGTAAGGGATGAAGAAGGATTCCTTAATCTCTATCCATTATCTTTATTTTCAATTTATTACTTTTTAGTCTTTAGTTTATATGCTTGTCACTATTTTTATGTTCTTGAATAGAATTACTTAAGTTATTGGTTGATACTTAGCTTTGGAAGTATCCTTATTCTCATGGGAACGATCTCTACTCTTCATTATATTATTTATTCGATCGTGTACTTGCGGCCTATTAAGGGACAAACAAGTTTTTGGCGCCGTTGCCAAGGATAACGGTTTATTTCTGTATAGTAAAAAAAAATTGTTTGTCCCTTAATAGGCTGTAAGTGCACGATCGAACAAATAATATAATGAAGAGTGGAGATCGTTCTCACGAGAATAAGGATACTTCCAAAACTAAGTATCAACCAATAACTTAAGTAATTCTATTCAAGAATATAAAAATAGTGACAAACATATAAACTAAAGACTAAAAAGTCATAAATTAAAAATAAAGATAATGGATAGAGATTAAGGAATCCATCTTCATCCTTTACTTCAACTGATAACATGTAACCCTTACAAGCAATATTGATGAATTATTTAGTTAGCTTGAGAATCTAATTTAGTTAAAAGCCTATGTCTAGGTCAATCAACCATGTCTCATTTACCTAACTCATTATGTTTCCATGAGAGTTAGCGCAAAATTCACTCATTAAGATCTATTCTCAAATACATGTTATGCATGATTAAGAGGTATATTTCAATCCCATTAGCGAATCAACTTATCCAATCCAATTTGAATGAAATCGAGCATGCGTCAACCATACATATGGTCTAAAATCCAAACTCCTATGTCTAGGTTCATTAGATTTTAACAAATCTCTTAAAAGTTAATCAGACAATCAAGAGCATTAAGAATCATATGATTGAACAAAACTAAACATTTATATCAACTCAAAGAAGTACAAAATTAACAATATTCATAAAAGAATTCAAAGTAATCCCTAATACAGCTGAACTACTCAATGAACACGAAAATATACAATAAAAATCATGCTCAAGATATAAGGGAGAGAAGGAAGAAGAGGGAAAAGAGAAGGAAGCTCATAGATGTGATCTTTGATGCTTGAATCTCCTTCCATGAAGAAGATCGCCTCCAACCTTAGCTCCCTTAGCTTCCTCTCAACCCAAAAATGGAAACTTACCCAGCTTCTCTAAACCTAATAGCCTCTTTCAACCAAAACTAATAAAAATAGTATTTATAGGCTAAAAAAATAGAGTCACGCCGCGACATTAACATGCCTATGCCACAGCGCGTGTTCAATTTAGGTCATAAACGTTGCGGCATCCGTAATTTGCATCTCGACGCTCTAGCCTCGGGTCCTATATACTAAAGTAGGGGATACACCACGCCGTGACATTGATATGCCTGCGTCGCAGCATGAGCTACTAATATGTAAACTTGGCCTTTTCTTCCACTTTTTATCCAAATCCTCCAAATTTCAGCTTGTTTGGAGCCCTTCCTAAAATAGAGAAATCACTAAGTCAATTACAATTGCAAATCCACTTAATCTCTTACAAAATACGCACAATTTGCTCTAAAACATATAGGAAGATATCAAAATTAAAATGTGACAAATATAAGCTTAAAACCTTCCATATATGCATTGTAAACAAGGACTAAGCATTATTTATATTACTGATATAGGATACAAATAACTACATTTCATGGAGTTAGCACACCTCCAAACCTATATTTTTCTTAGTCCTCGAGCAAAATAAAGTATGATTAAGAAAACCTGCTTAATAATTCATGCTCAACATTCATTCAACATCTAATAAAATTTAATTTTCCTTTTAAACCACAACCAGTGCATAATGATTGTATAACCCTCAAAAAGTATTAATGTCTCATAATCAGCTCTACACATACATAATCCTTAACATGCTAGCAATCCAGTATCCTTTTATGCAAGTCACATTTTCCACTGACATACAAAATAAACTTCTCCTAGTCAAATCATACACATCCAAATAAAATTTATGAGTCTATATGTATATGAATCATAAAATCCACAAAATTGATCCTAAACTCTCTCCCCATTAATGTAAATTACACACAACCAAGGATCAAAATAAATTTTAACAGCTTGTAATGTAAGGTCAATGGTGATGGGCATATGAACAGAAATGGAAAGGATACAATACAAGCATTGAGAAACATAACATGCTATTTCAAGACTTGAGTCACTAACTGATCTTAGTAGGGTATGATTGTTACCGCAAGTGCACGGATCGCTCAAGTAATACAGATACAGAGTAAAAGTTCGTTCCCACAAGGATATTCGATTATAAAGCTAAGTACCAACTAAAAGCTTAATCAATTCTAGACAAGGACATAAAAATAAGAAAGCAATAAACTAAACTAATCTAACCTACAAAAGTAATAAACATAAACACGGTTAGGTGTCAGGAAATCCTCCTTCACCCCCTACATCTACCAACAACATGCAATCCCTCTCATTAACATAAATGCATTGATTAGGTTAGCTTGAGAATTTGATGTAGTCAAAAGCCTATGTCTAGGTCAATCAACCCTGGTTTCTACTTGCCCAACTCACTAAGTTTCATTGAAAGCTAGTACAACATCCACTCATGAACAATCTATTCTCAATCACACACTATACATGGTCAATAGGTATATTTCTATCCTATTAACGAATCAACTCATCGCCGAACATGTATCAACCACACCATATCCATATCAACAAATCCCTATGTCTAGTTCATTTGCCAATATTAGCATCATGCAATTAAGGCCAACCAAAACAAGCATATCCATATTGACATGACAGCTCAAAGTCTAGTTCATTTGTAATATTAGAATCATGAAATCAGTGATCAGCCAACCACAAGCATTAAACATAGATAATGATTGAACCATAATGAAACATCCACATAAACTCAGAGAAGAACACATCATTAATATAAATAAAAGGATTCAAAGTATTCCTAAACAAAGCTTAGCTATATAATAGATAAGGAAGAGAAGAGAGAAAGGGAAAAGAGAGAAAAAAGCTCATTAGATTTGTCTCTGACGCTTGAATCCTCCTTCAATCCTTGTTCCTTGCCTCCAATCCACCAGAAATGAAGATCTAGCCAAACTAACTAACCTAAAACTAACCTAAACTAACTAAACTACAAAGGAAATAGCTAAACAGAAAATGGAAATGGCCAAAATGGCCAGAACACAGAAAAACATGAAAAATATATTTATAGGCTTAGCTGGCCGCCTCAACGCCGCGGCGCTCACTGCCTTACACCGCGGCGCCCAATGGGTCGGTCTATTTACGTCGCGGCGCTCACATTATATGAGTCGCGGTGCTCTTGCCTCGGGTTCAAGTATGGCCTGCTGAAAATCCTCTTAGCGCCGCGGCGCTCTACTCCTTGCGCCGTGGCGTTGACCACTGAATTACTGATTTGGCTTCCTCTTCCTCTTTAACCTCAGTTGCTCCATATTTAACCTTATTTGGAGCCTTTCCTAACATAGAGAAAATACCAAATCAGTATCATATATAAATCTACCTAATCCATGATCATTTAAGCACAAATTGCTATCAAACATACAAGAAAAGTTCAGAATCAAAATATATCAAATATAAGCACAAAACCGACAAATATGCATTATAAATAAGGACTAAGCATTCATTCTAGCACAAGGATAGGGCACAAATAACTGCATTTTATGGAGTTATCACACCCCCAAACTTATATTTTGCTAGTCCTCAAGCAAAACAAAATAGAACTAAGTAAATCACTTAAACATTAAAATCAATTTTTTTTATTTAGCAAATATATTTCAATTTTCTTTTCTCATTTAAAAACAAATACTAGTGTGTAATGACTGCATCAATTCTTAAAAAGTGCAAATGCCCCATAAACAGTTCCATACATACATAATCCTTAACATGCTATCAATCCAAATAACTCTTCATGCAATTCACATTTATCACAAACATGCAAGATAAACTTCTCCTAATCAAGTCATACATATCCAGATAAGTTTACAAACATACATGCATATGATTCACAGAATCCACAAAATTGTAAATCAACTCTCTATCCACTAATGTAAATCATACAAGATTAAGGATCAAAAGGAACTTTATCAACTTATATTATTAGGCCAATGGTATGGGTGAAAGAAATGAACGGGAAAGATACAATACAAATATTGAGACACATAATATACTACTTCAAGATATGAGTCACAACTGACATTAGCAGGGTATTCAAAAGTGAGATCATAAAACTTGCCAGAACCATTTTCGATGCTTTTTGAACTTTACTTTTCTTAAGCTTTTGCTTTTCTTTTCAATTTCATTTTTCTTTTTATTTTCTTTATTTTCTTTTCTATTTTTGCAAAGCAATGCTTTTTCTTTTCTTTGTTTTGCATCTGGTTCCTTCAGGCTCATTTTGAATTGAATATTCATACCCTTAATCATCAGACTCATTTCAAGAAATAACACATCATATACTCAACAAACAATAAGGGTAGGAAGAAAATGACATGCTTTCACATGCATTAGAACGGTTAACAGGTTAACGAACACAATGGTTATGAAAAACAAATAAGGCCAAACAGTTTAAGGCTTCAAAAAGGGACCTGAGGATATCATCATATCAGGGTAAGCTTTTTAAGGCTCAATCGGTCCAAATAATGCCCTAATCATTTCCTCAATCATGCACAACCTAGGATTTCGCCTCAAGAGAGTTCAAAAACAATTTCAAGGATAATCAAAACTCCACATGTACATCCACAAACATTCTCCAAAACTTGCACTCTTATCATTTTCAAAGTTATACTTGCATCTAAGTGAGATGTAAACCATGCATCAAAAGTAACTAAATTGTTTCACATGCATCAAGATCACATAAGGTTTCACTGAAAATGGGGCAAATAGCAACCTTTCACATCATGAACAACCAAAAACAACCAGCATTCTTACAACATGTCATGCATTCAAATGGATTCACTTTCTAAGTTCAAGCATGCACAACATCTTTTGCATAATGTGAAAATTGAAAATCTTGTCATCAGCACATCAGTGATAGTCAGAATAGAATATAATCATGAAAATATAATGACTAAAACCACTGCACACTCAAAATACCAATACATGTTAACATTAAGTACAAAGGAATTAAACATGTAAAGATATTCCCCCAAACCTAAAATGAAATGTATCTTTAAAGAACATGGCCTATAGGGAACCTGAGACTAGTACTGAGCATTACTATATACACACAAATAGAAAAATAACAGAAAAAGCAAAAATAGGGGTTAAGCGTCGTGGCGCTCACAAAAGCTGCAAATTCGCGTAAACGCCTATCAATGGCCGCGGCACACTACTACCTTGCGCCACAAGATAACTACCTAAGCTGCTAAATTTAGCAGCAAACACAGTTTTGCTACTGGGTTTGGCTCTTATAGTTCTCTAGCTGCAACAAAACTTGTTCAAAACGCTAAATTACAAAAATGTACAATACACACATATTAAAAAACAAAAAACAACATAATAACCTATTTACAAACCTAAACAAACTTAAAACTTAAAAATAAAAACTAACATAACTAACATATTAACCTATATAAAAACTAACACAAACAACACTTAAAACATAAACAAACAAGAACTAACACAACTAACACATATATATACTAAAATACTAATGAAAAACATATTACACAAAACTAACAAAACATAACATACTAATATGCTAACATATTTAACATAAACACATTAACATACTACCTATTTATGCACAAAGTAAAGACAGGAATGAAACATAAACATGGGGTTTCCTCCCACGAAGGGCCTGAGTTATAGTCCCAGCAGGACTTTGTCACCAAAATTGAAGTACTGCGGATGAGTAGTCTTCAAGAACTTGATCCAAGGGTAATCCTCTCAGGAGTCGCGAATTCCCTCAAGGGTCTCATATGAATGAAATCATCCGGCTTCTTATTTGAAACTAAAATAAAACAGAAACGAAACATAGATTATATACAACTTATATACAACTTGAATTAGAACTAATCAAACTCATTATTGATATTAGCAATATAAAAACTATCCCCGGCAACGGAGCCAAAAACTTGATTGCTACCGCAAGTGCACGGGTCTCTCAAGTAATACAGATACAGAGTAAAAGTTTGTTCCCACAAGGATATTCGATTATAAAGCTAAGTACCAACCAATAGCTTAATCAATTCTAGACAAGGACATAAAAATAAGAAAGCAATAAACTAAACTAATCTAACTTACAAAAGCAATAAACATAAACACAGTTAGGTGTAGGAAATCCTCCTTCACCCCCTACATCTACCAACAACATGTAATCCCCCTCATTAATATAAATGCATTGATTAGGTTAGCTTGAGAATCTGATGTAGTCAAAAACCTATGTCTAGGTCAATCAACCCTGGTTTCTACTTGCCCAACTCACTAAGTTTCCTTGAAAGCTAGTACAACATCCACTCATGAACGATCTATTCTCAATCACACACTATACATGACCAATAGGTATATTTCTATCCTATTAACGAATCAACTCATCGCCGAACATGTATCAACCACACCATATCCATATCAACAAATCCCTATGTCTAGTTCATTTACCAATATTAGCATCATGCAATTACGGCCAACCAAAACAAGCATATCTATATTGATATGACTGCTCAAAGTCTAGTTCATTTGCAATATTAGAATCATGAAATCAGTGATCAGCCAACCACAAGCATTAAACACAGATAATGATTGAACCATAATCAAACATCCACACAAACTCAGAGAAGAACATATCATTAATATAAATAAAAGGATTCAAAGTATTCCTAAACAAAGCTTAGCTATATAATAGAAAAGGAAGAGAAGAGAGAAAGGGAAAAGAGAGAAAGAAGTTCATTAGATTTGTCTCTGAAGCTTGAATCCTCTTTCAATCCTACTTCCTTGCCTCCAATCCACCAGAAATGAAGATCTAGCTAAACTAACTAACCTAAAACTAACCTAAACTAACTAAACTACAAAGGAAATAGCTAAACACAAAATGGAAATGGCCAAAATGGCTAGAATACAGAGAAAAATGTGAAAAATCTATTTATAGGCCCAGCTGGCCGCCTCAACGCCGCGGCACCCACTGCCTTATGCCGCGGCGCCCAATGGGTCGGTCTATTTATGCTGCGACGCTCACTTCATATGAGTCGCGGTACTCTTGCCTCGGGTCCAACTATGGCCTGCTGAAAATCCTCTTAGAGCTGCGACGCTCTACACCTTGCGCCACGGCGTTGACCACTGAATTGCTTATTTGGCTTCCTCTTCCTCTTTAACCTCAATTGCTCCATATTTAACCTTGTTTGAAGCCCTTCCTAACATAGAGAAAACACCAAATCAGTATCATATATAAATCTACCTAATCCATGATCATTTAAGCACAAATTGCTATCAAACATACAAGAAAGGTTCAGAATCAAAATATATCAAATATAAGCACAAAACCTCTAAATATGCAGTATAAATAAGGACTAAGCATTCATTCTAGCACAATGATAGGGCGCAAATAACTGTATTCTAAGGAGTTTTCACACCCCAAACCTACATTTTGCTAGTTCTCGAGCAAAACAAAATAGAACTAAGTAAATCATTTAAACATTAAAATCAATTTTTTCATTCAACAAATATATTTCAATTTTCTTTTCTCATTTAAAAACAAATACTAGTGTGTAATAACTGCATCAATTCTTAAAAAGTGCAAATGCCCCATTAATAGTTCCATACATACATAATCCTTAACATGCTATCAATCCAAACAACTCTTCATGCAATTCACATTTATCACAAACATGCAAGATAAACTTCTCCTAATCAAGTCATACATATCCAGATAAGTTTACAAACATACATGCATATAATTCACAGAATCCACAAAATTGTAAATTAACTCTCTCTCCACTAATGTAAATCACACAAGATTAAGGATCAAAAGGAACTTTATCAGCGTATATTATTAGGCCAATGGTATGGGTGAAAGAAATGAACGGGAAAGATACAATACAAACATTGAGACATATAATATACTACTTCAAGATATGAGTCACAACTGACATTAGCAGGGTATTCAAAAGTGAGATCATAAAACTTGCCAGAACCATTTTCGATGCTTTTTGAACTTTACTTTTCTTAAGCTTTTGCTTTTCTTTTTATTTTTATTTTTATTTTTATTTTCTTTATTTTCTTTTCTATTTTTGCAAAGCAATGCTTTTTCTTTTCTTTGTTTTGCATCTGGTTCCTTCAAGTTCATTTTGAATTAAATATTCATACCCCGATCATCAGACTCATTTCAAGAAATAACACATCATATACTCAACAAACAATAAGGGTAGGAAGAAAATGACATGCTTTCACATGCATTAGAACGGTTAACAGGTTAACGAACACAATGGTTATGAAAAACAAATAAGGCCAAACAGTTTAAGGTTTCTAAAAGGGACCTAAGGATATCATCATATCAGGGTAAGCTTTTTAAGGCTCAATCAGTCCAAATAATACCCTAATCATTTCCTCAATCATGCACAACCTAGGATTTCACCTCAAGAGAGTTCAAATACAATTTCAAGGATAATCAAAACTCTACATGTACATCCATAAACATTCTCCAGAATATGCACTTTTATCATTTTCAAAGTTACACTTGCATCTAAGTGAGATGTAAATCATGCATCACAAGCAACTAAATTGTTTCACATGCATCAAGATCACATAAGGTTTCACTGAAAATGGGGCAAATAGCAACCTTTCACATCATGAACAACCAAAAACAACCAACATTCTTACAACATGTCATGCATTCAAATGGATTCACTTTCTAAGTTCAAGCATGCACAACATCTTTTGCATAATGTGAAAATTGAAAATCTTGTCATCAGCATATCAGTGATAGTCAGAATAGAATATAATCATGAAAATATAATGACTAAAACCACTGCACACTCAAAATACCAATACATGTTAACATTAAGCACAAAGGAATTAAACATGTAAAGATATTCCCCCAAACCTAAAATGAAATGTATCTTTAAAGAACATGGCCTATAGGGAACCTGAGACTAGTACTGAGCATTACTATATACACACAAATAGAAAAATAATAGAAAAAGCAAAAATAGGGGTTAAGCGCCGCGACGCTCCTATGCCTGGGCTGCGGCGCTCACAAAAGCTGCAGAATTCTGCAGAAAACGCCTCATTGCGCCTCGACGCGCACTACCTTGCGCCGCGGCATAACTACCTAAGCTGCTAAATTTAGCAGCAAACACAGTTTTGCTGTTGGGTTTGGCTCTTATGGTTCTCTAGCTGCAACAAAACTTGTTCAAAAAGCTAAATTACAAAAATGTACAATACACACATATTAAAACACAAAAACAACATAATAACCTATTTACAAACCTAAACAAACTTAAAACTTAAAAACAAAAACTAACATAACCAACATAACTAACATATTAACCTATATAAAAACTAACACAAACAACACTTAAAACATAAACAAACAAGAACTAACACAACTAACACATATATATACTAAAATACTAATGAAAAACATATTACACAAAACTAACAAAACATAACATACTAATATGCTAACATATTTAACATAAACACATTAATATACTACCTATTTATGCACAAAGTAAAGACAGGAATGAAACATAAACATTGGGTTCCCTCTCACGAAGGGCCTGAGTTATAGTCCCAGCAGGACTTTGTCACCAAAATTGAAGTACTGCGGATGAGTAGTCTTCAAGAACTTGATCCAAGGGTAATCCTCTCAGGAGTCACGAATTCCCTCAAGGGTCTCGTATGAATGAAATCACCCGGCTTCTTATGTGAAACTAAAACAAAACAGAAACGAAACATAGATTATATACAACTTATATACAACTTGAATTAGAACTAATCAAACTCATTATTGATATTAGCAATATAAAAACTATCCCCGGCAACGGCGCCAAAAACTTGATTGCTACCGCAAGTGCACGGATCGCTCAAGTAATACAGATACAGAGTAAAAGTTCGTTCCCATGAGGATATTCGATTATAAAGCTAAGTACCAACCAATAGCTTAATCAATTTTAGACAATGACATTAAAATAAGAAAGTAATAAACTAAACTAATCTAACCTACAAAAGCAATAAACATAAACACGGTTAGGTGTTAGGAAATCCTCCTTCACCCTCTACATCTACCAACAACATGCAATCCCCCTCATTAACATAAATGCATTGATTAGGTTAGCTTGAGAGTCAGATGTAGTCAAAAGCCTATGTCTAGGTCAATTAACCCTGGTTTCTACTTGCCCAACTCACTAAGTTTCCTTGAAAGCTAGTACAACATCCACTCATAAACGATCTATTCTCAATCACACACTATACATGGCCAATAGGTATATTTCTATCCTATTAACGAATTAACTCGTCGCCGAACATGTATCAACCACACCATATCCATATCAACAAATCCCTATGTCTAGTTCATTTGCCAATATTAGCATCATGCAATTAAGGCCAACCAAAACAAGCATATCCATATTGGCATGACAACTCAAAGTCTCGTTCATTTGCAATATTAGAATCATGAAATCAGTGATCAGCCAACCACAAGTATTAAACACAGATAATGATTGAACCATAATGAAACATCCACACAAACTCAAAGAAGAACACATCATTAATATAAATAAAAGGATTCAAAATATTCTTAAACAAAGCTTAGCTATACAATAGATAAGGAAGAGAAGAGAGAAAGGGAAAAGAGAGAAATAAGCTCATTAGATTTGTCTCTGAAGCTTGAATCCTCCTTCAATCCTTGTTCCTTGCCTCCAATCCACTAGAAATGAAGATCTAGCCAAACTAACTAACCTAAAACTAACCTAAACTAACTAAACTACAAAGGAAATAGCTAAACAGAAAATGAAAATGGCCAAAATGGCCAGAACACAGAGAAAAATGTGAAAAATCTATTTATAGGCTCAGCTGGCCGCCTCAACGCCGCGGCGCCCACTGCCTTATGCCACGACGCCCAATGGGTCGGTCTATTTACACCGCAGCGCTCACTTCATATGAGTTGCGGCGCTCTTGCCTCGGGTCCAAGTATGGCCTGTTGAAAATCCTCTTAGCGTCGCAGCGCTCTACACCTTGCGCCACGGCGTTGACCACTGAATTGCTGATTTGGCTTCCTCTTTCTCTTTAACCTTAATTGCTCCATATTTAACCTTGTTTGGAGCCCTTCCTAACATAGAAAAAACACCAAATCAGTATCATATATAAATCTACCTAATCCATGATCATTTAAGCACAAATTGCTATCAAACATACAAGAAATGTTCAGAATCAAAATATATCAAATATAAGCACAAAACCTCCAAATATGCATTATAATTAAGGACTAAGCATTCATTCTAGCACAAGAATAGGGCACAAATAACTGCTTTCTATGGAGTTATCAGGGTATTCCATAGTGAAAGAAGAAAACTCACCAGAACCATTCAATGATTTTCGTACTTTTCTTTTCTTATGCTTTGCTTTTCTTTTCTCTTTTTTTTTTCTTTTCTTTTCATCATTTTTTTCAAAGCAATACTTTTTTTCTTTGACTGCATTTGGTTCCTTCAGGTTTATTTTGTATTGAATATGTATTAATATCCCTAATCACTAGAATCACTTCAAGAAATAACATATCATGTACTCAACAAACAATAATGGTAGGAAGAAAATACAACGCTTTCACATGCATTAGAATGGTTAACAGGTTAACGAACACAATGGTGGTGAAAAACAAATAAGGTCAAACAATTCTAAGGCTTCAAAAGGGGACCTATGGATATAATCACAGCAGGGTAAGCTTTTAAGGTTCTATCAATCCAAACAATGCCCTAATCATTTCCTCAATCATGCATAATTTAGGATTTCGCCTCAAGAGTTTAAAAACAATTTCTAGAATAATCGAAATTCTACATGTACATCCATAAACTTTTTCTAGACATGCACTCTTATCATTTTCAAAGTTACATATACATCTAAGTGGGATGTAAATCATGCATAAAAAAATGACTAAATTGTTTCACATGCTTCGTGATCGCAAATGATTTCATGGTAAAGTGGGCAAATAGCAACCTTTTATATCATTGGACAACCAAAACTACACCAATAATTGACAACATATTATGCATTCAAATAGATCTAACTTGTTCAACTCAAGTATGCATAACATCATGTGCCTAATGTTAAAAATTGAATTTTTTTGGCAAAACCCATCAGTAATAGCCAAAGCAATATAACAACACGATAACATGATGACTATAACTACTGCATACAGTAAATATCATCACATATTATACATTCCACATTATATATCAAAAACATGTAATGATACTCCTCTAAACTAAAGTGAGACAACTTCCTCACAAGACTTGGCGTATAGGGTACCTAAACTTATAAAAAATATGTACACTATTAGTCTGAGCATACTAAAATATAGAAATACTTGAAAAATAAAAAAAATATGTATAAAACAGAGCATAACGTCGGGACATGAACCTTGCTGCACCGCGACGTGTAGCTCATCTGCAGAAAAATCACACTAGCGCAGTGGTATGAAGTGTCTTGCGTTGCGACGTGAGAGATCAGTCTGCAAAATTTTGTAGCAAATACAGTTTTGCTGCCAATTCTGCTTCCCTTGGGTCTCTAGCACCTGTAAAATTTGTTCAAAAGGTTAAATTATAATATTTATAATAGAAAAATAATAAAATTACAAAATCAACATACTACCTATTCAATGCAAAAAGTAAAGACAAAAACATAACTACAAATTTAAATGAAAATAAACTATACAAAACTTGAATTAGAACTACCTAAGCTCATTGTCAATATTAACAATATAGAAATAAACTGTTATCCCCAGCAATAGTGTCAAAAACTTGTTTGTCCCTTAATAGGCCGCAAGTGCACTGATCGAACAAGTAATACAATGAAAAGTAGAGATCGTTCCCATGAGGATAAGGATACTTCCAAAGCTAAGTATCAACCAATAACTTCAGTAATTCTATTCAAGAACATAAAATAGTGAAAAGCATATAAACGAAAGACTAAAAAGTAATAAATTGAAAATAAAAATAATGGATAGAGATTAAGGAATCCTTCTTCATTCCTTATTTCAACTGATAACATGCAACCCTTACAAGCAACATTGATTAATTGTTTAGTTAGCTTAAGAATCTAATTTAGTTAAAAGCCTATATCTAGGTCAATCAACCATGTTTCATTTACCTAACTCGTTATATTTCCATGAGAGTTAGTGCAAAATTCACTCATTAAGATCTATTCTCAAACACATATTATGCATGGCTAAGAGGTATATTTCTATCCCATTAGCGAATTAACTTATCCAAGCCAATTGAATGAAATCGAACATGCATCAACCATACATATGATCTAAAATCTAAATTCCTATGTCTAGAATCATCAGATTTTAATAAATCACTTAAAATTTGATCAGATAATCAAGAGCATTAAGAATCATATGATTGAACAAAACCAAACATCTTTATCAACTTAAAGAAGTACAAAATCAATAATATTCATAAAAAGATACAAATCAATCCCTAATACAGCTGAGCTACTCAATGAATACGAAAATATACAATAAAAATCATGCTCAAGATACAAGGGAGAGAAGGAAGAAGAGGGAAAAGAGAAGGAAGCTCATAGATGTTATCTTTGATGCTTGAATCTCCTTCTATGAAGAAGATGGCCTCCAACCTTAGCTCCCCTAGCTTCTTTTCAGCCCAAAAATAAAAACTTAGCCGCAGCTTCTCTAAATATAATAGCCACTTTTAACCAAAATTAATTATATAGTATTTATGGGCTCAAAAAACAAAGTCACGCCACGACATTAACATGCCTACGCCGCGGTGTGTGTTCAATTTAGGTCATAAATGCCACGACATCTGTAATTTGTCCCGCGGCACTCTAGCCCCGGGTCCTATGTACTGAAGCAGGGGATACACCATGCTACGGTATTGATATGCTTGCATTGTAGCGTGAGCTGCTGATATGCAAACTTGGATTTCTCTTCCACTTTTTGTCTAAATCCTCTAAATTTCAGCTTATTTAGAGCTTTTCCTAAAATAGAGGAATCACCAAGTCAATCACAATTGCAAATTCACTTAATCCCTTACAAAATATGCACAATTTGCTTAAAAGCATATAGAAAGATATCAAAATTAGAATATGACAAATATAAGCCTAAAATCTTTCATATATGCGTCGTAAACAAGGACTAAGCATTATTTATATCACCGATATAGGGCACAAACAACTACATTTCATGAAGTTATGAATATGTAGCAACCAGAGGGTTTTATAGAAAATGGAAATGAGCATATAGTATACAAATTGAAGAAGTTTATTTATGGTTAAAGCAAGCATCGAGACAATGGTATATTAAATTTGATGAAGTTGTTTCTTTTATGGGCTTTGTGGAGAATAAGGTAAATCAATACATATATCTTATGGTTCATGGGAGTAAATTCATTTTTCTTATTCTCTATGTGAGTGATATTTTACTTGACAGCAATAGTTATGATCCACTTGATGAGACCAGGGATATGTTATTAGCTATTTTTGAAATAAAAGATCTTGGAGAAGCTTTTTTTTTGTTTTGGGCATTGAAATTCACAAAGATAGGAGTTATAGGTTTTTGGGTTTATCTCAAAGAGCCTATATTGACCGTGTTCTTAAAATGTATAATATGAAAAATTATAAGCCTGGTGATGTTCTAATTATCAAAAGGGACAAGTTGAGCAAAGAGCAATTCCCTAAGAATGACATTGAGTGGAGTTCCATGAAAAATGTGCCTTATGCTAGTGCGGTTGGTAGCCTTACATATGCTCAAGTGTGCATTAGACCTGATGTATCATTCGCTGTTAGTGCATTAGGTAGATATCTATTCAATCCAGGATATGCTCATTGGGTAGCTATTAAAAAGGTCATGAGGTACTTACAAAAGACAAAGGATTGCATGTTTGTTTATATGAAGGTGGATGATTTAAGTGTCATTAGATACTCTAATTCAGAATTTGTTGGATATATAGATGATGAGAAATCCACTTCTAGATATATTTTCATGTTAGCTAGAGGAACTATATCTTGAAAAAGCATAAATCAAACTCTGATAGCTTTTTCCACAATTCAAGCTGAGTTTATTGCACTGGTGCTACTTCACATACTATGGTTGAGGAACATCATTTCCATTCTTGGTGTTGCTGACTTTATTTATAAACCATTGAAAATTTATTATGATAATTGTTCTACTGTTTTGTTCATCAAGAATAATAGAACTACTTATGCCTTTAAACATATAAGGATCAAATTCTTGGTGGTGAGAGTAATGTTTGATAATGGAGAGATTCTTGTTAAGCATATTCTTACTGAGGAGATGCTTGCTGACTCTTTAATTAAGGAACTTAGACCCATAGTATTTATGAGACATGTTGAGAACATGAGTATTAAAAGATCCTTTGATGTAATTGATTAGTGAGAGTTGTCTTTTATTATATATTTGTTACATTGAACTTATGAATACTCATTTAATAAAGTTATGTACATGTTTATTTTTATATCATTGTCATAATAATTATTGTATAGTTTTATTATTGTATTGTCTTGAGATGTTTAGTTTCCTTGAAGGAAATGATGTTTCATGATAAACATGTTTATAATCTCCTTAGGGAGATTGGTTGTGTTTTCTTAAGAAAACACAATGTAGGGTCTATATATATTAGCTTAAAGAGGCAAATGATCACAAACTACGTTATAATGTGTATCTACACTAGCACATTTGTATTATGATCATGGCAATAATATTATTAGTTACGTAGTCATTAATGAATTATATTATAAATAGTTTATTTGTCACTTATGGCTCTTAACTAATATTTTTATTGGACTCTTTGATTATGTTTATTGTGAGTATAGTTAGGTTATTTTAGTGGCCACAGTTGTTCAACTTGAAATTCTTTTCTTTCAAAATGAATTTATAAAATACCTATATTTATTTATTTATTGAAATTCTTTTGATTTAAATTAAACTAAATCAATGTTGTCAACATGGGAGAATATTAGAAATTTTTCTATGATTTTGGACTTCTGTTGATTTATTTGATTAACAAAACTGGTTGAATGGTAACCTAATGTTTCTTGCAATCCATTTTATTATATTGTCATCAAATGATTTATTGGAAATCACATGTTAGACTTCAAGCCCAAATATTATGTATGTTTAGAAATGTGTTAGACCCAGTTGCTTGATTCCATGATGAGTGGAATAAGAAAACCTTTCAATGAAAGGGTAGGTCCATATATATATGTGTGTGTGTGTGTGTGTCTTTTCAAGGCACAAGTTACAGCTTTTGACTAACAAACCATTATTGCCTTATCCAAAAGAGAGAGGAGAAGAAGAGGAAGATTCTGATTCTTGTAGTCCACATGTGTGTACAATCTTTGGTGCTTCTTGATTGTAAACTTGACAAAGAATAAGATGTCTACATGTTGTACACCTTTGATTACTAATTTGGTGTTATAAATTCATGAATCTATGATCTAGGGACATACTTGGTGTGATTTCTAATTTCTACAGGAAGCACTGACAAGGTAACAAATGCTGACATCATAGTGTTGTTTCATTTGTTAAACAAAAGAAAAATCAACCTTCCCTTCATTTTGTTTGAATATATAGTTGCTGCTATGGACAACAAGAAAAAGAAAATAACTTGCCTTGCCTATGGCATGTTGCTCTCAAAGGTGTTCAGATACAATGGAATGGAGCCAAAAAATAAGAATTGTGATCCCCCTGGTTCGATTTTCTCTAATAAAAATTTAAGGTGGATAAAGCTAGACCTTGAGTTGCCTGTTGAGAAAGAGGTTTTTGAACTAGAACAATAGGAAGAAGAAATAATAAAAGCTCTAGAGAAGAAAAAGAAGTGAAGGAAAGAAGAAAGAAGAAGACGAAACAAGAAATAAAGTAGGGAAAGAAGAAAAGAAAAAGGATGAGGAGAAAAAAAATAAGAAGAAGGAAAGTGAAGAAAAAGGAGAAGAGAAGAAGAAGAAGGAAAAATCTGATAAGAAGAAGAAAAAGAATAAAATTTTTGAAGATGCTCCAAAGTCAGAGTAGATAAAGAAAAGAAAAGTAGTGGATGTTCTGACCTCTAAAGATTCGAGAAAGGAGAATAAAAAGAAAGTTGGATATGGTTCCTGAAGAACTACCAGTTTCCAAAATTGATGAGTCACCTGAGAAGACTCACTCAAAGGTTTTTGAACACGAGAAACTTGCTAAGAAAGCTATTCTTGCATCCATTTCCTTAGAAGTCTAGAAAAGATAACAGGAGTTCTTGGACATATTTGTTCAAGGTATCCAATACATTCCTTTTATCTAAATGATAATTGCCTACAATGCAGTTATTGGTACCCTAATTCTATGCTAGAAAGAATGCTTAATCCTTGTTTACAATGCATATTTGGAAGACTTTATACTTATATTTGTCATATTATGATTTGGATACCTTTCTATGTGTTTTTGTGCAAATTATGTTTAAATGATATGTGATTAAGTGAATTTGTTATTGTTACTAATTTGGTACTTTCTCTGTATTAGGAAGGGCTCTAAAGAAGGTTAAATGTGGAGCATGCGAGCCAAAACAGTAAGAGGAAGTCAAATCTGCATATCAGTAAGCAACACCGCGATGTGGACAAGTTAACGCCGCGACGTGGTGCATCCCTTGCATCAGTAGAAAATACCTGAGGCCAAGGCGCCACGATGTTGAGAGTGGATGCCTCGAGCTTTGGGTGACCTAAGTATTGCGTGTCACGACATGGCATGTTTAGCGTAGCAGCATCCTCTATTTTTCTGCACCTATAAATAGCTTTAGTTAGATTTTAGAAAGAGAGTTTTGAGGTTTTAGAGAAGCTGCAGGTAGGTTTACTGTGTTGGAGGCTAAGAAAGCCTAAGGAGGCTAGGATGGAGGTCATCTTCCTTAGGGAAGATGATTTGAGCTACAATGATCACATTTAAGAGTTTCCTTCTTTCTCCCCATGCTTTCTCTTGTTTTCCTTATTTTTTGAGCATGGTTTTTGTGTAGTAATTTCGTGTTCATGGATTAGTTAGGCTGTATTTAGGGATTACTTTGGATCTTTGAATGATTATTGATGATTTTGTTATCTTTTGAGTATATATTGATGTTTAGTTATGTTCAATCATATGGTTCTTAATACTTTTGAAGGTTTGATCAGCTTTTGAATGATTTGTTGAAATCTGATGAACCTAGACATAGTAATTTGGATTTTAGATCTAATGTATGGTTGATGTGTGTTCGATGAATTCAATTGGCTTGGATAAGTTGATTCGCTAACTGGATAGAAATATACCTTTTAGCCATATATAGTGGGTGTTTGAAAATAGATCGTTCATGAATGGAGTTTGCACTGGTTCTCATGGAAACATAGTAAATTAGGTAAATGAAACTATGGTTAATTGACCTAGACATAGGCTTTTAACTAAATCAGATTCTCAAGCTAACTGAATAATTCATTGATGTTACTTGTAAGGATCGCATGTCATTAGTATGAAATAGGAGGTGAAGAAGGATTCCCTAGATCTCTAAACCATTATCTTTATTGTTTTTGTAGTTTAGATTTAGTTTATTTGCTTTTTTATATTTTTATGTCATTGTCTAGAATTAATTAAGCTATTGGTTGATACTTAGTTATAGAAGTCTTTATCCTCGTGGGAACGATCTCTTACTCTGTATCTACATTATTTGTGTGAACACCCAATTTTGTCCAGATCCTTAAAATTTTTAATAAAAAAATAATATTTATTATTAATTACACTCATTTCTGATCCAAATCAAGCCGAACCCAATAGAGAAATATTCAAATCCATCCACCTTAGCCCATTTATGTTAAGTTTCTAATAATAAAAAAAAGAGAGAGGAAAGTCAAATTAGCAAATCTGCAAACATAAGGCCAAATGCATGCTATTTTGATCATTTACAAAAAAATGAAAAAAAATGTGAATTAAAATTTTTGAAAAATGAAGCATCAAATGGTGAAGGAGCTGCTACCTCTGATACAACTGCAACGTTGAACCACAGATACACAAAAATGGGATAGGGGCAAGAAAAGAGAAATAAAGGAAGCAAGTTTTAAAGCCAAAAAAAAATGGAGTAGACAGTGATGGCATAATCTCGTGCTGCCCAGGCTAATATAGAGAGGGGAGGCAGTCTCAATTTTTTTAGACACTCCATGATCACCATTTTTCTAACCTTCACCCACGGCCTAGCCTCCACACTTCAACAGCCTCCATCCTCAAAAATCCAATAACCTTCATTAACCTTCATCCCCATTCACGTTTGCACACGCCCTCCACTCTCATCTTCAACCAGTTCTCCACCATCAACCATCATCCTTCATCTCACCTTCTTGACAAGCATCCAACCTCCACCACCGTGAAGCTTCACCTCCCCTCACCATCTCACCTTCACAAACACCCACACCAAAGCAACCATGACTACAAATTCTCATCTTCAACCTTCATTTCCATTGACCTACTAACTCCATTCACATTAACCTATTCCCTCCATCTTCTCCAACTCTCACCCACATTATCAGAACCATCTTTATCATCATTCTACATCCATTCCACCATTAAACCCATCTCCATTCACCTCCATCAATGTCCAAATAGCTCCCTAAGCCAAACACCCTCCCCGTATTCAACCATCTACCAACCGAAAACCACCATTCAGCCAATAAACCTAACCGCGAGCTCCACCACATCCTCACCCCGTCCACAAGCAACTATCTCTTTCAAACCACCAGCAACAACTACCCACAAACCTCCAAACAACCACCCAACAAAAAAAAAAGTAAAACTCCCAGATCCGCCCCACTACAACTAGATCTCGGATTTGCACACGAAACGCAGCAAACCCGCGAACCCATGCGTGCCACCGTGTCATTTCCGATCAGACCATCGTTTACCATAGAACCTCCCATCGTGCGTCATGTTCCCAAAGAAAACAGAGGTTTTGCTCCTCTGCTAGTTTTCTTTTGAAAAACGAGTGAGTTTTTGTTTCTTTCGTTGTTTTAGTTGTCTTTTTTATATATATATAAAAATAAAAAGCTAAAGACAAGTTTTGGACAGAAGGCCACTTTCACGTGGTTGTCCTTCACTTTTTTTTTCTTTTTGACATTTGAATAAAAATAATTAATAAAAAAGGAGAAAGTAGAAAAAATATAAAAAAGTGAAAGAGTAAGTTTTGGACAGAAACACCTGACCACTTTCACGTGGTTGTCCCTTTTTGTCCTTTTCATAAAGCTGTTGCATTTTTTTTATTCTGTTATTTTTTTGGGAGAAATGATTTTGAGTAGTGAGCTTTAATTTAATGGGCTATTAAAAAGGAAATTAAAAAAAAGCAAAAGGATATAAACAAGATAAATTATTTAAATAACTTGGGTTAAGTTTTGTTAGTAGGTTATGAGTTATTTTTTTTATTTTTATTTACTAAAAAAATAAATAAATAATTAAGATTAGCTGAGTTGTGATAGCTTGTTAATCTCGCAATATTTCTTTGGAATTATTTAAGTTGTGATAACTCGATGATTCAAAGTTTTTTTTTTAAAAACATAAAAATTAAATTTTCACAATTTATCTGTTAATTTTGTTTATCATTTAACAAAAGGAGTAAAACAAATATTTCTAACAGTTATCAAGAATTTACACAATTAATTTAAGGTACTGTCTCAGGACGGGTGTATTAAGGGTGCTGTGGGATTAAGTTTCCACCCTTCCCTTTACATAACCGACTTCCGAATCCAATCTGGTTTCAAAGACCATTCTTATTAGGTTTTCCAATTTTTCCTATCCTAAATAAAATTGGTGGTGACTCCATTCTTTTTCGAATATAGATTATTTTTCGCTGCTCCCACCGTGATCACGGTCGCGACAGATAGCTACTCCACTGGGGATATTTGAGAGTCAAGCCTTTGAAAGTTGATTGTGCAAATTTTGTAGCATTTATATGTTTGTTTTACTCATTTTATTTTTGTTTTGTTTTTCTATTTTGTTTAAATTGTTTATTGATCATTTTAACTGTGATTCTATTTTATCATGCAAACCTTAGGATAGAGGATTTTTGGGAATCTTGTTTTGTGTTTGTGTTGTTTTGCAGGATGTGAGTAGTCTCTAAAATTATGAAGGTTTGTATGCTCCCTACACACACTATACCTACACGTTTATCACACACATTCGAGTAGGGCTCTATACCCGGGTCTGAGTGAAGCTTAAGTTAGGTAGAGGTTGCGTAGTAGTAGCCATTTTGGATGTACATCCTGTTTGGTTATCGCGAAAACCTCATCTAGAGTGTGCCTTTTTCATGAATGTCCCACACCTAGTGGTTTACCCACTATTTGTGGTCAACATTCTGATATGGGACTTAGCTCTAGAGGCCTTTAGAATAGTAGAGTCACCCAATGAAAGTTCTCATGAATTAGACAGACTCATGGATCCTTAGGGTAGAACTCCTTAAATTTAAGGCAGTCCTTTAGGACACAAAGGGAGCATAACTTTTCGTTATCCTTAAATTTATCCATCATTGTATTATTTTTAAAAAAAAATTGTACTTTGCATCCTTGCACCATGTTTTCTTTGCAATATTCTAATCTTTTTGTCTTTCTTGAGGCAGATTTGTTAAAGAACCGTTAGAACTCAATCAAGATTTGACAGTGAATATCTTTGATAAAAAGGAATATGGGATCAAATCACAAGGATGCAAGCTTGAAAAAGACTCTGCGACTCAAGGTTAATAAAGTTAACACTGAAAGCCTAGTAGTTATGGGACGAATGTTAAAGAAGACTCAACGTTTGACATTTGTAGCAAAGTATGGAAAGGTTCTGGATTTATAAAGGTTTTGGATTTGTTAAAGGTGAATGTGCAAGTGGAAGCAATCACCGCAGTGGCCCAGTATTATGACCCTCCTCTTAGATGTTTCACTTTTCAAGATTTTCAACTAGCTCCCACTCTGGAAGAATTCGAGCAGATCCTAGGGTTGTCATTGGAAGGTAAAAAGCCATACTTTTATAGGAAATACTATGCATCCATCCAAATTATAGCAAACATTTTGAAAGTGCACGCAAGAGACCTCCGAGGTGCGCAGCAGAATACAAATGGAACCAAATGGTTTTCAAGAGAATACATTGAAGGACAGATACGTCACTTAGCCAAAAGTGGAGATTGGGATGCTTTCATAGATATGCTAGCCCTCACCATTTACGGCACAGTCTTGTTCCCTAATATTGATGACTATATGGATTATGCAGCAATCAATGTGTTCCTTGCTTACAAGTTCAACACCGACAACCCCGTCCTAGCCATTCTCGCAGATGTTTACTCTACCCTGAACTTTTGTCATGAAAGGAATGGTAAAAGAATCCTCTACTGCTTGCAGATGTTGTATGTTTGGCTCACAGCTCATGCTTTCAACAGATCATACAAAGCAGAGTACCCTATCGCTGACTTTAACATGTGCCAGTTGAAGACCAAGAACAGCCGCGAATGGGCGGACCATTTGGCGAAATTGGAAGAAAAGCAGATAAGATATTATCTTCGATGGAAAGATGTAGAAACTATCATCTATTAGTGCAGAAAGTTTCCAAACGTACCCCTCATGGGTACACGAGGATGTATTAATTACAATCCAGTCTTGGCACAGTGACAACTCGATTATCCTATGATGGGGCCACCTGCAGAAGCCCAAATAACCTCTTTTGTTCTTTACTATATAGATACGGAAAACACTGAATCACTTCAGGAGGTCCGAAGTGCTTGAGACAAAGTCATCCGAAAAAGAAAAGAACTGGGAGTCAGAAGTTGTGCAACCAAGGAGGATTATCCCCAATGGGTTAAGGATAGAATTCCAGAAGTCAAGTTACCATTCAAGACCCTAACAATCCCTATAGTTGGTGAATCTTCAGCCTCGGTCGTGATTTAGGATGTAGAGATGGAAGAAATAAAAGTAAGGTTTGTAAAATAGAAGAGGAAAAAGAAAAAATGGAAGCTAAGTTGAGAGAGATCCGCCAGGCATGTGCGGCCTTAAAGCGAGAAAATGCTAAAAAGGACCATACTCTTGAAGAGGCTAATAAAAAGATGAAGGCAAAACGTGATTATATGCTAAAAACCAAACATTGTCTGGGGGCAGCAAACAAGGAATTAGGGCTCCGAATGCAAGAAAGGGATAGGGTCATGGCTGAAAACTAACAGCTTAGGGAGCAACTCAAGAGTGCCAAAGCAACCCGGAGTGATGCAATGCGGCTGGTAGAAGAAATGAGGCAGCAGATAGAAGTGGCATCTAAGCGATATGAAGATATGATAAAAAAAAAAGCTCCACATGAAAGAGACAGTTACAAAATATGAGGCAGTATTGCAACAAGAATAGGAAAATATAAAAAAAAACTAATGGATCAGGTGGAACAACAAAAAGGGGACATCGATGGATGGAAGGAAGAAGTCCATTTTTGGATGAGTCACTTTGCAAAATTGACATGTTTGGCTAATTTGGCAATTACAGATACTCCATATCATTTGGAAAGCCGATTAGATTGTCAATCCTTTTGAAACATCGGGAGAAGTCAGTGATTTCATTGAGTACTGTAAGAACCTTATACGGCAGATGAAACAGATGGCTAAGGCCTATTCAGATAGGGAATAGTCTTCTTCGATTAGGTCATGATGTATTCATCTAAGAAGCAATGTATTGTCATATCTTTTCAGTTGAATGAATGAAATATGCTTATTTCGACACTCATTTTTTGATCCCATATTTCTCTTGAGACTTAATACTTTTGAACGAGACGTTCTGGGTAATAGTCATAACAAACAAAGATCAAAGATACTTATTTCAAATCTACTTGGAATAAAATCACTGACGGTCCTCTAACAAATAATGAACACAATCACTGATCTTCTAAAATAATAATAATAATAATAATTTTATCATTTTTAGGTAAAAACTTTAAACCATTACTCGTCCTTGGAAAAGACAGATCACACAAACCCAGACCTATGAAACTAAGTCACAAACTAGGCTGCAAGAGATGTCAAACTCAGAAAGAAACTTAAGTCAAGAGATGGATAAAATGAAAAGAAGAATCAATGCAATGGTAGAAGGACAATCAAGGGTCAAAAATTTACTGAGACAGTTAACTGGGACCCTTAAAACAACAAATAGAGCATCTGCCGACACTGGGGCAAATGTAAATATAAACAACAATGTGAATGAAGAGGATGATTCCATGAATGAAAATCATAAAGGGGAGAAAAATAATGTAGAAGTCACTCATGAACAGCCAGTGAAAATATTCCTGAACAGTAACTCAGAAAAAGAAAAATTAAGAGATGAATTGATTAGAAAGATGCAAGAGTAAATTAAAGCCATTCAAGGCCCTAATCTGTATGGCTCAGTGGGAATCGATGAACTATTCCCTGAGGTTGAAGTTAATATTCCCAAAGATTTCAAAATACTAGATTTCTCAAAGTATGATGGAAGCACCAATCCAAAGTTTCATCTGAAGACTTACATCACCAAAATGGCCATTTGGTCACGGGATCAAAAGTTCCTAATCAATTTCTTCCATGAGAGCCTGACCGGGTCAGGTTTGGAATGGTACATGTAACTTGACCATTCAAAGATTTTTTTATAGGGATAATCTGACAAGTTTATTCTTAGAGCAATATCGATTCAATATCGACACCGCACCTACCTGAGAACAACTAGGGGCAATGCAAAAAAAGAATGACGAAATTTTCAAGCAATACGCTCAAAGATGGAGAATGTTAGCAGCCCAAGTTCAACCATCATTGACTCCATCATAAATGAGCTCGTACTTTATGGGGACCCTAGGAGCACCTTTTATTGGGCTGATGGCAGGTGCTGCCTACAGAGATTTTTCTGATCTAATTTTGGCTAGAGAAAGGATTGAGAATCTTGCAAAAGTAGGAAAATTACCTACTGGAAATATAGAGAGTAATTTTCCTAAGAAGGTGGCACCAACAAGGAAGAAAGAACCAGAAGTCAGTTATGTGCATCAACAAAACTCATGTTTTCCTCGTAATTTATAACCATACCTTTCTTATCAAACCCCTTCACCCGCTTTTCCAGCTTACCAAACTTCATACCAATTTAACAATGTTCCCTTATCACGTTCCGTCTATACCAATCGTCCTCTCGCACCTCAAAATCCAAGAAACCAAGGGTATGCTCGACCCCCGTCGAATCTACCCCCTTTTCCAAAGTTGCCAATCTCCAATGCTAATTTGTTTCAATAGTTGTTCGATGCACATTTGGTTACATGCGTTCCTTCTCGCCCTATGGTGCCCCCATTTCCAGCTTGGTACAATCCTAACGTAACTTGCAAGTTCCATGTGGATAACCCAGGACACTCAATCGAAGATTGTGAGGTATTTAAAACTATAGTGAGGAGATTGATTTCCTGCGGAAAGCTAGACTTTGAAGAGGATAAGGGACCTAGCATTACTAGCAACCCAATTCCAAATCATGGGAAATGAATTGTAAACGCATTAGAAAAGGAGAATGAATGAGTTCAAAATGTAGCAGATGTCAAAACTCCTATGAAGTTAATATTCCAAGGTCTTGTCAAAACAGGCTATTGTTCCTCAGTAGCCTTGGGTGATGTAGAGTTTGAATATGATACCAAAGCTTATTGTGAATACCATATAGAGAAGGGCACGATATTGAGGGTTGTCAGGAGTTTAAGGCTCGGGTGCAAAGATTCATGGCTTTGGGTGTAATAGATGTTACTCAAGCAAGAGGGTTCGCAAAAGAGATAGATATTATGGAGCGTCTAGTCCTCAAACTCCCGCGTACTAGTGAAGTTCCAGATTCCCAGAAAGTTGTCATAGCGATAAAGAAGCCTACACCTTTTCCCTATAGTGATACACATGTTGTGCCTTGGAAGTATGATGTCAAGGTAAAGACGCAAAGTAATATAGGACAAACTGCTTCAACCCTTATTGCTCAGATAGCAGAGCCCGCACAAGCAGTGTCAAGTGTCGTGGGCATAGGAGGGATCACAAGAAGCGGCAGGTGCTATGGGCAAGAAGATAATACCGGGAAAGGAAAAGCAGGCTTCATAGAAACAAAAGAAGATGATGAAAAAGAATTCCTAAAAATCATGAAGCAAAGTGAGTATGATGTGGTAGAACAGCTCAGAAAAACTCCAGCTCAGATCTCTCTATTGTCACTCATCATGAATTCTGAACCTCATCGTAAAGCACTACAGAGAGTGTTAAATGAAGCCTATGTGAAGCCGGATGTTACCCCAGAAAGCTTAGTGAACATGGTAGACCCAGTAAGGCACATCAACATGATCCCCTTCTCAGAGGAAGAAGTGATACATTCGATAGGGAATAACCCGCGTGCTTTACATATCACTTTGAAATGTCAGGGGTATGTAGTCGCGAAGGTTTTGATTGATGGGGGTTCTGCCTTGAACGTCCTCCCGAGGACAACCTTGTCCCAGCTGGCTATAAGTGTAGAAGACCTTAGGCCTCAAAAAATGATAGTGCGAGCCTTCGATGGAAGGAAAAGAGGAATTCTAGGAGAAATAACCCTTCCACTTGAGAAAGGCCCAAGCGGCTTCCAATTGTTGTTTCAAGTAATGGATATTGAGCCTACATATATTATGCTTTTAGGAAGACCATGGATCCAAGCTGCTGGTGTTGTTCCCTCGACTCTGCACCAATGCCTGAAATACATTGAAAATGGATGTCTGGTTACCATTCAAGGAGAGGAAGAAATCTTACTGATGAAGCCTACTTCAATGCCTTATGTTGAAAACACAGAGCTAGAGGTGGAAAACTTCCTACACAGCTTCCAGTTAGTGGAATCAAAGACAAAGAAGGATGAGTCATCCTCTAAAGATGTTCATCAAATTGTGACTCGCATCATGACCAATAATGGTTACCAAGCCGAAAAAGGTTTAAGAATTCAGCTACAAAGAACCAAGTCTATGATCACCCTACTGGAGAACAAAAATAGATATGGTCTGGGATATGAAGCACCTTTGGAAGGTATGATGAAGCACAATCTGGTTCTTAATGAGGGAAAAAAAGAGAATGAAGTGAAAAAGATGATTCCTTATCTGAAGGAGACATTCCCCATCCTTGCCGAGGTTATCAATAGAACCTCCAATCATCAGGTCCAGCTAATCATTAACAATGTAGACGAAGACTCCAGAGAAGACCATGTTATTTAGCCTTCTGTCAACTTGAAACCTCTGAACAATTGGTGATCTGAGGCTTTAATGGATGTGATTGTCATAAAGCAATTATTTAGTCGTGATGTTATCTTAGACTTTTGTAATGCTTAATTTATGCTAACTTTTGTCGAAGCTTTAATATAATGAACTTGTGTGTTTTTCCAATATAATTCTCTGCTCATGTTATCTTTCATCAAAGTTTCAATGCAATGAACTTGTGTGTTTTTCAGTTGATTAACTGCTTTAGTTCTTTCTATCTTTGATTTACGCCTTTGCTTAGCCTTGTCCAATTACCATATTTTCTTTCTATTTTCAATCTAGCATAAATAAATCTTCCAGGGATTTGGGTCTAGTAGAGGCATTGTCCCATGAAAGATTAAGGAAGAAGTCACTAAGCAATTGGAAGTAAGATTTTTAGAAGTATCAAGGCACCCAGAATGGGTAGCAAATATCATCTCCGAAGAAAAATGGAAAAGTCAGGATGTGTGTGGACTATAGGGATTTGAATAAAGCTAGCCCTAAAGATAATTTCCCATTGCCTCACATTGATGTCCTTATCGATAATACAGTAAGAGGTCATAGATTCTCTTTTATGGATGGTTATTCTGGTTACAATCAAATTTTTATGGATGCGAGTGATAAAGAGAAGACCACATTTGTCACGTCATGGGGAACCTTTTGTTACACAGTTATGCCATTTGGATTAAAGAATGCTGGGGCCACCTATCAGCGTGCCATGGTTGCTTTGTTCCACGGTATGATGCACAAAGAAATTGAGGTATACGTGGATGACATTACTGCTAAGTACAAAGAAGGGGAAAGCCATGTGGTAGTGTTGCAAAAGTTATTTAAAAGACTCAAAAAATACAAGTTGAGACTAAACCCAACAAAATGTGTTTTTGGTGCATCGACTAAAAAATTGCTTGGTTTTGTCATTAGCAAGGAAGGAATCAAAGTGGACCTTGATAAAGTCAAAGTGATACAAGAGATGCCTGCTCCCAAGACTGAAAAGAAGGTAAGAAGCTTTCTCTGGAGACTGAATTACATCGCTAGGTTCATAGCCAATTTGACCAGCACTTATGAGCCAATTTTCAAGCTACTAAAGAAACAATAACCAGAAGAATGGGATGAATACTGTTAGGAAGCTTTTGAGAAGATAAAAGCTTACTTGCAAAGTCCTCTTATTTTGGTGCCACCTACACTTGGTCATCCTTTGATATTATACCTCATGGCATTACAGACATCCATGGGAGCAATGCTAGGGCAGCATAATGAGATAAGAAAAAAAGAACAGGTCATCTACTATTTGAGCAAGAAGTTCAATGAGTGCGAGTCCCGCTACATGGCAATCGAGAAGACATGTTGTGCATTGGCATAGACGTCTAGAAGGTTGAGGCAGTACATATTGTACTATACGACTTAGCTTATCTCAAGAATAGACCTGATAAAGTACATATTCGAAAGCCCTTATGTTTCCACACGAGTCTCCAAATGGCAAGTGGTTCTTTCCAAGTTCGACATAAAGCACATAACCCAAAAACCAATCAAAGGGAGTGTAATTGCGGATCACTTAGTTGAAATCCCACTCAATTACAAGTAACCTATGACGTCTGATTTCCTTGATGGGGATGTTTTAGCAGTTGAAGAAGAAGAGTCAGATGAAGAAGACATATGGAAGATGATTTTTGATGGAGCAGTCAATATGTGTAGGAGCGGCATAGGTGCAGGGGTCACCTCATCAAGTGGGAAGCAATACCCCGTAGCCATCAAGTTAGAGTTCGATTGCACCAATAATATTGTAGAGTATGAAGCTTGTGCTCAAGGGTTAAAGGTTGCAATAGAATTAGGAGTGAAAGATTTACACGTATATGGAGATTCAGCACTGATAATTTATCAAGTGAACGGGGAATGACAAACTAAGGACCCAAAGTTGATTCTATATCAAAAATATTTGATGCAATTGATCGAGAAGTTTAAATGGATCACCTTTTCGCACTTGACTCAAGATAAGAACCAATTCGCGGATGCTTTGGCCACTTTGGTTGTAATGACCAATCTAAATATTCATGCTAATGTGCAACTCATCCGAATAAGGGCAGAAAGCGAATCAGTTTGTTGTTCTAATGTTGAGTAAGAAGAAGATGGTCAGCCATGGTTCCATGATATCATGTAGTACATTAAGTTTAGAGAATATCCATTAGGGGCAAATGAGATAGACAGAAAGAGCATCCGTCGGCTTTCTATGGCTTTCTTTTTTAATAGGGGTATACTGTACAAAAGAAACTATGATGGCACACTCCTCAGATGTATAGAAGCTAAGGAGACTCTCACCATCTTAACAGAAGTTCATGAAGGAATATGTGGAACCCATGCCAACAGTATCATGATGGCTCGTCAGATCCTACGATATGGTTATTACTGGTCCACTATGGAAGCTGATTGCATAGAATATGTTCGAAAGTGTCATAAATGCTAAGCATAGTCTGATTGCATTAATGCACCACCCATCCCATTGCATAATATGGTGGCACCCTAGCCTTTTTCAATGTGGGGAATCGATATTATTGGGCCAATAAACCCGAAAGCTTCCAATGGTCATAGGTTTATCCTGGTAGCAATTGATTATTTCACCAAGTGGGTAGAGGCTGCTTCCTATGCCAAAGTTACTCAAAAAGTTGTCCTTAAGTTTTTTAGGGTAAACTATTACCAAATAGCCTCAAACTAAAGATGGGGGTGAATTGAGTTTATAAAATATTTTCGCAAATCTTTCGTAAAATGTTTGTTGAATAATTTTCGTTGAAGTTATTGAATGATTTAAGTGAATAGATAAATGAGATTGAATACTTTACTCACAAATTAAACAATCTAAGATAAATAACATTCAAACAAGCATATAAAGTAAATGCACAAATGTAAAGAGATGAGTTTAGAAGATTAAACACAATAGTTTATCCTGGTTTGATCACCAATCCACTTGTGATCTACGTCTAGTCCTCAAGTAACCGCTAGAGATTTTTCATTATCTTCAAGTTTCAACAGGTGCTTGATAACTTTTAAAATTGAGAGCACTCAACACATCTTGGGATACCTCACCCTTGTGTTTGAGCCTCAAATAGGGATACCTCACCCTTTATAACTTTTGAGGGATGCCTCACCCTCAAGGGATACCTCATCCTTTACCAACTTTTAGAGATGCCTCACTCTCTAAGGGATACCTCACCCTTTCCTTTTTCAGATTACACAAAGTGTAGAAGATAGAAACTCTCTTGAAGAGTAAATAATACAACTTGAAGCTTATGGGTATAAAGGATTTACATACTTAGCTCAAAACAAAGATTTGGAGAAAAAGATGATGAAATTCATTTTCAATGCTCAAGGATAATTTTCAAAATGTTCTCCAACTTATTTTTGATACCCAAACACTTATATTTATAGCCCAATGAGTTTTGGAGCCATTGGGGGGTTTTTTTGGAAATGATTTAATATGAGAAACTAGTCGTTTTATGACCGTTGGACACTTTCAGATTCGTGGTAATCAATTACATGGGTGTGGTAATTGATTACACAGCTCTTAGAACTTATTCTGGGCTTTCTGGGCAGTTTGTAATTGATTACATACTTTTTGTAATCGATTACACGGCTTCTGTCAACGTTGTAATCGATTACATGACTTGTGTAATCGATTACAACATTTTTGGTTTTGAAAACTGACTTTAAAAGGTCATAACTTCTTCATTTCTTATCCGATTAAAGCAAATGACCATTCATTAGAAAGATCTTTGAGTCTATTTTCATATGAAAGATTTCAAAACAAAACTCAAAGTATTTTAAAAGATATGATCAAATTAGTAACTAAAGGTCAGTTTTGTAAAACTCAAACTTGACTGTTTTTGAAAACTAACTTTAAATGGTCATAACTTCTTCATTTCTTATCCGTTTAAAACAAATGACACTCATCGGAAAGATATTTGAATCTATTTTCATATGCAATAAGTTTCACAACAAAACTCAAAATAGTTTAAAAGTTATGATCAAAAGAGTAACTATATGTCAGTTTTGCAAAACATAAACTTGACTATTTTTCATAGATTTGAAATATTACCATAACTAGCTTTCCAAAACAGTTTGTTAGACATTTAAACATTTTAGAAACACTTAAATATATTTAAAACTTGTTTGAGCTTAGTGTGATTCCTTTTTACCTTTACACAAGATCTAAGTCCTATAAGCTAAGCTTGAATAGTCTTGGAACTTGATATTTTCACTTCCATTCCTTTTTTGTTTGTTATCATCAAAACCATTGCCATTACCAATGCTAATCACATTCTCCCCCCTTTTGATGATGACAAACAACCATTGAAAAAAGAATTAGTTCAAATAAATTAAAATTCACAAAAGGTGTATTAGAGACTTACCCCCCTCTAATTTTTAAGAGGTGATTAGATCATAAATGCACAACTCCCCCTTAATTTTGAAATCCCAAGATCATTGAATTTGTACCTTGTACTTACTCTTTTCTCAATGACTCATAAACTTCTCCTCCTTTTGTCATGATAAAAAAGATATAAAAGATATAGATTTTGACAAAGAGAGAAGTGATAGAGCAAAACTATTGCCAAATAATGAATATTCAATAAGAATTCAACCAAATCAGCATTATATAACCAGAATATCCATTAAAAAATATTTATTTCAGAATAATGTAGTAAAAGTTAGATTATGCAGCAAAAATGTCACATTATGCAGCAAAATTAATGGCATTATGCAGAAAAATATGACTTTTCCAAATATAAAATAATATTCAAATTAAAACATAAATAAGAATAAGAAATTGATATCACCAAAAGTGTGCTCTTTGAGTTTTTTTAGGTGATTCCAACTTTTAAACTTCAAGTCTTCATGACTCTTAGAGAACTTGGACCATTTCAAGTTTTCACTTCACTTTAATGCATGCTTGAGCTAATAGTCACCCTATAATATAATTTAAAGCATTTTCTTTGGTATCCACTAATTTTGGATCCGTAGAGGTTAGTCATTGATCATTAATCCGTTATGCTCTTATAGATATCAAATTTTTCATAGTATGTAATTTGACCATAACAAATTTAAATAATCAATTGCCATTAAGCACATAGCCAATAATATGCATGCTTTCATGATATATAAAAAAAATGGTCATTCTAGCATCGAAAACTAATTTTAAAGTTTGTGTAATCGATTACAATATATGTGTAATTGATTACCAGTCCTCTGGAATCCATGTAATCGATTACATGTTTTGTGTAATCGATTACCAACTTTCTGTGAACCTTGTAATCGATTACAGGGTTGGTGTAATCGATTACATACGTTCTGGAAACATTGTAATCGATTACATAGTATGTGTAATCGATTACACGCTCTCTGACTTTGCTTGGAACACTTGGCAGAGCCTCTGTAAATGATTACAAAGGTCTTGTAATCGATTACAAGCTTGCTGAAAACAATTTTTGCACTTTAAACAGTAAAGGACCAAATGTAAAACATTCAAAAAGGTTCCAAATCAATTCCAAACATCATAAGGGCATAAAAATAGACTAGTTCTTGATCTAAAACACATATTTTTTTTTTTGCAAAAACACTATTTTTACCAAGAATTAAATCACTTGGTGGATTTTGAGCAATTTGGTGCAATAAAAACACATTATTGTGCAGCAATAGAACATATTATGTATCAACATACCATATTATGTACCAAGATAGCACATTATGCAACAAAAATGCTCACTATGCAGAAGAATGATGAATTATGCAGCAAATTAGATGCATAATTAAACCATTATGTCAAGTTCAAGGAAATTAATATTATGCATGTTATTTCACACAAGAAGTATATTCATTTAGCATATATAAGACATATAAAAGATATTTTTCAAGATGTTAACCAAGTAAAGCATAGAACAAGACTCCACTTAACCAAAGGATGCAAGTTCAAGCCTTTTGGAGATAGGGAGGACGGCTTGAAGCATTTTCTGGTTTTGTACTTAGAGTAGCCACTTTTTAAGATATCCAAAGTCAATTCTTGGCCTTCAAGCACACCTATAATACACTTCAATTTTTGACTTTTGGTACCCAAATTTTCTTGGGTCCTTGTGTGTTAGTCTTTGGCAAAGTGCCTTTGAGAACCCAAACCAATTTAGTTCCTATCTTGTTATTGATATTCTTCCTTACATTGCAATTTAATGCACTATGCCCTTTCCTACCATAATGAAAGCATTTAATAAAGGGACTACTTGATGTACTTGATGAAACAAAGAAGTTCTTGAGAAACTTTTGTTATTTATTGGGATTATACCCTAAATTAGCCTTTTAAAAAATGCATCTTTAGTTTCCAAGCAATATATTCAAATTATCTCTTCCATAGGTAAATTTTGAAAGAGTATTTTTCAAGTCCTCAATCTCAATTTCAAATGCTTTACATGATGAGCAAGATGAGGGTGTAGATGCATTTTCTAGTGATAAACATGTCATGCATGAAGAATTTGCATCAATAAGTCCAAGAGTTTCATTTTCTATTTTAAGTTCCTCAATTTCCTTATTTAACATAGATATCTTATTTTCAAAAGAGGAAATTGATTTCTTGGATGATGAAACAAGTTTTGCAAGTCTTATAGATTCATTATGTAATTCTTCAAATGCATCTTGCAATTCATCATAGGAATGGGAAGAATTTAATTCAGAATTTGAGGATGTTACCTCCATGTCGTCTTTATCTTCCTATTCTCCCCTAGCCATGAAACATAGATGGGCTTTCTCAGTATCCGAGCTATCAGTTGAATCCATGTCATTGTCATCCCAAGCTATGTAGGCTCTTCTTTCTTTCTTCTCCCTTAAGGACCTTTGGTGGTATTTTTCCACTTTACTTTGATAGATTGGGCACTCCATCTTCATATGACCCAACTCTCCATATTCATAGCATTTAGGAGTGGATGAGGTTCATTCCCCTTTGTGATAGACATTCTTTTTGGGAAAGGGAGGTCTTCCATGAGCTCCATTCTTCTTGAAGAATCTTTCAAATTTTTTGACTAGTAGAGCAAGATTCTCTCCATCTATTTCCAAGTCATCCTCATCATCTTTATCATCTTCATTTACTATAGAGGAAGTGGCTTTGAGAGCAATCTCCTTCTTTTTGTTGTCAACTTCTTCATTTTGTTTGATTCTATTCAACTCCAATTCATGTTCTTGGAGCTTGCTAAAAAGTGTGGCTAAAGTCATTGTAGCAAGATTTCTAGATTCTGAGATAGCCATCACCTTAGGTTGCCAATCCCTGCTCAAGCATCTTAAAATCTTGTTAATAAGATCTTCATTAGAAAATGTCTTTCCTAATGAAGCTAAATGATTAACTATATGTTTAAAACGTTTTTGCATTTCTTGAATACTTTCAATATGGTTCATTCTAAAAAGTTCATATTCATGAGTAAGAGTATTAATTCTTGATCTTTTCACTTCACTAGTACCCTCATGGGTTACTTCTAAAATGTCCCACATTTCTTGGGCAGATTTATAATTTGAAACTCTAAAGAATTCATCATGTCCCAAAGATGTGGTAATAATGTTTTTGGCTCTCAAATTATATTGAACTTTCTTTTTATCTTCATCTGTCCATTCACTTCTTGGTGTGTTAACTCTTACACCATTCACAACTCGTGTGGGGACAAAAGAACCATTTTCAACAGCATCCCACACATCTAAGTCAATAGATTCAATAAAAATTTTCATTCTTTCTGTCCAATAAGCATATCCATCCCTATTGAAAAAAGGAGGTCTATAGATTGAAGAACTTTTTAAAAAATCATTTGAGGAGGCCATCACTTTCTTTTGGAGCTGCTAAGCCCTTTACACAAGAGCATAGCTTTGGTACCACTTGTTACCAAGTGGCCTCAAACTCAAGAGGGTGGGTGAATTGAGTTTATAAAATATTTTCGCAAATCTTTCGTAAAACGTTTGTTTATCAATTTTTTGTTGAAGCTATTGGATGATTTAAGTGAATAGATAAATGAGATTGAATACTTCACTCACAAATTAAATAATCTAAGATAAATAACATTCAAGCAAGTATATAAAGTAAATGCACAAATATAAAGAGATGAGTTTTGAAGATTAAACACAATAGTTTATCCTGGTTCGATCACCAATCCACTTGTGATCAATGTCTAGTCCTCAAGCAACCGCTAAAGATTTTTCACTATCTTCAAGTTTCAACAAGTGCTTGATAACCTTACAATTGAGAGCACTCAACATATATTGGGATACCTCACCCTTGTGTTTGAGCCTCAAATAGGGATACCTCACCCTTTATAACTTTTGAGGGATGTCTCACCCTCAAGGGATACCTCACCCTTTACTAACTTTGAGAGATGCCTCACTCTCTAAGGGATACCTCACCCTCTCCTTTTTCAGATTACACAAATTGTAGAAGATAGAAACTCTCTTGAAGAGTGGATAATACAACTTGAAACTTATGGGTATAAAGGATTTACACACTTAGCTCAAAACATAGATTTAGAGAAAAAGATGATGAAATTCATTTTCAATGCTCAAGGATAATTTTTAGAATGTTCTCCAACTTATTTTTGATGCCCAAACACTTGTATTTATAGCCCAATGAGTTTTAGAGCCGTTGGGGGGTTTTTGGAAATGATTTAATATGAGAAACTAGCCGTTTTATGACCATTGGGCACTTTCAAATTCATGGTAATCGATTACATGGGAGTAGTAATCGATTACACAGCTCTTAGAACTCGTTCTGGGCTTTCTGGGCACTTTGTAATCGATTACATACTTTCTGTAATTGATTACAAGGCTTCTGTTAACGTTGTAATCGATTACATGACTTGTGTAATCGATTACAGCATTTCTGATTTTGAAAACTGACTTTAAAAGGTCATAACTTCTTCATTTCTTATCCGATTAAAGCGAATGACCACTCATTAGAAAGATCTTTGAGTCTATTTTCATATGAAAGATTTTGAAACAAAACTCAAAGTATTTTGAAAGATATGATCAAATTAGTAACTAAAGGTCAGTTTTGCAAAACTCAAACTTGACTATTTTTGAAAACTAACTTTAAATGGTCATAACTTCTTCATTTCTTATCTGTTTAAAACAAATGACCACTCATCAGAAAGATCTTTGAGTCTATTTTCATATGCAATAAGTTTCACAATAAAACTCAAAGTATTTTGAAAGTTATGATAAAAAAATAACTATATGTCAGTTTTATAAAACACAAACTTGACTATTTTTCATAGATTTGAAATATTACCATAACTAGCTTTCCAAAACAGTTTGTTAGGCATTTAAACATTTTAGAAACACTTAAATATATTTAAAACTTGTTTGAGCTTAGTGTGATTCCTTTTTACCTTTACACAAGATCTAAGTCCTATAAGCTAAGCTTGAATAGTCTTGGAACTTGATCTTTGCACTTTCATTCCTTTCTTGTTTGTTATCATCAAAATCATTACCATTGCCAATGCTAATCACATGAACATCATTTGTCGGTATGAAATTCTAGAAAGGATTATCACAGCTAATGCCCCTAATCTTAATAGCGCAGAAATCAAAAGTCTATGTGAGAGGTTTAGGATCGAGCATCACAATTCTGCTCCTTACAGACCCCAGATGAATGGTGCAGTAGAAGCAGTAAACAAGAATATAAAAAAGATAGTAGCCAAAATGGTGGTCAACTACAGAGAATGGCATGAGATGCTCCCCTATGCTCTCCACGCTTATCGCACTAATATCTGATCCAGCATTGGGGCAACATCGTTCTCCTTGGTCTATGGTATGGAAGCGGTTTCCCCCACAGAGGTCAAAATCCAATCTTTAAGAGTGTTGATGGAAGTTGAGTTAGAAGAAGCAAAATGGGTAAAGACTCGGTATGAGCAGTTAAACATGATTGAAGAAAAATGATTAAAAGCTATCTGTCATAGGCAACTATACCAAAGAAGAATGGCAAGAGCTTTCAACAAGAAGGTGCGCCCTAGGGAGTTCCAAGCTGGTGACCTGGTTTTAAAGAAAAAACTTGCAAACCAAGAGGACACCCGAGGAAAATGGGCACTAGAGTTATGAAGGGTTGTATATCGTTAGGCAGACATTCTCTGGAGGAGCCTTAATTTTAACAGATATGGATGAAAATGAATTTCAAGACCGACAAATGCTGATGTAATCAAAAATTTCTATGCCTAAAAAAAAAGAGAAGAAAAAGAAAAAGAAAAAGAAAAAGAAAAAGAAAATAGCCCGTTAGGTTGAAAAACCCGCAAGGGCAGCCTAAGCAAAAGTTAGGGCATCTAAATTAGGGAAAAAGTTTAAAGTCGGCAAAATCTTTCCTAGGAGATGTCACCTGAAGGGCTCACCCAGACAACATAAAAGGAGACAAAAAAAAAATTGGGGCAATTTCAAGCGGTGATCGATGGAAGAGAGCTCATGTCACTGGTGGTTGTAATATCTATCTGAGAATTAGGACCTATCTAATGAGAAGAAAAGAATCCTAATTGGGGCAATTGCCTTTCACCTTGTCTTTGTATCATCCATTTGTACTATTTGCCTTTACGTGCTTGTGAATATTCAAATCAATGAAAATACTTTCCTTTCTTCTCTTTTATTCTTCATCTTGCTTTATCATGTTCCTTTCTTTTATACTTGTGAAGTCACACATGTTTATTACAAAATGCTTCGATAAGAGGGAATATAAATTCAGTATAATTGATTTAACAATTTAATGGCAATCCTCTAACTAACAAGTTAGATCAAGAATGAATCAAAAGGTTCAAACGAGGCAAGAAAAGCTCCTAATGCAATCCGCAATGTTGAGAGGGAAACTGTGTGTCTGCTAAGCAAACTCAGAAGTAAAGTAACCCCAACGTCCGAAGATCCCAAGGAACTTGAAATAAGTTAATAAGCCTTAGTTTACGAGAGCCTGCACCCGGGTTTGATGGATCAAAATTTTTTGAGGAAGTAATTAGCATCGGGTATGCAAGAGAAAGGTTTTGGCATAATATTTTCAATCTTTTGATATGATCTTTAGATTTTGAGTTGCAGGAATGAACATTGCAACATCTTTCCATAAGCTGCAACAACTTGTGAAAAGTGACATCTCTGACTTTTGCGCCAAGCTTCACTATAAAAGAACAAATAAACAAAAACAAGCCCACTATCCTTTTAAATTATGAAAAAAAAATCCCATTGTCTTTTCAAAGGTCAAGCCCACTATCCTATTTTTTAAATTTCAGGCTAAGCCCACCCATTGTTTTTTCAAATTTCGGGCCAAGCCAATTATTTTTTTTAAATTTCGGGCCAAGCCTATTGTCTTTTAAATTCTGGGTCAAGCCCATTGTCTTTTAAAATTTGGGTCAAGCCTACTGTCTTTTAAATTTCGGGCCAAACCATTGTCTTTTAAAGCCCCTATTTTTTAAATGGGTCAAGCCCAGGCCAAACCCACTGTCTTTTAAATCCTGGGCCAAGCCTATTGTTTTTAAATTCAGGCCAAGCCCATTATTTTTTTTTAAATTTTGGGTTAAGCCCATTGTCTTTTAAATTCCGAGCCAAAACCACTATTTTTAAAATTATGGGCCAAGCCCATTGTCTTTTAGATGTCGAGTCGAGCCCATTATCTTTTAAATTTTGGGTAGAGTCCACTATTTTTTACTATTTTCAGTCATAAAGTCACCCAAGGTCATTTAAAATTGTCTTTTAAATTGACAACTTGTTGGTCAAGACATCTACTATCTTTTAAGGAGGATTTTTGGGTAAATCCACAAGTCTTTGTCTTGTCCATTTAAATTACATATTGGGAATTACCACAGCCCAGGATTCCCACCGAGGATTGCGAAAAGTCATAATCTGAGTTTTTTTTAAATTTACCTCTGAAACGTGGCCAAGGGTATAAATCACCAACACTATTGAAACAATGTTTTAAATTCGGCCCAAGCCCATTGTCTTTTCAAATTTTGGGCCAAGCCCATTATTTTTTTTAATTTCAGGTCAAGCCCATTGTCTTTTAAATTTCGAGCCAAAATCACTATTTTTAAAATTATAGGCCAAGCCCACTGTCTTTTAGATGTCGAGTCGAGCCCAATGTCTTTTAAATTTTGGGTCAAGCTCACTGTTTTTTACTATTTTCAGTCATAAAGTCACCCAAGGTCATTTAAAATTTAAAAAAAACTCTTTTTAATCAATAAATGTCAACTGAGCTATGATAGCTTGTTGACAATGCTAACTTTATAATCACCTCTGACGGCTTTATCATGTTTCGAGTTTTTGCCTTAGGAGGATTAATGACGTTATGAGAATCACTTATGACACTCGTAAATCCACATTTTAGCTATGTGGTCTTTTTCTTGTCCATTCCCATCATCCATACATACTTGATTGGGACAAATTTAAGTTCACGTCATCCCTTTACTCGCATTTCTTACAACGATGACATGAAAACTATGGTTATTCATAGTCTCTAGTAAGAAACAAGTAAAGTTCAACTGCTACAATGATAACATGAACATTCCCAATTTTATCCAGATCCTTAAAACTTTTAATAAAAAATAATAATAATATTTATTATTAATTACACTCATTTCTGATCCAGATCAAGCCCAACCTAATAGAGAAATATTCAAATCCATCCACCTTAGCCCATTTATGTTAAGTTTCTAATAAAAAGAAAGAGAGAGGAAAGCCAAATTAGCAAGTCTGCAAACATAAGGCCAAATGCATGCTATTTTGATCATTTGCAAAAGACGAAAAAAAATGTGAACTAAATTTTTTGAAAAATAAAGCATCAAATGGTGAAGGAGCTGCTACCTCTGATGCAACTCCTGCAACGTTGAACCACAGATACACAAAAATAGGATAGGGGCAGGAAAAGAGAAATAAAGGAAGCAAGTTTTAAAGCCAAAAAAAATGGAGCAAACAGTGATGGCACAATCTCGTGATGCCCAAGCTAATATAGAGAGGGGAGGCAGTCTCAATTTTTTTAGACACTCCATGATCACCATTTTTCTGACCTTCACCCACGGCCTAGCCTCCACACTTCAGCAGCCTTCATCCTTAAAAAGCCAATAACCTTCATTAACCTTCATCCCCATTCACGTTTGCACACGCCCTCCACTCTCATCTTCAATCAGTTCTCCACCATCAGCCATCATCCTTCATCTCACCTTCCTGACAAGCATCCAACCTCCACCACCATGAAGCTTCACCTCCCTCACCACCTCATCTTCACAAACACCCACACCAAAGCAACCATGACTACAAACTCTCATCTTCAACCTTCATTTCCATTGACCTACCAACTCCATTCACATTAACTTATTCCCTCCATCTTCTCCAACTCTCACCCACACTATCGAACCATCTCCATCATTATTCCACAACCATTCCACCATTAAACCCATCTCCATTCACCTCCATCAACGCCCAAACAAGCTCCCAAGCTAAACACCCTCCTCGTATTCACCCATATACCAACCGAAAACCACCCTTCACCCAATAAACCCAACCGCGAGCTCCACCACATCCTCACCCCATCCATAGCAACCATCTCTTTCAAACCACCAGCGACAACCACCCATAAACCTCCAAACAACCACCCAACAACAAAAAAATAGCAAAACTCCCAGATCCGCCCCCACTACAACCAGATCTCGGATCTGTACACGAAGCGCAACAAACCTGCGAACCAGTGCGTGCCACAGTGTCGTTTCCGATCAGACCACCGTCTACCGTAGAACCTCCCATCGTGCGTCCTGTTCCTAAAGAAAACAGAGGTTTTGCTCCTCTGCTAGTTTTCTTTTGAAAAACGAGTGAGTTTTTGTTTCTTTCATTGTTTTAGTTGTCTTTTTTATATATATAAAAATAAAAAGCTAAAGACAAGTTTTGGACAGAAGACCACTTTCACGTGGTTGTCCTTCACTTTTTTTTTCTTTTTGACATTTGAATAAAAATAATTAATAAAAAAGGAGAAAGTAAAAAAATATAAAAAAATGAAAAAGTAAGTTTTGGATAAAAACACCAGACCACTTTCACGTGGTTGTCCATTTTTGTCCTTTTCGTAAAGTTGTTGCATTTTTTTATTCTGTTATTTTTTTTGGAGAAATGGTTTTGAGTTGTGAGCTTTAATTTAATGGGCTATTAAAAAGGAAATTATAAAAAAATCAAAAGGATATTAACAAGATAAATTATTTAAATAACTTGGGTTAAGTTTTGTTAGTGGTTTATGAGTTATTTTTTTATTTACCAAAAAAAATAAAATAATTGAGATTAACTGAGTTGTGACAGCTTGTTAATCTCGCAGTGTTTCTTTGGAATCATTTAAGTTGTGACAACTCGATGATTCAAAGTTTTTTTTAAAACATAAAAATTAAATTTTCACAATTTATCTGTTAATTTTGTTTATCATTTAACAAAAGGAGTAAAATAAATATTTTCAAGAGTTATCAAGAATTTGTGCAATTAATTTAAGGTACCATCTCAGGACGAGTGTATTAAGGGTGCTGTAGGATTAAGTTTCCACCCTTCCCTTTACATAACCGACTTCCGAATCGAATCTGGTTTCAAAGACCGTTCTTCTTAGGTTTTCCAATTTTTCCTATCTTAAATAAAATTGTTGGCGACTCCATTCTTTTTCGAATATAGATTATTTTTCACCGCTCCCGCCGTGATCACGGTCGCGACAACTTGAATGACCCATGTACTTGTGGTACAAATGGTCTAACAAGTTTTTGGTCAAGAAAACAAGTTTTTATCTATTAAAAGGACCAAGAATTTGCCATCAAATTTTTGGTGCTGTTGTCGGGGATATGGTTTAATTTTATATGGCTAATATCAACAATGAGTTTAGTTAGTTCTAATTCAAGTTGTATATAATCTATGTTAATTTAAGTTTCATTTATCTTAAGTTTCAGTTTCAATAAAGAAGCCGGATGATCCCAATCATACAAAGCCCTTCAGGGAATTCGTGACTCCTGGAAAGGATAACCTTCGAATCAAGTCCAAGAATTTGCTATCAAGTTTTTGGCGCCATTGCCGGGGACAAAGTCTAGCCAAGACTTTAAACCAGGTCTTTCTTGGGGAGGAAATCCCAAGTTTATCCTGCCTTTACTTTTTGTATAAATAGGTAGTATATTGAATTTTGTAAGTTAATGTGTTTATGTTAATTATGTTAGTATGTTTTTTTTGTTAATGTGTTAGTAGTTAATATATATTAGTATGTTAATTTGGTTATTTATAGCTTTTGTAAGCTTTTATGTCTTAATTATGTAGTATTTTGTTTTGTTAAGTCTTAGGTTTTAAATATGTTAGTGTTTATGTATTCTAGTATGTTAATTTTGTTAGTTTTATGTTTTTGATTGTTTTTGTGTTTCAAGTATGTTTTAAGTCTTAAATATGTTAGTACCATGATTTTGTATTATATTATGTGTATGTTATGTTTTTAGTAATTTAACTTTTTGAACACGTTTTGTTGCTGCTGGAGACCACTGTGAACCAATTCTAGTAGCAAAATTGTGTTTGTTGCTAAATTTTACTATCTAATCTCTCTCGCCGCGGCGTTGTACACTTACGCCGCGGCGTTGTACACTTCACGTCGCGGCACCCGTGAGATTTTGCTACAGAATTTTACAGACGACCAGTCAATGCCGTGACGTTGGCAGTTAATGTTGCGGCGTTGTGCTCTATTTTGTACATATTTGTTTTATTTTTTATGTAGTTTCATATTCTAGTATGCTCAGATTAACAGTGTGCTTATTTTTGTTAGTTTAGGTACCAAAAAAAAGTGAAAACTTTGTCTTACTTAAGTTTGGGGGAGTATTATTATGTGCTTGATTATAATGATCTGTTTGAATGCATGTGATGATATTTTTTAGATGCAGTTGTGATAGCCACCATGTTTTTATGTCTTTCTATTTATTTGGCTATTACTAATGATGAGGATGAAAAAGAAATTTCAATTTTTAATATTATGCAAGTTATGTTATGCATGTTGAATTGAAAATGTTAAATCCTTTTGAATGCATAACTTGTTAAAAAAGATGCTGGTGTTATTTTGATTGTTCATTGTTTTTGAAAAGTTACTATTTGCCTCATTTTGAGTGAAATTTTATGTGATCTAGATGTTTGTGAAACAATTTAGTTGCTTTTGATGTATGATTTATATTCCACTTAGATGCAAGTGTAACTTTGATCATGATAAGAGTGCATGTCTAGATAATGTTTATAGATGTACATGTAGAGTTTTGATTATTCTAGAAATTATTTTTCAACTCTCTTGAGGCGAAATCTTAGGTTGTTCATGATTGAAGAAATGATTAGGGCATTGTTTGGACCGATTGATCATTTTAAGCTTACCCTGATTGATTATATCATAGGCCCCTTTTTGAAGCCTTATATATGTTTGGCCTGATTTGTTTTTCATCACCATTTTGTTCGCTAACCTGTTAACAATTCTAATGCATATGAAAATATTACATTTTCTTCCTTCCATTATTGTTTGTCGAGTATATGATATTTTATTTCTTGAAGTGAGTCTTCTAATTAAGGGTATTAATGATTCAATATAAAACAAGCCTGAAGGAATCAGATGCAGTCAAAGAGAAAGAAAAGATGCATTACTTTCTAAAAAAAACAAAAAACAAAAGTAAAGTATAAGAAAAGTAAAGTGTGAAAAGCATCGAAAATGGTTCTGGCGAGTTTTCTTCATTCATTGTTATATATCCTATAAAAATCATGTGGTGACTCAAGTCTTGGAATACCATGTTTATATTTCTCAATGTTTATGTTTAATCGTTTCCTTTCATATCTTTCACCCATACCATTGGCCTAACATTACAACCTGTGAAAGTCCCTTTTGGTTCTCAATTTTGTATGATTTACATTAGTGGAGAGAGAGTTGAATTATAATTTTGTGGATTCTGTGATTCATATGCATGTATGTTTATAAATTTATCCGGATATGTATGACTTGACAAGCAGAAGTTTATCTTGTATGTTTGTGATAATGTGATTTGCATGGAAGGAAACTTGATTGTTATCATGCTAAGGATTATGTATGTGTGGAGCTAGTTTTGGGGCATTTGCGCTTTTTGGAAATTATGCAGTCATTATACACTGGTTTTGATTTAAAAAGAAAAGAAAGATTGAAATTTGATAATTGCTGAATGAAAGTTGTTTTGAATTGTTAAGCTGTTTGCTTAGTCTTACTTGGTTTTGCTCGAGGACTAGCAAAATTTAGGTTTAAGGGTGTGATAACTACCTACAATACAGTTATTGGTGTCCTAATTCTGTGCTAGAAAGAATGCTTAGTCCTTGTTTACAATGCATATTTGGAAGGTTTTATGCTTATATTTGTCATATTATGATTTGGATACCTTTCTATGTGTTTTTGTGCAAATTATGTTTAAATGATATGTGATTAAGTGAATTTGTTATTGTTACTAATTTGGTACTTTTTCTATATTAGGAAGGGCTCTAAACAAGGTTAAATGTGGAGCATATGAGCCAAAACAACAAGAGGAAGCCAAATATGCATATCAGCAAGCAACGCCGCGATGTGGACAAGTTAACGCCGCAACGTGGTGCATCCCCTGCATCAGTAGAAAATACCCGAGGCCAAGGCGCCGCAATGTTAAGAGTGGACGCCTCGGGCGTTGGGTGACCTAAGTAGTGTGCGCCGCGGCATGGCATGTTTAGCGCATCACGTCCTCTATTTTTCTGCATTTATAAATAACTTTAGTTAGATTTTAGGAAGAGAGTTTTCAGGTTTTAGAGAAGCTACAACTAGGTTTACTGTGTTGGAGGCTGAGGAAGCCTAAGGAGGCTAGGATGGAGGTCATTTTCCTTAGGGAAGATGATTTAAGCTACAAAGATCACATCTAAGAGTTTCCTTCCTTCTCCCCATGCTTTCTCTTGTTTCTTTATCTTTTGAGCATGATTTTTGTGTAGTAATTTCGTGTTCATAGATTAGCTAGGCTGTATTTAGGGATCACTTTGGATCTTTGTATGATTATTGATGATTTTGTTATCTTTTGAGTATATATTGATGTTTAGTTATGTTCAATCATATGGTTCTTAATGCTTTTGAATGTTTGATCAGCTATTGAATGATTTGTTGAAATCTAATGAACCTAGACATAGTAATTTGAATTTTAGATCTAATGTATGGTTGATGCATGTTCAATGAATTCAATTGGCTTAGATAAGTTGATTCACTAACTGGATGGAAATATACCTTTTAGTCATATATAGTGGGTGTTTGAGAATAGATCGTTCATGAGTAGAGTTTGCACTGGTTTTCATGGAAACATAGTGAATTAGGTAAATGAAACTATGGTTCATTGACCTAGACATAGGCTTTTAACTAAATCAGATTCTCAAGCTAACTTAACAATTTATTGTTGTTACTTGTAAGGATCACATGTCATTAGTATGAAATAAAAGGTGAAGAAGGATTCCCTAGATATCTAAACCATTATCTTTATTGCTTTTGTAGTTTATATTTAGTTTATTTGTTTTTCTCTATTTTTATGTTCTTGTCTAGAATTAATTAAGCTATTAGTTGATACTTAGTTATGGAAGCCTTTATCCTCGTGGGAACGATCTCTTACTCTATATCTGTATTACTTGAATGACTTGTGCACTTGCGATACAAATGGTCTAACAAGTTTTTGGCCAAGAAAACAAATTTTTAGCTATTGAAAGGATCAAGCATTTGTTATTACTGAACTTGTTTCGGAAGAAGGATTGAAGGAGAAGCCTATGTCTAAAGAAAAAGTACCTGAAAAAGAATCAAAATAAGTTGAGCCAGAAAAAGCTCAAGTGGAAGCGTCTAAGAAAGCTTAAGAATATGAGCCTGAGAAAACTAAGTATGAGAAGCCTATTGAAGCTGAGAAAACTAATGAAAAAGGAAAGATGGTCATTGTTAAAGAAGAACAACAAAAAGATGTAGAGGAGAAGATAAACACTAAGGAAGAAGTGAGGAAAATTAATGAGGCTATAGAAGTAAAAAAGATCAAAGAAACTAAAGCTGTAAAAAGGAGCAAGCAATTCCAATTTTCTCGAGCTCTCTGATATGAACCTAGAAGGTATGATTTACATACAATCTTTTGAACCTTTGTTTCACACTCCTCCATCTTCACCATTTTTTGGATCATCTGAGTATGATCAGACTCAGCTTGCCAAGTTTGGTGATGCTAAAGTTTTGGAAACTTTACTTGCTACCCCTCCATCTATTCAGAGCCTAACTTTTGATGTTGATGCTAAGATAGCTATTGCTAAAGAACTATCTGATTTAGTTGATAAGGTAATTGATGTTACCACTATGATGGAATAAGCCTCTTTCCACCCCTCTAGAAGAAAAGTCATATGAAGTTTCAACAGAAAAAGAAATGTTTAAGTGTTGAGCTGGACAAAGTTTCTAAAGTTGAGAAACCTGGAGAAATTTATGTTGAAAAGGTTTTTGAAGGTGAGAAACCTGTTAGTGAATCTATTGAAACTCCTGTTGAATCTGAGAAAGAAACCCCTACTGTTGAATCTGTTTTTGAAACTAACCTGACCGTTGTGTCTTGGTATCCTCTATATTATCAAAAGACCAAGCCTGCGTGGTCTGTTGAAGAATAGCTTGGCAGAATGCACACCAGGATGAGAAAGTTGAAGCAAGAGCAAAGATAAGTTAGAAATGAGAAAAATTTGAGGTTTTATGATGTGCTAACTGCTATTGAGGAGTTTAAGGGTCATTTTAGACAATTTGACGGATGGTGGGTTCTCAAATATGAAATGGAACTCAAACCTAGCATTACCAGATCCTACAGACCTAGACCTTTCCAAACTTGTTGCCCAAATCCTCCTACTCCTATTAACATCCCTTCTGATTCTGATTTTGATTCTGATGATGCTTAAGAATTAATTTTTATTTTGTATGATGTAAAAGTTGCACTTTGTTATCTTTTTTTTTTTATGACAAAGGGATAATAAGGAAAAGAATAGTGTATTCTTTCCTAAAACCCTTAGTTATTTTTTTGTAAGTTGCAGTTGATTTTATTTAATGCCATATCTTTCTTTGATTAATACAATGAATACATTTGGCACAATTTCTACTCTGATGTTGTTTCCTGTTCAATTATGTTACTCTATTTCTTATCATAATATACTATATATGCTTTGTTCCTTTTATAACCTTATTTTGAAAAGATTAATATATACTTATGGTTAAGTTAAGGGGGAGATTTCTATATCCGCAAGATCTTTTCAGAAAATCGTTGTATCAGAAAACTTATATAAGTAATGGTTTGTCATCATAAAAAAGGAAGATATTGTAAGCTCCAAAGTCTTAAGACCCTTGCACATATCTTAATTCTCTTGCATTCTTTTAGTTTTGATGATAACAAACTTATTCTTTAAAGTGAAAATCATAATGTTTGCATTAGAGAACTCATAAGTATATTTGCTCTATGCACTCATTTTATCATATATTTAGTTGAGCTTAGGTATTTATGTGCTGTGTGAGTTGTTCTAATTGTTTGTCAAACTATGTTAAGGTCATAAAAGTTATATCATGAAGAAAACGCTTTTCTTCATTCAAACCTATTTATTTTAGTGCTTAGAAAGCTTTTGTTTAGAAAGCTACCCTTGAGAAAGCAATTTGTTGAGAAAGCTCGACATCAGAAAGCTAATTGCTCTGAAAGCTATCCATCAGAAAACTATTTTCATAGGACTTCAACATGGAAGATTGAAAGTACTTAGAAATATTATCTCAAAGTCAAAATACATGGAATATTCTCCTAGTACAAGTACAAAACTGTTGTACTAGTCAAGAGAAAGCTACAAAAAGCTGCCATTAGAAGATAAAATAATGGCTATCTCTCTCTAACAAGTTTCAAGACATGGTTCAACTGTATTAAATAGCTTTCAACGACTAGAATTGATTGAAGACTATAAAATGAAGATGCTGAAGCTCATTTAAGTTTGGAATCTTTGGTTGTTGAAGTCATTACTGCTGTATCCAAGTATTACACTTGTTGCTGAAAAGATTTCTGATAGTGTTATTACATTGTTACGTTGCTCTCTGATAGTCAGACCTTACTCTACTTGTATATTCATTCTACCTCTTGTAAAGTAGAGTTCTTCTGCTCTGATCTTATATGTTGTAATATACTCTATGAGTGTATGAGCATGTAAACATAAACCCAATCTTACTAACTCTTTGTAACCTTGACTTGGTAGTAGTCTGTGAGGTTTTTGAGTGAGCCTGAAGTATCTTGGTGTGAAAATAATACTTGTAATCTAACCTGGAGTAGCTAATTTGGAAGAAAGACTTTTCAAATATATAAAAACCTTAATTGTGTGTTGGGGATTAGAAGTAGGCAAATGGTTTGGCTGAATCAGTATAAAACCCTGTGTGTAAAGCTCTCTTTATCCTTATTTCTTTGCAGTATGAACTTTACCTTTTAAACTATGATATTTTAAGTTCTTTTAAGTAAAGAGATTTGTATGTGAAAACTGTTTTCTTTTCTTAAAAATTAGTAAAGGTTTTCAAACATATTGAGAAAGTTGTTTTACAAAGCATTCTGCTAGTTTTTTAAACTCTATCACTATTAGGTTTTTGATACTCTCTCTTTAGTTAATTGGTTTCTCAACTAAGTTTTCTAAAGACTTATACTAACACTTTGATTATATTCTCCAAGTTTATACACTTGAGAAAACTTGTTTAAGTTTTAGATAAAGGTTCACAATTTTAAAAAGAAGCACAATTTAACTCCCTTCTTGTGCAAAAGCCATCTTTAAGATCAACGTCTTCCCTCTTGTCCTTTGTATATAGGGTTGTTAGTCCTAAGAGTGGAAGATGCCTGTGTACGCTATATGTAACCAACATGATCTTATATGTTTATGCAATTATATGGTGATGATATCCTACTTTTTTTTCTTGGCAATTGATGGGGATGATCTAAATGAATTTTCTAATATTCTAACAAAATACAATGCCAAGTCGTAACATGTTTAAATTAGTAAAATTTTTATTTTCTCTTTCAAATATAAATTTTTTTAAAAATGTATCGTTTATTTTTATTCTTTTTTTTAGATCTCACCAAAAAAATTTGAAAAAAAAAAACAATGAAGCAAAGTGATGGTTATTGGATCTTTAGAGATTTGATGGAAAATGTTGGATGGGTAAATTAATTAACAATAAAAGGAGGTCAAATGAATTTAAACTTGAGCATAATTTATGATCTTGCAAGTGTTGTAATTCATAAGCATTATTCATTTCTTATATATCTAACCATGTTGAGGCTTGTTTTCATGATTAATGGTAGGCAAGGCCTACTTAGGAGAAGGAGAAAGAAGAGAAGGAAATGAGTGAGCTGTGTGATTTTATAATTTCAAAGTTTATAACATGTTTACTTTGTTGGAATGAGATTATGGGTGTGTTTGGATAAGTTTTTAAAAAAGTAATTTTAAGATAGCAAAAAATGTACTTTATTCTCTCTCTCTTTTACTTTTTTTGATTTTTTTCCAGGAGCAGCTCATCCTAACTTCTTATAAAAAGTAGAAAATTGATTATTTTAAGATTCTATTTATTTTAATAACTTTATCCAAACAGTTAAAAGTATTTAAGAAATATTTTTTATAATTAAAAAAGCACTTTACTACTAGATGATTGTGTGATAGTGATGGATTCCATAAAATGCATGCGTGGGAGAGTGTAAGGAGTTAAGTAATAAAGATCTTGACTTTACTTGTAGAAGAGAGAAATTTTTCAAAAGGAAAACAAAGATTATGTTATAACAAGAGATTTATAATGTAAGAAGTCTGAAGAAATACTCAGTTTATACTTCAATATTTAATTATTAATAGTCAAACAATAACAGAGTTTTTCACACAATTACTAATGTATATTATTTTAATTATGAAAAAAATAAAATTAAAAATATTTAAAAGCTCATGAGAAAATACAAATACAAAGAAAGAAAATTCATATTAGACAACTCGAAAATTGTCTAAGTTAATGATTTATAAGTAAAATTTATATTCAAATTATTTGATCTTCAATTATTCACAGGAGAGTATCACATATGTTAAAAGAGTATCACATATGTTAGAATAATTGTAAATTTCTTATAAAAGTTGTTTGATTAAAAAGAAAAATAATTAATATATCATTAAAATATTTAATAATAAGTAAAATTAGTGACATATTATTAATATTTAAATGAAAACTATATATATATATTTCAAACTAAAACTCATGCTTTTTATTAGTATATATAAAATTGAGAGAGAATCACAGAGGACACGTATGAGGAGCAGAAAGCAAAGAGAGTGGACACACGGCCACCCCACAAAAAAGTATAGGCATTAACCATAGATGCCACGACACGAATACTCGGTGCTGGATGCTGCATGCTAGATGCTGGAACTTTCACAATTCACATCACTATCACACTATTTCTCAACTTAAAAGTAATAGGAGGAATAGCTAACACTCAACCTTTATCATTGTCATGCAAATTGAATTTCACTTACCTTTTCTAACTATTTTGTTAACGTATTAGTTGAATTTTGGTTCAAACTTTGACCATTCAGTTCAAATCACCAGTCGAAAAAATCCACAAAACTAAAATTAAATAAATAAACATGATTTAGAGTCTTAAAGTCCATTTTAGCTTTCTAAAAATATACGTGATAAATTAATTATTCACTTATATATATATATATATATATATATATATATATATATATATATTGAATGAATTTTTAAACCTCAGTTTATAGTTTTAAATTTAGTGACACTTCATTGTTATTAAGGAATTAATTAATATTTATAATAAATCAAATCCAACTAAAATTATTATAACGTTAGGTATATCTTTATATGATGAAAATGAAAAATCACCCTAAGTAAATATGCTAGATTATATTGTTTTTTCAAAAAAGAAAAGAAAAGAAAGTAAGAAAGAGAAAAGGGGAAAAAGGAGGATAGAAAAAGAAAGAGAGAAGAATAGTCGAAGGAAGCAGAGACAGAGCAGAGGGATCCATAGCGTTCCCTTCCTCTCTTCTCTTCTCCTCTTCTGTTTCTTTCCATTTCCAAACCTAAAAGGTATGCATGCCCTTTCCCTCTTTCTACATCTATCTACACTTTAATGCTTCTGCTTTTACGTTTTACTCTATAATAAAAAACAATAATAGTGATAATAAATGCAAAAACGATACTTAGAAATGAATGGTGTACTTGTGGTTATGCTATGTGAGATCCAAAGAATCCAGGCATTGGTAAAATGAATTGAATTGAATGCGTTTATTTTTGGGTAAAGTTGGTGTCAGGTGCGGAAGGAATAAATAAATGCTACCACGGATCCAACCATCATATATTAATATATGATCCTTCTTCATTTTCATATAACGCTTTCATTACAACCTTCACATCTTTCTTGTGCTCACTTCAATAAGAAGGACCCGAAAAAGGAAAAAAAAACTGTTTGCTTTCTTAGTTCTTAACATTTGTTTCGTTGCCTTGAGGTGCTTTATTGTTCCGTACGATGACACTGCCATCGTCGTCGAAGGTCGAATTTTCATTTTGCTTTTACCGAACACGGCAAATCGTTTTGAAATCGAGAGTTTGTTTGTGTGAATTATAATTGCCTCCGCGTTTTCCGCTATGTTGATTTCTCTAAGATAGATTTGTGCATTTGATTGAGGTGTTAAAGAAAGAAGAGAAACAGCTAGAAAAAATTGCTTTATAAACAACACTTTTCACGCCCTTTTTTCCATCTTGTTAGATTTAACTCTAAAATTTTGTATCCTCTCAATTCAATGACCATGCATATTTGTTCTTTTTTTTTTATGTAGCATTAATCTCTATTAAATACCTTGATAGTGATGAACAAGTAGTCTATAGCAGTTTGCTCATAAAGCTTAGCTTCAATTCCCTCTGTTAGCAATCACCCCTTGCTAGGCAATATGTAAGTACCACTCATAAGGCTTAAGCCCTCGCCAAGGCATGTGGCATGCACTAGCTTTGGAATCCATAACTTGTTTGGATGGCATATTTTACATTAGTTAATATATATTTTTTTTCATCATTTAGGAAAATGAAGTGAGAGGTAGTCCTGTCTCCTAAATTCATTTGCTTTCCTCATTCTTCCTCTGTTTCATTTTATTTTTTCTTATATGTGGTACTCTGGAGCAGTACTTATGACTGAGTCTTCCGTGAGTTTGATTCCCTCATTCAAAAATTAGGATCAACCGTCTTTGGTTTTCTGCTGGACTAAAATGTCAGGTATACTATGCGATCTCTGTCTTCTAGTAGTGTTTTTATGGTTTTATGGTATGTTGTGATAGGCATGACTTTGTTGGTGTAAATAACTAAGCTAATATTTCACTGCTTATTCTTAAAATGTGCTGTGAAAGGCTTTGAAGGGCAATGTAGTAATGATGAAATTAGAGAGAGAAGATCAGATGTTGAGAACTCTGAAGACGAGAGACGAAGGTCTAAAATTGGAACCCTCAAGAAGAAGGCAATAAATGCTTCGTCTAAATTCACTCATTCCCTTAAGAAAAGAGGAAAAAGGAAAATTGATTATAGAGCTCCGTCAGTATCCATTGAGGATGTACGAGATGCACAAGAGGAGACCGCCGTCCATGAATTGCGCCAAAAACTTATTGAAAGGGGATCTTTACCTCCCAGGCATGATGACTATCATACATTATTAAGGTATTTCCTCACTTCATTCAAATTCGACCACTAAATGGACACCTAGCCTAGCTCCCTTGGAGAAGTGCTTGGCAATTATTTCTTTTCCTGTTTAAAGGGCACCAAGAAATGTCAAGTATGTTATCATATATAACAAGTCTTCTCTTTTTGCTCACACTCGCTCTCTCACTCTCAACTTCCTGGTAGGTTTCTTAAAGCTAGGGATTTTAACATTGAGAAGACAATCCAGATGTGGGAAGAAATGCTTGCTTGGCGAAAGGAATATGGAACTGATACCATCCTTGAGGTAATGATAGTAATTTATGTCATAGCCTTAAAAGGTATAGTTGCTTTAGACCATAGAATGTTTCAGTGTAACAGAAGGACAATAAGTATTCCCTCTGTTTATCTGATTTCATAGTTGCAATTATAAATTGAATTTGTTTGTTCTTTAATTTGAACAAGTTAGATATAAAACCATTCATAAGCCTCCACCTCAAAACTTAAAGCTTATAGGAATTAGGAGAGTTGGTCTTTGACATGGTATCACAGTCTCTATAATCAAGTGGTCAAGTGTTTGATCCTTGCCACGCCTATTCTGTCGACGCTTCAAGCCCAAACGGCTCTTGTGTGAGGGACCATGATAGATATAAAGCCATTCTTGAGCTTCCACTACCTGATAGCTTAAGCTTTTTGGAGAGTTGTTCATTGATCGAACAAAATTATACTCTTTTGTAATATTTGAATATCTTAGCATCAACATGTGCTCTATGCTAGAAGATGCTTGATACATATTTTATTTGGCTCTAATACGATGATGATCTTTGAAGGATTTTGAATTTGAAGAGCTGAAAGAAGTATTACAGTACTATCCTCAAGGATACCATGGAGTTGATAAGGAGGGTAGGCCAGTTTACATTGAGAGGCTTGGGAAAGCTCATCCAAGCCGCCTGATGCGCATCACCACAATAGATCGATATTTGAAATACCATGTCCAGGAGTTTGAAAGGGCTCTGCAGGAGAAATTTCCAGCATGTTCCATTGCTGCAAAGAGACAGATTTCTTCGACAACAACGATATTGGATGTACAGGGCTTGGTATGTTGCATTACACTTAATAATTTTTTATAAATTCACGCACTTTATCACAAATATCTGGTGTATTTCTGTTGTTTTTCACTCTTTATATGCTGGATATTTTATGCTGCTTGTTGATGGTAGATTATTTATGTACCTATCCTTTAACCAGTCTATCAAATATGGTATTTGCCTTTCATGTTGTTGAAGAATTATAGGATTAGGGTTAGGAAGAAGGAAAAGAGACAAAGACGGCTATAACTGATAATGTTATTAATATAATAATCTGATACAAAACCATAATCTACTATCCTATATATATTAATACTTAGTTCAAATACTAACACTATTAGTACAGGCCCAAGTCCACTAACATAAGACTAATAACCTAATAAGTAATAACCCTACTATTCTCTAATACTCCCTCTCAAGCTTAAACTTATTAAACTTAAACTTGTTACAAGTAGCAAACCCATAAACATAAAACAAATAACAGAACCCCATCTTTATCCAAAAGCGAGAAGAGAAACTCAGCACAGTAACATTGAACCATTCAAATATGGCATAAGGAAGAAGAGAAGATGCTGAACCATCCAAGCATACAAGAAAGAAGAAGAGAAACTGGTAAACTCTTACTCCCAAATCTGCAACACCATTGCTAGTGAGAATCTAAGGCTGCTCCACCTTGCTGATAGCCCTTTCCTCCTGGCGGCTCCATCTAGCGGGCAGCCCTTTCCTCTAACATTTCTAGGGTGCCTCCACCTCGTTGGTTGCTCTTTGCCTCCAATCAGGCCACCCTTTCCTCCAAGCTCAAGGTGCATCAAGAAAATTCACAAGAAGGACAAAGAAACACAAGATAGAACAACAACTTCAGCCTGCCTCCTTCAAAGGTGCCAAATTGACATAACCATAACCCAACCGCCAAGCTTCCATCATAGAAACAAACTAGAGTCCAAACTCACAAACGACAAGATAAATTCATAGATTAGAAGCCAAATCTTCCCCTAAACGGAGAGATTGTCAAACCAATTGACGAAAGAGAGAACAAAACCATCCAAAACCATACCATCATGCTTGAATCACTCCTGCTGGATACCTCTCCGGAACTTCAACCACCAGCAACCTCCACGAACAATCCAAGACTCCCCCTTATTGAAGGAGCCAACAAAATCAAACCAAGGAGGGCAAATATCACTAAATCTCACCCATAGTCACAAACACAACAAATCCGCCTAGAAGGAGGGAAAGGATCACCAACAACACGCCAAACGGGCTCGGAATACCACAAATGACGCAGATCGCGCCAACCTGGAACAAAACAGCCCAAAAACAAGAAGAAACCAGCACGAAAATGCCGAAATCACCTCGCTGGAGATGTCGCTGGACCTCCGCACGCCGGCGAACCACCCCCCACCGCTGGTCGCACCTCTTTGTGGCGGACGAACTCCACGCCAACCACCCATGAGGTCTAGGTGTTCCCCATGCTCTGAACTCGCGAGTTTCGCACAAACAGGGCACCTAAACGACGCTCCTCCTGCATCGTTAGTGCCACCCACCGCCTTGCCAGCCCTCCCCCGGCGCCGGACGGCCTCACACCGGCACTCCCTGCTGGCTGGAACTCGAAGCTAAGCGGCAGCCATTGGCAGCTGCCCTAGATCTGAAAATGCTCTGTTTTTTTTTTTTTTTTGTGTTTTCAAATTAAGATAACAGGAATGGAAAAATAAGACTAATAGAGAGAGGGGGAATATACAAATGAGTTCTATGAACTCAAAACAGCGGAATAAGACTAATAGAGAGAGGGGGAATATACAAATGAGTTCTATGAACTCAAAACAGTGGAAGGAAGAAACTCTCTCAAGGTGGATGGTACCGCTCTGATACCATGTTGAAGAATTATAGGATTAGGGTTAGGAAGAAGGAAAAGAGACAAAGACGGTTATAAACTGATAATATTATTAATATAATAATCTGATACAAAATCAAAATCTACTATCTTATATATACTAATACTTAGGTCAAATACTAACACTACTAGTACGGGCCTAAGTCCACTAACATAAGACTAATAACCTAATAAGTAATAACTCTACTATTCTCTAACAAATGTTTTAAACACCAATCTATTTAGTGAGGGGGGTGTTCCTGGTCTGGTGTTTCTCTATTTTTGGAACTGCCTTGTTTTTAGTTGTTGAAATGTTTTTCTGCTGAAATTTTAGCTGGCACTTGATATGTATGATGCAGGGAATGAAAAATTTCTCGCATACTGCTGCGAATCTCTTGGCTGCTGTGACAAAAATAGATAACAGTTACTATCCTGAGGTTTTTGCCTGGTCCCTTCCCAAATTAACTTGATTTTCAGTCCTCTTCCTTTCTATATAAAACTTTTCTCTATGTATATTTATAGACATTACATCGAATGTATATCGTCAATGCTGGTCCTGGCTTTAAGAAGATGCTTTGGCCTGCTGCACAGAAGTTTCTTGATTCCAAAACTATTGCGAAGATACAGGTGAAGGATAGAACTATCAGCTAGTAGTATTTCATATGTTCTTTTCCTGCAATGCCACTGATTTTAAATTCATTTCCCAAATTTCCAGATTCTTGAACCAAAGTCTTTATGTAAATTACTGGAAGTCATTGACTCCAGGTATGCATCTGTGCCTTCATCATACTGCATTGTAATTTCTGTTCAATTTGTTGATTAATTTGGAGTTTGTAAATGAATCTGTACAGTCAGTTGCCAGACTTTTTGGGTGGTTCATGTACATGTCCCGCAGAAGGTGGATGTCTTAGGTCTAACAAGGGTCCATGGAATGATCCTGATATCATGAAGGTAATGCTTCTTTGCATATCTTGTTTCTTAGTCCTCACTCGTGTCAGCTTTTGAAAATATATATGGCATAGAATTACCTTGTCGAACTAGTATTTGGGCAACTAATGTAGATATTCTGATTTTAGCTGGTACATAATGCGGAGGAAACATTTGTGAGGCAAATCACCAGAGTGTCCACTGAACGACAGAAATTTGACTCCTTTAAGATACGCCAACTGAAGGCAAGTCTCAGTCTTCTTGACATTGAAAAGTTATGACTTCACAAGTGTTTACTACTTTACTTTGGATATTACTTATGTTAGAATATCTGAAAAATATCTCAAAATATCTTTATTGTAGCTTGAAATATTTTAGAGTATCATAGATGATCTCTTAAGATTTATTTCTTATTTATTATATTTCCTTATTTGTTTCCTTATTTAATTAGGATTAGGAGTTTAGAATTAGTATAAATAGGACTATTAAGTTTGTCTTTTGTATTACATCATCATCACACTAATATCAATATAGTCTTATTATTTTGAGTATTCCTTTTCTCTTTTTTCCTCCTTCCCTACCTAAAACCCTCCAATTCAACAACTTACAATTACATGGTTTTTTAACTTCTTTTTCTCATCTCCCAGGAACGACGTAGTGATACATCAACAGCAGAATCAGGATCTGATATTGATGTTTACTCCTCTCCCATCAGACAAAGGAGCTGTAGTTATCCTCGTTTAGCCCCAGTTCATGAAGAAGTGAGTTTTGAAACCTTTGAATCTGATTTATTTTAGAATCCTCATTCTTGTCCAATGCACATTATGTGTGGTTGTGTCTTGAGCTTTACCTAAGGCTGTGTCTGCAGGTCAGGGCATCAGATCTCAATGGCTACTACAGTTGTGATGACAGCATTCCTACAGCTGAGAAAGTGATCGAAAGTGATCAATTTCACCTTACTCAACAGCAGTCAATGCAAACTAATGATATGGGAAATGTTGCTTGTAGGACGAATTCAGAAGGTATTGTTAATGTAAAATTTTTGAAGCAATTATATTTATATTTTCCTTTTATATATGCTATATGAAACCGAAGATGCACATATGCCTTTTCATACTTGGATGTGGAAGTTGGAAACTCATGATGGCTGTTGTTCATGATAGGTTTAGCTGATATCACTGGCAAGTATTTCAGTATTGTCCTCATCTTCTGAACTCACAGTAATTCAATTTTTTGTCAGGCACTTCAGTCAGCAATTGGTTCAGCATTGTTAAGGAAAAAGTGGAGAAAACAAATTTCTTATATGTGGCAAGAGTGCTGACATCTTTCTTGGAAAGACTTGTTACATTCTTCCGCAGTTTAAGGTTTGAATTTTGGAGAACACAGAACAATGTTCACCCATCAATTACCATGGAACATAACATTAATAACCATTCAGCAGCTGTTGAAGCATCTTCTGAAAGGGATTCTATTCTTCAATGCACACAACGTATTCAGAGACTAGAAAAAGTATTTGAGGAACTCAGGAACAAACCTGATGGTATACCTCTGGAGAAGGAGCAAATGCTTATGGATTCCTTGGATAGGATTAAATCTGTTGAGTTTGACCTTGAAAAGACCAAGCGGGTATTCCTCTATACTTTCATCAGTCATCTACAACTTCTGCTTATGCTGATGGTATGGTGTTTAAAGTTTGTGCTTAAACTGCAGGTACTACATACTGCAGTGATGAAGCAGATTGAGATTGCTGAGTTGCTGGAGAATTTGCGAGAGTCAAAGTGTCGAGTAAGTTGGTTCTTGTATTATATTTTATATACTTTATTACCTGGCTATTCTATAACGGGTTGATAATAATAAACTTTGTTATCTGCATGAAGATAAACTGGTAGAGTAGGATTTTCTCATTGCTCTTTTAACAATTCTTCTACATCTTTAGATAAGTGAGTATGCAATGGCCGAATTTTGCTGGTGAATTGGTAGCTAGTGCTACAAGTTTCACTTAAAATCTGGATTAGACCTCAAGTATATAGTACTATAGTTGGCTTTCCTTTCATCTTGCTTCATGTTTTCCATCGTATTGTTGTTGTCTCTTCTTCTTTTTTTTTCCCGGGTACATGGCCGCAACTAGGTCTCAAGCCTCCCTGCAAACTATTTCAAAACCCCTCGTCACTAGCCCAAGTCTAGTGACTTGTGATTCTACGCTCTCCATACAATTTATCAGTAATTTAATCAAGACCCTAGTGACTGCCAGGATCCCTTGCTTTTGCAACTGCAATAGGACATCAGAAATTGCAGTAGCATATCAGTTAAGAATAAATTGCTTCCTTGTTCAACGTAAATTGGTTAAGCTTGTCCAAATTGAATTGAGTTCATACTTCAATTATATCTCTAATGTGGAGACTTCCAACTGACTAACCTCACAAGTGCTATTATGTTTGAACTTTATTCCATATCTGTAGTGTTTTGAAACCTAGTGGGAAAAGACTTTGTTGTTGTTGTTGTAGTAGTTTTTTGAAAACTTTTGAGTTAATAAGAATTATTCTTGCAGCAAAGAAGGCCATTCTGTTGAATCATTCAAGTTTCAGCAGCAGGGGTCCTTAGCACCTCAAAAGATTATTTCATCAAATAGTAGACTTGGTGCAAGCTCACATGTAGATTGGACCCACTGAAGGCTGAGGCGAGGGAGTACTCAATTCAAGCGTAATGAGATGCTGTAGAGCATATGTGCAGACATGAGAAATTGGGATGGTACACAGGCCACTTAGTTCTATAAATATATAATGTAGATTTCCTCTTAAATATTTTGTCTTTTTTCATAGTAAATAGGTGACAATATTTGTAGTTCTATTCAGTTTTAGACTCTGTATACTGTAGAGAACAGAAGGATATCAGAAAAGTTTACAGTGCATAAAGTTTAAGAAATCCCTCCTTTTTGTGTCGCGCGTAATGGTTTTTAGAAAAAAATGTTTAGCAGGCATTAGAATAATAATTAATAAATCACCAGATGGTGTGTGACTAATAAATGTCTTTTTTTTTTAATCGGTAAATGTAGGTTTTGTTTAGTACTCAAACTAGCCTGATTGCTACAAATAAAAATTGAGCAAATTGCTCACTGGAGTTGGGTCAACTGGTACGGATCTTAAAGGCTTAGGTTAGACTAGTAATCATTCTTGGTAGGCTATTTATAACTATTATGTTGAGCATGTGGAATACCCGAGAACGGGTTAGTTATCTCATCCCGTGAAGTTGATTAGGGTCATATTTATAAGATGAGCTAGATTGTGTTTTACTTATGGATTTGAAAACAGTTGACATTGGGTTGTGGGTTGCGTTAGATTTTGGTTATTCCTCGTTGACTCTAAATCTGAGAAGAATGTTTACCAAATTGTTCATTAATTTCAAATTTCAAATTTCAATAATTAATACGGTTTTTTTGGTAAATAGCAATGAGGTTTTTCTCTTTCATCAAAGACAGACAAAATGGATTGAATAGTTGAAGAAACAGGTTGGAAAAGTTCAGCGAAGCAAGGATTTTGTTGGAGGAGTTATGAAGCCTAGAAAAAAGTACCAGAGTTAAGTTGTCAGTAAAAGCTGCTATGGAGATAAAAGCTGCTATGGAGAAATCGTCGAAGCGTACAGGCTTCTGGAAGAATGGTGTTGACATTTAACAAGGAATAAAGAAGTTGAAAGCTTCAGAAGAAACGGCTGGGAGGAATAAAGGAGAGTTATTCAACTAAATAGAAGTTCGACGAATAGATGGTGTCAAAATAGTTCTCGACGGATATTTGGGATAATTGTAAAATTTGATTATTTTAATAATTAATTATTATATAATTTTTTTATTATAATCGATTATAATTAAATCATTTTATATTTAAATATATTAGTTAAAAAATAATTTTAACTTAATTTATTTTGTTTAGATGATATGAAAAAGAATTATTTTTATGTATTAAATTATTAAAATATGTATAAAATGATTAAAAAAATTATTTAATTAAAAATAAAATAATATTTATATTTTAAAGTGTAAAAAATAATTTATAAATTAGAATCATAAGTTTTAATCTTTAATATTATGAAAAAAAAATTTATGATACATTAAATTTTGTGTAAAAATTAAAATTAATTTTATCAAACATGTTATAATACTGTTGAAACAATTTTTTTCGTTTTCTTTTTCAAAATAAGCTGAAAAAAGTTAATTTAATTTGAAACAAACAAACCTTAAGACTTTGAAGCCAAGTGGACAAAGTTGTCAATACTTAGAAAAGTTTTGCAAGGCCGTGAAAGCAGAGAGGCTTGACAAGTAAAAGAGCAGTCATTGGTTTGAAATTCAAAAAGGAAGTAAGATGACAGTTATGAAAGAGAGAAATTCTTATCTAAATCATGAGTATTTAGTTGAGTAACTAAGTTAATTATGATTGAGTATTTTTATGAATAATTGTATTATATAATTAATTTTATAAAAATTAAAAAAAATATTAAATCTTGATTGGCCTGGTGCATCTAATTATGGTGCCTATGGTTTAGGTAAGAATTTCTCTATGAAAAAAACTCAATTCAAAATGAAGAAAACTTCATCAGTTATTGTTGTAATCAGATTAAGAGTGATTAAACGATGTGTTAGTGATGCATGTAGGACACTTGTCCAGTAGGTGTTAAATCTGTAGTAAATAAGGATATGGATCAAAATTCTAGGGCGTAAGTTTGTTTATAAATAAGTTTTGTTGAAAAAGCAGAAAGACGGTTGAAAACACACTTGAGAAATTATCTTACACTTCCATATGTCGCTCTGACACTCTTAGGGTGTGTTTGGGAGTGGGAATTAGAAGGGAAAAGAAAGGAAGGGAGGGGTTTAGAGTGGAAAAACCTTTGTTTGGGAATTTTAAAAATAAGAAGGAAGGGAAAAGGGGGATTATGGAAGCCCTCGTCAGCCCTCCCATTTTCAGTTCCCCCGAATTGGGGGTTTGGGTCTAAAATTACCCACATCTCCCCTGCGCTCATCTGCCCTTGATTCTTCATCTCTGCGCTCATCTCTACGCTCGTCTCTACGCTCGTCTCTGTGCTCGTGGCTGCGCTCGTTGCTGCACTCATCGCCGCGCTCGTCTGCTCGTCTCTGCTCGCTGCGCCTCTCCGGTCTCCATCGTCTGTGCGCTCTCCACCATCTGGGCTCGTCATCTCGTGTCGTCTCTTCTGCCATCGATTCCTCAGTAAGCTCTCTGCCTCTCTTCTCTGATTCTGTTGTTGGACATAAATGAGACGGATTTAATGAGATATGAAACTAGTACAAAGGACGAGGTTCAAACTTCAAAGACAATTCTCAGCATTGAAGCTCAAAGAAAGAATGCTTTTTTTTTTTGGCTCTGGAAAAGAACTTTTTTTTGGCTTCCCACAGAAGAAAACAAAGAACAAACGGACGAATCATAGCGTTTGCAACACCCTCAAATAATAATATATGTGAATGAAGAAGGGACACATACATGAGATTCCATTCCATTCTCTCTTTTGACTGTTTCCTTTTTTTTTTTTCTGAATTTTCAATTCCAATTCCTTGAGCAAGGAAGACCCAACTCCCTATTTGCACGTATACCCATTTTTCTGTCTCATCTTCTATCCTTTTGGGAATCATCAAATACTTGTTTGGTATATATCTAAGTTTTATGACTCCTTGGAAGAGGACGTGTGGACCCTTTAGCAGAGAGTTCTCAGCTCTAGAACAAGGATTGTTCAGGTTCCTTTTTTTTTTTTTTCCTTTCCCAATTTCTAGTCTTTCCCTGAAAATATTCTGTTTGATAATTGATGCTGGAAGGGCATTGCCTAAGAAGTTGACTTTTATAGGAATCACATTTGGCTTTCAACGCATTTTCAAGGGTAGTAATGTTTTCTAAATGGCTTTGATTTCCCTCTTCATGAATGCCATTGGACTCATGCTGAGGAATTAATACTTGTTGCATTGTTTTGCACTCAATATTTTCTTAAGAGTGTCAACAATTCCAAGGCATTTGTAAATTCCTTCTTTGCCAATTTGAGTCATACCCCATGTGTTTCACGTAATCTGAATGTGTTTATTTTTCTTTGGGTGTGAACGCTTTGAGATGCCTTTTTTCTTATAAATAGTTACTGAGAAATAATCATGTACTAATGCACAAATCTTCCCTCCCCCTCCCCTTTTATTGGGAATCTAGATGGACAATGAATTTGAGGATAGACATGCAGTTTCAGATATGATACCAAGCAATCAGCAGAGGAAAAAGCAGGTTTTTCTTTTGAAATATATTGTTTTGTTTGTCTTCATTTTAATTATATGGGAATTCTTGTGTGTGTCTGTGTCTCTAATTCACTGCCATGAAGATATTTAATGGCTGATACTCTCTGGAAACTCTCAGTCATGTGACTAGTAGTAATTTGGTTGTGTAATGTTTATTGCACATACTTGATTAAATGTTGATTTTTTGTAATTATTCTTCTCAATGTTATTTCAGTAATTTATTCGGAAAGTTTTGACCATAGGAGAGAGAAATGGAAGGACAATGGGAAGAGGTTCGGTTGATTCCCTTGGTGAGTTCCATGGAAATTCATTCTGGTTCAACTAAATTGAGGCAAACAATGTTCTGGCTATGTATCTGAAGATGTTGAAAAGCTAGAATAATCCTTTTTCATTATGGGTGACCAGCATAGACATTGTTAATTTCTTTTGGTTATTACTTTGGAGATACCATTCAACACTTCAACTTGCTTTCCTGAAAAGCTGGAATCACTACTTTTCTATTGGAGAATATTTATTAGAATCACTACTTTTATGTTGAAGAGAATATTTACTACTTCTTTCTTTGTTTCCTTTTGACTGGAACCCTTTTTTCTTCTATCTCTTGTATAATAATTTTAAAACATCCATCCGAAGTGTAAAGGTTAGGAGATGAGCTGGCCTAACTGTTAACAGAAAATTGACATTGGCTGGGTGGAACATCCATGGCTATTTGATGTAATATATAAGAATATATTCATGCTTGGATTTTAGCTAGTGTAATAGATGAAGCAAGAATGGTAGATGCATTTTCTTTTTCTCTGTTAATTATCCACAACATCTCTTTTTTATCTTTGCTGAGAATCTGTCGTCTCTACCATGTTATTCTTGAGTATTATGTTTCACTATCATATTGCAATTGAAGATTTGAAGCGAAGGACTTTTATTGTGAATAATGTTGAATTAATGTTGATCGGAATATTTATTTTTATCTGAATGATTATTGGCTTTTTAGGCCATCAGATAAGGCTTGGCTGTTATTTTTCCTATTACTGCATTATTTCCTGTTTTTAGGACCCAATGCAACATGACAATTGATAATTGTATGTAAAATGTCATAACATAAGCATGATGGTCTTTTCAAATGACTTGCAATTAATTATAATATATGATGATCTCAAAATTACTTTGTCAACATTTTCATTTGACAGGTATTGAACAAAATCTAGTGTGGTTCATCACAAAAAAAAATCTGGTGGCAGTTATTTAGTGTTCATCAAGTTTGAACCCAAGATAATTTTGATGTTTTTTGATAATGTATATGTATGCTATTATAGGCAACTCATTTCTTAATGTATGATTTTATGTTTTGGTGTATAATTCCTGTTATTATTAAAGACCTAATTAGCCAATGTTGAAGTGATTAAGAATTGAGGAGCAAAATGATGTTACAGGACTCTTATTATTTTTACACTTTTATACAATTAAAAAATATGTATTAAAAGTTCACACAATAAATCATAATATTTGAATAATTTTTTTTAAAACGATTAGTTAAACTTAAAAAATGAAATTGAGACTCACATATGTCAATAAAATGAATTTTAAAATGAATAAGAGACAATTTTAAAGTGAGATAATAATTTGAGAGAGAGACAATATTTTTAGAGAGAAAAAATATTTTTAGAAAGAGAGACTAGATTTTTAGAGAGAAAATATTTTTTCGAATGATATTTTAAAGAGAAAATACGTTTTTTACAAAAATTTCTCTCTAGAAATTTTTTTTTTCAACTTTTAGAGTGATAAATAATTTTAAAGAATTTTTTATAAAGAAAAAATATTTGGAGATAAGTTTTTTAGAGGGAGAAAAATTGTAGTGAGAAATTTTATATAGATTTTTTTTTGTTTTTTACTTTAATATTTTTTATAAAATATTAATTATATTAATTTTTTTGAATAAAGGATAAAATGATAAAAATATATCTTAAACCCTCAATTTCTTTCTCTTAGAATATTTTACACTTTCAAATAAGGATAGGGTAAATCTTTTATTTCTCTTCCCTTCCTTCCCCTTTAAACCATTTTCTTTCCTTCTCCTTCTTTCTCCTCCAAACTCCCAAACACACCCTTAGAGAAACAAGGAAAAATCAAAGTGCTATCATTCCATCTCCTTTATTTTCAATGTACTTCGTAGAATTAATGCAATGTTGTTTCAATTTCTTTCTTCGTTTCATTGCTTCAAGTGAATAAATTCACTTGATGTTCTTCTTTTAATCTATACACTTTAAGTTTTTGCATTTTACATTCATGCACGTTTAAATCTCTGTTCTTTACGTTTCATGCACTGTTATTGTTCTTTGCTATTTAATTCTTTTTTGTTTCATTTCAGTCAATTTACTTTCTTGCATTTAACATTCCAGTTAGTCAATTGTTGCATTTTACTCTATTTGTTATTAAGATTCTTGTACTTTACTTCTTCTGCATTTTAGTCTCATGCATTTTATGTCTCTTGTCAGTTCATTTCCATGCAGCCTTAAATTGATTGTTATTTTACATTTTGTTACTTTAGTTTGACTGATGTTTCTATTCCAGTCAAGTTTACGTTTTGTCATTTCAATTTAGTCATCTACTTTTCAGTCATTTATATTTATGTCATTTTCATTCATTTTATTTACATTTGATGCATTTACTTAGATTATTAGTTTATTTTGAATGTATATTTACAATTCCTGCAATTTATCATTCTTGCACCTTACTATATTTTCATTTTCTATTTATTTTGCATATTTTATCCATTCTGTCAGGTTGTTATTCTATCGAATTCCCATTGATTACTTATTTGACACTTTAAATTTGTAAATCACTAAGAATTTGAGAATCCCAAGGAGAAGATTCTCTTCCCAAATTGATAACTAGAATAATAAATTTGTCAAAGTAAAGACAGATTTTCCCCATAAATAACTAGGAATTAGAACACCAATATAAAAATCAAATTAATAACATCGTGTACCTCTTGAAAACATTTTGTCAAGAAGCGACATCAACAATTCTTTAAGCAGAAGCGTACATATGCATATACATCAAGAGCAGTCTACCACTCTAACTATTTGTCTATAACTAACACTTCGATGAAGCAATGAGCAGTTAGAATGTGCTGAGAATGGAGTAAGGATTATGCCCTCTTAATAATATATTAGTAACCTAATTTCCATCCATCATGGACTCTAGGCTACTAGGCTTACACCGTAATCTAGCACACTTATCATTGAGCTCAAGCCCAATAAATAATAAACAATAAACATGGTGAATCCCAAAACCCATAATAGATCACATAATTATATGGGTTTATAGGCAAAATATTGGACTATCCATTCAACCCATTTTATAAAACAAAATGTGCTAATCAATGGCAGCCCAAACTCAAAAAATTCTAACACTCAAGTCATGTCATTAGAGTCTAGTTTCATAATGTATAGCCAATCCAAAGATGGTTCTGGAGATAACTCTATCTAGAGGATGAACACGTAGAAGGGGTTAGGCTCAATCACTACTACATCTATATGCCTATTACTATGTTTACATGCCTATGATCATTGATATCCTTTTCTTTTTAATTTAACATGTTTATATTCACATAAACACATTGTTCCGTTCTCTACTTGAGCAGGTGGTCCTGAGACAACTTGAGGTCACCAGAGAGCTCCATGTTGGTTGGCAATGGTGGTCCACCAGTCGAAAGTGGGGTGAGGATACCTACAAAAATACTTTGATGCTCATGTCAGTCTTAGAGCCCAAAAAATGGGAAAGAGTAAAGGTTAAGAAAAAAAAAACAACCTTAATACCCTAAGTGGTGCTTAAATAGGGGAAACCCTTAGGAGGGTCTAAGTAAGCGGGTCAGGTCGACCCAGGGAATGAGAGACCTGGTCCTAGCCCAAGTGGCCCAATACGGTCCACAATCCCGAAGCTTGAACCTTAGAAGTTTCCAGGTGATCGAGCTTGAAGAGTTGTGGTCACCTAGTCCTCCTTGACTTGCCTATTGTTTGGGAGTTGATGAGCTTGGTGCATCGGGTTCTGAGATGTATAAAATACAACAACTGATGATATGGAGAGAAAGAACATGTCATATGATGTGGAATTAATCTGTGTTGCAAACCTAAGTGTAACTTATCTCAAGTAATAAATTCTCGGGAATCCAAGGTCGATCCATAGGGAATTGATGAAGAAAAATTCTTTGAGATAAGGAAAAAGATTTGTCATAATAATAAAGGTGATAAAACTTGTTCACAATTAAAAATGATTTGCTTAGGCTAGGAGATCCACTTTTGGTAAGTAAATTAAAGACAAGATTAATTCTTTTTATAACTTAATTAGAATCCACGCATAACAGAGGTTCCAATTAGAAAATATAGCATTCAAAGTTCATTTAAGATTATATATATAATTATATTATGGTTTCTTTAATTATCTACTAACGTCAACACTTGTAAATGGGTTCAAGAATCCATTGTCCAAACTCTTGTCTATAACAAATCAAGATTTTCACCTTACAAGGAAAGTTTCTAAATTAATTGGAAACAAAATACAATACATATAATGATTACTTGATAATATATCATTCAAGGACAAGAAAGAGATTAATCTAACCTTATTTCATTACCAAAAGATTCACCCTTTCACCCAAGCAAAATGAAAATTAGTTACTCATAAATAAATAAAAAGAAAGAGAGAAGAATAAGGAGATGAACATAATTTCTATTTAGAACAAAAGAAAACTACAACAAGATAAGCAAATAATACAACAATAAGATCTTGATCTCTAAACCAAGATGATTCTAATGAGCAACCAATGATGCCTTTTTATAGAGCATGAAGGGCACATAATGACAAGGGAGTTGTTTATGAGTGGGTGGATGAGTGGAACATGACAATGGAGTTATTAATGAGTGGGTGGATGAGTGAGTGGATTGTTGCCATGCTTGTCTCCCTGATCAACCAATTTAGCTGTCTTCACATGACTATAACTCTATCATAACATCACTTATTGCGTAAGTGGTCTTCATGAAAGTTGAAGGATTTTGTCTCAACTTTCCAATACCACCTTCATCACAATCTGACCCCTACAGACCAAGATATGGCCCAATCTTTGCACAGTGTTCGAGTTCTAGTAACAACACATCTGTTTTGACTTTTAGGCCCAATATGACCCACTAGACATCCGACTATGCTCTTGTGTTCTTCATGAAAGTTGTAGATGTGAGTCTTAACTTTCATTTAGGCTTAGTTTGGTGTCAATTGAACTCTTATAGCTCAAGAAATGAGCTGATGAGTGCGCAGATGTCAAGTTGTCAGGATCAGAATTATGACTCTTACTTTCACTTCAATTTAAATTATCCAAACGTGTGATTCCTCTCTTAAGGTCTTCATGAAACTTGTAGAGAATTGTCTTAGATTTCCTACAAGACCAGAATCAAATCAATCAAATATTTGCAACTCAGATTATAACCAATTTACTGAACGCTGCCAAATAGACAAATTAAGGTCAATTAATGCAATAATTCCTTCAATGATCTAATTAGGCCCAATATCATAAAATGTGACAAAACTAACTTAATTAAGTCTAATTGAACCTTAAGAAGCCCAGTGAGAGGATTATTAAATGAATAAAATATATTGCTATCATCATATAATGTCAAGGTGCCAATAACAAGGGTCTATTCAAGACATGATAAGAAAATTCGAGAGATGCCTAGAATAACATAACAGTAGCCAGTATAATCGATGTTAGCCTCAAAGAATCAAAGAGATCTTGCACATTATCCGAGTACACTAACAGAAGTAACATTATCTATATCAATCTCAATGATCTGATTTTGAACATAAATAAGAGAAACTTGACTAGTTCTAACATGCTTAGTTTAAGCAAGATAATCTGATATGATCTCGAGCTTATCTATAATGCAACCAGCTTGATATAAAATATATTTTATATTTGTCGTCATGCTATGATGAAAACTTTCTTGTCTAATATAAAGAATAAGACATTGGATAAAGATCCAATAAATGCCCAAAATAGCATAATAACAGCCATTATAACGATAGAGTAGCACATTCAAGAATAACCATAATCCTTTTTTTCACAATGGAACAACCAAGAATAATAATCAATAACCACAAGTAAAAGTTCCAAAGCTAGAGTGTCACAATGAAGCAAGATGTAGCAAATGTTCTAGAAATACAAGACATACGGTAAAGATTGCAACATGTTATAACAAGTAACCAATAACCAAAGTGATAACCGCTTAGTGTAGATGAGGGAAAGCGAGTTGTAAAATCCTTGTGCATATAGCAACATGCCGATCTTCACATACACCTAAGATAGCAATAATTGATGAAAATTAAAAAATAATAATTAAGATATCAATTCCCTCGAATTAGTCCTTGCATGATGATCTCGAGAGTTCACTTGAAAACTTGATGATAATTGATAAACTGTTGTTATAGCTATATTCTCCAAGGGAAAGCTTAGCAATAATGATCATTCATCTTAAAGAACTTATGTAAGTATAATAGATGTGCCACTAAGATGGTTGAAAACATGAGATAAAAGATCATCATTTTGTGGATAAAAGCCATATGTAACTAATCAGTAATGCTCAGTACAACCGTTTAACTATCAAAGAGCAAGAAAGGTGACAAATATATGCTAAAGTCCACAATAGAATAAAAGAGGGATGAGAGATATATTTCCTTCCAACTCTGTGCGATATAAGGAAAACATAAGTGCTAGAGCTAAAAGTTGGGACTTTAGTCTTCATGCCCAAGATGGAGGTTGGGACTTTAGTCTTCATGCACGAGTTAAAGGTTTGGACTTTAGTCTTCATGCCCGAACTAGAGGTAGGGGCTTTGATCTTCGTGCCTGAACTAGATTTTGAGACTTTAGTCTTCAACATGAAATCGATATAGTGTATAAAGTAGTAAAGTAAGCTTTCTATAAAAGAGTTGATGGCATCTTGGCATAAACAACCAGATATAAATCATATATAGCAAGATATCCTCCTTCAACAATAAAAGAATAGACCACCATATATGATTAAGATATAACAAGATATTAACTAATATCTATATGCAAACCAGAGATAACCAGATATTATGAGTCATTACTGTTCTCCTTCAACAACAAAAGAACAAACCAACAGATTTAGACTAAACATATCAATAAAAGATGTAGCTTAGCTATATTAAGATTTTTCTCTTTCAACAATGAGATAAGAGACCACCAGATGAAAATAAGATATAACATATTTCCTTTAACAACGAGAGAATAATCCAACAAATGTAGATCAGGAAAACCCACATGTGTAGATTGGAAATAGCATACAACAAAGTATTCTCGATAAGATATTCTCCTTTACAATTGATGGGAGAAGTTCAATTTTTAAAAATGTGGAACTTCACATGTAGCAGAAGAGGCTTAAATGTTATGAAAGTTGATGTTATGCCATGATAATATACTTTCCTTCCTGTTAGTGACTGATACGACAAAACAATGATCAAAACATAGAAATAACCACAAGCAATTATAATAAAAATAGGATTTAATCAATGGTAATAACTCCAAGTAGGTAAAATTTCACAATGTAAAATGCTAATGAGCATTATAAACCAAAAGATGTTGATTATAGGAGATGTAGTAGGATAATGGACTTGGCCCATTGTGTTTAGGGGTGCAAAGTTTAGAATGCTTAGTAAGGCAAAGCTTTGGTGTAGAGAGCTTTAGGACAATAGCATAATAGACTCGACTGACTTTGGTGATCAACTTTTTTGATCGGAGCGATGTCATAAGTGTTTTTGTTTGGAGACTCGTTCTCATTTTGATGTTTAGAGAAGTTTTGCTCGATTGATCTGAGTGATGACCTGGACCTAAGATTATAGGCACAAGATTTTTTGGAACCCTTAGCTAGCTCAGGGGTTTTGGGAACCTAATTCATTGTTCTAAGTTACAACCTTGGCTGAATATAGTGGGCATAATATTTTTTGGAGCACTCAACAGGCTCAGGGGTTTTGGGAACCTGACCTATTGTTCCAAGTGACAGCCTGGGCCTAATACTGTGGGGATAGGATTTTTTTGGAGTGCTCGACAGGCTCAAGGTTTGAAAACCTGACCCAATTGATTCGAATGACGATCTTCATCTAAAAAGGTAGCATCCTATCTACCTGTGTTGATGGGACCAAGGTATCACAACATCAGGGCTAAAAGACACCTACCTTCACCTGAAAAAGGAAGCATCCTATCCTAGTGTGTTAAGGGGAGCAGGGTCTTGAAAACCAGGACTAAAAAGCACTCGATCTTCACCTGAAAAAGAGGTATCCTATCTTGCTAGGTTGTGGGGAGCAGGGTCTCATGGTGAAAGCTCAATATGTCAGAATTTTTCTTAAATGTAAGTGGTTTTGACAATAATATACAATTGAAATAGTTTACAAATATAAATAAACTTTTACACCGTGGCCAAGTTAACTGTATTGATGGACTTGAAACTTTGTATCAGAATAAAGCATATTGAATTCCATTTTGTGACGTAGGTAATGCTGGATGGAAAAGTAAGTGAACAACAAGGCTTGCTCCTTGGGTGCTTTTAATATAGACCCTATAGTCAAAGGTCCTACCATGAACCTTGCAATATGATACATTAGATCTGTGTAAAATGGGATGAATGACTATGATTGTTAACCGATTACCTGCTATTTGGGTAATGTTGAAAATTAAAAATTGACATTGGTCCTTGTAAATAATGAAATTACTTGGGTAACAAATTGCAAAGAACACCCTTTATTCATGAAAACTCAAAAAATCTAGTCACCTGACAGAAGGGCGGTGAGGGGCACTATAGAGGTGTGTGTAAGATGAACAGAATCATGTTTAAGTGACAACTGCTCTTAACAGAACGACGACTCACGATGGGTTTTTAACCCAGCCTGAAGGTGGCTGGGTTCGGATCCCAAACATCAATTGGGTCGTGGCTGGCAAAGGCACATCCCAAACATCAACTGGGTCGTGACTGGAAAAGGGAATGAGAGGAGGATCGGCGAAGTGGGGAAACAGAAAAAAAACATTAAAAAAAGAAAAAAAACCTAAGTAACTGAATTCGCAAACCATATTCAAACAAAATATAGAAGAATAGGGAATGAAAAGAGGACCGACGAAGTGGTATAACTGTGCGGTGGCTAACGGTGGTTGTGAATCATCCACGACAGACGCGTTGAAGGGCGATGGCAGTTAGCTTGTGTATAGGGGAGCTCCAACGATGGTGGCTCAAACGATGACAGTTCATGGGGTTGGGTGACATAGGTGATGGCAGTGTGTGAGTGGCAGAGCTGGGCATCTCCAAGGCTGAGGCGATTTATGTTTGTAAGTTTGGTGTGATGGTTCCTTTGGTGGTGAATTTTGAATTTCCTTTGGCTAAAGGTTTCTGATCTGTTGCTAGCTTGGGTGGTACCGGTTCGAGGTGATGATTCTGGTTTGGTTTGGTGGTTCCTGGTGTAGGGGGACGGTGGTGCGTTGTGGCGTTTTCGGGTGTGGACAGTCGCTGGTCCTGGTTGTTGGTTTAGGTCGTGGCTGCTAAAAAGGAGGCTTTGGTGGCTTGATGGTGGTGGTTTGAATTTGGGTTCTTGGCATAGTGGGGATCGAAGATGGCTGGTTAGTGCAATGATTGTAGGTCTCAAAATGATGGTTGGTGGTGGTTAGAGCTCTGTGGGTGGTGATGGATTTTTCATCTAAAGGACTAAAATGGAAAAAAAAAACTTTAGGGGCTTGTGGTAGGAATATAAAAAATTGAATAACTTTGAAAATAATAAAAAACTTATCCTTTCTTACAAAATTTAGAAATCTATTGTAATAAGTAAAGTCAAAGTTACATATATGGACCTTTAACTGAAGGATTCATATTAAAAGCACCTGTTGCTCCTTCATTATTTTGGGGAATAGATTGCAAGATACTCCTCTAAAAGTAGAAAGAGTTTATGCCACTCAGGAGAAATCATTCGCCTTAGAGCTTGAGAGTTATCAACCGTTTCCTGCACAAGCTAATTTGTCTCCACAAAATTATATCAATCAGTGGTATTAATGTCATGCCAATGCATTGTGGCCCACGATATGGAGCAATAGCATTGGTTTAGATGGCCTATGGAAAAGGACGATTAGAGTAGTGGTTTAAGGAAACAATTAAATGTTGTGCTATGTAAAGGGATATTAATCCTTGCTGTCACATTTAGTAGGAATGAAGACCACAAAATAATGCCAATTAAATATAAGCCTAGGACGCTTATTTAACATAGCAACACTGCTCAAGTAATGAAGATATGGTGAACAAGTCACGCAAAATAGTTTTACCACTTGAAATCATGGGAATAAGTAAACACAAGTATATATAAGGCTGCACCATAATATGGCATTTAAAATTATCATGGTATGTTAACGTTATGCAACAGCAAATAATAACAATAATTGAGATTTGAAATAATATAAAATAATTATGATAATGATGAAGCATTGATAATGGTTATGCATGATGAAACACATAAATGGCATGGTAAATGACGAAAGAATGCCAAGATATGCGAATGACAACAATTTTTATGATGCCTTGCTTACTGAGAATACTTTGTTGTATCTATTTCCAATCTACATATGTAGGCTTGGCAGATCTACATTTATTGGATTGTTCTTACATTGTTAAAGGAAATATATTATATCTGATTTTCATCTGGTGGTCTCTTATCTCATTGTTGAAAGAGAAATATATTGATATAGCTAATCTACATCTATTGGTTTGTTCTTTTGTTGTTGAAGGAGAATAATAATGGCTCATAATATTTGATTATCTCTAGTTCACATCTAAATATCAGTTAATATCTTGCTATATCTTATTCACATAAGGTGGTCTATTATTTTATTGTTGAAGAAGGATATCTTGTTATATATGATTTATATATGGTTGTTTATTCTTAATCCTAGCTAGGATGCCATCAACTCTTTTATACAAGGCTTTCATTACTACTTTATACACTATGCCAATTTCATGTTGAAGATCAAAGTCCTGACCTCTAGTTTGGGTATGAAGATCAAAGTCCCGACCTCTAGCTCAGGAATGAAGACTAAAGTCCCGACTTCTACCTTGGGCACTTATGTTTGCCTCATATCATACAGAGTTAGAAGGAAATATATCTCTCATCTCTCTTTTATTCTATTGTGGACTTTAGCATATATTTGACACCTCTCTTACTCTTTGATAGTTAAACGACTTTACTGAACATTACTGACTAGTTATGCAACTTATATCCACAATGTGATAATCTTTTATCTCATGTTTTCAACCATCTTAGTGGCATTCTACTTACATCAATTCTTTAAGATGAATGATCATTATTGCTAAGCTTTCCCATGGAGAATATATCTATAACAATAGTTTATCAATTATCATCAAGCTTTTAGGCAAACTCCCGAGATCATCATGCAAGAACTAATATAAAGGAATTGATATATTAATTATTTTTTATTATTTTTCATCAATTATTGCTATCTTAGGTGTATGTAAAGATCGGCATGCTGCTGTACACACAAGGACTTTATAACTTGCTTTCACTCATCTACACCAAGCTGTTATCACTTTGGTTATTGGTTACTTGTTATAACACTTTGCAATCTTTACTGTGTATCTTGTATTTCTAGAACATTTACTACATCTTGCTTCACTATGAAACTCTGACTTTGGAACTTTAACTTGTGCTTGTTGATTATTATTCTTGGTTGTTCTCGTTGTGAAAAAAAGAATTATGGTTGTTCTCGAATGTGATGCTTTGTCATTATAATGGTTGTTATTATGCTATTTTAGGCATTTATTGGATCTTCATCTCATGTCTCGTTCTTTATATTAGGTAGGAAAGTTTTCATCATAACATGGAAGAAAATATGAAATATGTTGTATATCAAGTTGGTTGTATTATGGTTAAGCTCAGGATTATATTAGATTATCTTGCTCAAACTAAGCATGTTGAAACTAGCCAATTTTCTCTTGTTTATGTTCAAAATTAGATCATTGTGATTGATACATATATTGTTACTTCCATTAGTATAATCAAACAATGTGCAAGATCTCTTTGATTCTTTGAGGCTAACACTGATTATACTGGCTACTATTATATTATTCTGGGCATCTCTTGAATTTTCTTCTCATGTCTTGAATAGACCCTTGTTATTGGCACCTTAATATTATATGACATGTTATTTCTCTCCATATCATCAGTTGTTGCAGTTTATACATCTAAGAACCTGATACACCAACCTTGTAATCTCTCAAACAATTGGCAAGTCAAGGAAGAATAGGTAAGCACTACTCTTCAAGCTAGATCTCCTAGAAACTTCCAAGCTCCAAGCTGGGAGGCTATGGACCTATTTGTGGTGATTTTTCATCAAAAGTATTAACTACTCTTTTGATTCAAGATCTAATATATGGGAGCAAATCGAATCCTCTTAGGACCCTCAAGTTTCTGGTGATTTATAAAATTCTGATGTCAAAAGTTAAGTAACTGTCGATCAATCAAGCGTTAGTAAAAGGGTATGTCCAAAGAGAGTTAGCCATTAAGTATGAACTTGAATAGAGACATGAAAATGAAGCGTTAAAGTAAAGAGTGCATCGAAAATAACTTATTAGAAGTAAATTGACAAAATGGAAATGTCAAAAATAAACTTATTGAAAGTAAACTTGACATAAAAGTAAATGACTTCCGAAAGTAAACTAACAGAATGTAAATGCCAAAAGTAAATACCAGAATTGTCAATGTTAATGTAGTATGCTGACAAAAATATATTTAGAGTGTTGTGTGTGTTTAAGTGAAGATCAAAACATGAAAAAGTGCAGAAAAATGCATGAACATGCAAGAACGTGAAGAACAATGAAAATGTAGAAAGTAAATGCAGAAAAGCATAAATTTGCACTAAGTTAGAAATAGGTTAAAGGAAACTTGCAGAAAGGTAAAATGCATGGAAATTAACTCTTGAAAACAAGTAAATTGCATAAATTGAAAAGAACTTAGAAAACAGATGACCAAGAACAAGTAAGAACTTGAAAGAACTAGAATTACATTAATTAGAATGTAAATGATGCAATAAATTATAAAGACTGAAAGATAAATGCCGAAACATAGAGAGACATGTGAATTGAAAGTGACAGTCATAGTTGACTGTTAACCTGTCAATCCGTAAACGTCATACTAGGGACTTAGGAACTATAGGAAGTATAGGGTGTGTTGCAATTAGATGGACCAGCCTGTTGAACTTTGTTCAATCTTTTATTTATAAGCAACCAGCCTCTCCCTTTGGCACATAAATTTTAAATTCTATAGCCCCTAAATGCTGCCACTTGCTAGTCATGTAGTTTCCAATATGTGCTTAAATTTTCCACATGACTTTCCTCATAGTAACCACTCCAAGTTATGGGTGGTTTCTTTCTTTTTTCCAGCTTATAACTTCCCCATGATGCCACATTCTCACTCTTTTAGCATCAATTTTGAGAACTTCCCACATTCAGCGATGGGACCCACCATGATCTCCTTCTAGTTTGAAAATCGTTCCTCGTCGACCATAAGCTTCAACGTCGACAAATCTTCACTCGCATGGCTTCGACATACTTGCATAGCTTCGCTTCGACAACAATTTAGGACTTTGCTTTTGAAGCTTCATGATTTGCTTATTGTTCTTTTGTTGAATCCACTTGTCTTTTGACACTTCATCTCGGTCGACATAGCCTTCTTTGACTTGTGATTCTGGTTAAACCAGTTATCAAAACATTGTTGATATCAGTTGGCTGCTTCATCCATCACTTACTTCAACAGATCCTTGAAACTTAGTCTTTTTAGTATCTTCTTATTGCCTGCTTACTATATTTGTCAAAATGGCTAATTTTGACTCCCAACAAATGCCCCTCAAAATTTACCTTTTGACGAAATGAGGAGGAAAAATGGTAAATTTTCTTTTAACAAGTTATATTTTAGCATTGCTATCTTTGATGTTATCTTAAATGCTTTTTGGTAGAATTCATTTTGACATTTTGCAATAGACATTTCTAGAACACTTTGAAGAGTTCAAAAAGGTTTTTGACTTTATGGTGATTGACTTTTGATGTGACAGTTGGATTCAAAATCCCTTGGGAAACGGATGTAATAATTACCGTTGTTAAATGAACACATCCTCCTAGGAACAACGTGTTAGACCTCTTATTAGTAAACAATATAATAGGAGGCTTAGGCCAAATTAGTGTTGTCAGTTATTCTTATTAGGTTGTCAGTTATTATTATTAGTGTGTGGGTTATTATTATTATTATTTTGTTTTAGAATCGCAAGTCCTGTATTTTGAATAAATAGAGACAGAGAAGGTGGGGCGGTTAGGCGATTTATTTGGTAGGAATTGGAAGGGAGAGACCAAGCTCTCAAACTTTCTTAGAGAAAACCACCCTTGTAACCACCTTTTTCTCGTCTTTCTTGATTTTCTCTTTTCTTTGTTGTATTCTTTATCGATACTAAGTATTGTAATCTAATCCTCTATTTTGAGAACAATTCTCCAGAGGATATATCAATATAGTTTGCATATTTAGTTTATAAATTAGTTATAATTACCAGTTTCTATCAACTAGTATCAAAGCACTAAGATCTTGGGTGAATTAATGGTTTCCACAAGAGGAATGGAAGCACGCTTGGAGGTTTTGGAGCGCGGGTTTGAAGGCTTGTTAGCCATGCGAGAAAATGGAGGAAAGTATTGAACAAGAAAGATTAGAGTGCACAAACTGAAGATAATAAACGCGGAGGTGTATGATGCTGAACAATTGATGAATTTCGTGCGAGAACTTTCAAGCTGTTCAAAACAAAATGAAATCTCAAATGAAGAGAGTCATACGAGAGAATAACAATGATGTTGAAGGCCCTTGTTAATTCCAGGAGACGTGAAAGGGCCTCGTTAATTCCAGGAGACGTGAAGAACGTTGGAGGAAATTGGAAATTCCAGTTTTTGAGGGAGAAGATGCCTACGGGTGGATAAATCGCGTGGAAAGATATTTCGACTTGAAGGGAATGGAGGACACTGAGAAGTTAAGAGCAGATATGGTGGCGATGGAGGGAAGGTGCCGACATGGTATCAATGGTGGGAATTTTGTGCGTAAAATTCGACTTGGGGTCGTTTAGCGTGATTCGACGGTTCCAACTGGTGGAGTCCATGATACAAAACCCGTTTGAATTGTTGTTAAGTCTCAAGCAAAAACCAATGGGCCAATAAAAGAGGGAATATAGGGAGAAAGTTTGAATTGTATGGTGCCCTCTCAAATGCACGAAACCAAAGATATTTGAGGATTTTTTGAATGGACTCAAAGAAGTTATAAAATAGGTGCGAGCTAAAACTTCATTTGTGGAAGGATTATCGAGTTAATGGATTATGCTCGGAGGGTTGATGAGAAGAATAATTTGTTGAGTAAAGGCATTCGACCATAAGTTCGGGGGATGTTCGATCGAACTTACAATAATTCTAGATTCACGTAACTTGGGAACCCGAAGCAAAAGTCGATTCGGACTTCAACCGGAAGCGGAAGTGGACAAGGTGGCAAGCATTGGCGGTACAAAAGTCTAAACTCAAAACCACCTTGTAGCCTTTAGAGGGAAGGAGGTTTAGGAGATTAGGCACGATGCAGAGAGATGCAAGAGAGGTCTAGAAAAGGACTTTGTTTTAGATGTGATGAGAAATTAAGTTTCTAGGCCATGTATGTGCAAATAAACAATTACAAGTACTTCTGTTGGAGGAAAGAGGAGATAATGAAGAGAAAGAGGAGGAATCGAATAAGCAAGAAACGGAGGCTGAAGTGAAAACACTACAATTGTCCATATTTAGTATATCTGGTCTTACTTCCAAGAACTCTATCAAACTATGGGGAATATTAAAAGATAAGCAAATGATAATCCTTGTAGATTGTGGAGCCTCACATAATTTCATATCATCTAAGTTTATTAAAGAGCACAAGTTGAAGATGAATGAGACATTTTTAATAAGAGAAAGCTAGAGGAGTATGAGACCGTAGAGGTGGGGGATGGTAGGAAGATTCCTTGTGAAGGAGTATACTCTCAACTCAAATTGTTGATTAGGGTTTACAGATTCAACAAGACTTTTTTGTCTTTGATTTAGGCGGCGTTGATGTGGTGTTGGGGATGGAATGGTTGGCTAGCCTTGGTGTAATCCGTGCCAATTTCAAGGAATTAACATTGAAGATTCCAAGTAATAGGGGCTATCAAGTGCTTGAAAGGAGAACCTAGTTTGGCTCAATGCCGTCATACTCAAGGCTTCTTTCAAATCCATTATCAAGGTAATCAATGATGAAGGACAAGGTTTTTTGTTAGAATATCGAGAAATAGTTTTTGATGTCGAATAAGCCAATACAAATTTTCCCGATTGGTTAGAATCGATTTTGGGGGAATATAAGGAAGTATTTCAAGAGCCAACTGGATTACCTCCACCCAGGAGACAAGATCATGCAATTGTCCTAAAGCAAGGAGCCAACATTCCCAATCTCAGGCCCTACAAGTATCCACATTATCAAAAAAATGAGATTGAGAGGTTAGTTGATGATATGATTAATTCTAGTATCATTAGATCGAGTATGAGTCCTTATTCTAGCCCAATCATACTAGTTAGGAAAAAAGATGGAGGGTGGCATTTTTGTGTAGACTATAGGGCTTTGAATAAGATCACCATACCTGATAAATTTCCTATCGCTATTATTGATGAGTTACTTGATGAATTGGGAGGCGCAAAATTTTTTTCCAAGTTAGATCTGAAATCTGGTTATCACCAGATTAGAATGAAGGAAGGGGACATTCCCAAGATTGCTTTCAGAACTCATGAAGGGCATTATGAATTTGTTGTCATGCCTTTTGGCCTTACTAATGCCCCTTCTACTTTCCAATCTCTTATGAATGAGATGCTTAAACCATATTTGAGAAAATTTGTTTTAGTTTTCTTTGATGACATTCTGGTTTACAGCAAATCTGTAGAGGACCATAAACGACATTTACAATCTTTTGAGGATTTTGGCTTTATTGAAGGAGCATCAATTTTTTGCCAACAAGAAAAAAGGTACTTTTGGGCAAACTAGTTAGAGTATCTTGGTCACATCATAGTTGACGGGGTGGCATATGTTCTCAAATCCTCACAAAATTGAAGTAATGTTGGAGTGGATAACACCAAAAGATCTTAAGGCTTTAAGAGGAATTTTAGGCCTTACTAGTTATTACATTTTGAGGCATTTTGTGAAAGATTATAGCAAAATGGCTAGGTATTTTTTAACCCAACTATTAAAAAAGATAGTTTCCAATGGACATCGAAATTAGGTTGCTTTTGATCAACTTAAAAGGTAATGGTGAATTACCCATTAAATGGAGTGTGCTAGATTTCTCAAAAGTTTTTACTATTGAGAGCTTTCTCTTTCTCGATGCTTCAAATAAAGGCTTGGGAGAAAGCTTTTGAAAAGAAAGAAGAGACCAAAAAGAAAGGAACCAAACACTTTCGAGATAAGGCTCAATCTAAATCTGTTTATGAAAGAGAATTAATGGCTATAGTCATGGCGTGTTCAAAAATGGCGACATGTATTATTTACTTCTCGACACTTTATCATCTTACATGATCAAAAGAGCTTCAAATTTTTAATTCTTGCTGATCAAAGGGTTTTGGGGAATAGCAAGTTCAAGTGGACTTCTAAATTGATGGGGTTGGATTTTGAAATACAATACAGAGTGGAAGTGAGAATATTCAATTTGACGATGCTCTTTCTAGAAGAATGACTTTTATTTTCTCTGTTCCTCATTCATTATTGACTATCCACAATTAGATTTAATGATTTGGAAGCATGGGAATTTGATGTGTGTGAAATTCAGTTTTGATCCAAAGTTGCAAGGTATCATACAAGACCTTTTGCAAGATGTTGCCTCTCATCGGGTTATAGCTTCCACAAATGATTAATGTTGTTTTACAAAGGGAGATTGGTGTTGCCAAAAAGCTCTTCTCGAATCCCTATCCTACTTGAAGAATTCCACAATTCAGCCATGGGAGGCCATTCAGGGTTCTTCCGATCTTACAAGAGACTTTCTTCCATAGTTTATTGGGAAGGAATGAAGAAAGACATTCAACACTATGTGGCTACTTGTGAGACTTTTGGGGGCTTTTTTGAATAAATATCAAACTTTGTCTCCTCATTTGGTTTTGAATACAATGAGGGACCTCTCCCTATACCAACTCGAGGTTTTGGTGTGTCAATGGATTTCATAGAAGGTTTGCCTAAAGCTCGGGCAAGAATGCTATTCTTGTAGTGGTGGGATGATTCACTAAATATGCTCATTTCAACGCCGAGTCACCCATTTTACCGCTAAAGATATTTTGAGTTATTTATGCAAGAAGTGGTCAAGTTACATGGATTTCCTTCCACAATTGTCTCGAGAGATAAGATATTTCTTAACCACTGGGGTGAATTATTGGGATGGCATTTAGGGCACCAAATTGAAATTTAGCTCTGCATATCATTGGAAATAGATGGCCGTATTGAGAGGTAGTCAATAGATGTTTGGAGACTTATCTGTGATGCTTCACTGGGACCAAGCCAAAATAGTGGCCTAAATGGCTCAATTGGGTGAGTTTTGGTTTAATACCAACTATAACAGCTCCACCAAGATGACTCCATTTAAGGCCCTTTTATGTCCGAGATCCTCCCCACTTACTTAAAGGTACAACTATTCCATCAGTAGTTGAAGAGGTCAATTTGATTACTCAAGATGAGAGACCAACTTTTACATGATTTAAGGAGCAATTTGTTGAAGTCTCAAAGCCAAATGAAGGCCTATGCAGATCAATCAAGACGCCCGTTAGTTTGGCTACAGGTGATTGGGTCTATTTGCGAGTTACAACCTTATAGGTTGAGATATCTTGCTAAGAAGAGAAATGAAAAATTGAGCCCCGTTTCTATGGCAAACCTTATCGTCGATCATAAAGCAAATAGGTCCAAATCTTCAGTGGCATTCGAGTTGGCATAGCTTCCATCCGACATCAAAATACACTTTGTATTTCATGCTTCATTACTCAAAAAGCTCTTTCTCCTTCGAATCCTAAACCACAACCACTTCCACCAATGCTTTTTCGATGACCTGGAGTTACAAGTTTTCCTGTCGACATCGAGGTCAATTTCGCAACACCTTGAGATTTAGTGAAGTTTTAATTCAATGGCAAGATCTTCCCGATTTTAGAAGCCATTTGGGAACCAAGTTGCAACTATCATGGAGCAATTTCCTTCTTTTCACCTTGAGGACAAGGTGACTCTTTTGGGGGGAGTATTGTTAGACCTCTTATTAGTAAACAATATAATAGGAGGCTTAGGCCAAATTAGTGTTTTTGACTTTATGTGATTATTCTTATTAGGTTGTCGGTTATTATTATTATTATTATTATTATTATTTCTATTTGTAACAACGCAAGTCTGTTTTTTGAATAAATAAAGAGAGATTTCAAAAGGGTAAAGGCGGTTAAGCGGTTATTTGGTAGGAATTGGAAGGGAGAGACCAAGCTCTCAAACTCTTGGAGGAAACCACCTTGTAACCACCTTTTCTTTCTTTTTCTCTTTATCTTCTTTTCTTTGTTGTAATCTGATACTAAGTATTGTAATCTAATCCTCTATTTTGAGAACAATTCTCCAGAGGATATATCAATATAGTTTGCATATTCAGTTTATAAATTAGTTATAATTACCAGTTTCTATCACAACGTTAGTTGGATTTTTATCCCATTACTAGAAATTATCTAGAATATTTGAATTTCAAAATTCGAAAGGGAAAGGTCCAAGCTTCCTGGGTAAGCCTTTGGACTTATAAATACGCTTGGGGTGAATTCATTTACTTTCACCTTCTCCTTTATCTAGAAAATATTTCACAAGCTTTCTCTGTTTCTTTCTTTCTCTCTTTATCTCTTTTCATGGCTTCCTTCATCAACACTAACCCAAGTTCATCCACAAGACTTCCTATGACATCTTATGCAGAAGCCTAAGCCCAAAAAGATGGCATTTTCTTGCTCTTGACCCTTTAAACCAAAAGTCTAAAAACTAGAAAACCCATATTCTCATCCCTTATACTATTAGCCAAAAAACATATTGTTAGTTTAGCCCTTGGTTGCCAAAATCTAAAGTTTTGCATTAAGATGTTCATGAATTTTTCCTTATCGTAAAGATAAACACATTTTGGCTTTTTTGGATTCGCTTCCTATTGGATATTTTGATCCAAAGGTGTGGCCTTTTAGGGCTTTTCAGATAAATCCATCCAAGAAGTACATTGCTTGGCTTGATCGAGTTCAGTCCTTTTAAGAGACTTTATGGAAAGAGTATCGTATTTTTTACTTGATTCTATTGAGCCACCATTACATCAAGCTTAATTCGAGCATGATGGGCACAACTTTGTTCTTTTGGAACAAGACTACAAAAAATTTCCACTTTCCTTGTGGAATGATGGGACTAACATTGTTTGACTTGGCCATTATTACTAGCCTGGGGAAACTATTTCTCTTGACAAAGCTCCAAGTAAGACTGTTAATGTCGAAGCCCTAAATTGGTCCCATGGGCCTTTCATCAACCATCATTGCAAACTTGGCCAACTAACCTTATCAGACGAAGAGCACATAGCCTTTTTACTGTTGTGACTTTGTAGCTATGTTTTCTGCATCAAATCTTTACAAGTATTAAAAGCTTGTTTGCCTTTGGCAATAATGATTCATGAAGGCCGATTCTTGGCTTTAAGCTAATTGATAATCGCTCGCCTCTATCAGTCGATCAATGAAATCGTTGACGTGATACGTGCCCACAATAGGATGCCTACTATGGGTGGCCTTTTTTGGTTGTTGCAGTTATAGTTGAATGCAGTTCTTTATAATTGCTTGGCTAACGATTCACTGACCGATATTCCCGTAGGAATTTGAGACTATAGGCTTGCCTAATCCCGTCATCATAAGAGTAAAAACGCTTCTTATGTCGGTGACATCAAGAAGTATTTCAAGGTATTTCACTCCATGAAAATGAATGTTATTGACATAAGCTTCAACCTATTTGTAGTTGTAATTGAAGGTCCTGCCTGTTTGATCGACATGATGATTTCTGTGGATAGTGGTTTTCGAGAGGAACTCAACGCTGTGTAGGCAAATTACCTTTGTTAGCAAATTCTCTACACAGGCTTTCCAGGCTCTGATGATCTTGGAGTTGCTTGTCATCTGCCAAACCAGATAGCTCAATAACTTAGCTATGCTCGAGCTATTCTTGCTTCCATGCTTAAACAAGATGTATACAAGCACCCTATTGTAGTTTTGTCTTCGACAGAGGCCATTGCTAAATTGGACAGGAGTAACCAATAGATCAAACAAATATTCAAGCCTGTCAACCGCACCACTAGCAGTTTCTCAACTCCGAGTTTTGTCGAATGGTGGGAACTTTACTACCAGCGCTTGCTACCAGATCTTAATACTTGCCTTAGCCAAATGACCAATATGGCTATAAAAGGCACACCTTCCAAGTCAAAAAGGTATAAATCTACAAGAAATTTTAGCTTTTGAAAATGATATAATATTAAGTGGGATCCTTGACATACTTCTGCAATAAGTAAGGAAGTAGAGTTACTAATGGAACAAAAATTCAAGGATCATCAACACAAATGTCTTTGGAAATTCTTTGATGCTTTAACATCAAATCCCAATGCTAATCTTGATCAATACTTTACTCTTTTTGTCGAATGTCAGTTCCCATTTCGACAGCTCTTTTTGGGGATGCTGAAATGGTTGATCCCCTTGATAATTGCAAAAATCAAGTCACTTTTACCGGCAACTACGTACATTTGCATGGATGCCTATTGACTCAATTGAGTACAAGGGTGGTTTATCAACCCTTGTTAGGCAAGCCTTTAATTTTGACTTTGTCCCTTTTTGATATTGACGCTTTTTCTTTTCTGTGTCTTTGTCAAACAATTCTTTGTCAGTGGTTCCTGATCCAGTCGACATCGAGGATGAAGATTTTGTTGAACTTGTTCCCAAAAAACCAAGTCTAGCAAGGCAAAGACTTCTGCCAATTGTGGTAAGCCAAAGGATGAGACACCCATTCACCTTCCAAAGGCCAAACTAATTATGTCAAAGGCAATACAAAAATCACCTGTTGCTAAGGTAATCTTTGGTTAAGTTATTTGCTTTGTCAATTCTTTTGGCCTTTAATTAACTATTGCCTTTATTTATTTGTCAAGATAAACAACCAACTTTAGTTGCTTCTAACCTCGACTCTCCAGCCTCTTCAGGCTTAAACAAAATAAAAAGGGAGAAAGTAGAAAAGGTTGTGTCAGCGTCAGCCGAAAGTACACTATCTAAAGTTCCTTCAAGAAAAAGCACTCTAGATACTTTGCATCTTGCCCCTCAAGATGTTGAGATAAAAAGTTTGGAGTTCGTGGTTAAGGCTTTTATAATGGCTATCGATCGTCTTGCTGAATTCATTGATGTCACTCAATAGGCTTCTAATGATCCATTGGCTTTTCTTGACAATCTTTTGCAAGCCAATTTTTGAAGTTTTCCAGAACCAGTGTCGATTACTATTGTTGAGCCTGCTTCTTCTTTGGACAAAATCAAGGAAGCCATGACAACATTGGAGGAACTGTTCGACAAACCACTCAACCAACTCTTTGAGGATGACGAGTTAAAACATAAATTACAAATTGCTCTCAAAACTTGTTACCGGGTGAAGGTTCAATTTCCTGAAGCTCTTCACAAATCCTTTTAGGAATTGAAACTGGTCATTGCTGACTTAAACGTCAACTATCCCCTTTTGGTTAATGTCGTGGCCTACTATGATGAACATTCAAGGAAAAAGAGTGATTTGGCAGCTCAAGTAACTGAGGCTAAACAAAGGCATGCCATAATCGACACAAAGACTGCTGAAGGGGAAAAATATTTGGCAAAAATAAAGAATTAACTTTAAGAGCTCCAGACAAAGGAAGAAAATTTCAAGAAAGCTCTCAAACTTTGTGTGGATGAAAAACATAAACTCTGTGAAGAAGCCCAATAGTGGGTGGTCAAAGGCTCTACCCTTTTGAAAAAATTAAGGGAAAGCGAGATTGTTTACAATTTGACTGTGTTGAAGCTTAGTATCATGCAAAAGAAATAGGAAGACTCAAAAAAGAAATTCCTCCTTAACAAAATTTTTCTTTAACCCTTTCTTTTATATTTTTGACGTACCTAGGAAACTAGCTAGTAAGGCCAATTTTGATTGTATTTTTGTTGAGGTCGGCTAATACGGACGACATTTTGAAATGTACTAGATCAACCTTCATGGCTGTTATGAATATAATGACATGCTTGAATGCACTTTTACTTTGTATATTGTTGGTTTATAATGTTTTAAATACTTGCCATTAACTACTTGTAGCTTTTCCCCTATGTTGATGTTAATTAGGTTGTAGGTGTTTCCACTAAACACCTTAATAACTTTGTAAAGGTCATCCTAGTTTGGTGACCACTTGCAAGAGCTTCGACCACTTTGATTAATGAGCATAATAACTTTACATACCAAATCACTAGTCATAAAAGATTTATACTTAACTCAACAACTGTAATACTTAGCGATCTTTTCTTTTTGTCGAATCAAGTGTTCTAATGCTAACAATCATTCATCGTCTAACTGGTTCAACTCGTCAAACATAGCACTCCAATAATCTTTAGTTGATAGATCATTTTTTTAATAGACGAACTAACTAAATGTTAATTTCAATAAGTAACATGGAATCATGCTCATAAGCTAACTTGTAAGGAGTAGTTCCTATCAAATCCTTTGGTGAATTTTTGTATCCCCATAAAATTTGTTCAAGTCTATTATACCAATTTCGAGGCTATCAGCTAATATGCTTTTTAATCAAATTGACAATAACTGCATTGACTACTTTCACGTGGCCATTCGCTTGAGCATAATAAGGTGTTGACATCAATAACTTGATTTGTCTTGACTCAGCATATTTGACAGCTTTCTTACTGATGCTGTCAATGATTGTGGTATTTTAAATCGACAAATAATTTGGTTCTCAACGAAGATTATTACTTTCTATTGAGTCACTTCTTTTAGGGCAATAACTTCTATCCATTTAGTAAAGTAGTTGATGACAACTAGGATATATTTTTGACCTTTTGACAAAATGGAATGAATTTGGCCAATTAGGTTTAGAGCTCATCCTTTAAAAGGACAAGGTTTAATAATTCCACATAATTTGCTTGTAGGAACTTGTTGCATAACTCCATGCTTTTGACATTCTTCATAATATTTAGTAAATTTGAAGCAATCTTTTGCCATCGTCGGCCAGTATAGATGGTGTTGATTTAGTATGTATTTCATTCTCTCACTTGCCTGGTGAGCTCCATAAATGCCTTTGTGGAATTCGTCAAGGGCCAAATAAGCTTTTTGCTCACTTAGGCATGTCAAAAGCTTTCTGTTGACAAACCTTTTATATAGAATTCCTCCCAACAACACGTAACTTAGAGCTTTGTATCTGAGCTTTCTATCAACCTATTGATTTGGATTTTCTAAGTGATCAACAACAGGTTTTCGCTAGTCGACTGGATCAATGTTTCCAACCATCAAAAGTTCATGTTTCTCTAAGGGATATATTATTTCATTTATCCTTATTAGCTGGGTCAAAGTCTTAGTTGACACTTTGTATCCAAAAGTGATTTAAGCCAATTCATTGGCTTCACCATTTAGATGTCGTGGCATATGTTCGACAATCACGTTATCGAATTCAGCTAATAACCTTGCTGCAACTGACAAACATTTCATCAAGTTATAACTTATACAACGATATTATTTTGTCAATTGTTTTATAAGGAGTTGTGAATCCCCAATAATTTTAACATTGCGAACTTTTAGTTTGACTAGAATTTCTTACCCAACAATTAAAGCTTCATATTCTGCTTCATTATTGGAACACTTGCGATGTAATTCAAACATGAACTTTATCAGTTTATTATCAAGAGTTATAATTAAAAACCTTATACCAACACCATTTTGATGGTGGGGACCATCAAAGTATAATTTCTAATGTTTTGACCCAATAAATCAACATTTTCATTTTTGACATCAAGACATGGATGATCAGCTATAACATGGCCTTTAACGGCTTTTAATGGAACATAATGTAAAGAAAATTTTGATAGGCCCAAGGTCCAATGACCAATTCTTCTATGTATTATGGGTTTTGATAACATGTATTTAATTACATCTATTTTTTACAAAACTATACCTCAAACGGTATCATATAGTACTATAACTTCGTGCATGAAAAATACAAGGCAAGACAAAGTTTCTCAATATCACTATATCTTCTTTTGGCGTCGATAAGAATGCTATTAAGGTAGTACACAACTCTTTTGACACTGTTTTCATCTTCTTAGGCAAGCATGCTGCCAATAGTATCTTTTGATGTTGATATGTATAGTTTAAGTGGACGGCCTGGTGTCGATGGTGTCATAATAGGTGGAATTGTCAAGTATCTCTTGATCTCGTTGAGCGCCTCTTGGTGGTGTTTCTCCCATTTGAGCTCTTCTGAAGATTTCAATTTTACTAATGGGGAGAAAATTCTAGTCTTTCCTAACAAATTGGAAATGAATATTTATAAGAATTTGATTTTGCTAAAGAGAGACTGCAATTGTTTCTTATTTGTCAGTTATGCTGCTTCTAGTATGGCTTTCGCCTTATTTTTGTCAACTTTGATTCCTCTTTCATGCACTAGGAATCCTAAGAAGTTTTTTGCAGACACACCAAAGAAACATTTTGTTGGATTCATTTTTAATCCATGTTTCTATATTTTGTCGAATGCTTTTCTTAAATATGTTAAATGAGTCATTCTAGAATCTGATTTGATGACTACATCGTCAATATAAACTTTCATAAAATCACCAATCATGTCATGGAAAATAGTATTCATGGCTTTTTGATATGTGGCCCTAGCATTTTTAAGGTCAAAGGGCATAACAACCCATTCATAAGTTCTAATGGCCCTGGGGCATCTGAATGCCATTTTCGATACATCGTCTTCAACAATAAAAATTTGATTATAGCCTAAATATCCATCCATAAAACTTAAAATATCATGACAAGAAGTCGAATCGAAAGGAATATTGGCTATAGGCATGAGATATTCATCTTTAGGAGTAGCATAATTTAAATTTTTAAAGTCAATACAAACTCTAAGTTTGCCATTTTTCTTCATAATAGGAACAACATTAGATATCCAGTCAACATACCTGGTTGTTCTAATGAACTTGGTCTTTAGCAGTCGTTTGATTTCTTCTTTGATTTTCGGCATTAGCTCTGGCACAAATCCCCGCGACATTTGTTTCACTAGTCGACAACCATATATGGTTAGTAATTTGTGTTCGACGAGACTTCTATTAAGTTTTGGCATGTCATTGTAGTCCTAGGTAAAACAATCTTTATACTCTTTTAGGATAGTGATCAATTGTACCTTGAACCCTTCTGACAGTAACTTCCTAACAAAAATAGATATATTGTCAACTTTAGTGCATAAGTTGACTTCTTTCATTAGGTCTGGCTCTGCGCCTTCAGTAATGCAAACCCTTCTTTTGTTAGCCATGTAAGCCGGCAGTCGAGCTAGTTGGCTCTCAAGGCTTGTCATCATCATTGACATTGTCTGGTCGAACTGCATTAGCCTCAAGCACAAAATAGAACCTATAGTGATCCATTATGAATATGTCATAGAGAGTTACGTCGAGCTTCTACTTGTACTCCAAGGGCTACAAGTATGGACTACAAATTTTGTAATCTACATGGCCCTGTTAGAGATAGCATGGGTTATCATCAGCTTTGACAACCTCAATGTCTTTGTCCTTATTCTAAAAGATTAATTTCCGATGCAATTTTGAAGGAATTGCACCTACGACATGAATGCACTCTTTGCCGAGTAACAAATTGTAACTAGCTTTTAATGGGACAACAATAAATGAAGTTGAACTTTCTGTACTTCCCACTTGGATGGTCAATATAATCATCCCATCTGACGGAACAACTTTTCCTGTAAAATCTGTCATAGCCTTGTTAGAATTCAACTTATCAATTTCTATCTTACCAAGCTTTCAAAACATTGCCCTTGTAATAAGATTGACAACTGCTCCCCCATCGATTAAAATTCTATTAGTAGGCTTTCCTTCGACAAGTGCCTTAGTGTGCAAAGGACACAAATTAGCTTTCATCTATTTAGTAGGCTTTTCAAACTGGACTACATCAATGAACACAGTTGTTAAATCCTTGTTCAAGAATGCACATTCATCTTCATCCAGATATTCATCCTCCAACTAGTTGATACCTTCATTTGCTTTATAATCAGCTAGCAGAACTCATACTAGGTTGATGTCAAAGCCGCGACTATCCATGGTGTTTTCCAGTTTGATGTCATAGTCAATTTCAACATCTTTAGATTCATTGCTACTTCCAGACTCGAGGGCTCCAATAACAATGTCCTTTTCATTGTCTTTAATTGGAACTGGTGACTTAGCACACTTTTGAACTTCTTCTAACTTGGCCATTGGTTTTCTTACCATCCTAACTTGTTTTGATTGTTGACCTTCTATAGAAGGCTCTATGATCACTATTCCTTAAGCCCTTCTTCTAGAAGCTTTGATTCTTTGCTTTCTTCTCAACTGAGTCCTTGTTAATGGTTGTAGGTTGGATTGAGTTGGATGAAAGTAGCCTTCTCTGTACTAAGTATTGTGTGTGAACACTCAATTTTGACTGGGCAAAAAAAATGAAAGAATAAAAAAATTTGAAAAAAACTAATTAAAGGTCCATATTCTTGACCCTTTTTCTCAGCCCAAATGTAAGCCCACTTTAACCAAGTTAAAAAAAAACTAATTTTGTTTAAAAAAAAGGTCTTTGTTACGTTTTGCAGCTAGTTCCTTTCTCTTTGGTTGCTGTCTCACTCAAAGTATATCAACAAAAATAAGCTCAACCAGTAGTTGAAATGCAACTGAAGCCATGTCAACATCCCTTACTCTTTGCCAATATGTCACGTTATCTGCTGCAATGCTACAAGCCTGCAAACTCAAGGCTCAATGCAGCACAAAAATGGTAAGTCGACAGAGATTTAAAGCTTGGAGAAGGTCTCAATCACAAAGAAAACACATGAGAATGGAAACACCTACATCTGCAATGAGCAACTTTGTCTATGGAAGCAGTTTTCATTGGGGTTGCAGAAGTTATTTTTTTCTTACAAGAAAGGGGGGAGAATCTTTAGGTGGAGGATTTTTTTTAATGGAGAGAAACTCAACACCTTTACCATCTTCACCTCACCTTCCTCATCCACCGTGAACCACTTTGCTGCCACCCACCATCATCACCTTTATACATCTTCACGACCTTACCTTCAACCTCCCATAGTCACCACCATCAATTTGAACCAAGCCAAACATCCAACCTCACTCATCTTCACTATCTTCCGTAGCCATCTTCTATAACCACTTTCAACCCTCCACAACCACCAAAACTCACTTCACTACCACGCACCTCAACAATAATCACCATTCTCATCCTCACCGACCACCAACCTCCATCTTCATCAACCAAAGCACCACAAATAGCCACCCAACGATCTTCATCTTCCATCTCCATCTTCACTATCACAACCATCTTCCTCCATTGATCACCCATAGCCACCCAATCCAGAAACCACCTTTACCACCTTCACCATCCTCTCCCTTTTGCTCCTTGAAGACCCAATCGTGAAAACCCATCACTACCCACTAAACAGCCACCATAGTATCTATCTCATACACCTCTCTTCACTGTTTACCGATAACCAAAACACCCATAGAACCATCATTGTTCCTCCCAAACCCGCCACCCAGGACGTCGTAGAGCCTAGTCTACCTCCCTAGATCTCGGATCCACGTAGCACCCAACCCGTACCGCCATCGAAAAATGCCCACGAACCGTCAGATTCGTCATCCTCCAGTCCGTAGCCGGCGACTCGCAGTGCCACCCCGTGACCCATGACCCACAACGCCACCACACAACCCGTGACTCACCGCGCCTCCCACGAACTCAGATCCGCCATCCATATCACCAAGAACCACTTAGAGTCACCGTTCCCCACCATTCGTGAGCTGCACTGCCTTCTCTCTTTGACCGCTCCCCAGCAACCGCAGATCTCCACCGTTCAGGCTCCATAGTAATGCCCCCCTTTCCTTTTCTCTATTTTTGTTTTTGAGTTCACATGCTTTTTTTTAATGACTTTAATGATTTATTGAAACATAAAGAGAAGGGGGATTTGTTACGAAAGATTAAAGTCTAATGGCTTTTTTTGTTGTTGTTGTTGTTGTTGTTTTTATCTGTTTGGTCTTTTTTTTCTTTCGGGCTTTTGTATTGATTTAGTTAGGTTGGGTAAGAAGTTTTATTTTAGTCTCGATGATTTTAATAAGGATGTTTTATTTCATTTTTAAGTTTTATAATTTTGGGTTAGTTGCAGTTTAAGTATAAATATGTATCTATATGTAAGCCACAAAAGTTAGAAGTGATAAAAATATATATATAAAATATATATATATATATAAAAGAATATAAAAATAAAAAAATAATAAAAAATGATAAAGGAAAAATTTTTTTGTTGTGTTTGTTGTGTTTAATTTGGTTTTTATTTATTTTTATTGTATTTATCTGACTTATGGTATGAAAATGTGTTATTTGTGTAGCTACTCGTTTGTCCTTGTGCATGTCTTAAAATAAAAATAAAAAATAAAAAAAGAGAAAAAAATCTTTTGATCAATGCAATGACCAATGATGTTGATTGAATATCAGATGCTATCTTCAATGTTGGTTGGATCATAAGGGTTTATTGAGCAATCTCGTGCTAACTTGAACCCTATGCAAAAAAAAATGATTTTCGTTTCCAAACAAAATCGCTTTTCCAAAAATCATTTTTATAATTAGAATCAATCAACTCACAATCATTTTCTAGAGAATTACGTGACTTTGAATTCCTCATTGCACCTGAGGATATGTAGGAGCAGAATCTTTATTTTGTTAAGCCAGAAAAATAAATTTTCATAATTTGGTTATTTCTTTTCTTTTTTGCTTTTAAAAAAAAATAATATTAACAATAATAAATAAATAAAAAGTTACATTGCCATTTTTTTTAAAAAGAGAGGAGTAAAATAAATATATTTGAGATTATCAAGAATTTGCACAATTGACTTAAGGTACCGCCTTAGGACGAATGCGTTAGGGGTGCTGTGGGATAAAGTTTTCACCCTTCCCTAAGTATAACTGACTCCCGAATCAAATCTAGTTTTCAAAGATCATTTTCTAAGAAGGGTTTTTCAATTTTTCCTAATTTTAATAAAATTGGTGGTGATTCTATTTCTATTTTCTAAAATCTCATGAGTTGCTATTTTTTACCGTGATCACGGTCGCGACATTGGGCCTACTCCTTAGGTTCAATGTTGAATAACTCTGATTTGACTCTCAATACCATGCATACTTTTTAACATATTTAGGTTGCTCATAGCGTTGTGAGTTCTTGGCCCTTTTCTCCTTGATCACATTAGTTGGAAGAATTCTAGTTCTTCCCTGCAATTCTGATAGATCGACGTCAACAACCACAACAGACTTCAGCTTCTACTTTGGAGGCAGAGGATGGAGATCAACATGCTCATCTTGGCGTTTCTCCTTTCTATGGCTATTATCAGGTCGCCATCTACCGAATCAACGTTGTTCATCTTGTCACTGCTTCGTCATGTACAACATTGCAACGAGGATGAAGTCTAACCTTTCCTTTCTATTTCTTCCTTATAAGAAAATCATTCAAAGATTCATTAGGTCGGGGATAAATATCCAAAGCATCTTTAGTGTCAATGCCCATATCATTAGTAATGTCATCAACATTAACCATATTGATATATAGGCAGGTAAATGGTTCAACAGTCTCTTCTAGTTTGACAAAGCTTGAGTTGACTTTAAAAGGGTCAGTATCGAATTTCATGTAAACTTGAGCCTTGTCAGCAAACTTCTATATGCCTTCTTTGATTCCTTTCTGGATTAAATCCCTGAAACAGACACAGTTATTGGTCCAATGGCCATAACTACCATGATATTTGAAAAATTTTCTTCCATTCAAGGAACTAGCATCAAATTTCTTATGCCCTTTAGGCAATTTAATTTGATTACCTTTTAGGAGAATGTCAAATATTTGGTTAGCTTTTGTAATGTCAAAGAAATAAGTTTTTTTTATAGACATAATTCATTTTTCCTTTAGCCTTAACAGGCTGAAGTGCTTGACAAGCATAAGGTGGGCCGCTTTGCAATTTAGCCGCATTGACATCATTCACTTCGCATCCTCATCTTCATCATATTCGATGAAAGTAATTTCTCTTTCTTGAAGGCTTTCTTTTGTTTTTAACATTTTCCCCCTCAATTATTCAATTTGCCATACTTTTTTGGCAAGTTAGGTCATGTCAAGGAATTGTTGATTCACCAACCTCTTCTTAATACCATAATCAAACCCACTAGTGGTCATTTTGATAATTTCAAACTCAAGAATAGGTGTGTAACACCTACTTTTCATCAAACAGAATCGACACAAATAATCATCAAAAGATTCATTTGACATTCTTTTGACATTGAACAAGTCAGTTAGACTAACTTTTATTTCACCTCTAAAAAATTATTCATGGAAACTCCTTTCAAGTTGGGTCCATGAATGAATACAATTTGGTCGAAGTGTTGAGAACTAGGTGAGGATATTCTTTGTCAAAGAACTAGGAAAGTATCTCATTTTGTGATATTTGTTGGACAATATCTCTCCCAATTCAATAGTGTACCTGACTATATGTCAGACAATCGACTCGCTGGGATCACTAGTGAATTTTGACAACTTGGGGACTTTGACACCCTTAGGTAATTCGGCTTGTTGAATCCATTCAAGAAATGTCAAAATAAAGTAGGGCTAATTAGCATAGCCTACATTGAAACCAAACATGTTGAGTATCTATTCGATAACCTAATTTAAGTTCTGGTTATTTAACCCAGGTCAAAGATGAATTGGGGCCTGATGCTCCTAAATGTTTTGTAAAAGTCTCTTGACCTCATACTCATTGCCTCTAGGTTGTTCATCATTCCTTCTTAGAAAATTGACATGACCGTACTGGAGTTCATGTCGTCGATCAAGTTCTCCACGAGGCAGTTTAGCTGCTCTAACTTATCGAACAATGGGATCAGTCTCATCGAACCTCAAAGCTCTTGTCAATCGGCCCATCTATTGGGCTTAATTGATTGCAAGTGTTATTTGTTGTTTCAATTAAAGGTGTCAGGATAATGCCTAATTGTTGTGTTAGCATGTGAACCATGTCATGATCGCTCTTGTGCATTTATTGACAAATATTGTTTAGCATATTCTATGTAGTTCTAATGAGCACACTAGGCATTTCCTTGTCATGTGAGGATAAATAGGTTGTCCCCTGACATGCAAACCTTCTTGTCGAGGAAAAGGAATACCATTGTTTGGACTATATTGTCCAATATTCTGCCTTGTAGCCGAAATTTCCACAAAAGGACTTAACACAACCATTATTGGTTGCATAACATCAACTCCTGTTGACATTATAGGTTGATTTATCAGTTGAAAATTTCTCGACACCGCTACAATTGGCAGCGAGACAGTGGGAGTAAAATTATAAGGCATGCCATAAGGAGGTGGTGACATTAGCGGCATGTTACCATTTCTGGTATTGTCGTTTAAGTTGATCGTCGAATTTGGCTGCACTATAACTGGTCGTGTCGACTGCACCACAAGTTGTGGATTATTAGCTTAACCCTGAGACACCACAAGCATGTTAGGATCGATAGTTCGGTCAGCATTCACAAAATTGGCATTGTTGCTAGTACTTATATTTTTTGAAGAATCAAAAGCTGAATCGTGATTGGACATTGTCATCGTGTCTCTACTGCTTCTCAGGTGCATGAAACATTCATACTTTTGAACAATGCTATAGATGTTGTTGGAAGGAATATTGCATAATTGCTCTCAACTTGGTCCCACTGGGCATACTAATTTGTTTTTGGTGATTTTTTGTCAAAAGTATTGACTACTCTTTTAATTCAAGATCTAATATCTAGGAGCGAATCGACTCCTCTTAAAGCTCTCAAGTTTATGTTGATTTGAAAAATTTTGACGTCAAAGGTTAAGTAACCATTAATCGATCAAGCGTTAATAAAAGGATACGTCCAAAAAGAGTTAACCATTAAGTATGAACGTGAATAAAGAGATGAAAATGAAATATTAAAGTAGAGAGTGCGTCGAAATTAACTTACTGGAAATAAATTAATGGAATGAAAATCAAGTAAAAGTGATGATAGCATATAAAAAAAAATAGCATTAATAAAGTACAAATTTATTTTCAATAATGGAATGATAAAATAAAAAAGAAAACAATACTAGGATGTATATGTTGGTAAGAAAAAAATGAATCAAATAGTAATATTAGAAAATAATTAAATTATTATTTGAAAAAATGACAACAATATCAAAGTGTAATATCAAAGTGAAAAAATATTAATCAACTAGTAGTGATAGAATATAATAAAATTATTATAAAATATTTATGAAAAAATTAATTTAAAAATTAAATTTTTTGATAAGATTATTATTATAAAATATAAAATAACCCATGCAACGCATAGGTAAGATAACTAGTTATGTAAAAATTATTTATCTCTAAAAAGTCTAACTATGATTAAAAATTCTTAATTTCTTTTGAAGATCTAATGCTATTATATAAAACAAGGTTTCAATGTATGGGTCACATGCCACGTGTTATCTTTGTATTTATTTTTTTCATCCAATATTAGCTTATTTCATAAGGTTCCTTCACAATTAAACTCACCTATTTAAAAATGCAATAATTAGAAGGTAAAATAGGTACTTTGGTTCTTAATCTTTATTTATTTTCTTAATTTGGTCTGCCCTTATCTTTTATTTTTGTCAATTTAATCTTTTATAAATAAATTGTCATTTAATGTAGTCCTCTATCACAGTTCTATTACAAACCTTAATAGAAATAATAGTGTGTCACTAACGTGATAATATGACGATGATGTGAATATGACATAAGCAATGATTTAGTCATATCTAATTAGTGACATATCATCACTTTCGTTAGGGAGTGCTAGTATTGTGATGAAAGACCACATTGAATGACAATTTGTAAAATAAAAGACCAAATTGACAAAAAATAAAATATAAGGAACCAAATTTAAAAAAAAGGAAAAAACACTTTTTACCTAATTAGAATGAAGAATCAATTTAAATATAAACATTACAACAAAATTGGCCTATGACCACATTAATAGAGAACACTTTTATAAAGATAGCCTTTTTTGTGGGACTTTGGCAACAAGTTTTTCACAACGCTTGAAAAGTGTATCTTTAAAGTGTAAAGGGTACGCTTTTTAAGTGTTACTATATCATACTATATTGGGCACACTTATTTTGATAAAATACTATGCTAAATAAGCGTTGCTCATTTAACTATCAAATATAACATTGTCAAAGCGTAGTCTAAACTATTTTTAATACCTGCCAAACCTTTTTATTTTTTCCCACTAAAATTTTTGAGTGACTATTTCGCAAAACCAAACTAAGAAACATTCCTCAATTCTCTCTCTGTGCTTCGGCAGTTCTCCTTCCATTCTCTCCGCCACTCCCTCCATTACACTATCTGCTAGATGTTCTGCTACGTACCACTGTTCTACTATGTGTCGTTCTTCTGCTACGTGCCTCTGTTAGGGTTTCAATCGTGCCGCTGTTCTTTAGGTACCAACTTGTTCTCTCCGATGTTCTCTCAGTTCTCTCTGTAATGGCATTTGCTCTGTAAACCAATTAAAATACATGTCTGCTGTTAGGGTTGAAATTTTTTAATTTTTATTTTTAATAAGCTCGTTAATTAGGTAGGTTTATTTAGTTAAATAAATTAGGGTAGATAGTAATGTTGCTACTAGTTTGCCTTCTTTTTATAGATGTTATTGCCAATCATATTGGCTCAGATGGACAATCAAATTGGTAGCCTTACCTCTGCATACCGTAACTTCGATTCCTACTATCCTCTCATTCAATGTCAAAATAACTTATTTAGTCATCACCAATTGTAATCAGCTTTTGAATTGAGTCCCACTTGATAGCTTGATTATTTAAACTGCCATAAAGGTAAAATGTTGCCTTGAAAGAATCTAAAATAACCAAAATCCAAAGAATGAACAAGTCTTATTGCAATGAGGATAATAAATTCCCTTCATATGAACAAGTTTTACTGAAATGTCTTTTCAGTCAGAAAAACAAAATTTAAGCATGTGATGTTATTTGGCACCATTGGAGTCAAGCTCAGCTGATTTATAATGTCGTTCTATTCTATGAAGCACGGACACGTTTCTGTGTCAGACACATGAGCATGCGCATACGACACACATGTCCTGCGTGTCTGGATGTGTCTGATTAAAAAGATTATTTTTTTAGCTTAGACACGTCTTGAACACGTCTCGGACACGTTTGGACAAGTCTAGGACACGACTTAGACACGACCCTATTAATATTATTTAAAAATAATAATTTCTATGACTAACATCTAATTAGTAAGTTCGTAACCCATTTAAGCCCAATCGTATGACTGATGTCTCAAGTCACTATTTTTCTCATACCAGTATTTTAAGTTTTATCTTTTCACACACCACTTTTAGACTTTTAAATTTTATGTTTTCACATACCACTATTTTCATCTACTCCTTTACTTCTGCTCGTACCAAGTCATCCACTTCGTCGTCATGAAACTTGTCTCACACTATTATTTCCTCTAGTTAATTTTTTTGGATGCACATGTACTTATACATAATTCTATTATGAGAAGTTAGTTTAGGAAATTTTTTAAAAAATATCAATAGAAAATTATGTTTCATATTTTTTGAAAGAGAATTACTATATAGCAAATATTGACACATATAATATATATTAAGATATTATAAAACTTCAAGTTTATAAAAATAATATTAATGAATTATGAATTTTTTTTAATTTTACAATTATATATATACATAAATTAAATTCTTTAATTTACTTTAATATTAATATATATCGTACCCGTACCCGTGTCTCTCTGTGTTTCATAAGTTATAGTATGAAACTCTCCAATCACATCTTTAAAGAAAAATAAAAGTCAAATTTTGGTATGTCACCATCATTTAATTACTTTTTCCTTTTTCTTACAGTTCCATTTAATGATGTTACTATACACTACGAATTTTCTACAGAAAATTGATTTGATACATACTACAGGAAACAACTAAAACAAATGTTTAACTATCATAAACAACTAACTCAACGGCTATTGCAGGTGGAAGGGCAAATTGAAGCAGTAAAACCAACTGATATAATGGATCAGGGTGGATCAAACCGAAATGAACTGCACCTTTAACAATGCCTATACCTATTGCTGGCAAGGCAATATTTTTAACCACAATAATGCCAACAATAAGTGGAAATTGCATTCTTAATCCTTTCAAACCTGAAAAGCACCAGTTTTTGTCATCACATTCACTTTTAAATGTAACTACTAAATTGAACACAACCCAAGAGATGAAAGACAAAATTGAAAAATTCAGGTTATTGGTTGATGAGCTTGTTTTTTCTTCCTTTTGTATTTTTATTTTCTCGAAGGATTTTTTACCCTCTGTTCTTTTATTTATTTCTTTCTCTCATCTAATAATATTTTTGCTCCTCCCCCAAAACAAAAAATTGCCTGCTTTAGTTGAATCATTACCATGGAAAGGTAAAAAATAACACCGCTTATTAGTTATTACTATGCTGCTTATTCCTATGTTCTTTCTTCGTTGAGTGGTGTGCACTTAACCCAATTTCAGTTGACATTTCAGATGTTGAGACAAAACTCGGTGATATATTTGACGTGACTTGAATTTTTTGTTTTGATAGTAGTATTAGTATATGAGGGTATTATAGTCAGTTAATAATATGCAAAGCTATTAGATATTTATTAGTTGTTTTTATCTGTTTTTACCATTATGATATTTATAATCCTCACATAAATTTAAAACACGTTGCTGTTAGAATAAATAATGGTCTTTAATTTTCCATTTTAATTCCTTTTACTGCCTATTTTTAACTGCCAAATATTCCTTATAACTATGTTGATGTCAAATCAAATTTCATAGACCTTATCTTTCATTGAAAATGACTGACAATCTCGAGCTTACTATCATATAAGATCTTGATGAACAAGATGCAGTTTTTGCATCAGAACTTCACTTAATCTCAGCAAAATGATAGCTCCACGTGTTTCATGTAACCCATTGTATTGGTGCATTTAAAGTGTTTCTTTCTTGGTGGAGAGGCAAAACTAAAGGTTCATAATATTTTAATGAAAAAATGGTGAGGTGAAGACTTAGGCATGCCACCACAAGCAAAATAGACAGCGCAACCGAGGTGCTACACTTGACAAGCAGACACCAGAATCCATGTCTGGAAACATTACAGATCCTACTGTCGCTTCAGCATATCCCCTGTTAGTGTGAGATTACTATGATTATTAATTGTTATAGAGATTAGATTTTCAGTTACTTTTGCATCATAATTCGATCACAGAACTTATATTTCATGATGATTAATATGGGATTAGGTAGTGAACATCAGGCAGATATGAACATCAGGCAGATATGGACCTACAAATTTGTGGGTCCTCCCTAAGATATCTTGTAGGTAAGAAATCAAGGCAATCAACATTCAAGATTTTTATATTAAATATTTCTTTTTAAAATGAAGTGAAAGCTGATCTGAGTGTCATTGTGTGGCTTACTTTCACATGGTTTGCCTCGCCTACTTATTTGATCCCAATAGAGATCGTTTATTTCTCCAACTGCAGGTGGATCAAAGTAGGAGTCACAGACAATCACAACCATTGAATTTGTGTACATTTGGTGGACCAATCTTGCATAAGAATTAAAAACAATGACAGTCACTAGCATCCAAGTTTCTACACGATGTGGACCTTTGTCACCCAAAATGTGAGACATATATACATTGATCGAAACAGTCCCTGGTTGACAACAAGTGCACTGTCAAATATAACCACCATCGAAGACAACCTTATCGGATATCTTTATTGGATATTTATTAGTTGTTTTATCTGTTTTTACCATTATGATATCTACAGTCCTCATAAATTTAAAACACGTTGCTGTTAGAGTAAATAATGGTCTTTAACTTTCAATTTCAATTCCTTTTACTGCCTATTTCAACTACCAAATATTCCTTATAACTATGTCATAACTATGATTTTTATACATAACATGCAATTGATTGTTCTTTGTTCAAAGAAGATTAATCAAGACTTGGGAAGATCTATAGTGGACTTGAGGTTAAGTTTTGACTTACAATCAATGTTATGACTAGTAAGAAACTCTTATCCTCTTTATTTTCTTATGCTGTTATTATTTATACAACATTTTTTATTTTTTTTCTTTCTCTTGGTTTTGATTCTTTCTTTACCTTTGAAATATTGATGAAGTCATGCGTAGACTAAATGATTAATAAATACTAATGATGTTCTATCTTAGTCTCCAAGTGTGAATTTAACAAGGCATTGATTTAACACACATTATTGGTATGCTTGTAAAGTCTAGTTAATGCATAAATGAATATATATTTGAAGCCTTAATATCAAAATTCGATTAATTAGGTTTTCTCAAGATGTGTCCAAGCATTGGAAGGATTTACTGAGATATAGCAAAGAGTATTGTGATGGTGTTCAATATTTCTTGGACTTTGCTTACTCTGTTGGAAATCCCGAAGGCGAAGAAAATCAATGTCCCTGTGCGAAGTGTTGTAATATCTATTAGTATCGGAGGAACATAGTATATGATCATCTAATATGCTACGGATTTGTTGAAGGTTATATATTCTAGTTTAATCATGGGGAACAAGAAATCCAAATGGATGTTGATGGTGATATGGATGATGAAGTTAATTCAAATGACGACATTGATGGTTTGCTGAATGATACATTTAGACATGTGACACAAGTTAAAGGAGTTAATGAAGGCCCAAATGCAAATGCAAGGAAATTTTATAATTTAGTTGATGAGGCAAGCCAAGAACTGTGTCCAGGTTGTAAAAGATTCTCTACCTTATCTTTCACCATCTGTCTATACTTGTTGAAGTGCCTACATGGATGGAGCAATGCATCCTTCAATTCCCTATAGGGTTATTGAAAGAGGCGATGTCTGACTTGAACATTCCTTTTTCTTTTAATAAAACGAAGGCTATGGTGAAAGACTTAGATCTTGACTATGTAAAGATTGAAGCTTGTCCCCATGACTGCACACTATATAGGAATGACCATAAGCGTGACAGTCATTGCCGTGTTTGTGGAGCTTCTCGATATATTGAATATCTTGAAGTTGATAGTGAGCTTGAGCCTTCAAAAAAACCTCGTCCTATTCCTGCTAAGACTTTAAGATACTTTCACTTAATTCCTAGACTCAAAAGGCTATTTATGTGCTCAAGGACAACGGATACATTAAGGTGGCATGACGAGGAGCGTTCTAAAGATAGGAAGTTAAGACATCCTACCGATGGCCAATCATGGAAAGACTTTGATAGCCTTCATCAAGAATTTGCTAAAGATTCTCGCAATTTGAGATTTGGCTTGGCAAGTGACGGGTTCAATCCATTTCAGACTATGAGCATATCTCATAGCACATGGCCAGTTGTCTTGATGGCGTATAATCTTCCTCCTTGCTTTTACTTGCAGTAATTATGAAACTGCTTCTACCTATCTGAAACATAGTTGGAAGATGTGTTATATAGACTATTGTGTTTTTCTACCCATGGATCATCAATGGAGATATAATAAAAGGTCTTTCAATGGAAAAACAGAATCTAGGCCTCCCTCGCCCTTCTTAAAGGGTACAAATGTGTTTGAGAACTTACAAAATTTTGACAATATATTTGGGAAGATGCAAAAGAAATCAAATGATGGCCCATGAAAGAAAAGGTCAATTTTTTTTAATTACCTTATTGGCAGCACAACACGTTCTGCACAACCTTGATATCATGCATATAGAGAACATAGTTGATAACATAATTGGAACTCTTTTGAATATTCTGGGTAAGACAAAGGACCATGCAAATGCTCGATATGATCTAAAAGAGATGGACATTAGAAAGAACCTTCAACCAAAAGATACAAAGGATGACAAGAGAACAAAGTTTGCAAAAGCATGCTTCTCAATGACTACTGGAGAGAAATTGATTTTTTGTAGTGTTTTGAAGACAGCAAAACTACCTGATGGTGGTAGTGCTTCCAACATTTCACGATGTGTGCAACTAGCTAAAAGAAAAGTATCTAGTTATAAGACCCATGATGCCCATTTCATGTTACATTACTTGTTGCAAATACCAATCAAAAGCATACTTCCTGATCATGTTGCTATCCCTTTGATTCGTCTAAGTTCCTTTTTCTGTCGTTTGTGTCAAAAACTTATCACACTAGAAGAGATAGATTATTTGGAAAAAAAGATTGTAGGAACACTATGTCAACTTGAGAGGATTTTTCCTCCTAGTTTGTTTGATATAATGGTTCATCAGCCTATTCATTTAGTGAACGAGGTGAGATTAGGTGGCCTAGTTCAGTTTCGATGGATCGTGAACCGTCAATATGTCATATTTTTACGATTCAATTCTTTGGCTTTTCATGTTCTTTTTATATTTTTTATTAAACTTTGTTAGTAAGTTTGTTATATTTTTAGTATTATTTAATTGTGTTTTTGTTAGGCAATTGCATATGGAGAAGACTGGACGTTCAAAGAAGCAAGAAAAAGAGAAATTTTTCATCAGCGTCCAATGTTTGAATGCTGGAATTAAGCGCCCAAAACGTATGCAACAGCGATGATTTAGTAGTCTAGCGCCTGAGCGCTGGTGGGAAGTGCCTGAGCGCGCAATGCAGCACGTCTTGACTTAAGTGGCGGAGCGCCCAAGCGTTCATAATTGAGCGCCTAGGCGCTGATTACGTAACAGAGCACGTAAATTTCAATAAATAGGAGAAGTTACGCCAAATTCAACACATAGACAGACATTGAGCACTTCACGCAGAAAATCCCTAATATTGAGAAAGTAGTTTTGCGGCAGCAGACCTTGGAAGACGACTTTGAAGGAAGGATTCGATTCTTGAAGGCTTGAAGATCATAATCTCCATTAAAGAGGTTTTTCTTTCCCTCTAATTTTTTCCTTTCTTTGAGTTTTCTTACCATGGGTTTGTATTCTGATATGAGTTTGTTTGTATTGAACATGAGTAGCTAAACTCATAGCTAGGGCTATGGAGGATCTTGTTTTTCTAATTATTTGAGCTTGATTTCTAATTTGATTAAGGTAATTTCTTTTAAGATTTATCATATTGCTTGTATTCTTGTCATAACTTGATCACTTTTGGCATGTGTTAATTCATTGTTTAACCGGTGATCATCCATATTCAATGAGTGGATCTATATGGTAAGCCTAAGATTAGATTAGTGAATGACCAAATATCAATTTTTCCTACCAATGGAATTGACAGGTATGTTAGTTCATCTCTTGAATTGAGGCTTAATGCATTTCTAATTAATTCAATTAAATGACCAAATAGGTGATTTAATTTAGGAATAGAATATTATTTCATCCATGACCATTGGGATTCAATAGCAGGTAAGAGAATATTGGCAAAAGAATTACCTTACATCATAAGTGAAAAAATATGAATAATTGGATTCAAGTGAACCTTACACCCTAGTCTCTCTCTCATTGATTATCTATTCTTTACTTGATTGTTCATTATTTTCCTTTATTTGTTCTTGAATTTCTTCATACACTTTTAATTGTCAAAATAACAAAGAGTTTTACAAATCTAGTAATTATTAATTATTCCTCGTAGGATAGATAACTGGGATTCAAGTCTTATATTCTTTGGCGATAGAGTGCACTTACTCCTAGTATATTTTACGCGTATTAAGTTTTTGACACCGTTGCCGGGGAATAAGTTTGGTAATATTAGAAATAAAAAATTCTAGTTAATTTAGACGCCCTTTTATTTTATTCCTTATTTTATTTGTATTTTTATTTTATTGTATTTTTATTTTTAATTAATTTGTCACTTCATTTTTTTTTATGCTTACTCGATCTCAATTTTTTGATTTGACATTTGATCCAAAAATTGAGAAAATAGCTCGCAGGTTAAGAAAATAATTTTTTATTACAACTGTGACAGAAGATATAAATAAGATGGAGAGACAACCAATAGTCGAGGCAACCCGTGAAGAAAGAGCTACCCCAGTAGAGTAGACCACGCTTGAGTACTCCATGCCACCAATGATGAATTACCATCAGTAACCGTAATAGTAACACCTCTATCAGCCTACTCGTCGTATGATGTGAAGTCAGTATAAGACCCCGTCATATGATCAGTAGCACTGGAATCAAGGATCCACTCTCCCGAATTCTCATGCTTAGACAAGAAAGAAAACTGACCATTACCTTTGTGAGTAATGTTTGCTGTAGAGGTTGAAGGTCCAGGTATTTTAGGTTTGAGTTGAGAAAGCAAATTCTTCCATATATCCAACTGTTCACCAGAAAAAGGAGTAGAATTGTGCTTCTTTGGTTCAGTAGAGGATTCAGCCATATGAACAGAGGCAGAGGGCTTGCACTGACTTCGTGGCTTCCAATCTACAGGTTTCCCATGAATGAGCCAATATGTGTCCTTGGTGTGATATGGTTTCTGACAATGATCACACCAAGTTTTTGCTTCCTTTGGGCGTTGAGCCTTGGGGTATGCTCCGCGACTGACAAGAGCTGAACCCAGTTGAGTGTCCTCAATTGCAGAACTGGTCTCCAACATTACTTTCCTGCGGCTTTCTTCCCTTCTAACCATGGCAAAGGTTTCTTTGAGAGATGGCAGAGGGTTAAGGCCAAGTATTCGACCCTGAACTTCATTTAGTTCTTTGGTAAAACCCTGAAGAAAATCAAATACCCTTTCCTTTTCTAGCATTTGGTCATATAATAATTTATCCTCAGGGCATTTCCATGAAACAGTACAAGTCCATTTCTTGCCATAGTTCAACCAACATATTAAAGTACTCAGTCACAGATTTGTTACCTTGACGCGTATTACGCAGTGCTCGACTGATTCGAAGCACTACGCGGAGTTTTGTAGATCCGAGTACATCTCCGCACCGTTGTCCAGATTTCATGGGTAGTTTTGCGAAACGGTGTAGGTTTCTGGCGATCTTTAGGATCCATAGAGTTGATCAACCAAGCCATAACAATAGAGTTTTCTACATCCCAGCTGTTATAGGAGGGATCGTTTGGTGTTGGAGCGACAGTCGTCCCTGTAAGGTAGCCCAATTTTCCTTTCCCTTTAATCACAAGGAGGACTGACTGAAATCATTCTCTGAAATTTAACCCATTTAACTTGTGTTGGGTTATTTGAATGGAGGGGTGTCAATCGGTTGGAAGAATGAAGTAGTGGTGGACAGGTTGGTGTTTTGGTTTTGGGTGGTAGACCGATCAGCATTTGCAGATGACTGATCGACATTTTGAGGGGTGGTGGGTCTGTCAGCCATGAGGCTGTATCGGGTTTTCATCTATGATGAAGAAGTGGCTCTGATACTATAAGATTAGAGTATGGAGAAAATTATTCCCTTTTTTTCATGATGCAAATGATCAAACATCACATAAATAAGGAAAATAGAGAGTTAAATAAGGAAACAAAAAATAGGCGATTCCCATAATTAATTAGAAATCCCTAAAAATAAGCAACAAAATAAAGAAGACAAGATAGCTGACCAAAATCCCTACAATTATGGGATGCTGTAATTCCTCAATGTATGGGATTGTTATCCAACATATTTTCCTCCTTCTAAATCTGCTAAGTTAAGGAATGACATATCTTTTGTGCAGTTTGACATGGACACTCTTTATGAAGCTTGGGAGTGCTTTCAAGAGTTGTTGAGGAAATGTCCACATTATGGATTTCCTGTATAGCAGCAGGTTCAGATTTTTTACAATGGTTTGTCACCTGCAAACTGTTCACTCATTGATGCTGCCGCAGGAGGTACAATATGGAGGAAAACACCTACTGAGAGCTAATCATTGATTGAAGAAATGGCGCTGAACAATTATCAATGACAGAATGAGTGCTAAGTTCCTAAGAAACAAGCAGGTGTACATATTGTTGATTCTTCTACAGTCATTCTGAGTCAATTGGAAGCTCTAACAAAGAAGGTGGAGACTTTGATGATAACAAACAGTGCAGCCCCATCAATCATTTGTGAAGCATGTGGAGGACAGGGTCATACAAGTGCAAACTGTCAAGTTGGTAGTCCATTTGCCCCCGAGCCTGAAGTAACAAATTTTGTTAGTAATTCCAACCGGCAATAGTACAATCCATATGCTAATACATACAATCCCGGTTGGAGGGACCACCCTAATTTCAAATGGGAAAATTAACAGGGTTATCAGCAGACTCAGTAGAGAGCTCTGCAACCACCTCCAGGTTTTCAAGAACCTACAGAAAAGCCAAGCTTTGAAGATTTGGTAATGAAGTACATGCAGAATTCAGATGCTAGAATAAAGATCATGGAGACTCAGATTAGTTAGTTGGCTACTTTGATGACAACGAGGATACCAGGGGCATTGCCTAATACTACTGAAACTAATCCAAAAGAACAGGTCTATGCAATTACCCTGAGAATTGGTAAGGAACTTAGGGAGTCCTCTCAAAAGAAGGAAATGTCAGATTTTGGAGATACTCTTGTTAAGTCAGTTCACGAGAAAAGTGTGAAGGCAAATGAAGCACCTAACTCGTTAGGAATTGAGACCAAGAAAAATGATATTCTTACTGAAGATGTCTCAATTCAAGATAGCAATAAAGAAAGAGAGGCATAAAGAAAGAGAGGTTGAAAAGAATGAACCAATATGGCAAAGAGCAAAGAAGGATCGTGAACCGCACACAGTATATGAACCATCACCATATGCCAATATCTTATTCCCTCAGAGGCTCAAGAACAATCAGTCAGACCAGCAATTTACAAAATTCTTGGAGATATTCAAGAAATTACAAATTAATATTCTGTTCGTTGAAGTCATCTCTCAAATGCCCAAGTATGCAAAGTTTTTGAAGGAAATACTAACAAAGAAACGCAAGCTTGAGGAATTTAAGACATGTCTTAATGAGGAGTGTTTTGTCATCCTTTTGAAGAAGTTACCTCCAAAATTAAAAGATCCAGGGAGTTTTACTATTCCTTACTCTATCGGTAACTCTTATTTTGCGAAAACATTATGTGATTTGGGTGCTAGTATTAATTTGATGTCTTTATTTGTTTTTAAGAAATTGGGAATACAGGAACTGAAGCTCACCAACATTTCACTACAGTTGGCCGATAAATCCATTACTTACTCTCGCGGTGTGGTGGAGGATGTTTTGGTGAATATGGATAAATTCATATTTCCAATTGATTTTGTGGTGCTGGATATGGAAGAGGACGCTAATATCCTTCTCATTCTTGGAAGACTGTTTGTGGCCATTTCAGGGGTCGTGATTGATGTGCCTCAGGGTGAGCTCATCTTGAGAGTTGATGGAGATTATGCGACCATCAATGTCTTTAGGGAGGCTAAATCTTCCCCAATGTCAAATCTCCATGCTCCTATCAATTTTGTTCAAGCTAAGAAGTAGGAAACCTTAGCTATCAAAAACCCCCCACCATCATATAATGTTGATGTTGATCATCCGAAAACTCAAGCTGCTGAAACATATAAAGGTCCTCCTATGATCCATGCTCCTTTACAAATTGGTCGTTCATATGTTGATCGATTGAACCCACCATGGCCTAGCGGAGTCAAGGCGTAATCGGGACAACCAAGCTCTTATCAAGTTCAAAATGTTGTTGGAAGCATTCTCAAGGCCATTGTCGAAGGGAGGAAGAATTGTTTTGAAAAGAAGGAGTCTTCCTATTTCTCTTACTTTAAGCCACCTTGATTTATCTGAAAAAGACAACGTCGAGCTAATGACGTTAAACAAGCGCTTCACAGGAGGCAACCTGTGTTTCTTCTTTATATATCTTATTTTCATTGTTTTCATTATTTTTGTTTTTCTTTTAGATTCTACTCATTTGTTTTGAATTATTAGGATTTTTTAGATTTTGTTGTTGCACGGACTCTTGTGCTTCTCCTTTGCCTGACAATGTGTCATTGTTCATTAGGTTGTGTTATTCTTTTCTTTACCCTTTTGTTTCTTTTTCTTCCACATTGAGGACAATGTTTATCTTAAGTGTGGGAAGTACTTTTACAATTTTTGTCAAAAAAAAGAATTTGTTGAGCACTTGAGTATTGTTGGTAATTAAGCTAGAATTGTGTGTTAATTTCTTGATTTATTCTGAGCTGATAGAGATATGTTTTAAAGGGGATTCCATTACTCATGAGTTGATAATGTGTAAAACAATCCTTTTCAATGAAGCAAAGTGAAATTTAGCATCTTATTTGAAAATTAGTCATATCTGCTTGCTTTTGTTCTCTTTATTAACTCTAGCCAGAAAGTGAGCTTTGAGATTTAATGATTGAATTTTTCATAAATAAAATCTTATTTTTCTCTGGAGTGAGTTTTCTCTTGATTGAAGTGCGCTAGAACTTGCTTTGATATCTTGTCGAAGCTTTAATGATTCACATACATACTTGAATATGATTAAGGCAATTAGGCTTAATTCTTTCTTGACTTTCAGAGTTGCATTGATAAAATAACCCCTTAGTTACCCTATTTGAGCTTGAAATTGATTTCTTTGAATACCCAATTAAATAATCAGGTTGAATTCTTTGGAGCATCTAATGTGTTGATTGAAAGCTCTTGAAAGATTGCTCTTGTCTTCAAGGATAAAAAAAAAACTAAAGAAAAAGAAGAAAGAAGGAAAAGTTTGTTGGTGAAGAATAATGAGAACATTGGGTTGAAAGTGACAATTTAAATTTTTGTGCAATGTGCTCCATTTGTCATCTTTTCAACCTGATTCTACTTTGTATTGATTTATCTATGAGTATTCTTTACCCTTATTTATATTTTTCCTACCTTTCATTGTTTCCCTTGGCCCTGTTACAATCAGAGGAAGTCATTTTGATTCTTGTACTATATGTGAACTTGGAAATGGAGATAAGATTGATAAGTAAGCCTATGATATTGCATTTTTTATGAGAAATTTGAGTGATCTCTTTATCCTTAAACACTTGAGCGATGGAAAGATGAGTGACCTCAGATGTTTGATGAAAAGAACAGTTGCAAGCTAGACTGAAGTCTCTAATTGTTTTAAGTGTTAAATGATCTTACTTGATTGGATTTGATTGCTAAACTTGATTTTTTTTTTATTGTGAAATTTCCCTTAATTCATGTTTTTAGATGTTGAGTTTGATCTTGTTATTGATTTCTATTCTTTACTTGAGGACAAGCAAAGCTCAAGTGTGGGGAAGTTGATAAATCGTCAATATGTCATATTTTTACAGCTCATTTCTTTGGTTTTTCAATTTTTTTATATTTTTTATTGAACTTTGTTCGTAAGTTTGATATATTTTTAGTATTGTTTAATTGTGTTTTTATTATGTGTTTTGTGTGTTTTTGTTAAACAATTGCACATGGAGAAGATTGGAAGTTCAAAGAAGTAAGAAAAAGAGAAATTTTTCATCAGCGTCCAACGCTTGAGCGGAGGCGCCCAAAGCGTATACAGCAGCGGTGATTTTGCGTCTTGACTTAAGTGGTCCAGCGCCTGAGCGCTGGTAGGGAGCGCCTGAGCGTGCAACGCAGTGCGTCTTGACTTAAGTGGCTAAGCGCCTAAGCGTTCATAATTGAGCGCCTAGGCCCTAGTTGCGTAACAAAACACGTGAATTTTAATAAATAGAAGTTACGCCAAATTCAACACATAGACAAACATTGAGCACTTCACGCAAAAAATCCCTAATCCTAATAGAGTAGTTTCGCGGCAGCAAACCTTGGAAGATGACTTCAAAGGGAAGATTCGATTCTTGAAAGTTTAAAGATCATAATCTCTATTAAAGGGGTTTTGATTTCTCTTTTCCTCTAGTTTTTCTCTTTCTTTGGGTTTTCTTACCATGGGTTTGTATTTTGATGTGTTTGTTTGTATTGAACATGAGTAGCTAAACTCATAGTTAGGACTATGAGGGATCTTGTTTTTCTAATTATTTGAGTTTGATTTCTAATTTGATTAAGATATTTCTTTTAGAGTTTATCATATTACTTGTATTCTTGTCATAACTTGATCACTTTTGGCATGTGTTAATTCATTGTTTGACTGGTGACCATCCGCATTCAATGAGTGGATCTATATGATATACCTAGGATTAGATTGATGAATGATTGAACATCAATTTTTCCAACCAATGGAATTGACAGGTATGTTTGTTCATCTCTTGAATTGAGGCTTAATGTAATTTTAATTAATTCAACTAAATAACCAAATAGGTGATTTAATTTAGGAATAGAATATTATTTCATCCATGACAATTGGGATTTAGTAGCAGGTAAGAGAATATTGGCAAAAGAATTATCTTATATCATAAATGAAAAAAAATCTGAATAATTTGATTCAAGTGAACCTTGCGCCCTAGTCTCTCTCTCATTGATTTTTTGATTGATTGTTCATTGTTTTTCTTTATTTGTTCTTGAATTTCTTCATACACTTTTGATTGTCTAAATAACAAAGTTTTACGAATCTAGTAATTACCAATTATTCCTCGTGGGATCGATAATTGGAACTCAAGTCCTATATTACTTGGCGATAGAGTGCACTTGCTCTTAGTATATTTTATGTGTATCAATGGATGTATCCTGCATAAAGATATATGTGTACATTAAAGTCGTATGTTCACAATAAAAGTCGTCTAGAAGGATCTATTGCAGAGGCATATTTGGTTGATGAGTGTTTGACCTTTTGCTTAAGATATTTACATAGAGGTGTGCAGACCAGATTTAATAGAAAATCTCGAAAAAATGATGAATGTAGTTCAAATGAAGTGGAATCTTCAAATTTGTTCCCAAACAAAGGGTGTCCTTTAGAAAGAAAAAAAGGTGCTCCATTTATTCTGGATGACAAGTCACATAGCTAAGTCCCAAGAATATGTTAGGTACTTTTACTACTACTACTACTGATGAAAGCTCTAATTTTTGCAATAAGCGATTTCAAGAGCTCCTGATAAAATATGGAGTCACTCACAGGGTTGCCACAGCATACCACCCACAGATAAGTGGTCAAGTTGAGATTTCTAATCGAGAAATTAAGAGAATATTGGAAAAAATTGTGTGCCCTTCGAGAAAGGATTGGTCCAAGAGGTTAGAAGATGCTTTATGGGCTTATCGCACCGCTTTCAAAACTCCAATTAGCATGTCCCCGTACAACCTTGTGTTTAGAAAAGCTTGTCATCTACCTGTAGAGTTGGAACATCATGCTTACCAGGCTATCAAAAAGCTAAATTTTGATCTTCAAGCTGCTGGTGATAAACAACTTCTTCAGTTGAATGAGTTGGACGAGTTTCTTCTTCAAGCTTATGAGAATGCCAAACTTTACAAGGAAAAAGTCAAAAGATGGCATGATAGGCACATTGTTGAAAAGAGGTTTGAGCCAGGTCAACAAGTCTTGTTGTACAACTGAAGGCTCAAATTATTTCTGGGGAAGTTGAAGTCAAGATGGTCGGGGTTGCTCGTGGTAATTAAAGCGTTCCCTGATGGAGCTATTGAGATTGCTCCACCAAATTCCTCATTGAGTTTCAAGGTGAATGGGCAAAGACTAAAACATTACTGGGGAGGAGAAGTAGCTCGACACAAGTCCTCCAGCACCTTGGTTGAACCTTGAAGATTCAAAGAAAGTCTAGCTCAAGGCTATAAACAAAGCGCTTCTTGGGAGATAACCTAAGTTTTATACCCTCTCTTTATTTTGCTTAATTTGTTTTTGCATTCATAGTATCGTTTTCTATCTAGTTTTGATTTATTTGGGTGTTTGATTTTTTTTTTTTTTTTGTTCATGTTATTTTGGTTAAAGTATGGGCTGAGATGATGATTGCGTATAATTTCTGAATAAAATGCTGATCACATAAAATTTTTTAGGAGTTATAAAGTGTCGCGGCTCACACAAATACATGTCGCGGCTCCCAACTTGCGGGCAATGGTCACTGAAAGACCAGAGTGTAAGAGGCCGCAGCACCAGAAAATTGTGCTGCGGCTCTAGTCTTGTGTGCCGCTGTGCCCAGAACGTTGTGCCGCGGCACCCACAAATATGTGTCGAGGCTTCATTTTGCATTCAAAAAAAAAAATTTGTTGCATTTGAAATTTGAATTTTCAATTGGGCCCGTGGCCCACCCTCTCCAATATATTACACGGTTCACATGCTGCTGCTCCATTATCTTCCAAAGAAAAAAGCTGCTCCCTCTTTCCCTTTCTTCTTCTTCTCTACATTTCTCAAATTGGTTTCATAGATTCCCTATTTCCTTCTTGTTTCTTAGTTTCATCTTCTTGAACCCTTCAACCCTCCTCCATTAGCTTTCTTTCTATAATTCATCTTCTCACCTCACAAGGAGAGGTCGTGGGTGGGCCTTTAGTGTTCCATTCATCTATTCTTGAGTTGTTTGGTAAGTCTTCTTCTCCTCCATTTGTGCTGTTGTGGTTTTCTCATCTATTGGCCCCTCTTTGTGATTTTCTCACACACCTTTGGCTATGGATTATTTTTCTAACATATAACAATACTTGTCAACTTTAGAGAGCATGAGCATGAAGTTAATAATCAACGACGATGATCAAAATGGAGAAAAGCCAAAAACCATAGTCAAAACTTCTCTTAGTGGTTTGAAAGTCGTGCTATGCATGAGGATGTGCAAGATTGGATAAAAGAACTGTCTAGGGAACCAAATTCATTCGCAAGAAGATATTTCAATATCTAATCAATGGATACAGATTTCATACCAGGTGACGTGATGGAAGACGAAAAATGCAAAATAATAGTGTCACATTATTTGCATTAACTATAAGCTTTGCAAGCTCAAAAGATGAAAATCTAATTGATGAACTTCTAACTTATTATGGTAGAATAGTTGATATAGTTGAGTTAGATTATTATGGTCATTTTAAGGTTGTCTTATTTAGGTGTGACCAGTATAAGGTTGGAGAAGATATTTATGGCCTTACATATGTTCACTTTAACAAGAAATGCTACCAAGAGGAGCCTTTTGTGCTAGCATCTTAAGCACACCAATGCTTTTATGTTCAAGACTCATTTGATCAAAACAAACATTATGTCATGAAGATAATTCCAAGAGACTTGTTTAACATAAGTGACCAACTTGAGTCTTATACCTACCATATTCATGAAAATGAGTCATTTGAACATTCAATGGGCCCTTCTCTACCCATTGATGATGGTTAAGTTGTTTTAGAGTGGAATGATGTATCACCGACCATTATTGATGCAGCTCCACAAGTGTTTCTTGCCCAACATCATGAATTAGAATCGGGAGAAGAAATTGGTTTTGAGGACGTATCATGAGACATCACTTTTTTGTATAATTTAAATGCGGCTTATTTGCTTTGTAATTAATTTTTTTGCATGATTGATGCATGTATGATTTGTGATCAGATTTGCAATATGTAAATTTTTTCTTCTACTGAATTACATTTTTTTTCTTGTTTTGACTTATCTTATGTTATAATGTTCATACAGGCCTAGAGATCTTCCTTGACTATTAATAAGAAGAGAACATTGTGATTAAAAGAGTAAAAAGCATACCTTTTGAATCTGCTCAGTGGTAATGTTCTACTTGAAATTTCTTAATTCACATGTTCTATTTTTTTACCTTAGATGAGTCATGTTCTGTTTTCTTGTCAATTGTAATCGCAATATTGTATTCTTAATGATTTGTATTTGCTTCTAGACAAACTATAAATTTGTTCTATTTACTGGATTGCTGCCTTTATTTTTTACAATATAAAGAATGTACAAAGGAGGAACTCTTAAGAAGAAGGTATTGACCCTAAACAAGGTTCAAAGTCCTATAAAGAATAAAGGCTTTGATTTCGAATTAGAGGCACGATCAAGTATTGAATTGCTTAGGCAATTTGAAATTAAGAGAGAACAAATTGCAAATGAACGCAAGAATTTAACTATGCAAGCTCAGACACCAGTAACTCATATAAGGAAGAATCCTATGCCTACGACATTGGGTGCAAGTGAAGGACAAAGTAGGCAATTTAAGCTAAGTGCAGTCAAAAGCAAGGGCAGAATAAAACTATACAAGATCAGGAACCAGAAGCTCATAAAAGGAACCCACCTATGCCTACAACATTTTATGCAAGTGAAGGACAAAGTAAGTTAAATTCAATTCAAGCTAAGTGCACTCAAAAGCAAGGGCAGGATAAGTTACCTATGTGCAAAACCATGACCCTATCTTCTCAAAGGCAAGGCCATAGCAATTTACCTATAACTGGAACCATCCCACAAACTAAGGGAGAAGATCAGCCAGATATTGAAGAGCAACATAGTCTTAAAAAGGCTAAAAGGAAGTCACTCTACCCAACAATGAGTCTTGATCAATTTCTTGAAAAATAAAAGATACATGTGGAGGGAGAAAAACAACCCGATATTCAGCCAATGGATGATCTTGGAGGAAATAATATGGCATCGGATGACGATGATGTTGCTGATCATGAAGTTGGTAACAATGACTTTGTTGGAGATCAAGTTATGGACACTGATCATGTTGAAGGCAGTATATTTTAAACTTACTTTTTTAATTACTAATATATGTTATGCTCATTATATGAAAATATTGCATGCTCATCGTTCAACTATTATAACTTTTTTTTTATGTTATGACTATTACATTGAACTAGGTACAATGGAAAAGAAAAAAAATTCGAGGAAAAACAACTTGCAAATAAATTCATGCAAAGACTATGGAAGAACAAGAGGATGTGACATTTGATAAGGGACAAGCAGTAGGACCAACTAACAAAAGAGTATCTGATTTTAGGCATAATTGCTAAGAATCCAAGATTTGTCACCTTGATATACACTAATTGGACAACAATGTCAAAAGATAATAAAAAACGCATGTGGAAGTATGTTAATGCAAGAACAATGAATTTATCTTATTTTCGTTTTTATTTAGTTTTTCTTACTAAATGAAATTAACATATTTGTTGTGTTATGCATAGTCCAAGTTCATCATTCCAAATGATGCAAAGAAATGGGTGATGGCTACTATTCGCGATACTTGAAAACGACATAAGGGAAAGATTAAGAAGAAGCATTTTGATTTAGATTGAGGCTTCTTCTTAATCTTTCCCATGTGTCGCTTCCAAACATTGCGAATAGTAACTATCACCCATTCCTTTCCATCTTTCAGAATAATGAAATTGGATTATGCAAAATACAACATATATGTTAATTTCATTTAGTAAAAAAATATTGAAATAAGAAAAATTCATTATTCTTACATGAACATAGTTCCACATGCATTTTTTATTGTCTTTTGGCACAACTGTCCAGTTGGTGTACAGCAGGGTGATAAATCTTGGATTCTTAGTAATTGTGCCTAGAAAATTGCTTAAATCAAACACTCATTTGTTAGTTGGTCCTACAGCTTATCCCTTATCAAATGTCACTTCCTCTTGTTCTTCCATAATTCTTGCATGAGCTGGTTTGCAAGTTGTTTTTCCTTGAGTTTTTCTATTTTCTAATGTACCTAGTTCCATGTAATTGCCAAAACATTAAAAAAAGTTATAATAGTTGAACAATGAGCATGCAATATTTTCATATAATGAGCATAACATATACAAGTAATTAAAAAAATGTTTAAAATATACCACATTCAACATAATCAATGTCCATAACTTGATATTCAACAAAGTCATTATCACCAACTTCATGATCAACAACATCATTGTCTTCCGATGCCATATTATTTCCTCCAAGATCATCCATTGGCTGAATATTGGGTTGTTTTTCTCCCTCTACATGTATCTCTTATTTTTCAAGAAATTGATCAAGACTCATTGTTGAGTAGAGTGACTTCCTTTTAGCCTTTTTAAGAATGTGTTGCTCTTCAATATCTGGCTGATCTTCTCCCTTAGTTTGTGGGATGGTTCTAATTATAGGTAAATTGCTATGATCTTGCCTTTTAGAAGATAGGGTCATGGTTTTACACATAGATAACCTATCATGTCCTTACTTTTGAGTGCACTTAGCTTGAATTGAATTCAACCAATTTCGTCCTTCACTTGCATACAATGTTATAGGCATAAGATTCTTCCTTTTAGGACTTTATGGTGCCTGATCTTGCATAGTTTTATTTTGTCCTTGCTTTTGAGTGCACTTAGTTTGAATTGAATTCAGCCTACTTTATCCTTCACTTGCATCCAAAGGAAAAAGGCATAGAATTCTTCCTTTTATAACTTTCTGGTGCCTGATCTTGCATAGTTAAATTCATGCGTGCATTTGCAATTTTTTCTCTTAATTTCAAATTGTCTAAGCAATTCAATGCTTGATCATGCTTGGAATTCAAAATCAAAACCTTTATTATTTATAGGACTTCGACCCTTGTTGAGTGTCAACACTTTTTTTCTTAAGAGCTCCTTCTTTGTTCATTCTTTATACTGAAAAAAAATAAAGGCAACAGTCCGATAAATATAACAAATTTAGAGTTTGCCTAGAAGCAAATACAAATCAATAAGAATAGAATATTGCAATTACAATTGACAAGTAGAAACAGAAAATAGTGATAACATTTATAGAATTAGAAAGCATTAAAGAATAAAACTCCTAATGGATGCTAGTTGAAGAATAAGACTACTAATAGATTTTTCATTTTTACAGATTAAAGAAAACAGAACATGACTCATCTAAGGATACAACGTACATCACCCAACACATGACTATCTACCTTTATTGGTCAATTGCATATATCTAGGATAGCCAAATCTAGATTATTCGAAAAGTACGGATGATAAACCGTCACCTTGATGATTTCAACTAGTTGATCAATTACACTCTCTCCAAGAAACAAAGGCTGTACAATAATAACAAAATATAAGCATATTAACAAGTTGAAAAGGCCTTTTAACAATTCAAACCACCAATATAATAATACAATTCTTTTACCTGCTACTATCTTCTATGAAGAAAATTGCCCACTAATTTTTTGTTCTTATTTAATAGTCAATGAAGATCTCTAGGACATGATAGCATAAGATAAGTCAAGATTAGAAAAAAAGTAATGCAATACAAGAAAAAAATTACATATTCAAAATCTTATCACAAATTATACAAATGAATCATGCAAAAAAATAAATTATAAAGCAAATAAGCCACACTTAAATTGTACCAACAATTGTATAAGTAAATAGTGATGTCTCACGACGTGTCCTAAAAATCAGTCTCTTCTCCCGATTCTATTTCATGTTCTTGGCCAAGAAACACTTGTGGAGCCACATCAATAATGTGGTACATCATTCCTCTCTAAAACAACTTCATCGTCATCATTGAGTATAAAAGAAACCATTGAATGTTCAAATAGCTCATTTTTATAAATATGGTGGGCATTAGACTTAGGTTGGTCACTTATGTTAAACAAGTCTCTTGGAATTTTCTTCATGATATAATGTTTTGTTTTGATCAAATGGGTCACGCACATAAAAGCGTTGGTGTGCTTGAGATGCTAGCACAAAAGGCTCTTCCTGGTAGCATTTCTTGTTGAAGTGAACATATGTGAGGCCATAAATATCTTCTCCAACCTCATACCAGTCACACCTAGATAAGACAACCTTAAAATGGTCATAATAATCTAGCTCAATTATATCAACTATTCTACCATAATAAGTTAGATTTGCATCAATCGGATTTTCATCCTTTGAGCTAGCAAAGCTTGCAGTTAATGCAACTAATGTGACACCACTATTCTACATTTTCGTCTTGCATCATGCCGCCTAGTATGAAATCTGTTTCAATTGATCAGATACCCAAAATATCTTCTTGCAACTGAATTTGGTCCTCCAAACAATTCTTTTATCCAATCTGGCACATCCTCGTGCATAGCACGAGTTTCAAACCACTGAGAGAAGTTTTGACTATGATTTTTGGCTTTGCTCCATTTTGATCCTTCTTGTTGATTACTAACTTCATGCTCATGCTCTCTAAAGTTGACAAGTATTGTTACATTTTAGCAACAAAAAAAATAACAATAATAATTTATTTAGTAAAAGGAAATACTACAAGTGAGTCAAACTACCTAACATATTCTTGAACTTCATCACAATTGTTCAATATGTAAGCATGGACTTGGTTGTATGACTTGTCATCCAGAATAAATGGATCACTCGTTTTCCTTCCTAAAGGACACTCTTTGTTTGGGAACAAATTTGAAGATTCCACTTCATTTGAACTACATTCATCATTGTTTCGAAGTCTTCTATTAAATCTGGTTTGCATACCTCCATGTAAATATCTTGAGCAAAAGATCAAACACTCTTTAACCAAATATGCCTCCGCAATATATCCTTCAGGATGACTTTTATTGTGGACATACGACTTCAATGTACACATATATCTTTCTGGAGGATACATCCATCTAAACTGAACTGGGTCACCTAATCTCACCTCGTTTGCTAAATGAATAGACAGATGAACCATTATATCAAAAAAAAACTAGGAGGAAACATCCTCTCAAGCTAACATAATTTTTCTACATTCCCTGCTTCCAAACAATCTATCTCTTCTAGTGGGATAACTTTTTGACACAAACGACAGAAGAAGGAACTTAGACAGATCAAAGGGATAGCAACATGATCAGGAAGTACGTTTTTTATTGGTATTTGCAACAAGTAATGTAACATGAAATGGGCATCATGGGTCTTATAACCAGATACTTTACATTCAGCTAGTTGCACACATCGTGAAATATTAGAAGCACTACCATCAGGTAGCTTTGTTGTCTTCAAAACACTACAAAAAATCGACTTCTCTCCAGCAGTCATTGAGAAGCATGACTTTGCAATTTTGCTCTCTTGCCATCCTTTGTATCTTTTGGTTGAAGGTTCTTTCTAATGTCCATCTCTTTTAGATCATATCAAGCATTTACATGGTCCTTTGTCTTGTCGGAAATATCCAAAAGAGTTCTAATTATGTTATCAACTATGTTCTTCTCTATATGCATGACATTAAGGTTACGGCAGAATGTGTTGTGCTGCCATTAAGGTAATTCAAAAAAAAAATTGACCTTTTCTTCCATGAGCCATCATTTGATTTCTTTTGCTTCTTTCTAAATACATTGTCAAAATTGTGTAAGCTCTCAAACACATTTGTTCCCTTTAAGAAAGGTAGGGGAGGCCTAGATTCTATTTTTTCATTGAAATACCTTTTGTTAGATCTTCATTGATGATCCTTGGGTAGAAAAACACAATGGTCGATATAACACATCTTCTGAGGTAGAACAAGTCTCATAATTACAGTAAGGGCAAGACAACTTTCCTTTTGTACTCCAACTGGACAACATAGCATATGCGAGGAAGTCGCTAATTGTCCACAACAGAGTTGCTCGCATTTGAAAGGTTTCATTCCTTGAACCATCATCTGTTCCTACCTCTGTCTCCCATAACACCTTCAAGTCTTCTATCAATGGTTGTAGATAAATGTCAATGTCATTTCCAGGTGATCGCGGCTCAGGTACAAGCAAAGAAAGCATACAATATTTTGGTTTCATGCACATTCGAGGCAAATTATACGCCATCAAGACAACTTGCCATGTGCCATGAGTGTCAGAATCCCACTGTATAAAATCTTTCTTTTTATAGATGGGATTAAATCCCATAATTAGGATATTTGATTAGCAAGATTTTTTGTATTTATGAATAGAAATCATTGACCATTAATTATAGGAATTCATAGTGGGTACAATCCTTTTTTTACCTTGTATCCTATTTAAGAGCAGATGCTCGACTAAAATAATGATATCAGAAAAATACTTTCTGACATGGTAACAAAGTTCCAAAAGCCGTGGGAGCCTGTGTAGTCTCGTGGCCTGCATTACCACACGCGTTTTCTTTTTTCCGTTGTTCGGCCTACATTGCCATTTTCTTTCCTCTTCTTCTGTCCTGTATTGTCGATTTTTTTCCCTAAAGCACCTTTTACGCCTTTGAATCCCACCCAGAAAATCTGAGAATATCAGAAACACCTAATACCTCTGCCTAGATAGAAAATACAGACGCTGTTGAGTTGCAACATATTCAACCCAGTCTTCATCTCAATGGAAAAAAAACTACCTCAAATGGTCTCATTTTGTCCAAACCTTTCTAAAAGGGAAGGGCAAATTGAATCATCTTACTAGGAAAGCTGCCCCGAAACCCACAGACATTAACTTTGCTGCATGGGATAAAGTAAATGTGGTCGTAATGTTGTGGTTGTGGAATTCTATGGTGCCAGAGGTGAGTGATGCTTGCATGTTTATGAAGACAGCCAAGGACGTGAGGGATAGTTGTAAACAAAACTATTCCAAGGTTGGTGATGCTGCTCAAATCTATAAAATTAAGATGAAGATTGCGACTACCAAACAATGGGACCGATTAGTTAGTGAGTATGCCCAGACTTTGCAGAATCTATGGCTAGAGTTAGACCATTATGAGCAATTTGAAGCAAAATGCAAAGAAGATGTTGATTTACTCAAACGCTATAAGGAGAAGGACAAGATCTATAAGTTCTTGATAGGACTAAACAGTGAGTTTGATCCTGTAAGAATTCAGGTGCTAGGAAAGGAGCTATCCTCACTCAATGAAACAATGGCTGCAATCCGAGCAGAAAAAGCACATAGAGGAGTGATGATGGAACCTCAATCCACTGAAAGTTCTGCCTTAGTCGCGCAAAACAAGGGAAAGAATATTGATCAATGGCAAACCAATCAATCTGGAAGTGTAGCCCCAAGGATGGAGATAGACAAAGGGGAGAACAAAGATTCCCTATGGTGTACCTTCTGTAAGAAGCCAAGACACACTCAAGACAAATGTTGGAGACTTCATGGTAAGCCTCCAAATCAGAACCGAAATTGGACAACCAAAGGCACTCAACGAGGAGGACAACCACAAGTCCACATGGCTCAATCAGGTGCTGCAAAGGGCAGTCCCTCCAGACCCCTTACAGATTTCAATACAGAAGAAATTAAAAAACTGAGGGAATTCCTAGACACTTTAGTCGAACAGACACAGGTAGTTCTTCCTTGGCATTCTCAGGTTAAATCTCCCAAGCCTACGCACTAAGCGTTCTAAATTCTCCTGAACAAGGGACATGGGTTGTTGATTCTAGAGTTACAGATCACATGACCCATTCCTCCACTCAGTTTATCTCCTATAGACCCTGTCCAAGCAATAAGAAAACTGCAATTGCAGATGGCACTTTTATCACAGTTGCTGGAAAGGGAGATGTTATCATAAGTCAGGATTTAATTTTGAAAGATGTCTTGCATATGCCAAAATTATCTGCCAATCTGATTTCTATTCATAAACTTACAACGGATTTACACTGTTTAGTGATATTCTCTCCTACACTTTGCAAATTTCAAGATCAGGGAACGGGGAAGATGATTGGACTTGCTAGGGAGGAAAATGGGCTCTAACTTCTTGAGGAGGCTAGTGGGACATGTAGCACTAAAAGTCAAATTCCATTGTTTTTGCTGTTAGAGTCACCTCCCTCCAACAATAACTAAAGCTTATTGTGTCACTTTCGTTTAGGTCACCCTTCCTTCAATACTCTAAAAATTATGTTTCCTAACTTGTTTAAGGGACTAAACATAGGAATGTTTCATTGTGATATTTGTGAACTTGCAAAACACAAACGTGTTAGCTTTCTTATCAATAATAAAAAAATGTTTGTTCCTCTTGCCTTAATACACAGTGATGTTTGGGGCCCATCCAATATTCCGAATATATCTGGGACCCGCTGGTTTGTCATTTTTATTGATGTTTGTACTTGGGTATCATGGGTGTATCTCTTGAAATAGAAAAGTGACGTTAGCCAGATCTTCAAAAAAAATTTTTCCAAATGATAAGAAACCAATTTGGGTCAGACATCAAACGAATTCGTTCTAATAATGCCAAAGATTATTTTAACCAAACACCATCTTCCTTCTTCAATGAACATGGAATTATTCATGAATCCTCCAGTGTCCACACCCCACAACAAAATGGGGTGACAGAACAGAAAATCAGGCATCTTCTAGCTGTTACCCGAGCATCTTTATTCCACACAAATGTTCCAAAAAAATATTGGGGGGAAACTGTCCTTACTACTGCCTATTTGGTTAATTGTTTACCCTCTCAAACACTTAACAACAACAGCTCCATTCAATTGTTTTCCAAATTCTACCCAAACTTCAAAACATCAAATAACCTTGTTCCTAGGGTCTTTGGGTGTGTGTCCTTTGTCCATGTTCATTCTCCTCATCGAGGAAAACTTGATCCTCGGGCTATTAAATGCATTTTTGTTGGTTACTCACCTACCCAAAAGGGATACAAGTGTTATCACCTAACCACAAAAAAAGGTCTTCGTGTCTATTGATGTCACTTTTGTTGAAATCGAATGTTTCTTTTCCCAACCTTATCTTCAGGGGGAGAACTCATGCATGGAAGATAAGGATGATTTGTTCTTACTAGAGAATTCCTTTGACAAAAATCTTTCTTTGATTTCCCTAAGCGAGATCTAATATACCTGAGTCAAGTCATATACACATTCCTTCCAGTCCTATACATACTCCTCCTGGTTCGAGTCCAAAGACAACCAGAACACAGACTCCAAGTGCTGCCCGTCCACTACAAGTTTTACACACGAAGGACAACACTCATTATCCAACCTGTATAAGTTCCATATTTTGAACTAATACCTGAAACTGAAACTAATGAGATTGTTTTGGAGGAGCAGAATATACACCCTGAAACTGAAACTGATGAGATTGTTTTGAAGGAGCAAAATATGCCCATTAAAGCTGTGGATTTCCCGATTGCAATAAGGAAGGGTGTTCGAACGTGTACTAAGAGGTCAAGGTATCCATTGTCCCACTTTATGTCCTATGATAGACTGTCCAGTAATCACAGAAGTTTTCTTACTAATCTATACACTCTCACTATCCCAAAAACTGTTAGTGAAGCGCTGGATAGCAAAGAGTGGAGAAAATCTATGAAAGTTGAAATGGATGCACTAGAGAAAAATGAAACTTGGGAGTTGGTAGAACTGCCTAAAGAGAAGAAACTTGTAGGCTGTAAGTGGGTGTTCATTGTTAAATATAAGGCAGACAGGACTCTATAAAGGTATAAGGCAAGGTTAGTAGCTAAGTGGTATACTCAAACATATGGGATTGACTACCTTGAGACTTTTTCTCCTGTTGCAAAAATGAACACTGTTAGAATACTGTTATCTCTGGCAGCTAACTATGGATGGAGTTTGCAGCAATTTGATGTCAAGAATGCGTTCCTACATGACAACCTTTAAGAAGAAATTTACATGGAGGTCCCACTTGGGTTTAACTTCGAGAAAGGCAAGGTTTGCAAGCTAAGGAAGGTACTCTATGGATTGAAACAGTTCCCTAGGGCCTGGGTGGTAGGTTTGCTACGATGATGAAGGCAATGGGGTATAAACAAAGTCAAGGAGATCATACATTGTTCATTAAGCATTCAGCTTCAGGAGGAGTTACTGCACTAACTGTCTATGTGGATGATATAGTCATAACAGGAAATGATCAAGCAGGAATGGATATCCTAAAAAGGTGTTTGTTAAGAGAATTTGAGATTAAAGAGCTAGGCAACTGTGAACTATTTTCATCTAGAATTTGAGATGACTTGAAGATTGAGTGGAATCGACCTATGAAGCTGTACTGTGATAACAAGTCAGCAATAAACATTGCACATAATCCGATGCAATATGATAGGACCAAGCATGTTGAAGTAGACAGACACTTCATAAAGGAAAAGTTGGATAATGGGACAATCTGTACACCATTTGTATCTACAGGAAATCAACTTGCAGATGTACTAACGAAAGGATTAAGAGGCGCTACATTACAATCTATCGTTAGCAAGTTGGGAATGGATAACATCCACTCACCAACTTGAGGGGGAGTGTCAGAATCCCACTGTATAAAATCTTTCTTTTTATAGATGGGATTAAATCCCATAATTAGGAGATTTGATTAGCAGGATTTTTTGTATTTATGAGTAAGAATCATTGACCCTTAATTATAGGAATTGATAGTGGGTACAATGATGAACATTAGTTTAGGAGTTTCGCTTTTTTACCTTGTATCCTATTTGAGAGCACATACACGTCTAACATAATGATATCAAAAAAATACTTTCTGACAATGAGATATGCTCATGGTCTGAAATGAATTGAACCCATCACTTGCCAAGCCAAGTCTCAAATTGCGAGAATCTTTTGCAAATTCTGAATGAGCCATCGGCAGGATGCCTTAACTTCCCATCTTTAGAACGCTCCTCGTCATGCCACTTCAATGTATCCGCGGTATTTGAGCACATAAATAGCCTTTGAAGTCTAGGAATTAAGGGTAAGTATCTTAAAGTCTTAGTAGGAATAGGACGAGGTTTTTTTGAAGGCTCAAGCTCACTATCAACTTCAGGATATTCAATATATCGAGAAACTCTACAAACATGGCAATGACTGTCACACTTATGGTCATTTCTATATAGCATGCAGTCATTGGGACATGCATCAATCTTTACATAGTCAGGCATCGCCTCTTTCAATAACTCTAAGAGGGAAGTGAAGGATGCATTACTCCATGAGGGAAGTAAAGGATGTATTGCTCCATCCATGCAGACACTTCAACAAGTATAGACAGATGGTGAATGATAAGGTAGAGAATTCTCTACAACCCAGATATAGTTCTTGGCTTGCCTCATCAACTAAGTAATAAAAAAATTTTGCATCTTCATTTAGGCCTTCATAAACTCGTTTAGCTTGTGCCACGTCTCTAAATGTATCATTCAGTTCAGCAACCCATCAATGTCGTCACATGAATTAACTTCATCATCCGTGTCACCATCGACATCCATCGGGATTTCCCATTCCCTATGATTAATCCATCTTGTATAACCTTCAACAAATCCGTAGCATATTAGATGATCATATACTACGTTCCTCCGATACCAATATATATTACAACACTTTGCACAGGGACATTGAATTTCTTCGCCTTCAAGATTTCCAACAGAGTAAGCAAAGTCCAAGAAACATTGAACACCATCATTATACTCTCGGTAAATCCATCCAATGCTTGGACACATATTGAGAAAACCTAATTAATCAAATTTTGATAGTAAGGCTTCAAATGTATATTCATTTATGCATTAACTAAACTTTATAGGCATACCAATAATGTGTGTTAAAAAAAATTAAAGAAAGAATTTAGTCAACGCATGACTTCATCAATATTTCAAAGGCAGAGAAAGAATAAAAAAGATACTAAGAGAAAGAAACTTCTAAAAAAAAAAACACAATATAAATAATAGCAGCATAAGAAAATAAAGAGGATAAGAGTTTCTTACCTAATCATGACACTAATTGTAACCCAAAACTCAACTTCAAGTCCGCTATAGATCTTCCCAAGTCTTGATTAATCTCCCTGGAGAAAAGAACAATCAATTACATGTCACGTATAAAAACCATTGTTATGACATAGTTATAAGTTTCTAAAAATCATAAAAATTTAAAGAATTTTATATCAAGATGTTACTTCAAACATAAGCAAAAATCAGCTCAAAATAGCAAGGTTTGATTAGTGAAATAAATAGGAAAAGGAAGTTGGTTTATGTGAATGGGAGCCATGGATTATGTGAACGTGATATAGACTTAAGCTCACCTGAGAAAAAAATTGTTTAATAAATATTAAAGAAAATATGTCATAGAGGAAAGCATTCAAAAATTTACATATCAAAACATACCACTTATTGCTTCTATGTAGCAAAAGGAGAATGTTTAAACTGATATCTGGAAGGCTTTAGAAAAAAAAATGTCTTCCTTACAATTTATATATTAAGCGGTACTGGACATTTAATAAATATATTGTTGGTGTTTGGAGCTGCAAGCAATTCTGTTTGTCACAACTTTCACCAGCATTCTCTTTGGGCTGTAGTTTGGGACGTCAAAGACTCTGCCTACATGGGGAGAGCTTCTATTCTATCCCCCTTCCCCTCAATTACATACACTACCAAATCTGGTCAAGTCAAAACAAAATTTATCTAGCATGTTCAATGTACGTAAGATGTAGAGTCTTCAGTAGTCATAGAGATATCTAATGTGTTCAGTTGGTATGAAATGCCCTTAATTCTGTCATTGCTTCAATAAATGATTAATAGTTTACTGTTGATATTCTTTTTTCCTGCCCTGTTCACTTATTTATGCATTTTTTGATATAATATCAATCAACCTTAGGAGAAGTTAAATAATAGCTTTCTAAGCATAAAAGCTGTTTTGATATATTAAGCAAGTCACTAGAATTATCTATCCAAAAGTAGAAAGTTAAATACCTTTCATCTTTAATCCATGTATCCTATCATTTAAATCTACGAATGAATTGAATTGAAGTAGCTAATAAATGAGTTTTCATTTATTATTATATTATGCCATATCTATATATACATAGTGTCCTTTTTGGCTATAGTTTAGATACTTTAGAATCTTAGATAATAGTAAGATTTGGTCATGTAGTAACAGATTAATAGTAGCATGGCTAACGTATACAATATCCATAAGAACTGCAACAGTATTGAATATTGAAATAAAATAATTAACAAGTACAATTTTTACATATTTAATGGATATTCAGAATCAGAAGATATACAAAAAGTTTTCTATTGATATTTCACACAGGAGAGAAAGTTATGTCAATGTCAAAAGGGGGAGGTTCGATTAGCCCAGCTAAAATATGAGCTATCAATTAGCCCTAAAAAAGAAAATTTAATAAAATAAATGTATAAATATTACCAGAAGCGTTAACACACAACATGACTAGCTAAGTTCACAGTAACCGAAGACAATTGATGCAGTTGTAAAAGCCAGGTAAATTTGGTAGTTTTCTCTCCTTTGGTAAAACAATTAATGTTTATCAAATAATTTTGTTTCAGATGAAATTAAGTCTGTATCACATTCACATAATCCATGGCTCCCATTCCCATGCTTGTCCAAAGCATTAATTTAAATAAATAAATAAATAGCAAGCTGATATTCATATCACTCAACACTGAGAGCTTATTCGGGGTAAATCATGAATTTAAGCCATATGGAGAAAACACCTTTTGTCAAAACATTCAGGCAGACGAAGACAAGATACAAGGATAACAAGGTAAATCAGATTTGCAAAAGATACAAGGATACATTTTACAGAACAGCTTGGTCAGATAAAAAGGATACGTTTTTATCTGTTGAACCATCTCAATTCTTAAATTAGATTTGGAAACATCAATTCAAATGCACATTAACGCCAGAAAAGCTTGGTCAGAGTTCGAAATGTATCTGTGTATACCAGATCAAGATTTTGCTATGCCATTAACATATCCATATATACCAGATGAAGCTTTTGCTATGCCATTAGTATGCACATTCAGGCCATAATCTTTTACAGAGAGTGTTCAACAGATATTTAAAAGTGATTTTAGCTAGAAATCGTGATAGTATCTCATTCATGGGCTTGTGAATTTTACGAGGACGAGAGAAGAAAAAAGGGGTTCGAAGAACAATAATCACCTGAAGCTGCGAAGAGGAGCTGCTGCAGTTTGAAAAACAGAGGAGAAGGAGAGGGGTTCACAGCTCTCAGGTTTCAAGTTTCAACAGAGCTTTGAAAAAAGAGATTGGGCCCAAATGAGCTTCAATTTTGATATATTGGAAACCCTAATCCCTAAGAGATTGGGCCATTTGCCTAACAGAGAGAACAGAGGGGGTGGCGGACTACACGGCAGAGTGACAACGGAGTGACGACGGAGTGACGACTGCAAAGGGGGTGCGTGGTCACGGCGGTGAAGGCGTCGGAGGCGTCTTCATTGCTCACGGCATTATGGAGAGTCGGGGTGGCAGAGGGACGATGTAATGGAAAAGGAGAGAATAGAGGGAGTGGTTTGGAGTCGTTTGGAGAGACGATTTAATGGAAAAGGAGAGGAAAGTGGGTCACGGCAGTGGTGAAATCGTCTTCATTGCTCACAGCATCTTCACAATGGTTTGAGGTATGCTTGTTTCGAAAGGTTTTCGCAAATACTTATAAAAAAATTTAGTGGGAAAAAATCTAGACTTTGGCACGTATTAGAAATAATATAGAGGACACTTAGCAAATGTCGCGTTTGATAGTTAAACTCGTCTAGAGTTAGCATATGATAAGATAAGATAATATTACACTTAATATTATAATATTTGATAATATAAAATTTAATAATATAAGAATTGGAAATATTAAAATATTTAAAATTATAATAAAAAAATTTATAAAAATTTATACATTAAAATTTAATTAAACTTAATTTTACTTTTTAAATAATTAATAAAATTATTTATTATCTTAATATATAAAAAATTTAATAAATAAATTTATACAATATAATATTTACTTCAAATAATTTTATAATATATTATATTATTTTATCAGAACAATTGTGTTCAAATATAAGACACTATGACAACGTTTAAAAAGTGTATTCTCTACACTTTAAACATATGCTTTTTAAGTATTGGCAAAAACTCACTGTAAAAACTTCTGAGAGAAGGCTATTCCTATAAAAGTATTCTTTATTAAAACTTAAGAGTACGCTTTTCGATTATAACTTTAAAAGGTTTCCTATAAGTTAATTTTGTTGTACTGTACTTGAAAAACCTCCAGATGGAGGAGGCAATATCCAACCCCAAGTGTCCGTCAAAGATAAGGTGCTCGGGAATAAAACGCCACCTCCAGCACGTGAGAAAATTGATTTTCTCCAAAAAGGTCTAGTTCGTGTGGAAGATGAAAGGTGGCAATAGGTTACTTCCCAAGGTCTATTTGGATGACAACGTTTTCAATGAGTTATGTCTCCCATGGCAGGATGCTTTGGTGATCAAGCTTTTAGGAAAGGATGTTAGGTTCAAAGTGATGAATGACAGGCTGAAGAGCTTGTGGAAGCTCTTTGGGGCTTTTGAAATCATGGATGTTGGAAGAGGCTTCTTCATGGTGAAATTTGATCTTGAGGTGGATAGGGACAAGGTTATGGAAGGTGCTTCTTGGATGCTTTATCTCTCACCCTGGACCCCAAACTTCGTCTCTCCATTTGCTGAAGTTGATCGTACGCTTGTTTGGATCAGATTCTTGGGTCTCAATCTTGTCTACTATGATGAAAGTTTTCTCTTGGCCTTTGCTTTAGTGGTTGGAGTACCTATTAAAGTGGATACCAACACTTTGAAAGTTGCTAGAGGAATGTTTGCAAGGATTTGCGTTGAGATAGACCTCAGCCAGCCTGTCGTCAGAAAAGTTTGGCTCAGGGGTCACTGGTACAAAGTAGAGTATGAAGGTCTTCATCTGATTTGCTCGCAGTGTGGTTGCTATGGGCATCTATCCAGAGACTGCACCACCAAACGGCCTTCAAACACTGGTAACCAGTAGCAACCTTTAGGTAACATGGAGGGTCTTCAATGGAAACCACCGTAGTTAAGGCGACAACTCAACAGGCAAACCAAACTTTAATTGCCAATAATGATAATATCAATCATTCCCATGTAAAGGAGGCAGTTATGTAGAATATGGAGAAAATCTCGCATGGGGACTGGCTCGTTTTTACGCGTAAGAGGAGGCCTTCAAAATCATGTGATGTTTTTAAAATATACTAAAGGAAAAGAGTCTAAGGGGACTATGGCTTTTAATTCTTTTAAACCTCTCCAAATTTTGTCTCATGAGCAAGAAAATCCCGTTATAAAGGATGTTAGGCCTAGTGTCCAACCCATGCAAGTGGGTACATCAAAATCACAAGATAAGAAGGTGTGGACCAAGAAGAAAAGAATGAGATGTGATCGGTTGGTTAAGGCGACCCACAGAATTTCAAACCTTGTTACAACACCTATTGAGAAAATCATTGAGAACAGCCGTAAGGCTCTAACCAAGCAACACAAAAACCGTGAAATTCCTAACCCACCGCCGAAATAGTATGAGGTAGGAGCTGGAATTCAGACTTCCATGCCTGTAGTTATGGTGGCTCCAAATCACCCCCAATTGATTGATAATACCCACCCCCTTGATCCAGACGAACAACGTATAGAGTACACTTATATTGAAGGGATATCATCTAGTGCAGATAATGTTGAGATGGTCCCTAAGACACATCAGGTGGTTTCAACAAAGGTGAATTCTGATGTTGTTATGGACGAAGAGCAGTGCCCTCAAGTTTTTCTTCTTAGTCGTCCTTCCTTTTGTTTTTTTTTTTTTTTTTATGATGAAGGAATTCAATAATACATCTATTCTTTCATGGAATATTCGTGGTGCACCTAATGCAGTTAGCAAATGACATGTCAAGAACATAGTGAAAAGGTATCAACCTTCCCTCTTTTTTATCCTAGAACCCCATGTTTTTTTATCTAATATGGAGGCTTTTTGGGATAAAATGGGGTATAAATTTATCGCAATTGTTGAAACTTCAGGTCACTCAAGTGGTATTTGGGTGTTGTCTAATGATAATGGTTTCATAGCTACTGTTTTTTATGTTTTTTTTATCAAGCTATCTCCTTGAAAATTGCTGCTGCTGGTAAATAATGGTTATGTTCTGTTGTGTATGCTTGTCCTACTCCCACAGGTCGCTACATGTTGTGGGAGCATTTTAAAGAGCTTCGCCATTTTGTTTCCATCCCTTGGCTTTTGATGGGAGATTTCAATGACATTTTACTTCCTTCTGAAGTTAAGGGAGGGAATTTCCTTCTTTCGCAGGCCAACCACTTTGCAGATATGATGGATGCTTGTGGTTTAATGGACCTTGGGACTGTTGGACCACGTTTCACTTGGCACATATTTGTTCATGGTTCTATTAGAATTTCCTAGCATTTAGATAGAAGTCTTGGTGATTGTGCTTGGCGTGTGGCTTTTCCTGAAGGGTATTTGGAGGTTTTGGATAGATTGCATTCTGATCATAACCCCCTCCTTCTATGTTGTTGCGGCCCTCCTAGAAGTAGAGGGGATCGTCCTTTCCGTTTTGAGATGGCCTGGACTACACACCCTCAATGCAACGATATTGTCTTTACGGCTTGGACTGCTCATTCCCAAGGGGTTCCTCGCAGACTGGACTCAGTCAAAGAGGAGTCTATTAAATTCAACAAAGAAGTCTTTGGTAGTGTTTTAAAGAGGAAAAGGACTATAGAAGCTCATATCAATGGCATTCAGAGGAAGGTCGAGAGAGTTGATTTTGTTGCTCTCATAAATCTTGAGCGTGAATTTCAACAAGAGTATAACCGTATTCTTGAGCAGGAAAAGCTTATCTGGTTTCAAAAGTCTAGGGAAAACTGGGTGAAGTTTGGCGATCGCAACATATCCTTTTTTCATACTTAGACTATTGTTCATAGGAAACGCAACCGGATCACGAACATTATGTTTGATGGGTGGGGGGGGGGGGGGGTTGGTGCTCTAATGATAATAAATATTTTAAAAGATGAGGTTCAGAAATTTTTTAAAAATCTCTTTTGCTCTACAGAAAGGGTTGATGTTAAATTGCTTGATAACGTTCATTGTCCTACTATCAACAGGGAGGGTTATGATCATCTTATTAAGCCTGTTTCTAAAGAGGAGGTCTTCTTGGTTCTTAGATCTATGAAGCCTTACAAAGCTCCTGGGCCTGAGGGTTTTCAACCATATTTTTTTAAGCATTACTGGCATATTGTGGGAGATGATGTTTGGGGATTGGTCCATGATGCTTTTTCTACTGGTAATATTGATCCCACTTTAGTTGAGACTCTTATAGCTATTATTCCAAAAATTGATCATCCGAGCTCTTTCATGGACTTTCGACCGGTTTCCATTTGTAATGTGATCTACAAGCTTATCACAAAAGTCTTAGTTTCAAGGCTCAGACCCTATTTAGAAGATATGGTTGGTCCTTTACAAAGCAACTTTATTCTTGGCAGGGAAACTTCTGATAATGCAATTGTTGCTAGAGAAGTTCTTCATCATATGCATAAGATAAAGAAGAAAATTGGTGATTTGGTTTTTAAACTAGACATGGAAAAAGCTTATATACGACAGAGTTGACTGGACCTATTTACGTCGCACTCTTCATGATTTAGGATTTTCTCCGCTTATAATATATATCCTTGATCATGAATTTTGTGTGCTATCCAATTTTTACTTTGCTTTGGAATGGTGAAAAGCTTCCTCCACCTTCTGACCAACTCATGGTCTCCGCCAAGGTGACCCACTTTCTCCCTATCTTTTTGTGCTTTCCATGGAAACGTTTGCTTTGGCTATACCTATGAAAGTGGAGTTTCGAGATTGGAAACCAGTTCAGATGTCTAGGGGCGGCCCAAAAATTTCACACCTCTTTTTGTTGATGATGTCCTTTTATTCATAAAAGCCAAATGCTCTTAGTAGAGATTGATGGGGAAAATCTAGCTGATTTTTGTAGAGTTTTAGGGCTTAAAATAAATACTGTTAAGGCTAAAGCCATGGCCTCCAAGGGTATCTCACAACCGAAAAAAGGAAAATTCTCTGCTATATCTTCTATTCGTTTTACCAATGATTTGGAGAGATATCTTGGGTTCCCTCTAGTCCAAGGCAGGACCAAGAGGGAACATTTTCATGAGATAATAGAGAAGATGAAGAAGAGACGAGCTTCATGGAAGGGTCGCCTTCTTAATAAGGCTGGTAGAGTGACCCTTGCTAAGTCAATCCTCTCCTCTATTCCTGTCTATTCCTATAATCAGGTGGTTCATTTGGAAGGGTTCCACAGATCAACGAGGCATGCATCTGGTTAATTGGAGCACCTTAACTCAGCCAAGGAAATACGGGGGGTTGGTTCTTCGTATGGCCCGTATGACAAATACTTCAATGTTGGGAAAACTTGTTTGGGATCTTCTTCATAAACCCGACAAGTTATGGGTCCAAATTCTTACAAAGAAATATTTGGAAAATGATAGTATCCTTGTTGCTTCTTGCAAATCTGGAGCCTCTCATTCTTGGCAAGCTATCACCAAAAGGGTCTCCATTCTCAAAGATGGCCTCCGAGTTAGAATTGGAAGTGGCCATGTTCCCTTTTGGTTTGCTAACTGGCTTGATGGAGGAACTCTTTGCAATCAGGTTGAAGTCATTAACATCCAAGATAGTCAACTGCGGGTGAGGGACCTTTGAGTGAATAATCGCTGGAATCTCCATTTGTTAGCTACACCTCTCCCAGATGCCATTAAAAGCAGTATCCTTTCTGTGTATCTTGCTACTAAAACTCAGGTTCAAGATATTATCATATGGGATCACTCTCCTATAGGTACTTATTCTGTTCTGTTAAGTATGCTTATGCTTGGCTTTTTGCACAATCAAACTTGCTCCAGCGTTACCGCATCTTGGTAGTGGATTTGGCACCTTCAAGGCCCTGAAAAAATACGATTCTTAATTTGGTTAGCCTGCCATGCCATGAAGCCCTTCCTCTTACGGGGTTACCGTTCCAGCGGAATCTAGGAAGTGATTCTCTCTGAGTTGTGAGCCTAACAAAGTAGACAAGAGAAACTTAACCTAATGAAGTAGGCGAATCTTAGCACCTAACTAAATAGTAAAATTTTCACTATGATATTACGTGAGATTTTAATTTAAAATTAATTAATATTAAGTAAAATAATTTAACAAATATATAATCCCTACTTAAGCAAGAGATATGAAACTCTTAAAAAAGAGGTTCTTGACTGTGGTAGCTTCGACCCAATTGCTTCACACCGTCCCTGTCTTGCTTACTTAGACGAGATCAGGTGCTGTGAGAAAGCTGCTTCTTCTCAACAGCATGCTGAGACTTTCGTTCGGTGGTATCCCCCTCCTCCCAACTTCCATAAGCTAAATGTAGATGGAAGTACCGCTGGGGAAGATAATAAACTAGTTATGGTGGGTTGATAAGAGGAACCAGGATGGTGCTTGGGCTCATGGCTTCTCAGGTCTCATTGGTAAGTCTGAAATCATTCATGCAGAGTTGTTTGCGATCCTCAACGGTCTCCGTCTGGAAATGTCTTTTGGCCTTCGCCACCTCCTTTGTAAACCCGACTCCTAAGAAGCTATTCGCTTGATCATGCGTGCACCCATGGAAGAGATCCAGTTTCATAAATATGGTTCAATCATATTGGGTATACCGTATACACTCTCTTATTCATAGTGATTGGGAGGTTTCTCTAGACCATATTTACCGTGAAGCTAACTTCTCAGCAGATTGCTTAGCCAAGCTTGGAAGGGATGGTTCGTCCAGTTTCTGTATTTGGCGTCACCCTCCTGCAACAATTCACAGTTTCCTGCTTGCTGATACCCTTTGGAGTAGCTTTTGTTCTTTAGTTTGCTTTTGTTTTCTTCTTCCCTGTACCAAAAAAAAAAAAAAACAAAGTTAAGGATTGTTACAATTACCCTTTTATGCCAGTATAATATTTTTTCAATTTCAATTTTTTATATCACTTTTTTATATCATTTTTTATATTATATAACTTATTATAGTATGAATATTCATATGTGAATATTTTTTCTTATTTAATTATAATTATTAATATATAATATAAAAATATATATAAGAAAAGTGATATGAAATAATTTTTTTTTATTTTTTTCATCTCAAAAGGGTTATTTTGTTACATTTATGACAGTATAATATAGAAACATTTTTTAAAAGATAAATAAATAAGCAATTATAAAAAAATCTTATTTCTAAATAAATATACCCTTTTGAATTTTTTAAGCAATTTTGACTTTTAATACATATTAAATACAAAAAATCAATACATAAATATTCATCCATTCTATTTACGTGCTATCATTGTGGATTGAATATGTGCATTTGAGAAAATGGATAGAAAGAAGAATTACATGATAGAGATTTTGACTATTAGGGTTACAATTCTGCCAATGAATCCACTATTGTTGTTATGCTAGTTACAGAGAATAAAACTTATTTCATTTCAGCAATTCTTAATATGATTTTGTTTTGACTGCATAACCTCACTTCCCAATCATCATTGCCACATCAAATTTAACCGTTCATGCGCTCAAATCTATCAAGTTGGTAGTCAATGTTGCTAATCAATTTATTGACGGAAGTATCAATACAAAGTGATTGCTTTTACTTTCAAAGCTCAAAAATTAAGAAATTTTAATCATCAAATCAACTGCTAAATCAAGAAGGAATTCAAGTTTAGAACTTTATTTCAAAAAAATAAAAACTTCAAAAGAAAAATCACTTTGTTTCAGTAAAATAAACTTTTAAAATACTAAGACCACAAAAAGGAATAAAAATTGATAGTGACAAGGACAGCTGCCACAAAAGCAGTTTTTCTTGCGCGTATTCCTGCTGTCACCCGTTCAACTTATTAAGGATCCTGTCTGTCTATCATCAATTCACAATTTTCAATTTCTTATTGTTAGTTGAACTCAAATCGTGTTTATATGCCTGCCTATTTATTCTTTTTTGGCGTTAAAAGCTTCTCATTACTCAAAAGGAAACTCATTTTTTTGGAGTCAAAGAAATAAAGACCAAAGAGTTAAGCCTTGTAACTGGATCTACCCTTCTTCTCTGTTACTCGGATACAGTAACCATGGCTTTGAATCAACGATTCTGGGTTTCTTCTTCACTTCTCCTCATCATGGCCCTCTCTGTTTATTCTTTTCCTACCACTTTTCTTTCTGGTAAGTATTTTAGTTCCCAAAGTTTTGTTGAGCTCTTGCTGAATTAGCATTGGAGTTTGTGATGTCGATTTTCACAATTTGAAAAACAAAAAAAAAAAAAAAACTTTCTTTTTTACATTTGGGTTTTCTAATTGCAGAGAGAATTTTCGATTCTCAGGCGCATACGGGTCGGAATCTTCTTCAGGCTAAAAAAGGTTGATAATAAGTTGAACATTTTATGTCTTTTTTATTTCTGCTTATGCTTTTAGATCTACCAACATATTAGTTTCTTTTTTTTTCTCCAATATATAATAATATGTTCCAGTTATATTTTCGCCCTGCCAATTGAATGAACCTATATGCTTATATGTTATGTGGGTAATGAAAGTATATCAAATCTAACTTCTATTTATTTTGTATTTATTATTATTATCTGTAGTTATGGACTTTCTGGTTATATCATGTTTCTTTCTTTTTGTGATTGAAGAAAGTAAAGTTCATTAGCAGTAAGTAAAGAAGATGGGGGTACACTGAAAGATCTTTTCAGTTGCAAATATCTGACCAGCCAACGTTTTATACTATTCCTTCCTTTAATTAGGTTCTTAATTGGTCATGAAAGCAATAATAAGAGGAAGAAGCAGGGTTTGCCATGAGAGCATCCTTTTCAGAAGGAAATAAGCTATCTTCCTATACTCACATAGTCACATACATACATTAGCATTAGAAATGGAGTGATGGAGAAGTATGGTTCCAAAATTAGCAGTAGTAATGAAGGATTTCTGGCAAAATTTTCCGTTTTTTTTTTAGAAAAAAAAATCTTTGTGTAGCTCTTGTTTCAGTGCAACAAAAATGATTAACATAGTTTATTAAGAACTAGCACTATAAGTTTAAATGTGACTTGATCTTTGTTTTCTTGGTACTGTACTCTAGCTATTGTGAAAGTTCTTGTATACTTACAGCACAAATACTATATGAAGAAATAGGCACATTCTTTTTGGATAAGTGACAGTTGAAGAACTATGGCTATTAGATTAATTCAATCTAATTTGCCACTTATTTTGGTCATCTATGTTTAATAGGATGCTTTTTTATAAATTCATTACTTAACTCATGTTAATCTATTGCATTACTTATATCACTAATTGATCAATAGTGGATTTTCTGTTATGCGGCATGTGGTTTTGCTGTATAATATTTGAACTGGTATATGTATATGTATACCAAAAGAGAAGAACCTGCTAATGTCAGCTTGATCAAATGCACAAAGCAAGTGACTGATGTGTTGACTGACCACATGTGTCTTGTTTGTACTGTTTCTGTTATGTTTCATCTAGTCTCACCTCATGAATCATGAATTCATAATGCTATATATATATATTGTTACCACTTGTGCCTTGGTTTGTTTGTTAGAGGGATGTGGCGGTTACTACTTGCTGCTACAGGAGCAATTTCTTTATCTTTTCACGGCTGTTTAATATATACCAATTTTGACCTAAGCAAAGTAATAGTCTGATGATAATGTTTTTTCACTTTGCACCTGCAGGTTGTTCTGTGAATTTTGAGTTTTTAAACTACACAATAATCACAAGCAAATGCAAAGGACCCCGGTATCCTGCCAAAGAATGTTGTGAGGCATTTAAAGAATTTGCTTGCCCTTATGCCGATGTGTTAAATGATTTAATGAATGATTGTGCCTCCACCATGTTCAGTTACATTAATCTCTGTTACCCTCCTGGATACAGTAACTATGGTCCTGCATTGCCACCATCAATTTCTGCCAATGATACAGGAAATCAAATCATGCATTGTCCGTCTCTACTGCTGATGCTCACAGCCTGCTTCTTAATCTTGTTAATCTGATGTTTCAATACCCAACTTTCATTCTTTTCTTGCACTACATTGTTGTATAATCAGTGACTATTATTTGATACATGTTCACTGGTCTATGCGGTTGTATCACCTTGAAATCGTGCTATAGCTGAGCAAGTTAACGTACACTTAGATTAGTTTTTCTCCTTGTGGGTTTTGCTGCTCAACGTAGTCAACTATGCTGTATGAGTGTTGGTTACAGATTGCAAGTTTGCTTGAGGAACTTGTATACTTTGCAAAAGGATTTTATTTATAATTGGGTATACTCATGTTATACCCTGAAAAATACGTCTCTGCCTGTAATTAGTGATAGAATAAGCTTGTGAGGACCAAACAAAAAATGTTGTGTGTGTTGTATGTGAATTACATTTTGAGAAAAAAAAAACCAAAAATATAGTGTCTGCCTGTTGTTTAAAAAGAGCTTTCATGTGCCACCTGGGCCTGAGTAAACGGCTATCTGCTTACTACTCCATCTGATGCTTTGATTTTGTGTGAATGAAAATGATTCATACCCTAATAGGCAAAGATGTACGTGACAGGTTTTGCCTGCAAGTGACTTAGGCTAGGACTTGAGTTTTCTTGGGCCATTTGTTTCATTGATTACGGGGGTGCTGCTGTTATTCATCCATCCTTTCGCAATGTTGCATGCAGTTGAAGCAAGAATCAAAATTTGTGTATACCTTTTTGAAGAATCTCGGAAAACAAGGATTACACATATAAGGATTTGTACCTACTGGTCATGGGTTTGTACCTAAACTAACCACTAAACATGAATAAGTGCGTTGGGAAGGTAGATCAACCCACAACAAGAGCACAAGAAGAAAGAGAATTAGAGCTTAATAAAAAATACAATAATTAGCATGGTTCAATTGGTTTTTTTATTAAGCTATTTGTTATTAAAATTATTTATTCATTTTTTTAACTATTTATCAAATTGTTATTTTTTTTTAACTATTTACCAAAATGTCACTCTTTTGAACTATATATTCACCTTTTGTCCTACGTGGCATTTTTCTTCGCCAAGGGGATAATAGTGTGATCCAGTTATATTTTCGTTTATTTTAGCCCTGCCAATTGAATGAATTGAAATATTTATTTATAAATTATTTAAATTACTTAATAAAATTTGTAGCATTTATTAATGAGTATACTAAAAGTATATAAAATATAAAATATAAAATTAAAAAAGTGACAAATTTAATATGTTGGTAATATTTAATATTGTTTTAGTTATTATGAGGATTTATTAATTACATAACACATATGCTTCTTTTTTGTTATTTTTTAAAATTTGTTTCAATTTTTTTTCATTTTAAAAAGCGAATGAGGTATTAATTATTTTCTTTTAATTTTGTCTTTATTTATGATTTTTAAAAAATTAAAAAATAATGGGGTACATATCTTATTAAAGTTATGAATATATTTATTTATTTTTCAAATATTTTGCAAATATCTGTATACCAGCTTATACTTATACGTTTTAATAAAACAAATTCGATGACTTTCCTTTATTATTAGTTAAATCATAAGAAAAGTTAATTGATGATATGGGCATTAAATGCTTCCTAAAAATGTCTATTATTAGTTATATCAATTAAATTTCTTGTTGCATTAATTCAAATAAATAAATGAAATTTTTTAGTAGGATTAGGATGATAGTGAGTAGGATTGAATCCCAATAATCTCCTCCCAAATTTTTAAGAATTAGTAAAAATAAGAGGACAGAAGCTTAAAGGGACCTCCCCAAAAGCCAATGATCCATGTTTAATGCAACCATTACGAGAATCTTTTTCAGGCGAAAAACATATATAGTCTAATAAGTACCAAATCGATGTGAAGATATTCTCAATAGTCTTTTACACAAAATTACTAAATATAATTGCATGTATGAGATGGGCCCGCATTAGCATTAGAACATTTGTGATGGGATGGTGGGTAACCTGGTGGTGGGTAAGGATATGGTATGGTTCCAAAATTAAGGATATGAGGGGTAGTCGGTGGTGGGTATGGAGGATTTAATATGGCAAAATTGGTAGGAGGCCGAGTGGGGGTATGTAGCAACGGTAGGCTGCAGAGGAGAGGCCGAGTTCTTTGGCTTTTAAGTGGAGTCCTCGGGATGTGGTCCATGAACTATCCTCTTTCCGTCTACGCCGCGCCCTGTTGGCTGACTCCTGCGAAATGCTCTCTGATGGATCTGTAGCTGTTCCATCGTATGCGGTCACAAAAATGATTATTTAGTTGGGCAAATAGCAATGTTAATAAGATATAATTTACCATTATATACAAAATACATAAAGTCACTAAAATGTGACTTGATCTTTGTGGGTTTTGTAATTCTTTTATACCATACTCTAGGGGTGTGATTGGGTGAAAGCTTTTACGTATACTATAAACAGCACAATCCTCATACTATAGTGCAATACGTCTGTACATTTGGAGCGGTCTCGTGGAATAGGTCACATTCTTTTTGCCACTCAACAATGTGAAACATATTGAAGAACACAAAAGGTGGCAATGTTGCCACCGCTCATCCGTGTATGGTTATTGATTAAGACAAACATATTCAATCTAATTTGCTACTTTATGTTTGGTCATCTATGTTTAATACGGTAAAAATATTAACAAAGTATGTCATTTAAAAATACGAAATGAAATAGAAACTTACTCATCTAAGGGACTTAACTCATGTTAATCTATTGTATTACTTATATCACTAATTGATCAATAGATGGATCTTCTGTTATGTGGCATGCGGTTTTGTTGTATAATACCCCTGACTATACGCGGTAAGAACTGACAAAGTATATGTATATGATTGGGGCATACCCCCAGCAAGCGAGTATGTAAAGAATTTGCTAATATCAGTTTGATCGCCACGGGTAAATGCGTGCACAAAGTCTCATTAATCCCACAAGCGACTGATGTATTGACTGACCACATGTATCTTGTTTGTACTGTTTCTGTTATGTTTCATCTAGTCTCACCTCATGAATCATGAATTCATGATGTTATGTATATTTGTTGTTACCACTTGTGCCTTGGTTTGTTACATGCTAGGAAACATGGTACTCCTGCAACTCCAAAATCGAGCAGTCTATGGTGGTTTATTAATTTTGTATGCCAAACAATACTTGCTGCTAAACAGATATAACCATATGATAACCATAGAAAAATATAATATTTATTTCTATATAGGATAACGAATACTGTTGCATAGATTAGTGATACAAAACAATTTTGATTGCCTAAGATTCTAAAAAATAATAGTCTGATCAACTAGATACTGTTGATGGCCCCGCTCCATTTCACGACAAGTTATGCACCTGCAGGTTGTTGCCAATCCTGTGATTTTGGTTTTGATCTAAGCAATGCATGTGGTGGCACCAAAGTGGTTTCGGGAAACTACACCACCATGGTTCGGCCGGTGGTTCAAAGTCAAACTCATAGGCTCTATAAATGCTTTCCATCCTGCTGTAAACCCATGAACAAGTTGGAATGGGTGAGGCATTTAAAGCACACGCAAAGCAATTATGCCAAGGATAATGCAAGGCTTGAAACAATCACACCGCCTTTCTTTCGAGGTTCAAAATGAATGTTGTGTTACTGGGATTAAAAGCCTCCACCATGAACTTTGTGTTCTCATTGTTACATTAATCTCTACGGTTAAATTAAAATATCAAACCATAAATAGATGCATGTGTGCATTTAATTTACGGATATTGTAAAATAATATCAAACCTGGTTAAATGTCATCAATTTCGAATTTGCCTCGTCCTTTCGGTTTGACGAAGTATTCTACTAACTTCGTATATGTCAATTGAACCAATGCGGTTAGGTAGATTTCTGCTACCCTTCAACACTCAGTTAATGCACTCGACAAATTGGTAGTCATATGGTGCGGCCACCATCATACGCCAAACTCCATTTTTCTTTTGGAATTCCGTTAATCCAATTTGCCATCTCCATTGCTCTAACCATCAATTTCTGCCAATGATACAGGAAATCAAATCATGCATTGTCCGTCAAAAATCTTTTCAACTGCTGAAATTTGGAGCAATATCGTACAGCATGATATGCATTCTTAATTTTCTTGTTAATCATGATGTTTCAATACCCTCTTGTTGGGTGACTTGCAATCTCGGGTGGGCTTCACTCCAAGCATCCTTGCACCCCTGTATAACTATTAATGGCAAATGCAATAGGCAGAGGTTTTTGTCTTCATCTTGAGTTGTTGCAATCAACAACTTATGACGATACTTGTCATACAAATGAGTGGCATCAATCTGAAATCTTGCAATATAGCTGAGTCTAAATGTTAACGTACAAAAAACTCTTTTCGAACGATTAGTTATTTTCTCCTTGTGGCCTTCCATGTCTCTCTTTTGCTGCATCTGGGCAACATAAGATTTATAATCAACAATAGCCATTTGTTTTGCCTTGCTGTATGAAACTTAGTAACCAAATTGTTGGTTGAATACAGATTGCAAGTTTGACTAACTCCAAAATGCAAGAGCATATCAAACGTAGTCCAACTTAGGTGATCTAATGACATAGATGAGTTTACGCAACTATCAAGTCCATTATATTTTGTAATCGCCACGTATTCGACCTTTTGCTTTGTATGGCTCTAAGTCTCCAACTCAACCTTCGTATACTTGGTAGTGTCTTCGTGAAAAATACTCTTGATGCCTGTGAATGGAATATTGTTTGAGAGCTAACTTACGGAATCTTTTGAGGACCAACATAAATTCAAATGCTCCAAGTTGTCTAATTGTGTATCGGGATTATATGTTAATTTGAGAAAAGCGAGGGCATGGTGGAATTACAGGCATAAATTTTGAGAAAAAAAAACCTGTAAAATCAAATATAGTGTGTGGCTGACTCCCATCTTGCATTCGACAAGTGGGTTTCAAGTTCAACCAACCACCAATCATGATCATATTGCACAACTCCTTGATTAGAAGGAAACTTGAGCTTCGCTAGGAGCTTCAACATCTGCCCACTTACTACCTCCATACAACTGATGCTGTTGATTTTGTGTGAACTTTACAAAATCGATTTCATACCCTAATAGGATAGATAAGATGTTACGTGACTCAACTTTGAATGGATTTGCCTGCAAGTGATCACAATAGGCTAGGAGGAGGACGATACATGACACACTCTTCACCATCATACATTTCCCATTGAAGTAAATGTGCACATTAAGCGGTTTTGTCATGTTAACTCCAATTCGAATAATAACAATTCAACACATTTATTTAATATATTAAACATCAATTACAATATTAATTGGACATATAACAATGTTCAAGCTATTTATAACAATGTATAATAATGTATTACATATATTTATTCAATATATTAACAATCAATTATAATATTCAATATCGTTATTTATGTGAAAAAAAAATTTCTAAAGTCAATATTTTGAATTTAATGTAAATCACCAAGTACTTAACAAAAAGATATCCTACTCGAAACAAAATAATTAAGGACTACATATCATACAACTTCATTATTACAGTATAATAATATAAATTACAATTAACACTAACTTAGTAAAATACCAATCAACAAATAATAAATATACTGGAAGGAATACAATCTAAATTTGATCACAAACAAATAATTATCCAAGCACCACTTCTAATAAGAATTGAGTTCGTTGAGAGAGTTCAGAGTGTTTAGAGAGAAGAAATTTGTAGAGAGATAGTGAGAATTTAGGAAATGATTTGAATGTGACGAACGGGGGAGGGGGTGTGCGATATATACTAGGGTTACGCCACCTTTGTTGGCTTATTCTGCTTGCTTGCGCCAATAATGAATAAGTGCGTTGGGAACGTAGATCAACCCACAACAAGTTGGCGAAAATTATTAAAAAATGTCACGTAGGACAAAAGGGTGGCATTTTGGTATAAGTTTCAAAAGAGTGAATTAGTTAAAAAAATAGCAATTTGGTAAAATAAAAAAAATACAATTTGATAAATAATAATAGTAGCATGGTTCAACCAAACTTTCCTCACCGAACTCACTATCTAATAGTCAAGTTACAACTCTCAATTGGGTAGATTCTCTCTCTTTAAGTGATGCACTACCCCAATAAGTAAAGACCTATTTATATATATATATAAAATAAAAAAACCCATTGGAGCTTCTCCTACTTGAGCTATGTGAGACTTAGATCAATTACACAACTAATCCACCCTTGAGCTAAGTCTCCAAATACCTCAACCTTGTCTGGAAACTCTTTTAGTCTTCTTCTTCCTTACTTTGCTGTCTTCAAGTGTTTCCCTCATGGAATGGCCTTCCAAATATCAAATGTTCTTCTTGCCTTTTTTGTCTTGTAGAATCAAGCGGCTTCTCTTGTAAAATTTGCATGTCTTCCCAATTCCCACTTAATTGCACCCATGTGATGTCATCTTTCCCAATGCAATAATATTGACGTTGGTAATAAGCACATACCTAGCATTGGGAACATCTTGGACTTTACCATAGTGGAGCTTGAGGCAAACTTTTCCCATGCCTTTGACTTTCAACTTTTGTTTCTTCTCCACATTGTGATGTACCCAAAATTTACATCCTTTTGCAAAATAGTAAACATGACTTGATCCTTACACATGTGCACATAGACAACAAAATCTAACACCCATATAGAATGACTCTTAACAGAATCATTACCACTACTCTCTACATGATACAAATCTCCATCATTCGAGGATTTAACTACGTGAACATTCCCTTTGAGCTACTTTAGACTCTTCAAGTCTTCTCTCAAGTTTGGATATTGAGACTGAATATGCCCTTTCTCTTCGCTATAGTGACACTTCACAACATTGAAGTCTCTCTCTAGATTTTCCTTGTTGTCCACCTCTTCATCAGGAATTGTTCCTTTCTCTTCAAGAACTCTCCACAGCTAGTACACTTCCACTCTCATTGGTATGATTTCTCTATGCATCCTTTAATCCTTGCTCAGGATAGTTAGTCTCATCATCTAGCTTGAGAGCATTCCTTTTCCAATCAACAGTGATCTCACCATGACCTATAAGATTGTGACATGAAGCTAATAAAGTAGTTGCTTGCTCCTTATCAATGTGATCATGTAGATTACGTCCTTCTTCCATTCTTAGTGTGTCTACGTCTATCTTTTCAAGCATAAGCAGTTAATCAGTGACTCTGATGCATAAATATCTTCCACCTTTCTTCACATTTCCTTAAGTGAAGTCTCATTTATCAACACGTACTTGATTAGAAGAGTAAGAACTAATCTAATTGTATTTGTAGCTTTCTTGTGTATAGACTTCCACTCACTCTCTTTCATCTCTTGAGGCATTTTATCATCCAATATCAGATCAAGACCTTGTTTCACCAAAAGATCTTGTGTTATGCACTTCCACATAGTAAAATCTCCTTTCCCATCATAGAGCGATGCTTCAAATTTCATCGTGTCAGCCATAGTGTAGCATAGCACTCCTATGCTTAAAAATGCCACTAAAAAAACCACTAAAGCAATTAAAATTCTTCCAAGAATTGATGATGTGGCACTAATGATGTCTCCTTTTCTTCTTGGCTATAATTATCCCCTCTCAATCAAACGAAGAGCTTTAGATACTAGTTGTTAGGAAGGCAAAAGAACCAACAACAAGAGCAATATTAAATTATTTTTGTATAGCCAAAGTTGCAAATCTTCGTCTCAAAACTCGCTATCCAATACCCAATTACAACCTCTCAACTCTCTCTCTCTCTCTCTATGCACTACCCTAATAAGCAAAGGCTATTTATATAAGAAGCCCCTCTTAGATTTCTCCTACTTGAGCAATGTGAGACTTGGGTCAATTAAATAACAAAGTGCTTATTGGTTAATACAATACTCATCATGAAAAGCATATGATCTCTTAGAATGCAACTTCCGATAGGTGGGTAACTCTTAATACAATGGGGTTGCAAATGATTGTCCAGGACTAATAAAGGTGTGGACTTGTTATTCAAGCATCTATACATGTTTGGATTAGGTTATTTCTTTTTCAGAAGAATTTATAATTAACTTTCTTGAAAAAAACCTTTGGCCAAAAAAGTTTTATTTAGTGTAACATAAGTTAATTCACCAAAACTATAAAGATATGCATCAACTGATTGGTGAGTTGCTGAAAAAGAAAGACTTGCAAAAATTCATGGGATAAGAGGCTCCACTTTATAAATAAATGGATTAGGATCCTCTCATATTACTTACTAACATAAAAGGCTCATATTATGAGAGAGAAAAACACAAAAGTAAAATTGATAGACTTACATAAATAATGACAAATTCTACTATATTAGAGAAGGATTATTAAAAAAAAAGTGCATATTACTCTTTAAAGTGGTTAAATATCGGTTAAAGGCTTCTAAAGGCATATTACTTTGCCCTACTATGTTTCTATATAAGTTAAAATAATCCAAATACAATAATACATAAATTCAGATCGTTTAAACCAAACCCTTGCCTCCCTTTCTCTCTATCTCTCTCTTGTTCTAAGCTTTCCTTCCATGAAAGTGTTGAAGCGGGGGGCTACATCCTTTTTCTCTAGTGGTAGTCCCACCGTCTTTTTTCTTTTATTTTTGTATATTTTTTTAATAATTTATTCAAATCTAATAAATCTTGAGCTTAGTTGTCTAGATCTACTTCTCTCAATGGCAGATTTTGTGACTTTCTTATCCCTTTTTATGTGTGTTTTCAATTCTTAGGGTGTCTTTTATCAGTCCCCTTATGATTGGTCGTATCCTGATAGTTTTACAGATAGGAGAGAGTTTCAAATCTATTTTGAAATGAGGCGTAATACACTCTTCAAACTGTAACACTTTCATATTGATCTCCGTTGTAAAAGATACTTGGACTTGGGCAATGAGGAAATCTATAGATTATTAATTGGTTTAGATGATAGACTGTATTTATTTCTCTCTTTCTAAATTTGATATATATTTTTTAATTTATAAGTGTCATTAAGTTTTAATTGTAATGAATTTTCTTTTTTGTAAAAAAAAACTAATAATTAGTAATAATTAACAAAACAAATAATTAATTTTTATGATTTAAAAAGTATTATCAAATTAGCTTTACTTCATAAAAATCAAAAGGGAAATTATTATTACCACGAAAATGTTTATGCCAAATGTTTGCGAATGAACACGGGGCTTACATAAGTTTTTTTTTTTTTGTAATATTTGTTATACTTTTTTTATACAAATTTATTTTTGATACTTCTAATGGGAGACTAACGGTGTGATGTGACACATCATTAGTTAACAAATTCATAGCAAATTATTTGTTAAAAATAGCACAGCTCAAATCTAAATCATTAAATTTTTTTTCTATGATTAATAATTTACCTAACATGCTTTATAATAGAATATAACGTTGGACCATACAGCCGACCAAGGAAAAGACTTTATTGTTGTTGATAATGATTTACCTATACTTTTTCCTCCAATACCTTGAATGGTATGGGGACTGCAAGAAACCTGTGATGAGTCCTTGATTTATGCGAAATTATTCTTAGTAAGATCTTGTGAACCTCATGTGGAGGCATAAAGAGGCATAGATAGTATCTACTTTTCATTCTATTGTATAAAAGATGTAATACTGTTAGTGATTGTAGTAATGAACATTTACTTATATGTGAATTGTGTTTCTCTCTCTCCCTTTCATCTCGTGTGGCTATGAAGAAAAGCTGCTTGGTTCAGTTGAAGAACCGTTACAGATACAACGTTTCCGGTTCAGAAAACGTTGCCATCCTCAACTATAGGAAAAAAAAAAGTTTAATAATCAAATTCATGTTGAAAAACTGAAAATTCTAGAGCAGGTCATCTTAGAAGTTTCAGATATTCTTAAATGGCGAATCTCACTTCAACATAAAAATGAAAGACAGAAGTTTGAAACCCCCATATCTATGAAGACAGACTGGCAGACTCCTGTCATTGAAATGACTAAAGACCTCGTTAGTCAAAAATCAAAAGAGAATGCATTCCAATCCCAGCATTTTTCTGATACATCAAAATCCCTCAGCTTGTGGATTTGTTCTTCAATTTTATTAACAAATTCTTCACACTTGTTACAATATAAGGCAAACATAACGCCTTTTTTCCCCGTTATTCTTAACTGAATGTTTATTATAGGCTTCTTATCAAACGAAGAAAACATATTATTTATACATACAAGTACTGTTGCTAAAATTCCCTCCTATTGTTCCTGGCCCCGAGGAGGAGGAAGTTATGAATCATACAGTTGCTGGTGCAGAACAATTTCCATTTAGATCAAAGTAATCACCATATGAGGTTGAGTCTAGTAGACTTCTGACCGAACTGCTTTTTTGTCACACACCAAGGACGAGGAAATGTGCTCAACTGTACACAATTCAGAAATAGTCAGCCTTGCCGCAAAGACATCTTATAGTGAAACTAAATCAAACTGACACAAGATAATTAATGAAAATCATACGAATCTGTAAGTCAATTCTGTTCTGCAGCAAGGTTCCATATTTTGTGCTCCATTCACCAAAAATAAGATGTCCTATGCAGCAAGTTAAATATGAATATTTATCATAGAGGCAGTAGAGAGCTCACATTGCCAATAATCTTTGCTCCAAACCATGGAGTATCAGCACCATATGGAGGAGGTATGACTCTAATTCCATTGGACACATATGGAGGAAGTAAGGCACGGAGTTCCTTCTCTAACCTTTCTGTACAAGAACGATTCCAAAAGAAGTAGAATTAAAACTCTATTAGAAGTAGCCCATCACACCAGTTGTTTTCTGTACGTTCCATTTCATCTTTCTGCTATTTTGCAAAGATGTAAAATGTCAACTCACAAATAAAAAAGGATATTTACCTGCCAAACCTGGTAAACATGCAGTCCCCCCTGACAAAACTACAGTCTTGTACCAATCACTGTCGCCTGCTAATTCTGCAGAATGGCAATGGTCCATACAAAGAGCTATGGCCTGGTGCAAACCCGTGGCTTGCCTATACCAAGAAGTGCAACATAAGCTTAGAATACCATTCAGGGATAAATATAAGTAACAAACTAACAAGGAGGAAAAAAATCTACATGGTAACAACATATCATGTCCAGTGAACTTTAGACAAAGATTTCCATGAGTTACACATTTATTAGCCTGACAGAGGTTGTATATAGCTTTCCTTCCACTCCTATAGTCCTCTCTTTAACATCTCATATGTTACCTTCATTTTTGTTGTTACTCCTAGACAGGTGGACTCACTAAATTTTTCCTTTTTCAAATTACTTAATGTTTCTCATGTTGAGGACTGAAAAGAGAAAGAGAAGTTCAATTAAGAGAAGAGGAGATAAACCTTCAAGATAATAATCCATGAACGAAGAATAGATTAAAATTCATTTATATATAAGGACTTGAATTAGCAAACCCAAAGCAGGCCAAATACACCAACAGGTTGCAGCTCAAATGGTAAGTGTTAGAATATATGAAAAATATCTCATAATATCTTTATTGTATCTTACAATAGTTTAGAGTATCTTAGATGATCTCATAAGAGTTATTTCCTATTCACTATTTCACGATTTGTTTCCTTATTTAATTAAGATTAGGGGTTTAGTATTAGTATAAATAGGATTATTGAGTTTGTCTTTTATATCACATCATCATCACACCAATATCAATATAGTCTTATTATTTCAAGTATTCCTTTTCTCTCTTACTCCTTCCCTACTTAAAACCCTCCAATTCAACAGTAAGCAAGCTTGAATTAGGAAGTTGATGAGCCTATGCAAGAGTGTGGGGAATCCCCACTGGGGATACCCAGGCCAGGGCCCCGCATGCGCAAGGTGAGGAGGGAAGCCGACCTAATACTAAAATGACAACAATTTTACCACAAAGTAATGCTGAATATATGAAAAAATTCTAATTACTTAATGCTCACATTTCTAGTACTACCTTAACTCCAATTATCCCAATGATTAAAATCATGCGGTAGAGTTTATTATAATCCCTAACCCTAATAATTATAAGTATCATTAATACTGTTCTTATCATCATTCTCCATCAATGTTTCCACCATTTCAATCAAATATTAAATTATGATTTAGTCTCATGAGTTTGTTAAAGGTCAACTAACTTGAATTTTATTCAGTTCAACTTAAAACTACACACATTTTATTATATGCAACTTAAAAACAGTAACAATGATAGAACTAAACAGAATGGAATTTTACTGAACATAAATAAATAATTTGAATTTGTTCAGATAAAATCTGACAGAAGATGCAATTTAGTGCATGCTTTAAAGATGAGGAAAAGAGATGCCCCTTATAGAAATATTTTTTTAACGAATAATTTTCTTTGAACTAAGTTAAATGCCTCCAGCAGAATACAAGTAAAAAATTATATAAAGATTAAAATTGGTAACATCTACCAATAAAAAAAAAGTTTGAATTTATCTAACACGTCATTAATTATTGAAAATGATTTAAAGTTGGGAAAATAAAACAAAATTGAAATGAAAAGAATAAGTCTAGTCAATTCTTAAGCAGAGATTTCAATCAAAGAAAACTTTATCATATTTTAGATTATACCCACTATCTGCCTTAAACAAAACCTTCTCATTCTTTTGTGTTAGAGACTTTTTGTGAAATATCTATTAAAAAAAAATTGTTTTCTTATTATGATTAACAAATTAACTAATAGAATGCCAAGGGGAAACACCCAAGTTCATTGGGATGTAGGAGTGAAAAAAGAAAAATGAATTTTATTTTCAAATTAAATGCACTTTTGCAATCAGTCCATCCAATTAGGTGATGACATGACAATGCTAACTCATGGATCAGGCCACAATCATGGTAGACTACTTAAATCTTTGAAACAATATAAGCATAGTCAATCTGCCGTAACCCTATTGCAAGAAGTACAAAAACTTACAGTCCAGCAAGATGTGGCTGGAATAAGATCTCTGCTGTTTGAAACCGCTCTTTGGAGAGTGTAAACCACCCTTCTCCTACTGCTTCAAATGATGCTTGTGTATCTTTCGATAGCTCAGCTTCATAATCAAGAGCAACATAGCAGAGCTTCTGTTGCCATGCAACCAACAAAACATCCAACAACTTCAGTGAGAAGATTTCTATTGAAAAGAATATACAATGAAATAGTAGCTATTCAATTTCTTTGTAACACTTCTCTCTTCTTTAGTTACAAATAACATTCAGACATAAAGCGCTAAACACTGAATAACTGACACAAAATAAAGGTTTTCTCTCTAGATCCTCTCATTTCTTACAGAGCTATTGACCAGCAGGAAAACCGAAAACTACTCCAAAGCTAATTAATCACCCTGAAGCGTTCACAGATGCCAGACACAGATCTCAGTGCCCTGCCTCTATCTCAATGCATTGGAGGCCCTAGCCTCAAGGTTTGCTGAAAGTGAACACTGATGCATCTTTCCTTAAAGACAAAGCAAGGGGCACAGCTGCTGTTATAATCAGGGATAACCACCGAGCAGTGCTTACTAATTTGACAAAGGACATAACTTCCTTGGCACTTTCCATAGCAACTCTTGCCATGAGAAATGCCCATATTCTTGTTCAGAACCTTCAGCTTTAAAATGTCCTATTCAAACTCCACAACTTCTCTTTGAACGAGGCATGCAGAGAAGAGTGGCATCACCCAATTGCAAATCAAACCTGTATTGCATGGCCTCTCTATTCTCCAGCCTCAAGTTGACCATCTTGGCTACCTTTGGACTCCCAGAGATGGAAATCGAACAGCAGACGAACTCTCAAGACAGGCCCAACACCACCTCCTGCATCTGAATGGGTCCACAGTCAACCCCATTTTCAATCTAATCCTCAGCTGACACCAGCAGCTTGAATAGATAGGCTGTGTTGCCTTGTCTACTTTTTTCTCCCACCAGATATGCAGACTTTTATGTGTTCTCTTTCTTTATGTGCCCTGCACTTAACATCATTGTTCCTGGCTGTTGAGGCCCTTTGTACCACAAAAAAAAAAAAAAAAAAAAAACTATCCTTTACCACCCCCCACACCAAAGAAAAAGGAAAGATTCAAGGAGTCCTTTCAAAATTCACTGCACTTTCTCTGTTAAAACCAGCTTTACAGGTGCCTATATCCACGTGCCAGTAACGGAACAATCAACATTGCCATGGCTGCTGCTTTTACCAGCAGCTTGGTCCGTATGACTTCGGCACAAGTTCACTGGTGATGGTCCCATTATGCTCCTAGGTGGAACTGCACGACGATTGGCGTTAGAGACTGTTTTAGAGTAAAATATACAAAAATTAAAACGTTGCTTAGGCGCTCCAAAGACACCAAGCCTCTAGAGCGCACTAGTGAAGGACACCGCCACGTGCTCGCAAAGGACGCCATGCTCCAGTCTCTATAGTACCGCGCTCTATAAGAAAGCAGCGCTCCTTTAGGGAACTATACTTTCTGTGGATTGGTAGGCTTTTAGGTGTGGAGAGTCCTCATTGAGAATATGGTATAAGTAACTTCAGACTTGGGCTCTCCTCAGAGCTGTAAGTAGCACTCCCCCTTAGAGGCGCAAGCGCGCCCGGCTCACAAACACTCCAACACATACGCGCGTTAACTCTTGACCCAGTCAACCCATCACCATCAACCTCACCTACCACTTTGACCGGTCGCTATCACCTTCAAAACACACGCTGCAATGACATCGTTGTCATTGCAGCGCGCCTTTTGCTGCCTTGCCTTTAATGACCAACAGAGATGTCTCCTAATAAGACAAAAGGCCAGGCTGTAATCCACCCACAGCCACTTCTATAAAGGACCTTCTTCCTCACCAGAAAGGGGGGGAACCCATACGAAGAGACCCCATACTAGGGGTCTATCCTTCTCTCCTAGCAGGAAACCCCCCATTATCTCTTCACCATCATCCCAAAACCAGGTCTTCGTGCTACAACATCTTCACCACCAGAAATCAGAGACCGAACACCAGATCTACACAAAGAAGCCCAATACCATGGCTCCACCATTCTTCTTCTCCATTACCTCTGAACTCCCCCATTAACACCATCATCCCATCTCAGTGATGCTTCCCATTATCGTCAAAAACCTAGCAAGCACACTGTAGGAACACCAGCAAACCCAGCGTGCACTGCAATATCTTAAGCCTCAAAAGAAGCTACTTACAGCTACCTCAAGAAGCCCACTGAGTGCCTTATGTGGTCCTACCGCAAGCTCTCAATGAGTGGCACACTTGTTCTCTCTTCCAATCACAGGGGCTTAGATTCTTATTATGTTATGTCTCATTGTGTTGAGAACCCCATCCTCGGAACAAAGACCTACTCTGCTAAAAGCTTAAGCTGTTAGGTGAAAGCCCAGGAATGGTTTTTTATATCTTTAACATGCCTCCTCATGCAAGATCCATTTGAGCTTGATTGTTTGAAGCATGGGCAATGCACAGGTGCACTTTATCTTGTGCTGAAATTCAACTTAATTCTGAAGAATGGGGACAGAAAGGATTTACTCTTGATCACTTGGTCATAGAGGCTTTGATACCATGTCAAGGACTATACACACCCCCTCACACAAGAGCCCTTTGGACTTGAAGCAACAATAATTTACCCACTTTACCTAGTGCTGAATCTAATTTAATTATGAAGGATACATGCAGCAAGGATCGAACTCCTTATCACTTGGTCATAGAAGCACTAATACCATCTCAAGAACCAATTCTCCTAAAAGCTTAATCTATTAAGCAGAGGCCATTCTTGGTAGGCAGACAAAACCAGAGTTTCTTCAAACTGTCTCTGCCCGGCTCTTTAATGTCCTTCACACAAAAAGATAACAAAATGTCTTGCATTGCCAAAGAATTGTGTTATTGAAACATATCTGCCTTTAGAGACCAGATAAACCCTCTCCTCTTCCCTGTGTTTACATAGAGAATGGCTTTGATGAGGGTGATCACTAATTTCAATTGCCAACAACAACCAAAAGGAGCTATTTATGTCCAACAAGACAAAGCCAAATCCCAACCTATTCCCATTATCATCAGACAGAAAAATCTTCCTCTACCAGAAAGAGATCAGATGCATTGTCTTCAATCACTACCAGAAGAAATTCAATAAGATGAAGAAAAGAATATTACAAAGAGTTAGGAGGATAAGAGATCCTCCTTACAAAAATAAAAAGAGGACAAACAAAATGAAAAAACTTCAATGAAGCAAAGCTGTCCAATCTCTTAACATTTCTGTAAGAGAAATCCCTTTAAAAAAACCATGGGCGTTACACCAAATAGAAGCCAAGCGCCTAATCTTATCCCAAATAAGTTGCTCCTCTATAGAAATCTCCTTAAAGAAGCAAGAATTACGCTCCAACCAAATACACCAAAGAGTGCCATATATTGCACATTGCCACAAGGATTCGGCTTCTTTCCTTCTCCCAAAACCAGCAAAGCTAGTCTACAATAACTGATCTAAGGATCTAGGGCAAACCCAGCACTCTCCAAAAATACCAAATAAAGCATTCCATAAAGAAACAGCTACAGAACAATGCAAAAACAAATGGGGAACCAATTCTGAGCTCACACCACACATAACACACATATCAGGGAAAATAGCCTTATGCAGCCTACAAACCTGCAACATGTCATTGGTATTAATTCTATTAAGCAATGCGGTCTAAATAAAGGACTTAACCTTAGAGGGAGCTTTGGACTTCCGAATGGGTTTATCAAGGTGGAAAGAAGCTCCATTCAACAGATGGGTTAGGAACTGAAAGTAGGATTTACACGAAAACACCCCAGAAGGATCAAGAGGCCAAACCCTTTTATCTGGGCTTGAGGACAAAAGGACAGAATCAAGGAGACCCAAGAGGGTCTCCAATTTGGAGGACTCTATCATTTAGGTTACGGAAAAAGTGGAAGCCCCAAGAATAGATGGAGTCCTGCACTAAGTAAAAATTCTGGATAGGAGAATTGAGCAAAGAAGATAAACGATAAATTCGTGGAAATGCTAAACTAAAAAAGAGGAGTCTCCTATCCAGTGGTCCTCCCAAAAGTTGACAAGAGAACCATTACCTATCTTTAAGGAAAGAAAAGACTTAAGGGTAGTATAACCTTGAGAAATAAACTTCCACGGGCTAAAACGAGAAGCTTGGGCTGCTGTATTCGCTTCCCACCTGTTCCGGTCTATAAGCCATACTTACTCCGGATAACCTAATGCCATAAGGAATGAGGTTCCAAAGGAAAACACCATAGCCATTTACCTGCGAAAGCAACATTTTTAGACACCAAATTGCCAAGATCCAAACCCCCTTCCTTCTTAGGATGACAACATACCTCCCAACTCACCAAGTGATCATGTCTCATATCCGTAGCCTCTGAACAAACAAAATCCCTCATAATCTTTTCTATTGGAATGGCCACTCCCACTGGGATACGGAATAAAGATAGGTAGTAGAGTGCAATGCTAGAGAGACAGGCTTGAACGAGGGTAGTCCAACCACCTAAAGAAAAGTAAGCTCCTTTCCAATTGTCAAGGCGCTTAGAAGTGCTCTTAACAACTGGATCCCAAAAAGAAGTGGCTCTTGGATTACCACCCAAGGGAACACCCAAGTAGACAAGAGGCCATTCCAAAATCTGACAACCTGCCAAAAGATGCGATAGAGGATAGAGCCTGAGATTCTACATTAATTCCAGCCAAACCCCTTTTGGACATATTAATCTTCAACCCAGAAGAAAGCTCAAAAAAACTGAAACAGAGAAAGAGCATTCAAAAAACTGTCCTTATCATTTTCTAAAAACAAAATGGTGTAATACAAGGAATCAGTTATGGGGCTGCTTTTTTTCTGGATAACAAAAACAGAACAAGAGAGGGAGATAGAGAGGACCAGAATACCATATCTTTATCTATTTGCCAATGAACTAGGCTTCCAATGGTGTCAAATGTTCGAAAATTCAAAATCTAATCTAATTTGAACTTAGACGAGAGCAAATATGGTGACTTCATTAAAAGATGTTTTATGTAGACTACATTTCATAAGCAATGAAGGATCCACTACTGTCCTCTTAAGTGCACCATAGCACCACATACTATCTGATTGACATCAATGAGTAAAATCTCCTCACTATAAGCATTTCAGACCACAAAGGAGAAGATCAATACCTCTTTCAGTGTGCGAACAGTGTACAAAGATTCAAAATTTAGGTTGCTCAGTTGCATCTTCTCCCTAAGAAATCCTGTAAGTTTTAGTGCTCCCAGTCCCACAACTTCCACACCCACCTTGCGCATCACTTTACCATTTAAAACTGTAAAAAGGCGATGCAAGTCACATTCATACCAGGAAAAAAAACAAAATCGACAATTAAAGTCATTTGCTTCTGACATGCTAAGTTAAAACAATTTATACATTAAAACAAAGAGGTGATGTTTAAGCATTGACCACAACTGAACTCCACTTGGACAACAAATTAAGGTACTTCATGTAAGAAATTTATTGTTATGTATAAATTACCCCACCTAGTGGGAAAGGATTGGTTGTTGTTGTTGTATAAATTAAGAATTATATTGAAAGAGAGATAACGAGAGAAAGAGGAAGAGAAAAGAAAACTGTAGAGCATACTTGGAACTACAGATGTGACTTGAAAACCTATATTGACAGCTATTCCAGAAGTTCGTTTTGCAGCATACAGAGCTAGAGTTGCCTACATTTTTACAAAATAGAAAATAAGTAAATATGGAAATAACAAGAAAGAACAGAAGCACTCATGCTTGATCGTACAAAAGACATGCACAATTGCATTCATCTTATAATAATTATTTGAACAGTTGTAAACAAGGCCCTTTGCTTCTAGGTCTAGACTCTTATGTTGACAGAGAATAATTATTCTAGTGCATTTAATCAAGTGTTTTGACACTCTCACGGTCTCACCTGCTAACAACTTCAACAGAAAAACCAAGTACATAGAAGATGACAGTCAAATCCTAATCAACCAGTGAGTTAATACTCAATAGCAGAAATAAATTCCACGTATATTCAAGGTATAGAAATATAAGTAGCCTCCAACTCCCAACTCTTCTGTAATTATGCTTCCTACAGCCATTTTTAACCCAAAAAATAAAATAACAGCTTCTACAGTCATTCAAGCAAAATTCAACAAAGGGAAAAGCTTAGTCTGTTTCCCAAGAGAGAACTTAGTCAAGAGAATCATTAGCGCCAACCTCAGGAGTTTGGGTAGATTTTATGATCAAAAGTTATGAGTGTAAAAATTTCCATTTCTTCCATGGCTAAAGGCACTTCCTTCCATTGAGTGGCACTTGTATTTCTGCAAACCTTACCTAGATTTCTGATGTAACCTATGTATTAGAAATTTGTAATCTGAGTTGATATAAGATCATTCAAGAAATATTTAACAATTTTAGCCCCCACCACCTACCTGGCTACCCCAAGAAAAGAGTTTAAGACTGCTGAGCTTAAGTAGATGTTACATTTCGAGTTCTATACTAAGAGAATAAGAAGTAAGAAATAACCTACAGAACAACACAAAATGAGCAGATAAATATAACTTTAATTAAACGTAGTGTAGACTATAATTTTGTTGAGAAATGACCATTTTCCGTATTCATACTAACTTCATGACCCTTGTTAGAGAATATTAGGGTTATTAAGTTATTACTTAGTAGTCTTATTGTTAGCGAACTTGGGTTGGAACTAGTAGTGTTAGTACTTGATCTAATTTTTAGTATAAATAAATAGGGGCATTAGGTTAGTCTTTTGTATCACATTTTTCAACCTATCAATAGTATTCTTAGTTTACGCTTGTTAGCCATCTTTCCTTCTTTTCGTTCTTCCCTAACCCAAAATCCATAATTCTTTAACATGATATCAAAGCAGTACCATCCATCATGACCAGTGTCTATGTTTCCACTTAAATGAGTTCCATGGAACTCAGTGTACTGTATATCCCCCTTTCCATTTTCCCTTAAACTTTGCTTTCCCTTAAACCTTGTTTTTGTAATAGAGTAAGTACTTTCTGAATAATTTCTGTGTTTTGAAAGAAAAAAAAAAAAACAGAGAGAGAGAGAGAGAGAAAAGCTACAGCATTTCAGGTTAGGGCAGCCACCCTCGTGGCTGCAGTTTTGATCTCTCAAGTGGGTAGCGAAGGGTGCCAGTGGTATTCAACCAGCAGTGGTCAACCGGTGCTAAGCAGAAGGCCGGCAGGTCGTTTCCGACAATTGGCAGTGAAGGGGAGATCGTGGTGTGTCGATTGAGATATTAAAAATAATATCTTAATTGATTGTACATATCTTCTTGTATTTGTTGTAAATATTCTGTTTTCTAGTCAGCTGATTAGTTTCTTAAGTTAGAGTATTCAGTTTGATAGTTTCCTATTTTTTAGGGATTTGTTTCCTTTATTTCCTCCTTTCTGTTTATTGTGTATATCTCTCCTATAAAGGGAGACTTTCTGTACTTTTTCAAACATATCAATAATAAACACATATTTCAAGTTGGCATAAGAACGGTGCACAACACTTCCGGCCCTAGTTTGTTCCGTCGAGATGTCTGATGTTTCCTCAGGCTCCGATGACTCCAATGGCCTCCAAAGGAGTGACGCCCTTGTCTTAGATCAGACCAGCCAACAGAATCAGAGTTCTGCACCCAAATTACCTTTGGGTGAATCTCACTCGATTCAAATCACTACAATTAGCCTCAATGGTGAGAATTTCCTACGTTGGTCACAATCTGTCCGCATGTATATTCGTGGAAGAGGGAAAATTGGGTACTTGACTGGTGACATATAGTCACCAGCCCTTAGTACACCGTCGGGGCTGCTGAAAACTCCATGATCATGACCTGGTTGGTCAACTCCATGGATGAAGACATCGGTTCTAACTACATGTGCTATTCTACAGCCAAGGAACTGTGGGACAGTGTTAATGAGATGTACTCTGATATGGGTAATAAATCTCAGGTCTATGAATTGACCTTGAAGATTGGAGAGATCAAGCAAGGAGGAGACAACGTCACCAAGTACTTCAATACCCTAAAACAAGTATAGCAAGATCTGGATCTATATAGTAATTATGAATGGAAATCACCTGAACATGCCAAACATCATAATCAGATTCTGGAAGAAGGCAGAATCTTCAAGTTCCTGGCTGGACTTGATGATGAATTAGATGAAGTTTGGGCTAGAATCATTGAAAAACCGACTCTCCCTTCACTTGGTGAGGTATTCTCAGAGGTAAGAAGAGAAGATACTAGAAGAAGCATTATGCTTGGGAAGCACAAGAAAACAAAGACAGTATCAACTGACACCACTGCATTGGTGGCTACTTATGCCTCTACTAACAAGAGTAGCTATTCCAACCAGAGAAGGACGGATGAGCCAAACCGTGTATGGTGTGAGTACTGCAACAAGCCTCACCATACCAAAGAAACTTGCTGAAAATTTCATGGCAAACCAGCACATTTAAAGGGCAACAAAACAGGTCCTAAACCTAACCGAGCTTTTCCTACTGCTCATGAGGCCGAAAAGAGTACCATTAGCAAAGAGCAGATTGATCAACTTTTAAAACTTCTAAAGTCCAATTCATCATCTAGTATACCTAGTGGCTCTCTAGCACAAACAGGTAATTTTAGTAATTCTAGTGCTTTATCCTGTAACTTAAATCCAGTACCTTGGAGCATTGATTCAGGTGCATCGGATCATATGACCAGTCTGTCTTCTTTATTCAAAACTTACTGTCCTTGTTTTGGTAATGAAAAAGTCAAATTAGAAATGGTAGCTTCTCTTCTATTGCAGGGAAAGGTATTGTCACTCTATCCAAAGTCATAGACTTAAAATCTGTACTCCATGTTCCAAAACTTTCTTGTAATCTTTTATCCGTAAGTAAACTCTATAAAGATTTCAATTGTCAAGTCATTTTCTCAAACTCTTATTGTGTACCAGATTTTGGGGCAGATGATTGGTAGTGCTAGTATGATGGATAGGCTCTACTATTTCAGTGATGATTCCTCCAAGTATAAGTAGCTCAAGGTCTTAGTGGTATAAGTTCTCAATCTATTCGAGAACAAATAATGCTTTGGCACCATAGACTTGAACATCCAAATTTTCAATATTTAAAACATTTGTTTCCAACTTTATTTTAGAATGTTGATTGTTCATCTTTTCAACGTGAAAGTTGTGTTCTTGCCAAAAGTCATCGTACTCCTTATACCTCCTTATACCTCTAAACCCTACTGTGCATCTAAACACTTTTATTTGATTCATAGTGATGTTTGGGATCCTTCAAAAATCACCACCCAGTTTGAAAAGAAGTGGTTTGTGAGTTTTATTGATGATCATAAATGGTTGTGTTGGGTATACTTAATGCATAAATATGATGTGGCAAGTTTATCTGAAACCTTCTACAATATGATTGAAAATCAATTTGATACAAAAATAAGTATTCTTGGTACTGACAATGGAACTAAGTACTTCAATAGGTTCTCAGGGGATTTCTTAAATAAAAAAGGAATCCAGCATCAATCTACGTGTCCTAATACTCCCCAACATAATGGTCTTGCCAAAAGGAAAAATAGACATTTACTTGAAGTAGCTCGTGCCATTATGTATGCTATGAATGTTCTTAAATATTTGTGGGGTAAAGCTATCCTAACTGCATCTTATTTGATAAATAGAATGCCTACTCATGTCTTGAATTTTGTGACACCCCTTGACAACTTCAAATCTGTTTATCCCACTTCCAAAATGTATGTTGACTTGCCTTTAAGAATTTTTTATTGTACTGCCTTTGTTCATTTAAATAGTAACCCTTGCTTAGAGCTTGATCCCAGAGCTAAAAAGTGCATTTTTACTGGTTATGCTCCTAATCAAAGGGGATATAAATGTTTTAATCCAACAACCATTTTGTTGAGGGGTATGGGCACAAGAGGTTTGGTGAAGAATGCCATGAGAAGCCATAAAGGATTGAAATAGTTGAGACAAATACTCACGGACATTATCACTATGCAAACTACGAATAGGAATACCAAATTTAGTTTTAATTTCATGATAAAAGTTCTGAAATATTGAAAATTCAAACCGATTTTGCATAAAAAATAACCAAGTGCAGCGAGAGTAATCATCAATGAAGGTAACAAAATATCTGGACCCTAGAGTAAAAGCAGTACAACTGCGACCCCAAACATCATAATGTACCAAAGCAAAAGGAGATGACGCTCGACTGCTGACTTTACCAGGAAACGGACTACGGGTGTATTTTCCTAGTAGAAATGACTCACAAGGGAGACTCGATAACTTAGAGAGGTTAGGCACCAATTTTTGTAATTTGGGAAGGTTAGGATGACCCAGTTGTGCATGGATGGTGAGAGGAGAATCATTGACCATGCAAACACGAGAGCGGTTGGAGAGCTGGTAAAGGGCATTGGACTCACATTCGAAGCCAAGTATCCGTCCCGAAATCCAGTTCTGCAGAATGACAGAGTCTTTAGTAAAGGTAATCATGCAATCAAGAGACCAAGTCAAACAACTAATGGAAAGCAAATTAAAAGGAGACCCAGGAACATAAAGTACGGAGTCTACTGAAAGGTAAGGGAGAGGATGGGTAGTGTCGATCCCTTGGCATTGTACCTTGGAACCATTAGCTAAAGTGATGGTGGGCAAATAACCATTATGAGAAAGTTTGGAGAAAATAGTCTTATTACCAAAAACATGGTCAGTCGCACCAAAATCAAGAACCCAAGTACCAATGGATGGGGAACGAGAGAAACAAGCAAATGAAATACCAATGTGTGTAACAGAGGCAGTGGAACCGAAGAACTGACGTGCTCAAACCATTTCAGAAAGTCGGCATAGGCAGTTGTTGGAGCAGAGAAACAAAAGGACTGACGTTATGCAAACTACTGTAAAAAATCTACATAGTCAACCTAAGATGGTCTTGGCTAGACGGAGGAGTCGACGATGTTCATTGGAGCAGTGGGGGCCATAGATCAGAACAAGAAAAAAAAATGACCCGAACCAAATCTGAATGTTTCAAGCAAATGCAGTCGTTAATGGAGGTCACTAACAAAGGAGGTGAGAGCAGATCCAAGTAGAGGAGGCCAAGACAAGTTAGACAAGACTGGTGGCCATTGGAAATCTGGCCGAACACACTGTTACGTGCTGAAGAAAAGGAGGCGTGTGGATCTACGCACTAACAGTGGTGGTGGCATGTGGGAGCGTGTGAGACTGCGGATGGAGGCATGACTGCAGTGGGTGGCCGATCAGAGGCCGACAGTGCAGTCGGTGGGGTCACCGGCCGGAAAAGACGACAACGGATGGCGACAGTGGGTGGTGGCAGCGACGGGAAAAACCCATAAAAGAGAGGTCGCGATAGACAACGGTGGAGGAGATGATATTTGCAGGCAAACTGGAATGGAAACACAGTTGGCTGGAAAAAAAAATCACCGGAGAGCAAGGGGCTCACCGGGCGTGCACAATTCTAGGGTTGCCTCTCTTTAAGCTCTAGGTATCATGTTGAGAGAGAAGAGAGAAAAGAGAGACATATGATGAAACTGTGTGTTTGAATTACACAACGGAAACTGAATTATATAGACATATAAATATTATTGTTCTGTCTTTTCCTTTCTTTTTTTCTTTTTCAAAATACAAAAATCACTTACTAAAAAAATAGATAAGATTAAGGAAAAACAAGAGGCATATACACAGAGTTCCATGGAATTCATTTCAGCAAAAGCGTAGACACAAAGGTCATTGTGGATGGTACTGCTCTAATATCGTGTTAAAGAATTATGGGTTTAGATTAGGGAAGAACGAAATGAGGGAAAAATGGCTAACAAGTGTAAACTAAGAATATTATTCTAACACTATTGTACCAGCCCAAGCCCGCTAACAATAAGACTAATAAGTAATATTCTAATAACCCTAATATTCTCTAACATTCATGAACATGAATTACAAAGCAAACATGGGTTGAAACATTCACTACTAGACATGTACTATATTAGACCGCAGTTGGAGTTAGCTAGGAGGGCGTTACTGACCAGATTGCCATTAAGATACCACATACCATCAGCAAATATGAAAGGTTACAGCACCTAGAATCTAGTGGGAAGTGTTGTGATAAACAGTCTGGTTCACTATCATGAATAAATTAACAATGTGGAACGTAGGGCTAGAATTCCTACTTATTTTTCTACAAGAGACCAAAAGAACTTATACAAATCCAAAGAAAAATGACATAAATGTTTGACATATAAAGAGAGTAGGAGCAGTTACATATAAGCCCTTGAAAGAGGTTATAAATGTTGAAATAAAAGGATATAGGGTTATACTCATTAAACAGGTGCAAGTATCTTCTAACGTAATTTTATCACCATAGTCAGTAAAAAGGTAACTGGAACTTATCTAGGGTTTTTTTTTTATTTTCTTCATTAGATATAGTTATGATAGCTGAATGGCTTGAGAATAACCTTCTCAGCCTCCTCAATTTAAAGAATGATAAGTTACAACAATTGAATACAAAATCCCTTGATTTTAGGGATTGACTATTAACAACTATATCAATCAATATCTAACTATATCAAAACTATATCAGACTATATCAAATCTAAATCAAACAGTATCAACACTCCCCCTCAGCTGGTACATAGATGTCATAAGCACCCAGCTTGTTACATATGTAAGTTATTCGTGAGCCCCGTAGAGACTTGGTGAAAACATCGCAAGTTGATCATTAGAATTAACAAAGGAAGTACTAATCTCCTTTGAAAGAATCTTGTCTCGAATGAAATGCAATCGATCTCTATATGCTTAGTTCGTTCATGAAAACAGATTAGAACAATTGTAAGGCTGCTTGATTATCACAAATCATTTTGCATAGAACCCATTTTGCAAAACTTTAACTCTTGAAAGATGTTTTAACCATATAAGTTCACATCTTTGTAAGAGCCATAGCCCTATGTTTTTACTCGATCTTGCAACAACACTCTGCTTCTTACTCTTTCAAGAGATGAGATTACCTCCAATAAAAACACACTACCCCGGAAGTTGACCTCTATCACATGGAGAAGACAACATGCATAGGCAAAGTGGTGTAACGTGTTACCTGTTCTCATATATTAGCCCTTTTCCGGAGATCCCTTAATATACCTTAAAATGACCAGTTGCATTGATCAGAGGAAAGTTAAGAAATTGACTCACAACACTAACAGCAAAGGCTATATCTGATCTGGTCATAGTGAGATAATTCAACTTTCCCACCAACCTTCGATATTTGCCTGGATCTGAATACGGCTCTCCCTGATTTGGCATGAGTTTAACATTCGGATCCATAGGAGTATAGTTACAATTTAGCATGTCTCTTCCAAAATATCAAGTGCATACTTCCTTTGACAAATGGAAATGCCTGTTTTTGATTGAGCAACCTCAATACCAAGGAAGTATCGCATGACACCTGCCCAAATCTTTGGTTTGGAAATCTTTGAAACAGATGTTGCTTTAGTCTAGTGATCCCTTCATGATCATCAGCTGTAATTATAATATCATCCACATAGACCACAAGATAAATGACTTTTTACACGGTGAATGTCTATAGAACACAGAGTGATCAACCTCACTACAAATCATGCCAAACTTTTGTATGACCTTACTAAACCTCCCAAACCAAGCTCGAGGTGACTGTTTCAACCCATACAATGACTTCTGAAGTTGGCAAACAAGACCTGACTCCCCCTGAGCAATAAACCCAGGTGGTTGCTCCATATAAATCTCCTCCTCCAACTCACCATGTAAAAAGGCATTTTTAATATCCAACTGATATAAAGGCCAGCAAGAGATAGCAGCCATTGATAAAAAGAGACGAACATATGCCATTTTAGCAACAGGAGAGAATGTATCACTATAGTCAAGACCATAAATCTGAGTATATCCTTTGGCCACAAGACGAGCCTTCAAGTGATTCACAGTCCCATCAGGATCAACTTTAACAGTAAAAACCCAACGACAACCAATAGTAGACTTCCCTGGAGGAGAGGGAACAAGAGCCCAAGTGGGGTTAGATTCCAATGCTGTCATCTCATCAATCATAGTCTGTTGCCATCCTGGATGGGATAGTGCTTCCTGAACAGTTTTAGGAATAGAAATGGACGACAAAGCAGATACAAAGGCATAATGGTTGGAAGATAAACGATGATAACTTAGAAAATTATAAATAGGATGAGGATTGCAAGAAGAACGATTACCTTTGCGAAGTGCAATGGGAAGGTCAGTGGTAGGCTCAGGTTGGACCGGAATCGACGGAGACGGAGGAGTAGGAGGGGAGTCACTGGTGTCCACAACAGGTGCAGCCTCCGGAGTAGTAGGATGACGACAACGGTGATAAGTGAGACAAAATGGCTCCATGGGGTACTAAGAAGCAACAGGGGCAGCCTCTTGTATATGTGAGACAGGTGGACTTAAAACGAGAGAATCGAAGACAGGAATAGGCAAGACTTGAGAAACAGACTCCGACAAGACTTGTGAGGCAAAGAAAGGTGTATCCTCGAAAAAGGTAACATCTGCAGAGATGTAAGAACGATTTGTGGATGGAGAATAACATCTGTACCCCTTTTGAACCCGAGAATAACCAAAAAAGATACACTTAATGGCGCGGGTAGCAAGTTTGTCGAGACTTGGAGCAACATTGTGGACAAAATAGGTGGAACCAAAAACACGAGGGGGGACAATATAAAGGGGTGCCTGAGGATATAGAATAGAGTGAGGAACCTGGTTATTGAGAACAGAAGAAGGCATCCGATTTATTAAATAACTGCAAAGTGAAAACAACATCACTCCAAAATTTCACAGGAACATTAGAATGTAACATAAGAGTACGTTGTTTCAACGATATGGCGATGTTTGCGCTCACCACACCATTTTGTTGAGGTGTGTGAGGACAACTCGATTGATGAACTATACCGTGCGATGCCATGAAAGAATTAAAAGGGGCAGAAAAATATTCTTTGGCATTATCACTGCGTAAGATATGAATAGTTCGTCCAAATTGATTATATATTTCAGCACAAAATTTTTGAAAAATAGTGAATAACTCAGAACGTTCTTTCATTAAAAATAACCAGGTACAACGAGAGAAATCATCAATGAAAATAACAAAATATCTATATCCTAAGAAAGAAGAAGTACGACTAGGACCCCAAACATCAGAATGAACAAGACTAAAAGGAGACTCAGCACGACCTGTAACCTTGCTTGGAAAGGATGCCCGAACATGTTTTCCAAGCTGACATGCCTCACACTCCAATGCCGGTAAATTAGAGAGATGAGGGACTATTTTCTTTAATTTATTCAAACTCAGATGACCAAAACGACGATGAAGAAGACTAGGCGACTCTGTGGCAGCACATATGGTGGAGGATGGAGGTTGTAAGTAGTAGAGACCGCGTGACTCGAGATCCTGCTCCAATCGTCTTCCCTGCATCTCAGGTCTGGATAGAAAAGGAAGTAGAAGTGAAGGTTATGGAACAATTGAGAGATCGAGTAAGTTGACTAATAGAAATTAAATTAAAAGGACATCCAGGTACAAATAAGACTGAATTTAAAGACAGAGAGGGAAGAGGTGAAGCATGACCAATACCAGTGGCTTGAGTTTTAGAGCCATTAACAAGGGTGATGTGATGTGGTGTTTTAGTAGAGGATAAAGTAGAAAAGAGAGAAGAGTTACTAGCAATATGATCAGAAGCACCACAATCCAAAATCCAGGAACCAACAGGAGATGAATGAGAGAAACAAACCGTAGAATTACCAGAATGCGCTATAGTTGCTGAAGATGAGGCTTGTTGGGCTGCCTTAAGCTGAAGGTACTCCTTATATTCATCAATTAAAAATTTGTTCTGATTGTGACCTGTCTAATTATCATACACAACCTCGACTTTCTGATCAGCAGACAGGGTCACATTAGCTGACTTTTCTGGAAAACCATGAAGAGAATAACACTTGTCTTAGGTATGACCCACGCGCTTGCAATAAGAGCATTGAGGACGATCACCTCTACCACGACCACTTCTTCCACCGCCCCCACGGCCTCGTCCTCCACGGTTTGCCGAATTAGAGACAAAGGCCGAGGACTCTGAAGCTGTCTGGGAGCCAATCTCAAATGTCTCCACTGGTGACGGAACTCGTAGAAGACGATCAATGAGCTCCTCCACCGTGGGGATGTTAGGATTAGTTAGAGCTTGATTCCGGACAGATTCAAAGTCCTTATGTAAACTGTGAAGAACAAAGACCATATACATATTATCAAGTTTTGCTAGTACCTTCGTAAAATCATCACCGGTTATAATGCGTTTAATGTCATCAATGATAGACTGTGCTTTGTTCAGATAAGAGGGAAGATCATGATCTGTCATCTGAAGAGTGGCCAAATTGTGCACAGAAGCATAGAGACATTGTAGATCATTGGAATAGACATTTTGAGCTTTCTTCTATATTTCATAACAAGTTTTGTATGGGCAAAAGTGTACCATCAACTTCGGATCAATAGACTGCCATAAAAGAGAGACCAACTGATAATCGGCCCTTTTCCATTCATCACGAATCTTCTCATCAATCTCTGCTTCCTTCTTGGTGAGATGTTCATAAAGGCCTTGACCTAAAAACCAAACTTCAACTGCATTGTACTAATCTATAAAATTCTTACCACTGAGTTTTTCCGATGTGATAATGGGACTTCCAGAGAAGGCAAAAGAGATGAGACCCTTCCTCGTAGACCCGAACCGGCACAGGGTGACGTAAGAACCTTTGGAAGAGCGGTGGTTGAATCGGACATGGTGAGAAGGAGAAAAATGAAAGTTCTTGAAACTGGACTTTGATAGTCAAAAGGAGGCCAGAGGACGCCGGCGAGCAAGACGGAGAAGACGCGCGGACGAAACGGCGCCTGGAAGGAGGCGCGTGGAGCTCACGCGCGCGGAGATTTGCGGACGGTGGCGGGGCGTGACGGCGCATAAGGCGGAGAATGGAGGTGGGTCTTCTCGGAAACGGATCGCCGGCGCTTTCTGAGTTGTCCGGTCACCTTACTTTGGTGATCGGAGACGGTGGCCATGACGGTGGCCGGAGACAGTAGAGACGATCGCCGGAGAGCGGTTCTTGACCAGATCGAACCCTAGCTCTAGATACCAAGTTATGAGAGCTGAATGGCTTGAGAATAACCTTCTCAGCCTCCTCAATTTAAAGAATGATAAGTTACAACAATTGAATACAAAATCCCTTGATTTTAGGGATTAACTATTAACAACTATATCAATCAATATCTAACTATATCAAAACTATATCAGACTATATCAAATCTAAATCAAACAGTATCAACAGATATATTACCTGGTTGACAGCACAAACAGCAGGAACATTCATGTCAAACAGGGCAGCATAGATTGCTTCTTTAAGCTGTCGTCTAGACGCTTTGGCTGCTTCAGTATCTGGAATGAGGCAATAGATTAACATTGTACAACTAGAGAATCATATAATTTAAGAAAATTATGTATTTTTAACGTAAATGATTCATATTTCATCTACATGAAGACAACATGCATGGGAAGTGATGTGTAAGATGACAAAGTCCAAGCAAAATTTGGAGACCAGTTGTTGAAAGAGAGAAAAGAGACAGACATATGAAGAACACCGTGTGTCAGAATTACACACCGGAGGTTAAATTATATAGTTATTGTAATAAATACAAAGATTACAAAAGATCTTAATTATCTTAATTACATGATTTGGTTATGATTTAGTTAGCTTATACAAAAAATCTAAATAAACTCAGCCTATGCTAAGCTTTGTTGCAAATTCCTACATAACTGATCCCAAGCCCGGATAAAAGAAGAGGATTGTGTTAAGCAGTCAACAGCTAACGTAAAACTTTGTCGAATCTTTTATGACATGGATCAACGAAGTAATTGTGTTAATGCTAGGTCGTTGCCCCTAAGTAACTCACTGTATGGCAAGAGTATAGTGTCAAATGAGCAAGGGCCGCTGCATCGCCGCCTGGGTGTAGTGAAAAATAAGTACGGGTTCCTACATTTTCGTGAACGGGTGTGGGTAAAGAAGCTAGTTCCCAAGAGTAGGATGCGTTTTGGAACTTGGAATATAGGCACACTTACAGGTAAATCAATAGAAATAGTTGACACCACGATTAGGAGGAGGATTAATTTTATATGCCTACAAGAAACTAAGTGGGTTGGAGAAAAGGCAAAGGAACTCGACACTTCGGGCTTTAAGGTTTGGTATACCGGCAAGGTAAAATCTAAAAATGGGGTAGGCATAATAGTAGATAAGAATTGGAAGAACAATGTTGTGGATGTGAGAAGGCTCGGAGAAAGGATCATAGCTTTGAAGTTTATTATGGAACAGGAGACTTAATATTATCAGTGCGTATGCACCCCGAGTAGGGTTAGACGAGTACTACAAGATAAAATTTTAGGAAGATTTAGAAGGTTTAACTCAGGGAATACCATTAGGAGAGAAGATTTTTCTAAGAAGTGACCTAAATGGTCATGTAGGGAGCGAATTTAGAAGGTATGAGGGTTTGCATGAGGGTTATCGTCTAGGAGTAGCTAATGCAAAGGGCAAAGCGATTCTAAATTTTTTGGTAGCGTTTGATTTTACAATAGCTAATACTTGTTTTAAGAAGCGGGAAGAGCATCTTATCACATATAGAAGCAGGGGTTCTTGCTCTCAAATTGATTTCTTTCTAATAAGGAAATCTACTAGAAAGCTTTGCATGGATTGCAAAGTCATCCCTGGAGAGAGCTTGACTACCCAACAGAGGATTTTAGTTATGGATGTAGGGGTTAAGATGAGAGTAAGGAGAAATTGTTGAGACAGAGAGTCAAGGATCAAATGGTGGCAACTAAAGGGAGGAAAACAAATGCTCTTTCAGAGGAAGATTATGGAGGAAGGGATTTGGGAGGTATAAGGGAGTGCTAATGATATGTGGGAAGAGATAGCTAAAGGGATTAGGAAGGTACCAAAAGAGACACTTGGTGAATCAAGAGGCTCTAAACCCAAGGATAAAGAATCTTGGTGGTGGGATGCAAGTATACAAGATAAGGCTAAGGTTAAAAGGGAATGTTATAAAGCTTGGCACGTGTGTAAAAATAATGAAAATTGGGAAAAATATAAGGCAGCTAAAAAAGATATTAAGAAGGTGGTGAGCGAGGCAAAATCTAAAGCATTCAACGGGTTATATCAATCGTTGGGCACCAAAGACGGAAAAATGAATATCTACAGGCTTGCTAAAAGTAGGGAAAGGAAGAAAAGAGACTTGGATCAAGTGAAATGCATTAAGGATGAAGAGGGTAAAGTCTTGGTTACGGAACAAGACATCAAGGATCAATGGAAGGGTTATTTTCACAAGTTATTTAATGAGGAACATGGGACATTAGGGGACTCGGACATTCTAAACACTAGAGAGGAGGACCAAAATAAAACTTTTTATTGTAAAATTCGGGAGTTTGAGGTAAAAGAAGCATTGAAGAGGATGGATAATGGAAAAGCGGTCGGACCGGATAATATACCTATTGAGGTATGGAAGTGCCTAGGAGAGAAAGGTATAAGTTGGATCACAAAACTGTTTAACGAGATAATGAGGTTTAAGAAAATGTCAAATGAATGGGGAAGAAGCACTTCAATCCCTATTTATAAGAACAAGGAATATATACAAAACTGTGCAAATTACAGAGGGATTAAGCTCATAAGTCATACCATGAAGTTATGGGAAAGAGTAATTGAACGGAGATTAAGACAAGAGACTCATATTTCAGAGAATCAATTTGGTTTTATGCCTGGGAGGTCAACCATGGAAACAATCTATCTTCTACGAAGATTAATAGAGAAGTATCGAAAGAAGCAAAAAAACCTACACATGATTTTCATTGATCTGGAAAAAGCCTACGATAGGGTACCAAGAGACGTATTGTGGAAGGCTTTAGTGAAGAAAGGAGTTCGTATCGCCTATATTCGAACAATCCAAGATATGTATGATGGGACTAAAACTAGTGTGAGAACACAGGGTGGAGTCACAGAAGATTTTTCTATAACTATAGGACTGCACTAAGGGTTAACTTTGAGTCCATATCTTTTTACCTTGGTCTTGGATGTGCTTATTGCGCATATCCAAGAGCCGGTGCCATGATGCATGCTTTTTGTAGATAATATAGTCTTAGTTGAAGAGTGGAGAGAGAAAACAAATGGAAAGCTAGAGTTATAGAGACGAGATTTGGAAGAACATGATTTTCGTCTAAGCAGGAGTAAGACGGAGCATATGGAATGTAAGTTTAGTAAAAGACGTGTTAATGCTAACTTAGCGGTAAAAATTGGAAATTATATCATACCACAAGTCACACAGTTTAGGTATCTTGGATCTATCACACAAAATGACGGAGAGATAGAGGGAGAAGTAAAAAACCATAGAATTCAAGCTGGATGGATGAAATGAAAGAGTGTTTCAAGAGTTATTTGTAATAGAAAAGTGCCTCTCAAGCTTAAGGGTAAATTTTATCGCACAGCTATAAGGCTCGCGATGTTGTATGGTACTAAATGTTGGGCGGTAAAAAGCCAACAAGAGCATAAGATCAGTGTTGTGGAGATAAGGATATTGCGCTGGATGTGTGGCCATACCAAATAAGATAGGATTATGAATAAATGCATTATAGAGAAAGTAAAAGTAGCACCTATTGTGGAAAAGATGAGAGAATCTCACCTTAGGTAGTTTGGACATGTAAGGAGAAGACCATTAGAAGTCCTTGTAAGAAGAGTAGATCAGGTGGAGAATAGCCCAATAGTTAGAAGTAGAGGAAGACTAAGAAAGACTATAGGTGAAACGATTAAAAAAGATTTAGATTTGAATGACATTTCTGAAGACTTGGATGGTGTCGTTTGATCCGCGTAGCCGACCCCACTTAGTGGGAAAAAGCTTGGTTGTTGTTGTATACAAAGAATCTAAATACTATTTACATAGTTTTCAACACTCCCCCTCAAGCTAGAGGATATAGGTAATATGCACCAAGCTTGTTACAAATATAACTTATCCGAGGACTTCTCAAAGACTTAAAAGAAAACATCTGCCAGTTGATCACTTGAATTGACGAAGCTAATGGTGATGTCTCCAGATAGGACCTTCTCTCTAATAAAATGATAATCTATCTCTATGTATTTGGTCATCTCATGAAACACTGGATTGGAGGAGATATGCAATGCAGCTTGGTTATCACAAATGAACGTCATTTGCATAATATCCCCAAATCCAAGCTCCTTAAGCAGTTGTTTTAACCAAATGAACTCACAAGTGGCTAAAGTCATTGCTCGATATTCTGCTTCGACACTTGATCTTGCGACTACGTTTTGTTTGCCATTTTTCCAGATTACCCCCGATAAATACACAATACCCAGAAGTGGATCTTCTATCAGTAGGAGAGCTTATCCAGTCAGCATCTAAATATCCAACAATCTTAGTATAACCTTTATCTTTATAGATAAGGCCTTTTCCTAAAGCTCTTTTAATATATTTCAAGATACGAATGACTGCATCCCAATGCCCTTCACAAGGTGAGTTTAGAAACTGACTTACGACACTCACTGCAAAAGAGATATCTAGACGGGTAACAGTGAAATAGTTTAATTTTCTGACCAATCTTCTATATCTTCCTGGGTCTGAAAGTGGCTCCCCTTAATCTAGTAGAAGCCTGACATTAGGATCCATAGGAGTGTCAATAGGTTTTGCATTCAACAAACCTATTTCCTCAAGGATGTCCATAGCATACTTCCTTTGTGAGATAACTATACCATCCTTGGATTGTGCCACTTCGATTCCCAAGAAATAACAAAATTTGCCAAGATCTTTGGTCTGAAAGTGATGACAGAGGTGTTGTTTTATCTGAGTTATGCCTTGGCGATCGCTGCCAGTGATAACAACATAGACAATCAAATAGATGCAACCTCGGGTTGTATGGCGATAGAAGACAAAGTAGTCAGCCTCACTGCAAATCATACCAAATTGCTGAATTACAGTACTGAATCGACCAAACCAAGCCCGAGGAGATTGTTTGAGACCATACAAGGACTTGTGAAGACGACAAACGAGGCCAGAAGACTCTCCCTAAGCAACAAACCCTGGTGGTTGCTCCATATAAACCTCTTCTTCTAGATCACCATGGAGAAAAGCATTCTTGATGTCTAGCTAATGAAGGGACCAATGGCGAATAGTAGCCATAGATAGAAAGAGCCTAACAAAAGCCATATTTGCCAACAGCGAGAAAGTGTCCCCATAATCCAAGCCAAAAATCTGTATATACCTTTTTGCCACCAGACGTGCCTTGACTGTATAGATCCACCGACAGCCTACAATAGACTTCCCTGGGGGAAGAGGAATAAGTTCCCAAGTACCACTATTCTGAAGGGCACGCATTTCATCAATCATATAGTTTGTCTCCACCCATGATGGGATAAAGCGTCACCTGGAGATTTAGGAATAGACACAGAAGACAAGGAAGAAAGGCATGCAAAATGCGAAGAAGATAGGTAATGATAACTCAAAGTAACATAGTGAGAGAAGGGTTACGAGTAGACCATATACCTTTTCAGAGAGCAATGGGAAGGTCAGACTCAGGAGGCAGTGCCGGAGCTAGTACAGGAGTTTGTCCCAGAGAAGAGTCCGTAGTGACCTCTGCAACTTCTAGTGGAGGTAGTGGCAGTGGAGATGGTTGGGGCCGACAATGAGACTTGAAAGGGGTGTATGATCGGTAGGGGTCCTCCAACAGGAAGTGGCTGAGGGGTATCAAATTCAGGTGATACCAGAAAAGGAGGAATAGGGAAGACCTCAGTAATGGGTTCAAGAGTCAAAGAAGGGAACGGACTCGAAGAATGTCCATCAACAGGGACTAGGTAATGATGGAGTAGGTGAAAAACAACGATAACCCTTTTGATATCGATTGTAACCAAGAAAAACACGCGGGCAGAAAGTTTGTCAAGACTGGGAGTGAGATTATGGACAAAACATGTCGACCCGAAGACACGAGGCAGAAGCGAATGGAGGGGTTGATGAGGAAATAACACAGAGTGGGGTACCTGGTTATCAAGCATAGAATAAGGCATGCAGTTAATCAAGTAGTAGACAGTAAGAACTGCATCGCCCCAAAAACGGAAATGGACACGAACATGAAGAAAGATTGTTTGAGTTGTTTCAATTAGGTGTCTATTTTTGCGCTCAGCAACCCCATTTTGTTGAGGGGTATAGGCACAATATGATTGGTGAAGAATGTCATTAGATGCCATAAAATGTTGCAAAGGCTGAGAGAAAAATTCACGTGCATTATCACTATGCAAAGTACGAATAGGAACACCAATTTGAGTTTTTATTTCATTATAAAATTTCTAAAAAATAGAAAACAACTCAGATCTATTTTGCATTAAAAATAACTAAGTATATCGAAAGTAGTCATCAATAAAAGTAACAAAATATTTGGAACCCAAAGTAGACTCAATACGACTAGGACCCCAAACATCATAATGAACTAAACTAAAGGGAAATGCGGCTCGACGACAGACTCTGTCGGGAAACGGACTATAGGTGTGTTTCCCAAGTTGACACGACTCACAAGGTAAACTAGATAACTTAGATAAGCTCGGCACCATTCGTGGTAGTTTGGCAAGGCTCGGATAACCCAACTGAGTAAGGATGGTGAGAGGGGAATCCGTGACAGAGCAAACACGAGAGGTGGCAGAGAGCTGGTAAAGGCCATTGGACTCACATCCGGCGCCAATCATCCGTCCTGAACTCCGGTCTTGCAAAATGACAATGTTTTTAGTGAATGTAATGTTACAATCTAAAGAACGGTCAAACGACTAATGGACAGTAAATTAAAAGGACTCTCAAGAACATAAAGCACAGAATCAACAGACAGAGAAGGGAGGGGATGGATAGTGCCAATCTCTTGTGACCGAGTTTGAGAACCATTTGCTAAAGTGATTATAGGTAAATAACTAGAATAAGAAATTTTGGAAAAAATGTGCTTATTACTAGATATGTGATCAAAGGCACCAGAATCAAGGACCCAAGGTTGGTGACTGAGAGAGACAAGCAAATGCATTACAAGTGTGCTCAACAGATGTAGTGGAACTAGAGGTCTGGTGTTGCTCAACCCACTTCAAAAAATCTGCATAGGCAACAGGAGATGCGGTTGGTTGGGCAGAGGGCTCAGGTGGATTCGGGCCAACAGTCTATGCAACATTAGCAACCCGTGGAGGACGGCCATGTAAAATCCAACACCTATCAATGGTATGACCTAGCTTGTTGCAATGATCACATTTTGAACGAGATCTACCCAAGTTTCCAGAATGAGAATGACCATGATTGTTGCTCTGTGAGACCAGGACAAAGGTATCAACCAGAGTTGGAGCAACAACAGTATCAGAGGGCTGCTTGGTCGGGACCTAGAGTAAAGTGGATCAAGTCGTGCTCAGTGTAGGGATAGTGGGAGAACCCAAAATCTAATCATGGTTGACAGAATATTCCAGAGGCAAACTATATAAGGCCATGAGCATGAAGAAGGTATTGAGTTGCTCAAGTTCCTTCATCGAGGTATCAGCAGGGGGCAACAGCTCATTGAAATCATGGAGAGCACCATGGACCTTCCCCAAATAGGCCGACATAGGACCATCAAACTTCCGAGGAGCAACAACACTCATGAGGTTATGACACACCTAATATAGCCGTTGAGTGTCATTGGTGTAAAAAACCTTAGTTTGCTCCTAAACAAACTCACAGGTAATATGAGCACGAAAGATCTGCTTGAGGGAGAGATGAATAGTGGACTTGATGACATTGCATAACTGGGCATCAATCTTTTTCCACCTTGATTTGTCATCCTCGGGCACAAACTCAAGCTTCGTGGTGAGGTGCTCTTCATAGCCTTGGCCGTTGAGCCACAGTTTGATGTCCGGAACCCAAGTATCATAGTTACTACCATCCAATTTGTTAACGGAGAGAGGGGCACTAACGTAACTGGTGAAAACAGGAGGCTTAACCTTGTAGAAGTCTTTAGAGCCAGCTGAGGAGGTAGAACTAGCCATAGGTCAGAACACAAGAGGGTAAAAATCGAAACCACAAGTACTTGAACTGCATAAGTGCACAAGGCCACACAGAGGTTGGTTGAATGAGGTGAGCTTAGATCCGTGTAGAAGAGGCCAAGGCGAGTTGAACGAGACCAGCGACTGCCGGAGAGGTGGTTTGACGCGCCATCACGCGCCGAAGAAAGGGGCAGCGCGTGGGCTGCTTGCAAAGAGAAGAAGCCGTGCGTGGTAACGCATTAGACGGCCATCAGAGCTGCGCCTTCGTGGGTTGGCCGAACTCAGGCCGGCGATGCAACTGGTGAGGTCGCTAACCAGAAAAAACGACAGTGGACGGTGGCAGCGACAAGAAGATGGTGTTTACCGGCAAACCGCGGTTGGGTGGAAAAAAATTTCACCGGAGAGCAATGGGCTCACTGGGCGTGCACGGTTCTAAGGTTGCCTCTCTTTAGGCTCTCATACCATGTTGAAAGAGAGAAAAGAGAGAGATATATGAAGAAAACCATGTGTCTGAATTACACAACGGAGGCTAAATTATATAGAGTTATTGTAATAAATATAAAGATTACAAAAGATCCTAATTACCCTAATTACATGATTTGGTTATGATTTAGTTAACCTATACAACGAATCTAGACACTATTTACATAGTTTTCAACACCAGTAAATAGGTTTCTCCCTCTATGAGCACCATCATGGCACACCATCATTGCACAAAGTATGATCACACAACAACTAGATTGATAGAGCTCAATTAGAACCACTCGCTAAGTGATATATTTTCATCATTACTGTAACTTGGATAAATAGAACAAGGATTTTTTTAAACAATGAATCAAGCATATAACCAGGAATCTTATAGCAAATGGTTGAGATTGGGAACCTGTAAAGGTATTTAATCAAAACTATTTAGATTGATAACCAAATGGGTTCTTCAAAAGGCAATCAACGACTTGAAACCCTATAATCATGGCTTGAACATTAGTGGCTTACTGATCCATAGAACAACAATAATAATAACAACAAAGCCTTATCCCACTAGGTGGAGTGTGTTTTATTTATGCTGGGTGTATGGGCTATGTACAGCCTTTCGAACAAATGTACAGCGATGTATAATAAAGAAATAAAATAAATGACATGTAAGACTAAACTGTCCACTATTCTAACACTCCCCCTAGAGATGGATCATATATGTCATATGGACTAAGCTTGTTACAAATATAGCTAACTCGTGGAACCTTAAGAGATTTAGTAAATAACTATGGAAATAAATATTTGAGTTGACAAAACTAATAGCAATGCATCAAGATAAAATCATCTCTAGAATGAACTGGCAATTAAATTTTGTGTTTGGAACTCATATGCAAAACTTGATTAAAGGCTATAAACAAAGCTGCTAGGTTGTCACAAATATGCTCCATCTGTCTCACCTTTTCAAAATTTTATTCTTGAAGTAGTTGATGTGCTCACATTTTCCAATTCCATAGATTATTCTCTTTTGCACTTGGTCTAGCAATAACATCATGTTTCTTACTCTTCTAGGACACTAGGTTGCCTCGGTTGGAAATGATATCAGTAATTAATGTAGTGTTGGAAATGGTATCAGTTATTAATAGAGCATTTGAAATACTAGAAGTTAATGTAGCATTGAAAACAATAGGGTCCTAGGAAATAGTTCAATTCTCATTTATTGTTCTTGTAAATACAAGTTGTATTTATTCTATCGTGTATATAAATACTAGCAGGCTGAGTGCAAATCACTCAAGCAATTCACAAACACTTTCCAAATCTATTCTTAAGTTTTCTTAGTCTACACTTTCCAAATCAATTCTTAAGTTTTCTTAGTCTATCTTCAAGTGCCTCCAATCAGAACACAGTATTCTGAAACTAAACATATATCAAAAGCAAACCCTGGCCTATTTGCATCTGTATAACCAAAAGGGTGAGGATTACGAGGAACAAATACCCTTTCTACTGGCAATGGTAGGACTATCGATCAAAGGCAAGTCCATGATAGGAAAAGCGTCAGGACATTAGTTGGTGGGTACATCAACAGAGAGGGCGAGGCGAACGAGACAACTATGACAACAATAAATCTGGAGAAGGAGATGAAGGGAGATGAGGGACATCCCCAGGAGGAATAAGTAGGGCACCGCAAGAGCCTAAGACAAAGTGGTGTGCTCAGAATGAGAAGAAAAGGAAAGAGAGCTATCAAAGAAAGTCACATCTGTTGAGGTGAAGTAATGATTGGACCCCAAAGAATAACACCAGCACACTTTTTGAATCGATAGTATCCTAAAATTGCAAACTTAAGTGACCTGTTGGAGAGTTCGTCCAATCCAAGGGTTAGATTATGAACAAAATAAGTGCAAACAAAAGCATGAAGTGGAGTAAATAGACACGTCAAGAAACACAATGGAATAAGGAACCTAATCTATAATACTCTCAATGCAATGATGATAGATTGGAAAGTCTATGAACAATCTTCTGAAGCTTGGAAAGATTGGGATGTACCAAACAACTACGGATAACTGAAGGATATGGAGTGGAAGTGCATGAAAATGGTGATGTAGGCAAGGTGAGATGACTTGTGAATCACGGCCAACCCCAATCATCTGTTACAAGAACAGATGTACCAACAAAGGAAGCTGAAAAATGAAGAGAACAAGTGAATTTTCTAACAAGGACAGGATTAAAGGGAAATCTAGGAACATAAAGCACAAATTCCCAAGGTACAAGGGAAGGGGCATAATTTGACCCATGCCTTTAGCTAGAGTTTTAGAATCATTTGCTAAGGTAACCTTCGAAAGAATAGGAGAGCTAGTAAGAATTGAGAAAAGATGTTGCTACCAGAAATATGGCAAAAATCAGAAGCATCGGAATTGAGAACCCATGGTTCAAGTGAAGGCATGATGAGTAAGACAAGCAACTAAATTACCAGTCTAGGTGATAGAGGTAACTGTAAACTGCTTGGAGGCCTGGTACTAGAAATACTCATTATTATCCACTCCAGATAAGGTGATAGTTTGAGTTGACTAGCCCTTGGATGAATCATATTGATTTGGTGGTGTCAAGATATGATGCCTGAGCAACATTAATAGTACAACTGGGTTTATTTATACTCTCTTATGTTCCTACCCCAAGGCCCGAGTGATTAATGCCATGTAGAAATAGAAGGATCCAGGGAGAAACCCTTTTCTGAGTAATACATAATTTAGTAATCGCTGACATTTCTGTTTTGATTATACCAAGTGCATGGCTATGTTCAGCCTGTAGTACAAAGAACTAACGAAGAGCTATGTACAACAAAGAAATAAAATAAATATGACAGCTAAGGCTAAACTGTACATTATTTTAACAATTATGTTTGGAGTTCTCAATTTACTCCTTTTTCTTTTCTTATTAGCAACACTGAAGTCAATCATAAAATGTAACTGACCCTCATAATGGCATATTGGTATAGAAACAATAACTGGTTGTGTATTCGGCTTCACCTGCATCCTGCAGAGAAAGCAACCAATATATTAGACATGCAAGCAAGAACCACATAAAAGAATTAGGTAAAAAAACATAGAACAGTTATTCCTTTACTCATGATAAGTATGAATATTTCTCTAGTGATAATAAGTAATCATTAAAAACCACTGCCCTTTCCGCAACTTGATTGCAGGGTACTATTTATCTATTTATCTATTTATATGTACATAGATATGAATGTACACATGTGTAATGAGAGAGACAAATAAGGGTTCACTTAAAAGATTATAAAGTGTTAACAGTAATTGTTCTACCAACAAGAAGGGAGAATGTTAGACCCGTTGATACAAAGAGGACAGGATGGGGAATATTGAGAATACTCATGCTAATGGGCTGCAGCATAACATAATGCTGATGTAGCAGTGAGAGAAAGGGGAGAGCTAGGTGGGGTATTCGGTTAGAGGAGGAGGAATATAACAAGAGGAGGACAAAAGACACAGGTAGGAAATTAGTGAGTAAAGGAATTGGGGTAGGCCTCTCCTAAGGCTGGGGGCTCAATCTATGGTTGAGTCATTTTCTTGTAATTTTCATTTCTGTTCTTGTATTCCAAGACATTCCAGAATCCATATCTGGTGTAAGGAACTACGCTCCACTTTTCTCATCAGTAAAATCTGGTTCCTATCAGAGAATCAGAATGACATGATACCTGTTATAAATAGTTGCAAAAAAATGTCGAAGTCTAGTATACATTGGCGACTCAATGTTACCAAACTCCTGCATATCAAAAGGGGGGAAGGGGAAAACACAAAGCATAAGTGAAAGGAAACTGAAAAACAGAAAAAGCAATGCCTAGTATCTGCAAAAAAATGTTTCCAACAGTTTAAGGCTCTACTTGGTTGAAGTTAAAACGAGAAGAATAATTATCATCTTACCTCAAACAGTGCTCACACCCATTTTAACACCATATGAAAGTTGATTAATGAAGTATAAATTATTGGTTAATGGATATATACAAATATGTAATTTTTCTAGACTCCGTTAACCAACTTATATACGTCATTAACCACTTTTTTATTCTTCATTAACTAACCTTTTACATACTCATTAACCAACTTCTATACGTCATTAACTACAAATTTGTACTTCATTAACCAACTTTATATGGTGTAAAAAGTGGTGTTGTTAAAAATGAGTAAGATTATCGGGATTGAAACGAGAATAAGGAAAAATGACAATGTATGAACACAGCAAAAACTGGACACACAGCAATCAACTGTGTCATTTTTCACCAACCCATTTTCACTCTAACCAAGCACAGCCTCAGGTAGTGCTAGTTCCAACAAAAATTATTACCAAAAAGGTTGCCGATCGCCCCGACGGACACACATATTTGCTCCAACCAAATTTGCAATAGCCAGAACCGCCTAGACAAGAATGGACACAGAAATGTAAAAGAAAATCTAATCATCGCAAGTAACAGAAACATAAGATCATACAGCAAAATTGCAAGACTGACCATCAATGACAATAGAACCAGGAACTTGTGCTCGTTGGCCATAAATCTGCATGAACGACAGCTGTGGCCTCTGGCCAACGAAGGCTCTGTAATTTTGAGAACTTAAAACACTTAACATCACAAAATCTCAATCATTTGTAAGACCCATCAAAGCACAAAATACCAATCACTTGTAATAAGAACTATCAAAGCACAAAACACCAATCACTTGCAAGACCCATCAAAGCACTGAAGGAAGTGGGTTGTTTGTTTACTCACGGAATAGGGTAGCCAGAGCTCAAGCTGGTCTCAGCAAAGAACACAGAATCCCACGAAGGCTCGGCCTGGTAGGTCTGAAGGAAGTGAACCCAGAGGCGATTATCTGAGACCAAAGATCTCAAAGCCTTGCAAACGATGCTCAGTTTTGCAGCTTCTTTTGGACCCAAAAGCCTCAGAATTTGCATCAATATGTCACAAGGTAGTTGCTCGAACGCACCCAAATCCGAAGAAGAAGAAGAAAAAGAAGCACGCGCCAATTCTGGCGAGTTGGGGTTCGAGTTCGATCTCGAAGGGTTCGAGACCAGTTCCCACACTTTTCTGAGCACCATCGACATGGTTGAGAATATGGGCTCCCAAAGTGGACGAAGGCGTCGAAGTTGAACGTAAATATGAGAGGAGAGTGAAAGGGTAGTTGGTGGAACATTGCATTGGCACATGTTGCACGATAAATCACACGTGGGCATATTCTGTCCATTAATTAATTAAGAAAGAAATATATACACTACATTTATTCTTATATTAATAAAAAAATATTTATTTTATCACTTTTTTATTTTATTTTTTATTTTATTTTTTATAATTATAATTAAATAAAAATAATAATAATAATAAATATAAAAAATAATATAATAAAAATATTATTATTGTATAAATAATAAAATAAATATTAAAAAATATTTAAAAAATATATTATTAACATTCCTGTTAATTATAATTTTCCACATTACACTTGTTGTTATTATCTTGCTAAACTACATTATTATTCGATCTATCTAGAATTTAAAAGGCTGTTTGGCAATGTTTGGCAATATTAAAAGCCAGTTTAATATAATACAAAATACAACTAGTTATCCTAATCCATATAAAAATGAATTAGTGTTGTTATTATCTTTCTAAACTACATTATTATTCGATCTATCTAGAATTTAAAGGGCTGTTTGGCAATATTAAAAACCAGCTTAATACAGTACAAAATAAAACTAGTTATACTAATCCATATAAAAATTAATTAGTTCAAAATTAAACATAGTTTAGTTCGAAACTTTTAAAACTAGTTTTAATATAAATGTTATTTCACTTAAAATTAGTTTAATAGGGAATTGTAAATCATGAATAAATAAATAATTAATATTATAATTAAGATAAATAAAATGATTTTTACTATAAAAAAATTATCAGTATACTAAAATAATAAAAACCTAAAATAAATAAAATAATTTAATTTGTATTTCAGGTTGTCAAAATTATCAAATTTTATCATGTAAAAATAATTAAAATACAAGCAATAAATATTAAATGAACTAAATTCATAAAATAATAGCAAATTGTCGTTTACAAGGCATTAATTAAAAAAATAAAAAAAAATTCTCAATAGAGCCGATAATAAAGAAATCTAGTAAATTAACTATGTGATCTTTCTTCCCACATATAATTTGTAATTACTCATCTAAAGATTGAACTAACTTTTCGTCGCCTGATTTGAGAATTATTATCAACACATAATTCTACTTCATCACATCTCTCTGCTTGTGTCAAATTATCATTTGAAGCATCTCTAAAAATCCAATCTGACTTGTTTTCTCGGTTAATATGATTATGTAAGATACAACATGCCAACACAAGCTTAACTTGCGTTTCAATAGGATATGAAGGAGGAATTGTTAATGTAGGAAATCTAGCCTTTAGTACTCCAAATGTGCACTATATCACATTACGCAAGGAGGAATGACGATGATTAAACATTTCCTTAGCATTGGTTGGTGGGTTACCACCTTGAAATTCACTCAAATGGTAACATACCGCACGATATTGAGCAATAAAACTAGGAGTATTTGCAAATCCTGCATCAACAAGGTAATACTTTCCTGCAATAATAGAATTTGTTAACTACATTGCTTCTCACTATATAATAATTTGTTAACTACATTATTTTATTACCTTCGGGAACATGCAATTTGTTTTGCCTTTCAAGTGCAGAATCTAAAGCACGTGAATCTGAAGCAGAACCTTCCCAACCAGCTAGAACATATTGGAATTGCATGTCAAAAGAACAAGCGGCTAAAACATTTTGTGATGTAAATCCTTTTCTATTATGAAATGCTCCTTGATCCTCAATTCCAACCATTGCTGGAATGTGTGTCCCTTCTATTGCTCCAACACAATCATAATATTTTTCAATATGATTAAAAACATAATATTTATCATAAAGATTTGTTTCATTCATCAAATCTTCACCAGAATGACTAAATTTTCCAGTTGCAGTGGAGTTTGCAAGAGTTTCTTGTAAATCATAATAGTTTTGCATAGTTGAAGTCCTCATCTATTTTTTCTCTGGATGTTCCTGCATAAAAAAAGTCATACATAGAGATGCTTACTAAAAACAAAAACTTCAAATTCTAACTATAACATATAATAAGAACTTATAATATACCTTCAAGTAATCATTCCAAACTTTATCTGAAGTTGTCACCAATTTACCATCCCATCCAAACCCACTGACATCCAAAAGAGTCTCCATATCCATATAATTTGCCCGCCTATTTTTCAAAACCTCTTTATCTATGTTAGGATCAATCGTTTACCATTAAGTCAAAAGTTATACTTGTTAGTTAGGGCGCAACTTTATTTCCTTATAGTAGCAGCACATAGCCCCACGTCTATAACGTGCTGCGAGTAAGCATGAGGAGTTTCGCAATGCGCACATGGCGCACCGACAGACTGAGCTGTCAAGCTCTCTTGATGTACGTCCATACGTACATGCGAGTCCTAGAGTGATTGCTGGACTCCCATAAATCCAACAATCTCCCCCCAGCGACACCCGGGGGACTCAAACCTGCAACCTCGCTCTGATACCACTTGTCACTAAGCCAAAAAACTATAGCTGTTAGTCAAGGCGCAACTTTATTTCCTTATAGTGGCACTGCATAGCCCTGCGTCTATAAAGTGTTGCGAGCGGACATGAGGGGTTTCGCAGCGCACACATGACGCATTGGTAGGCTGGGCTATCAAGTTCCCTTGATGTACGCCCATACGTATATACGAGTCCCAGAGTGATTGCTGGACTCCCATAAATCCAACAATCTACTCGCTATCCATACTCCTTATTGAATGATGTGGTCATTTGACTCCAAGCAAGTTTAGAAAATGTTTTTTCGGTTTTTTTGTCCTCTACATGCTTGCTCTAACCTCATATCAACGAAAAAATGATGAAGGTGTCCAAGTAGTTCTTGTAGGTACTTGCTTAGTCAATCCTTCATCTATAAATAATAATATAACTATCAATATTAAGATAAACAAGTACACAAAATTGTAGCAATCACTTCCATATCAATAGTAACCCGCACAAGCATCAAATAAAAGCTACAATATATACTCAATGAAATTAGAGACCATACAAGAAGTATTTTATGTGGCTGCTAATTTCAAACAAGTAGCCCACACATTGTCAAATAGCATAAATATACCTTGGAGTCATTTCTAAATTATCGAGTATTCAACAAGATGTCTTGAATCTTTTTCATTAAAATACACAAAAGAAACAAACAATCATATTACTAATTTCAAAGCCAATGAGTCCCAGAGTCTTCATTATTGAATATCTAACAATGCAATTTTCTTTTTTACAAGAAAATGATTCTCATAGATATACAACCAAGAACATCCAAAAAGGCCTACTAGCTTTTCCTCTATCCACTCATTGTCAAGACTAGAGGTTGCAAGGCCTACTAGCTTACGAGCCACTAATTTACCAGTTCTTTTCACATGGGTAGGACCAAATTACAAATATAAATAGGAGACTATGTCCAGTTGCCAAGGCCTCTGCCACCTCAGGTGACAAATTATCCTGAAATCTCCATGCAGCAGTTACTCGAATCGATCCCCCCCCTCCCAATCCCAGAAAATAGCACTAGCACCATATGCACTATCCACACGAAATGGTGCATCAAAATTGATTTTAATCCTTCCTCCAGCTGGTGGCTGCCATTGTGGGACAGCTGTGATGGAACCAAAATTTGCATATATGGGAGTGGAGTCAGGGGGCATATTAGCACTCCTATATTGGCTATGAATGACCAACGCCTTTTCTAACATAACTTCAGGTTGCTACATTTTATTATGAAAACACAACAGGGTTTGGTCCAACCAAATATCATATAAGATGCTACAAAATATACTCATAGTATTCTAATCCAGAACATCCCACAAATTACAGAATCAATCAGATGAAGTAACAGATGTTGAAGCATCAACCCGCAAGCATAAAGGTGAGCCAAACCAGATTTTTTTACCTAATCGCAGTCCTTTAACAATGCACCTTGATTATCTAGCCTACAGTTAATGGCATAAACTAAAACAATGCATCTTGTTTATTAATTATTTATGCAAATCGTATTCATTTAAAATGATTTTTCTAAAGCTTAAATACATTTTTGGTCTCTATACTTTCATCCTATTTGGATTTTGATCCCTATGCATTTTTTCTTTGAATCTAAATCCCTATACTTTTATTTCGCTTTCACATTAGTCTTTGTCATTACCTACCATGATAATACCATTAAATTTCATCCTTCGTGGCAAACGGAATCCTACTTAGCAGCAATACCAGATAAAAATTAAATTTTTTAATTCACCTCATTTCTTTCCAACAATAATAAATTATTACATAAAAATAAACAAACATTCTCTCTTCCTTTTTTCCAAAACCATCTTAACCTTCCTCCCTCTTCCTTACTAACTTTTCTTCCTCTTCCCCTGCTTCCATTACAGTGTCATCTCCGTCTTGCACTGCTTCACTTATTCAGTGACATTCATCATGAGGAAGAAGCAAAGGGTACAAGTCACACTCCACGAAATTTCTGAACCAGTTTCGTCACCAGAGGAACAACCTCACGTCTGTAAGTTTCTAACAAAAACTCATTTGTTGTATTTGGTGCAATGTTAATGGAAATGGTGTTTATCCTAAAATGTTAGGTTTTTTAGACATTAGTTTGTGATAAATGTATGTAGTGTTGTTTTGATTTTTGTGATAGAATAAGAATGGAAAGGGTGCAATGCCAATGGAAAATGTGATTACCCATTTATGTTCAATGCATGTTGTTTCTTAGATGAGGAATTCCATTTTGCAACTTCTAATTTTTTGTTAGTGTTTAGTTTTTGTTAGGGTTATGATTATACCTTTGGTTTTGTGTTAGTTATGGTATTTTGTAAGTGTGTGTGGGTGTTTTGCTGTGTTTGATGTATTGCTATAACTGCAATGTCAATTTTGCAACTTCTGATTTTCTGTTAGAGTTAAGTTTGTTGTGTTTGCATCATGGCTTTGGTTGCATTTATCCATCTAGCCAGTAGGTGGTTTCATGTGTTGATAAAGGCTTCATTAAGGTTGAAATAAATTGTTGATGAGTGTTTCTCAAGGGTGGGTGCGTGCATGAACTTTAACAGAAGGATAACATATGTAGGTTGATATACATTAGTTCACATTTTACCAATTGAGTGTGTTTGAGTTAAAAGATTTTTGCTGAATATTTTTGTTTTGTTGGATAGTTTAGTTTATCAATGGCATCCCTTTTAGTGGTCTCACAACTCTATTTATAAATCCTAGGACCACTAACATGTTGAATAAATATTTGGTATGTTACTGCATAATCTCAATAGGACCATACATCCCATTTAGCTTGTGTCTTGTTTTGGTTCTTTTATGGTTGTTGTTTCAATTACATTGGTGTGTTGCTACATAATTACTATGTTTGATGTATTTGCTGTGTTTGCTATATTGCTATAATTGCAATGTCAGTTTTGTAACTTCTGATTTGTTGTGTTTGTTATGTTTATGTGGTAGCTGGATGCAATGTAGGTGATGGGGTGCAACTGACATTTGAGGAAGAGCAAGTTGTCAAAGGCCATGAGTTTATGCATTTGCTGCAATTGCTCAAGATGCAAATTCTTAAGCTGTAAATGCATCCATGTGCAAGGCACTCAAGAGTCTGTCAATGGATCACATTGAGTTTGAGGAAACCAAGGCCAATGGACCACACTTGTCTTTTGCTTTTTTATATTTTTTGTCTTTCAGGGCTTGTCATTTATGGTGGCTCAATGAGTTATTACTGATGTTGGTTGTATGTTGACTAGTGTATGACAATGACTAATGTATTAACAATTATGGGTTAATGTATATTGGTTAATGACTATTATATTGGTAATTACAATTACTATTATATTGATGTTAATGACTAAATTATGATGAATGGTGACTATTTGTACTCTTTTAATGACAGTGTGACTATTTGTATTCCTTTAATTATTTGTGTATTGGTCTCTATACATTACTGACAGGGTTAATAGTTAATGGTGACTATTTATGCTCTCTTTAATTATGGTTAAATTCATCCCCATATTTTCATATGATTTGTGTATTAGTCCCTATACTTTCCTATGATTTGTGTATTGGTTCATATACTTTCATATAATTTGTGTATTGGTCCCTATAGGCACCAATCATTTGTTCAATCCCTATAATTTCATTACCTAATCCTTACTATCAACACAATTGTGGTTGCACAAGTAAACATCAGACAATGTCAAATCCAAAAGTTTTCAATTACTTGATCAAAAGGGGATTACATAAGTCAAGTCATTGCTTAATTAAACCACCCAATACATTTGCTCAGACCCTAAACATCTACCCACCAATATACATTAGCAGTCAGCACCAATTCAAAGTAGCTGATACAACATTCATTTGCCATATTGAGTCCACACGAAAAACAACATCAATCCCATTGTCATTCCACAACAAAATCACCATTAGTAGCTTGTACATCATCAGTTTCCTCTTCAGACCTCGAACCACTCGTTACTGTCTTTCAAGAACTTCCCTTGCACCAGTTGGTATTGGCGGATCCAACCATTCAAACAAACCACAACTCCAATATGTTTGCCACAAAAGTCCCCTTCAAATCACTGGAGTAAAGATGGAAACAAATCATAAACCAAAAATCTCCTTATTCTGTAATTAGGGCACCTAAAAAATCTCCTTCTTGGATTTCCATATGTCCTTGAAGTATATATCACCACCCTACCACCACAAACACAGAATATACTTGTGATCAGGCGACTCCCATGAGTGGAGCAATTACAACGTGAGCTATGGGAGCTGCAGTTGCTATCATCCATGGTTGAGTATGGAGAAGGAAGAAGTGGAGCTACACAATTTCAATGGAGAAACCCTAGATTTTGGGGATTTTTGTCACTTTTTATAAAAATTATTGGAGGAAAATGATATGGATTAAAAAAAATTAATTTTTATCTGGTGTTGTTGCCAAGTAGGATTCTGTTTGTCACGTAGGACGAAATTTAATGGTATCATCATGGTAGGTGACGGCAGGGACTAACGTGAAAATAAAATGAAAGTATAGGGACTCAGATCCAAAGAAAAAAAAGTATAGGGACCAAAATCCAAATAGGGTGAAAGTATAGGAACCAAAAGTGTATTTAAACCTTTTTTTCTAAAAACTAGTTTTATCTCAAAAATGGTTTAGATAAGAACTAGTTTTTAAAAGTTTAGGTAAACACTTAATTATTAAAAATTGGTCACATTGCACCTAGATATCTAGTTTTTCTAAGTTACCAAACACCCCGAAAGAGTCTTATCTCCATTTTTTTTTTGTACATTCTCTCCAAAATTTAGATTGTATATGGTGTGGGTTACTCTAGATATTTCTATCATTTAGTTGGATGCATCACTCCTTTTCATTTTCATTTTCACTTGCTTTTCATCAACCCTTAAGGGTCTCATTATTTAATTATTTTATTATTTTATAAGTATCATAATTTTATCATAAGGCTACAGATAAAAAAATTATTATAAGATTATTATTTATAATTTATTAAAATATAGAAAAAAAGATTATTAATAGAATATTCATATATTTTTCCATTTCATTAAATTAAATATCTACTAGTGTTTATTAGGCTAGTAAATTGAACCAGTTAGAGCATGAACCAATTGTATCACCAGTTTGGTCATCTTTTAAAAATAGACCACAACATAAAACTGCCATTGAACTGCTTAAACTACCTGAAATCAATCAAATCAGTAAACCATTCAAACTAAATTTGGTTTTTAGTAACCAGTTGTTTTCACTTATATAGCTTCTTTTATTTTTCTCCTTCATTACTTTCATAGACTCGTCGTTGGCTTAGGATTTTTGTCGTTTCAAAAGGCTCCACACTGTAAGGAGATGCTACTATTGTTGTCTCATCGTGCCTTTGCCTTGTTGTTGGTGGAGATTTGCAATTTCAAAAGGCTTCAATTATTAGGAAGATGGATGTTGTCACTAACTCTCTATGAGAATCTATAAATAGAGTCACAAACACAGTCTTCTTGTCATTGGTGAGTGATGATTTCATTGTGAGAAGAAAAATGGTAGGGGAAGCATAGACAAGGGAGGAAGGAAGGTGTATAAGAGAGAAAGATTTTAGGTTAAATGGAGAAGTTGCAAATCGTGAGAGAAAGAAGCTCAAAAACTGTTTAAATAAGGATGGCCTTCACGCAAGGTGGGGACAAGGGTAGGGAGGTGCCTCCTCATCCCTGCCATCCATTCTCTCTCCCATCCTCAATCCCTTTTATGGGGAGTTTTTTCCCTATCCCTAATCTTTGAGTCTCCACAAATTCCTATGGGGACCCCGAAATACTAGGGAAAGAAATAGTAAATTCTTCAAATTATGTTACATAATTATCTTTCTAATTTTTTTTGTCATTTTCTTGTACTTGTAGATTGGATATGCAATCTATTACCTTACTGAATGACATAAGTAGCAGAAGAAGAATACACATTAACAAGGGCAAGATGAAAACTATAGAAATGCGAATAAAATAAAGCAATAATGATTAAATAAATAAATTGAAAAAATGTCATAGTTTTATTGTGCTCTGTTCTTGGTAGATAGGATGGTGCAAAATCGAAAATAGAAATTCTACCATTGCCAACAAACATAGAGGATTGGAAGTATTGCATAAATCATTTGGAATATGCAAGTGAGAGCAAATCCCATTTATTAACCACAGCCATGACAAATTATCCAACACCATCCAATCTCCTAAATCCCTTACCAACATATCTAGTGAGAAAGGTGCTAATATATTCTTCAACTAATTTATTTTGAAAGAAAAGGAAGGGGATTTACGTAAACCCATACTAGACACCTAAATAGGCTAACAAAAAGGAAAGAAATTTAAAAAGAGAAAAAAGAAGTGGAGAAAACTTAAGAGCCAATAAACTGAAGGACAGATGACGATTTGGAGCAGCAAGAACTTAGCAGCACAAATGAACTGCAATTTGGAGTGGCAAGGACTTTGCAACATAAGTGGACGATAATGTGGAGCGACAACGACACAGCAGGTCGAACAACAATGGTAGGGGGCTCTGCAACTCTAGAAAGAAAAAGGCTTTAAGGCAAATGAGAATGACTTGATTTAGATAAAGGTAGGGCACTAGGGTATGTGTTTTTTATTTTTTATTTTAAATTAATATAAATATTAATAAAGATTAGGGACAAAAATTACTAGTATATATGTATATTATTAATTAATGATATTTATGCAATTTGATAGGGATAATGATCTTGCAAGGCAGAGAATATGATCCTCGTCCCCAAATTAGCCTAGGCGAAATTTTCACCTTTATCCCCAAATAGAGAAAATCCTTGAATTCAGGTCCTTGAATGGGGCAATACCTATGACGATCCCCGAATTGAAGGATTTTTTTTCAATCCCTACATTCTAGTGAGAGAAAAAAGCTGGAAATTTGTGCGTGGGAGAAAGAAAGTGGTAAAGTAACATTAGGAAATATGAAGGGTTAATTAAGCTTGATTTTAAATTCTAAATCTAATTAAAAGATAAAATATTATTTTTAATTCAAAATCTAATATATGTATTCATTAATTTATTATTTAGAATTTAAATATATCATATATGTTATTTTTTAAAATTTTAGTTATGTAATGTTTTTATCATTCATTTCATTAAATTTATTAATATATATTGTATATTCATTATTATTAAATTATTACGTCATACAATTTGATCACTGGTTTAATCGGTTAACTAATTGAACTATAACTCAGAAACTTTGTCAGTTCTATCTCTGATTTGATTTTCAACATTAGTGTCTAGTAGATCTTTTTTTATTAGTTACATAAGTGTAGTAAATTTTTAGTTTCTTATTTCCTACATTTATATTAATTGTCAATTGTTTTTACTAAGGAGAGGACTAAAGTTAAAACCCTAAAGAAAGCAATTATTACAAGGGTCTCATAATCGTGACAGTACCTGTGAGTTAGTCTTATAGTAATGCCTACACAAATACCAAGATCAAAGACCAAAAAATGTTAAAAATATGCAAAAATTAAGATAATTTACTCTAATGTAAAATCTAATCTATGAAGGTAAGTTGCATGTCTTACCCATCTGCCTGGTAGATTTTGATTCTCCTATTTGGGCTACACTTTTTAATGTGTACAAATGAATTTGACATTTGCCAAATAATAACTTGCCACATGTTTCTCTTGGTTGACTCATCTTAAGTAGTACCTTTATTCTATTGTCCTTCTTCAGTTGGGATTCTTCATAAATATCTTTCATGTGTGGTAAATGATTAAAAGCATTATCCTCTTGCCATAATTTCCATATGAGTCTTATCATTGAATTCCTCTGTTTAAATTCTAAATTTAATTATTTTTTCATTGCTTTGTCTATGAGATTAACTACATTCTCTTGCGACCTCAATTTTTGCACCAATGTGCACCATTGAATTCCACCATTTAAATTTCAAGTTTATTTATTTTTTTTTATTTCAATGCTTTGTATACAAACCTTAATTTTCGCTAGAGTCTCACCATTGAATTCCTCCAATAAAATTTCAATTTTTGTTATTGTTTTAATGCTTTGTCTAGGAAAATATATTTCTAATGTTTAAGTTTTCATGGAATTCTTCTCCATTATCTGCCTAAATGTCTCTCCCTAATCTCTATATATTTCGTTCAATGATGTTACAAATTTTCATCCAGGCTCTCCAACAAGTATACAATTAGGTTGGTTTCATAGTGTATTTTTTGTTCATCGTCTCAAGTATAGCTTTATTTTTCATTCTTTTTTATTTTCAATCTTATACGCTGTCTGAGATTATGTAATTCACATATATTTTTTAAGAAAATTTTTCATATGTTTTTCAATCTTATAAGATGTTTGAATTATTTTTTAATTGAATGATACGGTACAATGAAAGGACTGTAAAGAAACACACTAAAACCTCAATTTTCTCTATGTTGTATGAATGAAAAGGTTTAATTGCCAAACTTGAAAGAGACTGTTGTTTGGAAATGATAGAAGGAGCAAACATTTTCATCAAAATATTAGATCTTACAATATGATTTTTTTCATTTATATCTCTTGGTGAGAAGATAGAGTCTGCAATAAATAATGGTTTAGCTCCTTAATTGAGCACTAAATTTGTCTCCTCACAACTCTTCAATACAAGGGCAAGTAATGGAGGCACTCATCAAAAGAATCACCACTGAGAAGTCAACCATCATGCATATTTGAAAGGTTGTTGGAGCATTGCATAACCTAAATGGCATATGTCGGAAAGTAAATGTGCCACAAGGACAAGTAAATGTTGTTTTCTTTTAGTCCTTTGAGGCAATAGCAATTTGGTTGTACCTCAAATAACCGTCAAGAAAACAAAAGAATGCATGTCCTGCCAACTGACCCAACATCTGATTAATAAAAGGAAATGGGAAATGATCCTTTCAGGTTGCTTTGTTGACCTTCCTATAATCCATGCTAATGGGCCAACTTGTGACTGTTCGGGTGGGAATCAAGTCATTATTCTCATTGGCCACTACAGTTATCCCATCTTTCTTAAGTACACACTTGATCAGGCTAGCACACTCAAGGCCTATCAGAAATGGGATATCTGATGCTTGCATAAAGGCACTTGATGATCTCCTTCTTGACCACATTTTTCATAATGAGATTGAGGCGCCTTTGATGCTCAATGGATGGCTTGTGATAATCCTCCATCAAGACTTTGTGCATGCTGGTAGGGTTGATGCCTCTAATATCTACAATAGTCCACCCCAAAGCCAATTTGTACTCCTGAAGCACTCTTAGTAGCTTAGCCTCCTGATCCTCTGATAATGGTGAAGAAATAATGACTGGTAAGGTAGAAATATCCCCCAAGTATGCATACCGCAAGTGATTAGGCAATGACTTGAGCTCTAACTTGGGTGGTGTTGCGACCGGAATCGCGACGAAAATAATGACTAAATTTGAAAAACTATGGAGTTGCCACTAATTTTTATTTTTAATTAGGAAAAATTGAAAAAACCTAAGTGGTCTACGTTCAAAAATCATATTTAGGAGTCTAATTATGCACAGGGAATGGCGGAGACTTAACCCCACAACACCCTTTGATGCATCCATCCTAAAACGATTACCTTAAGTTAATTGCGCAATTTATTAATAATCCTCATATATTTATTTTACCCTTTTAAAAAAAATAAAATAAAATAAAGAAACTAAATAAAGAAAAATTAATTTTGATTTGACTTACGCTCCTATGTATCTCCCAGTGCAATGAAAAATTCAAAGTCATGTAGTTCTTTAAAAAAATAATTGTGGATTGATTGATTTTAATTATTAAAAAATTTGGTGATTTGTTTTATCTAAAAAATAATAATCTAATCTAAAAATTTGAATCAGCAAGCCGTCATAACTCAACTAATCCATTTGAATTTAAAAGGGTGAAACTTGACGTCACGCTAAAGACATCATCTATAAATCAACGAATTAATCTTTAGAATGTCAAAATTAGCACAAAGTTACAACTCAAGTGATCCTTTTAATTTGAAAGGATGAAATTCGGCATTACACTAGAGGCGTCACTCATTAGCTAATAATTTATTACAACTCAAATCATATAAATAATTAGCCCATTGAAAAAAAAAGAAAAAAAATGAAATGCGCCAATGCAAATACACAGATCCTGTGGTAAACACCCAAGTAAACATAAATAATAAAGAAGAAAACCTACACTTGGAAAAAAATACAAATGATATAATGTAAATGAAAAACAAAACGATGGGAGAGTAAAAATATAATCGTGAGGAGAAAGATATGATAAGAACAACTTTGATGAAACTAAAAATGAATAAAGATAAATGAAGAAATATACTAATAATCAAAAGCAAAATCATATAAATATACGAAGTGAAAATTACTTACAATTGGGGAAGAAACGTAACATGTTCAAATAAAAAAATGATAAATAATAATGAAGATAAAGACAAAATAAAATAAAATAAAGATTAAAAAATTATGACAAGGTCACAACATGTCTTCCATGTCTTCCAAGTTGAGAATAACTAAGGATTAAGAGTCAATACATGTAACACAAAGACAATGACAAACTAGCTTCAAATTGGTAATTATCAAAATAGATATTCTAGTCACAAGTTTTGGAAACCACATGAAATTTATAGTTAAAATAAAATAGAATAAAAGAAACAATCTAACCTTAAAATGCAAAATATCAGCAGAGTTCATATTAATATTCAATGGAGGATAACAATTGTCATAGCTTTCAATGATGAGATATTGCGATTGGTTGCACTCTTTTTTTCTCATGTTCCCTTAGTTTCTCTAATGCTCTCTCAAATCCTGAGCCCTCCACCATCAAAGTTCTCTTTTACTCAAACTCTTGCCTTTTTGTCATTTCTATTGTATGATTGTATTCCAAATTTTGCCTCTCTTTCCTTGCGTATCTTTTGTGTTAGTGTGTGTAATTTCTATGTGTAATTGCTTTCTCTTACGAATGGGTAAGGGTTCTACTTATAGGCAATTATTAAAAACTCTAATTCTCATGTAAATATCAACCCATTAAATGATAATTGATTATTAAAAAATCCTAACAAAATCAGTCTCTTAAATTATTTCATGATTAATTTATTTTAAGAAAATCGAATCATGATCTCTCATTTAAAACACAACCTTCAATTATATTTTAAGAATATCAAATCATGATTTCTCATTAAAAGCATATCCCCTTTTTTCTTCTCTCTCTCACTCTTTTTAAATTTTTAATTTTCATTGGACATTGAGGCTCTTATTAGGTCAAGAATTAGACTCGAAGGTTAGGTCATGAGAATTGAGAATTAGGCTACTTGATTTCCCTTCCACCATTTTCCATCTTTTTTCAATTTTTTTTTTCAAAAAACAACTTAAAATGGGTGGTGTCACAATAGATGGCTAAAGAATGGGATTGTTGGGAGGCATCTCCAATGGTTCAAACTTGGGGTTCTTGCAAAACTTAGGAGAAAAATCAAGTAGCTTAATACATCCAACAATATCATCCTTATCTATATGTTCCAATGCGGATGTTAAAGACAATGCAAGGGAGTCACCTAGAAAACAAGAATGGAATGCATTAGAAGCTACTTGATCAAACATACCTATGTAGGAGCATTCTTCATGGTCACTTGGAAATTTCATTGCTTTGTAAATATTAAAGGTCACCTTTTCATCTCGCACTTGCATGGTTTATTCACCTTTTTGCACGTCAATCATGGTTCTTCCTGTGAATGCTTATTTCATGAAGGTTTTGATAATAACAAAGTCATGAGAAAGACCTAGTCCAAAGCAAGCTTCAAGACAATAGTTTTATAGGACTTAGGATCTTATTTGTGAGAAGTGATCTTAGATATCTCAATAAGCTTAAAATGGTTTTGAAAGTCCATATGAAATCTTTAAGTTGGTAGTTGTTGGTTTTGAAAAATCTAGGTTGTTTTGCATAAAATCATTTTTTGAACTTGGATTATGAAAATGTTGTTTGAATCATTGAAAAATCCAAGTTTTGTTTGTTGGTAATCTTTACAAGCTTTGTTTGTGCTCAAAAATTAGTTGTAGAATCGTTATAATCCATTACAAGCGCTCTGTAATCTATTACCGGCAGTTGGTAATCCATTATGAGGAGTTCATAATTCATTATGAGAATGTCAAAAAGCTTGTAATCGATTACCACATGTCTGTAATCAATTACAACACTTCAAAAGCTCATTTTTTTCATAAGTCAAAAGTATGGTAATCTATTACTATGCCTTTGTAATCTATTACAGCACCTGGAAATGGCTTGTAATCGATTACTAGATGAATACCAAAGCCCAAAACTCATTTCTAAGTTTAGTAATCGATTATCATATCATTGTAATCTATTACCATATCTCTAAAACCCAGCAATAACTAGTTTTTAGTGCCTTAAATGCTTCACCAACTCTTCCTAACGGCTCTATTTCATTGATTGGCTATAAATACAAGGCTAGTGATACTTAATGTTATCTTTTAAACATCTAACAACCTACTCCCAAGCATTAAATCCAAGTTTTAATTATTCCTACTCTCTTGCTTTGTTTTAAAGCCTTCTCGAGATATCTTTGAGATTTTCATAGTGCTTCAAGTTGTATAATCAACTATTTGATAGAGTTTATTCTTTTCAATTTCTATTGTAAACACTTGTGAGGACGGAGGATTCATCTAGGAAATAAAGAGGCTTCTATACATAAGGGTGGATGATCTTAGAAGTGTAAGAAAGACTCAAAGCTTATAAGGTTTTCTCAAGTACCTATTGAAGCTTGAAAAATAGTGGAAACTCTTGGGTAGATAATCCTAGAGACTAGACGTAGATCACAAGGGTGATTGAACTAGTATATATCTTGTTTGCACTCTTCGCTACCTTTATCTCTTTAATTTTGTGTGAGATCTTTTTGTTGTCATAAATCCGTTCACCATATAAGAAAATAACTTCAACAAAAATCAAAAGGGGCTTGTTTGTAAAAAGTTTTGCAAAACTCAATTCAACCTCACTCTTGAGTTTTGAAGCCACTTGGTTATAAGTGGAATTAAAGCTTAACACTTGTTTAAAGAGTTTAACAGCTTCAAGATGAGTGATGACTTCTTTTCAAACTATTTTACCTGAAGATGTCCCAATCAATAGCCCCCTGCTTTTAATGGCATCATATATATCTATTGAAATGAAAGAATGAAAATTTTTATTGAAGCTATTAATGTTGATGTTTAGGATGTTGATGAAAATGATCCCTTTGTTCCTACCAAGATAGTTGAAGGTAGAAAAGTCATAAAGTCAAAGGCTGAATGTACTGATGAGGACAAAAAGAGAGTTCAATACAATGCTAGAGCTAAGAACATCATCACTAGTGCTTTATGGTATGATGAGTATTTTCAAATTTCTAATTACAAAATTGCACAAGAAATGTGGGATGCTCTTCAAGTTACCCATGAGGGAACTAGCAAGGTGAAGAAAGCAAGAATTAACACACTCACACATGAATATGAGTTAGTTAGAATAAATGAAGGTGTAAGTATACAAGATATGTAAAAGAGGTTTATTCATATTGTTAATAATCTTGTTTCATTAGGAAAAACATTTCCCAATAAAGATTTAATTAATAAAGTGTTGAGATGTTTGAGTAGTGAATGACAACCCAAGGTGACCACTATAGCTAAATCAAGAAACCTTGCCACCATAACTCTCCCATCACTTTTTGGGAAGCTTCAAGAACATGAGATAGAATTATCAAGGCTTCACCAAAATGAAGATGTTAACAAGAAGAATAAAGGACTAGATCTCAAGGCCTCCTTAACCTATAATGATGATGAAGATGAGTTTAAGGACTTGGAGATTAATGAATAAACATTCAACCTTCTTTTTAGAAAGTTTGCAAAATTTCTAAAGAAGAAGGGAAATGGAAGAAGGCCACCCTTTCTTCTAAAGGAAAATTATGTGAAGGGTGAAAGCTCAACTCCAACTCCTTCCACTTGCTTTGGATGTGAAAAATCAGGACACATGAAGATGGACCGCCCTTTAAATCAAAAGAAGGGAAAAAAAGTTTGAGAAAAGGCCAAACAAAGAGAAGAAATAAAGAAGAACATACATTGCATGGGAAGCTTAGATGATATAACCTCTCAAGATGCTAAATGTCTTATGAGTAAGAAAAGTGATTCGTGGGTTTGACATAGAAGAATTGCTCACATTCACATGAATCATCTAAATAATTTGGTTTCAAAAGAACTAATAATTGGACTACCTAAGTTCAATTTTAATAAAGATAAACTTTGTGATGCATGTCAAAAGGAAAAACAAGTAAATGTCTCTTTCGAAGCTAAAAAATATTGTTTCTACCTCCAAACTTTTATAACTTTTGCACATTGATCTTTTTGAACCCTCAAGAGCTATGAGCTTTTGTGGGAATTACTATACCTTTGTGATTGTGGATGATTACTCTAGATACACATGGATACTATTTCTTGCTCACAATAGTGGTGCTTTTAATGCTTTTAGGAAACTTGCCAAAGTTATTCAAAAATTTGTGGCATTGCATCCAATAGAAGTGATTATGATGGGAAATTTGAAAAGTAAGAGTTTGAAATGTTTTGTAATGAAAATGACATTGAATATAATTTTTTAGCCCATAGAACTCCACAACAAAATAGAGTAATTGAAAGAAAAATAGATTTTTAGAAGAATTAGCTAGAACTATGCTCAATGAAATAAACATTCTTAAGTGTTTTTGGGCATGTGTGAGTAATACCATTTGTTATGTAATGAATAGGGCCCTAATAAAGACCATTTTAAAGAAAACCTCCTATGAATCATAGAAAGGAAGGAAAACAAACATTTCTTATCTTCATGTCATTGGATGTAAATGCTTTGTTTTGAATAATAGGAAAGATAACTTAGGCAAGTTTGATGCAAAATCTAATGAGGGTATATTTCTTGGTTATTTTTTTAGTAATAAAGCTTTTAGAATTTATAATAAGATAACTATGACCATAAAAGAATTTATTCATGTTGCATTTCGTGAGACTAACCCCATTGGACTAGGAAAAGGTGATATTAATGATGTTGTAAAGATTTTGACAAATACTCACTTGAAGGACAAAGAGGAAGAGCAAAAGAAAGCAGAACCAAGTGCAAACACCACCACAACAAGAGGAGTCATAAACTAATGATCTTCCAAAGGAATGAAGAACTTCAAGATACCACCCTCTTGATAGGTTATTGATGAAGTATCACAAGGGGTAACAACTCGAAACTCACTTAGAAATACATGTAATCACATAACTTTTGTTTCTCAAGTTAAACCTAAAGACATTGATGAGACCATTAATAATGACTATTGGATCTTGGCTATGTAAGAAGAGTTAAATTAATTTGAAAGCAATCTAATTTGGGAACTTGTTCCAAGACTCAATGATCATCCTACTATTGGCACCAAATGAGTCTTTAGGAACAAACTTGATGAAACAGGAGTAATAATAATAAATAAAGTTTGGTTGGTTTTATAAAAATCATGGTTGTTCTACATTAAATCATATTTTGAACTTGAGTTATGAAAATATTGTTTGAATCCTTGAAAAATCCAAGTTTTGTTTGTTGGTAATCCTTACAAGGCTTGTTTGTGCTCAAAATTTGGTTTTAGAATGGTTGTAATCCATTACAAGAGCTTTGTAATCCATTACAAGAGCTTTGTAATCCATTACCAGTAGCTGGTAATCCATTATCAATAGTTGGTAATCCATTACGAGAAGATTGTAATCCATTATGAGCATGTCAAAAAGTTTGTAATTGACTACCACATGTTCGTAATCAATTACAGCACTTTAAAAACTCATTTTTTTCATAAGTTAAAAGCATGGTAATCACGTAATCGATTACTATGCCTCTATAATCAATTATAGCACCTGGAAATGACTTGTAATTGATTACAACTTTGTAATCAATTACCAGGTGCATACCAAAGCCTATAAATCATTTTTAAGCTTGGTAATCGATTATCATATCATGATAATCGATTACTATATCTCTAAAACCCAGTAATGGCTAGTTTTTAGTGTATTAAATGCTCCACCAACTCTTCTTAACGACTATATTTCATTAATTGACTATAAATACAAGGCTTGGGACACAATGTTATTTTTTGAACATTTAACAACCTACTCCCATGCAATAATTTTGAGTTCTAATTCTTCTTACTCTCTTACTCTATTTTAAAGCCTTCTCGATATATCTTTGAGAGCTTCATAGTACTTTATGTTGTATAATCAGCTCTTTGATAGAGTTTTTTCTTTTAAATCTCTATTGTAAACACTTGTGAGGATGGAGGATCTCTCTAGGAAATAAAGAGGCTTATACACATAAGGGTGAATGATACTGGAAGTGTAAGAAGGGCTCAAAGCTTGTAAAGGTTTCTCAAGCACCTATTGAAGCTTGAAGAATAGTCGAAACTCCTTGTTGGATCATCATAGGGACTTGACGTAGATCACAAGGGTGATTGAATCAATATATATCTTGTTTGCACTTTTCTTTACCCTTATCTCTATATTTTCAAGCTTTTTATTTGTTTGCATAATTGTTGCTTCATCTTCTACTCATTCACTTTCTTTGAAAACTTGTGTGAGATCTTTTTGTTGTCATAAATCCATTCACCATATAAGAAAATAGCTTCAATAAAAATAAAAAAGGGCTTATTTGTGAAAAGTTTTGCAAAACTCAATTCACCTCATTCTTGAGTTTTGAAACCACTTGGCAACATCTGCGGTAGCTAGGAAAGGTCTACCAAGAATCAATAGAACATTTTGATCCTCCTCTAAGTCTAGAAAGATAAAGTCTGGTAGGAAGATAAATTTATTAGCCTTAACCAAGATATCCTCGATCACTCCCTAAGGTACGTGAGGGAGCGGTTGGCTAGTCGTAGTGCAACCGAAGTTAGCTTAACCTCCCCTAAACCAATCTTTTGGGAAATAGAGAGGGGCATCAAATGTATACTTGCTCTCAAGTCACATAAGGCTCTCCCAAAAATTGGTCATTAATGGTGCATGGAATAATGAAACTCCTTGGATCCTTCTACTTGGGTGGTAACTTGTTTTACAATGTAACACCCTAATACAACTATCTCGATATATCTCATATACAAAGACATAAAGCATTAATCGTGTTACTTTTATTCATACTATCTTACTAATATCATATAATTAAAAAATCAAATATGGAGAGCCATGATAAAAGTATGTCATGAATATACACATCATAAGCCTCAAAGGGTATAGTGCCATATATATAACAACAAAACTACTAACACTACTAAAATACAACTCGAAGTACAATGTACATGAGTTGTTCATATAACAAAAAAAAAACTATCTAGTCTTGTTACTTTTTCTTCAGCTGTTTTGCCCCCTTACTAGGGCCTAGACTTGCTTTTACCATGGAAACATAGAAAGAAATGAGAACATAAAAATTCTCAGTAATATACATGTATCACATGACATTCACTAATATAAATTATATATAAACATAATTGATAACAACATTATACAATCGCCTATACAATTGTATAATATATAGAAATATAATCCATCTCGATATTACACAATAGTCCATACAACTGTGAAACATCAACTAAACTTAGTAAATTGCTTAACTCGCTTCAATACCGAACTTAGCACTTAACTCATCTTAGGACTCGTGTTAGTAAGTTTATCTCACTTTACTATACTCACATAAGGTTGATCATATTTCTCATGTTACTTGACAATTAGCTTGACTCACTTTTTTATCCTTGGTAAAGTGTTGTATATAACACCTTCAGTAACATGGTAGTCTAGTAAATGGGTTACAAAGGTAGCCTAATACTTGCTTAACATGTCAGTTCAGTTTTGTGGCAAACTGAGTTAATTTAGGAACTTTGTTGCAACATAGAAGGTGAAAAGTAGCCTAAAATTACTCAAAAAATAGCTTTAAAGGCAAAGATGAGGAAAACAAGTATGGATAACTTGTTTCTAGGTTACAAATGAGTTAAGTAAGATGTAGTTAAAATTTGAGAATAATCAAAATCTGTTTGGTATTTTTAAGCATACGAGTTGTATGTTTTAATACTGATTAACTAGCAGCAGATATAGAAAAAGAGGATAAAAGTGAAACAACAATTTAGATGAATCCTAATAATTATTCTAAAGTTGTTGAAAGTTGAAAAACTTGAATTAGTGTGATTCAAGTGTCCTTAGCAGATATAAGTTTCAATGTAGAAACTTAAGTTACCCATTTTCTCTTTATTTCTCTTTTCTCTCCACGGCCAAAAGAAGTAGAAAACAGAAATAGAGAAATGAAGGGAGAAAAAAGAAAAAAGAAGAAAGAAAGAAGGAGAAAAGGAAGAAAAAGGAAGGAAGATCAAGATCAAGAACAAGATGGTTCAAGATCTTCATCCAATCACAAGGTAGGGGATTTCTATTCTTTTTCCCTCTTTGTTCATTTTGAATGGGGTTAGAGTTTTTGAATGGAAAAAGGGATTTGGAGAGTCAAATCCTAATTCTTAACTTGATTCTTGATTCCAATGATTAAGTTAGGATAATTTTAGCTTACTGAGTACTATATGGTCATTTATGGCTTAAGTTAATCTAATTTTGGTTCATTAGGAACTTAGAAAAATGGATTAGAGCTGTTGTGGTTTTTAGCCTAAATTTATGTCTAAGAGAATTTATAAGTTGTAAAAGAGTTACAACAATTTAGGGGCCTAGATTGGTGTTAGAAATCATAAGGAAACCGATCTTAGATGATTGGAAGTAAGAAATCAACATTTGGACCAGTGCATTTTTTTACAGAATTCTGTAGAAACCATGTTCTGCAGCTCGCATCGCGGCATAGAGTAAGCTACGCCGCAACGTGAGGTTGAGTGTTCATGTTTGCCACGGCATGAAAAGGCCACATCGAGGCATGAGTTTGAGTTTTATATGTACGCCGCGACGTGCTAGACGTCGTGCCGCGGTGTGCTGCTCTTAGCCTGCTGAAGACTAAGAACCTGAGAGCTAGGCACCGCGGCGTGCCCAGAGTTATGCCACAGCGTGATACCAGGAACTCTGAAAAATGCTATTTTTGATGAGTTGAGTAACTTACTTATTAGAACCTTTTGTTTAAGCCTTAAAGGAGTGTTGAGACACTAATTAAGATATTTCTTAAAGAGAAAGACCAAGTTGCATACAAGGGAAAGTAATGAGACTTTATGGTTCCATTAGCTAGACTCACATGTGCAATAATGAGAATGTGGGATACTAGATGCAAGTAAACTGAGCTGTTTAGCAAGAGTTAAGTGCAATGGCACCTGTTTGACTATAGTCAAATGCCTTCGTGCATGAAAACTTTCATAGAGTTATGATAGAGATAATAATGCAAAGATAGAAAGTGATACTTAATGTTGAGTTGATTATGCTAGTTTTAAGATAAATACTCTATTATCTCATTAATTTGGGTATAAATGGAGTATTTAGCAAGATTGGCTCCCTTATGCAATAAGGTTGAATCCTAGTAAATTGACTCCTTTATGCAATAAGGTTGAACCCTAGTGAATTAGCTCCCTTATATAATAAGTTTGAACCCTAGTAAATTAACTCCATTATGCAATAAGTTTGAACCCTAGTACATTAGCTCCCTTATGCAATAAGGTTGAACTTTAGTGAATTGGCTCCTTATGCAATAATGTTAAACCCTAGTAAATTGGCTGGTGTGCTATGGATTGAAATAAAATTTTGATCAAAATTAGTTGCCAAATTCCACAAAAAATATAAAAACCTTACAACCAGTTGTAGCTAACAAGGGTCGATCCATAGAGAACCAATTCAATTGACACTATTAATCGATTCCAAATTTTAATTCCGATGAACAATAAATAGTAAAAATAGGGTTTTGTTTATTAAAACTAATAACAGAAATTGAATCTAAAGTAACAGCAATAAACACGATTTAATTTACTAATTTAAATACATTGGTTAAGATATGGAATCCACCGCTAGATTTATATGATAATGCAAACCCACATATCCTTTATATCAATATGATCAATTATGTTCTTATGTAATTGTGAGATTAATTCTCTGTTTTCCTTAAGTTTTGGTTAATTTAGCAACCACTTAAATTAATCCCTAATCACTAGTTAGCTATAAAGAAACTGCTCTTATATCCTCCTAATGACAGTATTGAGATTTAGAAAATCAATCACACTAAGGTTCAATTACACACCAGAATTGAATTACTAAGATCATATGTCTCACTAATCATACCACTGTAACCGCGCATAACAATCCTAGTTTTACCACTTTCAAAAATAACAAAGAGTATAAAAACCTTTATACTGAATTAAAAACATAAACATATGAATAAAAACATAATTATATTGAATATAAAGGAATACGAAGGATTCATATAATCAAAACTAGGGTTTCATCTTCCCTTAACCAAATAAGAAGTTTAGCCGCACATGACAATTTCAAAATCAAAAGAAAAATAGAAAAGAAACATTATCTTAAATGAAATTGCAGAAGAAAACTAAAGATCAAACGAGTTTTCAAGGATTGAGGATCATAGATCTCTGATTGTTCGAACCCGAGACTCCAATCTTCGATCTAATCTTTCTCTCTCCGTTTCTTAGCAGTTTCTGAGCTGCCTCTAGGCCAGAACTCCTTTCTATGAGCCTAAACACGCGTATTTATAGATCCCTTAACCTAGCTTCTCGTAGAAGCTTGTTTTTGGGTTTCTGTCGCACAAACACGGCCCAAGCCGTGTATGACTCTGCCAGCATGAGAAAATTCCATGAGTTTCACAAGTCAGAGAAGGACACGGCCCAGGCCGTGTCTGGGGACATGGGCCGTGTCTAATGATCTGGGAATGGAATTTCTTCAATTGAGATGACAGAGAACGACACGACCCCCCCAATGTCAGGAGACACGGGCCGTGTCAGTTGAATTTACCAATTTCAGCCCAAATTCTTCACAAAAGTTCTTCCTTCATTATTTCAAGAGGTGACATTGATCTTATTGACTCTTTGGCTTTATCTTCAAGTGGATATCAAACCTGGTTTGAGGCTAATGGACTCCATCATTCAAAGGTTTCCTGAAAAGCGCAATTCAATTATAAGCGTTTATAGATGCATTTAAGCAAAGTTTCAAAATAAGGTTCTAATCAAGCTTGGCATTAGAAACTTAGCTAAATGATAACAATTAAACACAAATAGAGTCCAATTAAATCAATTATAAGGCATTCAAGATATAGGAATAATCGACAGATCATTGGCTCTCTTATGCAATAAGGTTGAACCCTAGTGAATTAGCTCTCTTATGCAATAAGGTTGAACCTTAATAACTAGTTTCGTTATGCAATAAGGTTAAACCCTAGTAAATGGAACCCTTATGAGATAAGGTTGATCCATAGAGACAGTTGGTTCCCTTATTTATAAGATTGAACCAAAGTTCATTATAATTCCTAACTAAGGGAGCGAGGCGAGCCCCTTGACCTGGCAAAGTGGTGAGACAAGTGCTTTGCTATAAGTGGAATTGTGTGGAGTATATCCTATGCTAGGCTATGGATAACATATCCTATGCTAGGCTGTGGATGAGTATATCCTATGCTAAGCTGTGGATCGGATATGATGTGGAGATAGTACTCTCATTATTGTGTGTTGGAATAGTCCACTTATTTTTAGGGTAGTATAAGGGCTATGTAGCCTATTCTACCTAGATTAATATAAGGGAACACTGTTCCTAAGAATAGCTAAGTTGAATATATGAATATAATGCTAGTATTGTTATTCATTGTGAATTGATATGCGTATAATACTTATATCATGTTAATGAATAACTAGACCATAAAAGTTAGTATTGTATTTTCAGTTTCAGAGTTCATTTATTCAGTATAAATGCTTATATGTTGGTATTGATTACTCATACTGAGAATTATATTTATTACCCCTCTGTGTTTCCATGTAAATCCAGAGGAATTATATTTCTCACTTTTCTGTGTTTCCATGTAAATCAAGGTAAAGGCCCTACAAGAGGGTAAGAGTTGAAGTAACAGAAGAGCTAGAAGAGTTTAGTTTAAAGTTTTCAGCTTAAAGCTTATGTAATTTATTTATATTTGCTTTGTGGTTGTAAAGTTATATATATAATGTTTATATGTATGACTTTTAGTTATGACTCTCTATAATTATTATTTTTTAAATGTTATAAATTAGTTTATGATTAAGTTAAAAGTAACATGATTAATACTATTTATCCAGGTATATATCATGTATACTAGGATACCAGTATTAAGATGTTACATTATGGTATCAGAGTAGTTCATCCTGTGAGCTGGGGTATGGACTGACTAAGTTTAACAAATTTAGAATTTTTCTGTTTAGTGTTATGCATTTCTTGTCCTATATGTGGGGTATATGAATAAGATTGCATAACAGGTCGTAGGTTGGAGTGTTATTGATTACCGTTACACATAGTGTGATTGGAGAACCATTACTTCACCAAGGCAAACTAGGAGAAATGAGAATTCTTTTAGTGAAGATTCAGTTAAAATAGTTAAAGAAGTTCTGAGAGATGGCAACTATTAAGAGTAAGCAGATTGCTATCGCAAGCAAAGTTTCAGAAGGGATGGAAACAATTTCATCTCAGCAGCTAGTACCACTAGTACAGTCAGCGTATGAAGCGATGGTAATAAAAGATCGAAATTCCCTAAATTTCTCAATTTAGAAAGGCTAATCCTATATCCTGTAAGGGTAATAAGACCTATTGTGAGTAGGTGAAACTGGCTTAAGAGAATAGAGAAAATCCTCACAGTTGAGGTTTGTTCAGATGACCTGAGAGTTTTGGTTGTCTCCTATATATTAGAAAGGGAGGCAGAGTTTTAGTGAGCAGAATGCCAAGAAGATAGAGTTCTCAAGACCTGAACAATGTAGCATGTTAGTATGCTAGTAAATGGCTAAGTTTAAGAAGTAAGTGATAAGTACAGAGCAAGCTACAGAATCGAACTTTAACCCATAAAACTCTGAGTTAAGGGGTTGTGACGTCATTTTTTTGTGATCATTCTTTGTTTGTGAAGACTGACGTAGAATGGGCAGTATCGAGTTCTTCATGATACTCAACGTAAAATCATGAATAACTAAAAGAGTAAGAAAGTCATTATTCTAGAAATTTTCAGTTTATCCTCTTGCAATTTTCTTTTCGAATCAGACCGGAGAGGTAGTTCAAATAGAATAGATGGAGAACTATTCGAGTAGACTATTATAAAATGGTATGTTAAGCTAACCGAGTAGACAGAGAGAACTATTCTTTTGGCAAGAGTTCAAGGTTAATCGAGTATACTATAAGAGTTGTTCGATTAACATAGTTTTGATTGGTCGAAACAGGCAAAGAAAGGCTTATTTTTAATTGACCGAGTAAGGTAGAATAGTGCTGTTAGTACCAATCAAAGAGAATAGTGAAGGGTCTCTACGGCTAGCCTCAAGTGGACCAGAAGTTGTAAGGTTCTCACTAGAGGAAATGAGAGGATAATAGGTATAAGAAGTGTGCTTCTAGACCTAGTCATCCTCAAGATAAAGACCAGTTGAGCTGCAACTCAACTGGTGAGAGGCATTCCTTTTAAGGGAAACAAAAGGCTTGGTCAGGGGGGTTCAATTCCTAGGAAGGGCTGCAGACTGAAGGTAAGAATTGAATATTGTGCCAATGCCAAACAATCCCTGAGTAAATGTTAACGACCCCCTAGGAGTAGAAGGAGACTGTTACTTGGACATGAGTGAGTTTAAGTAAAGTGAAGGGACTAAAGTATGATAGATGTGGGAGTTCACATAGGGGTAGACTTAGTTAAGTTGGTCAAATAGTATATTATACTTATGGCTGATCATAACACTTTTAAACAAGTGTACAGAGAAGCAGGGAGCAGTGTCTAACCTCAAAGCCCAAGTTAGAGTAAGAGTATATACTCTAAATTTTAGGAGGCAGCCCAAACTCCCAATCTCATATGAGGTAAGAACATAGTTAAAGATGATCCCTAAGTTTTAGTATATGATTCAGGAGTACCCCCACACTATGATTTCATATGAGAATAAAAAGAGATCAGATTTATCTATGTTTGAGTTTTCCCATATTTTATCCTTGTCAACACCAACAGAAAAGCTAGTCACAATTTCCTTAATAAGTTTGGATGGTTGTGCAAAGTTGAAGGTAAGATTTCCTTTATGGATCTTATCAGTTTATCTTTCCTTAACATGGACGTTAGATTAGACTTGGTTTTGGATTAATTAGATTGGACATTGAGGTTTATATCTGATGATTCTTCTGTACCTATTTCTTTCGAGTCTATGTTTTGAGAGTTAAACAAGTGAACAACTCCTTAGTAGATAAGGCTTAAGGATTTGTTTTCCTTTTTCTCCTTGAAGGTGGAAGTTAAGTAAGTCTTAGGAAATATATCTGTGATAACAAGACATCCAAAGGTATTTCTTAGGAAAGTAGTCGAGTACCACCAAGAGAGAAGTAGAACTCTTTATAGGTATGGTACAAGTTAAGCTAGTAGATGGCTTTGAGGTGTTCGGTGATCATATGAGTATGCAACACTTGTTTGATCAGAAGAAGATGCACATCAGGCAAAGGTGATGATGGAATGCTAAGTAGAACTTAGTTGTGGTGAAAGGATCACGACTTTGAGTTATAGTATCGTTCGGGGTAAGCCACCACAATGACTGATGCACTAAGTAGGACAATCCTACATGTGTCCCCGATGACGGTCCAAGATAGTGAACCTCTTGAGAGTTCCAGGAATTTGAGTCCAACAATGACTCTAATGCCATATAGTCTCATAGTGAGTAGGGTGGGCATAGTAGATAACTTAAGAACTCAAATTTTAGAAACTCACAAGGAGGATGAAGCTCTAAGGGACAATAATGAGCAAATCTTCTTAGGAACCCAAGAAGATCTTGTTTGACTGAGGATGGAACGACAAAGTTTAGAGACAGACTTTGTGTTATTAGAAAGTCAAGAATCAAATGAAGGGATTCAAAAAGAAGCTCACAAGAGAAAATATACCATCCATCTAGAGGCTACTAAATGTACCAAGATCTTTGGATAATGTTTGGTGGCCTAGAAGGAAAAAAAACATAGTAGAATAGGTGTCCAAGTGCCTTTTTACCAAGGAATAGTAAAGGTGAAGTTGGCAACGAAGGAGCCTTTTAGGGAGTTGGAATCTTATATAAAGTAAGATTGCTCATAGTTGTAGCAAGAGAAAAGTAATTTTAAGGACAAAATTTAAAAAAGAATGGGAGAAATGTAACACCCTCAGTAACATATTAGGCTGGTAAATGGGTTACAAAGGTAGTCTAATACTTACTTAACATGTCAGTTCAGTTTTGTGACAAACTGAGTTAGTTTAGGAATTTTATTGCAACACAGAAAGTGAAAAGTAGCCTAAAATGACTCAGAAAATATTTTTAAAGGCTAAGCTGAGGAAAACATGTATGGATAACTTGTTTCTAGGTCACAAATGAGTTAAGTAATATGCAGTTAAAATTTGAAAATAATCAGAGTCAGTTTGGTATTTTTAAGCATACAGGTTTTGTGTTTTAATACTGATAGACTAGCAGCAGATATGAAAAAAGAGGATAAAAGTGAAACAACAATTTAGATGAATCTTAGTAATTATTCTAAAGTTGTTAGAAGTTGAAAAACTTGAATTAATATGATTCAAGTGTCCTTAGCAGATATAAGTTTAAGTGTAGAAACTTAAGTTACCCATTTTCTCTTTATTTCTCTTTTCTCTCCATGGCCAAAAGAAGCAGAAAACAGAAATAGAGAAATGAAGGGAGAAAGAGAGAAAGGAGAAGAAAGAAAGGAAGAGAAGAGGAAGAAGAAGGAAAAAAGATCAAGAGTAAGAGCAAGAGCAAGAGGGTTCAAGATCTTCATCCAATCACAAGGTAGGGGATTTCTATTCTTTTTTCCTATTTGTTCTTTTTGAATGGGGTTAGGATTTTTGAATGAAAAAAAGGATTTGGGGAGTTAAATCCTAGTTCTTAGCTTAATTCTTGATTCCAATGATTAAGTTAGGATAGTTTTAACTTATTGAGTGCTATATGGCCATTTATGGCTTAAGTTAATCCATTTTTGGTTCATTAGGAACTTCAAAAAATGGATTAGAGTGGTTGTGGTTTTTAGCTAAATCTATGTCTAAGAAAATTCATAGGTTGTAAAAGAGTTACAACAAGTTTAGGGGCCTAGATTGGTGCTAGAAATCACAAGGAAACCGATCTTAGATGATTGAAAGTAAGAAATCAACCTTTGGACCAGTGCATGGTTTTTGCAAAATTCTGTGGAAACCATGTTTTGCAGCTCGCGTCGCGGCGTGGAGTAAGTCATGCTGCAGGGTGAGGTTGAGTGTCCATGTTCACCGCGGCGTGAGAAGGCCACACCGAGGTGTGAGTTTGACTTTGATACGTGCACCGCAGCATGTCAGACGCCGTGCTGTGGCATGCTGCTCTCGGCTTGCTGAAGATTGAGAACCCGAGAGTTGGGTGCCACAGCGTGCCCAGAGTTATGCCACTGCGTGAGTACCAGGAATTCTCAAAAATGCTATTTTTGATTAGTTGAGTTACTTACTTGTTATAACGCTTTGTTTATGCCTTTAAGGAGTGTTGAGACACTAATAGAGGTATTTCTTAAAGAGAAAGACCAAGTTGCATACAAGGGAAAGTAAGGAGACTTTATGGTTCCATTAGCTAGACTCACCTATGGAGTGATGGAAATGTGGGATACAAGATGCAAGTAAACTGAGTTGTTTAGCAAGAGTTAAGTGCAATGGTGCCTATTTGACTATAGTCAAATGCCTTAGTGCATGAAAACTCTCATAAAAGTTGTGATAGAGTTAGTAATGCAAAGATAGAAAATGATACTTATCAATGAGGCATAATTAATCCATTATAGATAATGTTGAGTTGATTATACTAGTTTTAAGGGAAATACTTTATTATCTCATTAATTTAGGGATAAATGGAGTACTTAGCAAGATTGGCTCCCTTATGCAATAAGGTTGAACCCTAGTGAATTGGCTCCCTTATGCAATAATATTGAACCCTAGTAAATTGGCTCCCTTATGCAATAAGTTTGAACCCTAGTGAATTGGCTCCCTTATGCAATAAGGTTGAACTTTAGTAAATTGGCTCCCTTATGCAATAAGGTTGGACCCTAGTGAATTGGCTCCCTTATGCAATAAGGTTGAACCCTAGTGAATTGGCTTCCTTATGCAATAAGATTGAACCCTAGTAACCGGTTTCCTTATGCAATGAGGTTGAACCTTGGTAAATGGAACACTTATATGATAAGGTTGATCCACAGAGATAGTTGGTCCCCTTATTTATAAGGTTGAACCAAAGTTCATCATGATTCCTAACTAAGGGAGCGATGTGAGCTCCTTGACCTGGCAAAGTGGTGAGACAAGCACTTTGCTATAGGTGGAATTGTGTGGAGTATATCCGATGCTAGGCTGTTAATGAGCATATCCTATGCTAGGCTATGGATGAGCATATCCTATGCTAAGCTGTGGATGAGTATATTCCATGCTAAGTTGTGGATCAGATATAATGTGGAGATAGTACTCTCATTATTATGTGATGGAACAATCCACTCATTTTCAAGGTAGTATAAGGGCTATGTAGGCTATTCTACCTAGATTAATACAAGGGAACACTGTTCCTGAGAATGGCCAAGTTAAAAATATGAATATAATGCTAGTATTGTTATTCATTGTGAATTGATATACGTGTAGTACTTATATCGTGTTAATGAATTACTAGACCATAAAAGTTAGTATAGTATTTTTAGTTTCAGAGTTCATTTATTCAATATATATGCTAGTATTCATTATTCATACTGAGAATTATATTTCTCACCCCTCTGTATTTTTATGTAAATCTAGGTAAAGACCCTATAAGAGGGTAAGAGATGAAGTAAGAGAAGAGCAAGAAAAGTTTAGTTTAAAGTTTTCAGTTCAAAGTTTATGTAATTTCTTTATATTTGCTTTGAGGTTGTAAAGTTATATATATAATGCTTATATGTATGACTTTTAGTTATAATTCTCCATAATTTTTTTTAAATGTTATGAATTAGTTGATGATTAAGTTAGAAGTAGCATGACTAATACTGTTTATCCATGTATATGTCAGGTATACTAGTGTACTGGTATTAGGATGTTACATAACACACACTTACCTCTCCCAATTACCTCATTAGCAAAGAGCTTTACTCACTACTTTACAAGGTTAAGGGGTTTAACTCACTCCCTTAAGAAGGATACTTGTACTATGACTCCATTTAAGCCGGTATAAGAACCAACTCTTGATGAACATTACATTTCAAGCAATTCTTAACTCTAGAAAAGCTTAAAAACTACATGTTCTTATATGCTAGGTGATTATTTCCTTTGTGAAATTTTCCTAAAAGTGTCTTACTACACTTAAGAAAGCACATATAAATGATCCCAACTAGTAGGGATCCTCAAAACATCAAGAATATCATCCTTGAAGATTCCTGGAACTCACGCCTTGGTGCAGCATTGTCACGCTGCGGCGCCAAGCTCTCTGGTCACTCACGCCTCGGCGTGGCTCTCAGTCATGCCGCGACGTGCTGCTCTAAGCCTCACTCACTAGAACTCACGCCTCGGTGTGACATCAATCACGCCATGGCGTGAGGCATTTTTTACAGAATTTTGTAGAAAATAGCTTTATGAACTGTTCCATTGATTTCAAAATAGCTTCCAATCATCTGAAATTGGCTACTAGGTGATTTCTAACTTCACCAACACTTCCTAAATATGTTGTAACACTTTTACAACTTATTGCTTTACTTAAACTTGGATAAATTCTCAAATTCACATACCTACTTGTTCATTGCTTAAATTTCCACTTTAGGGACTAATTGACTATATCTAATATCCAATTCAATTCTCACGCTCTCATTAATCTGTGATAACTAATTCCAATCAAAGAAAATAAACATCAAGCAAAGAAAATAGATCTTTACTCTTTAAAACCCATTTTCTCTATCTATTGGCCTAACTTTAATCAATAGAAAAGATGAAGGAGAGTAATGAGTTTCAAGTTTAGAATCCCCTACCTCAAATCCTCTATGATGGAGATTGTTTAGATTTGGTTTTGCCCATTTCCTTTCCTTCTCTTTTCCTCTTCCTCCTTAGTTTCTCTTCTTTGGTTTCCTTGCTTTATGCTACTGTTCTTGCTATTTCATGAGAGAGATGGGTGAAAGTGAGATAACAATGAGTGAAATATCAGGAAAAAGTCAATATAAATGGTTTTCCCCGTTTGTGACTTATTTTACTTAAGTATGACACTGATACTTCCCGATCTGCTAAGAATACTTAGATTTTACTAAATCAAGTTTTTTAACTTCCAACAACTTTAAAATAAATATTAAGATTCATTAAAAAGGTTGTTTCACCATTATCATATTTTTTCGTATCTGCTACTAGTCAATTATGCATTAAATGCACAACCAGTATGCTTAAAAACATCAAACTAACTCTTACACCTATTTGTGACTTAGAAACAAATTCTCTAGACTCATTTCCCTCAAATTAGCTATTTATGCTACTATCTGAGTCATTTTAAGCTACTTTTCACACTTTAGGTTGCAACAAAGTATCCAAACTAATTCAGTTTGGCACAATAATTAACAGACATGATAAATAAGTGTCATGCTACCTTGGTAACTATAAACTAGTCTAACATACTAAAAAGAGGATGTTACATACAATATGGTGCTCCATTCCTTCGTGAGAGCCACGATTTCATAGTCCCCAAGCCTTCTCTTCTTTGACAATATGTCCTTAATAAACTTCACGTAACTAGGCATTTTCTCTAATGCCTTAGCAAAGGAAATATTAATGTGAAGTTTCTTGAAGACCTCTAAGAACTTTTGGGATTGGGCATCCAACTTTTGCTTTGCAAGCTAGTTGGGAAATGAGAGAGGTGAGACATAAGGCTTATCTTCTTCTTTCTTTTCCTCTTTCCTCACATTCTTAACAAGCTTTTCTCCTTCATCTCATCTTTGTCACTGGAATGATCTTTTGTGCTCTTAAGCTCCTTTGTAGCTGAGTTGCCTTCAATCTTTTTACCACTTCAAAGAATAATTACCTTGCATTGTTCCTTAGGGTCACCCTTGGGGTTATTGATAGTGTCACTAGGAAAACTCCCCAGTGACCGAAAAGTCATAGCTTGAGCCAATTGACCTACTTGTGTTTCCAAATTATGCAATAACGCAGCTTGGCTTTGTAGAATGGCTTCATTTGAGGCAAACCGTGCATCGGTCTTAGATATGTAAGCTTCTTGGTTGCTTATGAACTGGGCAAACATTTTCTCCAAGTTAAGCATCTTGTCTTGATGGGAGATCTTTTATTGGAAACCTATAGGAATGAGAGGTGCTTCCTTAGGTTGAGATGAGGAATGACCTTGAGCATTACCTCCCCATGAAAAATTAGGGTGATTTCGCCAACCTGGATTATAAGTGTTGGCAAAGGTATTATTGTGATTGGGCTGGCAGAATTGACTTGCATACTTTTACTCTCTCCAAGTTAGTTATGAAACTCTCAATGGAGTGTGCATCACTATAATGGTCATAGGTCACAAACTAGCTTTGAACTGCATTAACTCCTAAATGATCCAACTTTTGAGCAATTACTACCACTTGAGATGAAGGAGCTGTAATTGCAATAACCTCATGTACACTAGCCATTCACTTAGAGGTTACTCTCTCCGTTGGCCACTGGTAATTATTAGTAGCCATTTCCTCCAATTAGTCATAAGTGACATAAACAAATTTACTCATAAGGGCCCCTCTAGTTGAGACATATAGTAGATTAGATATGGGCAATCAAACCATTGTAGAAAGTATGAACCAACATCCATATGGGGACTTCCTGATGAGGACACCTTATCAAGTCTTTAAATCTCTCCCAAGCCTCAAATAAGGTATCACCATCAATTTGCTTGAAGGAGGTGATGTTATTTCTCATCTTCATTGCTTTCATGGGTAGGGATAATCGAGCCAAGAGTTTGCTTGCAAGCTCATCCCATGTAGTGATAGAATCTAGGAGCAATGACTGAAGCCAATTATTTGCTCTATCTAGAAGGGAAAAAGGAAAAAGTAGCAAGCTGATTACATATTCTAAAACCCCATTATGCTTGAAAGTGTCATATAGCTCAAGAAAATTAGCCAAATGAGCATTTGGATCATCATGTGGTAAATTAGAAAACTGCAAAAATGAATAGATCATTTGGATGATCGCTAGTTTGATCTCAAAGGTATATGCTTGGGTCGCTAGCCTGTGAATGCTAGTATGAACATTGCAGACATAAAGGGTAACAAAGCTCCTTAAAGCTCTCACAGGATCTTTTCTCCTGCCATGTTTGAAGCTTAATCAAAATCAAGTACTTGTGCCTGAACTATATTCCCTAATGATCTCTGGAAAGTCCTTTCTACCTCAGAATCTTATGCATGCACAAGAAGTTGTACCTAAAAAGGCAAGAAAAGAACATTTGAGTCAAGAAATAGTAATCAATTCAAAAGTAAACACCATTGTTGTCAATCATCGGCAATAGTGCCAAAAACTTGTTAGTTACCATAAGTGTACGAGTCAACAAGTAATATAGAGTGAAAATAGAGTATCATTTCCTTAAGGATTAGAATGAGCAATGTGTTATCGATTAGTTAATTACTATATTCAGACGTAAGCAATGCAAATTTAGAGAACAATTAAGACAAACATAAGTAATGACTAACTAATTGCAATCCAACACAACACACTAACATTAGAGAGGGATAACAATGCTTTTACAGTTGAAGGGGTCTTTCTTCTGCATTACTTCACTTAGGTTAAGCAAATCATGCCCGTAATTGTTAATGAATTAATTTTGTTAGCATAAACCAATTGTATTCAAGAGCCTATGCCTAGGTTACTTGATTGTGCATGTACCAACTAAAACACTAAGTGTCCATGTGAGTTACTGTGATTTCAATCCATTAAGAACTTGTTTCAAACATGTTCTATGCAATGCCCAATGGGTATGTGTCCATCCAATTGACTAATCAACATACCCAACCATGTAAGTGATATTGAACATACATTACCAAAAACCAAGATCCCACTTTCCTATTCCTAATTCAAGGAAAAACCCCAAATCAATTGATGATCAAGTAATTTTAACATGAAGAATAGAATTGGTTAAACAAAATTTCATTTATTAATAAAATACCCATAAGAGATTACATCAATCCAAGGTCTATATAAACAAATTTAGCAGACCATAACAAAGAAAGAAACCAAAACTAAAACAAGATCCATGGATATAAACAAATCAAGAGAGAAAAAGATAGGAAGAACTAGAGATGAATACTTGATGAATGAGTCCTCCTTCAAGCTCCCAAGCCTTGATCCCACCAGCATCCAAGTCTCTCCCTCTAGCTTCAGAAACCTAATCTAGAGCTTCTCTCTCTAAGCTCTGGGGTGGTGAAGAAGATGCTTGATGAAGTCCTCCAAAATGAAATACAAAGGGCCTATATCATAGGGTGATCACGCATCTCGTGCCGGCACACCATATGGCACGCCAAGGCGCATGTTTGGTAGTGCAGTTCATCTAGTTGTACTTAGGTTGTTGCTCCTTGGCACACTAAACATCGCACCAAGGTGCAAGTGTTACGCCTTGGTACACCAAATGTTGCGCCAAGGCACAAGTGCCTTTATTTGTGAATGCTTATAAGTCATAGAGTGCTGTGCCTTGGCACACTAATCCTTATGCCAAGGAGTAGCTGCTACATTTCCTAAACTTTGTTTCTTTTTCCATTTAAGTTCCTTTCCTCCTTTTCCTAGCATTCTTCTATGCTTTCTACCTACGAAACCCTACAACATAATGCCATTAACTACATAGAAGCCATCCATTAAAGATATCAAAATTTAAATCAAACTTGATCTAATTAATTCATAATAGGAAGAAATGAGAGCTAACATATGCGAAAATTGAGCTCAAAACCTTACTTATCAATAGGAATCTAGGATATAACGACATACTTATCAACCAAACATAATGATAATAACTCTATTTTCTGCAGTTATCAGTGCTTAGATATGTTAACTTGGATTTTGTAGGTAATCTTGATAAAAGAAAACCTACTACAGGTTATATGTTCACACTTGCAGGGGGTGCAGTCAGTTGGTTATCCAAATTACAGACTATTGTAACTATGTCCACTACAGAAGCTAAATACATGGCAGCTACACAAGCTTGCAAGGAAGCAATTTGGATTCAAAGGTTAATGAAAGAAGTCAGACACAAACAACAGAAGATTCCTATGTATTGTGATAATCAGAATGCGTTGCACATTGCAAGGAATCCAGCCTTTCATTCTAGGATAAAGTACATAGGAGTTCAATATTACTTTGTTCGAGAAGTAGTAGAAGAAAGAAGTGTGAATATGTAGAAGATTCACACTAAAGACAACCTAGCAGATGTCATGACAAAGCCTATCAACGCTAATAAGTTTAAATGATGTAGATACTCGTATAACCTTTGGAAATGTAGGCAACATGGAACTAGCAAGAAAAGAAGGATTTTTTGAAAGTTCATCAAATATGACTTTAAGTGAGAGATTGTGAAAGTAAAGCCACTTTTGGCTTTAGACAAGTCAAAGCAAGTAATGAGAAAACTACTCTCCCCTTTTTACGTTGCTTAATAATTTATGGTGAGGAGAAATATAATCTCATCCTTTGCTTTATTTGTGGTAAAGATGAGGAGGATCTCTTCTATAAATTGATACATTTTCCTTTGTATTTTTTGTACATTTTAGAGAGAGTTTTTCTTGTGAGTGTTTCTCCTATATCAAGAGAGTGTGTCATTATTCATTCCTCGTGTTTAGAGAGAAGTTATAACATTTTTCTTCACAATGGAAATATTGTATTATTACTTATGTGTTTCTCCTTACAAACACTGAGGATTTTTCCACATTTAATACTATGCATCAATTTTTATTTTTCTCAACTCTATTTTAATTGTATAATACTATTTTCATATCTCCGATACCTAACAAAAATTACATGAGCAATTGATCAAAAACAAAAAATATATCAATATTATGTCCTCATAAAAAGAAAAGACATGAAAGAAAACTTTTTAAAAAAGTAAAATAAATTTTCAAAAAAGATATAAAAAATGAAAAATAAAATCAACACAGGTGTACACATACCTATTCTTCCTCTTCTTTCATGATAAGGTTCTTCTAAAGTGAGTTTGGCTCTAAAGTGAGTAAATAATGGTATATCTATCATTAATTTGATAAAGTGCATAAAGATCTCAATCCACTAAATAATCTAAAGGTAGAAACATCTTTACTTATTCACTTTAAAAACAAACTTACTTTAAAGGAACATTTTCCCTTCTTTCACTTTTCTTTCGATTTCTCGCTATCTAATCACCCTATGCCTATTATTTATTTATTCACTTTAGAAACAAAACTTACTTTAAATAAACATTTTTCCTTGTTTTCACTTTTCTTTTGATTTCTTGTCATAGTTGTATAACTCATACCCGAAGTCGACTTAATTAGAAGGTTGAGTCATCAGGTCAATAGTTCGACCATGGATCAAACGGTCGAACTTGAAAACCCGAACAAAGAAGAAAATATTTTAAAATAAATCTTATATGAAAAAATACTTAATATAAAATAATAATATATTAAAAATATTAAACAAAAAATACTACTTGAAAAAATGCTTCCAAATAAGCAATAAAAATAACCTATTGGTTCAATAAAAATATAAATTAAGAAATTGAGAATAATATTCAACAGAAGTATATGATTTAGTGATAGAATGTACTTTATAATAAAAATTTTAAGTATAGTATTCAAATTTTAAAAGTTATGCATTGGCCAACTCAAGTCCATCCAATCGTGAATCATTAGGTTAATTTAAGTTTGATCGAGTCATTGAAAAAACTAGTTCGATAAGTTAATCAAACCTACCTAAAACTCGAGTTGCTAATTTCTCAAGTGGATCAATTAGGCCGATTTAATACATATAATCATGTTTCTTCTTATCAAATCACCTCATACCTATTATTTATTTATTTACTTTTTTTCTTTCAATTCTTACCTTCTTTCTTTTTAATTGCAGTAAGTTAATATTTGGAGTTCTACTTACATGTATCTCAATTAATTTAAGAATAAATCATCACATATAATTTTTTATATAACAAAATTATGTTAAGATGAGAAATAAATACAAATAACTTTATTAATAGACTCCGGTTGTTAAATTTCTTTTATAAACATTTATATTTATTTCTCTATCGTACACGACCTTATGAAATGAAAACCACACAATAGAATCCATTTCCCAATTAATTTATCTTGGTCCCAGCAGATTGACACAGATAAGATTCAAAACCGTGATCGCACGGCTATTTGTGCTCTTCTATCGCTATCCCATCTGCATGATTAAATGCTGACCTTCTTTCTAAATTCCAATCAATAGATCAATGAAAAAAAATTATACTAATCATATTTATATTTATTCGTTAATTTGCATTTCTGAGACGAGATCGACACAGCTCCTTCCGACAAACAAACAAAGGTTTGTGATTCCTTTTCCCATCCTCTGAATTTTTTCTCCCTCTTTTTGTTCTCTAAATTTTTTCTATTTCTCTTTTCGTCTTCTGCTCAACTTTTCTTTCATCCAAATTTTAATTTTAATGTGTAATATATTAACTTCTGATAACAATGACTTTTGGGTCTTTGTTGTGGAATTCTTATGCAATCGTCGTAAAATTCTAGATGTATCTGAGAACTTATCCATTTTTTTCCAAATGCCTTTGATTTTATTTATATAATTTTGGACGTTATTCTAATGGAACCCTAAATTCTGGGTGGTCTAAAGGTTATTAAATCCTAGATGAATTTGAGAAATTTGTCCTTTTTTAAAAAAAAAATCTGTCCTTGATTTTATTTGTATCATTTTAGAGGTTATTCTATTGGTTTGGAACCCTAAATTTTGGGTTCTCTATAGGTCATTAGTTTCAGCTTTCTTTCCCTTCTTTTTCTCTGGGGTGATAGGAATAGCTAGTTTTACAGATGCCAATAAATGGTATGAAATTGAATAATATTTTCGTTGCTAGTTTTTCATCAATACTTAATGCAGTGATCCTTGTTAGGTGATATTTTAACTCTGAAAATTATAGGCAGGTTAGACTGGTTACTGAATTTCATTTTACTTTTTTTTTTTATTACTTTTGGTCCCAAGTGTTGTTGCTCACACTGAAGTATTGTTTGCCTCTGATTTTCTATTTTTTTCTCCTATTGTTATTATAGGTTCTAATTAGTTGGGCAGAACATGTCCCATCTCCAAGGGGATGAAGCTGAATATATGGCAGATGAATACGAAATGGAAGATGTAGATGATGATATGGATGAAGAGTCTATTAATAGGGAAAGGGGTGGCATAGAGTCTGATGTTGATGAATATGATTACTCGGTTTGTAACGTGCCCTTTCTTATATTTTGCAATTCATGTAGTTTTATGAATATGACGTTGATGAGTATGTTTCGTATTATGATTACTCATTTGCAATTCGTGGTGGTGTTGACTTATTTTTCCTCCTGCTTGATTGATTCATCAAGCAAAGGTCAACTGTGTATTCAGTTATGTTTATATTTCTGGGAGTAATATTGTAGTTTTGCTGCAGAATAGTAAGGTGGTAGACACTACAGCTGCTCATGCTAGAAGAGGACAAGATATCCAGGGAATTCCTTGGGATAGCCTTAGCATCACTAGGGAAAGGTATCGACAGACTAGGCTTGAGCAATATAAGAATTATGAAAATATTCCCCATTCAGGGGACGGGTCAGGGAAGGTAACAATTTAATAATACCTTTTCTTTTTGATAGTTTAGACAAATTTTTTCTTCCTTCATGTCATTTGTCTGAAATCTGAAGCATAACACCATGTTGACCTGTCTATTATTTTCTACCACATACAGGATTGCAAACATACCAAAAAAGGATATTCACATTATGAGTTCAGAAAAAATTCAAGATCGGTAAAGTCAACCATTCTTCATTTTCAGGTAAGCTGTGTCTATTCTGGTTTCTATCAAATTTTACGGGTGCAATATGCCATTTTGCTGCATGTTGGTTCTCTTTATTCTATTTATATGAAGTTGTAAATAAATAATTACTGTCAGAGAACTACTAAACCAAAAGTTCAAACTTATGAGGAAGTGTGAAGAAGGGCTCTTATGCATTTAACCCTCTCCCTTCGGTGAAAGCCTGCTGAACTTGAAAGGAGAACAAAACATGAGCTTACTAGTTCTGTTACTACCTATTGTTGGAACCTAACACACCTTATGTTGAAGTTGATAGTAAGATTAGGGAAAGAAGGATTAATCTCTAGATCACTTGCCTAGAGGCTCTTGACAATGGGTTGTGTTTGACAATAGATCACTTGCACTTTTGCTTCCCCTAGTTTCAAATAGTTTTGTTTTGGTTTCTCAATTTTCAATTTAAACAATGTTGCTCTCTTTATTCCTTCCAAACCTCTGAATTGACACATGAGAAAATGGTCAAAATCTTTGAACAAATTCAAAATTCACAAAAAAATGGCAGATAGTTTACACCTATGAAATCTAGCAGCTGGACAGTGTAAGAATACGTGATTGCTGGTCTGTGAATCAGCAGGAGATATGACACTGAGATTGGGAGATAGAGCTTTGTAAGGCCTGCAAAGCTGCAACATGTGACTAATATTATGTCAAAGTAGCGTAGTCTGTTCATAGGATGTAAATCTCGAGCAGTAGCTGGAATGGCATAGGCTTTGAAGAGATAGGATCTTGCTGTTGTGGGGGTTGACTGACATCACTTTTTTTTTTCTCTCTTAATGATTATGCAGTTGAGGAATTTGGTTTGGGCTACATCAAAGCATGATGTATACTTTATGTCACACTTTTCAGTAATGCATTGGTCTTCTTTGACTTGCACGAGGCCAGAAGTACTCAATGTTTCAGGACACATCGCACCATCAGAGGTGAATGTTCCTTTTAATAATGTTTGCATAATTGAATACCATAGATATCTGATTGTTCATTGCGTAAATCTATGATAAAAATGATCAATCTTGTTCTTAATCTTCCAAATGATCAATTTTCATTGTTAGAAACATCCTGGAAGTCTGTTAGAGGGATTTACGCAGACCCAAGTTAGTACACTTGCAGTAAAACAGAAGCTTCTAGTTGCTGGAGGATTTCAGGGTGAACTTATTTGTAAGGTAAATGGATGATTTGCTTGTGTTTTGAGGAATGTCTACTATCTAATCTGTAGTGGATACAGTAGGAAGTGTAAATTGTGTTCGTGGACCTCAGGGCATTTTATGAAACATTTTAAGAGAAAAATGCAATGCGGTCCTTGCTGTTAATGGATTTAAGAGACGGATTATACTTTGAAATTAGGAATATATGTCTTAGAGTCTTTAGAAACTAATATATAGGCATACCCAATCCTCTTATTTTCTTCCTGTGCATTGGCTATAGTTGTTTCTCTATGTGAATAACGTGATCTTTACAAGCTCCTTCATACTATTAGTCAATGTTCAAGTTCACTGCCAATTTCAATAACAAATCCACCGCAGTTTAGAATTATCTTCAAATTCCTATCAGTATTGGTGCAGCCCTATTATTACCACCATCATCCAACCAAACCTTTTTATGATTGTTGTAGAAATGCATGGTTAGCAAGAGTTGTTCTTAATTGAGATTTGAATGCAACTATGTACCCCAGTTGGATATAAGTTATCTTTAAATTTATAGGGTGACTAAAAACTTTGTTTGGTCGAAAAGTTACAGCATGATTTTGTGAAAAATATCTTGCTAGTTTTAAGTGAGTGTTCACAACTTATTCAAGATAAAGTTATATAGTGTGGAAATGTAAATGTTAAATAGGATCAATTCACTGCTCGAAAATGCTTTCCATTTTTGAAAATAGGAGTTCCAAACAATTTTTACATTATCTTAAATTTTTAGAGTCAAGCTCCAATTTGGTCCTTGAAAAGTTTTTGAAACATCAATTTGGTCTTCAAAAGATCGGTAACATCAAATTGGTCCTCATATAATAATTTTTGGTCATTGAATGACATCAATTTGGTCCCAGTAACCAATAACTTTTGGACTATTTTGATGCCAAAAAAATTATCATTTGAGGACCATATTGATGTAATAATCTTTCGAGTACCAAATTGATATACCGAAAATCTTTCTAGGTCCAAACTGTGAGTTTACTCCAAATGTTTAGCTCAATAATTTTAATTTTTTTTTAGTTTCTTTTTTGGATTTTGGTAATCATTGCAGTTCCTGCATTAAAAATTGTTATCGTAATTTAAATAATTCTATTTGCTATTGTTATTATTATTTTCAAATAGCTATTCTTCTTCTTTGGATTATGGGTTCATCAATAGTTCTTTGTCCTATTTTCGTGGGAAAGAGAAATAGTTAACAGCCTTAACAGCCTTGAAAATATATTTTGTTGTAGTCGAAGCTTAGGGCAGGGTTGGTCTGCATGTTGTTCTCTCTCTGTCCTTTTTTGTGCACATGCTCCTGTTATTTGCAGGGTTAAATTTTTTGCAGATAGTAGTTCCAAATCGGATTCTTTCTATGGATCCTTGCTTGCTCTTTTGCCTTTTGCTAGAGAACTTTGATCAATGCCACAATGATGAAATTAAAGTATGCACTTGATAAGCTTGTTGTAAATTCCCAATTTTTTACTAGGAGCTTGAAATCCTTCTTTTCCTCTGATACTCAACCCTAGAACATCAGTTCCTAAATTTTTTTCTTTTGGAACCTTAAGTATCTGGTTCTGAAGAGAATTATGTTCTGCGAAGGTGTGCCAATTTTTCTCTTTCTGTGGTTTCCTATCTCTCAGACATAGTTTCGTGTTTCCCAAATTTTACAGACCATGTGGAACATGAGAACAACTTAATGAGCATATGTTGTTAATTTCACTTTGCTACAGTGCTTGGTTCATTATAGTACAGATTGTGGTTTATAATTAAGAGCTTGACATGTATGGGTCAGATAATTATGGTTTTTGATTTGATGTCATTGAACTTGTTATTAATATTTAATATTGTTGGTAGTCCTTTGGTGTTGCTACTTCTTTCTCCTTCATTCTTTGTCCCTGTCTTTCTTTTTTTAGCTTCTTTCAGGCACTGTTTGGATTATCTTTTCATTCATGTTATTTCTAATTAGGCATTTGCGAAGGCAGATTTTGGTAGATTATTGCTATCGGACTCTACATGCTTTTTGTATAGTTATTCTGCCAGATGCTGCTAAATTGTCCCTCATAGGATTTGTTCTTGGTTTTAGAGCCATCAACAGATACAAAGATTTATCACCTTCTTTGTTACTGTAATGCAGCACCTAGATCGACCTGGTGTTAGCTTTTGCTCAAGGACAACTTATGATGATAATGCTATCACCAATGCTGTTGAGATTTATGTTTGTCCTAGGTATATAGTTTTTCTTCTCCTGGTGGTTGTTATTTCATTTATGGATATAGACACCAAGTTTAATGAACTCGGTTTCTGATTTTTAGTGGAGCAGTTCATTTCACAGCCTCAAATAATGATTGTGGAGTCAGAGACTTTGATATGGAGAAATTTAAACTTTCTAAGCATTTTCGTTTTCCGTGGCCAGTGAATGTGAGTCCCTGATATTTTGTTCTTATATTTTCCTCTCCCCTCTTATGACTGATAACTGGATACTTTACTTTTGTTCCTTCAGAAATTGCATTACCATTTGTTCTTATCAGACTACATTGTCTTGCATTAAGGAGCTGTTTTTGCAATAGGAAACATTGCTGACACATTGCCAGTATGGATGAAGCGATTGCCTTTTCCCACTCCTTTCTAACTACTTTTGTTCTTGATGGTGAAACTGTTATAGAAAATTAGGAATAACTAACACAGTGTTGTTAGTCTCCCTGTGTCTGCATTTATACTGAAAAGTAGGATGAGTACAAGAAAGATAGGCCCAACCCAATAACATAAAATAATCTAATAACTATTCCCTAACACTCCCTTTCAAGCTAGAGCTAAATGTTAATCATACTTAGAGCATGTTTGGGAATGTTTCAAACAGCTTTTTTTTTAGTAAAAAAACTGTTTGAACAGTATTTTCACATGTTTGACAAAATCAGCTTTAGCTCTTACACGAAATTCAATGCATTATAAAAGCTTTTTTAAGCTTTTTTTCATAATGTTGAAGATTGAAGCTTATGATTCTAGCTTATAAATTATTCCTTACACTTTGATATGTAAATAACATTTTGTCCTTAATCAAATAACTTTTTTAATCATTTTATACCTATTTTGGTAATTTAATGCATAAAAGTGATTCTTTTTTATATCATCCAAACGAAACAGATTAGCTTAAAATCGCTTTTCAGCTAACATATCCAAACATAAAATTGATTCAATTATAGTCGATTATAACGAAAAGCTTTTATACAATAATGAATTATTGAAATAATCAAGTTTTCACAGCTATCCCAAACACACACTTAGCTTGTTACAATTATAATCTATTTTATTCTTGTTGAGTGCTTTGGTGAGGATGTCAGCAGGTTGCTCTCTCGTCTGTGCATATCTAATGACAACAAGCCCTTGTTGAACCTTTTCACGGACAAAATGACAATCAACCTCAATATGCTTTGTATTTTTCATGAAAAATAGGATTAGAAGCAATATGAATGCTAGCTTGGTTGTCACATCACAACTTCGTAGGCATTGCATTCTTGAAGCCAGTTTCATCAAGAAGATGATGTATCCACACCAATTCACATGTAGCTTGAGCCATGACACGATATTCTGATTCAACATTGGACCAAGCAACAACTCTTTGCTTCTTACTTTTATAAGAGACAAGGTTGCCTCCTACGAGAACACAGTAGCCAGAAGTAGATCTTTTGTCAATAGGAGATTCAGCCCAGTTAGCATCAAAGAATCCCTCCACTATAATATGTCAATGGTCCCTATACCAGACACCATGATCCGCTACATACTAGCATCAAAGAATCCCTCCCCTATAGGATGGCCATGATCTCTATACCAGACACCACAACTTGGAGCATCCTTCAGATACCTCAATATATGAAGAATAGCCTCCCAATGGGTGGTTGGTGGAGATGACATGAATTGACTAACCACAATAATAGAGAAGGCAATATCAGGACGAGTAACTGTGAGGTAGTTAAACTTACCCACTAGTTTTCTATATTGTTCTGGATTGGAAATAACATCTCCATCATTAGCTAAGAGTTTGACATTAGGGTCATAGGGGTTTTCAACTGGTTTAGCTTTGAGCAAACTTGTTTCTTTGAGCAAATCAAGAATATACTTTCTCTGGCTCGAGATTAAAGCTTGGATTTGAAAAAAACAAGCCATTATGATAAATTTGAGAACTAGGGCTTGAAGCCTTCGAAAAACCTTTCTGCTCTTTTCTTCCTATCGAGTGGCGTCAACCGGACTGAAAAATAGAATAGCTGATCGAGCTCTTTGGTACGCGGCTAACCTTTTAAATGGAGCTGTTCTTGCTACTCCCATAAACTAAATAAATTGGGTGGGTAGGATAAGGACTCTTATCATACAGCTCTTTTTCTTGCTCTTCTGGCTTTTATTATCTCTTTCTTGGCCCTTTGCGCCTTTTTGACCAATGAGAGTCCAGACTGGAGCTCATCTGATTCATTCTTCCGTTTACTCATTCGTCAGTATCGTCAAAAGCAGCTGAACTCAATCCCGATGGCTACCATTACAGTGTCGATTGGCATTCCGCTTCTAAAAACTATATATAGACTAAAGATGTGACCATGATTCTATCTTGGTGAGAGTGGCGTGACTTGAAGCTGCACGGAGACCATTTCCTTTTCTTGCTCTCGTGCTGGATGTCATCTCGGCATATCGGTCGGTTTAAGATGAATCCGGGGGAGGGAGAAATCCTCCATTGGCCGTTGACCTTTGATTCTCTTCTCTGAACTGCTCTTAGGCTAAGATTGAGTGGAATCCGCTTCTCTTCCGTATTCCTCAGCTCGAGTTTATGTTGCCGAAGCTGTCTTGAAGCCCTTTCTTTCCGGCTTCCTTGAGTCAGCTCGGTAGCTAGTCTAGTAAAATAGCCTTTCTTCTCTTCCCTTAACTTAACTTAACTTAACTTAATAGGGGTTGCTCCTTCTTCTCGTCCACTCGGGAATGAAGCCTTACCTTTCGCTACTAACCTTTTAAATGGAGTTGAGCTGGCTACAAAATCAATTGCTTCAGTGATGGTTGCTTCATCAAATCAAATATAGGTGGCAGGGTCAGACTTTGAGAAAGAGTCCACTGCTGTCCAGTCATAGTCAGTAGGAGCAGCTCCGGCTCAGCTCGATCAAATTTCAAAATTGCACTCTGGCCTTGTAGTACCTCGCTATCCTCTGTTGGTAAGTAGCCATTCTGAACTGAGCTTGCTTTCTTAACTCTTAAATTAGGTCGAAGTTGGTCCTAAACTCTTCTTCGTTGGAACCCACATTTTGAAAAGTTCTGTTAGGTTCTTAGTAGCAGTCGGCGACCTTTTCTTCTTTTACTTCACATATCTTTTCGTCTCCTTGATAGCTGGAAGTTCTCCAAAAGTATGAAAAGCTGGAGGACTTTGTACCAGCCATTCCAGTGTGGTTGAATTTTGTTCAACAGCCCAAGGAATGTTCGCCCTTGTTATGTTATTTCCACTGCTTGAAGTGATTGTTACGACCACGAAGAAACGACGAATCCCAACTACGGATATATAAGAGCCAAAACTGCTAAGGGCATTCCATCCAGCGTAAGCATCTGGATAATCTGGAATGCGACGTGGCATACCCGAAAGCCCTAAGAAATGCATGGGAAAGAGGGTCAGATTAACCCCGAAAAAAGTGATCCAAAAATGGATTTGACCTAAAGTTTCAGGGTATGTCCGACCAAAGATTTTACCCACCCAATAGTGAAATCCTGCAAATAAAGCAAAAACGGCTCCCATAGAAAGTACATAATGGAAATGTGCAACCACATAATAAGTATCATGTAGAGCAATGTCTAGCCCAGAATTTGCCGGGACTATTCCAGTGAGTCCTCCTATGGTGAACAAAAAGATGAACCCTACAGCAAATAACATGGGTGTTTTGTATTGTATCGAACCCCCCCACATGGTAGCGATCCAACTAAAGATTTTAATTCCAGTGGGGACAGCTATGATCATGGTAGCTGCGGTGAAGTAGGCACGGGTATCAACGTCTAAGCCCACAGTAAACATATGATGAGCCCAAACAAGAAATCCAAGAACACCTATACTGATCATGGCATAAACCATGCCTAGATACCCGAAGACCGGTTTTCCCGAAAAAGTCGAAACGATATGACTTATGATACCGGATCCAGGCAGAATGGGAATATACACCTCTGGATGACCGAAGAACCGAAAGAGATGCTGGTATAAGATGGGGTCTCCCCCTCCTGCGGGATCAGAAAAGGTTGTATTAAAGTTTCGATCGGTTAATAACATTGTAATTGCCCCTGCCAGTACCGGAAGTGATAATAAAAGTGGGAATGCTGTTACTGGAACGGACCACACAAAGAGGGGTGATCTATGCATAGTCATTCCAGGTCCACGCATGTTGGAGATAGTTGTTATAAAATTGATAGAACCTAAAATGGATGAAACACCAGATAGATGAAGACTAGAAATTGCTGAATCAACTGCTCCTCCAGAATGGCTGGTAATACCACTTAAGGGCGGATAGACCGTCCACCCAGTGCCGCTACCCACTTCTACTAAGGCTGAGCTTAATAGGAGCAAGAGACTTGGTGGCAACAACCAGAATGAAATATTATTTAATCGTGGAAATGCCATGTCAGGTGCACCTATCAGAATCGGAACAGACCAATTACCAGATCCACCTATCATCGCCGGCATAACCATAAAAAAGATCATTAAAAAAGCGTGAGCCGTTATTAAAACATTATAAAGTTGATGATTCCCACCAAGAATTTGATCGCCGGGTCGTGCTAATTCCATACGAATCAATACTGAGAAGCATGTGCCCATCACTCCAGCAATGGCACCGAAGATGAAATATAGAGTCCCTATATCCTTGTGGTTAGTGGAGAACAGCCATCGGACCGGATTTGTCATAAAATGGAGATTCTTTCGTTTCCTTCCTTATCAGAGAGGGGCCCCTTCTTAGGGAGCGGGGCTTCTTTCTTGAAAAAGGGGGAGTGAGAGGGGAAGGAAGAATGGAAAGAGGGGTGGGGAAGGTCCGGAAAGCCCTCACTTTATTGATGGGAAATTTTGATCCCCTTTTCTTTCCTCTCAACCCCTCCCCTCAAACTCAAGAATTTATCCTGGTTCAGCCACCAATCACTTGTGGCCTACATCTAGTCCCTAAGCTTAACTTGAGATTTTCTTCACTATCTCCTATACTTCACGGGTGTTAGGAAAACCTTTGTACAAATAAGAGCACTCCTCACACCCTGAGATCTTCCACCATTGTGCTAGAGTCTCCAACTCTTCAAGCTTCACAGGTGCTTGAAAACCCTTTACAAACTTTGAGCACTTATTGCACCTTTGGGATTCTCCATCCTTTATGTATAAGCCTCACACACTTCACTCAAAGGGAAACCTTACCCTTGATCTCACTTGAGGGACTCTTCACCCTTTAGAAGTTATTACAATGAAGATTACAATATAAACTCTCTCAAAGAGTGGATATACAACTTGAAGAATTAATGAGATAGAGAGATTTTGACAATGAAGAGCTTAAAATATGATTTTAATGATTCAAAGGTTAAATCAAGTGTCCAAGTGTTTCTAGAGATGTAAATGCTTCAATCTTCACTTATATATAGAGCCCAATTGATGATTTAACCGTTGGTGGTGTTTAGAAATGTTTTCTTATGAAAACTAGCCGTTTATAGCTGGGAGCACATTTTGATGCATGGTAATCGATTACAATGTGTTGGTAATCGATTATGGACCTTCTGTATTGTTGGTAATCGATTGCAACCTCTTGGTAATTGATTACAAACTTTTCTGGGCGTCCAAGAACAATGTAATCGATTACAATGACCCCATAATTGATTACAACCATTCTGAGATTTGAAAAACGACTTTAAACACCCATAACTTCTTCATTTCTCATCTATTTTAAGCAAATGACCACTTATTAGAAAGATTTGTGAGTCTATTTTCATATAAAATAAGTTTTTAAAACAAAAATCAAAGTATTTTGAAAGTTATGATCAAAAGAGTAACCAAAAGTCAGCTTTTCAAAACTCAAACTTGACTATTTTTCATAGTTTTGAACTATCACCATGATTAGCTTTTCAAAACATGTTTGTTAGGCATTTTAGCATGTAAGAAACATTTGTAAAAATTTAAAAACATATTTGAGCTCTTTCCTTGTAAAATCTCTATCTTTACATAGGAGAAAGCCTAAAAGGAAAATATATCAATTCTAGTCCTTAGGCTTCTTGATGTATTCCTAGTTTCTAAAAATTTCTTCTTTTCAAATCTTGCAAATGCTTGGAACATCTTATCATTCTCATTCTTCTTGAGTTGAACATAATTGAGATTTTTTACTTTCTTATTGCAATGCTCACTCTTGGTACTTGGACTAATCTACAAAGTATTGCTCACTTAAAACATAGTTAGTCTAAATTCATAATTCAATATCTTCATATGCATGATTCATAAATGTATAACTCTAGTTAGTCTACCATGCATATAAGACTTTCATAGACATATCAAAATAAGACATTTATCAATTACTAATAGATATGTTCTATATAGGATGCAACAAATAACACTTTGCCTAAAATGCATGATTTCTTACACAACACCATAATGTACATTGTGTACATTTTCATTCAAATAGAGTCAAATCCAATATTAATTTAATACAACTCATATAACATATTATTGAAAATATTCTATAAAAGATGCTACAAAAAACTCCATGCATGATTCTTGTATAAAATATAACATGATGAAGTACATGATCATGCATGAGCCAATATAATCCATTAAGCACATCTATGTAGCATAATCATCATCTTTTTGTCTTGTATTTATCATCATTAAAATTTAACATATTAAATCATTGAGACAAATTTATTTCCACAGCCAATCCCCCCTTGAGCAATAAACCTATGTGGTTGTTTCATATACACCTCTTGCAAGTCACCATGAAGGAAGGCGTTTTTGACATCCAATTGATGCAAATGCCAATGATGGCTAGCTACAATAAAGATAAATAATCGAACAGAAGCAACCTTAGCAATTGAGAAAAAGGTGTCAGAATAATCAATACCATAGACCTGAGCATAATCCTTAGCAACCAACTGCGCTTTTAAATGAGCCATAGAACCATCAGGATCGATCTTTATTGTGTTAACCCATTTACAACCAATCACCTGTTTACCAGTAGGTAGAGAAACCATTTCCCAAGTTTGATTGTGTTCAAGAACATGCATCTCAAAGGTAGGAATACTAAGAGAGTCAAGAGAAGCTATTAAGGACTTAGTAGAACTAGATAAACCATCATAAGAGACAAGAAATAGGATATGTACAGTTACACTTACCTTTTCGAATAGCAATTGAGAGATCAAGACTAGACTCAGAGGGAGCAGGATACGAAGAAGAAGAAGGAACCATAGGGGGTGGTGAATGTGGAGGTTCTAGAGGTCCTGGAGCAGTAGTATCAGTCACAACAAATTGCTTGTGCCTTCGAACATAGTGGTTTGGAAAAGGGGAAACAAGAAGGGGATGAGGCCAAGAAGATTTAGGAATAGTAGAATCTGTAGGAGTAGAAGAGACAGAAGAAAGTGAAGGTACGGGAAAGTGATATACCAGAAAGTCATCATCATCACATGTAGGAGACTAAGGGAATAACTCTAAAGAGAAAGGAGTGGTCTCAAAGAAGGTCATATCTATAGAGACAAGATATCGATGTAAGTCAGGAGAATAACATTTGTAAGCCTTTTGACTGCGAGAGTAGCCTAGGAAGATACACTCAAGAGAATGAGGATCCAACTTAGAAATCTGAGAACGAGTATCCAGGACAAAACAAGTACAACCAAAAATTTTGGGATGAAGAACAAATAAAGACTGAGAAGGGAAGAGAAGAGAATAAGGAATTTGACCATCTTGGACAAAAGAAGGGAGGTGATTAATTAACAGGTTGTAGAAACAACATCAGCCCAAAACAGTTTAAAGACTTTCATTTGAAATAAAAGAGAATGGGCAACTTCAAGTAAGTCACAGTTTTTTCTTTTAGCCACCCAATTTTGTTGAGGAGTGACAACACAAGATGTTTCATGAATAATGCCGTGCTATGTTGTGAATGACTTAAAAGAGGTAGAGAGATATTCTTTAGCATTATTACTTTTAAGAGTGCAAAAGTTGACTTTAAATTGGTTTTGAACTTCAGCACAAAAATCTTGAAACACTGTAAATAACTCAGAATGATTTTTCATGAAATAGAGCCATGTAACATGAGAGTTTATCAATGGAAGTAACAAAATAACAAAACCTAGACTTAGACTCAATGGCACGTGGCCCCAAAATTCAAAGTGAACAAGTACAAAAGGGGATGCAACTCGTTTATTGACTCTAGGAGGATAATTTTCTCGATGGTGTTTGGCAAATTGACAAGACTCACAAAGGCCAAGATCGACACTGGGCTCGAAGGAAACACCACCAACAGCCCCCAAAAACTTAGCAGAGTCAATCATGCACCAAGGCCGGCCAAAATGCATCAAAACAGGACAATGCCAGCGCCCACAACTGTGACACACCTGGTGGCACTTCTCTGGCCCGTGGCGACACCCTTGGTTGCCAAAAACGCACTGGACCTGTCACTAGACCACCGAAAATGGACGAGATCGTGCTCAGCAGGGCTCGAAAAAAATTTCTGCACCTTTTGGAGGGGTAGATCGGTTGAATCTGAGGAAGGAATTTTTTTTTTTTTTGGTTTTTGTTTTTGTGTAGGCTGGGGTTTTATGTTTTTCTAGGGTTCTCTCTAACCTTGTTCTTAACCAGCTCTGATTACCATGTTAGAGAAAATTAGGAATAACTAACAGTGTTGTTAGTCTCCATGTGTCTGTATTTATACTGAAAAGTAGAGACCAGTGCAAGAAAGAGAGGTCCAGCCCAATAACATAAAATAATCTAATAACTATTCTCTAACAGAAACAATTTAAAAAAAGAATAGACAAATCAGAGTGCCAATAACTCCACCTTGGGAATATGCTCATATAACAAGATAGTAGCTATCATGATAATCTTCCAGTTAGATCATACTCTTGTCATGTTATTATTTTATTATCCTTCCTTTACTTCCTATTTATTTTCCCTATCTTTTGCTGTAGCATACTTCTCTCAGTCCAAATGGGAAACTACTTCTAATTGTTGGAGACAATCCTGAAGGTATGTTGGTGGACTCCCAAAATGGAAAGGTAGTACTCTACTTCCTTTATGGTCAACAACCAATTGATTCTTTATTTAGTTGTATCCTAAGAGAGCTTATAATGGAAAATCTTGCTAATCTGAATTTTTTTATTTTACAGACAATTGCTCCCTTGTCTGGGCACCTAGATTTTTCGTTTGCATCATCATGGCATCCTGATGGTGTGACCTTTGCTACTGGAAACCAGGACAAAACCTGCCGGATTTGGGACTTACGAAATTTATCCAAGTCAGTGGCCGTGCTGAAGGGTAATCTGGGAGCCATCCGTTCAATCCGGTATACTTTGGATGGCCAGTATATGGCTATGGCAGAGCCTGCAGATTTTGTGCATGTCTATGACGTGAAAAGTGGGTATGAGAAGGAGCAGGAAATTGATTTCTTTGGTGAGATATCAGGAATATCTTTCAGTCCAGACACTGAGTCCCTTTTTATTGGGGTTTGGGATCGCACTTATGGTAGCCTTCTTGAGTATGGTCGGTGCCGGAACTATTCATACCTTGATTCACTGATTTAAGTTGATTATTCAAGGAGTGATAAATGACGTGGTAGCCAATGCACTTGAACAGCCTGCTTTGCATATCCAATTGAGGTAGGTTGGTTTATGTATAAATCGAGTATCCTGCAATTGTTCTTGATTTGTTGTAGTGGTAGGGTGTTTATATGTGTGTGTGGAAAGCGAGGGGATGTACAGGTGGCTAGAAGGTGATGATAGTTTAAATGGGGTGGAAACTGGAAAGTAAGATATGTTGTATCTGGCTGATCTTGAGATGCTTAGTGTCAGTATGTAATTGAGAAAATATCTGTCTGTGGAAACTCATCATGGCGAGAACATATAAATCATGATGTTGCTTGATCCTAGTCCATTGACTTGTCTAGTTAACGTTTGAGTGGAACCGAGGGAATCATTCAAGGAAAAAGAATGGAGTTTGCTTATTGAGGATATAGGTATCCTTATTTGTTTTAAGAAAAGTAATGAAGATACTTACTAAGTGGGCTTCCAAGGTCAGAAAGATAGGCAAATTATGAAGAAAATACAAGCCACAACCCCACTTATCCTTGAATGCCAAGATCTGAGGTGATGAAGTGATATGGCTAGTGAATTCTGTATAGTAAAAGAGATATCCCTTGTAGAAGCAAGTTTAAAATTTGGCGATGCTTTTATTCTCAAAGTCATGCATGAACCACTAATAGAGAATGGTTAAAACTGAGAGAAAATAGGCATATACAGTAGTAAAAAGCTATACTTTAAGTTGGATTATATTTAGATTTGTTAAGGAATTATAAGTAAATTTAATCGGGCAAATAGGAGGGTAAATGTGTGTTTTGTTCTATTAATCATTTAAAAATGTGGAATATAAATTGTGGCCTTCTATACACCGGAAGTTATCTTCTTTAATTTTTAATTTATTATTTATTTTTCGTTAAGTTCATTACAAATAGGGATATAGCCCAAGATCGTCAAAATATTGACGCGCAATAGTTAACTGGCAAATGACAAATATTAACAGATCTATTGTAATTTTGCGTCTGTTTATGATTCTGGTACTTTTCCAGAGTGCCAAAGAGAGGAAAAGTTTATTTTGCACTCATAAAATTTTATGGAGCATTAGTAGTATCCAATACTCCAAGCATTCAAAGTTGTTGATTCTTATTTGAAATTGATTAATGAGTTAAAATGATTGCCTGATACTTGCACCACAGGTAAGTCTTCAAAGTTATTAATGAAGCTCAAATCATTAATCATAATTTACATAGAAATTATTATTATTATTTTTTTATGTTCTTTACTTATTTGGTTATCATGTAATTTAATTTTATTTATGGTTTAGTGACATGAGCGGCGTAAAATAATAATTTTATTATGTGATGATTTAAACTCAACTCATTTATCATTACTATTTATACAAGAATCAGCATTTATCTTCCGTTTAGTTATCACTTAGTGATTTTCATGTGTATTAATTCATGATCAGATATCTATGATTGATGTCAAATGACGATTTAAGTTTATTATGTGATGATTTAAGTTTATGTTATTAATTACTATTATTTATATAAGAATCATCATTTATTTTTTCTTTGGTCATCACTTATTAGCTTTCATGTGTATTAATTTATGATCTGGTGATTCATGGGTCTGATGACTTATGATTGGTACCAAATGATGATTTAAGTTTATTATATAGTAATTTAAGTTTAAGTTATTAATCACTATTACTTACATATGAATTATCATTTATTTTCTCCCTTGATCACTACCTATTTTTTTCTCCACCTTAAAAAAAATATGTAAATGAAAATTTTACTCCTGGGCTCCAGAGAAGCACAAATCCAATTCACATGTCTCTACGCCTTTTGTGTATTTTTATGGGAACAATTATTTCTCAACCATTGCTATAATTCAGTTTTTTTCTTTTGTAAGGTCTTTTTAAAAATAAGCTATGTTGATAGATAAAATGTTTTAATTTGACAGGATATCGTATCTAACCAAAAAATTGGTTAAATATTAACCTTTTGTGCTTAACTTATCCATTTGAAGTGTTTAAGTCCTTGACAAGATAAATAAAATTCCTTTCTTCAAGTCAAACCATATTGATAGTTTAACTTGCAAAATAAAGCATTCAATTAACAGTTGTGGTCTTAGCAAGTAATATTGAGTAAACTCAAGTTGTTAGTATTAATCATACTAGTCTTTAACTTGGGAAAATTAACATGTTAATTCTTGAATATGGAAAAAATCAATTATATTAATCTTTCACATCATGTTTCAGTCAAATTAATCTTTGTTAAGAATCAATTTTATTGTACAAATTACAGTTTTAGAGATTAATATACTAATTTATTCAAATCAAAAATTAATATGAGCGATGGTATCAATTTCAGCAAATAAAATCAAGTTTCACTAAAGTAATATTACATTCAACTTGCAAAATAAGTTCTACAGTTTAAAACCATGGAGAAAGCAAGAAAAAAAATCCGTGATCCAAAACTAACCAATAGAACCAAGCCAAGTCATCAGCCAAATCTTTATTCCATGGTTCACGATCACAATGCATCTTATCTTTCTCTTCGACCACCCCTTTCCATAGTATATGATCCCATCTCATATGCTGCTAGCTACCTACTCCTCCATTCTCTGCTGCACAATTCTCTTATCTTAGTTATCTCCAAGTAGAGACTAGCACTAGCTCCACCGAATAAAAAATGGCAGCCTCAGCTTCATCCATGATATCAACTCCTGCCTTATCACCCACCATCCAGAAGCACCAGACTCATCATCTGAAGCCATCCAACGTGTGCTTCCAAGGCCTCAGACCCCTCACATGGTCCACAACCTCAACCAAAGTGAGCACCTTCACCCCCAGCAAAAGGGTTGCTCGTGGTGTTGTGAGAGCAGAACTCAACCCTTCTCTGGTGATAAGCCTGAGCACTGGCTTATCCCTGTTCCTGGGGAGGTTTGTGTTCTTCAACTTCCAGAGGGAGAACGTGGCCAAACAAGGTTTACCTGAGCAGAACGGGCTCACACACTTCGAGGCTGGTGACACACGTGCCAAGGAGTACGTGAGCCTCCTCAAATCCAATGACCCTGTTGGCTTCAACATCGTTGATGTCTTGGCTTGGGGTTCCATAGGCCACATCGTTGCTTATTATATCTTGGCCACCTCCAGCAATGGCTATGACCCTAAATTCTTTGGTTGATGATGTTCCATTATGTTCTTGGTAGTCTGTAATGTAATGTATAGTTTCTTTGTAAGATCCAATTAGTTCGGCACCTCAGGTTGCTTATGCTAATTTGGTCAGTCATGTGGACTGCAATTTGGTTTGGATAGAAGCTGCTATATTAATGGGAAAACGGGTCTTCTCTGTATCTTGAATTCTGTTAATTTTATTCTGCCGTTTTTCTTTTGTTTTTTGTTGTTATAAATTTAATACTCCTCTATATAATCCCGTGTAGCGTTATGTATTTGAGAAAATTAGATGAAGAAGGGTTGTACCAAAAAAAAACAAAAAAAGAAAGCTGAAGAAGGGGTTTTGTGATCTTGCATATATTTGGTTGTCCATGTCTTGCCAATCAAGGTTACAAATTTATAATACAATGAAGAAGGAACGGATTCAGATATTGCACTCTTTAGACCCAAAAACAAAAACTATTGTTAATGTCAAATTTATTCATGAACTATTTTATGTAGATATTCATTTAGAGAAAATTATTATTCGAACCTCAACTTCATAATTTGCTAATTAACGGCCTGAAAGCCTTGTTTAGTGCATATAAGGGCGAATAATATAGGATTATAGACGTGTTTGGCTGACAGTTAGATCCCTGTTGAGAGAAATCAGTTCTCTGAAACTGAGGAGCACAATTGATTCTTATGTGAACTTAAATGATTATGATTTATGTGAAATTATCAAAATTGATGCCTTTTTTTTTTTATGCTAAGAGTATCAATGGCCTTTGGAATTGGAAGGTCTTTGGGAATCATAGTGCTTTTTTTATGTCTTATAAGATACATTACATATTTAAAAAATATATAGTATTTTTGAACTTGGACCTTTTTCTGTCGTAATCCATTTTTTTCCTCTCTAAATGCCAGCTGTTATTTATTTGTTTTTAAGGTAAACCCACCCTAGCTATGCCATTGAGACATTGAGCCATTTGACAGAATTTTGGGAGTACCTTGTCAGGTATTAACTTGCTATGGGAAAAGGCTACACATTATCACATAGTTAAAGATTATATGTGATCAAGTTTTTTACTCTATCAATGTCAATGGACTGTGCATGTGCCAAAGGCGTAAAATATGTGTTTCGAGGAAGCTTCTATCATGACCTAACATGTTTAGTTTATATATAGTTTTTTTTTTAATTTAACAGTATTTATATGTAAATTTAGAATATATAAAAAAATTATCAATTAAAATTTATAAATTTTTTATGTGTACAGTTATTTATATAAAAAAATAATTTGATTAAATTTCTTTGTAAATTTAGATATTATTACTTAAAATTAATTTTTTAATCTAAATTATTGATTTATTTTAACAATAAATCAATAGTTCAAAAACCATGATCCATCCATGGATCTCTTTTTTAGAGGTCCATATTAAAATTATCCGTGTTTTAAAAATTTACGAACTTGCAAAACATACAAAAGAGTCCTTGATTATTTTAAAGCATTTGATGAATGACGCCTGCATCAACTCCTAGCTTGCTTCTTTAGGAATTTTTCCGTATTTTGTAGGACTAACTTTCTTATATATTTGATGGAATAATTTATGCATGGTATAATCTATTTAAACACGAAAGAGGGTTAGGATGGATACTGAGAAAAACATACTTATTGCATTAGCATGATATCCAAAGGAAACACATAAATTAAAATTGTCCTATGCGGGATAAGCTAATTATCAATCAGCAAATATCACTGTTTTGAAAATCAAAATGATCATTAAATTGATAAAGGAGGAGGTTTGATCTGAACTGGGGTTTAGGCCTAATAAGGTCAAGCCCAATATCCAAAGGAAATGTGACCTTTCTTCATCAACAAAAGGAATTACCTATCATGGAATCAATTACAAGTCAACAAGCAAGTCTGGGAAGTTGTCAAGAAGCTTGTCCTACGACACCTATAATGGCCATAATACCCTTGACTCATACTTAATTCCCAAGACTTACTCCACTATAAATAATTACAGTAGTCATGAAAGTAAGGATCTTTTCTCACCCATTGCACTCACCTTGCACCTTCACTGACTTGAGCGTTAGAATGTCTTGCAAGTACCCAAAGCCACTCTCCAACCCGTCCAGGCTACCATGAGGTTGTTACAGTAAACTAGTTCTAGTCCACAGAGCCCAACAATCTAGGATAAAACATTGGCAACCATAATGGGAGTATGATAAACTGATAATCCCAACCCTTTACCAGGAGTAGAGGGATGGAGCAGAGGCCTCAGTGACAACCAACTAGCCTTACGACAAGCTTTCATTCTCCCAATGTTGTTGTTCCTTCGTTTATTGAGCAGAACCCCTTGCTTGAGTGCAATGTGCTCCATCTCTAGTGTTACAAGAGGTGAGAGCCCCAAATTAACCTCCCACCAACCAAGAGTTGTTTGCTATGTTCTTCGAACAGCAGCAACAACTAGTTGAAATACTCTGAGCGATAAATTGGAATCATGAACGTGTGGCTAAAATGATGAAGATGATGTGGATTGTGGAGCACGGGTTGTCGTACAGCCTCATGTTGACAGGCAAGTCTGTGCTGATCGCAAACCACAAAGAAAGCAAAAGCCTTTCGCCACTTCAGGCCCTTGGATAAGCAAGGGGCCCATTATAGTTTCAGCCACCCATTCTGTGACATCATTATAGGAGTGCAGCTGTCCAAGGGTTTTAAGCCCCCTGTCATCGAAGCATGCGACGGGTCTACAGACCCCAAGAGCACTTAGACATCTTTATGGCCTCTATGTTGCTCACAGGGCGATCTAACCCCATCAGATGTTGTGTTTTCCTTTCCCCCTCGTTCTATCAATGGTTTTGATAAGTTGGTTCAGAGTTTTCTCATTCACTTTGCCACGAGCAAAACTCAGCTCAAAACTACCCAAAGCCTTTTCAGTATAGGAAGGGCAAGGAAGAAACACTCAGAGACTACATGCACAAATTTAACTGGACATGCCTCAAGGTTCGAGATTTCAACCATGACGCGACTATGCATGCGATTATGGGCAAGTTCAAGCACAGAGAGTTCGCTAAATCACTAGCCAAGAAGAGCCCGAAAAGTCTTGAGGAGTTGAAGTAACGCTCTGAGAAGTACATTAACATGGAAGAAGTCCTTAAGGTCAAAAGTGAGGCTCATAAGGACGGAGACACATCTTCGAGGAAGGACAAGTAGCATGAGTCCAAAGGTCCTAAGAATAGCCCAAGATGACCACCTCAGGAAAAATTCGATGAGTACAGCCCCGTCAGGATTCCTCGAAGTAAAATCCTGGAGGTAGTGTACCATATAGATCTCTCCAACCTCCCAAAGCCAAGGACCTTGAGGACGCGAGGATGGGTCGACAAGTCCAAGTGCTATAATTACCATCACGCCTATGGGCACAACATGGAGGATTGCGTGGACCTCTAAGATGCAATAGAGACCCTTATTCAGTGCGGACGACTACAGAACTACGTCTAAGGATACAGAGGAGGCAGATCCTCGTGCTATTAGAGGATGGATGAGACAAGAAGAACCTTAAGATCCTCATCCTTGTAAGTATTATTATTATTATTATTATTATTATTATTATTATTATTAATGATTGATTGATAAATCAAAAAGCTAGTATCAAGCAAAAAGACAAATCAGAAAGCAGTATCCTAGGAAATAACAAATCTAGGGAGTTACCATACTTGAATTTGACTTGGATTGCCAATTTTGCACAACCAATTAAATGTTTTTTTTAATCTGCAAGTAAATGCTTATATGTGCATATTATATTTATTTAATTAATATTAATTAATAAAAAATATCACACTATTATTATCAATGTAGAATGACATGCGGTGTATAAACATTGTTTCTAACCTATGGTTTTACAATAAGCTTAAGCTATTGCAATTGTGTTCAGGTAGGAATGCAAAGATTAGGAATAGGTAGAAAAATCTCCATCAAATAGCTCTTTTTTCCCCAAAAAAAAGTAATGACAACTACTGCAGAAGGTTCAACCAAACAGCATCAGCGTCTTCAGAATCACAGTGAGAGACCAAATGGGGAATCCTCAGTCACAATCACCTCTGCGACCAACCCTTATCCTCCGCCAACGGCCCTCTACGAGGAGCTTGTTCGTGATGCAAGCCTCTTCTGGGAAAAGCTTCAATCTTTTCACAAATCATTTGGCACCAAATTTAAGTAAGTGGTTTTTTTTTTCATTGGTCTAGTTTTATTTTTTCCCTTCAATTACACTATTTTTTTTTGTGTGTTTCGTTGCTAATTCTTGTGTTTGCTTTTCTGGGTTTGGTTAATTTCGTTCATTTAAGATGTAAATTTGTCTTCTTTTGGTCTTTTCTCATGTGCCCAGTTATCAGTTAGCTACCGGTAGAGAGTGAAATTGCTTGTGTATGGTGAAATTTAAAAATTGTGTTGTATATCAAGCTTCTTTTATGTTAATTTAATGTTGGAAATTGAGTTGAAGATGGATTTATGTTATAACCCCATCTCGAGTTTAGCATTCTAAAGCTTGCTTGGTTAATGGTTAGGCATATTAGCATGACACCTTTCCTATGCTGTTAAAACTTCCCTTCGCCAACGTGGGTTGGTGTAACTGGTTGAAGAGATGTGGACAAGACTCTGCACTCCCCATGTGTGTGGGTTCGAATCCTCCCCTTGACTAGTAGTCCCGTTAAGTGGTCATACCTGGCCAGCGAGATCCTATGGCGTCCAAGGACTTGATGGGTAGCCTCCTTTCAAGCATAAAAAGTCCTTGGATGTAATCCACTGAGTGGGCCTATGCCTGCCCCTTTGGGATCAGTGGTATGCCATTGGTGCCTTGACCAATAGTATTGGAGTAATCTATCCTTATTACCATTTTTTGCACCCAAAAAAAAAAAAAATTCCCCTTATAAAAGCATTTGTCACTATTTTCAATTTAAGTTGGTCTAAGGTTGGGTCTTGAATTCTCTTATAAATGCCTTTTTGTAATACAGCCATAGTATAATACATTGAGTTTTGCATTAAATTCATCTGTTTCGAAATTCTAGTTTTGCAGAGTTTTAATGCTACTAAATTGCAGAATTGTTTTGCATTTTGTATTATATTGCCTTTATGTGATTTGTCTTTTCTAACATGCACAACACATTAATATGCAATGTCATCCAATTCTCCTTACAGTTATATACCACTAGATCTTATTTTTTATATATATTCTCTTAATTTTTATTGATGAAGAATAATTATATATTTCTTGGATTTATAATTGACCATGCTGTGTAGTAGTCATTTATTATGTTGTGTGAAACCATTACAGTTTCTCTCATAGCTACTGTGTTCCCTTGGTTCTTTTTGTTAAATACACTTTAGCATGCAGCAACCTTTTCTACTTTTACTTTTTCCCAGTTTAGTGTATTAATATTTGATGACAGTGTAATTTGGAATCTAAAGGTTTCTCTTTTGTTAAGGAGTTCCTTAGTATTAAATTTGCTGATTGATTTTTGTTTTCCATTTTTTTTTTGGGTAATTTTAATCATGCTTTTCTTTTTCTTATGCATTGGCTTTGGTTTATTTCTTTTTGCTTAATGTTGACGTATTTAGTGATATGCTGGTGCTTGCTATGATATCTTCTGTTCTGATATAGTGATATTATAGTATTACCTGAAAGTTTTTTCTTTCTTTGCTTTTCTTCCCATTTTGCATACATTTATCTCAGTACGAATTCTTATTGTTATTCTCTGTGAACAAATAAGGGAGGGTTATTGCAATTGTCATTGAAATGCTAAAATAGGATTAATAGTTCTATGGATGGAGTTTAGCCATATAGGTGATGTACGGGAAATATTACATTCAGAATATTTTCAGAGATTACAATGAATGATGAGGAAAATCGGTGGCCATGATGTTAATCCAAGAAAATTAAGTCGACAGGAACTTGCTTCTATCTTACTCTAGTATTCTGATCCCTTTGGAGTTTTCCCGACCGTAGCAATCCTCAATCCTAGAACCAATGTTGGATAAACTCTGACCACTGCGAAGATAAGGGAAGCCAGATTCCTCACTTACTTTTTGGTTGTTGTATGGTGAGAGTTGATTGCTTGTCTCTCCTACTTGTTTGCTTGATGAGGCCATTCACGGGTATAACTTATAAAATGCTGAATTCTACCATGAAAGGTGCCTATGTCCCCAAATTGATGTCCATGTAAAGCTTGTCTTAAATAAGCCTAAGGTTTTTTTATTAAAAGTAGTTGGTTAGGTGAGTGAATTGTTTGATCCAATTGGACCTTTCTAAAGGTAGAAAATAAACTTTTCACTTGCAACTTTATAAGATAAGATTGTGGTTGATTTATTATTTTTTATTACAAAGGAGGTCTATGACTTGGTGTGGGGAGATGGATGGTAGGCTAAAGTATAGGGAAAGAGGCTTGGCTAGGATTCGATCCTAGGACTTGGTGTGATTTTAAATAAGGCTCTTGGAAAATTATGGTTGATTTTGTCTAAGTTTTATTTGTCAAGATTAATTAGCTTTACTAAGTTTGATACTGCCTTCTTATTGATTTTATAGTATTACAACCAATTCTTTTCTCTTATCTATTTGCTTTTATGTGTATATGGAGTGTGGTATGGATACTAATTGTAGATTATGCAGAAAAGTAATAGAATAAAAATTGACATTAGTTTTCCCTTTCTGTTTATGAAGGGTTCCTATTATAGGAGGAAAGCCACTAGATCTATATCGGCTTTTCATTGAAGTAACATCTCGTGGTGGTCTTGAAAAGGTATTCATTGCATATTTGTCAACTAATTATTAAAAATCATAGTCCACTTATGACATGAAACATATATGTTTTAATTTTTCTTTTGTCCTTTCTTTCATGATATGATCTTAATTGACTTGAGTTAGGAGCAAAGGTAAAAGGAAATATATGCTTTCAGCAGATTTGATGCTGATTGTAGAGATTTTAAGTTTGCAATTTATCTATGATGCAGCTCAGTGATCTTGAAATTTTTGTTAGATATATTCCTCTCTTTCATACAACTTTTCTAAAATGACTCCTCCTAAGCTTTTTCCTAAATTAATATAGGTGATTGTAGATCGTAAATGGAAGGACGTGATTATGGTCTTTAAGTTCCAAGATACCATAACGAGTGCATCATTTATGGTGCGCAGATACTATCTATCATTGCTTTATCACTTTGAGCAAGTGTATTACTTTCGGAAGCAAGTCCCTCCTTCCTCGAAACCTGGTAAGGAAAGATGATTGTATGTTTCCTCCCTCTAATTATGTTGTTGTGATTTTTGCCATTGACCAATCAATTATTTCATATATCCAGATCCTATGAATAGGAGCCTTGTCAATAGCTCCACAACCATTAGGGAAGGTGCCACTATGAATGATTTACCTGTTCAGGGTAAGTCAAAGGAGCATTTATATCTGATTTGTTTACTCCTATGATTCTTTGTATATTCACTTGCATCTATATGTGTTTTCACTTAAAATAGCATCTCTAACTTCTTGCAATAATAGCAGAGTTGAAAATAGAGTTTGTGTCTTCTTCCTCAGACATATTTCATTGGGAGTGCTGACTTGGAGCAACCCTAAATATATGAAATTGAACTTCTTGTGCTTGGCTTATTATCAAAGAACCACAACTCAAGTAGAACCATTTGTGATTTATAAGCTGACCAAATGGAAAATTTAAGTTTTAAATGTATTTTACTTTTGTTTATGTAGTAGTGAACAGTGAAGTTTGCTCTTGGCACAAGAAGGGGGGGTTGAATTGTGACTATTTTTAAATTTTCTAAACCAATTTTGAAACTCAAACAAGCTTTCTCAAGTATGATAATCACTCTTATTCAGTCTTGTTTGTCTAGAATCCCTTTATATTTTCTCTTTTTTTTTTTTTCGTATACTGGTGGCTGTGGCACAGAAAAGAGAGAGAATTATGCAGGATTTCCTTTGGGTGGGGGCAAGTGATTCTAGTAGAGACCACCTTGTTAGTTGGGAGGTTTGATGTAGACCAAAGAACAAAGGGTGGGGGGGAGGGTTGGCTCTTGGTAATTTGGTGTCCAAGAATATTGCTTTTGGTAGCTAAGTGACTTTGGCGTTTTCCTCTACAGTCTTCTTCTTTATGGCATCAAATTATTTGTAGTAAGTATGATTTACATTTGAATGGGTGAGACAGCAATTCTGTGAGTAGAGCTACTCATGCTAGTCCTTGGAAATTTATTTTTCAAGGATTACCTTCTTATACTTCTCTTTTATCCTTGCGTCTAGGTGATGGCTCTCGTATTAAATTTTGGGAAGATATTTGGGTTAGTATTGTTCCTGTTTTTGAGGCTTTTCCAAGGCTCTTTCACATTTCTTCTTTACATAATGCCATTATTTGTTAGTTTTATTCTTAGGTTAACTTCTATTGGAACTTTCATCTTTTCAGAAACTTGCTTGATAGAGAGGCTAGTGAGTTAGAGGCTCTTTTGATTTTGCTTGAACATGTTCGTCTTTCTTTCGATCTTGATACAAGAATTTGGACTCCTGAATCTTCGGGAGCTTTCTCTTGTGAATCTTATTTTCAATTCTTGACTTAGTCAATCGAGATAGATTTCTTTTGGAAAAAGCCCATTTGGTAGTCTAAAGCTCCCTTAAAGGTCAAAGCTTTGTCTGGATAGCTGTTCTTAATAGGATTAACACTAACAACATGCTCCAGAAGCGTAGACCTCTCGTTGCTCTGTCTCCTAATATGTGTATAATGTGCTGCTCTTCCTCAGTATTAGGGGCCCGCCTCTTTTTGCATTGTTCTGCAGCGAATTTTCTATGAATAAGCTGTTTGGGATTTTTGGAGAGGCTTGGGTCTGCCCTATGGATTTGCATCAATTTCTCATTACAAAGTTTAATGGTTTTTACTTTTGTAAAGAAGCAATGATCTTGTGTCAGTGCTCTGTCTATGCTGTTCTATGGTGTTTATGGCTAGAAAGGAATGCTAGAATCTTAAAAAGGATCTTTTTCAACACTAGACTTCATTTGGGATAAGGTTTTTTTTTTTTGGCTTCCCTTTGGTGTTATGCTTATGGTCTCTTCAATAGTGTTTCTTTGTTAGACATGCAGAGAGATTGACTTGCTTTGTTGCATGACACAATCTCATAGGTTTTTGCTGTATCTTTTTTGTTTGTTTGTGAGAATGTCTAATTCTCTTGCTTTGTACTCTTCTCTTCTCCTTTAATAATATTTCTTTTCCTATAAAAAAAAACTTGGATATATTGATAAGAGAGTTAGTCTAATAGTTTAGAAAACTTGATAAATGTATACAGATTAAAGAAAGCACTATCTCAAAAAATTGAGATTTTAGAGTTCAGCAAATAGATGAATGCCTTCAGAAGTTTCTCTTAATTAGTTTGGAAAACCTTTATTGACTTCCATAATATCATAAAACAGATTTCACAAATATGTCTCTTTACTAGAAAGAACTTAGAAAGATTGGAGCATTTATAAATAAGTTCAAAAAGCAAAGAGAAGGGATAAGAGAGAGCTTTACACATAAGATTTTATACTGGTTCGACCAAACCACTTGCCTACTTCTATTTCCCAGCACATAGCTGAGATTTTTATAAATCCAAATAGTCTTTCTTCTAACCTAGCCTCTCCAAGTTAGATTACAAGAATTGTTTTCACACCTAGCCTCTTTAGGCTCACTCAGAAATCTCACAGACCACTACCGAGTCAAGGTTACAATGGATAAAGTGTTGAAGTTTGTGTTTGCTCTGAATAACACTCACAGAGTGAATATACAACACTTAAGATCAGAGCATAAACTCTATACAAACAAAGATATACATGAAAATACAAGTAAAGAGAGCTTTCAAATTATTAGAAAGCAATTACACAGTAAGAACAACAATCAGAAGGCTTTCAGAATAAGAGTGTAGCATGTTAACACAACATTAACATCGTTCACCAACGAAGTGCCTGCCATAAATGAGTTTGAATAACTTCAATTTATAGGGTTCAAGTATATTCTAGCAATTGGTATGCATTACATGCAATTGTACAGCCCTTTGGTAGTTGTTTTAACAAGTAGCAGTTATTTTGTCTTCTAGTGGATAGCTTTTTTAGCTTTTTGCAACCACTTTTGTCCTTGTACTTGGAGAATGTTGTGGGTTTTCTGCAAGCGCACGGATCGTACACGTAGTAAAATAAAGATCGTTCCGACGAGGATTGATTGATTACCAACTCCTACGGCAACTTTGATTATTTAAGCGATAAAGATCAATGGTGAAACTCAATCAAGATCAAAACAAGAATCAAAGCAATAAAGTAAGCAAGTAAATCAATAAAAGTCAGGATTCAACCAAGATTTAAAGGTCTAGGACTAGGAATTCACTACACTACCTCCTATGCTAAATTGTAATTCGATCTTTGCTAATGTTCAATTATGTTCTTGAAGGTGATTTGTCTTAAATTATTTAAAGTCCAATTTCTTGGCACTAAAAACGTGCTAAAACTCCATCAACTCCATTCTCATGACAATTAATCCAAGTTCCAACCTATTAAGTTTTATGACAATCGTTTGATCCTCGAATGATTTAAGCCTATGTCTAAGTCTCAATTCCTAAGTTCAATTCTTGGATTATCAAGCAATTAGATTTCATCTTTCGATCCTTCACCTAAAGCCTAAGATTATGTAAATATGACGCGTAACATACCACAAGCATTAAACATACCAAGAATGAATCAAGAACAATAATTTCCTATTAACAAATAATCAAATTAACAATTCAACATAGAAAAGTAGAGAGTTGCATCCTAATCCTAGAAAAAGGAATTTAGCCACTCATGGCCTATGTACCATAAACAAGAATAAAAGTTAAAGAAATAACCATGATTCTATCTCAAGAAAATAGGAAAGAAAATAAAAAGAGAAGATCGAGAAGATGAAGAAGGAGAAGATGTATTCAATGGTTGAGCTTCAATCTTGCACTTGTCTTCAAAATCCTAGCCTTTGCCTCTTGAAATCTGCCGTTGCCAAAGTCTGTCGCAAAAGTCTCTTTCAGGTTTAGGGATTTGTCTCTATTTATACTGTTTGGGGTGAAAAACTACCTTTTTTATGCATAGGACATCTCACACAACTGTGTCTAAGCTCGACATGGCCGTGTGACCAAGATTTGCGTAACTCACATCGTAAGTGAGACACGGCCGTGTGACCAAGAGACACGGCCGTGTCTCCTAAAAATAGTCACACAGAAGCTTTCAATCATTTAGACATGGTTGTCTGAGCTTGGCAGAAACGTTTCCCAAGTTAGACACAATCGTGTCGAACTCCTCAATTGCTCACAGGACCTTTTCTAAGCCAAAATGGTCCTCTTTTGCTCTGAAATCGTAGTGTCTTTGCCTGCTTTCACTCCAAATGTGTTAAATATCTCTAAATCTATAAAAACGAAAATAATGATAAGGATCCATTTAAAATTCACCAATAAATATAAGCAAATCACCACAATTTATCCAATATAAGACTATAAAATATAGGCTTATCAAATGTCTTTGATATTCTTCTTTCTAAATAACATTCCAAAGTACTTCCAAACTTCCAAGTTGAGCTTCCTTGAAGAAGCTTTCTAATAGAGAGCTTTTTGAACATTTAGCTTTCTGAACACGAGCTTTCTGAACATGTTGGACGGTGGTGTTGGACGGTGGCCTCTGTAGACAGTGTTCCCACGGTTTTTAGTGTAGATATTGTTTTGAGTGTTCTATTAATTACTTGCTTATTTTATAGGGACTAGTTTTTAATGTACACTAGCTGCTTCTTTATAATCTTCATTTGTAAACATTCTGTCTTTGATGAGAAATAATATACAATATTCATATTCTACAAATTCTAAGATGGTAATCCGGGATTGTCTCTGTTTTCCGCTGAGTTTTTTTTTTTTTTTTTTCGGTTGGCCTTCATTGCCAACCAAACTCTGATTTTTTTGGCCTTCATTGCCCTTTTGCTGAACATTCCTTCATCGCCCTAAATAGAAACCAAACAGCGCCCCAAACAGTACCCACACAGTCGACCTTCATTGTCAACCTGCCTTCGTAGCCGACCTTTTGTCAAGTAAGACCACGAGGCGTCTCAGAGACCGCCGATCGGCCATCCACCTGAGTGCCATCGCCGGAGACCCTGTCGCGCGCCGCCACATGTGTTTGGAGTTCCCCGCGCGTGGGAGTCATGCACCACCTTCTGGTCACCGGAAAGCGACGCCGTTTGTTCTGTTCAACTCGCCGGCGACCCTGATTAGCCAATTCATGCACAGTTCAAAAGAATCTCATTTGTGAGCAGCATATCGAGTATTACAGTACCTTGAGGGAACACCAGGAAAAGACATTTTATTTAAGAGAAATGGAGGTGTGGTACTCGAGGCATACACTGATGCGGATTATGTTGGATCACCAGTGGACAAAAGATCAACTACAGGATATTGCACTTTTCTTGGTGGAAATCTGGTGACTTGGAGAAGTAAAAAACAGAATGTGGTAGCACGATCCAGTGCAGAGGCAGAATTCAGAGCTATGGCTTAAGGTGTATGTGAGCTACTATAGTTAAAGATTATTCTTGAAGATTTGAAGATCAAGTGGAATGTTCCGATGAGACTTTATTGTGATAACAAGTCTGCAATCAGTATAACTCATAATCTGGTACAGCATGATCGAATAAAGCATATTGAGGTTGACAGACATTTTATCAAAGAAAAACTAGAGAGTGGTTTAATTTGTATCCCCTATGTATCTACACAAGGTCAGCTTGATGATGTACTTACAAAAGGGTTGAATAGTCCAGTATTTCAGACGATTATATCCAAGTTGGTAATGGAGATTGCATATTCACCAGCTTGAGAGGGAGTGTTGGACGGTGGCCTCTGTGGGCGGTGTTCCCACGGTTTAGTATAGATATTATTTTTAGTGTTTTATTAATTAGTTGCTTATTTTTTAGGGACTAGTTTTTAATGTACAGCAGCTGCTTCTATATAATCTTCATTTGTAAACATTCTATCTTTGATGAGAAATAATATAAGAGTTCATATTCTACAAATTCTAAGAGAACAAGAACTTTCTAAACATGCAACTGAGCAGAATTTTGATTAAAGCTAAGTGTTTTTCACAAAATGTGACTTTGAAACATCAACACACTTCAATAGATAGGATAGAACAGCTCAGGTAATTAAAATTTAAGTGTACAAGCTCAATCAGAAAGATATCATATATGAGAGTGAGTTAGGATTAGTGAGCAAACTAAGTGACTTGGTCTTATGTCAGGATCAATATAAGAGACTGAGAGATATGAGTTTGTTAGTCATCAAAACTTACAGAGATAACAAAGTTTAAGGCACATACAGGGAGGATTCTTAAGACTTTGGAGCTTGCAAACAGGTTATAATATCATTCAGGTCTGAGAGCCATTCAAATAGTTCCTTTTTTCCTGTTTTAATTTTTCTTCTTGGTGTGTTTTGTTGGTCAAAATGCAAATAGCCCCCTTAAACTTTGGCCCTTTACCCATCAACCCTCTATGGCTTAAGTTTTTGGTATTTAACACACTCAAACTTTCAGTATGTGGCCAATAACCCCTTCCATCCCAAATGCCCCAAATTTGGAAAATCTAATCACAAAATTGATTGACATTCATCTAGTAGGGCACTTGTTGGTTCAAGTTCCACCAAAACCTTTATAAATTGACCCACTTGATCTTGACGTATGGAACTTGATCATTCTTAGAAAATTTGTTTGTTTTTCTCTTGTCCTGTTAATAATATTAGAAGTATAAATATCTGCTACTGTTCTTTTGAAACTGGAAGTAATGAAACAAATCAGTCTTGGACTATTTGTTTCTTTATTTTTCACTTCACATTGTTCTTTAGCTTCATTTTCATGTAATCTATGTGGGTAAATGGATATAGTTTGCATGTATAGCTGTGATAAGTGTTTTCTTTCTTATATGCAGTTAGTCCAGTACAGCAGCTTGGTTATGTGGTGCCTGGAACAATTGATGGTAAATTTGATGGTGGATATGTAGTTACAGTGAATCTGGGTTCTGAACAGCTGAAAGGTATCCTGTATCATGTTCCTATCAATGTGTCCCGGAGTTCTTATACTGGAAGTGTGCCTAGTTCGCAGAATCGAAAGAGATCAAGATTGGCATTACGTGATCCATCTCGGCCAAAGTCAAACAGGAGTGGTTACAATTTCTTCTTTGCTGAGAATTATGCCAGGCTAAAGCCCTCATTCTATGGGCAAGAGAGAGCAATTAGTAAGAGAATTGGGTTTCTGTGGAGCAATCTGACAGAAGCAGAAAGACAGGTATAGATGCACAATTTTTACCTTTGATGAGGGTTTTGTACTCTTTTTTTTCGTTTTACTGCTGATTCCCCTTTTTTTTTTGGGGTAACTTCACATGCTAGTCTCTAACATACCTAATGAAGTTGAAGTGAAAGAAATGGAAAAGTTATATGTATCTGGACTAGTTTATTGTCCAGCCACATGGCTCATTTTCCTTGTTTTCCCTTCATTTCTCTCTTACTAATCTGGCAAATATTGCATTAAGATCCCTCTTAAGATGCAGAAAATTAATGATATGTCTGGTATTGTTTTACTTTAGATTTTCTATGAAATATAAAATATTACCTTGGTGCTGCATACTGACTTTGTTGCTTATTTTATTTGTAGTCGGCGTAGATATTATTTTATATGGTAGATAGTCTAGATATGTACTAGATCACGAAAAATTTTCTGTTCTATGATTTGTACACTCAATTGGATGCCTAGGAATCTGTTATTTAAACTAAATTTGACCCACCCTCAGACACAATCATTAGTGGAACTGCCTTGATGTACCTGTATAAAGCCAAAAGTAGGATTCTGGAAATGCTTAAAATCTTTGTACATTTTTCTGTGGGAGTGTGTGAATGGGAAGTAACATTGTCATGTCTGCAGAAGATTAGAAAGTAGATGGGGCCTTTTCTAGTTATAGTTGTAGTTATCATGATACCCTTTGGGTATTTGTTAATGCTACCACACTACTTCAGTTGTTGTATCTAGTGTCTTGAAAACACAAGCTTTATAAGCTAACTCTTTTTCTATTGGTTTCTAAAGGAGGTTCCGTTGTAGAAATAGTCGATCTCAAGAAATATGTGGAAGGCATCAGTGATAACCACTTCTAATTCTATGTGGCTAATAATGGCTTCTCAATTCAATACGAAAATGTTAAGAAGGCTATAATTATAAGAATGGCTATATTTGTTGTAGTAAGTAATAATGCCTTTTTGCTTTTTGGCTATTACAAAATTAAACTTGTTAGAGAAAAAGTTGTATGTTAAGTATTGAAATTATATTCTGGGGATCTTTATCTCCAAGACTTTCTCATGCAACTTTTGTGAATTTAATGCAGATTTATCAGGAGAAAGGACTGAGAGACAAGGAAAGATACAGGACTGAAATGCTGGAGTACAAATCCAATAATTCAACTCCTCAATAGACTCTTCATGTGGAATTATTAGACTGCCATTTCATATGACTCATCTTCTGTTCTTTGCTTTTACCCTTGGTATAGTTAATTTTCTTTATCATTCTACATAGAATTTCCCCCCGAGAGAACTGATGGCTAAGAAGGGTAGCTTTGTGACATTTCTGGTGTAATTATGATGAATGATTTTGCAAAACATCCTGTAGCACTTCATCGTAGTTTCTCTAGTATAAATACATCTTATTACTTATTTTTTTGTGTGGATAAAATATCTTATTACTTATTTAAATTCTTAAAATAAATACAAAAATATAATTCAAATAATCTTTATTTTTGTTTGTCTTTTATCTTAACAAAAAAAAAAAAGTAAATTGACAGGCATATAGTATTATTCAATACGCTAGTAAAAAATAAATATTATATCTTGTGCATTTGAATATGTAATTTGTTAAAATATCTAAAAAATATTTTAATTTTTTTATTGTATCTTAAAATATTTTAGAATATTATTGATGATCTCTTAAGATAAATTTGACTTATTTTTAATTCCGTTATTAGGATAGAATTGATTCTTGTATTAGGTGGAATTTTTTTTTGTAATTTAGTTCTATTCTGTAAGTAGTTATTTGACATAAACTTATATAATATAAATTATACATGTACAATTAAAATTCAAGCAATAACAATATTTAAAAATATTCTTTCAACATGGTATTAGAGCAGTACTATTTTCTGTGACCTGTCCCATCACTTTCGTTGTCGAGTTCCCAAAAATCTGGAACTCCGAATATCCGCCTTTGGTTGCCGAGTTCTCATTTCGGCACCCTTTTTCTATATATAATTTTCAGGAGCTCTCGATTTCGAAACTTCTGTTGTTTCCGCTACAATCAGCCTTCATTGCTGATCAGACCAGCTTTCATCGCTGGGTTTAGAGCCAGCCTTCATCGTTGGGTTTCAATAAACTTTCATCGCTGTCGTTGCCCTCATTGAGGGGGAGAATGAGAATGAATTTATCTTTACATATAATTCAATGTCGATGTTTGTCATGTCATTCTTTTTTCACTAATGGATCGTACTAGTGACTTCTTTTCTCACTGACGATCATTCTGGTGGTAACTCCTCTCTCACAAGTGAATCATATTAGTGGTGATTTCTCTTCCGATCGACGATCATTCCGATGGTAACTTATGTTGATTATGACTCACACTAGCCTGATTCTTTGTCCCAGATGTTCTGATCCCAACTCTTCGTCTGTCAAGATGCGCTGTCTTCGTCTTCGTCCCAGAAGTAGTTACTAGCCACCGGCTCCGTTCGTCCCAGCCATTATCACACTATCAAATTATTTAATATTTAACTGTTACAAGCTCAAGCTTGAGAAGTTTTAACTTGAGGAAGAGTGTTAAAATATCTTAAAAATATCTCAAAATATCTTTATTATATTTTGAAATATTTTAGAGTATCATAAATAATCTCTTAAGACAAATTTGATTTCTTTCCTTATTTCTATAATTATGACATATTTGATTTATTTTCTTATTTTCTTTATTAGGATAGATTTGATTATTATTTTAGGACATATTTATTTCTTATAATTTAACTCTATTTTAGAGAAGTAGTTATTGACATAAATTTATATAATGTAAATCATACTTATACAATTAAAATTCAAACAATAATAATATTTAAAAATATTCTTTCAACATAATTTGTAGTTTCATATATTATATGTTGGGAATTTGACTAATATATTCTTTTTTTTTTTCTTGTGTGTGGGTGTGACTTGATGAAATATGAGATTAAATAAGAGATTGAAAAATTTAAAATTAAAATTAAGGATTTAATCATTTTAATATATTCGTAATTAAATTAAAATATAAATTCAGTTAATTGAAATACATAAATATAAATTAAAAAATCGTGATAAAGAACCATATTAGGCGATGACTCTACACCTAAAGAATTAAATTGACGAAAAAATTTATGAGACCAAATTTTTTTTTAAAAATTTATAAATAAAGAATCAAAATGCCTTTTTGCCTTGTTTAGAAGTCTCACTCCCAGGAAATTAAATAGAGGCAGCTCTCACTACGTTTTTGTCAAAGCCCAAGTCCAACTACCTCTCAAACTCTGCTTTATCATTATCTTTACTTTGACATATGACCTCGTCCTTATATATATCAATCTCCTCTGAACTGTGACCATTCATCACATAATTTTGGGGTTTCTTCTACTCTATTAATCTTCTGGTCTCTAATTACGTATTAGCGATTTTACTCTCTCCGTCCCGATTTATTAATTATCTAAAATATCTGTTTCCATCTCAAATCATCCATGGACAAAGGCCAAGAAAGAGGCGATAACAATCACAATCGCCCTCAAGGGTCTTTGGCTTTTGGGGATAAGGCAGGATTATGCATCAAGTTCAAGGTTGGAGCAAAAGGTTTAGGAAACAATAATAATGATATTGAATTTCCTCATGTGTGTCATGTCTGCAGCAAAAGATTTACTTCTGCCAACGCTCTGGGTGGTCACATGAGAATACACACCCTTTCCACCCAGCAACTTAAATTTCAGGCCAAAGGCACCGACTTGAAAACCCACCATATCATCAAAACACCTCAAATTTGCACTTCCAAGAGAGGCCGCAAAAGCATATCTAGCAATGCAGATTCTGGTTTACGACCTGAGGTTGAAAAGCGTATGCAAGAAGACGTGCGCCAACTCATGATGCGGGTGAATGGAAATAACCAAGATGATGTGAGTGAGGGCATGTCATGCCATAAGAAGCCATGTACTAACTCTTTATGGTGTGCGCTGTTGTGCCTTGCTAAGGCTCATGAGGGAAAGTCCAAGAGGAAGCTCAAGATTATTGAAGAAAGTGAGTCAGAGTCCGAGAATAATTCTAATGGCAACCCGCATGGCGAATACCTCACCAACTTTGACCCTGGGATGAACAACCATAGGTACCCATGCAGGACTTGCAAGAAATGTCTCCCAAGTCAACGTAATAAAAAGAAGCAGAAGGAGAAGAAAAGTACAAGCAAAACGGAATTAACTGAATTTGAAACGGATGAAAGGGTCAACCCGTTAATAACCGTGATAGCTAATAGGTACACGTGCAGTACATGCAATAAATCGTTCCCAAGTCACCAAGCTTTGGGTGGTCATCGATCAAGCCATAACAAATCAAAGAACATTCAAATTATGGAGAAATACGGATCAGGATATCATGGCGTGTAAGCCTCGGAGGAGGAGTATAGCATCATTCTTCACTATGAGGTAGATGAGAAACCATATTGGTTGCTTCTTAATTTTTGGTGGTAGCTAGGGGGTCATGGGGCTCTTGTCATTTTGTGTTTATTTCCTCAATTTCATTAATTAATAATTCAACTTTCATGATCTTCTTCTTATGAATTAAGTCTTTGGGTATTATGTTGCCGGAGTAAACTTGTGCTTCATAGCAAATTCTTTACAGCAAAAATTGAGAACGATTGTAATTGATTTTATACATAATTATATTTTATTATAATTATAATTGAGATTATAATTGATCACAATTGATTTTAGATATGATTGTAATTGATTTAGTACAAAATTAGATTAATTTAGTACATAATTATATTTTATTATTTTCTTTTTTTGTACAGCAGCATTCTTTTATAAATAGAGATTAATCCTCTTGTATACATTCATTCAGAAATATACACAAATTTATCAATATTTGTCTCATTATTTTTGTTTCTAACATGATTCAGAGAGGTACTATTTTTCGTGATTTGTTCATATTTCTCTATTTCTAACATGATATCAGAGTTATGATATCCACATTGAGAAAAATTTCTAACTCTTTACAACAAAAATTGTGTGACATATTCACGTAAAAAACATTTGCATTTAATGTTCCTTACAGGTTCATTTTTAGAGTAAGTTATGCCCGGTGGAATGTATATTAATTTTGTTACACTTCTCATTGGTTGATTGAGAATAACAAGGCCTAAGAATTTCATGGAGGTATCCCCGCTTAGGCACTTGACCGTACTTCGAAAAATTAGTCTATCATCTATCAAGTAGGGGTATACTTTGAGAAACCAAAAAATTAATTTCATGGTGGTAATAAAGTTAATAGATATATGATGACCATAATTTCATTTATTCTTTCTAATAGGTGTATCTGGTGCCATTAAGTAGGGGGTCTGATTAAGGCACATTTCAGTAAAACATTTGTAAAAGAAGTCATTTTTTCTCTTAAAGTTGTTAAGCTCTTTAAATAAGAGTTAAACCCTAATACCACTTGTTATCAAGCGACTTCAAAACTCAAGAGGGGGAACAAGGGTAAACTGAGTTTTCAAAACTTTTCACAAATCATTTCCCTTTTGATTTCTATTGAAGCTATTTCCTTTGTGTGTGAATAGATTAATGATAACAAGGAGACTCACACAAGTTTTCAAAGAGAAGAGAGTGAATATAAATGAATTCAACAAGCATACAAAAGCACATAAACAAGTTTGAAAATAAAAAGAGATAAGGGTAGAAGATAATGCAAATACTATTTATACTAATTCAATCACACTTGTGATATACGTCTAGTCCCTAAGATTCACTTGAGATCTTCCACTATAATCAAGGTCCAATAGGTGCTTGAACAAATCTTTACAAGCTTGAGCCCTTCATACACCTTTGGGATTATCACCCTTTTTTGTAGAAGCCACTATTAATCCAAGAGGGATCCTCCACCTTCATAAATACATTACAAGGTAAATACAAGTGTTCACTCTCTTGAAGAGCAAATAATACAAGTTGAAGCTCTACTTGATTTTTGAAGGATTTCTCAACTAAAGCTAAAAAAACAAAGTATGAAGACTTAATACTTAAAATCAATGAAGCTTTGAGTTTCTCAAGTGATTAAAGAGATGCATTTACTCTCCAAGTATTTCTATTTAATGCTCAAGCAAGAAAAAAGACGTTGGTGGTTGGTGAGAGCATTAAATGTTTAGAAACTAGCTGTTATTTATGATTTTTGAACAAAATATCTGGATACAAGATTTAGTATTCAAGTACAGGCTTTAAAACATGTTTTCTAAAGAAGCAGGATATCCTAATATAAGATTATAAAAAAAACCAATGTTTGGATATGAAAAATAATTTTCAGCTACTGTAATGAAATTAATATCTTGATACAGAAACATTATATCTGGATATGATAAAGGATAGGGGTGACAAGGATCCATGGTTGAAATATCTTTAACATGTGTTGAAATATAACTTTTATTTAAAAGAATAGGGGTGACAAGGATCGAACTTCGTATTTTGCTTTGTCTAATATAATTTTTTTTTATAAAAAAGGTAGAAAATTATTTTGAAACAAAAGTAAAGAAAATAAGTCCAATATTTAATCCCAAATCATGACACTTAGCTCAATTTTCCCAATAATTCTTAGCCCAATTATATAAAAATAAAAAATTAAAAAAATAAGAAAACAAAAAATAAAATTATTTTTATTTTATCAAAATAATTTGATATAGAAAAAATAATAAATGAGAAAACTCTAAAATCATGCCAATCATAGTTATTAAACTTGGAATAGTGATCGATTCAGACGAAATATTAGGTCAAAAGATTACTGGTTTAACTATTGAATTCTTGGTTCAACTAGTGAGTCAATAATCGAATCATATAAATAAATAAAATAAAATAAATATATAAATATTTAATATATAAAATATAGATAAAAATTATTGGAAGCATTAATCAATTATACACATAAAAAATTTACGTCATAATCATAAAAACACTTGTTAAATATTTTGGGATATTGTGTCACTGGAATTGATTTATGCTTTGATACACTCATAGGTGGTTAATTCATATATTAATTTATTGTGGCATGTTTGGGATGACTTGGATAGAAAAAATTCTTTTGTCCACAGGTGTTGGATTTTTTGTAACTTTTTCTCCATCCACATGTGAGTTTATATTATATGTATCAAATTCCTGTGTATTTCGTTATTAAAAATAATTATATTTTAGGATAATTGGACAAGAAAAATCCTTCTGCCCACAGGTGTTGGATTTTTTAGATTGTTATTTGATGGAATATTCTTCAATGTGAGTTTATTTCCATATAAGCTAGATCCCTATTTTGGCAATTATTATTGCTATTTATTGTCCATGTTATCATTTTCTTGTCTATAATTTCAATTCAAAAGTTCTTTTTCTTTAATAATGCAACTAATATTGTCAATTTTCTAATTTTTTTCAATGTGAAAATTTATTTTATTGATCATGAAACTTGATCATGTTTTGAAAATATAAATCTTTGATGTTATATAATAATAATAATAATAATAATAATAATAATAATAATAATAATAATAATAATATTATTATTATTATTATTATTATTATTATTATTATTATCTAAATGCAAAGAGGGAATAAATTGTTAACTACTTGGGTAGTTGGGCACTATTTACATGGTAGTATACTTGTATTAATATTTGGTTAAAAGATGTTAAATCTTTCTAAACTAAATAAAGTTATGTCAATCTCTTATGTGATAAGTGCAAGATCTATGGTTGCCATGTTAATTTGACATGTTGATTTGAGCTATATATGCACTAATTTTGTTTAAAGCACTGTTAAAATATTTATTGCTCTATATCTTTGTATATAAAATTTTATAAAATATCCATGGTGCCTTTTGAGACATGTATATATATAGAGAGAGAGTGTGTGAGAATTTTTTTTGTTAAGATAAAATATCTTGGTATTTTCAATTAATATATAATTATTGCATTAGTTTCATGGTTATTCTTATGAAATGTGAGGGTTATGTTTGCCAATGAAATTGTTTTTTAATGTGTGCCTTCATGGTATATGGACTTTGTCCGTTTGTTTTAAGAAGCACATATATTTGTTGACAATTAACTCTTACGGCATTAAGTTATGTTGTTTTGTTTGATATTCATTAAGTGAATATAAAATTAAAATTGCTTGTATTAGCAATGTTATGGGTGAGTTTGTCCATGAAAATTATTATATATTAAAAATAAAAAGTCTTTATGATGGGAAAGAGGTCTTTCTGTAAATTGTTCAAATCAAGTAAAGTAGTTGTGTACATTGATAAATCATTGATGTGTATGTTAAATTTTAGTACATAATTGCATGTTTAAAAGGCAGAATATGACTATTGTTGTATACAGCTGTGTGACAGTCAAGGGAGAGAGTTGTAACGCAGTCATAGTTAATATGGATTATTTTATATGCAGCATGGTAGGCAATTTTGCCTGGTATTCAACTTGGTTGGATGAATTTTTACTTATACCATATTTTATATTTTTGGTATAATCTTGTATGTTTCCTCATAAAAATCATTTATGAGAGATGTTATGTGCCTTGACAATGTACTTTGTTATTTGATAAGTGCATAAGGAGAGCTACTTTTATTATGTTTATTAACATAATGTTAATTTAAAAAGCATGAATAAATTATTATTGATATTAAATTTTATTATGTGCAATGAATTTTATCAGTCAAGTAAATGATGACTACCACAGTAACCTGTTTATTAAGCTAATGGAAAAAAATCACGAAACCTTTGTAAGTTCTTTTGCCTAGTTTGGATTAACCTGGTTGGCTCTCTAAATTTGTAGTCTAATACTGAATACTATGTTTTGCATGCTATATCTATGAGATGTTGATTTTGTACAAATTGATATTGATATTTTTATTTGTCACTTGGGTGATGTAAATATGTGAAGTGAACACTTCATGATGTGTTTCTTGGGAAACATGTCTTAGGGAAGCTTATGTATGAAGTTGAGAATGGTTCTTTGGACTGTAACTTCATCCCTATTTTGGAATCCTATTATAATGGATATGAGTGTTTGTCACCACAATGACTCATTCATGAAGTTAGTGGAGCTAACTATAAATTTATTTGATTGTGGTGCTTAAATCAATTAATGTATTAGCCTACCCACAGGAAGTCTTTTGTCTGAGTTGGTTCAAAGTAGCATGGAAAACTTGTGATAAATTTGACAGTGAAAATTCTTTTGCCCACAGGTGTTGAATTTTCTGAAACTGTTGTGTATGATATATTCTCTACCCATAGGGGAGTTCATATTCATATGTTTTGAATCCCTGTTATGGTGACTGTTGTCATTGGTTATTGTCCATTTGATCAACAAAAGGGTTGATTGTATTTATTTTTAACTTCATATCATATTTTCCCTTAGCAAAGTAATTAGACTATAATGTTTCAAACTTTGACTAAAAATATTATAAAGGATAAAATATATATATAATGGTGGCTTTAGCCATGATGGATATGTATATTTATTCATAAGAACATGCTTAAGTTCATACTTAAGTGAATTTTCTTCCTCAAAAGAAAATGTTAATCGTTTTGATAAATGGGAGCTACAGTATGTGTTATGCATTATGCCTATAGGTGATTGTACAATCATATGCCTAAACTCCTGTAAAGCATATGATGTACCCAATTAAATGTTGTTAGATCATATTCTTGTAATTATTTATATATATTGTACAAGAAATACAATTGCATGTAAAATTAGGTGTGAGCCAATTGTTTTGGGTCTGGCATTTTCTGACATCTTAAAAAGAGCTACTTTTGATATATCTGAATAGGATATGCTGTTCTTTTGTGGTACATGTATTTTGTATTGGTTAACAAGTTTGAAATTTAGAAATAAATTTTGTATATGATTAATGTTTTTTTTTCTAATTAGAGTGTCTTGTGAAAATATCACCGTGAATTTATTTAAGATAAAATAAAATTTATTTATTTTATGAACAAGTAAAAGTGATGCGAGACATGTTATTTCTTGGATTTCTGAAGAAATATGGGAGCATGGTTCATTATTTAACATAAATATATGCTTTTGAAATAATTAATCACATGTTGATCTATGTCGTGCTTTTAAAGGATTTAAACAAATTATTTTTGTGAATGTTTATGTCTTGAATCATATATCAAATGAGTTTTTTATAATAAAAAAAGCAAAAAGAGAAGATCAAGATCAAAAGAGAAAATCAAGATAAAAAAGAGAATATCAACAGCAATAGAAAAGACTAAGATCACAAAAAGAAAACCAAGAGGTATATAGATATAAGTCTTAGAATATCAATGTAAAATGCTCTCAAGGTATCTCAATGATCTTCAAATGGTTTTTCAAAGATCCTCCTAAATCAACTAATAATTCAAAGTTCATCTTTTAAATATATGTTGATTTTAATCTTGGATTTCATAACTCAAATGTAAATCTTGTTAAAATCCAAGCTCAATATGAAAGGATTGATAAATGCACTTAATTGGAGTTGAAAAATGTGTTCAAAGGTCTTGGTAATCGATTACACATGTGTTGTAATCGATTACAAGCATGACAAAAGCCTTGTAATCGATTATATTGAGGCTGTAATAGATTACAAGTCAGACAGAGGCCATGTAATCGATTACACAAGGTTGGTAATTGATTACATCATGCCCAGAAAGCCAAGAACACGTTCAAACAGCCATGTAATCAATTACCATTAGTGTGTAATCGATTACCATTGGTTTGACAATGTCCAACGGCTATTTTATCAGCATTTAATGCTTGGCTTTTAACCCCCCAATGGCTCTTTAATGAAAAACAGTTTATATACATGTCTGGGACATCATTTGTGGCTGAACAACAACTGAGAAACATATTGCAATCACTCAAATCCGTGAATCAATCCTTGAATCATTTGTGCTCTTTTTTTGTAAATATTTGAGATATTCTTGAAGAGCATTATAGGACTTCAATTTGTGTAATCTACTCTTATGAGAGTTTCATCTTATATACACTTTGATTCTTTGTGAAGAGGGTGAGGTATCTCTCTAGAATAAAGGGTGAGGTATCCCTTAGAGAGTTAGGCATCTCTCAAATGTTGTAAAGGGTGAGGTATCCCAGTTTGAGGCTCAAGCACAAGGGTGAGGTATCCCAAAGTGTGGTGAGTGCTCTAGTTTGTAAAGGTTGTCAAGCACCTATTGAAACTTGAAGATATAGTGAAAAATCTCTAGCGGTTGCTTTAGGACTAGACGTAGGCCACAAGTGGATTGGTGGCTGAACTAGGATAAACCTTGTGTTTGATCTCCTAAACTCATCTCTTTATATTTGTATATTTATTTTACAGGCTTGCTTGAATGTTATTCATCTTAGCTTGTTTAATATATGAGTAAAGTATCTCATTTATCTATTCACTTCAATCATCCAATAACTTCAACGAAAATTAATAAACAAACATTTTACGAAAGATTTACGAAAATATTTTATAAACTCAATTCACCCCCCTCTTGAGTTTGAGGCCACTTGGTAACAAGTGATATCAAAGCTAGACTCTTGTATAAAGAGCTTAACAGCTTCAAGAGAAAATGATGGCCTCCTCAAATGATTTTTCATAAAGTTCTTCTATCTTTAGACCTCATTTTTTTCAATGGGGATGAGTATGCTTATTGGAAAGAAAGAATAAAAATTTTTATTGAAGCTATTGATTTAGATGTGTGGGATGCTATTGAAAATGGTCCTTTTATCCCCATACAAGTTATTAATGTTGTAAGAGTTAATATACCAAGAAGTGAATGCACCAATGATGATAAGAAAAAGGTCCAATATAATTTGAGTGCTAAAAACATCATTACCACATACTTGAGATATGATGAATTTTTTAAAGTCTCAAATTATAAATCTGCCCAAGAAATGTGAGACACTTTACAAGTAACCCATGAGGGTACTAGTGAAGTGAAAAGATCAAGAATTAATACTCTCACTCATGAATATGAGCTTTTTAGAATGAGCCAAAATGAAAGCATTCAAGAAATGTAAACATATTTTACACATATTGTAAATCATCTTGCTTCATTGGGAAATACTTTTCCTAATGGAGATCTTATTAACAAAGTGTTGAGATGTTTGAGCAGGCATTGACAACCTAAAGTGATGGGCTATTACGAAATCAAGGAATCTCTCAACCATGACTTTAGCCACACTTTTTGGCAAGCTCCAAGAACATGAATTGGAATTGAATAGACTCAACCAAAGTGAGGAGCTTGACAAGAAAAAGAAGGGGATAGCTCTCAAGGCCACTTCCTCCATGGTTAATGAAGATGATGAAGATGATGGGGATGACTTGGAAATGAATGAGGAAAATCTTGCTCTACTTGTAAAGAAATTTAAAAGATTCTTCAAGAAGAATGAAGCTCATAGAAGACTTTCCTTTCCTCAAAAGAATGTCTATCACAAATGGGAAGGAACCTCATCCACTCCTAAATGCTATGAATGTGGAGAATTGGGTCACATGAAGATGGAGTGCCCAATTTATCAAAGTAAAGTGGAAAAATATGACAAAAGATCCTCAAGAGAGAAGAAAGAAAGAAGAGCCTACATAACTTGGGATAATAATGACATGGATTCAACTGATAGATCGGATAATGAGAAAGCCAATCTATGTTTCATGACTAAAGGAGAAGAGGAAGATGAAGATGACATGGAGGTAACTTCCTTAAATTCTGAATCAAACTCTTCCCCTTCCTATGATGAATTGCAAGATACATTTGAAAAATTACATAATGAATCTATGAGGCTTGCAAAAATGATTTCATGTTCAAAGAAAAAAATTTCCTCATTTGAAAATCAAATTTCTACTTTAAACAAAGAAATTGAGGAATTGAAATTAGAAATTGAGGAATTGAAATTAGAAAATGAAACTTTTAGGTTGAAAGATGCAAACTCTTCATGCATAACATGCTCTTCACATGATAATGCACCTACACCATCATTTTGCTCATCATGTAAAACATTTGAAATTGAGATTGAGGATTTGAAAAATACTTTTTCAAAATTTACCTTTGGAAGAGAAAATTTGAATGTATTGTTAGGGAAACAAAGATGTATTTTTCAAAAGGCCGATTTAGGGTATAATCCTAATAACCAACAAAAGTTTCTCAAAAATTTCTTTATTTCCTCAAGTACATCAAGTAACCCCTTCATCAAATGTTTTCATTGTGAGAGAAAAGGGTATAGTGCTTCTACATGCAATGTTAGGAATAATTTGAACACTAAGATTAGGACTAAAATGGTTTGGGTTCCTAAAGGCACTTTATCAAAAGTTAACACACAAGGACCTAAGAAAATTTGGGTACCAAAAGTCAAAAATTGAAGTGTGTTGTAGGTGTGCTTGAAAGTCAAGAACGGACTTTGGAATCTCAAGTGGCTGCTGCAAGTACAAGATCAAAAAATACTCCAAGTTTTCTTCATTGTCTCCAAGAAGCTTGGACTTGCAACATTTGGATAAGTGGCGACTTGTTTTATGCTTTAACTTGCTTTAAAGAAGTACTTTTCTAACTTTATATCTTGAAAATTTCTCAACATGTGATAATATGCTAAATAAGTTCACTTCCTGTTTGAAATAGCATATTTGATGAAAATATCTTTGAACTTAGCATTCTGGATTAATCATACATCTAACTCTTGCCAAAAATTATTTTTGCTGCATAATTTGCCATGATATTGCATAATGTGATGTTTATTTGCATAATTTGTCTCTCTGGTGCATAATCTATCATTTACTGCATGATATATCATTTTTGATGCATAACTTGTTACTTTTGCTGCATAAAGTTACAATCTTTTGCATAATTTGTAATTTTTGCATAAACATGTATTTTGGATTAAACACTAGTCAGTTTGTATGCTTGCATAATGTTAGAAACTATTTTGAGACCTTTTGGAACTATTTTGAAAACTTTAAGATTAGTCATTTACTGTTTAGAATGCAAAATTTGAGTTTTAAAAAACTGGTAATCGATTACAAGACCTTTGTAATCGATTACAAAGGTTCTGTAAAGGTTGATAATCGATTACACCAACTCTGTAATCGATTACAAGGGTTCCCAGAAAATTGGTAATCGATTACACAAACATTGTAATTGATTACATAGCAAGTTTAAAAAGGTTTTCGGCGCGGGAACAACCATTTTCACTTAAAATTGTCTATATATCATGAAAGTAAGCATGCTATTGGCATGTGTGCATACTAGAATTCTTTACTTGATTTTACATGACTAACATGATCATTGTTTGTCCCAAAATGCTTATTTATGTTTTGATAATGATTAAGTTATTCTTAACAAACTTGAAGTCATGCCTTAAAATGCTTAAACTAATTTTTTTTTATTCAAGGGCATATGTACTTCATACATTCTTGTTAAAGTTAACATTGCATGGTTGATAATGTGGTACATGTTTTTACATTATATATCAATCTAAATTATGCTTGTAAATGAGTTGAAATGATTATATACTTTTTTTTTCTCAAATTGATAGTATGACTGTTTTTATGGGCTAACCTTACTAAATACTGCTGAAATCTTTTGGTATTATTGAAAAACTGAATGCTTATGTCTTCTTTTTGATAATGCCAACGGGGGAGAGATTAGTGAAATATATTGCATGTGTACGGGAGAGTTTTGCGCTTTCACATATTCTATCTCATGCATACATTACGGGGGAGAGTTGCGCTTAAATATCTGATAATCAAATAAATGCAAATATTTCTCCTTCTGTTGAATGCTTAGTTTGTCCTCATCAAAAAGGGGGAGAATGTGAATGCTTATATCTTGAAGCATGTTAAATGAGTTTTTGATGATAACAAAAGTAAAAAGAGAAGATCAAGAGCAAAAAGAAAAGACTAAGATCAAAAGAAGGAAACCAAGAGGTATATAGATATAAGTCTTAGAATATCAATATAAAATGCTCTCAAGGTATCTCAATGATCTTCAAATGGTTTTTCAAAGATCCTCCTAAATCAACTAATAATTCAAAGTTCATCTTTTAAAGATATGTTGATTTCAATCTTGAATTTCATAACTCAAATGTAAATCTTGTTAAAATCCAAGATCAATATGAAAGGATTAATAAATGCACTTAATTGGAGTTGAAAAATGTGTTCAAAGGTCTTGGTAATTGATTACACATGTGTTGTAATCGATTACAAGTTAGATAGAGGCCATGTAATCGATTACACAAGGTTAGTAATCGATTACAAGTTAGATAGAGGCCATGTAATCGATTACACAAGGTTAGTAATCGATCACATCATGCCCAGAAAGCTAAGAACACGTTCAAACGGCCATATAATCGACTACCATTAGTGTGTAATCGATTACCACTAGTCTGACAATGCCCAACGATTATTTTATCAGCATTTAATGCTTGGCTTTTAACCCCCCCAACGGCTCTTTAATGAAAAATAGTATATACACATGTCTTGGGGCATCATTTGTGGCTGAACAACAACTGAGAAACATATTTCAATCACTCAAATCCATGAATCAATCCTTGAATTATTTGTGCTCTGTTTTTGTAAATATTTAAGAAATTCTTGAAGAGCATTATAGGACTTCAATTTGTGTAATCTACTCTTGTGAGAGTTTCATCTTATATACACTTTGATTCTTTGTGAAGAGGATGAGGTATCCCTCTAGAGTAAAGGGTGAGCTATCCCTTAGAGAGTGAGGTATCTCTCAAAGATTGTAAAGGGTGAGGTATCCCTTTGAGAGTGAGGCATCTCTCAAAAGTTGTAAAGGGTGAGGTATCCCAAGTTGTGGTGAGTGCTCTAGTTTGTAAAGGTTGTCAAGCACATGTTGAAGCTTGAAGATATAGTGAAAAATCTCTAGCGGTTGCTTGAGGACTGGACGTAGGTCACAAGTGGATTGGTGGCTGAACTAGGACAAACCTTATGTTTGATCTCCTAAACTCATTTCTTTACATTTGTACATTTTTATAGGCTTGCTTGAATGTTATTCATCTTGGCTTGTTTAATTTGTGAATAAAGTATTCTATCTCATTTATCTATTCACTTCAATCATCCAATTGCTTCAACGAAAATTGATAAACAAACGTTTTACGAAAGATTTATGAAAATATTTTATAAACTCAATTCACCCCCTCTTGAGTTTGAGGCCACTTAGTAACAATTTTTTGGGCATCAAATTATACTATAGATATAAGCTTGAACTTATATTATTAAAGTTTTTCCTTAATCTTATAAGATATTGGAGTATGTGTTATACTCATGGAAATAATTTTATTTCTGGTTTTTCGGGCAAAATTTGTGGCTTAAGAAAATGTTGGCACTTAGGACTAGTTACCCTTGTTTGTCTTTAATTTTGCCTATATTTCATTTGATGGGATTATGATTTAGTAACATTTTCATTACATTAAAATGCATGGTCTCTCGGGATGTATAAAAGTATATGTTCGTTATTGATACTATCTATGTATTTATTAATTAGTTATGTTTTTAAACAATTGTTGATATGTATATGCTATATATACAATTTTGAACATTTTTGACAACCAAAGTTATAAGAATAAAATTTATGTTGTTAATGTTGGAATTAACAATGGATCTATCTTAGCTTGGTTAAATTGTTACCCAATCACTTATTTAAACCTTGGTGGTTTATGTCTTTTAATGTGATTGGTTAGTGAGAGTTGATAAAATTATGATTGCACGAGATTTGTGCAATTGGAACTCCTGTAAATATCATAAACTTTTCTATGTAAACATGGTGGTAATCTCATGAGAAATTTGACTTTACTATGTTATAATATTATTTTGGTACCATTAACATATCTTGAGATATGAATGTTTTCTTGGGAAAACATTGGTCTTTTGTGATAAAGATGTTTTGTTCCCTTTGGGAAATAGTATTTCGTAAGAAACATGTTATGATCTCCTTGGGGAGATTGGGTTGTGCTTTTGTTTGGGAAGACACAATAAGGATCCATACACGGTAGCATGAAAGAGATCATATACTATGCTATAAACATGTACTACACCTACAAACTTATTTGTGATCATGCTAATGAGGTTATTATTTATGTGGTCATGGGTAAACTAGACTCTAAATAGTTTATATTAGCTTATGACTCTTCCCTTATAGTTTTGTTGGCGGATATGATAATGTTTTGTGGTGATTATTAATAGGTTATGTTAGTGGCCACAAAGTTGTTCAACTTGAGAGTCATTTTCAAAATGATTTCGAAAATAATTAAAACTTAATCAATATTGCTCAACTGGGACAATGTTAGAATTTTTTGGGTTTAGGCTTCTATTGATTGGTGCATTTTGTTTTATTAAAACAAGTTAAATAGATAGCTTGATATTTTCCCTAGAAGCCTATATTAATTATGTGATCCATTATGAGTGTAATTGGCAATTGGCAATAATATTGATGATTACAAACAAGAAGGAACATGCAAGATTAAGTCTAAGATCCTTCAAAACTAGTAATAGAACTTAAATATCATGTAAAAGTAAAAATGGTTCACACTAAGCTCTAAATTGTTTTTCAAAAACTCAAGATAGCACTTAATGAATCAATGAGTTTTCAAGTTGTTAAAAATGCTTTAGAATTAAGTGAAATGACTTTTAAGTGCTTGAAAGTGTTTTGGAACTTTAGGATGCATTTGACTTATATTGGCTAAGTTTTGTAATGCTATTTGAAGCCAAAGAATTGATTATGAGTTTGCCATAATCAATTATCTAGGCTCAACAGAATGTCCTGTTTTGAGTTTTATGTCAAATAATCGATTATAAGGTTAACCATAATCGATTAGTAAAAGTCAAAATGTAATAATTGATTATTGAGTTAAAAAGGCTTTTCATGCCTCTTTTATTAAAAGACAATAATCAATTATAATATGCCAATAATCGATTATTAGTGTTTTAGAAAGTTACTGTTTTGTGCTATCTCGCAAATAGTCAATTATGGGCTTCTAATAATTGATTATCTGGGTTTCTACAATTATTAATAACGGCTAGTAGCTCGCATTAAATGCTACAAACCCACTCGCAATGACTCTTTAATGACTTGGGCTTTAAATACAAAGTATTTGGGACTCAAGTGAAGCTGAATATCTTTTTGAAAAACCTTCTTGAACATTTATTACGAACTTTAACAACCTTTATTCATATTACTTTGTTTTTTAGCTTAAAGTGTGATCATCTTGTTACCTCCTCGACTTCAATTTGTATTATCTACTCTTGTGAGATTTTCTATTCCTTTTTTTCATCTGAATTCATTTGTAAGAGGGTGAGGTATCCCTCAAGAGAGAAAATGGTGAGATATTCCTTGCTATGAGGCTCAAACACAAAAGGTGAGGTGTCCCAAAGGTGTTTTGAGTGCTCTTGGATGTAAAGGTTGTAAGCACCTGCTGAAACTTGAAGTTTGGTGAAAAAATATCAAGTGTATCATTTGAGGACTAGACGTAAGTCAGAAGGAATGACTAAACCAGTATAAACCTTGAGTTTGCTTTTCTTTACTCTATCTCTTTTATATTTAAGCTCTTTTTGCTATATTCTTTCTTGAATACTTTGCCTCTTAGCTGATTGTTCATCCTCATCTATCTACTCATCTCTAACAATTAATAATTTCAACAAAAATTAGCAAACAAGTATTTTTAGAAAAGTTTACAAAAATATTTTACAAACTCAATTCACCCCGCTCTTGAGTTTGAAGCCACTTGGTAACAAGTGGTATCAGAGCTCAACTCTTGTGTAAAGAGCTTAATAGCTTCAAAAGGAGAGATGACTTCTTCAAATCCTTTTTCATCGGAGGGTGCTTCTATCAATAGACTCCCCTTTTTCATCAGTGATGGATATGCTTATTGGAAAGAAAGAATGAAAATTTTTATTAAAGCTATTGATTTAGATGTATGGGATACTATTGGAAATTATCCTTTTATCCTTACATATCTTGTTAATGGTGTAAGAGTTAATACACCTAGAAGTGAATAGACCGATGAGGATAAGAAAAATGTGAAATATAATTTGAGAGCTAAAAATATCATCACCACAGCATTGGGGTATGATGAATTCTTTAGGATCTCAATTTATAAAACAACCTAAGAGATGTGAGACACTTTACAAATCATCCATGAAGGTACTAATGAAGTGAATCAAGGTGAAAAGCATTCAAGAAATGCGAAAGAGATTCACTCATATTGTTAACCATCTTGCTTCATTGGGAAAGATATTTCCTAATAAGATCTTATTAACAAAGTGTTGAGATGTTTGGATAGGCATTGGCATCCAAAGGTGACGGCTATTGCAGAATCAAGGAATCTCTATACCATGACTCTAGCCACACTCTTTGGAAAGCTTCAAGAATATGAATTTGAGTTGAATAGACTCAATCAACATGAGGAGCTTGACAAGAAGAAGAAATGAATTGCTCCCAAGGCCACCTCCTCTATACTTGATGATGATGATGAAGATGATGGAGGTGGCTTGGAAAATATTGAGATTAATGAGGAAAACCTTAGCCTTCTTGTGAAGAAGTTTAAGAAATTCCTCAAGAAAAAGGGAAATTAAAGAAGACCTCCATTTTCTCCAAAGAAGACTTATCACAAAGGGGAAGGAACTTCATCCACTCTCATATGCTATGAATGTGGAAAGTTGGGACACATGGAGATATAGTGTCCTATCTACCAAAAAAAAAGTGGAGAAGTTTGAAAAAAAGCCTTCAAAGGACTAGAAAGGAAAGAAATCCTATATAGCATGGGTTGATAATGATATGTGCTCAACGGATAACTCCAATAATGAGGATGCTCATATTTCTCTCATGGCTAGAGGAGAAGAGGAAAATGAATATGACATTGAAGTAGTATCCTCAAACCTTGACTCTTCCCTTTCTTATAATGAATTGCCAGATACTTTTGAAGAATTACAAAATGAATCCATGAGACTTGCTAAGCTTGTTTCCTCATCCAAGAAAACTATTTCCTTACTAGAAAACAAAATTTCCATCTTGAACAAGGAAATTGAAGAACTCGAGATTGAAAATGAAACTCTTGGATTGATTGATGCCAATTCTTCATGCATGACTTGCTCTTCTCATAAGAATGCATCTACATCCTCTTCTTGCCCTTCATGTAAAGGTTTTGAAAAAGAGATTGAGGACATGAAAAATACCCTATAAATACCCTATCTAAGTTTACCCTTGGAAGGGACAATTTGAATATATTTCTTGGGAAACAAAGATGTGTCTTTGAAAAGGCTAGTTTGATGTATAATCCTAAAACCCAACAAAAGCTCTATAAGAACTTCTTTGTTCCATCAAGCATATCAAGTAATCCTTTCATAAAATATTTTTATTATGGCAAGAAAGGACATAGTGCATCTACATGCAATGCAATAAAGAACACCAAAGTAGGCACTAGGATGGTTTGGGTTCTCAAGGGCAACTTGCCCAAAACTAACACACAAAGACCTAAGAAAATTTAGGTACCAAATGTTAAAAATTAAGTGTGTGTTATAGGTGTGCTTGAAGGCCAAAAGCTCACATTGGTATCTTGATAGTGGTTGCTCTAAGCACATAGCTGGAGATGACTCCAAGTTCTATTTCCTAGTCCCCAAGAAGTATGGACATGTAACCTATGGAGACAACAACAAATGAAAGATTCTTGTGTTGGTAAAGTTGGTAAAATTCCTTCATCCTCTATTGATAATGTTTTACTTGTTGAAGGACTCAAACATAACTTGCTTAGCATTAGTCAATTATGTGACAAAGGGATAAAATTATATTTGATTTAAATTATTGCATAATTGAAGGAGTAGATGACAAGCAAGTTAAGTTTGTTGGTCATAGAGTGAATAACATATATATGATTAGTCTTGATGATATATCCTTAAATATTACAAAATGTCTTATGAGTAAAGAAGATAATTCATGGCTTAGGCATAGAAGAATTACACACATTCACGTAGATCGCTTGAATAAGTTAGTCTCTAAGGAACTAGTAATTGGACTACCTAAGCTCAAATTTGAAAGAGACAAGTAAATGTCTCTTTTAAAGCTAAAAATATTATTTCTATCTCTAGACCTTTACAACTTTTACACATGGATCTTTTTGGACCCTCAAGAACTATGAGTTTTAATAAGAATTACTATGTACTTGTGATTGTGGATGATTATTTTAGGTTCACATGGACATTGTTTTTATCTCATAAAAATGATGTTTTTCAAGTTTTTAGAGAACTTGCCAAAGTTATTCAAAATGAAAAAAAGTTCTAACATTGCATTTATTAGAAGTGATTATTGTGGAGAATTTGAAAATCAAGAGTTTGAAACCTTTTGATAAAAATGACATTGAGCATAATTTTTCAGTCCCTAGAACTCCATAACAAAATAGATCTGTAGAGAGGAAAAATATATCTTTAGAAGAAATGCCTAGAACTATGCTCAATGAATTAAATCTTCCTAAGTATTTTTAGGCAGATGCAGTAAGTAACACTTGTTATGTAATAAATAGGGTCCTAATAAGGCCAATTTTTTAAAAAAAAAACTCTTATGAATTATACAAAGAAAGGAAACCAAATATCTCTCACCTTCATGTCTTTGGATGCAGATATTTTATTTTAAATAATAGTAATGATAACTTAGGAAATTTTGATGTAAAATTGGATTAAGGTATATTTCTTAGCTATTCTAGTCATAGTAAAGCTTTTGGAGTCTATAACAAAAGAACTATGATCATAGAAGAATCCATACATGTTGCATTTGATGAGACTAATCCCAATGAACCGAGAAAAAAATTAGTTAGTGACGTTGCAAATATTTTGGCTAAAACACATTTGGATGACAAGGAGAAAAAAGCAAAGAAGTAAGAAGAAAGTCAAGTTGATCACCCAAGGCAAGAGGAATCACAACTTCCCAAGGAATGGAGGACTTTAGGATATCATCCTCTTAACAAAGTAATTAATGATGTATTAGGTAACAACTCGAAAACTCTCTTAGAGATGCATGCAATCACATGACCTTCGTTTCTCAAATTGAATCCAAAGACCTAAATGACACTATTATTGATGAACATTGGATCTTGGCCATGCAAGAAGAGTTAAATCAATTTTAAAGGAATCAAGCTTGGGAACTTATTCCAATGCCTAATGATCATCCAATAATTGACATAAAATGAGTTTTTAGAAACAAACTTGATGAAATAGAGATAATAATAAGAAATAAAGCTCAACTTGTTGTTAAAGGTTATAATCAAGAAGAATGAATTGATTATAAAGAAATTTATGCTCTCGTTGCTAGATTAGAAGTTATTAGAATGTTACTTGCTTTTGCTTACATCATGAATTTCAAGCTTTACCAAATGAATGTAAAAAGTGCTTTTATAAATGGTTTTATTCAAGAAAAATTTTATGTGGAATAATCTCTTGGTTTTGAATGGTATAAGCTGTCCAACCATGTTTTCAAATTGAAAAAGGCCTTGCATGGTTTAAAACAAGCTCTTAGAGCTTGATATGAAAGGTTGAGTAAGTTCTTTTTAGAAAAAAGATTTTTTAAGAAGCAAGGTTGACACAACACTTTTTATTAAAAACAAAATGCATGACATTCTCCTTGTGCAAATTTATGTTAATGATATTATATTTGGTGTTACTAATGAATCTTTGTATAAGGAGTTTTCTAGTCTAATGCAAAGTGAATTTGAAATGTCTATGATGGGTGAGCTTAACTTCTTCCTTAGATTTCAAATCAAACACACAAAGGACAGAACATTCATAAGTCAAACCAAGTATTGCAAGGAGTTGCTTAAGAAGTTTGGAATTAATGGACAATGCTAAAGAAATGACTACCTCAATGAGTACCTCTTTATATTTGGACAAGAATGAATGAGGTAAACCTATAAAAATCACTAAATATAGATGTATGGTTGGCTCACTCCTTTACCTTACTACAAGTAGACTAGATATAATAGTTAGTGTATGCATATGTGCTAGATATCAAGTTTATCCTAAAGAATATGAACCTAAGTGCTGTAAAAAGAATAATGAAATATCTTATTGGCACAACACAAATGAGCTTGTGGTAGCCCAAGGGTGCGTCATGTAGTTTGATTAGTTATTCCGATTCTGACTTTGCTGAATGTCAGGTGAATAAGAAAAGTGCAAGTGAAACATGCCACTTGCTTGAAAGCTCTTTAGTTTCTTGGCATAATAAGAAACAAAATAGTGTGACATTGTTTATGAATAAAGCTAAATTTGTTGCAGTTAGAAGTTGTTGTGCTCTAATCCTTTGGATAAAGCAACAACTTCTGGATTATGGACTCCATCTTAATTACATCCCTATAAGATGTGATAACACTAGTACAACCAATTTAACTAAAAATCCAATCTTACACTCTAGGATTAAGCATATTGAAATTATGCTCCATTTTATAAGAGATCATGTACAAAAAAGAGATTGTGTATTTGAATTTATGGAAACATCAAAACAACTAGCTAATATCTTTATAAAACCTTTGGCAAAAGAAATTTTCTTTTATATAAGAGGAGAAATAGGAATAATTGACCAATCATCATGCATTTGAATGAATGCTTGTGTTTGATACATTTTATCTTGGTATTTATGTTCATGAATGCATTACTGACTTGAACGTCAGATGTTCCCCCAAATTTATTTTGCAGGTACTTGATTCATGACTAAGTCCCCAATTTTAAAATGATCATCTGCACCTGCTACATAAGAGTTTCTAATGTTTCTGATGTTGAATAATCAATTACTGGATAAGGATATTCAATTATCAGTGTCACAGCAGCTTAAACTTGTGTTTTTTAGTTGAGAATAATTGATTATCTTGGGTAAATAATCGATTATCATAACTTTAGAAGGCCCAGAAGTGTTTTTGATCAACAATAATTGATTATGAAAAGGCCATAATTGATTATCATCGTGGCAAAAGCTCTATATGTTAAAAAAATAATCAATTATGAGAAGGTTATAATCAATTATTAGGGTTTTCAATTTTAGAGAAGCACACAAATAATCAATTATTGAAACTCAATAATCAATTATCTGCATGGATATATCAACAGTTGTAGCGCCTCCCTTTTTATTTCAAACGCTGCCCTCTCTCTCTTCACTCTTCTTCTCCTTCCTCTCTATAAACCTTAACCTTCTCAACCTTCAAACCACCACAATCCTCCACCAAACACCCAAGTCAACACCTACACTCCTCCCCTGCATAAACCGCGACCCATCTCCCTAATCCCTCTCCAAATTTCCCCAAATTACAACCCAAAACCCCTTTTTCCTCACCAACCCGTGACCTAATCCCCCCTCTCATGGCTTCAAGCTCTCACCCAAAGCGAGTTTGCACCAAGAATACTCCTGGGGATGTTAATCCTATAAACGTTTTGGATCTCAGGCAACTGATTTCTGACAACTCCTAGATGAATCGCTTCGGCTGCCACTATCTTATAAGGAACTTGTTCCAATCCAAGTACATGGACCTTAATTTCTTCTATAGAGAAAGGTTCTAATTTATCCACCTCCTGGAGCACTAGTGGGTTCTACAACTTTGCATTCACCACCAAAAGTTCTACACTGATTTGAGTAAGGTATTCTACTGCAACCTTGGGATTGTTGATGATGATTTGGTGACTAAAGTGAAGGGGCACGAGATTGTGGTAAAGCCTCATGATTGGTTGAATCTGTTTGGGTTGCATTATACTGGGAAAATGTTCATTGAGAATAGTTACAAGGTTTGGGAAGGCTACAACAGAATCATAGCAATTCGGCCAATGATCAAACCAGGTTAAGCAGTCCTAAGAGGCTCCTTCACGGTTGACAAACTTATAAGTCAGGATCATCTCTTGCATTATGCATATGCACACATTCTTGCTCCTCAAGGGGGCAACTATGCTTACATAAGTGAGGACTACATTTTCATTATGTGGGCTATTAAGCAAAGGCTGTATATTAACTGGCCCTACTTTATCACGCACCACATGATAAAGGTGCAAAGTAGGAACAATATGAATCTCTCCTATGCTTTTCTCATTTTCAATATTATTAAAAAATACTCTGCCATTGCGAAAATTGAGGAAGTAACAAAGGTCATCAGCCACAACAAGTTTGGCTTGAACACTCTCAACCATATGCATATGAAGAGGGAACATAAAGTATGGACATATGGCGATGAAGAGGCTGAAGTTGAGGCTGCAATGGGAGAGGATGCTGCTGAGGATGAGGACGAGGCTGCCCCTGCTGAAGTGGACATGCTGGCTGCTCCACCTGCTCATAAAGACCGAGTCTTGACTATAGTTGTTGATCTCTGAGCCTACATGGAGCATAGCATTAGGATCATTTATGACTGCCTTAATGCTATTGAGTGCCGCTTTCCACCACCACCACCGAAGGACTATGGGGTTTAGTCATTGGATGTTTAGTTTGACATTGCTACTATCTAACCTTGCTTTAGTCATTTATTTTTCTTTCAGTTGAACTTTGCGGGTATATATCATGGTTGGTTTTAGTTGCTGTTAATATTTTTGAATGATATGTATCTTTTTAATTGATGTTATCTTAAATGCATATGTCATTATTTTTCTGCCTTTTGAATGGAGATTTTGTTTTATGACAATGATTTTGCTCATTTTTGCTTTCTTTCTTGTGCATCTTTTTTATCATGACAAAAAGGAGAGAAAGACCTTTAATTTGGTATTGAGAAAAGAAAAGTAAAATTAAAACAAAAAATAATCTTAAGATTTCAAAATTAAGGGGAGTTTTGCGTCTCTGATTTAATCACCTTTTACAACATAGAGAGGGAGAAAGTCTTTAAAACCTTTTGTGAATTCCAATTTATTTAAACTAACTCTTTTCTCAATGCTTATTTGTAATCTTCAAAAAGGGAGAGAAGGTAATTAGCAATTGGCAATGGTTTTGATAATTACAAACAAGAAGGAACATGCAAGATCAAGTCCAAGATCCTTCAAGACTAGTAATAGGACTTAGATCTCATGTAAACATAAAAAGGGCTCATACTAAGCTCTAAATTCATTTTTTTAAAAACCTAAGATAGCACTTAATGAATCAATGAGTTTTCAAGCTGTTAAAAATGCTTTTAGAATTAAGTGAAATGGCTTTTAAATGATTGAAAGTGTTTTGGAACTTGGATGCATTTGACTTATATTGGTTGAGCTTCTTAATGCTATTTGAAGCCAAATAATCAATTATAAGCTTGCCAAAATCGATTATCTAAGCTCAATAGAATGTCCTGTTTTGGGTTTTAAGCCAAATAATCAATTATAGGGCTAACCATAATCGATTAACAAAAGTTAGAATGTCATGGTTTTTATTTTTCAAGTAATAATCAATTATTGCACAACAATAATATATTATTAAGTTAAAAATACTTTTCGCTCCTCTTTTATTAAAAGGCAATAATCAATTATGGTTTGCCAATAATCGATTATTAGTGTTCTAGAAAGTTACTATTTTGTGCTCTCTCGCGAGTAATTGATTATGAGCTTCCAATAATCGATTATATGGGTTTCTAAAATCAGTAATAATGGCTAGTAGTTCATATTGAATGCTACCAACTCACTCCCAACAACTCTTTAATGACTTGAGCTTTAAATAAAAAGCATTTTGGACTTAAGTGAAGTTGGATATCTCTCTGAAAAACCTTGTTGAGCATTTATTACGAACTTTAACAGCATTCATTCATATTACTCTATTTTTTAGCTTAAAAAATGATCATCTTGCTATCTCTTGGACTTCAATTTGTATTATCTACTCTTGTAAGAGTTTCTATTCCTTTTCTTCATCTTAATTCCTTTGTAAGAAGGCGAGGTATCCCTCAAGAGAGAAAAAAGTGAGGTATCCCTTGTTGTAAGACTCAAACACAAAGGGTAAGGTATCCCAAAAGGTGTTATAAGTGCTCTTGGATGTAAAAGTTGCAAGCACTTATTGAAGCTTAAAGTTTAGTAAAAAAAATCTCAAGTGTATTACTTGAGGACTAGACATAAGTCACAAGGAGTGACTGAACCAATATAAATCTTGAGTTTACTTTTCTTTACTCTATCTCCTTTATATTTGAGCTCTCTTTTCTATATGTTTTCTTGAATACTTTGCCTCTTAGCTAGTTTATTGGTGTGAAAAGTGTTCATCATCATCTCTAACAATTAATAGCTTTAACAAAAATTGGTAAATAAGTGCTTTTAGAAAAGTTTGCAAATTTTTTTTACAAACTCAATTCACCCCCTCTTGAGTTTGAAGCCACTTGGTAACAATGGTTTGGAAGTCATCATGTTTATTGTCATTGGGCTTGAGCCCAATGATGGGTGTGTTAGATTGCGGTGTAGGCCAAGTAGTCTGTCTGTGATAGATGGATTAGGTTACTGATATATTATATAAAGAGCAGGATCCTTACTCCACTCTTGGCACATATTGACTGTGTACGGCTTCATCAAAGTGATAGTTAAAAAGACAAAGGAATGGAGTGGTAGAATGCTCTGATGTATGCAAGTGTGTACGCGCTTCCTCTAATACAAATTGGTGAGATCGCTTCTTAGTAAAATTTCCTCAAGAGGTACGTGTGTTTATTAATTTATGAATTTATATTGGTGTTCTAAATTCCTAGTATAGATCTTGTAAAACTCTAACATAATGTGTTTGAATTAAGGACACTATAAAAATAATAAAATTATAATTCTTACCATTCTATTAAATTTTCATACATTGGAGTGTGAACTTTTCTCTATTTTAGTTAAATATTCAAATAATGGTTTGAAAACTTTATTCCATTCCACTCTATTCAATTCTATTTCATTTTTATCCCATCCTATTCCATTCTACCTAGAAGTGGAAGGTAATTTACTTATAAGGGGCTATGCACCCTCCTTCCTCGCCCCTCCCAAATTTTTAAAAGTAAACTTTTTTATATGTGATTTGCTTGAGAAATATACAAATTCTTTAACTTGTCCCCCTAAATAAAACATTATTCTTCTTTGGACCTCTCAATAAAAATCTTCTAACTCGGTCCTTGATTCGACCCACTATTAAATATCTAAACAAAGCCTTAGTACACTTGTCATCACATCATGATTAGTCTACGAATTAGAGTTATCAAAATGGGTTTCAATGTGCAAATACGAATAACTCGACAAAATATATATATTGAGTAAATAAAATTTAAGTTTAAATTTGTTTTAGCCCGAATTAACATAGTCTGAATTTAACCCAGTCTGAAGTCAGACCGGGTAGATGGCCTGAAATTATAATTAATATCTGAATTAAACAAACTATCACCTAAGAGCATATCAATAGTTTTTTAATTGAAAAATTGAAATCCAATCGATAATCGAGCTATCTACTTAGTGTATTTGTCATTTGGCCCAAATCCAAGTTACCTAAGTTTCTTAATTTCCATTGATTAATAGTTTAAGAGTTCAATTGGTATGCATTGTCAGTGTAAATGAGTTTTACATTGACATCCACTAATATATTTACAAATTAATATTGTCATACATTCTTCTTAGTAATTAAAATAAAAGCATATATGTCAAAATATTAGTGAATGTTAGTGTAAAACTCTCTACAATGACATTGCATACCACCTTAATTCATATTTTAAATATTAATACCCACTGTATTTTTTTAAAAAAACTAGTTAGCGGGCTAGTGGGATGACATGCCCAACCCACAACCTACAATGGCTTGGACAGGGCAAACAAAATGTTGGCTCGTGTTTGATGTTGCACGACTTGAAAATGGTCTAGTTCAATGCGACCAACTTGAATGGGTTGAGCCAACCCATTTTGATAGTTCTACTAGGAATGTTAATAAATGATTGTGGCCCACCTCTACCAATCCCTTTGCCTACCAGGGTGTTCACAAAACTAAACTAATCCAATCAAAATAAAAAAAAAAGTGACCAAAAACTAAAATTAAAATAAACCAAAAGACTTCAAAGATTAAAAATTGAAAAATTAATTGATTAGATCAGTTTTTGGATCTAATTTTGAAAATTGATCTTCTCTAATCCAAACTCAATATATATATATATATAGAGAGAGAGAGGATCAACTTACACCAGTGTAAATCTTTTTTCTTTTACACTCATTTTCAACCGTTAGTTCCACTTTCATCTAATGATTACCTTTAATGAAATAATCTCAACCATTAGATGAAAGTGGAACTAATGGTTGAAAATGAGTGTAAGAAAAAAGACTTACACTAATGTAATTGATCCATCCTCATATATATATATATATATAATATAATATAATATTAAAAATAATATTTTACACAAGAAATTACTGCTATGTTACTCATATTTATTTAGGAACTTTATCATTATACACCAACTTTAGTTTCATAGTTTGGAAATTGGATTTGGACATGTATTGTAGGATTAATAATTAGTTTGGAGTTGTATTTGAAATTTAGATTTGTATTTTGATGTATTTCGATAAATTAACTTAAACTTATATTTGTTGTATTTTGATGAATTTAGATTTTTGTATTTTGATGAATTTGTGTATTTAAAAAAAAAGACTAACAAAAACATGAAAAATTGATCTAATTCAAATCGACTTATATTAAATTGGATTGGATCAATTTTACATTTTGAACAGAATCAATCAAATGATAATATGAAAAAATTGATTGAATTGCAAAAGTTGGCTTTTCCCCTAAAAAAAAGGCTTTTATAAAGTGAATAAGTAAAGATATATCCACCATTAGATCATTTAGTGGGTTAAGATCTCTATGCACTTTATCAAATCAAGGGTAGATACACTCTTACTTGCTTACTTTAAAAGAAAACTCACTTTAAAGGAACATTATCATTTTCTCTCAAAACCTATCCTATTCAATCTGCGAATGCCCCTATTGCCCATAGACGGAGCTATTGGAAGTAGTACAAAATGTATCAAAAATTGGAAAAAAATTTATTGCTTACCAAAATTTTACACCATTTTTTTTATAAACAAAAATTTAAGGTCAAATGTGACTATCATATCCCAGGGTTAGGGAAGACCTTCAGACTTAACAAGCATTTACAGATAATCCATCAACAATGAACCTTAGCGAAAATCGAACTTTGACCAACTTAATTGATGTAATTCACCGTTACTAATTGTACCAATTGTTGTTGGCCAACATTTTACACCATTGTTACTTAATGTTGTATCAAAAATTGGTTAACAACATGTATTAATTGTTTGACAAACTAATAACTAGATTTTAACAAGTTGGTGATATGTTGAAAACCTAATAACCAATTGATATACAATATTAACCTATTTTTAATACTTCATTATTTAGTGAAACAACCGTGTGTAAATTTTTTGGTGTGGAAATAAAATAAATGTTCCTCATCATATGTCCCACTTGGTCTCATTTGAAGCATATTCCATTAGAATAATGAAATTTGCATATCAAAAATCCTATATCGTTCTTATATCACTTTATTTTGAAATAATAAAATAGTAAAAATACATATTTTAGCATATTCTCTTTACTTTTATTTTCTCAAATGAGTATTGTTAGCGTGATTAATTATACTTGATATTATGATTTATCACGATTGATTTTATGAATAATTGTAATTGATTTAGTACAAAATTATATTGACTTAGTATATAATTATATTTTATTTTATTTTTGTATAGAAATATTCTTTTATAAATAGAGGCTAATCTTCTTGTATACATTTATTAAAAAATATACACAAATTATTAATATTTGTCTATATGTTTCTATTCCTAACATGGTATCAGAGTCATAGTATCCACCTTGAGGAGAATTTCTAACTTGTTATCAGAGCATCTAGACTCTCGATCCAATCCTAGATTTTAGACTTCAGATTCCAGACTTTGGACTCCAGGCTTCATCCTAAATTCTGAACTCTAGACTCCAGACTCCATCTTAGATTCTAAATTTCAGACTCCAGATTTCAGATTTTGTCTTAGATTCTAGACTCCGTCCTAAATTCCAGATTCTAGACTCCAGACTTCATCCTAAATTCCAAATTCCAAACTTTAGATTCCAGACTTTAGACTCAATCATTATCTTGGTCGATTCTGTACTCTAGTTTCTAAACTCAAGTTAGTTTCTTCTATATGCACTTGAGTTTGAGAAAAGATGTTAGTGTAATTAATTATAATTAAGATTATGATTGATCACGATTAATTTTAAAGATAATTGTAATTGATTTAGTACAACAAAATTATATATTTTTTGTACAGTAATTTTTTTATAAATAAAAACCAATCCTCTTGTATATATTCATTTAAAAATATTTATAAATTACTAATATTTATCTCCGTATTTACGTTTTTAAGAAGTATAATATATAATTGATGTTAAATTTTTGATATGTGAATAGCATCAATATACCTTTGGACGTACCTTGCAAACACTATTGTGAAGTTTGGTGCAGGTGGGACACGTAGCATAGGAACGCCAAGCTAAACAGTTTGCGCTGATGAAGCCACCGGAAAAGCTATAGTAGGTGCAGATATGAAACTATATGAGCTCTGCCATACTGCGTTCCTGTACCCTTAAACGAAACAGATTTATTAACTGTATGCCCTTTATATTATTTGCACTTTTCCTCTTCTTAATTGATCGTCTTTGAAATCTATCTTTTTTTTTTTTTGAACTTCCTTATTAGTTTGAGTTTCTATTGCATATCTGTATATATTTTGGGTTATACCTGCGGAATTTACATGTCCGAGATGTATTCGTGGACGTATTGACGCACACGAGGATCTATCAAGGTTGGTGGCCTTTCAACCCTCATGGTGTTCCAACTATACTTTGATTATTAAATTAATTTCTTGATTTTATTAGTTATTAGTTACCTGATTTTCTTAATTGAGTTTCGGTTGTTGAACTTCAAATCTCGTTAGACATATATAGCTTTGTGCATAAAATACGTCAAAATATTGTATGTAGGCAGTATATATATTAAATAAATGCTTCAACAATTGTACCGTGAAATTAAAGGTTACAGTCTTTTAAAACCAAAATGTTGAGAGATCCCATATTATATTCTGCAAAAAATAAGCAGGCCTTATACTCGGTATCAATTACCTGCAATGTTATAGCTTATCTTTTGGTATTATAATTATAGTTATTTATCAAACGATCCCTATTACATTTCTTTTTACTGAGTAACCACAATTTTAAAAACTTTTATGTTGGTAATAAGGAAGAAAAATAAATGAAATGGAGATGCAAGGTACCATGTTTTAAAATGCAGACCACATAATATAAAGTAACCGCAATATTGCGGATACGTATGGCCACCATCTTAACCGCATCATACTGTAATTGCGGTGTGGAAGGAAATCACAGAAAATTTCTATAATGTAACGACATTATAGCTGCAACGGACCGCATTAGACTGCAACTGAATGCATCAAACCCTATCATAAGTTACATTTTGTCCAAACTTAAAACAAATTCATGTCGTAACGACCACAATCCTCATTGCAGCAACTGCAATGCTCACAATTGCAGCGATCGTGACTGCGACTGCAATTGCAATTTAAAATGATGTAAGTTACTAATGCATGAGCAGACAACATAGAAAGGGTAATAACAGTAACTTAATTGGCGATTTAAGGGTGCATGCTGATGGGATCTTGTAACTTCAGGAAGTGCTGCTTGAGTCCACACCCATTGTGAATATACATCATATACATTTTGAATTTGCATCCCCTACCTTTGAAATGGATGCAAAGGCAGCGAAGCATTGTTCAGGGTTGGGTTTATTACAAACACATTAAGCAGAAGGTTAACATAATAGACGCTATTTTGCTTGGCCACATATGACAACTATATTAAAATAGTAGACAAATGTTCTAGGTGCTCCCAATAATGTCACGCCCTTTATGTGAAGAAGGAAAGGAATTTAGGAGAGGAATACTTTGTTCACTCCTGAAAAAATTTTGGGGATCAAACTTTGTCTTAATTTCTGCCAATCTCCTGAAGTTTCCCTTAAAGTACTTCATGCCCCAAACACTTGCTTCTGAGTAGCTTGTGTTATCATGCTTGTTGCTACCCAGATCAAGATCCCTATAGTTGAAATAGGCAGCTCGTGGAGATTTTGAAACATAGGGAGTCATGTATCTATAAAGGATTCTCAACCACCGTACATGCCTGTTGGATGCTTCAATGCCATTTACTTCCCACTTGACCATGTATTGTATATTGTACAAGTTGCCCTTCCTGTGAGGAAAAGGAATTTCAGTTTCTGAAATTTCTTTCATCCTACCACCATAGGGATCCATTATCAGTAATGCTAATGTATCTTCTTTTAGAAGCATTTTCCAAGCCCCTTCTAGCCCAATTTCTGGTATAGGCTCCTTTACAAAGTCAGACTTGGCCTTGAAAGAGCTTTTGAATGTGGTAGTTCTGTTGAGTAAGAGTTCTGGAGGGTCCCAATTGTTGTATCCAGCAAAATACAGAGCAGATTGAATCCAACTCATTTCAATGTAGTCTTTAGCCTGCAATCCTAATTCTGGGAAGCTCTCATTCATTATTGGAATTAGCCTGTCTATTCCTCCAAGGAAGAGAGAGTTGAAGGTTGCTTGGACTGTTTTTGAATTGGCACCACTATTTTGAGCAATTATTCTGATGAAAAGATCTTCATGCAGTTTATCTACTATGTATTGCCACCTGTGAATGAGCTTGGTGGCTCCTTCCTCCAGTGTTCTCTGAATGTTGAATCCAGTAACAATAGGTGGAACTCGAACCAGCCTGATCTTCCACGCCAGAATGACTCCAAAACTAGTTGCACTGCCTCCTCTAATGGCCCAGAAAAGATCTTCTCCCATTGATTTTCTGTCAAGAATCTTACCATTTACATCAACCAGGGAAGCATCAAGAACCTGGTCTGCTGCAATGCCATACTTCCTCAACATTGTACCAAACCCCCCTCCACTGATGTGCCCACCCATCCCTACACTTGGACAGATTCCTGCAGGGAATCCATGGACATTACTTGCTTTGGAAATTTTGTAGTAAAGTTCACCTAATGTTGCTCCAGCCTGAACCCAAGCTGTTTCATCAGCAAGATTAATTTCAATGGAACGGATGTTGATGAGGTCAATCATGATAAATGGGGCCTTACAAAGATAAGATAGCCCTTCATAATCATGGCCTCCACTTCTGACTCTGATCTGCAGCCCAAGTTCATTGCTGCATAGAATGGCTGCTTGAATTTCAGATTCATGGAAAGGGGTTATAATGAGAAAAGGCTTACTTGAGGAATTCAGCCATCTGGGATTTTGTTCGAATGATTCCAAGACTTGTGGATATAGTGAGGAGGATGAGCTGAGGACTATTCTTTCAATGGATTCAGAATAGCCACCAACTCGGGTTAACATGCACTCCCTGAAACTCTTCTCAACTAAAGTAGAAGCTGCACAAGAGATTGAAAGAAACAGAATCAGAAAGAGCCCAAGATAACCCATCTCTGTTTTCTTCTCTGCCTTTAGCTGATTGAGTTATGCTACTTATATATACATTAATACATACATATATAAATTGAGCACTTCTCCACTTGGAAAGGTAGAATAGAATATTGGAGTGAGAGAAGCTCCTGAAGTTATCTCCCTTGTGTCCAAAACTTCCCAAAATAAAATCGGGGTGGTGACATTTCCAAAGCAGAGATAGAAACGGCCAATTTCATATGACTTTGTCGTTAGTACCCCAGTTTCGGCAGCCAAGCAGCACAAATAGTTTCTTGGAAGCATATGTCACCCGTAAATTTTTCAGGATACTTTTATTTATTTGCACATTAATATTTTTATAAAAAATTTCAATTTAATATTTTCATAATTTTATTTATTGTATGTTGTAAATAATCTTATTTATTACAAAAATATAATAATTTTTAAAATAATAAAAATAAAAAATATATTTAAAGAAATGAAAATTCTTTTTTTTTTTTTTTTTTTTTTCTAGCGGGAATGTACTCTCATTCTTCTTTTACATTCTTTTGTATTCAAAGATATTGATGCACAAAAGCTCTTAAAAATGGTGAGCCATACCAGGATCTCTGAAATCACGGCATGACCCTTAAAGCCTTGTGTAGTTCCATGAGCTTTTGAGGATAAGAACTCTAAGAAAACCCTGAAAGCATTCGGGCTTGGAGAGACCACACTCGAACTCAAGCCACCCGAACTGCTCCTAAAAAATAACTAGCCACTGCAGGACCAGACTCGATCAAAACAAACCCGGGTATGCAACAACCCCTAGGAGATTTTCCACCCACCCCAAGCTCGGAAGACCTTTCACTAGAGCAAAAGCAATACCGACCAAAAAGGGATAAGAGGGCCTTTAGGAGAAATCTAGAACACACTCTTACTAACAGAAATAACACGTGCCAGACTTAGCCTTAACAGAATTTCCCTCCGAAACCCCTTAGGTGCAAATAGTGTGAAAAAAGGGGTGTGTGCAAAACACCCAACCCCCATGCAGAGAAAACGTGAAGGAGTGCGCATCACACTTATCCCCCATGCATGGCAAATATGAGGGAGTACATGACGCACCCCGCTGGACTTATAAAGAAGAGAATGGGGTCATCACAAGTGGAGAGTTGACCTTCAGCCTAAACACTTAACCTTACCCAAAAAGGCCTTCTTTTTAATCATGTCATTCTAGATCTTTTTCTCTCTAAAAGGACCCAAAACCCCCCTTCTGTTGGCTGACGTGAACAAAATGGTTACAATTCTAACATCTTACAATAAAGTTTTTATTGATGCTCAAAAGCTTTTATTGGAGTTCATGCATTAAAAAAAAAAAAGCTAATTCTCATCTTTTCTTCAATAGCTTATACTCTAGGAACTTCTTCTACTCATAATTATCTTGAAGAAAAGCAAAAGAGGGAAATAAAGCTTTAAAAAGAGAAAAAAAATGCTAGTGCTTAATACATGAGAGAGAGAGAGATGCACATGGATTAAATAGGTTAGATCTGCATAGCCTGATTTCAGATTCTTTGAGGTCCTTTGCCATGGTGATCCCTATGATGCATGTCTTATACTCAGCCTGGTTGTTTAAACTTGAATTTCATGGATTGCTCGATGTTTTCTCCCTCGTCGTTCTCTAGGATCATTTCAGCACTGCTTCCTTTAGGATTGAAGGAGCCAACAATGTAAATGGTCCACACATTTCCCTTAGGGGAGGTGGTTTGATGTGTTAGCTTGGCAACAAAGTTGCATAACACTTGAGCTTTGATGGCTTGGCAAGGTTTATAAGTGATCTCGAACTTGAATAGTTCTCTGGACCTCATGATCATGCTTCCTACAAGATCTGACTTATGTAAGACTTACCAGATTGTTTGATTCATCCTCACAAAAATAAGATTGCACTAGAAGTATTGTCTTAGCCACTGTGTCGTTATGAGGAGCATGAATGCAACCTTCTCAATCATCTGATAATGGAGTTTGGGTCCCTGGAGCACTTTGCTGATGAAGTAGATCGATTTTGTTCCTGGTTTGTTTCTCGGGCCAAGACGAAACTTACGGCTTCCACATTGACAAAGACATAAAGGTAAGTAGTCTAACTTGGTTCTAGTATAGTCAAGATAGGTGAGGAGGCTAGGCAATTCTTCAACTCCATGAAGGCTTCTTTGTATGCTTCAAAGCCCTTTAAGATGAGTGTCTTAATGTGAGTTTTGATAATTAACAAACTATATTGAAAATATGTTTATATTGCTCTCGTGATCTTAGAGTGGATTAACTTGGTTTGTGTGAGATTATGTTAAAATTACACTTGCAGACCTATGCTTATTAACTGAGAAAAATCATATGGAATGCTGGTTGATCACCATTTGTGAAGAAAAGAGTCACAGAGGACTTCAAAAGAGCATGGACATACATGAGCATGGACATACTTGAGCAGGTCAGTTCGAGCCATAATGAATAAATCTTTCACAAGGCCAAATGAATCTTGGTGAAGAGCAATATTTCTTATACAAATCAATATAGAAAAATCATCTACTCATGAGAAATCACTTGAAGTGAAGAAGTTAGTTGAGTAGAGTTGATGATGAACAAAACTAAAGATGAGTAGAGTTGTTGAAGAACTCTACTTAAGCTACTACAAGACAAAACAGTACAAAAAGTATCAGGAAGCTTTGAACTGTGTTAGTAATGACAAGTTTTGTACTTGGAGCCTCATGATTATTTGAAATGCAATGGCTAATATTGGATTATCTATAAAATGGTCCAAGCGTGAAAGATCAAGGGTTAGAGGAGTTGAAAACAATCAAACAATGTCCTACAACTTACTACACTTTACTTAACTTTTCTTTTCTCTACCTACATGTGCAAACTTTTCTAAAATCTAGTTTTAGGTGTTTTATCTCGAGCTTAAATTATGAGCATCCACTCTTCGAGTAATTTTTAGTAATACTTATGAATTTTTTGTATCCTATACACTTGAACTTGAAAGGTGAGTGTTGGTGATCTAGTGGCATGTACTAGCCACTATGACAAGGGTGAAAAAAGCCAGAGGTGGTTGTAGGAAACAAAGAATACTTGTTTGTAATATGGGAGCGGTTGTGATATACAAAGGTTACTCGTTTTAGTGAAGAAAATTCCAATGAAGATCTGAGGACTGGATGTAGCCTCAAGTGGTTAGGGGTGAACCAAGATAAATCTTGGTGTTGAGCTTTTCTTACTCTCATATCTTATTTATACTATTTACTGAAGTTGTTGCATATCTGATAGAATTGGTTTTGAAAAGAAAACATAAGTGTTAATCAAAGATTTTTTTGTGGAACTGGTTTTTAAAAGGATTCAAGCAAAGTGCTTCTTAAATCTTTGAACAATTGTATTTAATGTGTTAAAAATCAATTTCCTAAATGTATGGAACATTTCTGGAGCTTATCAATTAAAGTTATTAGTTGAACTATTAGAATTGTGCTCTCTAACCAAGTTGATTAGAGTTGTGCATAACTCTACCCAACCCTATTATGTGATTATTGTGAATCTACTCAACTCCAAATGAGCAACTTGAGATAGGTTAAGTAGATTCAATTTGTTTTGTAGGAAAATCCAAAATTCTTAGGGTGCACAATTCAACCCCCTTTCTTGTGCATTTGCCAACTTCAATTGGTATTAAAGCTCAAGCTTCAGGTTAAGCACACTTGTTTGTGGTGATTTTTCATCAAATGACTACTTTTTTTTATTCAAGATCTAATCTTTGATAGCAAATTGACTCCTCTTAGGACCTTAAAGTTTCTGGTGATTGGCAAAATTATTAAGCAACCATCGATCAGTCAAGCATCAATAAAAAGGATGTCCAAAAAGAGTTGGCATTATGATATGAATGCCAATAAACAAAATGGAAATGAAATGACAATGTAAAAGCTTATTGGAAGTAAATCGATGGAAAAGAAATGTCAAAAGTAAACTTTATTAAAAATAAACTTGACATAAAGATAAATAATTGTGAAAAGTCAGCTTGCAGAAAGTAATCTGACAAAATGTAAATGACAAGAGGTAAATGCCAGAAATTTCAATGTTGATGCAGTGTGCTAACATAAACATATTTGGAGTGTTGTGTTTGTTCAAGTGAAGATTAAAACAAGAAAAAGTGCAAAAAATGCATGAATATGCAAGAACATGAAGAACAAACAAAATGCAAAAAGTAAAAGCAGAAAATTGTAAATTTGCGCTAAGTTAGAAAAAGATTTAAAGTGACTTGCAAAAATGTAAAATGCGTGGAAATTAACCTTAAAAACAAGTAAAATGTGGAATCAAGAAAGAACTTGAAAGATGATCAATGAAGAACATGTATGAACTTGAAAGAACTGAAACTTAGATTTCATTAATTGGAATGTAAAATGTATAAATTATATGAATGATAAATAGACCGAAACATAGAGAGACATTTGAATTGAAAGTGACAACCATACTTGACTGATAACCCGTCAATACATCAATTTGTGGGCTTTACACTAGGGACTTAGGAACTATAGGATGTATATGGCATGTTGCAAGTAGATGGACTAGCATGTTGGACTTCATTCAATCTTCTATTTATAGACAACTAGCCTCTCCCTTTAGCGCCTAAAGTTTAAACTCTGTAGCCCCTAAGATGTTGCCAGCCAGCAATCATGCAATTTCTAACATGTGCTTTAGTTTTCCATGTGGCTTTCCATGTGGTAACCACTCCAAGTAGTGAGTAGCTTCTTTCTTCTTTTCAACTTATAACTTCCCATGATGCCACGTTCTTATTCCTTTAGTGTCAACCTTGGGAACTACCCACGTTTAATGATGGGTCCCACTATGATATCATTTTCTCTTGCGAACTGTTCCTCGTTGACCATAAGCTTCGACATCGACAAACTTCACTCACATGGCTTCGACATACTAGCATAGCTTAACTTTGACAATAATTTGGGACTTTGCACTTGAAGCTTCATGATTTGTCTAAGTGTTGCTCCTTTGTCGAATCCACTTGTCTCCTAACACTTAGTTTTTGTCGACATGGTCTTCTTTGACTTGTAATCCTAGCTGAAACAGTTATCAAAAAATTATTAATGTCGATTGGTTGTCTTGTCAATCACTGTCTTCAAAAGATCCTTGAAACTTAGACTTTTTAGTGGCTTTATTTTGCTTACTTTCCATATTTGTCAAAATGGCTAATATAGACCACTTGCATTTGATGGAAAAGATTATTACTATTAGAAAGACTGCATGAGACTGTTTATAGAATCTTAACATATGGAATTTTTAGGGGGGTCGTGGAGAATGGTCCTTGCGCTCCCACAATTTAGCTTAATGGTAGGAGGATAGTTGAGAAACCAAGGGAAGATTAGATTGAATAAGTGAAAAATAAACATATCCTCAACTCCAAAGCCAAGATCTTTCTGACTTGTGCTCTAAGCAATGACGAGTATGATAAAATAGCTAGATTCAACACAACCAAGGAGATATGGGACACATTGATGTAGCTCATGAGGGGACAAACTAAGTCAAAGTAGTTAAAGTGAGCATACTTGTGCATCAATATGAGTTGTTCAAAATGCATGAGAATGAAACAATAGATAAGATGTTTGCTTGGTTTATAGTCATTACAAATGCCTTGAAATCTCTTGAGAAAACATATTCAAACCAAGAACATAATAAGAAGTTATTGAGAAGCTTACCAAAGCTATGGAGGTGCAAGGTGTAACATCCTAATACAAATATCAAGATACATCCTAGATAAACAGAGATATATAAAGATAACCAGTACTAGAGATGTCACTTCTACATACTACATACTAACATATATCCATAATCACAACTGAGTAATTATAGACAGCCTTGAGAGATTGCGAAAAACTTAAACTCATATATATATATATATATATATACAACACTTGCCATAAAAGGACATATTGTAATACATACAAAACAAATGTAAACTATCTACATAAGTTTTGGCTAGAAAAGCATATAAAACTAAACTAGTCTTCATGTTTTACCTTCATTCCCTTAGTAGGGTCTGTACCTCTGTACCTAGATTTACATGGAAGAACAACTAAGGTGAGAACTACAATTCTCAGTAAAAGCAATCTTAATATCAGTTAGCTATAACATAGTATATCAAACATAACAAATGCTATAACTACTAACATAGGAGTTTCCTCCACTAATATCTCATAACTGCACACTATTATGTAGTGTGGTCTAAATCGATAGCTTACATACTGTTAAACACAAACAATTGTCCATACAACTGTAAATATCAACAGTAACAGACAATACCCATTCAACTGTCTATAAATGTAATGAGAATGATATACAATATGATTATGCTCACGAAAGATCCTAAAGACAAGCTCGTGCAATGCTTTGTTTTGAAATACATGCAAGGGTTTATTTTGAAAACCAAGAAGATCATTAGGAACTAATTCAGTATATTATCCCGTGGTGAATAGAGGTAGCTCCTCACATCTCACATATCTTGGCATGCTGAGAAGTTCGGTCTAAGTCCTGATTCCAAAGAACCTTATGGACCCGTATTTATCTCCTTTGGCCTTGGCACTAATGAAACATCAGGGTTATGTCCTTCCTCCATTGAGTCTATCAGACACCCTTTTCCATTTCTCTTGGCCTTCATGAGTGCACATCAAAGCATGCTTACTAAGATCAATAATACTAGACCATTTCCAGTTACATACATACATACTTATATCTAAACACAACCTCATCACTTATAACTTTTAAGTGAATCCTATGCAATACTATGTTACTGAAGTGTTAGATACTCACCCATGGTAAATCATTACTCTTGGTTGCACTAAGGTTCTTACTCTTCACATGCAAACTAGATTAAATAATTAGTGTGTAAAAAATGTAGTGTTATGTTTACCTTTTACATAAACATCATCTTAACTTTCCTATAGACTCAACTCATCCTAGTGAAAGAGCCTATCTTAACTAATGCCTCATTCAACCTTGTTTAATAAAATAAATGAGCATTTCACTATAATTTTGCATACTTAATGAATGCAACAAGCTTACAAGTCAACATTCATCCTATTGTGTATTCTACAATGCATAAGGTCCTGTTTAACTAGAGACTTAGCACATAACATCCCCTCTTTGGAACTAAAATACACAAACTTATCTCCACTCAAGTGAATCTAACTTAAGAATGATTCTTACTTACAACTCTTTGTTGCTTAAGGTTCTAGGTACCTTTCAAAGGTAATCCATTACTCTTGGATATCCTAAGACTCATACCTTCCTTATCCTTACTAGAGTGAATACTACAATCAATCCTAGTATACTTGTCTCCATTGCACCATCTCATCACATCTTGAGTGATATCTAATGCAACACTAGGTTGCCTAAGGTGTTATGTTCTTACCTAGGGCAATTCTTCCCTTTTGAATGCTCAAAGTGCTTATACTTTTTCGTACTTCATAGGTGACAATTCCTCTATTAAACTATCCCTATTTATGTCTTAACATACTTTAGAAAACATATACTAATAATCCTATTTAGTCCATAGCTTCAAAACATCATCAATGACATTTTTAGCCATTCTGGGCCTCACGTCGTGGCATTGACCAGGGCACGTCGCGATGCCCAAGTTACAGGTTTTACTATTGGGTATAACAACACTTTCACGCCGTGACATTACATACTCACACCGCGGTGTAAGCAGCAAATTCAACCCTACACCGTGGCATTGAGTTGTCACGCCATGACATTCATAACAGAGACTAGATTCTACAGAATTCTACAGAACCGTGGTACTATTCCATTGGTTATTTTCATGGATTTTGGCCATTCCAACTTAGTTTCTAAGTGATTCTAAGTTCCCAATCAGTTCTTAAACACACAGGAATCATCAATCACTAACTTAAACATCTTAATTTTGATTATGGATCAAAATCACACATATAAGACCTAACCCCTCTTTTGGGAATCCAATGTCCAATTCTTACTTCCAATCATCTAAAATTAGTTTCTTAGTGATTTCTAACACCCATCCATGCCCCTAAATTTGTTGTAACTCAATTATAACCTATAGATCCTCTTAGACATAGATTAGGTCCAAAACCACAAAAATTCCAACTATTGTCCAATTTTTAAATCTAAGGATCCTAATGGTTGATCTTGAGCCATAAGTGACTACCTTACACTCACTAAGCTCAAACTAACATAACCTAATCCTTGGAATCAAGAACTAATCTAAGAACATGGATTTGACTCTCCAAACCTCTATTTCCATTAAAAACCCCAAAACTCATTTAATGAGAGTTAAAAGAAGATTGGTGAATAGAAACCCCTTACCTTGGCAGCTGTATGATCAATCTTTAAGCTTGAACTTGATCCTAGTTCTTTCTCTCTTTTCTTCGCTTTCTCTTCTCTGTTTCTCTTCTCCGTTTATGCTGAGAGAATAGGAAATAAATAGAAAAATAAAGTAAGTTCCTGTGCAGGAACTTATATCTGCTAAGGACACCTGAATTATACTAATTCAACTTTTTTAGCTTCCAAAAACTTTAGAATAAATCGTAAGATTCATCTAAATTATTGTTTCACAATTTTCATGATTTTTCATATCTGTTAGTAGTCAATTCTACATTAAAAGCACAACCAGTATACCTAAAAATACCAAACTAACTCAGATTGTCTTGAAACTTTAATTACATATTATTTTACTTATTTGTGACCTAGAAACAAACCCTCTATGTTTATTTCCCTTAAGTTTACCTTTAAAGCCATTATCTGAGTCATTTTAAGCTACTTCTCAACTTCTGTGTTATAACTAAGTGCCTAAACGAACCCATATTGTTACAAAACTTCACAGATATGTTAAACAAGTTATATGATACCTTTTGAACACATAAACAAGTCTAACATGTTATTAAGGATATTACACAAGGTGACCGCCATTCAAGATGCCAAGTACTTATGATCCTTGCAGCTAGATCAATTACTTGGTTCCCTCAAAGTTCATGAGCAAGAGCTGGATAAAATGAATAAAGACATTCCTAGGAAAGGGAAGAATATAACTCTAAGATTATTTTAGAAAAGTTCCAGCAAACATTCTATTGATCACTCTTCTTATCACCCCACTCAACCACTAGTATTAAATTCTTCTCTGGATTCAGATGAGGAAAATGATGAAAACAAAGATGAATTCACTGATGAAGGTGAATTATCTTTCATCTCCGAGAAAGTTCAAAGGATGTTTAGAAAAAGAGGCAAGAACATAGGAAGTTTTCTAACCCAGAAGGCTACTCAGAAGGGTGAGTCAAGCAAAAGGCAGATTATATGTTTTCAGTGCAAAAGGCATGGCCACATAAAATCTAAGTGTCCTCTATTGAAAAAACAACCAAAGAAATTTAGAAAGAGCAAAGAGATGCTAGCTACATGGGAGGATCTTGATGAAGAATCCTATGATGATGAAGAAGATGAAATAGTCAACCTTTACTTTGTTGCAAAGGAGTTAGATAACAAAGAAGAGGTATCAGACTCTGAATCTACTCAACTATCTTACGATCAATTAAAACATGTTTTTGAAAATTGTCACAATCGTTTCGAAGGGCGCCATGCCAGGATAAGGTAATTGAAAAAAAAGTTGAGAGTTGCCACCAATCGCTTTATCCATTAAAAATGGAATGATGCAATTGGACATCTTAAAAGAAAATGGTCTACGTTCTAGAGTTTAAGTTCGGGGGATGATTACAAGTAGGAAATATATTAACACCCTACACTATCTGTTCAATAAATGGTTAACAATTTAATTTAATGTTGACTACTAAATTAATTTAGCTAGTCCTAATTATTTAATTATCAAAAAAAGGTTTTATTATTTTTATTTTTTGCATATTCCATTTTGTCGGCATGTTATCAAGAGTAATAAATGACTATGACACGAAATGAGGAGCTATGAAATAATTATTCTATGAGATAAATTTAAACCCCGCAACATGTGATAAGAAAGTGGTGAACTAAAATTTTAACTTTTAAAGAAAAAATTTTGAAAAGTGAATTTTCATCTAAAAATTAATTTTAAAAAAATCTTAACAAAACATGATTTTTGAATTAAATAGGTCAAATTAATTTAAAAAAAATATTTTTGACGAAATGTGATTTTTAAAATGGCTTTTCAAAAGGTTTTTGAAAAAAAAAATTAATTCACTACAATAAAAATTTGGGGATATAAACTTGATCTGTTGATTACATCAATTTATTATTTTTATTAAAAGATTATTTCTTTAATTGTTAAGATTAGACCCCCACCAACACTTCTAACAACATCTAATGAGATGACCTCGAGAGTATTAGGTAAAGTTTTATTGATCACACTTTGATCCCCTCCTAATTTTTCATTGTTGGCCGAGTTTTAAGGTTATGGTATATTGTATAAAAAATAAACTAATGTGTGTAAAAGAATGATAAAATTGATGCTTGGAATAAGTTTTTTTATTAGAAATCGTTTAAGGCACTGCCAACATTTTTGACAAAACCTAAGGGATGGTGCTCCTCACCTCCGAAAAGTTAATAATAATAATAATAATAATAATAATAATAATAATAATAATAATAATAATAATAATAAAATGATAATAATAAAATGATAATGTCACATCAATTGAACTTCTTGTAAGCAAAATAGGAAAGCTAAAGCAAACATGATAGAAAAAAGGGAGAGGTTTATTTTTATAGTAAGAAATCATGTGGCAAGTTTCAAACTTTATGAACTTTTCATTAAAGACAAAGCCATAAAATTTTTATATGAAGCAAATGAGTTTGAGTCCAGAGGATAAAGTTTGATTGGGTATTTTTGGACAAAGAAAAACACTTTTTAAGCAAGAACAAATCAAGCATGAAAAATAGAAAATAGGGAGCAAGCAACAATGGTGAAGATGATGACTGCATACCTGAGGAGAAGATTACGAATCTCGAGGTTGAAGAATGAAGTCTTGAGCTCTGATTCGTCTTTCCTTCAACTTCTGAATGCCCTCATGCTTTCACTCTCTCTTTGCTATTTGCTTAAAAAAATCATATCCACATGCTTTGATGTCTCCTTATTTGTAGGTCAAGTGATGCTTCAATTACTTAATGAGGAAGAATCACCAATTTTTTTTCCTTTTTATTGATTACAAATTATGCGCCTATTAAAGAGCAATCTCAAGTAATTTAAAATTTAATTTAGTGATGCTAAATATCCCAACATATATTTTACCTCAAAATAATATATGTCCTTATTATCTTTTCATTTTAAATCTGGATATATTTGAGTTTAAAAATTTCAATATTCATTCCCCTTTTTACTTTTATATAATCAAAACCATATTTTCTCATTTATTGTCAAATTTTTAATCCAATAAATTTTCAATCAAATCAATTAAATAATTTCTCACTCAATCAACCTTTTAATTCTTAATCAAATATTTTTCAATTATGTCATTCTTCCTTAAAAAATAAGGAACACATGTTAAAAATAAGGTACAATGAATCTAGACACTTTTATTAAGTTAGTGAATATTGGGCTCTAACAAAAAAAAAATAGTTTGGACTTTGAGAATTTATTTTAAGCCATAAAACCTTTTCTTTCTAAAGACCAATTTTATTTATTTTTTATTTTTATTTAAATGCCTAGATAAAATTGGGTGCTGATAGCTGCCTCATTTGCTTGCTCTTTTCAATTAAAAAAGGTCAAGCAAAGTAAAAGACAGACAATTTTGTCAAAAAGAAAATGAACGAACTATTCAAAATATAAGAATCAATAGGTAATTTGAACTTAGAAATCAACAAGTTTGAACTCCCTAAACAAGCTAAGGGAATTGTCTAGCTATTCGAACCCAAAAATCAATAGGCTCAAATATCCATGCATAAAGGAAATCAATAGATAGTTTGAACCCTGGAATTAACAGATCCATTTATCCAAAAACTAAAACAATCAACTAGTTTTTTGAACCTAGAAATCAATAGGTTCAAATACCTAGAACGTAAAGAATATCAACAGGTTATTCGAACCTAGAAATCAACAAATTCAAATAACTAAAAACGATAAAAAAAAACTAACAAGTTATTCAAATCCACAAATCAACAAATTCAAATAACAAGAAAATTAACATGTTGTTCAAACTCATAAATCAATAAGTTTGACTATTTGGAACAAAAATGAAACCAACAGGTGATTCGAACCCAAGAATCAACAGCTTTAAAAACCTGGAACTATTAAACTAGATAGCTCAAGGCCTAGCAACAATATTGGGTTATTCAAAAATCAAAAACTTAATAAACTAAATAACTCAAGGTCTAGTAACAAAACGTTTGGTAATTCAAAATCCAGAAAGGAAAAACTGAGCAACTTAAGGCCAAGCAACAAACACTAGACTATTCAAAAGCTTGGAATAGACAAACTGGACAACTCAAGGCCTAGAAAAAATTGGAAAAACTAGGCAACTCAAAGCCTAGTAACAAACATCGAGTTGTTCCAAAACTCAAATTATGCAAACTAGACTATTTTAAAGTCTAGTAAATGATCGTCAAATTGTTCAAAAACTCAGAATATGCAAACTAGACTGTTCAAAATCCTAGTAATAGATCATCGAGTTGTTCAAAAACTAGACTATTCAAAAGTCTAGTAAAAGATCGTTGAGTTGTTCAAAAACTCGAAATATGCAAACTAGACTATTCAAAAGCCTAGTAATAGATCATCTAGTTATTCAAAAACTTGAAATATGCAAATCATGTTGCCTAAAAACATGATAATATGACATCAAATTGTTTAGAAACTCAGAATATGAAAATCATGTTATTCAAAAACATGATAATGTACTTCAAGTTGTTCAATAACTTGGAACATGCAAGCTAGGCTATTCAAAAACCTAGTAATCTATCGAGATCAACATGTTGAGATAATGAAAACTTTCTTGCAAAATTAAAAATTAAAACGACCTAAAACACTTAATTTTAAAATCCAATACATGACACAAATGCAATATTTTAACTGATAGAAAAAGTTATTTCAAATTCAAAATCCAAGAAAAAACTAAATAAGAAAGCATTTTCCACAATTTTTCAAAAGCATTCAGCATTGCATCCCAACACTTGTTTATTTGCTCAATGACAAACAAGATGGCTTCACAAATGGAAAGGTAAGGAATCTTTTAAAGAGGAAATAACAAAGACTAGGCATTTTGAGGCAAGCCCCCAAGTATGCAAGCATTAGTCTAAAAAGTTCACATCTTTTCAACTCTCTTTAATGTAAGGACTTCCAAAACTATCCCCCAAGTTACAAAACTTCAACTTTCATAGTAACCTCAAGATTCAAGAACTAACTCCTTTTCGAGCATTTGTCATTTCTTCAAACTTCTAGTGAATCATCAAAATATCGCCTCCACCAATAAGGTAATTCAATTGTCTTACCATTTCCAAGACCTTCTCTCAACATTTTTTCATTTTCATCTTTTTTGACTTTTCTTCCATTCTTTTCTCAAACATTCTACCTTTCTTCTTTCAAATATTCTTCCACTTCACTTTTTCCCTTTTTGTTTTTTTTAGCAATAAACTAGCAATTTTGAAGGAGATAAGAACATTTTGTCTCAAAATTAAAGTTTTAGAAAGTGTAAGCAATCACTTAATGATTAGAATGAACTTATTAATTTTTGTAACGCAACCAAGGCTAAGGTTATCAAAGAGAGGAAAAGGCTGAAAGAAGAGTTTAAAGGTTAATTAGGATTAAGGATCTTTAACATTGCAATGCCATGCAATACTTTGTCAATTGCATTTTTACTTTTCAAAACAATTGTCCTTTTTCATTTCAGACAAAAATCTATTTTTTCATTTTTTTCAAATATTCACTTCACATTGATCTTTCCTTCTTTTTTCACACTTTTCACTTTTTCTTTTTTCAATGGGCATTTACAAATTGTGCAACATCCAAATGTCAATAATTAATCCTTACTAAGCACAAGCTCCTAATGTAGGGATGATCCTTATCTAAGACTCTTTGAAGAAACTTTTAATGCTCAAATGGGGTAACAGTGGGTAATATATTATCTTTTTATGGATAGAGAAATATGGTCAATCATCATTTTAATCATGATTGAAAACTATTTAATCCTAAGACAAAGTTATAGCTAACCAATAAGTATCACACTATTTGTTCAATTGCTCCTTTTCTTTTCACATTTTTTCTTGTTTTTTCCTCAAATTTTTTACTATGAAGCAACAAAGATACGAGACACTTGATCATAAGAGCACCTTCTCAACGGAAACAAAAAAACACTAATGTATGAAATGAGAATACAATGGTATAAACAACATGCAGCCTTCCCATAACTTCTTGAACTTGATAATTTTCATGTAGTTCTCGAGGGCAAAAATGAAGGGAAAATGTGAAACAAATGCATATGAAGGGATTTGAATAATGAAGGAAATCTTAGGACAATATTTTGGGATGGAAAATCATATTGTCTACTCCAAGATGGCATTTCGTTTCACAATGAGCTACAAATGATGAAGAGCGGACTAATGGAGTAACATGAATGGGGTAAATTGGACAAAAAACAAACTTGCATCATGACACAGTGGAGAAATCTAAGAATTTAAAATCAAGCGCTAGGAAATGTTGTCTCAAAATATGGATTTTTCAAGGCATTTTTTTATATTTTTTGTTTTTATTTTTGGAAAACAATGCAACTACTAATGTAAAAATGCAGATTAAGAATAGGAATCAAGAATACAATTTCAAAAAAAAAATTATGGAAACTATGGGGACAAAATGATTTTTGGGCCTTATTTATGAGAAGAATGAAAGGATGCAAAAATATAATTTTTCAAAACTTTCTTCAATTTTTTGAATTCTTTTGGAGAAAAGAATGCAAGAAAAACCCAAAGGTAAAAAAGGTAAAATAGTTCCCCCAATGATCTAAAATCTTGAAATTAATTTTAATTTAGGAAAGGAATCAAGTAAAAATGTGATTTTAAAAGCAAGTTGTTGAATTATTAAGGAAAGGTGACTTAGTATCAATTTAAGAAACACATAAAAAATTTAATTTAAACAAATGAAATGAGAAAAACTAAAGAAAAAATAATTCCCGTAATGTGTCTTATGAAAGGAAAAATCTAGGCTCGATACTCTCCCCTAAAAGATAAGTCCTATAAACTATGGTGGCCTTAGGGTCATTCAAATAAGTGAAGACTTGGGTTCTATGACCCCTAGTGGATAAAATGTCCCCAAATTGCCTATACTATCATTAACACTTTGGCTAGCATGGTTCTCCAATCCTCACCTACCATATGCTACAAATAGAAAGGGTTCCATTTGAGTGAGGGAGTTTCATGGGCCTATATGGAAACCAAAGGCCTCTCAATGCAACACTACTTAATCCTCTATCTAAGCCTGCATGGTATCGAGCCTAGGTATAAGGCTTGTGTGTGCAAGTGTAGTGCATAGTATGTGAAAAAGAACACACAGACCATTCAATCCACAATATACAATCACAAAGCCCATAACCAAAACATCGCAAGACACACAATGACATGAAAAATTATAAGGACCAAAAAAAGGTATATAATAATAAATTAAACTTAAGGCTTAACCCTTTTACTATTCTCAATGGAGTCGCTAATTGTCGCAACCGTTCTGAAGGGCACCACGCTGGAGAAGGCAAATTAAAAAAAAAAGTTGAGAGTCAACACCTATTGCTTTATCCATTAAAAATGGAATGGTGCAATTGGACACCTTAAAAGAAAATAGTCTACATCCTAGAGTTTAGGTTCAAGGGTTAATTATGAGTAGGGAAGATTTTAGCACTTTACATCATCTGTTCAATAAATGGTTACCTATTTAATTTGATGTTATCTGCTAAATTTATTAAGCTTGTCCTAATTATTGATTTGAAAAAAAAGGCTTTATTATTTTTATTTTCTACATGTCCTATTTTGTCGGCATGCTATCCAGAGTGATAAGTGACTATGACACATAATGGGTGGCTAAAAAGCCATTATTCTATGGAACAACTTAAAACACCGCAACATGTGATAAGAAAGTTGTGAACTAAAATTTTAACTTTCAAAGAAAATATTTCAAAAAATGAATTATCATGTAAAATTTAATTTAAAAAATCATAACAAAATATAATTTTTGTATTAAAGAGGTCAAATTATTTTTAAACAAAAATATTTTTAACAAAATATGATTTTTAAAATGCCTTTTCGAAAGGTTTTTATAAAATAAAATTTAATTCACCACAATCAAAAGTTAGAGATATAAACCTGATCACATCAATTTATTATTTTTATTAAAAGATTATTTATTTAATTGTTGAGATTAGACCCTGTCAGTGCTTCTAGAAAAATCCAATGAAATGGTCTCAAGAGTATTAGGTAGAGTTTTATTGATCGCATTTTGATTCTCTCCCAATTTTTCTATCATTGGTTGAATTTTAAGGTTTTGGTTTATTGTATAAAAGACAAAGTAATGTGTGTAAAAGAATGATAAAAATTGATGCTTGGAATAAGTTTTTAAATGGAGATCATCTAAGATGCTGCTAGCACTTCTGACAAAACCGAAGGAATGATGCTCCTCACCCCTAGAAAGCCAAAACTTCATTGTCACTTCAGCTAATTTTAGGGTATTCCCTCATCTGGACTTAAGCCATTATTGAACAAAATTAGTGGCATAATATGTGATCAAGCAATAAGGAGGAGCAGTAAAATAATAATAGCAAAATGACAATGTCATGCTAATTGAACTTCTTGTAAGTAAAATAAGAAAGCTAAAGCAAACATAATAGAAAAAAGGGAGAGTTTTATTTTTGTGGTAAGAAGTCACATGGAAACTTTTAAACTTTGTGAACCATTTGTTAAAAACAAAGCCATAAAATTTTCATACAAAGCAAACAAGGTTGAGCCCATAGGATAAATTTTGATTGGGTATTTTAGGACAAAGAACCATGTTTTTTAAGCAAGAACAAATCAGGCATGAAAAATAGAAAACAAGGAGCAAGCAACTATGGTGAAGATGGTGGTTGTATGCCTGAGGAGAAGACAAGGAATCTGGAGGTAGACGAATGAAGTCTTGACTCTCGTTCGTCTTTCCTTCAACTGTTGAATGCCCTCATACTCTCACTCTCTCTTTGCTATTTGCTTGAAAAAAACTATGTCCATGTGCCGTTGATGTCAATTACTAAGTGAGGAAGAATCACCAATTTTTTTCTCTTTTTTTATTGCAGATTATGCTTAATTAAAGAGCAATCTCAAGTAATTTGAAATTTAATTTAATGATACTAAAAGTCCCAACATATATTTTACCCCAAAATAATATCTTTTCTTATTATCTTTTTATTTAAAATTTGGATATAGAGTTCAAGAATTTCAATGTTCTTCCCCCTTTTTACTTATATATAATCAAAATCATATTTTCTCATTTATTGTTAAAGATTCAATCAAACAATTTTTCAATCAATCAATTAATTTCCAATCAAGTCAATTAAATAGTTTCTCAATCAATCAACCATTTAATTCTCAATTAAATCTTTCCTAATTGTGTCATTCTTCCTTAAAGAATAAGAAACACATGTTAAAAATAAGGTACAATGAATCTAGAAACTTCCATTAATTTAGTGAATTTTGGGCTCTGACAAAAAATTAGTTTGGACTTTGAGAATTTATTTTGGGCCATTAAAACTTATTTTTTTCAAAGACCAATTTTATTTATTTATTTTTATTTAAATGCCTAGACAAAATTGGATGCTAACAATAATCTCATATATGACTGAAACATTTTAGCTCAAAAGTGTGTTGTTTTGAAATCAAAACTTTCTAATGTTTTGAAAGAAACTGAAGTTTTAAAGGCTGAGAAAAGTGATTTGAGTTAAGAAAATAAAAGTCTACACAAGTTAAATGATGACCTAACAACATCTACCAAGTTGAAATTTGTTAACTCTACTCAACCTTCTTCTTAACACACTTCTCAAGAAGATAATGAAATCAAAATGTTGAAAAAGAAAGTTGAGGAGTCGAACAACGATTTTGCCAAGTTTTTCAATGGCACTAAGAGCTTAGAAAGACTTATTGGAAATCAAAGGTATGCCTTTGACAAAGCTGGTCTTGGTTACAAGAAATCCTTGAAACAAAAGCTATATCTAAATTTCTTTGTACTAGCCAAGAAATTGGAGTTGATGTGTTTCTTTTGTAACAAGTTTGGCGATAAGGCATCTACTTATCACTTCAAAAATAAAGCACCAAAAGGTGTGATAACTAATCCAAGAGGACCCAAGGTAGTTTGTGTACCTAAATCTATGCAATCTAATCATGTAAGTGTATCTAATTATAAGAAGGAGAAAGCACATATGGTACTTGGATAGTGGGAGCTCAAGGCATATGACAATTGACAAAAGCAAATTCATGTCACTCTAGGCTAGAGATGGTGGAAATGTCACTTTTGGCGACAATGGAAAAGTAAAAATTGTTGGCATATGTAACGTGGGTAAGACTGACTCTACTAAAGTTAATGATGTATATTATGTTGAAGAGTTAAAACACAATCTTCTTAGCTTAAGTCAATTTTGTGATAATGACTATGAAGTAGTGTTTAAACCTACACAATGTATTATGAAAGAAGCCAATGATAGAAAAACCCTCTTTACTACCAAGAGAGATAAGAATATATATAGTGTGAACTTAGAGGACCTTTCTCATCAAAATGTAGAATTTGTTTTTTTATGTTTTTTGTAGTAAATGATGAGAAGTAGATGTTGGTAAAACATGACCTCGTTAAGGGCTTGGCGAAAACTACTTGAAAAGGACATGTTATGTGAACTATGCTAAAGACAAGCAAACAAATTCAAATTTTCACCTCAAGCATGTTGTCACAACACATAGGTCACTTAAACTCCTACATATTCAACCTTTTGGTCTAACCAAGTCCACTAGTTTAGGTGTAAAGAGATATGATTTTGTGATTGTTGATGAATACTCATGGTTCACATGGGTATTGTTCCTAAGCCACAAGAATGAGTCTTTTGAGGTCTTTAAAATCTTATGTAAAAAGGTTCAAGAAGAGTGAGTTTGAGATGAGTATGATAAGGGAGTTAAAATTCTTCCTTGGGTTACAAATTAAATAAGATAAGCCTAGTATCTTCATCTACTAAGAAAAACACGCCAAAGACTTCCTTAAGCGGTTCAATATGGATAATGCAAAGCCAATGACAACACTTATGCACCTATCTACTGTGCTTTATAAAGATAAGCAAGGCAAAACAGTAAGTGAGGAGACCTATAGAGGTATGATAGAATCTCTACTCTACTTAATTGCTAGTATATCTGACATAATGTTTTTTAATGTTGGTTTATGTGCACGATTTCAAGCAAATCCTAAAAGTCTTATCTCAAGGCTATAAAAAGAATTTTTAGATATATGCTTGGTATATCTAACCTTGGTTTATGATACAAGGAAAGCTAAAAGTTTTATCTAGTAAGTTATTGTGATGCTGATTATGCTAGTGATAGAGTAGAAAAGAAGAGTACAAGTGGAGGTTACCATTTTCTTAAAGATTCTTTGGTGACTTGGTCATCAAGGAAGCAAAGCTCCATAGCTCTATCTATAACAGAGGCTGAGTACATGTCAGCAACAAGTTGCTACTTTCAATTGTTGTAGATAAAATACTAGCTTGAAGATTACTCATTGAGGTTTGACCATATTCTAATATATTGTGATAATACAAGTGCCATAAATCTCTATAAAAATCATATACAACATTCAAGGTCTAAGCATATTGAAATTAGAGGTCATTTTATTAGATATCATGTTCAAAAAAGGGAATTTTGAGTTAAAGTTTATGGATATTGACCATCAATGTGCAAATATATTCATAAAACCTCTTAATGAAGATATATTCAGTTTTATCAAGAAAAATTTGCATAGTCATCATTAAATTGATGAATTTGTGATTACTGATCATGATATCATGCATTTAAGTTGTTAATATTTGATATCATATGGTATTATGAATTGTTGTGGGTATGAGAAAGATCTTAAGATGATCTACTGAGTATTAAGAGACTTGAGCAAGGTGGAATGAAAGTTTAGTAAAGTGGTGAGCATAGTCATTATGTCACCTTACTCAAGTTAGGCACTCCAGTAAAACCCCAATGGCTAGTTTTTTATCCTGAATTTTGAAAATCACCTAATTATAATGATTGGGCCCCAATGGTTATAATTTTAAATACCCAACAGTAATTTTCTCTCTCTTTATGTACTTCTTCCATATCCCAATCTTATTCTGAATTTTGAAAATCACCTAATTATAATGATTGGGCCCCAATGGTTATAATTTTAAATACCCAACAATAATTTTCTCTCTCTTTATGTACTTCTTCCATATCCCAATCTTATTCCCACATAAATCAAACAAACACACACACACACACACACACATACTCTTTCTCTCTCGAATTTCAAAATCCATCATTCTTCTCTCTCACTCCTTACTTTCCTAATTCTCGAAACTCTCTCTTTGTTCCCACAACATTCAACCCTCATCCCTCACTCTATAACATAAACCTTTGTTTCACACACACTCTTTCTCTCTCGAATTTCAAAATCCATCATTCTTCTCTCTCACTCCTTACTTTCCTAATTCTGAAACTCTCTCTTTGTTCCTACGACATTCAACCCTCATCCCTCACTCTATAACATAAACCTTTGTTTCACCATCAGAATCAAAACTACTGCCCAGAAAGCTACCTAAGGGTATGGAGGAAATATCTACTGCCCAGAAATGGTGGTGATGTTAGAAATCATAGGATCAAAGATTGAAATAGATCCTTTACCACCAACACCCAATGTAGCCAAAGTCCCTGGCACTAGAAAAAAGAGGAGATCACAATAATTAATGGTAAGTGTTTTGATGTCATAACCCCCAAAGAAGAAATCCTAGGGTGAAACCTTTGAGAAATCAATGAAGAAAAGGAAGAAAGTTACTAGTTCTTCTTCTACACTGTCTTTGCTTGATTCCCTGAGATTGAAGCACACTTCACTGAATGATTTAGTGGGAAAACAGTGGTGGCTGGATGATTGGTGTCTCTGATTGAGATTGTAAGCTTAGGTTTTGATGCAAAACCCTAAGTCAAGAAACAACATTGGAAGAAGTTCTTCAAAATTAGTGAGAGAGTGTACCCGAAGATGGTGATGTCTTTCTATGCAACAACAAATATAAGGTGGACTCACTCTCTTTTTTCATGTACTCTAAAAGGAGTAAATATTATTATGGATGAAGAGATATTGGCCAAAGTAACTAGGGTAAAAGTTAGCGATGAAAAAGTAAAGTTGGGAGACCAAATATAGGGTCATGAGTTAAAATATAACAAACACTTTGTTTCTTGATGAGGAGCCTCCTTATATGGCTAATAAACTGAATGGCTTATCTAGGGTCCTTTATTCCCTTTGCTATCACTTCATTTTACCAAGGGCAAGAAGCTTTGAAAGAAAAAGAAGAAAGAAAAATAAAAGAGGAAAGTTGCTAAGCTGGGTGAAGACGAATTTGCTCAAGCCCAAGTAGAGTCTACTCATCAACAAGATAAGTTTACCCAACTTTCTTATGAGTCCACTCAAGTAGAAAGGCAACCTGCTCCCATCTTACCAGAAACCTCAAAACATTTCTTTGACTCCACTGTGGTTTTTACAAAACCAACTCATAATGAAACAACACCTAGAGAAGCTGGTGATTCACTTGAGAAGACTGCTAATGAAGCTACTCACACATTGACTTTGTCATTGCCAGTATCATGATCCAACTTTCTAAAGATCAACAAATACGCATGATAACTCTGTGAAATAGAGTTATCACACAAGTATTTTCTGATGCATTCATAGGCTAGATTTTATCTTGTTTTCTATAAATATTTGACTAATTTAATTTTTGCTTACTTCCAAGAGCTTGCAAAGAAGCAAGAGGGAGCTTATAGGAATAAGAAGGATGAAGACATGTCCCTTCAAAAGTAGGGTACCTAGGCTTCATATTTCATTTATGCCTAAGCTTCATTTTCATTTGTGCCTAGGCACTTCCTAAAATAGTGCCACGACACCTCCAAATTAAGTGCCACAGCTTCACAAATTTTATGCCTAGGCACTTCCTAAATTTAGTGTTGCGGCACTTTCACAAATTTTGTCCTTAGGCATGTCTTAAATTTAGTGACGCGGCACTTCCACAATATGTGTCGCGACTCCTGCTTCTCGGTAGACCATTTCTTGATTTTCCAAAGACCAAGGTGCCTCGGCACTTCTTCAATATATGCTGCGACACTCCCTTTGCGCATGACAAGTTGCATATTTAATTGTTCTTGACGCAATTGGATGGGATCTTTTCATTCTGGAACTCAATTTTCAAAGGTTTTGGGGACACAACACAGGGAAAGCAATTTGGGGAGAGGAGCACGGTGTAGATGAAGATTTAGAGAGATGGACACAACACTTTACATCCATCGCAACACCTAGTTCCTTCTTCATCTTCTCTTTAACTTTGTTACTCTTTTCAGAGATTGTTTATTTTGTAAATATGATGTTCTATTTTCCTTTTCTGGGGTCTAATGAATCTTATTATGTAACTTGAATTAATTATAATTCTTCCCTACTTTTATGATAATTTTGGTTATGATTTTCTAAAACTATGCTTAATGCGCACACTTGATTGGCCATTATTTATGTTGTCTTGGTGGACCCATTGAACTAGACATAAGGATTTGGATGTTGGACCATGGAATTAGAAAATGCATGTTCAATTTAATTCAATTGTATGAATGAATTAATTTGCTAATAGGATAGAAATATACCTATTGGTCATGCATAGCAAGTGTTTGATGTTTGTTCTCAATGCATGGAGTTTTGTCATTTCATATAGACATATAGTGTTTTGATTAAGTTCCATAGTTTTACAAGGTCATCGAAAGAGGTTTGTAAATGTATAAACACATTGGCTAACATAACCAAATTATGATCAAGAGTAGTGAAAGGATTGCGTAAAATCAAATAAAATAATAAGTGAAATTAGACCCTAGATTCTTAACCCACTGTTTCTTCTCTATTTATTTTTATCCTATTTTAAAATTGTTAATTTATTTTTTTATTTAATCACCAAAATCAATTTAATTTCCTAGAATAGAGAGCAAGTAGCAATTGGTTAATAATTAACATAATTTTTAATACAGTCCTCGTGAGAACGATACTTGAATACTCATTTATATTACTTGTCAACACTTGCACTTGCGTAGTCTTGCTAAACTAGCAACAAGTTTTTAGCACCATTACTAGGGACTGTTTTTGAATTTTTATGTTTATATTAATATCGAGTTGCTTTTCTTTAATTTTAGGTACCAATTTTCTGTGTATGTGATGTTCACAAAGTTTTGAGCTTCTTCCATTTGACCCAAAGATTGAACGGACTTTTCGTAAGCTTTTGAAGGAAAGAGCTCAAACTTCAAAGAGTACCACTATGACAAACGAAGAGGACCATACTCGGTCATTGAGGGATTTTATAGCATCTCAAGTTTAAGACTTACATTCTAGCATCAGGAGACCAACTATACAAGTCAATAACTTTGAAATCAAGCCAGCCATCATCCAGATGATTCAAGCATCAGTGCAATTCGGAGGCTTGCCTAGTCATGATTCGAATTCACACCTTTCCTACTTTTTGGTGATTTGTGACATCTTTAGGCATAATTGAATCTGTGAAGATGTCATCAGATTGAGGTTGTTTTCATTTTCTCTGAGGGACAAGGCCAAGAGTTAGCTTAACTCTTTACCGGCAGAGTCTATTACAACATGGGATGATCTGGCCCACAAATTCCTTGCAAAGTATTTTCCTCCTGCTAAAACAACAAAGATGCACAATGACATCACCTCCTTTGTGCAATATGACTCCAAATCATTATATGAAGCTTAGGACAGGTATAAAGACCTCATCCAAAAATGTCCTCACCACGGTATTTCGAAGTGGCTGTAAGTTCAAACATTTTATAATGGATTGTTGGGAAATATTAGAGCAATTATTGACGCAGTAGCATGTAGCACTCTCATGAGCAAATCTATTGATGCGACTTATGACCTTCTTGAAGAAATGGCCACCAACAACTACCAGTGGCCTTCAAAGAGGGTTACTCCTAGGAGAATGGCAGTTGGTGTACATGAATTTGATGCTCTTACAACACTTTCAACTCAAGTGGCAGCACTCTTTAAGAAGTTAGACATCATGACAGTTAATTCAGTGCCAAAGGAAGCTACTAACTTAGCTGAAACTTGTGATCATTGTAGGGACCTTTATTCTACTGCAAATTGTACAGCTAGCCTAGAAAGTGTGCAATATATCAATCAATTCCATCAACCTAGTAACAGCAATACTTTTGGTAACACCTACAACTCTAGTTGGCGGAACCATCTGAATCTCTCTTGAGGTAGAAATTCTCAAGGATCTTCTTCCCTTTTTCAGCCCAAAGAAGCACCTTGTGCTCTTACTGGTTTTCAACAACATAGTTTTTGTAACACCCTAGCTCTGATTACCAACTAATGTAACACCCTAGCTAAGGCATCACATTTCTGACTTCCGACTCATAATCTGAAAATAAGTTTGCACAAAGTTTGAGTTATAAAAGGTGGTTTTAAAAATTTCTTTTCGCGGAAATATAAACTTACTAAAATTTATAGGTCATACTGCAAACAATATATTTAAAGAGCTTAATATACAATCGACACGATTAATAATTTGAAATTTCACAATTTAAAGAGAAATATAAAATTAACAGATTTTTTTTTTTTTTACAAGTAGCAAACCCCATGACGGGTCCTACTTAATAGCACTGGTACAACACTAACGAGAAATTTTAACATACTTATTCCTTTTTCTGTCCATCTTGATGCATCAGACATCTGTTCCTTTGTCAACACTGCACATCTTCGAGTCCTGAATGTCCACTCCTTATTATTATCACCAATCTCAGAGTATCCATCGTCCGTTATGTCTAAGACAACTCGATCCTTCTATTATTTGATTTTAACAGTACAAACACAACAAAATAACATAACAAAGAGGTGAGATCACCTACACCAATACCAATATGGCAGCACAGAGATAACACACATGACCAATAATATCATACAGATAGATCATACCATATTCATGCTATCAGCATTAATCAACTATCATCATTTAATCATTTATCAGTTCAATCATCATAAACAATAATTATAATAATGTCCTCAACAATTATCATCATCATCATCTAAGTATTCAAAACAATTGTCATAGCTCATTACCAATATTCCTCAATTAATATATCACACAGATATAAATGTTCAGATTATGCATGTGCACAAAGACTTAATTTTTCAAAAACAACTCCATGGAGGTTTTCCAAATTTCGAGAAGAATGCTCTGGTCAATTCAGCCTTATTCCAAAGACAATCTTCCAGTAGTAGAAAAGAATCGTGTTCTTGTCGGGTATCGTCAATGCGTTGCAATTTTGATCGCATCGCCATGTGGCACAGTGGTACTCGCCATTTTGTCCACTAGTCGACCGCGCGCTACTCGACGCACCCCAAGATCCATCATAGATCTCACTATCAATTCTCATTCCCTCTTCAACCACAAGGGCCATAATAGCTTTTAGCTATCTTTTATACAATGCACGAATTTATCAGTGCAAGTCCAACCCCAACGGGCCAAATCTTTTCATTTGTACAATGCACGAATATATCAGTGCAAGTCCAACCCCAACAGCCATATCTTTTCAATTTCATTTATACAATGCACGACTATATCAGTGCAAGTCCAACCCTAACGAGCCAAATCTTTTCAATGCATATATAATGCATCAATTTCAAATACAAGCATCTCTTTCCAATGCATATAAAATGCACCAAATACCAATCATAGGCAAAACACGTCATTCTCTCATACAGTGTCCATACACCGATTAAACAATAATTATAATGTATTTTCAACACAAAATCATGTTATCATGTTTTCATAGTTATAAAACACTTTCGCCGTGTTTTTCACAAAATTGTGCAACATTTCTATTTCGTTCTCACAATTTCCAAAACGTTTTCTATTACGTTTTCACAATTCCACAACACTTCTTTTACATTTTCTCAACACCGTAACACTCTTGTTACATTTTTAAAACTCCAAAACATTTTTATTACATTTTCAAAATATTGCAACTTTTCTGTTGCACCTTTTAATCACGTACTAATTTTTCAACATTTTTCTTAATCGCATAAAATATATCGTTTCTCAAATCGCGTAATGATTTTTTCATCATTTTCAAAATCGCGTAACTAAAAAAAAATCATTCTTTTAAGTTACGTAAATCATTTTCTATCATTCTCAAAATATTTAAAACACTTTCCAAATCTCATAACAATTTTCTACCATTTTTTTCATAATCGCGTAAAAATATTTAATCACTTAGTGATTTTTCAACAAGATAGTTCAAAATATTTCACAATGTTCTAAACATTATTTGGACTTTCAAATAAATCAATATCCTTTTCAATACGTTTTTAAGATACGTAAATAATTTTTCACCATAATTCTATTACGAAAATATTTCTCAATCTTCAAAAATTTCATTTCATCCTTTCTCAAAATATTATGACTTTGTATTTCATTTTTCACATTTTCTTACTCAAGAAAAGCTTTTTCCACGCTTTCTTTACTTAAGAAATTCTTTTTCATCATCATTTCAAAACTTAATATTTTCTAACGTACTTCCAAACTTGAAAATAAGTCATACGTTAGTAAATTTTCAAAATACCATTATATTCTCCATTTTTCCAAATCATTTCCAATTAATCCTTTCTTCAAAATAAATTGAAGTTTGAAAATATTTTTGTTTACAAAATTTAATTACTCAAGTGAGTAAAATACTCGATTCCCTTTTCAAACTTCTTGTATTAAATCAATTATATTTCCACCTGGTTATAAAACCAAATCCATTTGTTCAAATTCTTTTTCACTTTCTTTGCAAATCCTTAAAATCAACATTGCTATTTTCATTTAAAACTCATGTTTAGTAAAACACTTAGAAACTTTTTACACAAAATAAATTAATAGAAATTCCTTAATATATTTTTCTCAAAAATTACTTTTTATTGATCTAGTCTTACACAATCACATTTAGTGGATTTAATTATTGTTTCTTAACTTTAAATTTCCTAACGTTTTCCAAAACTCAATAAATTCTCCGTTAGTAAATTTAAGTTTGCAAACGTTTTCTTTTATATTTCTAAATCACTTCTAAAAATAGATTCTCTTTAAAATAATTTGAAGTTCAACACTTTCAATCTTCTTTATGAAAATTCTACTTCACTTAATCGATAACACTTAATTCCCTTTCCAAAATCCTTATTTGAAAATTCTTGTATTTTATAACATCAAAATATTTTTATAAATTATCAAAACCTTATAGATGGTCATTGGAACCATGAAATATTTTTCTTCTAACTTAAATAAATTTCATTCCTGTTTCTACACAAAATAAATCAATAAAATTTCATTCTAAAATTTGTGTTCATGTTTTCTTAAAAAAAATAAACCTTTAGTTCATTTTCCATACTCCTAAAATCAATCCAATTTTTTTCTTCCATAACATATTAATTTGTAAACACCTATTTTGAGGTGTCTTGGCCGAAATTCTCATTGTTCTAAGGATAAAAATTTAATTTCCTTGTTCTTGAAAAATTTCAACATGGAACCCTAACCTTGGGTGCCAAAATCGTAGTCATCTCTTTGGTCATTGGAACCAAAAATTGATTTTCTTTCCATCATCAAGTCATGACATACATATACATATAATCATATATATCACAAGCATGCCATAATTAAAAGCAATAAATCATACATAGTATAAGCATACCATCAAAATCATAAACTCATGCAAAGCATACCAAGCATAGGCAAATAATTAAAACACATAAACAACCACAAATTAATTACAAGACCATGGATATGAATCCTCACATGGATTCAACATCCATCAAATATATAACCATCTCTCACCACCATATTTGGTTGGTGAGATAGATCCCCCTCTTACCTCTTGAAGATCCTCAAAGCTTCTTGATTTTGCTTCTCTTTCCAAGTCCTTCACCACCAAGGGCTTCTCAAATTCAAAACAAAATACATAGAAATTAGTATACTAAGCTTGATTAAGAGGAACCATGGATCAAACATGGTTTAAAACTTTGAAAATCAAAAGAAAAGTGAAGATTAGTAAACTTCACCATAAATACCCAAGAACTTTGACCTTGAAGAAAATCTATGAAGATGGAGGATTTAGAGAAAATCTCCAACATGAAAGTTGTTTAGAATATCATGTAAATTCAAGATCTATGGTTGGATGAAATTAAAAGATATTGGAGAGTGGTTTTTGGTAGGTTGACCGAATGGTTTCTCTTGTAGCACAAAGGTTGAATTTTTGATTTTTGATAGAAACTTGAAGCTTGGATTTGAAGCTCAAGATGAATGATTTTGGAAAAACTCATAACTAGAGATGTTCTTAGAATGGTGTTTAGGTTTAGGAAATGTGTTTAGATAAAATTTTAGGAGTTTGGAGACATGGCTTCTAGTGTTGACCGAATATAGAGAAAGAAAAAGGAAAAGAAATGCTTCTTGGTGTTCTTGAGAGTTTGAGAGAAAATGAAGACTTAGATTTTGGAGAAATGTTGAAATGAATATTGAGAGTGCACAAAGAGGAGCTGCTGCCGTGAGAGTGAGAGAATGGAGAGATAGGGAATTATTTGGCATAATTGATTCAAAATATGACCAATTAATTGCACATGGAATCTCCACTTGGTCATCTTTTTTTCCTTGGCCTAAAAGGCTACTCCAACATGTCTTGAACATGTCTCCCTTCTTCCTTGCTTCCAAAACCGCCCCCCTCTTAATCATGCATGCATGAAGTTTGTCATCTTTTCATGCATTATTTAAAGCATTACTAATCAATCTTAACTAATTTTCTAATTATATAACTAATTAATTAGACATATTATTTCATATATTATAATCTCTAATTAAAATTAGGATATCTAATTAAGAATTAGATTATTTAATTTAGTTTACTTAACTTGTTAATTAGGCCATTAGATTAATTAAATTAGGCTTAAATAGTTTAAGGAGTTATTGTGTTTGAAGAAAACAAAGGAAATCAATAATAGAAATAATATAGTCATCAAACCTTTTTTTTCTATGTCCACCACCGTAGCCTCCCCCTCCATGCATTCTAAGTGTGCAAATAATTCAATGTAGTACATAATTGATCAAGACTTTTTAACAATGACATAAAGCAACAATGACATAAAGTAACTATTATTAGTCATCAAAACTTTTTCTTTGTCTCCTAACAAGCCAAAACCGTCCCCCCCATTATGCATGCAATAATATGGTCATCTTTTTCCATGCAATTATGTGAAGCATTCCTAGCCATTGATTAATTCAATGGTTAGGATTTTAGGTAGATTTTTATTTTATTTTATTTTAGAAGACTAAATCTAGGCCATTAGATCTTCCTACTTGAAATTCTAACCATAAGATGTATCTCCAAAATTAAGGGTCAAGATTGCTTCTTCTTACTTTTTAATCTAATGGTCATAATTAGTCTTTGCTACTTTTTAAGACCAAATCTCCACCCTTGATTAATTCTTCATCCAATGGTCATAAATGGTCTCCTTCACTTTTTAAGACTAAATCTCCACCTTTGATTTAGTCTAAATCTAATGGTTGTAAATAGTCACCTTATATCATCAATTTTACACCATTGAGTAAATCTACGATTGATATTGAAGCTTGCCTAATTTTATTCTAACACCATTAATTAAATTAATGATGATTATCTTATACTTCTTTATTAAATTTATTTCTTAACTATTAATTAAATTAATGGTGGATATCTAAACCACTAATGTTGACTTAACAATATAATTTCTATTGTTATCTACTAAAAATCCCACGAAAGAATATATTTACTGTATTTTTATCTTTCGATAAATAAATACAGTACAAAACAAATTTTCTAAAACTGTTTTCGGATTCAGGTTTAGTAAGATCCCCTGTCTCCGTCTAAACAGTACAAATTTTTCTATACGTAGAAAATTTTTTCACTTTGCGGGACCCACCTGGGCCCACGTATGGCCACCTGGACCCACATACCTTTCATGGGGCCCACAAACAGAAAGAAATTCAAAATCACACATAAAATCACAAAAATTAGAAAACGTATGAAAATCAAGTCAGATTGTTAAAAATAATTAACAATCAAGAGAAATAAATACGAGAGAAAGATTTTTCCTACCGAAAATTATCATTTTCCTGACACGGAGTAAATCACTCAAAACGACTAAATACGCTGATGGGATATTCAAAATAATTTTACAGCGCTCAGAATTTACTAAACAGTAAAATTCTGTTAACTGTCAAAATTACTGTTTAAGATATAAGAAATTTGGGGTGTTACAGTTTTCCTCAAGTGAAAACGTCAACATCAACTTCAACTTCTAACTTGGAGAAGATGTTTGCTCAATTCATGACTAGCTAACAAGATTATATGACTAAAACTGATTCCAGGATAGCTTCTCATGATGCTTTGATGCAAAGCCAAGCGGCTTCCTTAAGGAATCTCGAGACTCAAGTTGGACAACTTGCTCAAGCTCTGAACAATAGGCCCCAAGGGACTTTTCCAAGCAACACGATCAACAATCCAAAGGGTGCCACTAATGAGGATTGCAAGGCTATATCGTTGAGGAGTTAGAAGGAAATTGGAGGGAATCCTAAGTTTAAGCCATTTGAAGTAATGGCAGTTGAAAAAGATGAAGTGGTTGTGAACAATGAGACTGAAAAGATGAAGAAATTTCTAAGAGGAAGGTTGAGGGTGAGAAGAAAGAGAATAAACCTTATACACCACCTCCACCTTTCCCCAACCGGCTGGCTAAATAGAAGTTGGATGCTCAATTCCAAAAGTTTCCAGAAATTTTCAAGAAACTTCATATTAACATACCATTTGCTGAGGCCTTGGAACAAATGCCTAGTTATGTGAAGTTTATGAAGAACATCTTCTCTAAGAAAAGAAGGCTAGAGGATTTTGAGCTTTGTTGCATATATTTACATAGCCAGTCCTAAGCCCGGATAAAAGAGAAGGATTGTGTAAGGCAGTCGACAGCCAACGTAAAACTTTGTCGAATATTTATGAAATGGATCAATGAAGTGATTGTGTTAATGCTAGGTCATTGCCCCTAAGCAACGCGTTGTATGGTTCGAGTACAGTGTTAAATGAGCAAGAGCCGCTGCATCACCGCTTGGGTGTAGTGAAAAATAAGCAAGGGTTCTCACATTTTTATGAACGGATGTAAGTAAAGAAGCTACTTCACAAGGGCAAATTGTGTTTTGGAACTTGGAATATAGGCACACTTACAAGTAAATCAATAGAAATAGTTGACACCATGATTAGGAGGAGGAATAATTTTATATGCCTACAAAAAACTAAGTGAGCTGGAGAAAAGGCAAAAGAGCTCGACACTTCAGGTTTTAAGCTTTGGTACACCGGCAAGGTAAAATCTAAAAACGAGGTAGGCATAATAGTAGATAAGAATTGGAAGGGTAATGTTATGGATATAAGAAGGCTCGGAGATAGGATCATAACTTTGAAGATTATTGTGGAACAGAAGACTTTTAATATTATCAGTGCGTATGCACCCCAAGTAGGGCTAGACGAGCACTACAAGATAAAATTTTGGGAGGATTTAGAAGGTTTAGTTCAGGGAATACCATTAGGAGAGAAGATTTTTCTAGGAGAGGACCTAAATGGTAATATGGGGAGCGAATCTAGGGGGTATGAGGGTTTGCATGGGGGTTATGGTCTAGGAATAGTTAATGCAGAGGGCAAAATGATTTTAGATTTTTTGGTAGCATTTGATTTTATAATAACTAACATTTATTTTAGGAAGCAGGAAGAGCATCTGATCATATATAGAAGCGAGGGTTCTTACTCTCAAATTGATTTCTTTCTAATAAGGAAATCTGATAGAAAGTTTTGTATGGATTGCAAAGTCATCCCTAGAGAGAGCTTGACTATCCAACACAGGTTTGGTTATGGAAGTACGAGTTAAGATGAGAGTAAGGAGAAATTGTTGAGACAGAGAGCCAATGATCAAATAATGGCAACCAAAGAGAGAAAAATAAATGTTCTTTCAGAGGAGAATTATAGAGGAAGATATTTGGGAGATACAAGGGAGTGCTAATGATATGTAAAGTGAGATGGCTAAAGGAATTAGGAAGGTATCAAAAGAGACACTTGGTAAATCAAAAGGCTTTGGACCCAAGGATAAAGAATCTTAGTGGTGGGACGCAAGTGTACAATATAAGGTTAAGGTTAAAAGGAAATGTTATAAAGCTTGGCACGTGTGTAAAAATGATGAAAATTAGGAAAAATATAAGGCAGCTTAAAAAGATACTAAGAAGGAGATGAGCGGGCGAAAGTTAAAGCATTCAACGAGTTATATCAATTGTTGGGCACCAAAGATGGAGAAAAGAATATCTACAGGCTTGCTAAAAGTAGGGAAAGGAAGACAAGAGACTTGGATAAAGTGAAATGCATTAAGGATAAAGAGGGTAAAGTCTTAGTTACGGAACAAGACATCAAGGATCGATGGAAGGGTTATTTTCACAAGTTATTTAATGAGGAACATGGGACATTAGGGGACTCAGACATTCTAAACACTAAAATAAAACCTTTTATTGTAGAATTCAGGAGTTTGAGGTAAAAGAAGTATTGAAAAGGATAGATAATGGAAAAACAGTCGGACCAGATAATATACCTATTGAGGTATGGAAGTGCCTAGGAGAAAAAGGTATAAGTTGGATCACAAAGCTGTTTAACGAGATAATGAGGTCTAAGAAAATGTCAAATGACTGGAGGAGAAGCACTTTAATCCTTATTTATAAAAACAATAGAGATGTATAAAACTGTGTAAATTACAGAGGGATTAAGCCCATGAGTCATACCATGAAGTTATAGGAAAGAGTAATTGAATGGAGATTAAGACAAGAGACTCTTATTTCAGAGAATCAATTTGGTTTTATACCTGGGAGGTCAATCATGGAAGCAATCTATCTTTTACGAAGATTAATGGAGAGGTATCAAAGGAAGCAAAAAGACCTACACATGGTATTCATTGATTTGGAAAAAGCCTACAATAAGGTACCGAGAGAGGTCCTGTGGAAGGCTTTGGAAAATAAAAGAGTTTGTATCGCCTATATTCGAGCAATCCAAGATATGTATGATGGGGCTAAAACTAGTGTGAGAACACAAGGTAGGGTCACAAAAGATTTCCCTATAACTATAGGACTGCACCAAGGGTCAACTTTGAGTTCATATCATTTTACTTTAGTCTTGGATATGTTTACTGCACATATCCAAGAGCCGGTGCCACAATACATGCTTTTCGCAGATGATATAATCTTAGTTGGAGAGTCGAGAGAGGAAACAAATGAAAAACTAGAGCTATGGAGATGAGCTTTGGAAGAACATGACTTTCATCTAAGCAGAAGTAAGATGGAGTATATGGAATATAAGTTCAGTAAGAGGCGTGTTAATGCTAGCTGAGCGGTGAAAATTAGAGATCATACCATACCACAAGTCACACAGTTTAGGTACCATGGATCTATCATACAAAATAATGGAGAGATAGAGAGAGATGTAAACCATATGATTCAAGCTGAATGGATGAAATGAAGGAGTACTTCAAGAGTTATTTGTGATAGAAAAATGCCTCTCAAGCTTAATGTTAAATTTTACTGCATAACTATAAGGCCCGCGATGTTGTATAGTACTGAATGTTGGGCGGTAAAAAGCCAACAAGAGTATAAGATCAGTGTCGTGGAGATGGAGATGTTGCGTTGGATGTGTGGCCATACAAAACAAGATAAGATTAGGATTAATACATTAAAGAGAAAGTAGGGATAGCACCTATTGTGGAAAAGATGAGAGAATCTCACCTTAGGTGGTTTGGACATGTAAGAAGAAGACCTTTAGAAGCCCTTGTAAGAAGAGTAGATCATGTAGATAATAGCCTAATAGCTAAAAGTAGAGGAAGACCAAAAAAGACTATAGGTGAAATGATTAAAAAGGATTTAGATTTGAATGGCATCTCTGAAAACTTGGTTTATGATAAGGCAAAATGGTGTCATTTAATCTATGTAGCCGACCCCACCTAGTGGGAAAAGGCTTGGTTATTGTTATTGTTGTAGCACTCACAAAGGAATGTAGTGTCATCCAATAAAATAAGCTACCTCCTAAATTGAAGGACCTTAGAAGCTTCACCATTCCATGCACCATTAGTAGTCAATTCTTTGGGAAATTTTTGTGTGATCTTGGGGCAAGCATAAACTTGATGCCTCTATTTATCTTCCAATGACTAGGATTGGGGGAGGTGAAGCCAACTTCAGTGACTTTACAATTAGTCAATCGTTCCCTCACATATCCGAAGGGTGTCATAGAAGATGTCTTGGTCAAAGTGAACAAGTTTATCTTCCCAGCTGATTTCATCATCCTCGACATGGAGGAGGATCATAATGTAACGTTGATTCTTAGGAGACCTTTCTTGGATACTGGTAAAACTATGATTGATATGCAAAAAAGTGAACTTACTATGCAAGTCAATGAGAAAAAGGTAACTTTTAACATTTACAAAGCCATGAAGTTTCCAAGTGATCATAAGGAGTACTCTTACATCAGTATGCTTGATCAAGTAGTCCATAATGCATTTCATGCTAGTTTTAATGATGATTCCCTTGCTTTATCTCTGACATCCATATATGAGCATATAGATAGGGATATGATGTTATAGAATATATTAAGTTACTTGACTTTTCTGATAAGTTTTTCAGGAAGCCAGGCTTCGAACCATTGAACATATCTATGGATAAGCCCATTCTTCAGCCTTCTATAGTCACTCTACCTAAGTTGGAGCTCAAGTCGTTGCCTGATCATTTACAGTGTTCCTACCTAGTAGAATTTTCTACTTTGCCAGTGATAATTTCTTCATATTTGTCAGATGAGCAGGAATCCAAGATGCTTAGAGTGCTTAGGGAGTATAAAAAGGCTTTGGGGTGGATTATTGTAGACAGCAGAGGTATTAGCCCCACTATTTGCTTGCACACAATTTTGTTAAAAGCTTATCACAAGCCGACCATTGAACATCAAAGGTGTCTCAACCCTATCATGAAGGAGGTGGTCAAGAAGAAAATTATCAAATGGCTAGATGCGAGCATCATATACCCTATCTCTGATAGTAAATGGGTGAGCCTAGTTTAGTGTATGCCTAAGAAGGGTGGAATGACAGTGGTGGCCAACGAGAACAATGACTTGATTACCATTAGGACAGTCACAAGGTGGCACATATGTATAGATTATAGGAAGCTTAACACTGTAACCAGGATGGATCATTTTCTATTACCATTTATTGATCAGAAGCTGGATAGATTGGTGGGACGTGTTTTTTACTGTTTCCTTGGTGGGTATTCAAGTTACAATCAGATTGTTATTGCCCTGGATGATCGGGAGAAAACTACTTTCACCTATCCATATGGTACTTATGCTTTTAGAAGGATGTCCTTTGGGTTGTGTAATGTCCCAGCAACCTTTCAGATATGCATGATGGCTATCTTCCCTGACATAGTGGAGAAATGTTTGGAGATATTCATGGATGACTTCTCAGTCTTTGGTGATTCTTTTGATGAGTGTCTTAACAATTTGGCCCTAGTGTTGTAAATGTGTGAGGAGACAAATTTGGTACTCAATTTGGAGAAGTGACATTTTATGGTCTAAGAAGGCATAGTACTTGGCCATAGAGTGTCGCATAAGGAATGGTAGTAGGTAGAGCTAAGATTGAGGTCATTGAGAAGCTTTCGCCACCAATTTCAGTGAAAAGTCTGGAGCTTCCTTGGGCACACTGGATTTTATTGAAGGTTTATCAAGTATTTTTTCAAGCTTACCAAACCACTGTGCAACTTGTTAGAGAAAGATGTGCCCTTCAAGTTTGATGAGTCTTGCATGGAAGCCTTTATGGAGTAAAAGAAAAGACTTGTATCAGTACCCATCATCACTACTCTTGATTGGGCCCTACCATTTGAGCTGATGTGTGATGTCAGTGACTATGCAATTGGAGCGGTATTGGGGCAAAGGAAGAACAAAATATTTCACTCCATTTATTATGCAAACCAGACACTGAATGATGCCCAGTTGAATTACACCACTACGGAGAAGGAACTTCTTGCAGTTGTCTTTGAATTCAAAAAATTTTGGGCATATTTTGTTAGTACTAAGGTTATTATTTTCATAGATCATTCGGCTATCAAGTATTTAGTAAGCGAAAAAGACACTAAGCCGAGGTTGATTCGCTGGGTTTTATTGCTACAAGAGTTCGACTTGGAGATTAGAGATCGTAAAGGTGCTGATAACAAGGTGGGTGACCATCTTTCTAGGTTGGAAAATGAGAATTATCAACACGATCTAGCCTTGATTCGTGAGTCTTTCCCTGATCAATAGTTGTTTGCTGTGGTTGCTAGCTTGGATCCATGGTATGCAAATTATACCAACTACATTGTGAATGGATTCATACCTTCAGAGTTATCTCATTACCAAAGAAAAAATTTCTTGCATGATGTGAAGTTTTACTTGTAGGATAAACCTTATCTCTTTAGGTATTGTGCTAATCATATAATCAGAAGATGTGTGCCATTAGAGGAAACAGAGGATATCCTCGAACAGTGTCATGCCTCTCCTTATGGTAGCCATTTTAGTGGAGAAAGAACAACCGCCAAGGTATTGCAAGCGGGATTTTATTGGCCTTCATTGTTTAAAGATGTTGCTTCCCTCGTTACCAGATGCGACAGATGCCAAAGAACAAGCAACATCTCTAAAAAAATGAAATGCCATTGAACATCATGTTGGAAGTTAAGCTTTTTTATGTATGGGGAATAGACTTCATGGGACCATTTGTACCTTCCTTCGGACAATTGTATATCCTAGTTTGATTATATGTCCAAATAGGTTGAAGCAGTAACCTTGCCAAAGAATGACTCTAAAGTGGTAGAGCATTTTCTGAAGAAGTACATTTTTACTCGCTTTGGCACTCCCAGAGCTATTATTAGTGATGAAGGCTCTCATTTTTGCAATAAGCGATTTCAAGAGCTCCTAAGAAAATATGGAGTCACTCACAAGGTTGACACAACCTACCAAGCTGAGATTTCTAATTGAGAAATTAAGAGAATATTAGAAAAAATTGTGTGTCCTTCGAGAAAGGATTAGTCCAAGAGGTTGGAAGATGCTTTATGGGCTTATCGCACCGCTTTCAAAACTCCAATTAGCATGTCCCGATACAACCTTATGTTTGGAAAAGCTTGTCATCTGTCTGTAGAGTTGGAACACCATGCTTACTGGGCTATCAAAAAGCTAAATTTTGATCTTCAAGCTGCTGGTGAAAAACGACTTCTTCAGTTGAATGAGTTAGACGAGTTTCTTCTTCAAGCTTATGAGAATGCCAAACTTTACAAGGAAAAGTCAAAAGATGGCATGATATGCATATTATTAAAAAGAGGTTTAAGCCAGGTCAACAAGTCTTGTTGTACAACTCAGGGCTTAAATTATTTCCAGGGAAGTTGAAGTCAATATGGTCGGGGCTGTTTGTGGTAATTAAAGCGGTCCTTTATGGAGCTATTTAGATTGCTCCACCAGATTCCTCATTGAGTTTCAAGGTGAATGGGCAAAGACTAAAGCATTACTGGGGAGGAGAAGTAGCTCGACACAAGTCCTCCATCACCTTGGTTAAACCTTGAAGATTCAGAGAAAGTTTAGTTCAGGACTATAAACAAAGCACTTCTTGGGAGGCAACCCAAGTTCTATACCCTATTTTGCTTAATTTGTTTTTGCATTCATAGTATCATTTTCTATCTATTTTTTTTATTTAATTGGGTGTTTGATTTTTCTTTTTAGTTCATGTTATTTTGGTTAGAGTGTGGGTTGAGATGATGATTGCACATAATTTCTCAGTAAAATGTTGATCACATAAAATTTTTGAGGAGCTACAGGGGTACCGCGACTCACACAAATACATGTCGCGGCTCCTAACTTGCGGGTAATGGTCACTGAGAGGCTAGAGAGTGAGAGGACATGACACCAAAAAATTTTATGCCACAGCTCTAGTCTTGTGCGCCACTATGTCCAGAACGTTGTGCTACGGCACCCACAAATATGTGTCGTGGCTTCATTTCCTATTCAAAAAAAAAATTATTGCATTTGAAATTTGAATTTTCAATTGGGCCCATGCCCACCCTCTCCAATATATTGCACGGTTCACGTGCTGCTGCTATATTATCTTCTAAATAAAAAAGCTGCCCCTCTTTCCCTTTCTTCTTCTTCTCTTCATCTTTCAAATTAGTTTCACAGATTCCCCATTTCCTTCTTATTTCTTAGTTTCATCTTCTTGAACCCTTCAACTCTCCTCCATTAGCTTTTTTTCTTGCTATAATTCATCTTTTCACTTCACAAGGAGAGGCCGTGGGTGGGCCTTTAGTGTTCCATACATCCATTCTTGAGTTGTTTGGTAAGTCTTCTTCTCCTCCATTTTTGCTGTTGTGGTTTTCTCATCTATTGGCCCCTCTTTGTGATTTTGTCACACTCCTTTGGCTATGGATTATTTTCTTTTCTTTTTTACTTACTTTTTTTTTCTTGTTCTTTGATTGTTTTTTCTAATTAAAAAAATAAAATAAAACATAATAATAATAAACAATTACTTTGGTTTTCATTCATTCATTCATCTGTTTATTTGCTAGTGCCTTGATTTTGTGCGTATTGTTGGTTTAATTCAAGTGCAACCATATACATTGATGCAAGCTTGTCACCTGTCTATTTGGGTGTTTGACTATGTTGATTTTGGCTTTATGCAAATTTTGGATTGGGTATTTGCTTTGATGTCAGCACGTTTTGGATCTTAATGTAAATATGCATTACGTTTTGATGCCTTTGCTCTTATGCATATTATTACGTTTGGTATTTAAATGTACTTTTAATTGTGCCTCTCATGGCCATAAAAAAAATCTATTTCATGTTAGTTTTATCATGCATTTTCCCATTTGCATAGTTACCTATTTGATATCTTCATGTTGGTGACTCATTCATGCTTAAAAAAAATGTTATGAACTGTTGAACGAATTTCACCGTTCCTACAATTACTTTTTGACATTTCAATTCTCATTATTTTTATGATCTTCATTGGTAGGTTTAATGGCACCTAAGCGTAGTCGCTCCTAAGGGCAACCCTGTTTTGATCATAACTGATTTGTATCAGCAGAGACTCAAGCACGTCATGAGCAATCTTTGGTCTCAAAGATTTTTATTCCGGAGTGGGGATTTAAATTACCTGAGCGAATTCTTGAATTACATGCTACTGTTGCCCATCACCACTGGGAGACATTTTGTGCTCGCCCTGAAGCTGGCCTAAGTCCATTGGTTAGGGAGTTTTATGCTAATGCCGTATTCTATGAGAATAGCATTGTACATGTCCACAAATAAGTGTTTTTTGAGCCAGCTACTATCAGAGCAATTTATGGTATACATGTTCATCCTGAAGTGTGTGACTATCAGTGCTTTATCGATGGTGATGTTGATATGAAGAATTTGACCACCCGACTCTAGGTACCTGGTACGCGATGGAAGATGATAGGTGACCGGTATGTCTTAGTAACTCAAGTATCTTTGCGCTCCGATGTGAAAGCCTAGCATCATTTTATCGTCTGTCGCATTCTCCCCACCACTCATTTGTCACATGTTCCTACAGTGAGGGTCATTCTTCTGTATGCTATTGTGGCAAAATTCCATATTGATATCGGTAAGTTGATCAACAACTAGATCATTACAGTTGCCACTTCAAGTCAGTAGGGTTTATGGTTCCCTTCCTTGATTACTGCACTATGCAAGTGGGCTGGTGTCACATGGTCCTCAACTGAGGACTTGATTCACCCCAAAGTGGACCTAAACTTGAGAGTTCTGTCTCAATTAGCTAGTCCATATGAGGCACCACCCCATCGTCCTCAGTTGCGCCCCTAGACGTGCACCTTAATCTACTTTAGACCTCCTTGACCACATCAAGCAGCAGCTTGCACTGTTATCTACATCCATGCAAGCCTAATTTGATTATACGATGTTAATGATGCACTTTCAGGCCGAGCATAGCGTAGCGCCTATAGATCAGTTTCCTATGTACATGCCACCGCCAGCTGAAGACGATCTTGAGGATGTAGATGATTAATGTCCATCTTGAAGGCTGTTTCTATCTTTGTCCTCATTTTAATTTCATTTGTATCCAACATTAGGGACAACATTATGTTTAGGTTTGCGGGGGGTGTTTGTATATCAGTGCATGTTGTGTGCATTGTATTGAAATATTTGATATGACATTGATGTAATGTTAAAGGTTGATGTGGCTGATTGGATCTATGATATATTTACTGTTGGATTAATTGTTGATTCTGGGAAAGGATGCATGCCATTTGAAATTTAATAATATTTTGTTAATATGTAAATGTTTTTTCCTTTATATGATTAAGAATCTTGGAATAACAATAGTGGTGCATATCTAAAGAAAGTTGTGATTTGCCCTGTTGTGATGCAGATTTAATTTCTAAAAGAATGCATAACTCTCTCTTGAGGCGAAATTTTAGGCTAAGTATGTTTGATGAAATGATTAGGGCGTTATTTGGATCAGTTGAGCCTTTCAAGCCTACCTTTGTATGCATGAATATCCCTAGTACCTATTTTAAGCCTTGTGAATGAGATTGACCTTTATGTTCTGTTCTTTACCTACATCATCCTTACCTTTTAGCCCTTAATTATAATTTATCCACCATTATCCGTGTTGGGAGCATATCTTGCAAATGATTAGTTGAGTCAGCAGAAACAAAGGATAGACATGTTTTAGAATTTAACAGATTTGTGACTTTTTTAAAAAAAAAAAGGAAAGTAAGAAATTGCAAGAAAAAGTTTGAAATGAAAAAAAAAACATGTCTAGTTCATGAAAAAAAAGAAAGAAAGAAAAGTTCTGTGTTAATTTTGCCTTGTGCTAGAAAATAAGCTTTTGGGGGTTCTTATGCTAAAAAATGTACCTTGTGTGTAATGGTTGTTTGGCTCTTTTAGGTCATTTGCAAGATTATGTGTCCTAATGTTTGTTTATTCCTTCATTTCATTTCTTTACCCATTACCTTGGCCTTACATTACAAGCTTGAAAGACCCTCTTGATTATTAATCATGTTTGGTTCTATATTAGTGGAGAGAGAGATGAAGTTCATTTTTAAAGGAATCTGAGTTGGAGTTACTTGGGTATCATCATGAGTTTTCTTGGATGTGCATGGTAGAGTTAGGAAAGGTCTCCATAATTATCTTTTGGCAAATCTTGTACATAAAACTATGCATGACAACATGAGTTTAAGGATGTATACTTGACATTGAATCAATTTTGAACAATTAAATATGAGATTTAGCATGATGTCACACTATCATAAGCATTTTGGAATCAGAATTGTTGGGATTTGCATGTGAATAAATAGATGTTTGATGCTGAGTATGAGAAGTTAAGGTAATATTGTTATGTTTTGCTCGAGACTAGCAAACCTGTAAGTTTGGGGGTGTGATAACTCTGTGAAATAGAGTTATTACACAAGCATTTTTTGATGCATTCATAAGCTAGATCCTTGAGTTTTATCTTGTTCTCTGTAAATATTTGACTAATTTAATTTTTGCTTACTTCTAGGAGCTTGCAAAGAAGCAAGAGGGAGCTTATGGGAACAAGAAGGATGAAGACATGTCCCTTCAAAAGTAGGGTGCCTAGGCTTCATATTTCATTTATGTCTAGGCTCCATTTTCATTTGCGCCTAGGCACTTTCTAAAATAGTGCCACGACACCTCCAAATTAAGTGCCACAGCTTCATAAATTTTGTGCCTATGCATTTGCTAAATTTAGTGCCACGGCACTTTCACAAATTTTATGCCTAGGCACGTTCTAAATTTAGTGTCGCGGCACTTACACAATATGTGCTGCGGCTCCTGCTTCTCGGTAGATCATTTCTTGATTTTTCAGAGACCAAGGTGCCATGACACTTCTTCAATATGTGACGTGACACTCCTTTTGTGCGTGACAAGTTGCATATTTAATCCTTACTAACACAATTGGATGGGATCTTTTCATTCTGGAACTCAATTTTCAGAGGTTTTGGGGACATAATGCAGGGAGAGCAATTTGGGGAAAGGAGCAAGGTGTAGAAGAAGATTTAGAGAGCTGGACACAACACTTTACATCCATCGCGACACCTAGTTCCTTCTTCATCTTCTCTTTAATTTTCATAATGTCTTTGCTACTCTTTTTGGAGATTGTTTATTTTATAAATATGATGTTCTAATTTCCTTTTCTAAGGTCTAATGAATCTTATTATGTAACTTGAATTGATTGTAATTCTTCCCTACTCTTGTGATAATTTTGGTTATGATTTTCTAATTCTATGCTTAATGCGCACACTTGATTGGCCATTATTTGTGTTGTCTTGGTGGACCCACTGAACTAGACATAGAGATTTGGATATTGGACCATGGAGTGTTGTCTTAGTGGCCATTATTTGTGCCTTATGTTGTGCTTTTGGAGTTGCTAGAATACTTCTTCTAAGTCCTAGATGTGGTCACCCGAGGAGGGAGTTTTGACAATCATGTTGTCAATGTATACTTTAAGCATCCTCCTACTTTGTTCCTCGAATACCCTATTCATCATCCTCTTATAAGTGGCACCAACATTCTTGAGGTTGAACAACATAACCTAGTAATAGTAATTAGCTCTCTCTATGATGAATGTTGTCTTGTCTTCATCATCCAGACACATTGGGATTTGGTTGTAACTGGAGTAGGTGTCCATGAAGGAGAGAAGCCAAAAGCTGGAGGAGTTATCTACTAACTTATTAATATTGGGAAGTGGGTAGGGGTCCTTTAGGAAGGCTTTGACGAGATCTGTGTAATCCATGTACATACGCCACTTTCCATTACCCTTCTTGACTAACACGATATTGGAGAGCCAAGTAACATAAGTTGTCTCTCAGATGAACCTAGCATCCAGTAGTTCTTTTACTTGTGCTTCTATAATCTTCTACCATTCAAGGCTAACTTTATGTTTCCACTGCGATATTGGTTTAGCATAAAGGTAAATGGAAAGCCGATGTAGGATAAAGTTGGGGTTTATCCCAGTCATATCAACAGAGGTCCAGGCTAAGAGGTCTTTGTTATCTTTTAAGAACACAATCAGCTTATCTTGTTATTCCAGGTAAATAGTCTAGCTTCTCTCCTAGTTGCAAGGCCATGAGTTGTCCTTCAAGTTGGGGACGAGTTTCTAGGACGTCTTCGTGCACGTCTAATTCATCCAATAAGACATTTGGGTGTTCCATAGTGGTTGGGTTGGGTTTCTGTGGTGGGGTTTTGTTTAAGGCCTTTCTAATTCTCAAGTTGGTGTTGTGACAACTTCTTATCGCAGCTTGATCTTCTTTCACAATGGCAATCTTGTTATCCTTTGTCAAGAATTTCATAGCTAAATGGGTGGTGGAAACCACAGCTCTGAATGCATTCAAGGATGGCCTGTTGAGGATGATATTGCATGCCATGGGGTAATCCACGACTAAGAACTTCACATTGACCATTTTGACCTTAGGCTTGGTTCACAGTGTCAAGTGTAGTTCAACATACCCCTCAAGTGTGATCTTGTCACCAATGAATCCAATAAGTTTCCTTGTGCATGACATCATTTCACATTTAGGGAGTTCTAGCTTCTTGAAAAGATCCATGAACATGATATCGATGAGCATCCTTGATCTACAAAAATCCCCTTAACTTCTGTGTTTGCCAAGACCCCAGAAATGACTGAGGGGTTGTCATGTTCAATTATAATTTCTTTATAATCTTCATAAAAAAAAGATATCTAGTGTTTTCCTCGATCCACATCTCAATTTTGAGATGGGGTAGGAAGCCACGCTAAGAAATGCTCAGAGATGTCACTTTCTCATGGCATTTGACTCACCACCACCTGTAAATCTTCCTAAGATGGTATTTATCATTCTTATAACCTCAGGATATTGGTAGTTGTCATCGTAAGGAGACAGATCTGGAAAAAGACCAGGCTTGTAGGGTTGTCATAGTTCCCAACGTAGGCTCTCCCTTCGACGATTGTCCCTAGGCGGTGAGCACTTTCTCTAGCTAGGGGACTGGCTTCTTTATGGGCTATAGCTCATTTTTGTGATAGTTTTGAGATCCATGCTGTGAGTTTCCACCACAGGGTTGTAGGACATATTGCTATGGCGTCCATCCCAAATAAGAGTTTCAATTATGTCCTGAAGCCAAATGCAATCCTTTGTGTTATGTCCGTAATCGCTATGGTATTCACAATGCTTGGACTTATCCTTCTATGCATGTTTCTTAAGGGGAAGTGACCTGAGAAAGTGGCGAATCTCAGTGTGGTACACTTTTTTGTAGAATTTGACTCCTTGGGACCTTAAGGGGGTATTTTTCTCAAATTTCCACTATGGGTTATTTTGGAGGGTTCTAAGGTGGCTGTGGTAATTGGTTCTTTTTAGGTTGGGGATCCTCGATCCTTCTAACCTCTTTTTTGGCCCTATTCACCTCTTCCACGTTGATATACTTCTCAGACCTACTTTTGAGGCCATCGAGGTCCATAAGGGTCCTTTTCACTGGTGAGGAGGAGAAGGGATCGAGACGTAGTCCTACCATAACTGTGTGCATTGCCACTACTTTGTCAGGGTCCTTGATCATTAGGGATTCTTTATTGAATCTCATCATGTAATCCCAGAGTGATTCATCTCATCCCTACTTGAAGTTGATGAGGCTAGCCAAAGTGCTAGGTTACACCTTATCGATGGTAAAGTGTTGTAAGAATTTCGTAGCTAACTCATTAAACTAATTCATAGATCTCAAAGGCAAGGTAGAGAACCATTTCAAAGCCTCTTTTTTAAAGGTCCTAGGAAAGGCGCAACACGTGATGGGGGTCAATGCTCCCTGTGAGTAGCATAGATGAGGTGAAGAAGTCTATGTGTTCTTCAGGATTTGTGGTGTTGTCTTACGAGTCGATGTTGACCAAGATCTTGAAGTTTGTAAGTAATTGGAGTCCCATGATAAAATCTGAGAAAGAGTGGTTAAACTAATAGGGGAGTCTTGGGGCGATTAGTGGGTTCCAAGACCATGAAGTTCTTGGGGCCCGTGTAAGTTTCGGGGTCCCTACTCTGTTTAACATGTGTTTCAAGGTTATTCATGACAATTCTCTCATTCCATAGTGCTAAGTTGTTCTTTACGACTCGTTTGGGATGAACTGTCTTCTAGAGTTCCTCAATTTATGGCTCTGGTGGCAGATTGTGGCTAATAATTCCTAGTAAATAAGTTCTCGATGAGTATATTCCTCCAAAGGTGGCAATGGGATCTCATCTTAAGGTTGCGTCCCATTATGGGGCAGAACCTACATGATGGATCTCAACTTATTACCAGGGTCGCGCGATGGGTAGAGGTAACCTTGTTGTGATTGGTGAAGGAGGCTTCCTCCCTATCCCGCAACTAATCCTGGTTTGTTGCAACCTATTTTTTGGTGTTAACCATGGTAGAGATTGAAATCATAGTTTAACATTTCACACAGATGGTGCTCATATTTAGAATCAAGATTAGAGGAAGGTACCAGATCACGTTCCTAAATGGTTGTAGGTGGTTGAAGATGGTGGCTCCTCCTTGTGCTACAATGACAGAAAGGGGTTAGTGTACCTGCAAGGCACTCTGATGCTCAAGGTAAGGTTGTGCACTAGGAGGGAGAAGTATGTGATAGTAGATGCATACCTAAGAGGCATAACCCCATTTTATAATGTGGGATTACTTGCTAGGGAAGTGATTTTGAGGAGAAATCATTTCCCTATAATTAAGATAAGTAGTTATAGAGGGATTTGATCCTTAAATATGCTCATTAAATGAAGGAATATGGTAAGATATAGTAATTATCCATTAAGTGGGTGGTTAAGTTGTTGAGGCCACAATAACCAGGGTCGCAGTACGAGTCAGCCTGGTTGAGTCGCTTATGTTGTGCCTATGTCTAGTATATTAAGCCAAAACACAATGATTTGCATTATACATTCTTTTTGGGCATCTGCAATTGCATCTGGAAATGTAAAAAATGAAAGAAGAAGCTATTATAAAGGAAAAGAGAGAATAAGAGAAAAAACAAGAAAGATAAAAAGAGAGGAAACATAAATTGAAAATTAAGATAGGATGAATGCCTTGGCATTTAGGAACTTGGAACGACTTGAGCTATTACAAAAGCAGTGGGAAGGATTACAGATTAATTTTAACTAGTAATTGTCAGGAGGCAATCAAAAGTAGTTCAATTAGTAATAGATAATATATTTGTAGAGTGCACTTAAGGAAAATAATAATTTCTACTTGCTCATCTAGTTCGCTTTGAGTCAACTACTTTTTTACAAAACTCACCAGTTTAATCCAAGTCAATGCAAGTCATGACAAGCTAGCAGACAAAACGATCTTACATCTTGCTTGAACTAGCTAGTTGATTGGCTTACTGGTCTGACTAGTCAAACCAAGCCTTGTTTTATGGAGTAATTCTTAGTTAGGCAGTCAAATCAATATTTGACATGTATAAGTTTATGGGGATCATGATAGAATTGCACCAATATTTCAAAGTACTTTTACACATGTCAAATAATGATTTAAGTGCCTAAAAGAAGATGTGGCAGACCTTGTCTAATTAAGAATTTCTCAATTTTATGACTATGCTCTATGTGGACCAAGGTCTGTCAATCCATGTGATTGATAGGTTACAAATAATGTATATTTTTAGGGTTTATTAATATTGTATTACATCTTAATTATAATTAATTAATCCCTTTTAATAGATATTAAGATAAATCCACTTTTTAGATAGGTTACTAATTTTATTACATAATTTCCATGATTTAGTCATTAATTGCAAAGATTTGATTTGTTCTTGTTTTGATAAGTCATAAATGCGGTTATCATGGTAATACATATTGTATTTAATATGATGCCTTTTTCCACTTGCTCTTTAATTGCAATTAATGAGATTTATTAACACTTGATATGGATAGTATCTTATGAATTTTATTTGGTTTTATAGGGAAGCCAATCAATGGATACAAAAAACTAATCAAATATAATTCGGGTAACTTGTTATCTAACCTCTGTCTAGTATTTTAGAAATATCTTGAGTTACATATATACAATCAAGGTGATTTCAATGGCGTTGGAAAGCTAAGACACAAGGCTAACACTTTCATGCTTACCACTTTCCATAATTCTCGCATCGAGACCACGAAAATAGAATATCAAGTTGACGGTACTACTACTATCACAAGTTGTTCGAAAACATGGCTTGGCACACAACCGTGTGATTTGTGTGCAAGGTATTGAACATGATTAACAAGTTGGTTTCGGGTCAAATCATTTATTGACCGATTTTTAGGATTTAACCTTCCCAAAATACAACACAACAATTTCCTATTTAAGCCTATTATGCCATGGAGCAATCCTGGACAATAAAGAGGCATGAGAGAAAAAAACAACAAAGGGAGAAAGTGCAAGCAAGAGCAAGGGGATTGAGAGTGGTCGTCTTAAGATTTTCATTAACATATCCAAGAGCAAGACACCGCCAAAGTATCAAAGATCGAAAGCCAAACGAAGAGATTCAAGAAGACAATTATGCTAATCTTTCTACTCTTTTCTTTTCTTGAATTTCTTATCATGTTCTTAAAGTTTGTATCTATGCTTTACCCAACTATGCTAAGCTAGATCTAATTTTGGTCAAGGGTGATGGTAAAGCCCTAGACCTAATTATGTTTGTTTGATGTAGATGTTATTTTCCCTTTGTTAAATGAGATTGTTTATGTTTTTATATTCTTAATGTTTTTGATACATTCTTTGATGTGTTTTAGAACCACGGCTAAACAAGGTCTTTGCATGTTTCTATTGCTTGTTTAAGAATTCGCTAATTAGTAGACCTTGTGTTTTCTTAGAGGGGAAGTGCTCATTATTCTTGGTGAAAACACAACATAAGTCTAAATATTCATTCTTTTGGTGAATGTTGCTTAGAATAACCTAATGTATTTCTCATCTTAATATAGCCATGAATGCATTCGGATAAATTGGGTGTTTATGGTTAGAGAGTAAGTAGTGACTAGAATTCATGCCAAATGACAAACTAAGAAAAGATGGGGGTAGTACAGTCTATAACCTCAGCTATCTATGGCCATTAGTTTCAATTAAAGAGTGGGGAATAACATTGAAATCAAGCAATCATAAGTGGTATATCTTATCCTATCAATGGTCTAATAGTGGAGATTAATTCTTTAACCAATCAATTTGCTATTGTTTAACCAACTCAATCTTTATCATTTGCTTTTGTTAATTAATTTGTTGTTTGCTTTCATTACTTCTTTAGTTTTCTTTGTTTATGTTATTTACTTTCTGTCACTAAGCAAAATCCTTTTCTGTTTTTGTTTTTGGTTTAGTAAGTTCTATAAAGAAAATACCACAATCATCTGTGTGAATGACCCTTATTCACCACTTAACTAAATCTAATATCTATACTACAAATAATTAGCAAGGTTAAATCTAGTGGACTAATCAATGACATTCACTAAGTTTCTGGCTTGTGATAACTTCTAGAAATGAAGTTATTTCACTTGAATTTGAATGTATACAAGCATGTTATTCTTAAGTTTTATAAGCCAAATGATCAATTCATGTAAGACTTTGATGATTTAAGCTTGTAATTGAGAATTGAATTTTTGAAGATTTTATGTAAAGAATTTGGATTGATCATGATCTGATGGACTTTGGCATTATCTTGATGCAGATATTCAATATGGGAAGATCTTGGAAGGGATAAAGAAGCAAATAAGAGCTAAAATGAAGAAGGATGCAAGAGAGAAGCAAGGGCAGCTAACCCATGCCTAGGCGTGGCAAAATCACGCCTAGACGTGACCCTTGCAGTATTTCAGGGTTCGCAGGCAGAGAGCTCCACGCCTAGGCTTGTAAAAGTCACACCTAGGCTGACTTGCACCTGACACCATGTGCTTCATAACCACGCCTAGGCGTGGAAAAGCCAAGCCTAGGCGTAGGAAAAATCCTGATCCATGAAAATTAGCTTTTAATATCTGATTTTGGGGATTGGAAGCGATCTTTTGTTTTTGACAAAGCACGAACTTCATAGAGAAAGGGAGAGGAGGAGAAAAATTTGGAAGATTGAGGTGATTCAAGTGAAGAATCAAGATCAAAGAGGAAGATCAAGCATTGGATTATCACAATTCTTGTTCATTCTTTCCCTTTTCTCTCTTGATTTGTAATTTGATGGGTTTCATAACTCCATTAGTTTTCACTTCTTTCATGATGTGTAACTAAATCCTAATCTAGGGGCTCTCTAGGATCTTGTTATGGATTTGAATATCTTATAAATTTGTTGGGTTTCTATCAATGAAATTGGTTTTGTTCTTCCATATCTATGTTTAATGCTTGTTATTGATTGGCCATTAATTGTATGATTTTAGTATTCTAATTGAACTAGAAATAGGGTGTTGTGAATATGGATATGGTATGGTTGATGTATGTTTAATTACATTCTATTGGATTGAATGTGTTGATTAGCTAATGGGATGGATACATACCCATTAGTCATACATAGCAAGTGTTTGATAATTGGTCTCAATGAGTGATTCTTATGCTAATTCACATGGACACATAGTAGATTAACTATGTTTCACATGGGTAATTGTCCTAGACATAGACTTTTATCTATTGCTTGTTTTAGCTAACAAAACTAACTCATTATTAGATGCTTGTGAATTACAAGTTATTCATTGAAGTAGCAAGTGAATAGGGACTCCTAGGCTTTAATCATTCTCATCTTTCTCTTGTGGAATTGGTGTTCGATACTTTCTCGTTTTGTTTCTTTTGATTTGTTATTTTAATTGCAACTCACTCTCACAATTCGATTGCTTGAATAAGAATTTGTGAAAATTGGTTAAGTTTAGCATTTCTCTAATTGTCAATCCCTTGGGACACAATACTCTAACTCTCATATATTACTTGTCGACTCGTGCACTCGTCATTGGGGACATGAATTTAGTACCCATCAAGTTTTTGGCATTGTGTCACTGGGGATTGTGCATCTAATCTTTGTTACTTACCTTACCTTATTTTTAATTTTTTGTTACTTACTTTTCTTTTTTCTATTTTTAATGTAGGTATATGAGTGAGAACAAGTACAAACTGCAATCTCAACAAATCAAAAAATAAAGTAAGAAGAATTTGTCCCAACCAGTTGAGTCTAATACTATTTCATCTAAAGAATAAGAGATGGCTCAAAACAATCAAACTCTTAGAGAACTAGCAGTGCCAGACTTGGATCAGCAGCCTTTGAGCATTTCATATTCTAATCTTGATGTCACTATTGAGCTCAAATCAAGCATGATACACTTGCTACCAAAGTTTCATGGCTTATTAGAAGAAGATGCTAATAAGCATCTAAAAGAGTTACATGTTGTTTGCTCAAGTATGAAACAATCAGTATAACAAAAGAGCAAGTAAAGTTGAGAGCTTTCTCGTTTTCTTTGGAAGATGGTGCAAAGGAATGACTTTATTATCTATCATCTAGCCTATCACTACTTGGAATGAGATGAAGAGATTCTTTCTAGAGAAGTACTTTTTGGAATCTAAAGCTGCTAACATCCATAAAGCACTATGGTATTCGGAAAGTCACTAGAGAAATATGAATACTAAGAGCGATTCAAGAACCTATGTGAAAATTACCCATATTAACAAATCAGGGAACTACTTTTTATTCTATACTTTTATGAAAGTCCCTTGTAGGGGTGCACACGGGTCGGATTTAAGGGAAATAAAAATCCAAACCAATTAGTTGAGGTCGGGTTGGGTTAGATCGGGTTTGAAAATTTTTTTCCTGGTAACCCGAACCGAACTAACCCGATTACAATTGGGTTGGTTTGGTTCGGGTAGTCGGGTTATTCAAAGAGACTCCTCCTAACACCCTCCCTCTTGCACTCTCTTCTAGATTCTTCCATGGCCAGCCTAGGGATTCGTCCTCCTCAGTTCTCCGAGGTTACACTTCTCCTTTGACAACAGATAATAGAAGATGAAATAAAAAATACAGTGATGCACAAATCGAAAGGAGCAAACAACGGCCACACTAAGCATCAACTCCGTCAATGGCTTCACATCACACAGCCATCCGAATTGCGTCACTTCCGCGGCCTAGTCGCTGTCCTCAGCGACCTCGACCCACGACCAACACACGAAGTTGTCTTCCTCTCTCCCTCACCAATCTAAACCTCTAGTAGCTCCACTTGCCCAATCGCGCACCACCGAACCAGTAGTGCACCACCTCCGCGTTGAAGTAAAAGCAGAAGCAAAAGCAGAAGTTACAGTAGCAATGATTGAAATCTATGTCGCACGACCTGGTAAGGATGGTGGCTGGTCAGCGTGAGGTCAGATCTCCTTTATCGCACGGCACGGATACGCCTCACCTCACCCATCGACCAGATCCACGCCTCGTCTCACCTCACTGAATCTCATGGTGGTTGACCATATATCACCCATCGGCATCATGGTGGGGACTGGGGAGGACAAACGAAGGTGGCAACTGGCAAGGAGGTGGGCTAGGGTTCATTCAGGAACGTGGAAGTCTAGAAGAGGAATTGAGAAAGTGAAGTTTGTAAAATGTAATGGCACAAAAGTGACAAAATGAAAGTGTTTAACTTCGGGTCATTGAGTAGTCGAGTCGAATTCATAAGTAACATTTGTAAACCCATCACTTGAACCAACCTTTAAATGGGTTAATCGAATTTGACTCAATGACTCGAACTAACCCAAAAATATATAGTTGGTTTGGTCGGGTTGGATAATCTCTTGCTTATGGAAGCATCACAGATGTTGCAAGCAAAGGAGCCTTAGTCAATAAGACTGCTGAGGAAGCAAGAATTCTTATATCTTCCAAGTCTGAGCATAGAGGTCTCTGCAGTGTTCCATCGTTCTACTCCATCGCAATCATCGTCGATCTAATTGCCTAATTCAGCTAATTCATTGTTGTTCTGTTTTCATGGCCACGGCTTTCCTTTCTTTTTCCTTCTTTGTTTCCGGTCATTTTGCTTTATTCCTCTCCCAATTCACACACATTACTTTTCTCTCTCTCTAAAATGTTCTCTTGCAAAAACTAAATCATACACATTGTTACCAAATTCACTCTATCTCTCCTCGTCCCGCGATCCAGTTCATGCGTATCGGATCACGATACTTTTACAATGCAATTCACTATGGTACACAAACCAATTCATTGAAAGTGACATAGCTAGAAGCAGGGCATTGTGGCCATGGCTGAAACTCTGATGTTGTTGGGGAGGAAGGCGTGGCTGCAGAGAGGAAGACTAAAAACTGAAACCTAAACTTGGAAACCATCATTTCAACTTTCAACTTTTGTTTTTTTTTTTTGTTTTTTTTTAAGAAAAACTCAATAAAAGCTGGGTTTCACTCTTCTGTTATCACATGGAGAAGAGCGAGAATCCAACTCTAAATACACTCACGTGAGCTTGCAACTGTTTTTCACACACTACCTTATACAACAAAAAATTATTTATTTTTTCGTTTAATAAATATATAAAAAAGTTTAATAGCACTCACCTTTTTTATTTTTAGTGTAAAATTCTTTTAGAAAATAACTTTTTTATATTAATAAAAGAAAGAATTTTTCAAAATATATATGATTAAATATATATTTTTTATAAATTTATAACGAATTGTAGCGTACCGAAAAAGTCTATCCACAACATATGTTTTTTCTTTTTTTAAGTGGCGTACCACATACTAGTTCCTACCGTATACCGAAACATACCATATTCATGGTAACTATGATCATACCAGACAATAACGAAGGATCGTAATATATGAATTATTGACACATATATAGATATAGGATATGATATAGATATAGATATAGAGATATATTAAATTTAAAAAATTATAGCACATAAACATGATATATATATATATATATAAGTTATATCAAAGTCAATTAAAAAAATTAGTTTATGTATATATATAATTTTAAAATTTAAAAAAATTCATAATTCATTAATATCATTTTTATAAATTTAAATATTTATAATATATTATTATATATCACATGTGTTGATATTTATTATTCAATAAATTCTTTTTTAAAAAAATTAATCAAACATATTTAAATATATAAAACATGTGTATCATACACATATTTTTATATATTCAATACAAATACATATTTAATATACAAACACGTCTCAAAAATAACTGTTCATGCTTCATATATCCTAATCAATTTCGGACACTGTAGGAAGTTCATTTGCTTAAAAAAGCTTCATTTTATTGTTTTTTGGGATGCCAACCAACGGTCTACTACTTCTCTTGGTATCTGAAGAAGCAAATTTTGATAAAAAAAGTGTTCTCGCTCACTACTTCAGATTTTAACGACTATTAGATGCAAGGTTCTCAAAGAGGTTATTTGCCTAATAATTTGGTTTATTGAAGGGGGAAAATTTTTAAAAATAAAAAAACCTTATTATAAAATTTAAAAAAAATCGCTCTTCAAAGTTTTTCCTTATTTTATTTGGTGGGCCAAAACAAAAATTTGCTTAAAAATAAACGTGAAAACTATCCCTTTTTTCATACAAATATCCATCAAAACCTGACAACCTAAATCCATCAATTATAATTAAAATATTAACACAACATTAATTTAGCTAAAATTATAATAAAGGCTAAGACTTTATGAAGATATTATCATTTTGATTTTTATCATTTCTGTAGTATATATTTTTAACTTATTAATATTCAAGTAATCAGTATAAATTATTGTAAAACAAGTAATCAGTATAAATTATTGTAAAAAAAAGTAACCAGTATAAATTGGTTGTAAATTATTTCATTAAAATATTATTATCATCTATCAATATCTTTCGAATTATAACACGTGTTAAGAAAAATTAGAACATATTTATTTGTAAGGATTCTGTTGTTTGACAGAATGTAATACTTTGAGAACACCTCATTCACATTAATATACAATACATTCATTTTAATTTTATATAAGGCACGACAGTATTTACCCCCACTCACATAAATATATGATATCTTGGGGATGTCTAAAAAACATTATTGTATTCGTAATTGTAGTGTTTAGAAAAAAATTGTTAATAATTTATAACAATTTTATAATTTGAAAATATATTTGAATGTTTCTATATATATATATATATATATTCTTCAATTTTACATATTTTATTGTTGTTTTAAAAAATAATTGGGTGCTTATATCGAGCTTTTTAGGTGCAACAAATTGCTCACGCAATTTCATGTTGACAACGGTGATTAGATAAATCCTTCTTCAAAATAGATTTATATATATATATATGAGGAAGGATATATTAATTAATGTAATTTTTTTTCTTATACTTTCATTTTTAATTGGGTTTACTTTCATCTAATTGTTGATATTATTTCATTAAATAATTGATAAAAGTAGATTTAATAATTAAAAATGAGTATAAGAAAAAAAAAATTTATACTGATATAAGTTGATCCTCCCTCATATATATTAATTCTACATATTTTTTTGTTGTTTAAAAAAATAATTGAGTGTTTATATCGAGCTTTTTTCGTGCAATAATTGCTGACATAATTTCGTGCTCATAATAGTAGTGATTGGAAAAAGACGTTTCAAAATAAATTTTAAGATTTGAACTATTGGACTTTGATAATAATAAAAATCCTAAATATCAAATAATAAGTGTGTATATAATATTAAATTAACATTATATTTACATAAATATTAAAAAAATACACTAAGTATAAATAAAAAAAAAAAAAAGAGAAATTCACGGGATCATTGACTAGTAATACTCTATTTACGCAGCCCATGTTGGTCCAGCGCACTCCATATGTGCTTCCTGTTGACCCGTTTTCAGTCTAATAATTCTAAATAAAATATGTTTTCTCCTAAAATTGTTTTTAACTAAAGAAAACTGATTATCTTATATTTTTAAAAAAGTGTAAGTATTATTTATATTTTTTTAAGAGATATGATTGAGTGAAAGAAAATAATAATAAAAAAAAATATATATATAATAAATAATATTAAATAAGATATAAAAATAAATATATGTCTTGTTTGATGTAAAAATATAATAATTATTAATTAAAGGAGGCAAAAACTGTTTGACTTGGATTCATTCTTTAAGATAAAGTAATCTGGTATCACTTAAAATACACTAGATATGTCAAGCTTTTTTAGTGTTGCCCATGTAATTTCGCGATCACGTGAGTGGTTAAGTAAAGAATTTCTCAAAATAGACTTTTAAGATTGGAATCTTGACTTTGATAATAAAAAATATCTTAAATATCAAATAATAAAAGTGTATATAATATTAAATTAACATTATATTAACATAAATATTAAAAAAAATACACTAGGTATAAATAAAAAAAAAATAAAATTCACGGGATCATTGGCTAGTAATGCTCTATTTGCGCAGCTCATGTTGATCCAGCGCACTCCACATGTGCTTCCTGTTGACCCGTTTTCTGACTAATAATTCTAAATAAAATATTTTTCTCCTAAAATTGTTTTTAACCTATGAATAACGATATATTTGTGTACTAGATACATGTTTATGTTAGATATATGAAGATACACATATAACACATGTATTTAGTGTGTCTGAATATGTCTGATTGAAAAATTATTTTTTTTATTTAGACACATCTTAGACACAATTTAAATACGTTTAAGATACAATTTAAACACGACTTATATAATTTTAAAAAAAAAATTTATAATTAATGTTCAATTAGTAAATTCGTAACTCACTTAAGTTTAATCACATGATTGACATTCAAACCATTATTTTCACATACTATTTTAAGTTTTATTTTTTAACATGCTATTATTAGACTTTTAAGTTTTATCTTTTAACAAGTCAATATTTTTATTTGCTCTTTCTACCTCTGCTTGTACCAAACTGTCTACTTCGTCATCATCGAAACTTGTCTCACATTACTATTCCTTCTAATTAATTTTTTTGGATGTACATGTACTTGTACATAGTTAGTTCTATTAAAAAAATTAGTTTAAGATATTTTTTAAAAAATGTCAATAGAAATTATGTTTCGTATTTTTTGGGAGGAACTTATTAAATAGTAAATATTGGTACATATAATATATATTAAGATATTATAAAATTCAAGTTTATAAAAATGATATTAATAAATTATAATTTTTTTTCTTAAATTTTATAATTATATATATATAAAAACTAAAATTTTTAATTTAATTTAATATTAATATATATTTATATACATCGTGTTCATGTTTTATAATTTTTTGAATTTGATTTATTCTCATATCTGTATCTATATTGTGTTATATGTCCATGTTCATATCCATATGATTCATAGTTTTTAACTAAAGGAGGCAAAAACTGTTTGACTTGGATTCAATCTATAAGACAAAGTAGTCTGGTATCACTTAAACTACAATTCTTTTTAGTGTTTCTGCATTATTTATAATTTAATTAATTAATTGGTACAAAACACCAAGTTGGTGAAGTCCATTTTAATTGCTTGGTTGACACATAGCAGCCATATTAAATTTATGAAATTCCAAGTGGAAATGTTAAACTTCGGTCTGTTAATCAAGCGGCAAGCACTGTTTATGAAGGCAACAAAACTAATAAAAATTGTCAATAATCCACATAACCTCAATAAATATTGATCAAAACCAACCGGCCAGTACAAATTTCTCGCTGTTTAGTTGGGATGAGATCACTTGCTCCCTTTTTTTTATCTTCTTTTGTCTTTCCACTTAAATTATGTTAAGTGTTTTAAAGTTAATTATATGTTTTATTTTTTTATTTTAATTTATTTTTTTACTTGATCAAATTTAAGTAAAAAGATAAGAAGGAAAATGGACCAAAAAATGGGAGACGTGATTTTCATCCGTTTAGTTGATAGTATAAAAATGACAAGTGGTTATGCACAACAGAAGTGTCTGCCTTTCAGCTTTCAGTTTATTAAAGAATGAGAGAAATAGGTGGCAACACAGAAATAAGAAATTAATTCTGCTGAGCTTGGCTGCCGAAACTAGAGTGCTAACGACAAAGTAAAATGAAAATGACCGTTTCTATCTCTACTTTGGAAATGCCACTACCCCGAGTTATTTTGGGAAGTTTTGGACATAAGGGAGATAACTACGGGAACTTCTCTAACTTAATATTCTATTCTACCTTTCCAAGTGGAGAAGTGCTCAATTTATGTATGAATGTATTAATGTATATATAAGTAGCATAACTCAATCAGCTCAAGGAAGAGCCAGAGAAGAAAACATAGAGATGGGTTATCTTGCGCTGTTTCTGATTCTGCTTCTTTCAATCTCATGTGCAGCTTGTACTTTGGTTGAGAAGAGTTTCAGGGAGTGCATGCTAACCCGAGTTGGTGGCTATTCTAAATCCATTGAAAGAATAGTCCTCAGCTCATCCTCCTCACTATATCCACAAGTCTTGGAATCATTCGAACAAAATCCCAGATGGCTGAATTCCTCAAGTAAGCCTTTTCTCATTATAACACCTTTCCATGAATCTGAAATTCAAGCAGCCATTCTTTGCAGCAATGAACTTGGGCTGCAGATCAGAGTCAGAAGTGGAGGCCATGATTATGAAGGGCTATCTTATCTTTGCAAGGCCCCATTTATCATGATTGACCTCATCAACATACGTTCCATTGAAATTAATCTTGCTGATGAAACAGCTTGGGTTCAGGCTGGAGCAACATTAGGTGAACTTTACTACAAAATTTCCAAAGCAAGTAAAGTCCATGGATTCCCTGCAGGAATCTGTCCAAGCATAGGGATGGGTGGGCACATTAGTGGAGGGGGTTTTGGTACAATGTTGAGGAAGTATGGCGTTGCAGCAGACCAGGTTCTTGATGCTTACCTGGTTGATGTAAATGGGAAGATTCTTGACAGAAAATCAATGGGAGAAGATCTTTTCTGGGCCATTAGAGGAGGCAGTGCAACTAGTTTTGGAGTCATTCTGGCGTGGAAGATCAGGCTGGTTCGAGTTCCACCTATTGTTACTGGGTTCAACATTCACAGAACACTGGAGGAAGGAGCCACCAAGCTCATTCACAGGTGGCAATACATAGTAGATAAACTGCATGAAGATCTTTTCATCAGAATAATTGCTCAAAATAGTGGTGCCAATTCAAAAACAGTCCAAGCAACCTTCAACTCTCTCTTCCTTGGAGGAATAGACAGGCTAATCCCAATAATGAATGAGAGCTTCCCAGAATTAGGATTGCAGGCTAAAGACTGCATTGAAATGAGTTGGATTCAATCTGCTCTGTATTTTGCTGGATACAACAATTGGGACCCTCCAGAACTCTTACTCAACAGAACTACCACATTCAAAAGCTCTTTCAAGGCCAAGTCTGACTTTGTAAAGGAGCCTATACCAGAAATTGGGCTAGAAGGGGCTTGGAAAATGCTTCTAAAAGAAGATACATTAGCATTACTGATAATGGATCCCTATGGTGGTAGGATGAATGAAATTTCAGAAACTGAAATTCCTTTTCCTCACAGGAAGGGCAACTTGTACAACATACAATACTTGGTCAAGTGGGAAGTAAATGGCATTGAAGCATCCAACAGGCATGTACGGTGGATGAGAATGCTTTATAGATACATGACTCCCTATGTTTCAAAATCTCCACGAGCTGCCTATTTCAACTATAGGGATCTTGATCTGGGTAGCAACAAGCATGATAACACAAGCTACTCAGAAGCAAGTGTTTGGGGCATGAAGTACTTTAAGGGAAACTTCAGGAGATTAGCAGAAATTAAGACAAAGTTTGATCCCCAAAATTTTTTCAGGAATGAACAAAGTATTCCTCTCCTAAATTCCTTTCCTTCTTCACATAAAGGGCATGACATTATTGGGAGCACCTAGAACATTTCTCTACTATTTTAATATAGTTGTCATATGTGGCCAAGCAAAATAGCGTTTATTATGTTAACCTTCTGCTTTATGTGTTTGTAATAAACCCAACCCTCAACAATGCTTCACTGCCTTTGCATCCATTTCAAAGGTAGGGGATGCAAATTCAAAATGGATATGATGTATATTCATAATGGGTGTGGACTCAAGCAGCACTTCCTGAAGTTACAAGATCCCATCAGCATGCACCCTTTAATCGCCAATTAAGTTACTGTAATTACCCTTTCTAAGTTGTCTGCTCAAGCATTAGTACCTTGCATCTCCATTTCATTTCTTTTTCTTCCTTATTACCAACATAAAAGTTTTTAAAATTGTGATTAAACAGTTAAAAGAAATGTAATAGGGATCGTTTGATAAATAACTACAATTATATTACCTAAAGATAAGCTATAACATTGCAGGTAATTGATATCGAGTATAAGTCCTGATTATTTTCTGCAGAATATAATATGGGATCTCTGAACATTTTGGTTTTGAAAGACTGTAACCTTTAATTTCATGTTACCATTGTTGAAGCATTTATTTAATATATATACGGCCAACATATAATATTTTGACGTATTTTATGCACAAAGCTATATGTAAACGAGATTTGAAGACCAACAAGCGAAACTCATTCTAAAGCGTTACAGAAAAAATATAGCAAAATATAGATAGAAGGTCCAGTTTTCGTAAAATGTTTTCAGGAACCTCAGTTTTGAAAATCAGGTAACTAATAACTAATAAAATCTAGAAATTAATTTAATAATTAAAGTCTAGGTGGTGCACCAAGAGGGTTGAAAGGCAACCAACCTTGGTAGATCCTCGTGTATGTCCACGAATACATCTCGGACATGTAAATTCCGCAGGTATAACCCAAAATATGTACAGATATGTTATAGAAACTCAAATAAGGAAGTTCAAAAAAAAAAAAAAAAAAGATAGATTTAAAAGACAATCAATTAAGAAGAGGAAAAGTGCAAATAATTTAAAAGGACATACAGTTAATAAATCTGTTTCGTTTAAGGGTACAGGAACGCAGTATGGCAGAGCTCATATATCTTCATTAATAATGGTTATCTTAACCCAAACAATATATTTTTTAATACTATATGAAAGGTTGGTTAATAATATATAAATTATTAATTAATAAATATGTATAAATATGTAATTATTTTTTAATTAATTTATATATGTCATTAATTATTTTTTTATTTTTTATTAATTAATTTTTTACATATTTATTAACTACTTTTTATATATCATTAATTATAAATTTATATTTTATTAATTAATTTTATGTGATATAAAAAATGATGTGATTAGAAATAGATAAAATTAAGGGATTGTAGTTTCATATCGGCAGCTACTATAGCTTTTCCGGTGGCTTCATCAGCCCAAACTGTTTAGCTTGGCGTTCCTACGCTACGTGGCCCACCTGCAGCAAACTTTACAATAGTGTTTTCAAGGTAAGTGAGGTGAATTTGGATCCTCTCAAGTTGTGAAAAACTGGAGAGGTGTTCAGTTTTTTAATTTTACTTTTAATAATATTTATTTTTAATATTTTATTATATAAAAATGTAATTTCAATGGTTGAGATTCTTTTTAATTTTTTATAATTAGAGAGGATCCAAATCCAAGTGAGGTAGAGTTATACTATCCACACATCAAAAATTTTATATCAATTTTATATTATACTTATTTGAGAAAATAAAATTAGATAAAATAAGTTAAAATGTGTATTTTTATGTTATTATCTCAAAATAAATTAATAAAATGATATAAAAAATTTATTGGTTAAAATATGTTTGCAAGGAACATTTATTTTATTTTCACACCAAAAAATTTATACACGGTTGTTACACTGAATAATGAAGTATTATTGGTTAATAATATATATCAATTGGTTATAGGGTTTTTAGCATATCACCAACTTGTTAAAATCTAGTTATTAGTCCATGAAACAACTAATACACCATGTAAACCAATTTTTGATACATCAGTAAGTAACAATGGCGTAAAATTTTGTCCAATAATGATTGGTACAATTGGTAATGGTGAATTATGTCAACTAAGTTAGTTGAGATTCGATTTCTATCAGAATTCATTATTGGTAAATTATCTGTAAGTGTTTGTTGAGCATGAAAGTTTGCCCTAACCTTGTGATAAGATAGCTACCCTTTATTTTAAATTTTTGTTTATAAAAAAATGGCGTAAAGTTTTGATAAGTAAGATTTTTTTTTTCAACTTTTGATACATTCTATACTAGTTCCAATAGCCCCATCTATGGGCAACAAGGGTATTCACGGATTGAATTGAGTAGGTTTTGAGGGGAAATGATAAGGTTCCTTTAAAGTAAGTATTTTTTTTAAAATAAGTAAGTAAATGTGTATTCACTTTTGATTTGATAGTGCAAAAAGATTTTAACCCACTAAATGATCTAAGAGTGTATATGCTTTTATTCACTCATTTTAGAAGAGTCTTTTCTGAGGGAGAAAAACCAACTTATGCAATCCAATCGATTTTTTCATATTATCATTTGATCAGTTTTGTTAAAAAAAATTCCAGGGAGTATTCGTTTCCTAAATTCCTTTCTTTCTTCACATAAAGGGCATGACATTATTAGGAGCACCTAGAACATTTGTCTACTATTTAAATATAGTTGTTATATGTGGCGAAGCAAAATAACGTCTATTATATTAACCTTCTGCTTTATGTGTTTGCAATAAACCCAACCCTGAAATAATGCTTCGCTGCCTTTGCATCCATTTCAAAGGTAGGGGATGCAAATTCAAAATGGATATGATGCATATTCATAATTGGTGTGGACTCAAGCAGCACTTCCTGAAGTTACAAGATCCCATCAGCATGCACCCTTCCAATTAAGTTACTGTAATTATCCTTTCTAAGTTGTCTGCTCAAGCATTAGTACGTTGCATTACATTTCATTTCTTTTTCTTCCGTATTACCAACATAAACATTTATTAAATTATGATTACATGGTAATAAGAGATGTAATAGTGACTGTTTGATACATAACTACAATTACAATACCAAAAGATAAGTTATAACACATTGGACTGAGGAGGTGGATTAATCGAGGTACGCTCAAGTACTTAAGCGGGGATCCCTCTTAATGATATTATTTCTATATACATGAATCTTAAGATCAAACTCAGAACCACATGCTTAAAAGACTTGAGTCTCTTCTACTCGGATCAACACACGTTGGTAGCCTAGATACCACCCTATCGCAATACCAAAAAAAAAAATAAACTGATACAGAGTATAAGGTCTGCTTATTTTTTGCATAATCTAATATAGGATCTCTTAACATTTGGTTTTCTAAGGCTATAACCATTAATTTCATGTTACAATTATTGACGCATTTATTTAAGATATATATCATTGTTTTGTCCTTACACTCTGCAAGTGGTCTTTGCGGTGGTTTGGATACATTGAAGCACCTCCTAAGTCAGTTGATGCTCAAGTCACTAACAATATGAGTAATCTAAAGCAAGTAATATAGACAATAAAAGAAGAGAGGGAAGAGAACCCTCTACCTTGTGTGAATAGTAACTATTTATAGTAACGGTAAGTAGGGAGCGTATTGCACTCCTTGTGATTCTAGGCAATTATTAGAAGAAAAATTCTCCATAGAGGTTGTGCCATGTGCCCAGACCGTTAGGAAATATTTTGAGAGATATTTAGGACAGATAAGGAGGTGAAATTCAAGTCGGGTGGATACCTAGAATCATGGGTTGGGTACGTCTTTTATGGTTTAGATGTGTTTCAATGAGTCAGTCAGTGTGAGCCTGTTGGGTCGGGCTTCTAATGGGTCAGGTGATGTCTGGGACATTAGGATAGGCACATTACGATTTATAAGGGAGGTGGATGAGGGGTTGGGTCAAGTTTAATTGTTCTGGTATAGTTTACAACGCCTTAGCTCTGAGCGAGTATAAGGTGGATGAGCAATCAAGTTTTATATAAAATGTCTAGAATAGTGAAATTGATCTTTTGTAGCCTATTTTTCCAACGCTTGCCATTTCATCTTTGGAAGGCTTCATTTTTTGCACGAACCACCATGTGGCACTTCACGCTATCTTGTAAATCAAGCATCAATCATGGGTCATTAAGTGTTGGGTAACCCTAACCATAGAATTAAAGTTAGGTGAATCTTGGCCATTGATTGTTATGAACCTTCACTGCCTTTGGATGTAAGACTTTTAGGATTCGACTATTGGATTGAGCAGGCTTTTCCCCATCATTGGATTAGTGACTTAGTGATCATCATTTCTTGCTTCCCTATTTTTTCATCTTATTTTGTTTCTTCTTCCTCTCAGTCTTTCATTGCTCGTCAGCTTTCACTTTGTTCTTGTTCCCATGCTATTTTTGTGATTTTCTCTTTCTTTCTTTATTGTTCGTGTGCTTCTCCATAGTTCCTCCTCCTCTTCATGTTGTGTCATTTTTGTTCTTCCTGTTACTTTCTCCTTTCTTACTTGTGCTTTGTTGTTTTTGGGTTTTTCTTTGGAAACTCTGTGTGTTCGTGTTTTGTTTTGGGTTTGAGTTTGCTGCCATGGTGAGAATTCAAGAGATGAGGGGAAATGATGAGGGGAGTAATGATAGCTTGGTGATTGGTTGTGAAAATTCTCCTCGGATGCCTAATTGTCACTAGAGCTGGCAAAATGGACTAACCTGCACCGACCCGCTCCGACCTGCCTCAACCCGCTAAAATGCAGGGCGGGGTGGGTTGGCCCGTTTTAAGAAATGGATTGGAAGAGTCAACCCACCCCGCTTTAAGGCGGGTTGGCGGGTTGGCCCGCATAAAAGATAAAATGGGAAAAAGTAGATGAGTTAGCGGTTCAACCTGAGCTTAACCCGCCTAAAAAATAAAAATAAAATATATAAAAAATCAATAAATACAATAAAAAAATAATGGTAAAAAATTACAAATCACATATCTAAAATATAATTTTTAAAATAGTCTAAAAATATTCAAACATAAATTATATAACATCAAAGAATTTTTCATTTATAATATTACTTATCATTTAAAAAAAAGTCAACCCGCCGGGCCAACCCAGCCCGCCCCGCTTAACCCGCTTGTTAAGCGGGGCGGGTTATGCGGGTTGAAAAAAAAAATATGGGTTCAATTCTTGAACCCAACCAGCAAAAAAATGACGGGTTAGCAGGTTAACCCAACGGGTTGAATCCATTTTGCCAACTCTAATTGTCACCGTGGTATCATGGGCAGACCACGAGGTTTTAGTGCTAAGTATGGTGATGAGGTTGGGGCTTCTTTAAACTTTGATAAAGTTAGGGTTGATGCTCAAAATGCGAGAGCTAATGTGGCTAGGTCAGTTTTATGGAGTCGAACGAAGGCTATATTACCCATGACATTAGCAGTCGTTATTCATTAGTTGACTATCTGTCATCTTTGTCTTTTGATCTCTGATGATGTAGGCATTTTTGATCTGTTGGGTAGGATAGCAAAAGATCAGAATGTTGAGGAAGTGAGATTTAATGAGGAAATCGAAGCTTCGTGTGAGTTTTCCGAGGAGATGCAGACCACTCATTCGAAAATCATCTGTTGAACAAATAGGTTGCATTTGGAATGAATAAAATGAGAAATGATTTAATTTGATTTTATTTGAATTGATTTGATTTGATTTAGAAATCAAATTTTTGTATTTGGAACTTTAAAAAAAATAGGATTTGAATTGATTTATAAATCAAATTTTGTGTTTGGAATTCATTAAAATGAGAATTGATTTGATTTGATTTTATTTTATTTTATTATTTTACATTTTAACCTTTATAAATCATTAAGAAATATATTATAAAAAATTTAAAAGTTCTCTCTTTCCCTCTCCCTCTCTCTCTCCTCTCTTTCCTTCTCTCTCTTTTTCTTTCTCTCTAAAAATTAAAAGCTTTTTCTTTCTTTTTTCTCTCTCTCTCCCTCCCTCCCTTTCCCTCTCCCATGAAAATATGCATAATTACACAATTCTTGAAGCTATATATTCAAGACTGGCTAACATCATATTTTTCCTACATAATCAGTCAAGTATCTACATAGAAGAGACACTAAATTGATTGAAACTATTTTCTTTTTCAACTTTAAAGCAATAACAAGTACTTCGTTGATTTAAACAACTATTTAAACAACTTAAACTCAAATACAATGTAGTCAATGATTAATACAAAACTGGATGTCCATTAAGGCGTAGATGTCCATGGCTAAGTCTAAATATATCTCAAATACAATAAGGAAAATCATCATTATTAACTCAAAATCATGGCTAAGTTTTACTTATTTTCCCAGGAAGCTAATTAAGGCGTAGATGTTCATCAATGACAATAAAATGATCTCGCCAAAACTGGATCATCCAAAAGAAAATCCAATATGCATCCCTATATATAAAAATAGTTCAAGCATGCATCTCCATCATTTAAGGTCACATAAGTATATGGAAAAATAGAACTGCACAGATTCAATCAAGAAGAGACAAAAACAAGGCAAAAACACTAAAACATATGGAAACCTAAGACTTTGCAAAAACAAAAACAAAGCAAAACCACACAAATGAAGATGAACTTAGAATTACAAATATCTCTCACATTACATAGCCACATATCGCATGACTCAAGTCAAAAAGATGTTTATAGTTGTGTTTATAGTTATGCCAGGACTAGTAGAGCAGTTGCTAGAAACAATAAAGGTGGCAAGTCTTTTAGTGAAAGAAAAAGATGAAACTGACACAATCCATCCTTACTTTATAAAAGATATATCATGTAGCAAAATATGCTTGTCATCAAGCTTATTCCAAATGCTATAAGCCTATAACTTTCATTGACTGTAAACATATATTGTTCAAACTATCTTGACGTTAAACATTGCTACAAAGTCAGTTCAACAACAAACTAAAGAAAGGCTGGTAAGCATTGCCTACTTGTTAAGAAAAAAAACTAACAAGTCATTCAAATTGCACACTTCCTTTCTTTGATTATCAAAATCATATATATTTCACTCTATCTCCAGCTCAAGAAGAGCGTGCATCTATGTACTCGTTGATTCAAGCTCAGCTAGCAATGGGCCCCTTGTCTCTCCACTTCTCAAGTTCTGGTTACTTGCCAACACCCCAAACAACCTAACAGCGAAAACCAACACCACAATGGCATGCGCAGTGAACAAGAAATGCATCAAAGTAATAACCCTCAAACTATCCTCATTAAGATCACAATGCACATCAACATTCTCCTGCTGAGGGGACAAAATTAAATCTTTTGACACCCTTTTAACCCAAAAGCATCAGTGTACAATGAAAACCTAGCTTATAGCAACCAAGTGCCCTTAAAAACCCACCCACATGATAAAAAAAAACTTAGTAAAAAATGCAGTAGGCTTAATAGACAAGTAAATGTAAGCAGCAACACAAACAAGAGTCAATCCACCCAAGAATCCATACACAACACCACCAAAGCTCCTCTGTTGCCACCAAACACCAGAAGCTTCACCTCCACCACCAAGCTGAGCCTTTCATACCAGGGCATCTTGACCATATAGCCCAACTCTGCCTCTCACAGACCCACCCTTCCATTTTCTACTCTATTTGTCGCTCATGGATTCACCTCATATACTCCTCTTCCTTCCTTCCTTCCCTCTCTCTCTAAGCCATTTTGTCACCATCCCCATCTCCCCCATCACTATCTCTTTAAACAATTATAACCCATCACTCAAACTCAGTCCAACTCTACAACTATGAGTCAGTCTCATCCCAATAACAAAATTGACAACGATAATTTATAAGATTTGTTCCAAAAATTTCTAAAATAGAATTACACCTATAGAATGACTAACACTTCAACAGAAAACCTTTTTTTCATAAAAGGTAGAAGAGAAATCTTCAACCTAAAAAAAAATGAGACTGAAAAAGAAAATATACAATCAAACACATACTACACGAGAAACCCAGAAACGAAGTCGACACATATGGCCATGAAATTGAAGAGCATAAATAGAGGAATTTAGAGAAATTAAACGCAACCCAAAATTTAAAAAAAAAAGGATGAGATCGACCAAAAATTTGTAATAAATTGACCTACAACCGATCCGAACTTAAGAGAGAGAGGGTGAGATCGAAGAGCAGAGTGGCGAGAAAGAACGTGAAAGAGAGATGAAATCATTCAGTTTGAAAACATGAATATTATGGCATAAGATGTAAAATTGAAAAATGACTAGGGTTAAAATAGTCTTTCTAAAAATTATACCAAAAATCAAATCAAATCAAAATAAATTCTATCATTCTTTATAAAATTTGTAAATAGGAATAGCAGAAATCCTATTAAATCCATAAGAATTATCAAATGAAATCATTTTTTAAAATTTTAAGATTCCAAACAACAAATTTGATTTACAAATGAAATCAATTCCCATTTTTAATCATTCCAAACACACTGATAGTGAGCTTGTAGACTCAAATTCGTGTTACGAAGAGTGCCAGGAAAAAAGGAATATGTCCTGGAGCCTTGTGATGCCGATGATTGGATATGCTCCGACCCTAATATGGAGGAAACTGATATGAAGTTCTTTATGTATGAAACTTGTTTTAACTGGCTTCGCATTCGCCTTCCATTTTTTGACTTTGAGAGCAGCATTTTATCAGTAATGAATGTTGCTCCTTCTTAGTTGCATCCAATAATTGGGCATTTATTCAATGCTTTGGGTTGTTGTGTAGTAATTTTAGCCTTCAGCTGATTTATACTAAATTCTTTTATTTTTTTCAATCTTCGGTTAATAAGGATAAGATGATTAGGTTGATCTCTTTTACTGGTTACTGAGGCAAAAAAATACTTGGCCTCTTTGAGTATTTGTATAAAGGTTTCAAAAATTAGTTTTTTTAAAGTGGTCCCTCGAGAAGACATTCATCAGTCTTTTGTAGATGATAATGGTGTGACTAAGTTTCCTCTAGCTTACGTTCTTGGTGCTGGCAATTCGGATGAGATATCCAACGAGGTTGTCATTGACGATGAGTGGAAGGAAGTTGATTTTTTGAAGAAGCAAGGCCCCTTCAAGGGTGAAAGATCCTTCAATTGGAGCTTGATCCACCAGCACTTAGACTTTATTTTTATAAGTTATTTATTTCGGTCGATAAATAATAGGTCAGGTTTTTGTTAGCTATAGTAATGGTTGTTTATTTATGTAGGAACCGCAGAGATGACCCCTGGGATATCTGCCTATAACTTAGCCTTTCAAACAAGGATTGGGATCCTCTCCTATTGGCCAAAACAAGAGAGGATCCTGTTTTGCTAAAAGGGGAAAAATGGAGGTTAGAAGGTGGGAGGGGAGGGAAAAAAACTAACCACTTTTCCCCTTTTAGAAAAATAGGATCGTCTCTTATTTTGGCCAACAAGAGAGGATCCTCATCCTTCAGAAAATGGCTAAGGGAAAGAAAAGGGTTGGTGGTGATCTGTCGAGTGATGCTCCTTCCAATGTTTCTGCTCCTGCTACCAAATGGCTGAGGGATACTCTTAGTCATCTTGTTCATGCTACACATATTAACATTATTCCTATCGCAGGCTTTGGTCCCTTTGACGATGTGTGGGAGATTCTCGATGATTTGATTGCTCCCCGAGATCTAAGTAAAGGGAAGGAGAAGCCTGGAACTATTTCGTACTTGGATGATGTTTTTGATATTTTTCATGAGTTCAATAGTAACAATCCTAATGGTTCGGAGTAGCTTTAGGATCGGCGGTTCTGCATTAAGTCATTTATTGATAACTAGCTTAGCGAACATGAGGATGTGAAGAAGTTTAAAGATGTTGGGTTGCTCAGCTTAGGTCATTGGATTAGTGCTCACAGTCTTCGGTTAGCTAGCATGGGTCAGTCCATTCAATATCAGGCTTAAGCGACTATGAAATTGATGAATTCACTGAAGTAGGAGCATGATTAGTATCAAGGTGAATTGATTAGTACTAAAGAGAAGATAAAATGTATTGGCAAAGTTGAAGAGGAGCTTTCACAGTTAAAGGACACCAATGAAAAGTTGAATGGCAACGTGAATTCTTTGAAGAATGAGCTAAAGACATCAAAGAAAAAGGCTAATGCTATTGAGAAAGATGTGAGAGCTATCAAACGCCATGCCAATAATGCTGAGAAAAAGCTGAATGAGGCAATGCAAAAATTAGAAGTTGCTGAGAAGAATGCAGGTGCATAGGTCGATTAACCAGATGGAGCGGGATTACATTCACCAGTATTGAGATGGTTTTAAACAGACTATGGAGCAAGTTTGACTTTTGCTTCGTGATCTAGATCTTGCTAGCATTGGCGTTTAGAAGATTGTGAAGAATGATCAGATTGAGGGCCTCGATGATTCTAAGATGCCTGTTGATGATGCTGAGGCCAACGATGGTTTAGGGGATAATGTGGAGGAGGAGGTGGTACCGACCGACAATAAAAACTAGAGGAATGCCCCTATGTAATTTATAATCTTTGTTGTTGTTAATACTTGGTGAGATATGCCTCGTTATAAGTTGTACATGTTTGGTCTTATTTTTGGACGATGTTCGAACACAAGTTATGTGTCACTATTCTTATTTTGTGATAATGTTTCTTTGCTATTTCCCTGCACACATATATTTTGGTTAAATGTTCTATGTTTTAAGATTCATCAGAGTAGGAACTATGATCATGTATGTTAGAGCATTCATACATATGCATATATGATAATTGAAAAGCCAAGTTCAAAGTAGTGAAGCGTATCAAGAACATTATTGCTTGGTTGTAGAGTCAGGTCTTGGTTGTTAGTTACCTCATCATTTTTGTATTCTAAGTGAACTTTATGGCTTGCTAAATGACTCGTTATGCTTGTGTGGGGATGATAATCATGTTGTGAAGTATCTATTTGTTTGCTATGTCAACCGACCTTAACCTGGACCATTAGTTTGATGGGTCTCAAGGGCTTTGTAGAGCACTAGGTAAGCCAGGGGTTTGGAGACCCGTAACCCAATTGACCTGAGTGTGACTAGTAACATTGGTTTGATGGGTCTCAAAGACATTCCTAAGATAGACTTTTAGATTAGGTATAGGCATTATGAATATCTTGTGATGCCCTTTGGTCTTACCAATGCCTTGCAGTGCTCATGGATTATATGAATAAAATCTTTAGACCTTACCTTGACCAATTTGTAGTTGTCTTCATAAATGATATCATAATCTATTCAAGAACAACAGAAGAGCATGAGTTTCACCTTAGGATAGTGTTACAAATCCTACTAGAGGAGTAATTGTTTTCCAAATTGGAGAAGTGTGAATTATGAATGCGTGAAGTGGAGTTTTTAGGCCATGTTGTGTCATAAGGAGGAGTATATGTGGATCCCAGTAAGATAGAGGTAATAGTACAACAGGAAAGGCCTAAAACTATTCTAGAAATCTAGAGTTTCTTAATATTGGTAGGATATTACAAAAGATTCATCAAGTGATTCTCTCAACTAGTCTTACCTTTGACCAGACTTACCTGAAAGGGTAATCCTTTTGATTGGACATAAGGATGTGAAAATAGTTTCCAAGAGTTGAGGGTGTATCATACACCTCATAATCTAAGTCATTGATTTATTCATAAAATAAATCAATGACTTAGATCAATTACAAGAAACCTGCTAAGGAGGTTTCCTATTTTTTTTTTAGATTTTTTAGTTTTTTTAATGTTATATTTTTTTTTTACATACTACTACCACCATTGTCATTGGTTACGTTGCTTGCCGATTACCACCAGTCACCTCTAATTTTTTTAAATTGTATAACTGTATAAATATTATCAGTTAAAATTTATAAGATTTTTCAACAGTAATAGTTTTAGAAAAAAATTTCAGTATGTACAGTTATTTATGAAAAAAATATAAATACTGACTGATATAATTTTAACTGGTATTATTTACAGAGCTGTATAATTTAAAAATATATAAATAGTATTTTTTGACGTAAAACGGTATCATTTTTCGGCATGAACTATTTTTCTGGCATGAACAGTATTTTTTCGACATGAACAATATTTTTTTTGGCGTGAACCGTATTTTTCCGACGTGAACAATGGTTTTTTCGGCATGAACAATGCATCCGGCCTACCTCTGGCGTGAACAGTACATGGTCTGAAAAGAAAAAGTAACCTGCCCAAAAAAAAACCTACTATTGCAGGTAAAAGTCAAGGGTGTATGATACACCTAAACATGACCCGGTGTATATTAGCAAGCGCCCCAAACTTATGTTGGAAATACCAAACCCTCAAGATCACTTTGAAGTATACTGTGATGTCTCAAGGAAAGGCTTAAGTTGTGTACTAATGTAGCCTATGCCTCTAGGTAGTTGAGACATCATGAAGAAAATTATCCTACCCATGATCTAAAGTTAGCAGTAGTGGTTTTTGCGTTAAAAATATGGAGACATTACCTCTATGAAGTCCAGTTTGAAGTATTTAGTGACCAAAAGAGTTTGAAATATTTATTTGATTAGAAAGAATTAAACATGAGACGAGAAGTGGAATTCCTTAAGGATTATGACTTTAAGCTAAAATATCTTTTGGGTAAATCCAACATAGTGGCTGATGTACTCAGTAGAAAATATCTACATATGTCGCGCATGATGATACAAGAAATGAAACTTTTGGAGGATTTCAAAAATCTAAGTTTGGCAATGATTGTGTTACCACATAATCTTTATATGAATGAACTGAATATAGCATGTGACCTAAGAACTCAAATAAGAGAGGCACAAGAGAAAGATTAAGCTTTACAGTCCTTAAATAAGGAAAACGAAAGGACTTTAGTGAGACAAATGATGGAACTATCATGTTCTGAGGTAGGATGTGTGCTCCAGAGGATATAGAGTTAAGAAATAGAATTTTGGAATAAGAACATAAGAGTAAGTATACCATCCACCTAGGTGCAACAAAGATGTACCAAGACCATAAAATTATGTTCTGGTGGTCAAGGATGAACGCTGACATTGCCTAGTACATGGCAAAATGTCTTTTATGTCAGAGAATTAAAATAGAACATTAGAAACCATTTGGAACTTTACAACCCTCGGAGATCTCAGAATGGACATGGGATAGCATATCCATGGACTTTGTTATGGGTTTGCCTAAAACTCAATCAGGATATGACTCAATATGATTCATTGTGGATAGAATGATTAAGTCTACCCATTTCATACCTGTTAGAGCTAATTCTCCATTGGATAAATTAGCTCAAGTGTATATCCAAGAGATAGTGAGGTTGTATGGCGTACCCTCAAACATCGTATCTGAACAAGATCCTAGGTTTACATCTAGATTTTGGGGAGCCTTATAAAAAGCTTTTGGGACTAGGTTGTACCTCAGTAGAACTTATCACCCACAAACAAATTGCCAGACTAAGAAGACCATTCAAACCCTAGAGGACAAGGTTAGTGTTTGTGTTATAGAACAATAGGGCAGCTGGATTAGATATATTCCATTAGTTGAGTTACTTATAACAATAGTTACCATAGAGTATAGGGATGGCACCCTATGAAGCTCTTTATGGTAGGAAATGTATGTCACCATTATGCTAGTTTGAAGTTGGAGAGAAAATCATCTTAAGGTCAGAGTTAGTACAAAAGACTACTAAGCAAACTAGGCTGATTAGGGAAAGGTTAGCAATTGCCCAAACTAGGCAGAAAAGTTATGCTGACAAAATGAGAAAATCGTTAGAGTTTAAGGAAGAAGAACATGTATTCTTAAGAGTCACTCCTATAACTGAGTTGATAGAGTCTTGAAATACAAAAAGTTAAGTCCCTGTTTCTTAGGTCCATTTCAAATTCTTAAATGAATTGGACTTGTAGCTTATTAGATAGCCCGTCACCGAGTCTTTCCAATCTTCACAATGTCTTCCATATGTCTCAACTCAAAAAATATAACTTAGATCCTTCACATATTCTTGAGAATGAATGAATACAAGTAAGAAATAATTTAACTTATAAAATAGAATATGTACAGATTGTGGATAGTCAAATTAAAGAACTTAGAGGAAAGCACATTCCTCTAGATAAAATGATTTGGGAAAGAATGAACTCCGAGAAGGTTACTTTGGAGTTAGAGACTAGTATGAGACAAGATTGCCCTGAATTATTTCGATAAGTAATTAAATTAAGAAGGGAAGATGTATGCTCCCTTCTAGCCTGTTTATAGAGCTAGTAAAGCGTAAGCTACAACTTGACTTGTTTACATGATTTTATGTGCATGTGCTTGTTGTACATGTTTGTTAATGATAACTTAGCAAACAAATTAGCTCTTAAGACTAAATAAAAATAATTTTAGAAAAATTATAAATAGTAGGTATACTATTTATAATTTAGAATATACATGTTTAAGAAATAAAAGTTAAGTGGAATAATTATAATTTAATTATTTCATAATTAATATAATATAAATTATTTTTATAATTAATAATGAATTAAATAATTTGGTTTATAAATTAACTAGTGATTATTATAAGCGAATAGAATTTTTTTTATGATAATAAGAAATGACCAACGAAAATGCATATAAATAGATTAGCTAATTATCAAAATAGAAAATATATTATTATTAGAAATAAAAGTAATAATTGCTACTTAGCCTATAGGATTTTAAGCAAAAGGTAAGAAAGCACTTAACTAAACTCTTAATGTTTTAGGATTTTAAAGTGGTAATGAGTAGATTCAGAAGTGATTTGACCTTAAACCTATTAAAATGCATGCAATAGAGAAGAAAGGATTCTAAGATGTAATTTTAGTGGTTAGGGTTAATGCACAATGATTATAGGATTTGCATGGACATTTTAATGCACCTTAATGTGATCTAGGGCATGCATGAGTTATGATAACATACCTTAAAGTGGTTAAACCCTACCTAAATCCCTCCTCCTTACACTCACATATTCACCGTCTTTTACCTTCAATCATACGCACATAGTCACTTAAATGAAACAAAAGGAAAGAAAGAATAGAGATAGAGAGGGAAGAGAGTAAGTAACGGAGAAAAGGAGAAGAGGAAGCTCCACCACCAACTTGGAGGTTATGCATGGAGGCTTCAAAGGCGGCAACACCCTTAACTCAAGTTGAAGAAAATCACCACCTTATTTCAATCTTTACCCTGCACTAATTAGTTTGTCATCCATCCACCTTCACCGTCACTGTAGAATCTTGGAGAAATGTAGAGGTTGTCTTCCTCTTCCTTCCTTTTCTTACCTTCAAAATCATTGTCAGAAAACCCCTTAGTAAAAATTTTATCATTGCAAAATCTCCTAACGCATCAAATTTCAAAAATGTTACTGTTGGGCCCACTCTCTCAATCAATAAATGCTAAACGGTAACTTTGGCTATCTCTAATGGTTAGAAATGGTTGAGATTCTATAAGTGCCTAATTTCTCTCAAGGTTCTCAATATTTTGCGAACCTTTTTCAACTCTCAGACCTCTCAAATGTTCTCAACTATCTCAAATCTCCCTCAAACTACTATTCTATCTCATTTGTTATTCTTAACACTTTCATTTCCCTCTCATATTATCACCACTATAGCTAAGTCTAGAACTTCATCTCTAGCCTCCAAGAAACAAGTGCAACCTACTCAAAGTTCTTCTCGTCAAATCTCCATGGAAAGCAAAAGCAACAAGGACATCACCCCTTATAAAAGAAAGGAGACTTCAGAAGCCTTTATACCTAAGTCCAAACCTTCTAAGAAGAAAAGGATGATCTCTATCAGTTCTTAAGAGGATGTTCCAAGAAAATCTCTTTTTACCTTAAAGCTAGACAAGGCTATCTATGATTTCAAGTTCTATGGAAAGCCTGTTGTACCAGGTAGAAGGATCAACCTATCTAAAATGAGTGCATATGAAATAAATGATTATGAAGAAATCAAAAAACAAAGATGGGAAAAGTTCTTTGAGCTGTCTGAACATGTTTATCCCACTTTGGTTCGTGCTTTCTTTGCTGGCGTAATAGAAGAAGAAGACAAACTAGTTGGAAATCTTTATGGGGAAGATATCATTATCTCTTTAGAGGTCATGGCTAAGGTTAATGGAATGAAGAACAATGGACTCAAGTCCTACAACAGTCAAGATTGAATAAAAGAGAAAGGCTAGTCAATAGCAAAATTTCTTAACCATATCACTAAAGATGTTGATAAGGAAAATCTCACTGTTGATATGCTGTTGAATAAAGCAAGGTTTCTCCATACCCTACTTATTCATTTCATTTTACCATGAGTTGTAAGCAAAGAAAGAGTCACAATTTCTGATATTACTATGCTCTATCATTTCCTCACGAGGAAGAGAAATAGTCTTCCTTTTTTTATTCTCAAGCATATGACTGATGCTCTCAATGCTCCTAAGAAGATTACTTGCATTCCTTACGGAATGCTGATGACAAAAATCTTTAGATAAAATGGATTAGATCTGGAACACGAAGATTCAATTCTTGCCGGATTTGGATTCTCTTACAATAATATAAAAATGATGCATCCGGACCTGTATCCTATTATAAAGGTAGATTTAGAGAAAATCAAGAAGAGAAAAATAAAGAAGGAAGGAGAGAAAAAGAAAAAGAAAGAAGAGAAAAAGATGAAAAAAAAGATAAGAAATGAGAGGATACAAAAAAGAAAAAGAAAAGAAAAGAAAAAAAGAGAAAAGGAAGAGAAGTAAAAGAAGGAGGAAAAGAAAAGAAAGAAAGATAACGATGATGATGATTTTGATGCCTTAGTTCCAAATTCAAAAGTGGTAGATATGCTGACCAAAGAAGTTAAAGAAAGAAAAACCAAGAGGAGACTTGATCCTCTCTATGAGAAATTTGCTGAAATCCAGGAAAAACAAGATGAACCTGGGCTATGACCAAGAAAAAATGTGAGGTGTCATTAGAAAATCATTAATGGAACTATCCACACTATTGTGGAAACCATTCCATAAAAAGAAGAATAGCAGAAGACCCCATATGAAAAGGACTCTGAAAAAAAGAAAAGCTCTAAAGTTTTTGAAGAAGTTGAGCTAAAAAAAACAAAAGAAGAGTACAAGGAAATAGAAGAAGAAGGAAGAGAAAAAGAAAATGAGAAGGAACAAGAAGAAGAAGGAATAATTGAAAAAGAATCAAAATTTGGAGATTCTGAAGAGAAAAAGAGAAGCAAAGGAAAGAAAATAGCTGAAAAGGAGGAAGCACCTCAAGTGCAAGAAAAGAACCAAAAAGCTTCATTAAGATGACCAGAGACATTGATCTCAAAGTAGAAGCTTGAAATATTAGAGAAGAGGAAGCTGCTAAAGGTGCCAGATCTTCATATGACCCAAATCTTTTTGATGTACTTGGACAAGCTTTTGGATCGGGATTAGAAAAAGATAAAATCAATGGAGTCGCCACCAATGTTTATTTAAATTGGGAAAACATTAGAAAAACCCTTTTATCGGAAAATGTCTTTTGAAAATGAGTTTGAGTGGAGTCGATTACGAGATAGGGAAGGTGTTAGCCTATCTTGTTCAAGAACGGTACCTTATGTTAGTTGTGCAAAATTTAATAATCTCAAATATATTTATTTTTACCCCTTTAAACAAAAGACTTTGTAATTATTTTTTATTTTTCTCATTTTTTGGAAAGAAATGAAAGAAACAACCAAATCATGAAAATTTATTTTTTTTTTGGCTTGACAGAAATGGGTTTCTGCTCCTACGTATCTCCTGGTGCAATGGAGAACTCAAAGTCACGTAGTTCTTTATAAAATAAGTGTGGGTTGGTTGATTTTATTTAAAAAAGATTTTATTTGAAAGCGAATCCATTTTTTTTTTGCACAGGATTCAAGTTAGCACTAGGCTACTCAATAAACCCTTACGATCCAAAAGATAATGAAGATAGCATTCACTATTCAATCATCATCATTGGTCATTGCATGGATTAAAAGATTTTTTTTTATTTTCTTTATTATTTTTTTATTTTGCTATTTTTATCACTTTTAACTCCCAAAATCTAGCCCAACAAACTGATGATACATGAAATAAAAAGAACAAGAAAACGTGAAAAGAAAACAAAGAAACAGATAACCCGAAATTAAAAGATACAACAAGAAGGACCTCGTTTACGACCAGATTAGCGAGGGAGAGGGTGGTGGCTTCTTCGGTTCGACGGTCGAATGGAGGTAAGGATGGGATGGATTCGACGGTCGGTTGAAAAGGGTGATTCTATTTTGGGGTTTGACGATGGTTGGAGGTAAGGATGAGATGGATTCGACGGTCGGTTGGAAAGGGGTGATTTTGTTTTGGGGTTTGTGATCGGTTAGGGGGTAAGGATGGGATGGAACGGTCGGTTGGAAAGGGTGATTCTCCATCGGTTGGGGTAAGGATGGGATGGATTCGACGGTCGGTTGGAAAGGGGTGAATCGGTTGGGGGTAAGGATGGGATGGATTCGACGGTCGGTTGCAATTGATGAAGATGGTGGAGTCTGATTTTGGGATCGACAATCGGATGTGGTAGAGTTTGGTTGATGGTGTGAAGGTTTGGACGGGTTGTCGGTGAGGGGTAGTGCTTGGTATGGTTCGACGGTCGGTGGTGCGGATATGGTAGTGTTTGTGAAGTTGGTTGAAGGCCGGTGCGGGGAGTTCGATGGTCGAATAGGAGGTGAGGATATGATGGTGTTTGTGAAGTTGGTTGAGGGCCGGTGCGGGGAGTTCGATGGTCGAATGGGAGGTGAGGATATGATGGTGTTTGTGAAGTTGATTGAAGGCCGGTGCGGGAGTTCGACGGTCGAATGGGAGGTGAGGATATGATGGTGTTTGTGAAGGTCACGGTGGTGTGGTTCGACGGTCGGTTTAGGGAGATTGGATGATTTCGGATATGATGGAGTTCGGGGGGTCGACGGTCGGTTTGTGGGGTTATGAAAGTGAGGTGATGAAGGGTTTATGTGGAGGAGATGATGAATAGTAGTAGAGTGATTTGTCGTGGGTTGGACGTGAAGGTAGAGAGGTGGTGTAGTTTGGAAATGAGGTGCTTGAGCTTGAAGATAATAATGAGACGATGAATATTAGTTACGCAAAGTGAGGTAGTGAAGATGAAGGTAATAAAAGGGAGATGGATTCACGGTTGGAGAGTGGATATTGGGTTTCAGTCAGGGAGGCTTGAGTGGATATGTAGTATTCATTTCAGGTTGAGTGCGAGAGGGATTCGGGGTTGTGTGCAAGTGAGAATAGTTAGCAGAAATGAGCTACATGACATAAATGCAGAAGGTTACCTGTGGAGTTCAAGGTGGAACAGTTGAAGTGAATGCTATTCCTCAGCAAGGCTTCTGTCTCCTTCTTGTTCCCTTCTCTCTGTCTCCCTTGTGATGGCTGTGCTCTTGGAAGTTTATGGTAATGAAGGATTGATAAAGACGATGGTTGGAGAATGGGTTTTTTCTTGGTGATGAGGGTGGTGAAAATGGAAGGTGTTTTTCTCGTTCTTGAAGGTGAAAAAATGTGTGTTTCGATGCTCTTCTCTTTAAAAACCTCCACCCTTTCATCATTTCTCCCCGACATTTCCTTCTTTTTTCTTTGCGTGAGCCTCCTACGTTGAGCCCCCCATTTCCTCCTTTATCAGAACCTTTTTCTTTTCTTTCCATCCTTTTAACCCCTCTTTTTTCTGCTTGCTGCCTCAATGCATTTAATGCCTTCTTCTTTACGTGTGCAGGCATAAGGTATTAAATGCAATGCCCCCCTTTTAAAAATTTTCTTTTAAAACAAGATCAGTGTTCCCTTTTTAGTGGGCTTACAATTGGGCCAAAAAAGAAAAGCAAAAGAATTTATTAGCCCGGTCCAAATTGAGTATTCACAGTATATGTTCAAAATATTGTGATTAAGTATAAAAATTTTTATGGACAAAATTGGGTATCAACAGCTATTTTCAGCACTCCTCCTTCAACACCACTTAGTTCCCCTCATTTTGATGTCACTAAAACAGAAACACATGCACTTGCCAAATCCAGTGACACTGAAGTATTGTACTTTAATACTCTTACTAAATCTCGATCATCAGTTCAGAAAACCATATCTGAACCATCTGCTGATACCTCCCCTACTGCTAAACTTGATAATCAACTCATGTTAGTCAAGTCACTAACTCATTCTCCATCATTCTAACTTTTGGACGAGTATTCAAATGTTGTTGAACCTCAAAACATTGTTGTTACCAAAAATTGTAATACCCTGAAAATTATTTGTTTCATCATAAATAATCATTTTTTAATATTTTTTTATTTTTGAGAATTTTTTTGGATTTTTTCGGAAACGTCAAATATTTTAATATATTTCTCATTTTACGTGCACACTAAGCAGAGTCAGTGTAACACTCCAGAAATTATTTGTTTCATGATGAATAGTCATTTTCTAATATTTGTCATTTTTGAGAATTTTTCTAGATTTTTCTGAAAACGTCAAATATTTTAATATATTTCTCATTTTGTATGCGCGCTGAGCGGAGCTGAGAAAATGAAATATTTTCCCCGAGACTCGTAAACCTTGAACTGTGAAAATATCGATGGGGGATCTTACTAAACTCGAGGTCGGACACAGTTTACGAAGTTTACATTTTTTGAGATTTTATCTGATAAATAAAATCTCTATACGTCCTGTTTAGTAAAATTTTGCGATACGCTCTATTATCTGTTGGATAATTAATACTGGCTTTGTGCAATGTAACAATTGTCCTTTGGATAATAACTTGTAGTTAAAATCCTAATCATCTTATTATTTTAATCACTTTATCACCTAATCATCTTATCTAAATGCAATCCACTTTATGTCTAATCAAATCCACTTTTGAAAGAAAAGCTACCAAGCTTCTCAAGGAAGCTACACACTCTCTCTCTTTCTCCCACACTCCACGGCTGCATGGCCATTTTGGAGCCAAAGGTGTGCTTTCACTTAATTAAGTTTTCCATTCTAATTTCAAAAATCAAAAGTCATCATCATTTTCTACTATCAACTTCTCTCTATGCACTCATTTTTCTCTCATTTTCTCCTTCTTCTCTCTACTGCCACACCACATGTCCAGCCCCTTTCCATGTCCTCCACTATCACAAAAATTTTAAGCAACCACATTTCCTTAATCTCCACTACATTCTAAACACCTTTCTAGTTGAAGATTTCTTGAAAAGCTTCCATCTTCATCATCTTCTTCAAGCTTCAAAGTTTGAAGCTTTAGGGGTTTTGAATGAGTGAAACTGAATTCATCAAGAAGCTACAAAGGAGATTCCTCTTCTTGTTTTCTCTTGGGTAAGAGGGAGATGATCCTCTTCAACCTCTCTTGGTAGTGAGAGACTTGATTTTGTGTTGTTTGTGAGGAACCCTTGTTAGGGTTACTCTCTTTGTTGTATGATTTTTGTAGTTATGTGTTGATTTTGCTTTGTTTAATCTATTTGGTTGATTTTATATGTGTATTGATGATCTTGGATGGATTGGAAACATGAAATAGAAATAAAAGTCTCTTGCTTTCCTCATGGAGGCTCACGGCTATGACCCTCAAATGGAGTGGTCATGATTGAAATTTTGTAACCAAGACAGAAACATAATTAATCAAGTGAATAAAATGTATTGGAGTTAAGAAAAATTTTAAGGTTACTACCCTTGGGAGGCCACGGCCTCTAGGCCATTTTGGGTCCAAAAGATGTAAATTTTAGGTAACCTAATAATCAAGTAATAAGTAGTTAATAAGGTAATGGAGAGAAATTTAATTGATAACCTAAAAGTGAATCTTTTGACCTAACTAAAGAACAAGAGTGTGAGACTTGGAAAAGCCTTAGAATAATTCTCTAAGTGAGTTTGAATAAACTTAAAGTAAGAAACTTAAAAATCAAGAGAATTCCTCTAGAGAAGAATTTCATAAGAAATATTAATTTGAAGTGAAACTTAATTAATTAGATAATTAGGAATTAATTAGGAATTCATAAAATGGAAAGAACCAAGAATGAAGTTCTATCCAAAAACTTAGAATAATTTTTAATTAAAGTAAGACCATGAGTGTAAGTAAGAATGTTGAATAATTCAATTTAAATCATTCTAAGGGAATTAGGCTTAAAATTTAGTCATAGACTTATTTAATTAAAATAATAATGATTAAGAATAATGTGAGAGAATTCCTCTAAAAGAGAAACTTATTAAGAAGAATGTAGAAATTTAGGCATAATTCCATAATGTACCCTAAAAGTGTAATGTAATATTTAAGGACTTAATAATATTTATTGTGGGTCCATGATTGAGACCAAGAATGTATTGATGTTTATTTTAGCCAAATTGTGACATAACATGGAAAGTATATTATTGTTGAATATGCATGGTATATGCATTGGGTCATCATGCATTGTGAAAGTCTGATGGACTGTTGTTAAGGCCATGTTGCTTAGGAGATTGAACACACCTTAGTACGGGTGCAAGTAGACTAGTGTAGGTCATAATGTTAACCTTGGGGGCGTCGGGGTGCGAGTACCTCGCAATGGACAGTTGGTAGCTCTTCTGTCCGTGGGGTAGACCGATGCAAGTGCACTGACGATCCGGACTGAGACACTATCCTATATTATGATCTAGTAAAGAATGCCTTGTACAATGCCTTGATGTGCACGTGGATAAATTGATGATTTTAGCACTTTGGTCGCGGCAGCCGAGTTACATACATGTCTCCTGATCTTTCTCTCCGAATGTTTGTGTCTAGCTCCATGGAGTAGGATTTTGATGTCGTATACATGTGCATAGTGAGTCTATACATTATCTGGCATTTAATTCATATGATGAATGAACTTATTATATTATTGATGTTATAACTGCCTGAGTATATTGAGCTGTTTAATGGTTATTTCTTGATACTATTTATTATTTTGTAATGCTATGTGAGCGTCCTACGCCGTTCTGTTTCTTTATTGCCATAATTGGTAATGAATGTAGGATGTCTCACCTCTTTCCTGTATCTCTACTATTTCTGTCTATATTTATGTTTCTTCGAAGACGTCGGTGAGGAAGGGGAAGTACACGAGTTCCTAGGTTTTTGGCCTGACTTTGACTAGTACTTACTTGATCATGACGACTCATCTGCTTGGCTTTTTGGGTTACATGAGGCTGACTTTTCTCAGAGGTCTGGATTACTGGCATATCAACCTGGCTTCGGATCGCTGTGTTTATTTGGGAGACGTGTCGGTGTGATTAGCTTGGAGGCGATATGATCCGCCCATCTTTACTTGTAGTGTTCGTTTACATTTAAAATTTTATCTGCCCATTAGGGATATGTAGGGTGAACGTTATTATTCTCCACAGGAGGATTCATTCCTCTTTACTGCTCGAGCCCCCACCCGTAATTTGGTGGCTCCAATGAGGGTTTCCTCCGACGAGGAAGACCCTGAGGAGGATCTTGACACGGTTCCTTCTCTTTCTTCTTAGGGGCTGATACTGTCGATAGTCACTGATGGCTATCTGTGTTCCTTTTGAGGCCTGCTGATTTATCTTTTTGGTGGACTGTACATGCATAATCTTTTGGGGTATGCATAATTTTTACTTTTTGTACATCAGGTATTATAACTAAACAAGTTTGATATGATGATATATATATGTATGTTGATCGAATGTATGGTTTACTTTTATTTTATCCTTTGTTGTAACTACATATTGTCACTATATTTTATTATAAAAAAAGGGGGTTCGCTAATTTAATTAGATGATCACAACTAAACAAACTTATCTAATTTATAATGAACCGGGTCTCAATTTATACTTTTTGTTTTCCGCATCGTAATTAATGATGTGACGTTCCCTTCCAAAAAGGGGCGTTACAAAAATCAATAAGGCTCTGATGCTGATCAAAATCGTTCTGAACCAGAAAAATCTATACCTACATTACTTACCATTGAGTATGCACCCTTACCTCCCTACGTCATGGTTCCTTACTACCACATGCACTATGGAAGGACAAGACCCTCATGGTCCCTTGAAGAACAGATTGGAAGCCTAAACTCTAAGGTAAAAAGATTGAAGAGAAATCAGAAAGCTTTCAGAAGAGTAGTGAATGAGAAGCTTGATGTTCTTCTCCATTCACTTGAGGAATTCAAGGAAAGATTCAAAAATTTTGAGAGGTGGTAGCTAATAAAGTATGAGACTGAAATGAAAGTTCAAAGGTTCTCTACCTATAAACTTAATGAGTGTATGAAAGTGTTTTTTAAATACTCTATTATTAGATTAAAATGTTAAAGTGTAAATAAAAATCATTGAAATTAATTTATATTTTAAATTAAGTTTTTATTTATTTTAGAATATTTTTAAGTAATATATATATATATATAATTTTTATATTTAAACTTGATAATATTTTTATTTTTATATTTATTTTAATTTAATCTCATTATTTAACCTCAGCAATGAACAATTGAGCTCACAAATTAAAAGCCCAAATTATGCTTAACAAGAATGGCCCAATCAGATCAGAAAAGAGATAAAGACCTAACTAATTGCTGAGGCAGTGGATTATATATATAAATAGTAGATTGGAGACAATGAGTGTTGTGCCGTGCACAGAAATAAATTGAAGAAAGAGAATAGAACATTGTGTGTCGTGGGAGAAAAAAAAAAGAAACGGAGAAGCAAGATGTGACGTGTTGCACAGGGAAGACACGTTGTAGCCATTGGAGCACGTCGTTCGAGAAGGTTGCAGTATTGTGTCGCATAGAAGGAGAAGGACGTGATTGCAACAACATTTAAGTTATTTGCTTTAAAAAAAATTAGTGATATAATTTTATTATATTATAACTATATTATGTTTTATTAAATTTTTTGTATTAAAAGATGATGAAATTTTAATTATTTTGATATTATTATATTGAATTATTTTTATCTAATTTTTTAAGATTTAATATTTATTAATTTTATTTTCTTCATCGATTATATGAATAAATTTTAAGAAGAATTTAGTCATATTTTTTCATACTTTATAATTTATTTGTGTTATCTAAATATTAGTAGTAATTATTGAATATTAATTATGATTTCTTATTAGAAATACATTTGATAATTTAATAATTTACTATTAATTAGAAAAATTTTATTATACATTTGATTATTATTTTTAATGCTTTATTGATATATTTTCTGTGAGCACATACTTGACGCTAGATGTAACATCTAGAATTCTGATATCTTAGTATATCTGACATATACCTGGATAAACAGTATCAATCATGTTATTTCTAACTTAGTCATCAACTAATCCATAACATTTAAACAAATAATTATGGAGAGCCTTAATTAAAAGTCATACATATAAGCATTATATATATAACTTCACAATCTCAAAGCAAACATAAAGAAATTACATAAGCTTTGAATTAAAAACTTTAAACTAAACTCTTCTAGCTTTTCTGTTACTTCATCTCCATACCCTCTTGAAGGGCATTGACCTAGATTTACATGGAAATACGATGGGGTGAGAAGCATAACCAATACCAGCATATAAGCATTTATACTGAATAAATGAACTCTGAAACTGAAAATACTATACTAACTTTCCTGGTGTAGTTATTCATTATCATGATATAAGTACTATACGAATATCACTTTACAATGAATAATGCTATGAACATTGAACTAACATTTGCACTAGGTAAATGAGACTATACTCATTACCTAGAACGTTCACATTCTGACTTTATGTAAACATTCATCTAACAACTATATAATATGTCACTAAGTTCATACATGTAGCTTAACTATTTCTAGGAACTGGATTTCTTTATCTGGCATATTACTTACTTATCCTTGGCCTAATATAGGATATAGTCATCTTTAGTCTAGCATAGGATATACTAATCCATGTTTTATTAGGCTCAACTTTAATAAATAAAGGAATCAAGTCTTGCTAAGGTTCAACCTCATTAAGAGAACCAAGTCTTGCTAGGGTTCAACCTCATTAAGGGAACCCGTTACTAGGGTTCAACATCAATGCATAAGGGAACCGGATGCTAGGGTTCAACCTCATTGCATAAGGGAACCGAATACTAGGGTTCAACCTCATTGCATAAGGGAGTCAATTTACTAGGGTTCAACCTTATTGCATAAGGGAACCAATTTACTAGGGTTCAACCTTATTGCACAAAGGAGCCAAACTTGCTAAATACTCCATTTATCTCCAAATTAATGAGATAATAGAGTATTTCTCTTAAAACTAGCATAATCAGCTCAACATTATCTATAATTTATTAATTATGCATCTTTGATAGGTATCACTTTCCATCTTTGCATTACTAACTCTATCATTAACTCTATGAGAGTTTTCATATACTAAGGCATTTGACTACGGTCAAATAGGCACCATTGCACTTAACTCCTGGTAAACAACTTGGTTTACTTGCATCTAGTATCCCACCTTCTCATCACTCCATAGGTGATGTCTAATGCGACATTATGTTTCTTAGAGAACTAGACACCTAATCATGGCTATCCATAGCTAATGGAGCCACAAAGTCTCCTTACTTTCCCTTGTATGCAACTTTGTCTTTCTCTTTAAGAAATACCTCAATTAGTGTCTCAACACTCCTTAAAGGCATAAACAAAGGGTTCTAACAAGTAAGTAACTCAACTCATCAAAAATAGCATTTTTAAGAGTTCCCGGTACTCACGCCGCGGCATAACTCTAGGCACGATGCAGCGCCCATCTCTCGAGTTCTCAGTCTGCAGCAGGCCGAGAATAGCATGGCGTCTGGCACGCCACGACGCACGTATCAAACTCAACCTCACACCTTGGCATGGTCTTCCCACGCCGCAGCGAACATGAACACTCAACCTCACGTTGCGGCGTGACTTCCTCCACGTCGCAGGGTGAGCTGCAGAACATGGTTTCTGTAGAATTCTGCAGAAACCATGCACTGTTCCAAAAGTTGATTTATTACTTCTAACCATCTAAGATCAGTTTCCTTGTGATTATCTAACACCAATCTAGGCTTCTAAACTTGTTGTAACTCTTTTACAACTTTTGAATTCTCTTAGACCTAGATTTAGGCTAAAAACCACAACAACTCTAATGAACGAAAAATAGATTAACTTAAGCCATAAATGGCCATATAGCACTCAATAAGCTAAAATTGTCCTAACTTAATCCTTGGAAATAAGAATCAAGATTAGAACATGGATTTGACTATCCAAACCGCTTTTCTATTCAAAAATAAACCTCTCCATTGAAAAGGAAACAAGAGGAAAAGATGAATAAAAATCTCATACCTCTTGTAGACACTTGATCATTGAAGCCTTGCTCTTGATCTTGCCTTGGATCCTCTTCTTTTTCCTCTTCCCCTTTCTCTCTTTTCTTTTTCTATTTTTCTACCTTCTGTAGCCGTAGACAGGGAGAGATAAAAGAGATAGGAACAAAGGAAATTTTGACATTTTGACATTTTGTTGTAACTTCTTGATCTGTTAAAAACACTTAGTTCTTAAATCAAGTTTTCTAACTTTCAACAGATTTGAAATAAATAGTAAGATTCATTAAAAATCATGTTTCACCAATTCTCTATTTTTTCATATCTGCTGGGGTTCAATCTGGCATTAAAAGTACAACCAGTATGCCTAAAAATACCAAACGAACTCCGATTGCTCTCAAATTTTAACTGCACCATACTTAACTCATTTGTAACCTAGAAACAAGTTATCCATACTTGTGTCCCTCAACTTTTAACCTTTTATGCTAATATCTGAGTCATTTTAAGTTACTTTTCACACTCTAAATTGCAACAAAGTGCCTAAATAAACTCAGTTTATCACAAAACTTAACTGACATGTTATACAAGTATAATAGTACCTCTGAGACCATATACAAGCTTAACATGTTTCTCGAGATGTTATACTAGATGTTCACGAGTTAAATTATTTGAGTATAATAATTTGACATAGTTAATGTTAAAATTAATCTTGGTGGATTCTGAACCTTAGTCATCTTACATTTGGTATAAAACCCAATTTGTTTACTTTGCTTCATTTTAATTTTTATTTAAAATTAATCTTTATTTACTTTTAATCATTTAACATTTTTCTTTAGTTCTTTATTTATTTAGTTATTCTTATAATTTGTCTTTTTATGGAATCGACACCCCAAAGCTGTGCTACAACTATCGCATTATTCTTTGGGCGTAATCAAATTTTGGAGTCGTTGCCTAGGAGACAATAGAAGAATTGTTTATCAAATTTTTCATTTTATCAGTTTGTAAAGGCGGTAACTTTATTCCCTCTTTTATCTTGTTGCATCTTTCTTTTCTTTTCTTTTCTTTTTGTAGTTTTTTTTTTGTGTTGCATTTTTATCTAACTTGCATGAACAGGTATAGAGACGCCTTGGGTCGATTTGCTTGTAGACTTGTGTCAGAGTCAGAATCAGAGTCTGACTTTTCTATTCATTTGTTTAATACTTCTTCTAATTCTGAGGAAATGTGCGAACACAAAGATTAATTCACTAAGACCCTTCAAGATTACCTCCACCCTGCACATACAACTACACCATCATGCATCATGTTTTCAGCTAATACTCCCCGACTGAATTTTAAAATATGGATGATACAGTTACTCCCTACTTTTCATGGCTTGGAAAATGAAAATCGATATTTGTACATAAGGGAGTTTGAGGAATTAGTTATGACTTTTCATAGTCAAAATGCAATTGATAACGTTGTGAGACTTAAGTTCTTTCCTTTCTCTTTGAAGGATAGAGCTAAGAGTTGGCTATATTCACTGAGATCACAATCTATTGGGTCATGAAATGAGATGAGTCAAACCTTCTTTGATAAATACTTTCCCTAACATAAAATTAATGCTTTAAAAAGGCAAATCTTCACCTTTGCACAAAAGGACAATGAGACTCTATATCAGTTTTAAGAGAGATTTAAGGAGTTGTTGAGTGTGTATCCTCATCAAGGGTATGAGAATTGACGCTTAGTGAGCTATTTTAATGAAGGACTTACACTTAGAGAGCGCCAATTTGTGGAGATGATGTGTAATTGTGAATTCTTACAAAAAGATCCTGATGAGGTCATAAAATACCTTAATGAGCTTGTTGAAAAAGCTCACACTTTGACTAAACCTGGTGCTACTGAGAGTACAACTAAGTCACGACCTGTAGAAAACCCAAATAGTCGTGGAATCTACTATCTCAGGGAAGAGGATAACCTAAAGGCTAAGGTTGATATGCTCATTAGGGAGCTAGAGGTGTTAAAGACTAAGAACTTAAAGCCAACATATGTGGCTAATCATGCAAAGTCATTTAAACCATGTTTTGTGTGTGACGGGGTAGATCACCTCGCCCAAGAGTGTCCCATATTTGCTGAAATGAGAGGGATGTATGAGGAATAATATAATGTCTTAAGTATATATAAGAAGCCTTTTACACTTTCTCTGATATATATAATCTGAGATTATGCAATCACCTTAATTTTAGCTGGAATTCTGAAAACCAACCGCCTGCACAACCCCCTAAATCATATCCTGTGAATGCTGATGTCCTTAAAGCATGTCAAATGATTTTTGATGATAACAAAGTCAAAGATGAAGATAAAGTACAAAAATGAAGATCAAGTACAAAAGAAAAGATCAAGATCAAAGAAAGGAGTCAAGAGGTTTATTTAATCATAAGACTTAGAACATTAATGTTAAATACTCTCAAGATTTCTCAAATGATTTTTCAATATATCATTTCCAAAATAAATGAGAAAATTCAAAGCTAAACATGTTTTTCAAAGAAACTTTAGTTTCAATCTTAGATTTAACACTCATGAAAGGATTTATGTTTAATCAAATGTCTTGAAGTGTTAGAAATGACTTACAAGCTTAATTGGACTTGAAAAATGTGTTCAAATGCCAATGTAATCGATTACATGATATTTGTAATCGATTACACAGCAAATAGAGGCCTTGTAATCAATTACAAGCAAGTCAGAGACCTTGTAATCGATTACACCAAGTTGCAAATCGATTATAATGAGCCTATAAAGGCAAGAACACGTTCAAGGAGTCATGTAATCGATTACATGGATATTATAATCGATTACAAAGAAAGTCAGAAGTCATGTAATCAATTGCATGGATATTGTAATCGATTACAAAGTAAGTCAGAATCCTTGTAATCGATTACACCAAGAATGTAATCGATTACACAGAGCCCAAAAAGTCAAGAACACGTTAGAATAACAATGTAATTGATTACATTTGTTGTGTAATCAATTACACGCAATCTGACAGAGTCCAACGGCTATATTAATAGCATTTAATGCTTGGCTAAAAGTTCCCAATGGCTCCATTACTTGTAAAACTTATAAATACCAATGTTGGGTCTTCATTAGAGGTTGACCTTAAACTAAAAACTGATTACTAATACTTCAAAATGTGATTTAATCTTCAAATCCATTCTTGCTCTGTTTTTATGAAAAACTTGAGTTATTCTTTAAGAGCATATTAGAGCTTCAATTTGTAATCATATACTATTATGAGAGTTTCATTCTATTAATCCAAATTGCTTTGTAAAGAGGGTGAGACATCCCTCCAAAAGTGTAAAGGGTGAGGTATCCTTTAGTTGAAGAGACTCGAGCTCTAAGGGTGAAGTATCCCAAAGTGTTGAGTGCTCAAGGTTATAAAGGTTATCAAGCACCTATTGAAACTTGAAGATATAATGAAAAATCTCAAGTAGTTGTTTGGGGACTGGACGTAGATCACAAGTGGATTGGTGATCGAACCAAGATAAATCATTGTGTTTGTTTTCTCTAAACCCTTCTCTTTACAGTGTGCATTGTTTTATTAAATTGCTTGAATATTGTTTCCTTTGGCTATTACATTTATAAGTAAAAGTGTTTATCTCATCTATCCAATCATCTCTAATCATCCAATAGCTTCAACGAAAATTGATTATCAAATGATTTACGAAAGATTTGCGAACTTGTTTTACATACTCAATTCACCCCTCTCTTGAGTATTGAGGCCACTTGGTAACAAGTGGTATCAGAGCTAAACTCTTGTATAAAGAGCTTAGCAGCTTCAAGAGAAGTGATGACTTCAAATGGTTTTTTGATAAGCCTATATTTTATAACATTTAATTGAACAAATGATGGTGATTTGCTTGTAATTATGAAATAATTTTAATTGAATCCTTATCATTATCTTTGTTTTGCATATCTAGAAAGATTTAAGGCATTTGGAGAGAAATAGTGGATCATTGAAGGAATTATTGTATGAATTAGTCCTAATTTATTTCTTTGACAATGTTCAGTAAACTAGCTATAATTTGAGTTTCAAATATCTGATTGATGTGATTTTGGTCTTGTAGGAAAGATAAGACAATTATCTACAACTTTCATGAAGACCTCAAAGGCCCAATCACACGTTTGGATAACTCAAATTGGAGTTGAAGTAAGAACTAGGGTGCTGATCCTGTCAGCTTGACCTTTGCATATTGTTCATGGCATATCTCGAGCTACAAGTTGTCAAATGGGCTGAAAGTTGGATAGTTGATAGTCAAGACCCAAATAAACAACTTTCATGAAGAACACCTTTTGAAAACATGAAGTCTAATGGGTCAGTTTGGACTTGCAAGTCGAAATAGAGGTGCTGAAGTTGGGTTTGAACAACCTGAGGTATTTGGGTCATATCTTGGGCTGTAGGAAGCCAAATTGGACAATCCAGATATGCATGTTATAGCCAAGACAAATATCTACAACTTTCATGAAGAGTACTTTTCATGGATCTGAAGTCTAATCGGTCGTTTTTGGCTTCCAAGTCAGACCAAGAAATTTTCGCACTCATCCACTCCACTCATCCACTCAACTAATCCACTAAACCAATCCACTCAACCACTCATCCACTCAACCACTCCACTCCACTCAACCACTCCACTCCACTCACCCACTCAACTACTCATCCACTAAACCAATCCACTCAACCACTCATCCACTCAACCACTCCACTCCACTCAACCACTCCACACCACTCATCCACTCAACTAACCCACTCAACCAATCCACTCAACCACTTCACTCAACCACTCCACTCATTCATCCACTCACCTTTGTCATTTTGTTACCCTAGACTTCTATAAAAGGCACCATTGATTATCATGTAGAGAGTTTGATTCTCCTTCATTTCTCTCATAATTTCTTCTTGTTTCTTCATAGTTTCTCATAGATTTTGTATATTTTGATGCTTCCCTTCATGGTAATAGAGAGCTACGGGCATAGAAGAATTTTTGGAGGAGGAGAGAAAGTTGTAGGCAAAAGGCAGCCGTGGGAGTTTTCCTAATTCTTGGAGAGGAATTCTCAAAGGAGGAAGACAACAACACGCAAATGAGCAAAATTCTTATGGTTTATTCTCTCTTTGTATTTGTCATTTTTTTTTACCATGAGTAGTTAAACTCATAACTAGGGCTATGGGGGATCTTGTGTTCTTAGTTATTTGGATCTGATTTCTAAATTAATTATGATAATTTCTTTGTGGGTTTACTATATTACTTGAATTCTTGTCATAACTTGATCATTTGTGACATTCATTAATTCATTGTTTGACCGGTGACCATCTGCACTCAATGAGTGGATCTATATGGTAAGCTTAGGATTATATTGGTGAATGACCAAACATCAATTTCTCCTACCAATGGAATTGACGGGTTGTTAGTTCATATCTTGAAATTGGAATTTAATGCATTCTTGATTAGTTCAACTAAATGACCAAATAGGTGAATTAAATTAAGAATAGAATATTATTTCATCCATGACCATTGGGATTCAATAGCTTATAAGATAATATTGGCAAAAGAATTACCTGTATCATAATTGAAAGAAGATCCGAATAATGAGACTCAAGTGAACCTTGCGCCCTAGCATCTCTCTATCTTTGTTTATCTTTTCTTTAATTAATTGTTCTTTTTATTTTTCTCCATTAGTTTTCTATTTTAAATTTAGATCTTGCATATACTTCTGATTTTCTAAATAACATAAGAATATTACAACTTTAGTAATTATCACTTATTCCTCGTGGGATCGATAACTTGGACTCCAAAGTCCTATATTACTTGGCGATAGAGTGCACTTGCTCTTAGTGTATTTTACACGCACCAAGTTTTTGCGCGTTGATTCTTGGAATAATTTTGGTAATATTAGAGGCGTAAAATTCTAGTTAATTTAGATGAAATTTTTATTTTAATTTATTTTATCTGTTTTATTATTGTGTTTTGCTTTTGTTTATCCTTATTTGCTTTTTATTGTTATTTAATCTTATTTGTATTTATTTTCTTATTTTATATATTTTTGTTTTATTTTTATTGTCATTTTATTATTATTTTTTTTTTTTTTTTCTTTTATTTTTGTTTATTACTTTTGTTCATGTATTTTTAATTAATTTTCCACTGCAATTTTCACTTGTTCAATTTTCTTATTTATGTTCACTCGCTCTCAGTTTCCTGAATTGACATTTGATTCAGAAATTGAGAAAATAGCTCACAGGTTAAGAAAGCAAACTCAAATTTCAGCTGTGACAGAAGACATAAACAGAATGGAAGGACGAGTAATTGAAGGGAATCGTGACGAAATAGCTAACCCAGCAGAGCGGACCATGCTTGAGTACTCTATGCCCACTGCTGAAGGGTATGGAGGAAGTATTATAAGACCAGCTGTGGCGGCTAACAATTTTGAGATCAAACCCGCATTAATCTCCATGATTCGAATTCTATGCAGTTTGGTGGATTACCTTCAGATGATCCAAATCAAGCATTTGGCTAGATTCTTGCAGTTGTGTGACACTATCAAGTACAATGGAGTGACAGATGATGCAATCAGATTGCGACTCTTTCCTTTCTCTCTTAGAGACAGGGCGAGTCAATGGTTAACGTCACTTCCAAGGGGTTCCATCACTACATGGGATCAATTGACATAACAGTTTCTGGCTAAGTATTTTCCTCCTTCTAAATCTGTTAAGTTAAGAAATGATATATCTTCTTTTGTGCAGTTTGAAATGGACACTCTTTATGAAGCTTGGGAGCGCTTTCAAGAGTTATTGAGGAGATGTCCACACCGTGGATTTCCCGTGTGGCAGCAGGTTCAGACTTTTTATAATGGTTTATCTTCTACAAATCGTTCCCTTATTGATGCTACTGCAGGAGGTACTATATGGAGGAAAACACCTACTGAAAGCCAAACATTGATTGAAGAAATGGCGCTGAATAGTTATCAATGGCAAAATGAGCGCCAAATTCTTAAGAAACCAGTAGGAGTGCATCTTTGTGGACGCTTCTACTACCATTATGAATCAATTGGAAGCCTTGACAAAGAAGGTGGAAACCTTGATGGTAACAAGTAGTGCAGCCCCACCAACTATTTGCGATGCATGTGGAGGACGAGGGTCATACAAGTTCAAACATCAAGTTGGTAGTCCCTTTGCCCCAACACTGAAGCGAAAATTTTGTTAGAAATCCCAACCCTGATGAAGATCAATCCTTATGCCAACACCTACAATCTCGGTTGGAGGGACCACCCCAATTTCAAATGGGGAAATCAACAAAGCTATCAGCAGAATCAACAGAGAGCCCCACAACCACCTCCAAGTTTTCAAGTACCTACAGAGAAGCCAAGCTTTGAAAATCTTGTAATAAAGTACATGCAAAATTCAGAAGCTAGAATGAAAACCATGGAGACTCAAATCAGTCAGTTGACTACTCTAATGTCAGAAAGGCCACCAGGGACATTGCCTAGCACTACTGAGACTAATCCTAGGGAACAGGCCCATGCAATTTTCCTGAGAAGTGGTAAGGAACTTGGGGAGTCTCCGCAGAAGAAAGAAATGTCAGAGCCTAGAGATACTCTTGTTCAGTCAGTGCATGAAGATGAGAAGGCAGCTGACGATGTCCTTACTAAAGATGTCAACCAAGAGAGAGAGGTTGAGAAGAAAGCACCAAAGTGGCAGAGAGCAAAGAAGGATCATGAGCAAAGTGCAGTTTATGAACCATCCCCATATGCTAAGATCCCATTCCCTCAGAGGCTTAAGAACAATCAGTCAGATCAGCAATTTGCCAAATTCTTGGAGATATTCAAGAAATTATAAATTAATATTCCATTCGTTGAAGCTATCTCTCAGATGCCCAAGTATGCAAGGTTTCTAAAGGAAATACTTACAAAGAAACGCAAGCTTGAGGAATTTGAGACTGTATGTCTTACTGAGGAGTGTTCTGCCATTCTTTTGAAGAAGTTACCTCCAAAATTGAAAGATCCAGGGAGTTTTACTATTCTTTGCACTATTGGTAACTCTTATTTTGATAAGGCATTATGTGATTTGGGTGCTAGTATTAATTTGATGCCTTTTTCTGTGTTTAAGAAATTGGGAATGCAGGAACCGAAGCCCACCAACATTTCACTACAGTTGGCTGATAGATCCTTCACTTACCCGCGTGGTGTGGTGGAGGATGTTTTAGTGAAGGTGGATAAATTTATTTTCCCAGTTGATTTTGTGGTGCTAGATATGGAAGAGGATGCTGATATTCCTCTCATTCTTGGAAGACCATTTTTAGCCACTTCTGGAGCTGTGATTGATGTACCTCGGGGTGAGCTCATCTTGAGAGTGGATGGAGATCATGTGACCATCAATGTCTTTAGGGGAGCTAAATCTTCTTCAATGTCAAATCTCCATGCCCCGATTAATTTTGTTCAAGCTAAGAAGCAGGAAATCTTAGCTATCAAGGACCCCCCGCCATCATACAGTGTTGAGGTTGATCTGTTGGAATGTCAAGCTACTGAGACAGATAAAGGTCCTCCTAAGATCCATGTTTCTTCACAAATCGGTCTTTCATCTGTTGATCGAATGCAACCACCTTGGCCTAGTGGAGTTAAGGAGCAATTGGGACAATCAAGCTCTTGTCAAGTTCACAACTCTGTTGGAAGCAGTCCCAAAGCCATTGTTGAAAGGAGGAAGAACTGTTTTGAAAAGAAGAAGACATCCTCTTATTTCTCTTGCTTTAAGCCACCTTGATTCTTCTAAAAGGCAACGTTGAGCTAATGACGTTAAACAAGCGCTTCACAGGAGGCAACCTGTGTTTCTTCTTTCTTTATTTTATTTTAGTTGTTTTGTTATTTTTGTTTTTCTTTTAGATTCTACTCATGTGTTTGGGATTTCATCTTTCAGATTGTGTTGTTGCGCTACTCTTGTGCTTCTCCTTTGTCTGACATTGTCTCATGCCTCATCAGGTTGTATTGCTCTTTTCTGTACTATTTATTTATCTCTCTTTCACATTGAGGACAATGTTAATATTAAGTGTGGGGAGTGGTAATGTACTCTGTAAAAAAAAAATTACACAACTAATGAACACTTGAGTATTGCTGATAGTTAAGCTGGAATTGTGTGTTAATCGCTTGATTTATTCTGAGCTGATAGAAATATGTTTGAAAGGGGAATATGTTAATTATGAAATAATTTTGTGTGAAGTAATCTTGTTCAATTGAGAAAAGTGAAATTTAGCATCTTTGAGTCATGCCTGCTTGTTTCTGTTTTCTTTATCAACTTAATCAAGAAAGTGAGTTTTGAGCTTTAATGATTGGATTTTTCATAAATAAAGTCCTATTTCCCTTCGGAGGGAATTTTCTTTTGATTGATGTGCGCTAGAACTTGCTTTGATATCTTGTTAAAATTTTAATGATTCACATACATGCTTGAATATGATTGAGGCAATTAGGTTTTATTCTTTCCTGACTTTCAGAGTTACATTAATTAAATAAACCCTTAGTTGCCCCATTTGAGCCTGAAATTAATTTCTTTGAATACCCAATTGAATAATCAGGTTGAATGTTTTGGAGCAATTGATGTGTTGATTGAAAGGTCTTGAAAGGTTGCTTTTGTTTTCATGGGTTAAAAAAAAAAAGAGTTAAAAAATGATGAATGAAAAAGAAAGAAAAGAAAAGAATTGTTGGTGAAGAATAATGAAAATATAGGGTTGAAAGTGAGAAGTTGTTATATTCTTGAGCATCATGCTCTATTTTTCATCTTTTCAGCTTGATTCTGCTTTGTATTGATTTATTCATGAGCATTCTTTACCCTATTTTATCCTTTCTTCCTATCTTTCATTATACCCTTGGCTCCGTTACAACCAAAGGAAAGTCCTTTTAATTCTTGTGTTGTATGTGAACTTGAAAGTAGAGATGAGATTGATAAGCAAGCCTATGGTATTGCATTTTTTAAGAGAAATTTGAGTGATCTCTTTGTCCTTTAAACACTTGAGTGATAGAAAGTTGAGTGATCTCATATGCTTGGTAAAGAAAACAGTTGCATGCTAGGCTAAAGCATCTTATTATTTAAAATTACTGAATGATCTTGAATTGATTGGATTTGATTACTAATCTTGAACTTTGGAATTCCCCTTGATTTATGTTTCTGGATGTTAAGATTGATCTTGTTGTTGACCCCTATTCTATGCTTGAGGACAAGCAAAAGCTCAAGTGTGGGGGAGTTGATAAGCCTATATTTTATAACATTTAATTGAACAAATGATGGTGATTTGCTTGTAATTATGAAATAATTTTAATTGAATCCTTATCATTATCTTTGTTTTGCATATCTAGAAAGATTTAAGGCATTTGGAGAGAAATAGTGGATCATTGAAGGAATTATTGTATGAATTAGCCCTAATTTATCTCTTTGACAATATTCAGTAAACTAGCTATAATTTGAGTTTCAAATATCTGATTGATGTGATTTTAGTCTTGTAGGAAAGCTAAGACAATTATCTACAACTTTCATGAAGACCTCAAAGGCCCAATCACACGTTTGGATAACTCAAATTGGAGTTGAAGTAAGAACTAGGGTGCTGATCCTGTCAGCTTGACCTTTGCATATTGTTCATGGCATATCTCGAGCTACAAGTTGTGAAATGGGCTGAAAATTGGATAGTTGATAGTCAAGACCCAAATAAACAACTTTCATGAAGAACACCTTTTGAAAAAATGAAGTCTAATGGGTCAGTTTGGGCTTTCAAGTTGGAACAGAGGTGCTGAAGTTGGGTTTGAACAACCTGAGGTATTTGGGTCATATCTTGGGCTGTAGGAAGCCAAATTGGACGATCCAGATATGCATGTTATATCCAAGACAAAGATCTACAACTTTCATGAAGAGTACTTTTCATGGATCTGAAGTCTAATCGGTCGTTTTTGGCTTCCAAGTCAGATCAAGAAATTTTCGCACTCATCCACTCCACTCATCCACTCAACTAATCCACTAAACCAATCCACTCAACCACTCATCCACTCAACCACTCCACTCCACTCCACTCATCCACTCAACTACTCATCCACTAAACCAATCCACTCAACCACTCATCCACTCAACCACTCCACTCCACTCATCCACTCCACTCCACTCATCCACTCAACTACTCATCCACTCAACTGACCCACTCAACCAATCCACTCAACCACTTCACTCAACCACTCCACTCATCCATCCACTCACCTTTGTCATTTTGTTACCCTAGACTTTTATAAAAGGCACCATTGATTATCATGTAGAGAGTTTGATTCTCCTTCATTTCTCTCATAGTTTCTTCTTGTTTCTTCATAGTTTCTCATAGATTTTGTATATTTTGATGCTTCCCTTCATGGTAATAGAGAGCTACAGGCATAGAAGAATTTTTGGAGGAGGAGAGAAAGTTGTAGGCAAAAGGCAACCGTGGGAGTTTTCCTAATTCTTGGAGAGGAATTCTCAAAGGAGGAAGACAACAACGCACAAATGACCAAAATTCTTATGGTTTATTCTCTCTTTGTATTTGTCATTTTTTTTTACCATGAGTAGTTAAACTCATAGCTAGGGCTATGGGGGATCTTGTGTTCTTAGTTATTTGGATCTGATTTCTAAATTGACTATGGTAATTTCTTTGTGGGTTTACTATATTACTTGAATTCTTGTCATAACTTGATCATTTGTGACATTCATTAATTCATTGTTTGACCGGTGACCATCTGCACTCAATGAGTGGATCTATATGGTAAGCCTAGGATTATATTGGTGAATGACCAAACATCAATTTCTCCTACCAATGGAATTGACGGGTTGTTAGTTCATATCTTGAAATTGGAATTTAATGCATTCTTGATTAGTTCAACTAAATGACTAAATAGGTGGATTAAATTAAGAATAGAATATTGTTTCATCCATGACCATTGGGATTCAATAGCTTATAAGATAATATTGGCAAAAGAATTACCTGTATCATAATTAAAAGAAGATCCGAATAATGAGACTCAAGTGAACCTTGCGCCCTAGCATCTCTCTATCTTTGTTTATCTTTTCTTTAATTAATTGTTCTTTTTATTTTTCTCCATTAGTTTTTTATTTTAAATTTGGATCTTGCATACACTTCTGATTTTCTAAATAACATAAGAATATTACAACTTTAGTAATTATCACTTATTCCTCGTGGGATCGATAACTTGGACTCCAAAGTCCTATATTACTTGGCGATAGAGTGCACTTGCTCTTAGTGTATTTTACACGCACCATTTTTCAAATGAAGGTTCTTCTATAAACAGACCTTCTTATTTCAATAGGGATGGTTATGCCTATTAGAAAGAAATGATGAAAATTTTTATTGAAGCTATTGACTTAGATGTATGGGACGCCATTGAAAATGGTGCTTTTGTTCCTACACATTCTAAAGATAGTGTGAAAATTAATACACGTAGAAATGAATGGACCGATGATGATAAAAAGAAGGTTCAATATAATTTGAAAGCCAAGAATATCATCACCACATCCTTGGGATATGATGAATTCTTTAGGATATCAAATTGCAAGACCGCAAAAGAAATGTGAGATACCTTACAAGTAACTCATGAAGGTACTAGTGAGGTAAAGCGATCTCGAATAAACACTCTTACTCATGAATATGAATTGTTTAGAATGAACCAATGTGAGAGTATTCAAGATATGCAAAAGAGATTTACTCATATTGTTAATCATCTTATCCCATTGGGAAAGATATTTCCTAATGAGGATCTTATTAACAAAGTCTTGAGATGTTTAAGTAGGAATTGACAACTCAAAGTAATGGCTATTGCGGAATCAAGAGATTTATCAACAATGTCTCTAGCCACCTTATTTGGGAAGCTACAAGAACATGAGGTAGAACTAAATAGGCTCAATCAAAATGAAGAGCATGATAAAAAGAAGAAGAGAATTGCACTCAAAGCCACCTCTTCTATAATTGAAGATGATGATGAAGATGGTGAAGATGATGCAGAAAATGTTGAGCTAAGTGAGGAGAATCTTAGTCTCATTGTGAGAAAGTTTGAAAGATTCCTAAAGAAAAAGGGATTTCAAAGAATACCACCATTTCCTCAAAAGAAAGTGTATCACAAAGGAGAAGGATCCTCTACTCCTCCAAAATGCTATGAATGTGGAAAATCGGGGCACATAAAAATGGAGTGTCCTATGTATCTTAAGAAGATGGAGAAGTTTGAGAAAAGACCTTCTAAGGAAAAGAAAAAAAGGAGAGCATATATAGCTTGGGAGGACAATGACATAAGATCTTCCAATAGTTCAGAGAATGAAAAAGCTCATCTTTGTCTCATGGCTCAAGGAGAAGAAAGTGAGGAGAACGACACCGAGGTAACTTCTTCTAACTCAGAATCTCCACCTTCTTATGATGAATTGTAAGATGCCTTTCAAGAATTGTATGATGAATCTTTGAGGCTCACAAAAATGGTTTTATCTTCTAACAAAACAATCTCCTTATTGGTAAACAAAGTTTCTATTTTAAGCAATGAGATAAATGAGCTTAAGATTGAAAATGAGACCTTAGGACTCATTGATGCTAATTCATTATGCATGACTTGTTCCTCACATGATAATACATCCATATCATTACCTTGTTCATCACGCAAAGCGTTTGAAAAAGAAATTGAAGATTTGAACAACATTCTTGCAAAATTTACTTTTGGAAGAGACAACTTGAATGTGTTGTTAGAGAAACAAAAATGTGTTTTTCAAAAAGCCGATTTGGGATTTAATCCAAATAACCATCAAAAGTCTTATAAGAATTTCTTTGTTTCCTCAAAAACTTCAAGTAGCCCCTTTGTCAAATGTTTTCATTGTGGTAAGAAAGGGCATAGTGCATCCACTTGCAATGTTAGAAAAAACATAAACACCAAGGTTGGAATCAAAAGGGTTTGGGTTCCTAAAGGCACCATGCCTAACTCTAACACACAAGGACCCAAAATAATTTAGGTACCAAAGGTTAAAATTTGAATGTGTATTATAGGTGTGCTTGAAAACCAAGAACTCAAGTTGGTATCTTAATAGTGGTTGCTCCAAGCACATGACCGGTGATGACTTTAAGTTCTCCTCCCTTACCCACAAGAAACATGGTCATGTCACATATGATGATAACAACAAAGGGAAGATTCTTGGAATTGACAAAGTTAGTAAGATCTCTTCATCATCTATTGATAATGTTTTGCTTGTTGAAGGACTTAAACATAATTTGCTTAGCATTAGTTAATTATGTGATAAAGGTAATAGAGTTATATTTGATTCTTCTTGTTGCATAATTGAGGGAAAGGATGATAAGTAAGTTAAGTTTGTTGGTCATAGAGTCAATAATATATATATGATTAGTCTTGATGATATTTTCTCAAATAATGCTAAATACTTTATGAGTAAAGAAAATGATTCATAGTTATGGCATAGAAAAATTACTCACATTTACATAGATCACTTAAATACATTGGTTTCTAAAGAACTAGTAATTAGTCTTCCAAAACTCAGATTTGAAAAAGACAAACTTTGTGATGCATGTCAAAAGAGAAAACAAGTAAAGGCCTCTTTTAAAGCTAAAAACATGGTTTCAACTTCTAAACCTTTACAACTTTTGCACATGGATCTTTTTGGTCCCTCTAGAACTATGAGCTTTGGTGGGAATTACTATGCATTGGTGATTATGGATGATTTTTCTAGATTTACATGGACATTATTCTTAACCCAAAAAAAAGATGATTTTTAATCATTTAAAAAGCTTACCAAAGTTATCCAAAATAAAAAAGATTTTTGTATTGCATCCATAAGAAGTGACCACGGTGGTGAATTTGAAAACCATTAATTTGAAACCTTTTGTGATGAACATGACATTGAGTATAATTTTTCTACTCCTAGAACACCACAACAAAATGGTGTTGTAAAAAGGAAAAATCGATTTTTAGAGGAAATAACAAGAACTATGCTCAACGAGGCCAACCTTCCTAAGTACTTTTGGGCGGATGCGGTTGACACCGCTTATTATATTATGAATAGAGCCCTAATAAGGTCAATTTTAAAGAAAACCCCATATGAATTGTACAAAGGAAGGAAACCAAATGTGTCATATTTTCATGTCTTTGGATGTAAATGTTTTGTTTTGAATAATGGAAAGGATAACTTGGGGAAGTTTTATACAAAATCTGATGAGGGAATATTCATTGGCTATTTTATACATAGTAAGGCCTTTAGAATCTATAATAAACGAACTATGACCATAGAAGAGTCTATACATGTTGCATTTGATGAAACTAACCCAAATGAGCCGAGAAAGGAGCTTATTGATGATGTTACAGAAATCTTGGCAAAAACACACTTGAAAAATCAAGAGAAAGAGTCCAAGAAGCAAGAAGAGAGACTCATTGATCACTCATGGCAAAAAGTTTCAGAAATCATGGATCTACCCAAGGAATAGAGGACATCAAGATATCACCCTCTCGATAAGGTGATAGGTGATGTATCAAAAGGGGTAATCACTAGAAACTCACTTAGAGATGCATGTAATCACTTAGCTTTTGTCTCTCAAGTTGAACCTAAAGACATAAATAAGGCCATTAATAATGAACATTGGATCTTGGCTATGCAAGAAGAACTAAACCAATTTGAGAGAAATCAAGTTTAGGAATTAGTTCCAAGGTCCAATGATCATCCTATAATTGGCACCAAATGGGTCTTTAGGAACAAACTTGATGAAATAGGTTTAATAATAAGAAACAAAGCTAGACTTGTAGCTAAGGACTATAATCAAGAAGAAGGCATAAACTATGAAGAAACTTATGCTCCCGTAGCTAGATTAGAGGCCATTAGAATGTTGCTTGTATATGCTTGCATCATAAATTTCAAACTCTATTAAATTGATGTTAAAAGTGCCTTTTTAAATGGTTTTATACAAGAAGAGGTGTATGTGGAACAACCTCCTAGTTTTGAGGATTTTGAAATACCCAACTATGTTTTTAAACTGAAAAATGTCTTGTATGGTTTGAAACAGACTCCTAGAGCTTGGTATGAAAGGTTGAGCAAATTCTTTTTGGAAAAAGGTTTTTCTAGAGGCAAAGTTGACACTACCCTTTTCATAAAACACAAAATGCATGACATACTTCTAGTTCAAATCTATGTTGATGACATTATATTTGGAGCTACTAACAACTCTCTTTGTAAAGAATTTTCAAATATTATGCAAAGTAATTTTGAGATGTCCATAATGGGTGAACTCAACTTCTTCCTTGGTCTCCAAATCAAGCAAACAAGAGAAGGAACTTTCATAAGTCAATCCATGTATTGCAAGAAGCTGCTCAAGAAGTTTGGAATGGACAATGCCAAGCATATGACTACTCCTATGGGCACCTCTTGCTATTTGGACAAGGATGAAGGAGGTAAATCGGTAGAAATTACAAAATATAGAGGTATGATTGGCTCACTCCTTTATCTCACTGCAAGTAGGCTTGATATAATGTTTAGTGTATGCATGTGTGCTAAATATCAAGCTAATCCTAAAGAATCACACCTAAGTGCTGTTAAAAGAATAATGAAATATCTAATAGGCACATCACAAATGGGTTTGTGGTACCCTAAGGGTGCCTCATGTAGCCTTATTGGGTATTTCGATTTTGATTTTGCTGGATGCAAAATGGATAGGAAGAGCACTAGTGGGACATGCCACTTGCTTGGAAGCTCACTAGTTTCTTGGCATAGCAAGAAACAAAATAGTGTTGCATTATCTACAGCTGAAGCTGAATATGTTGCAGCTGAGAGTTGTTGTGCTCAAATCCTTTGGATGAAACAACAACTCTTGGACTATGGTCTTGAGCTTGATCACATCCCCATAAGATGTGATAATACTAGTGCAATTAATTTGTACAAAAGTTTCATTTTGCATTCTAGGACTAAACATATTGAAATAAGACATCATTTCATTAGAGACCATGTTCAAAAGGGTGATTGTATGCTTGAATTTGTAGAAATCACTAAGCAACTAGTTGACATTTTCACTAAGCCGCTAGCAAAAGAAGCATTTTTTATATAAGAAATGAACTTGGTATATTGGACCAATCATGCATAAATTGATTATTTGCTGCATAATCCTAAAATCAAAGCATGTTGCTTTCCTCATAATCATTCCATTTTGCTGCATAATCTCTGATTTCTTAATCATATTTGAATCCAATACTGACTTGAGCGTCGGATATTTCTCCTAAGTTGTTTTGCAGATGCTTCCTCATGTCAAAGACTTCCAAGTAACTCAACAACTTCATAATTTCACCTAAAAGGGTGTAATTCTTGGTAAAATTAGTATTTTTGCACAATTGTATGATTTGAATCATAATATGATTAGATTACATGCTTGCATGACGATTTGAATTGATTTAAGATGCTCTGGAACTGATTTGAATGGTTTAAAATTTATTCTATATTGTTTGGAATGCAAAATTTGAGTTTAAGTATACTGGTAATCGATTACAATGCCTTTGTAATCAATTACAAAGGTTCTGTCAAGCATGTAATTGATTACATAACTTTTGTAATTGATTACACTCAACTCAGAACTCAGGTAATCGATTACACTAACCATGTAATCGATTACAAGGTTCCCCAGAAGCATGGTAATCGATTACACCAAAAATATAATCGATTACATGAGAACTAGAAGGCTTATAATCGATTACAAAACTAATGTAATTGATTACACAGGGTTTTTAAAAGGTTTTCTGACACCCGCAGGGTTCATTTATCAGAAACCGTTTAATTTCTTCATCCTCCTCCTCTGCTCCCACGCAAACCCAACCTCCTAATCTCTCTTTTCTCACTCAAATCTCACTTAAATCCCTCCATTTCACCTCCCTCTCACTCGAAAATCCCTTGTCTACACAGCCTTTCTCCCAAATCCCATCACATTCCATCACCCAAATCTCCCCATCACCTCTCACGAACACTCTTTCCTTCTCTACCCTAATCTGTCTCTTTCTCATCCCTCTCTATTTCCTCACTCATCTCCAAACACTTTCCCTTCATCCCACTCTCTTCTTCCTCATCAAATGGTAGTATCTTCTCACCGTTCAAAACTTCTAAGAACAGGGGTTGTCATTGGAGAGTCCTCACGTGCAGCTCCATGCAACATTTCTGGCCTGGACCTCACTCGCCATTTCTCCATCGTGAAGAAAGCTGAGTTATTCAGGAAAAACTTCCAGCTACGCAAGATAATTTCCCCCAGGTATCTTCCTATAACCTTCTATGAGAGTGAGCCCTTGGAAAGTTTTAGAACCATTGAAAACTTAGGACTGCTGGGTTTCCTTAGCATTGAGAAGGCTATCTATCCAAATTTAGTGAGGGTCTTTTATGCCAATCTGAAGTATGAGGATGATTGCTTAATCTCTGAGGTGAAGAAGCAACAGATCAAGATCACTATGGCTGAATGGTATTGGCTGACCAAACTCACTCCTGATGGAGCAAACTTCTGTGGGAATGCTAACATTTGGGGACATGAATTTAAGCATAAGGCTGCTCTTCTTTCTCTGATAAGGACAGGATACTATCCCCTCAGTGATCCCAAGAAAAGGATCATGACCACTGGCCTAACCATGGAGAATAGTGTACTCCACTATCTTCTGGTCAGGGGGTTGATTCCTAGAAGAAGGAATTATTCTCAGGTTTTAAAGGATAACGTGGTGTCCCTATGGGCAATGACCACTGGGAGGCCAATCAACTGGAGATTCTACATCATTGAGCACATGCTGGACGTAAAGAAAAAGAAAAACTCTGCTCTACCATTTGCTATGCTGGTGACAGCCATCCTGGAGCACTGTCGTATTTCCTTGGCTGAGGAGTCCAAGGACACCAGCTTAAAAGGGCCACAATCTATCGGCTTACACACCTTGAAAAAGTTTCAGCTGTACAAAGTCAATGATAAATGGCACTACATTGCCCATGCTAGCTTTGGGCATATCCATCATGATCCGGATAGTGATGACAATGAAGAGGCTCAGCATCCTACTCCTGCCCCTGCTTCTGCTCCAGCTCCAGCTACAGCTACAGCCACACTAGACCTCTTGCTCCAAGAGATGTGAACCCTGAGCACTACCGTGGACACACGCATGGATCGTATTGAGTAGGAGGTAGATCACCTTGAGCTGAGGATGGACTACTCAAATCAAGAGCTTGCCTCCATTCGATCCATCCTGATAGGACCTCATTTTACTCCGAGTGCTGCTATTACACCTCTCACATCCTCTGCTTCTCCTGTTCCCCTGTCCTTTACTGGTCCATCTAGCATCCCTGCTGATGATGAGGAGCTCCTAGGCTCTGAGGACGATCTTGAGCTCGGCGATGGTAATGTTGATCTAAGAGACATCGCTGCGGATGCGGACAGTGACAGCGAGGCTACTGATAGTGATCATGGCCCATTGCCCTGATGTTTTCATTGTTATTTTCTTATGACTACATTGTACTTTTTCTTTTTGGCTTAATTATATAACATTAGTATACATTTTTTGTGATATTGGTTATTAGTTATATTGGCTATGATGGGTTACATTGTATATGTCTTTGATGATATATGAACTTGAATCAGCTTTGATTATATTCTCTAAATGTTTGGTTTTTGAACATTGGTTATATTGAATATTCTCTTGATTTGAATTTCTTGGATTCATTATATTCTCTTTGGATTTCCTGTTTTAGCTATACTTGTTTATTTCTTGGGCAATCATGAAACACAGCTGAAATGCTGTCCAATTATTCCTTTTAAATGCTTATGTCTTTTTGATAATGCCAATGGGGGAGAGAATAGTGGTGGAAAATGAAATAATGTTACATGTGTACGGGGGAGCTCTTGAGCCTTTTACATGAAAAATCTAACTCAATATCATGCATAAACTTCGGGGGAGAGTTGCACCTAAATATCATATATATACAAATGCAAAAACTCTTTCTTTTCCTATGATCAGTTTGTCATCATCAAAAAGGGAGAGAATATGAATGCATATGTCCTTAAAGCATGTCAAATGATTTTTGATGATAACAAAGTCAAAGATGAAGATCAAGTACAAAAATGAAGATCAAGTGCAAAAGAAAAGATCAAGATCAAAGAAAGGAGTCAAGAGGTTTATTTAGTCATAAGACTTAGAACATTAATGTTAAATGCTTTTAAGATTTCTCAAATGGTTTTTCAATATATCATTTCCAAAATAAGTGGGAAAATTCAAAGCTAAGCATGTTTTTCAAAGAAACTTTAGTTTCAATCTTAGGTTTAACACTCGTGAAAGAATTTATGTTTAATCAAATGCTTGAAGTGTTAGAAATGACTTACAAGCTTAATTGGACTTAAAAAATGTGTTCAAAGACCAATGTAATCGATTACATGATGTTTGTAATCGATTACACAGCAAACAGAGGCCTTATAATAGATTACATGAGCATTGTAATCGATTACAAGCAAATCAGAGGCCTTGTAATCGATTACACCAGGTTGGTAATCGATTACAATGAGTCCAGAAAGACAAGAACACGTTCAAGGAGTCATGTAATCGATTACATGGATATTGTAATCGATTACAAAGCAAGTCAGAAGTCATGTAATCAATTACATAGATATTGTAATCGATTACAAAGTAAGTCAGAAGCCTTGTAATATATTATACCAAGAATGTAATTGATTACGCAAAGCCCAGAAAGCAAGAACACGTTGGAACAACAATGTAATCGATTACATTTGTTGTGTAATCAATTACACGCAATCTGACAAAGTCTAATGACTATATTAATGTCATTTAATGCTTGGCTAAAAGTTCACAACTGCTCCATTACTTGCAAAACTTATAAATACCAATGTTGGGTCTTCATTAGAGGTTGACCTTAAACCAAAAACTGATTACCAATACTTCAAAACGTGATTTAATCTTCAAATCCATTCTTGCTCTGTTTTTATGAAAAACTTGAGTTATTCTTTGAGAGCATATTAGAGCATTAATTTGTAATCATATACTCTTGTGAGAGTTTCATTCTATTAATCCAAATTGCTTTGTAAAGAGGGTGAGGCATCCTTCCAAAGTGTAAAGGGTGAGGCATCCCTTAGTTGAAAAGACTCAAGCTCCAAGGGTGAGGTATCCCAAAGTGTTGAGTGCTTAAGGTTGTAAAGGTTGTCAAGCATCTATTGAAACTTGAAGATATAGTAGAAAATCTCAAGTATTTGCTTGGGGACTAGACATAGATCATAAGTGAATTGGTGATTGAACCAGGATAAATCATTGTGTTTGTTTTCTATAAACCATTCTCTTTACATTGTGCACTGTTTTATTAAATTACTTGAATATTGTTTCCTTTGGCTATTACATTTATAAGTAAAAGTATTTATCTCATCTATCCAATCATCTCTAATCATCCAATAGCTTCAATGAAAATTGATTATTAAACAATTTACGAAAGATTTACGAACTTGTTTTACATACTCAATTCACCCCCTTCTTAAGTATTGAGACCACTTGGTAACATATCCTGCATCATATCATGCACCTTCATCTTCTAGGAGTCCTTTAGAAGACACTTTGCATGCTTTTATTAAGGCACATGGTAAGACTAACTAAAAGTTTGAATCTTTGATTATGCAAGTTGATGAAGAAAACAAGGAGATAAAGAATCAAGTGTCCAAATTGATGAACTCCTTGAGTGTGAGTGTGCGACGTAAGTTCCTTTCTCAAGCTCAGTCTGCACTTCATGGTCAACACATGGCGCAAGAGAATTTGAAGGATGTGAATGTCATTGTGACACGAAGTGGTACATCATTACATATCCCAACAATAAACAACTCAGAGGATGTGGAAAAGAATCAGGATAGTAGTGATGCCGAGTTGCTCAAGGAACCGGAGGTGACAAAGAATCTTGTTAAGGTACCATTCTCTCAAGCTTTAAAATCAAGCAAGCGAATTCTGGTTCCTAACAATGAAATCCTAGAGAATCTAAGGCAGTTTAATATCAATCTTCCTATTTTGCATGTGATTAAACAAGTTCCTACTTATGCAAAAGTTCTAAAGGATTTGTGTACAGTTAAGGGGAAGCACCATGTGAAGAAGACAACGTTCCTGACAGAACAAGTTAGGGCTCTAATTAAGCAGCGAATTCCTCCCAAGTACAAAGATCCTGGTTATCCAACCATTGCATGTAGCATCAAAAATCATGAGTTTGGGCAAGCTTTGCTAGATTTAGGAGCTAGCATGAATCTAATGTCATATTATATTAATTTGCAATTGGGGTTTGGAGAAATCAAACAAACTACTGTGGCATTGCAATTGGCTAACCATTCAGTCAGAGTAACCCGAGGTGTAGTAGAGGATGTTCTAATTCAAATTAACAAATTTTATTATCCTGATAATTTTTTAATCCTCGACATTAGCTCTGTTGTTGGTACTACTTCCAAAATTCCTTTGATTTTAGATAGGTCTTTCCTTGCCACTATTAATACTCTTATTAATTATAGGAATGTACTCATGAAGTTGTCTTTTGGAAACATAACTCTTGATGTGAATATCTTCCATTTTGCGAAACAACCAGAAGATGATGATGAAGGCCACCAGATATACATGATTGACTCACTCATTGATAGGGGAGTTGCTACAGCCCATGATTTTGATCCCCTTGAGTATTTTCTTGTTAATTCTGAGTTTGATTCTATCAGTAATCCATATGATGTAGTTAATATTAATGCTATATTTTTTAGAACTCAAGATTATGGCACTCGAGCATGGTAACTAAAGTTTGAGGAGTTACCTGAGAAAGGTGAAAAACAAATCCCTTAAAGTATGGAAGCACCCAAAGTTGAATTGAAGCCTCTGCATAAGGGTTTAAAGAATGTTTTCCTTGGTCCAAGTAATACTTTTTCTATTATTATCTCATCTGAATTGTCTGAGTCTCAAATTGATAAATTAATTCAGACCCTAAGTGAGCATAAGTCAGCCTTAAGTTAGAGCATTACTGATATAAAAGGTGTTAATCCCCTAGTCTGTTCTCATAAAATTAATTTGGATGAAAGAACTATCCCTCGTAGAGACCCACAGCGTAGGCTTAATCCCACTATGAAAGAAGTGGTGAAGAATGAAATATTAAAATTATTAGATGCAGGAATCATATATCCTATTGCTGATAGTAAATGGGTAAGTCCTACACAGGTTGTTCCTAAAAAGTCAGGTGTTATTGTAGTGAAGAATGACCTAGGAGAGTTAGTCCCTACAAAACTTGTGATTGGGTGACGGATGTGCATTGATTATAGAAAGTTGAATGCTGCCACCCGGAAAGACCATTTTCCTCTCCTTTTTATTGATCAAATTCTTAAGTGTGTGGCTGGTTATCCTTTTTATTATTACTTGGATGGTTATTCTGGTTATTATCAAATTGAAATTGCATTAGAAGACTAGGATAAAACCACTTTCACTTGTCCTTTTAGTACTTATGCTTTTCATAGAATGCCATTTGAATTGTATAATGCTCCTGCTACTTTTCAATGTTGCATGATAAGCATTTTTAGTGACATGGTTAAAAATTGCATGGAAGTTTTTATGGATGACTTGACTATTTTTGGATCTTCTTTTGATGAATGCTTATTGAATATAGAGTGGGTGCTGATTCATTATGAGGAGAAGGAATTTGTTTTAAATTGGAAAATATGCCACTTTATGGTACATTTAGGTATTGTTTTATGGCATATTATCTCTTCTAGAATGATAGAGGTTGATCAATCTAAGATTGAATTAATCTCTAAGTTGCCTACACCTAGGACAGTAAAGGATGTGAAATCTTTTCTTGGTCATGCGGGCTTTAGGAGGTTCATACAAAAATTCTTCACCATATCTAGACCATTATGTGACCTTTTAGCTAAAGATGTCTCATTTGAATGGATACAAGCTTGTCAAGAGGCATTTAAAATGTTAATTGGAAAGTTTACATCAGCACCAATAATGCAACCACCTGATTGGACTTTACCTTTCGAGATCATGTGTGATGCTAGTGATTTTACTGTAGATGTTGTTCTTGGACAATGAAGGGAGGGGAAGCCTTTTGTCATTTATTAAGCTAATAAAAGTCTTTAGTGCTCAAAAGAATTACTCTACCATTGAAAAAGAGTTGCTAGCTGTAATGTTTGCTTTGCATAAGTTTTGTGCTTACTTGATTAGTTCTCCTATTATTGTTTTCATAGATCATGCAGCCCTTAAGTACCTTCTTACAAAGAAGAATGCTAAGGCGCAACTAATACAATAGATTTTACTTTTGCAGGAACTTGACATCACCATCAAAGACAAGAAAGGAATGGAGAACGTATTGGCTGAGCACCTCTCAAGGCTCACATTCGAGGACACCTTTGACCACCTGCCAATCAAAGATGATTTTCTTGATGAGCATTTATTTTCTATTACTTCTTTACCATAGTTTGCTCATATTGTGAATTATTTGGCTACATGTGAGATAGCAATGGATTGGAGCACTCAGGATAAAAGGAAGTTCATGACTGAGGTATGTAATTTCTATTGGGATAACCCTTTTTTCTTTTCAAATATTGCCCAAACAAAATTTTAAGGTATTACATCCAAAATGAAGAGATTGCTAGCGTCTTAAAATTTTGTCACTCCCAAACTTGTAGGGGTCATTTTTCAATGAAGAAAACCACTGCAAAAATTATGCAGTGTGGATTTTATTGGCCCACCTCATTTATGGATGCAAACAATTATTGTTGCTCATGTGAAAAGTGTCAAAAGTTAGGAGTTATGTCACGTTGTAGTATGATGCCCTTAAACCCAATTTTAGTGATTGAATCTTTTATTGTTGGGGCATTAATTTTATGTAACCATTTCCTCCTTCTTTTGAATATCAATATATTATTGTGGTAGTAGATTATATGTCAAAATGAGTGGAAGCAGCAGCTTGCAGGAGAAATGATAATAGGATGGTAATTAAATTTCTCAAAGAGAATGTGTTATCTCGATTTGGTACACCACGTGCTATCATTAGTGATTGGGACACACATTTTTGCAACCGTTCCTTTGAGGGTTTAATGAAAAAATATAGGGTGATACATAAGATCTCTATTGTATACCATACCCAGACAAGTGGACAGGTAAACTTAAAAAAATTAAGCAAATTTTAAAGAAAACAGTCAACCCGAATTACAAAAATTGGTCTTTGAGACTAGTGGATGCACTTTGGGCCTATCGTACAACTTTTAAAATTGCCTTAGGCATGTCACCTTATAGGCTTATTTTTGGAAAGCCTTGCCACTTACCTGTCGAGCTCGAGCATCGAGCTTATTGGACCATCAAGCATTTCAATTTTGACATGGGAGAAATAGGTAAGCTTAAAAAATTTCAGTTGATCGAGTTAGAGGAGTTGAGAAATGATGTTTATGAGAACTATAGAATCTATAAGGTTAAAATGAAAGCATTTCATGATAAAAATATTTTGAGAAAAACGTTTAAGCCTAATGATCGGGTATTCTTATATGATTCTAGACTTCATAAGCATCTAGGAAAACTTTAGTCTAGGTGGACTAGCCATTTTGTAGTGAAGAATATTTTTGCACATGAGGCGGTAAAAATAGAGGATCCTAAGAATAGTCAGATCTTTAAAGTAAATGATCAACACCTTAAAGTTTTAAGTGATAAGTAAGCTCTGGAAGTGGAAGATATTCCACTTGTGGATCCATTCTATCAACCTTGACCACACCACGCAGGTATATTTTTCTTTATTTGTTTTGTTTGTTTTGTTTTTTTTTTTTCTCTTATTTTCTTTCTTTTCCTTTTTGTTTGCTGTTGTTTTCTTTGTTTTTGTTTGCAAGTTAGTTTCATTTTGTCATTTTAGGTTACCATCTTTGGTGCTTAGTGAGCTACCCACATCACTCATCAAGTGTATTCTCACCTTTTTTTAGCTACTCCCTATTCAATTCTGCGTCTTAAACACTGAGGACAATGTTTTATTTAAGTTGAGGTGTTGGTGGTGTAAATTTATTATTTCATCTGTGTTTTTATTAAGTCGGCTTAAGTGTCTTCCAAATTTCAAAACCTTTGTATGGGGATGTAAATAGTATTGGCCAACAAAAAAATTTTAAAAATTCAAAAACAAAAAAAATAGTTTGCGTGATTGTTTATTTCATTTTACTTTATTTTGTTTTTGATATTTTTGTCATTGCTAACCATTATCAGGGTGTAGTTATCCTCTTCTCGTCTTCACTTTTTAATTGCTAAGCATCTCAAGTATGTTACTCCTCCTTGTTACTCTTTTTATTTTTGTCCCAATAATTTCTTTGATTCATATTGGTGATTATTTCTTAAGTTTGGATTTAATTTGAAAAAAATTGAGGACAATGTTTGGTTTTGATTGGGGTGGGAGTTACTTGAATTTCAGTATTGTTATCATTTTGCGTGAGGAAAATCTTTTTTCTATCATCTTGCTCAACTTGTTTCACATTATTCATAGCTGCTTCTGCATGTCTCTTTGTTGAAAAATTGAAATAATTAGAAAACTTGATGTGGACATGTGGATACTATTTTTTCCTAGTGAGTTTTGAGCCATTCATTTTTATTGTGAGAATATTTTCTTGGCCTTCTAATATTTCTTGTTAGTGCTCATATTTTTTTTCTATCACTAGATCATTTCATTATTATTTTGGCTAAAGAGAAGTTTTATATCACACTTGCATTTAATCTAATTTCATGGAAATTAGTAGAATTATCTATTTCCTTGAGAGATGATATTAAGTCATGTTTCTTATTTTGAGCCTTGAGATGATATTTTTTTTTGTTCTTTCACATATTGCCGCTAGTCACCCCTTTGAGCCTATTTATTGAGTTTTTCTTTCTTAACCTTTTTTCAAAATATTTCAGGAAAGAAGCAATATTATTACAATATAGAAAGGTATAAGGAAAAAAAAAGAAAGGCAAAGTGAAAGTGCAAGAAAAAAAAGTTTCAAAAAGTTACAAAGTTGAGAGAATTAAAAAAAGAAAAGTGAAAAAAAAAGTTTGGTTTAGGAGTTTGAAAAAAAAAAGAAAAAAAGTGATTTAAAGAAGGTAAAGAAAATTGTGTTGAAAGTGTAGAAGTTAAGCTTCTAAATATTCTTGAAACACTTTTGATTTTCATTATTTTCCTTAGCCATCATATTTTCTCTTTACCCACATTACAAGTTTAATAAAATCTTATTTGATCTTAAGGGATTGCGTGGTTCTTCTAATGTATATGAATAATCTTAAGGTGTGATATAAAGTCTTTTCTTGACATCTTTTCATGAAATAATATTTATTCTATTTTCTCAGCGTTCTTTCTATTATTTTATATGTGAGATATTTGCTTTGATTTGTGACTACTACTCTACCTACATATACTTGCTATGAGTGACACCGTACTTCTGAGTGATTTTCATTGTTGAGCGCAACTCTTGTGAGAATTGTATTTAGTTGAGAGATGTTTTCTGATGGGGATAGTGGTCTTAGTGTTGAGCTTGGAGAAGTTAGGTAGAGGGGTAGTGTTCCAAAAAATATTCTATTGTATTTAGCTTGGAGAGGTTGTGTTCCAAAGAATATTGTGTTGTATTTAGCTTGTAGAGGATGCAGTTCAAAGAATACTCAGAGTTGTGGAAATCCTAGTGTTCTGTTCAAGACTAGACGTAGGCTGAGTGGTTGGGCCGAATCAGTATAAACCCTGAGTGTATTTCCTCTCTTTCCATTCTCTTTATCTTGTGAACTTGGTGCATATTTAGTTTTTATGATCTTTTACAAGTTCTTTTTTATAAAGAGAAAAGTTTATGAAAGCTATTTTTTGATATCAATAAAAGTTTTTGAAAACTGGTTAAGAGAAGTTTCCTAAGCATTCTAAGTATCATTTTGGACCCTGCTACCTTTCTAATCTTTTATTGCTAACACATTGCTCTGATTATCTAAGTTCTATACTTGAGAAAACTATTTTAAGTTTAAGAAAGAGTTCAAAAAAGTTTTTCATGAGGCATAATTCAACCTCCTTTCTTGTGCACTTATCCATCTTCAAGATTGGTTTATTATAGAAACAATTATAATACTCTTAGATTATTTAACTTGGGCTGTATTCTTCTTCACAAATAACAATTATGGATTAACTTGCAATACGCTACCAAGGGTTAGGGAAAACAATTCTCGTTACGGGCCAAGCCTCCCTCTAAACTAGCAACAAAAACTTATCAAGATCTATTTATTCATGCTTTCTAAACAAATCAAAATAAGAATCATAAACAATTGTAATAGAAGAAGAAAGCAAATTCAATTATAACTTGAAAGAATAAAATCTACACCAAACAGTCAAAGTCATGTCTAGGGTTTCAAAATCACCCTCAAAGATCTAGCCTGACATGGTGATGGAAGCCATGAATACAATCTATATGAACATAATAACAAGAGTTCAAGAGTAGAAAGATAGAACAAATGGTATGATGTTTTTTTGAATCTATTTGATCTTCCTCTTGAGGTTTTCAAAGCTTTAATCTTTTGGATCTTTGGTCAAGCTTTCTCTATAATCTCTAGCCGTTTCTCTAAGCTTTCCTCCAGGATGATCCTCCTCTCCTTAGTTGCCTTCTCTTCCATTTTTTTGTTATATCTCCTTTGAATGTGTCTTTAAGGTTAGGTCTTCAATCCTTCAAAAGTCCAAGTCCATTAGGGTTTCTTTTGTAGTATTTTGAGTGCACAAGGGCCAAGACCAAGTCTTTAATGAGTTGAGTGACACCTAACACGGCCAGACCTTGATTTCTTGGTGTCTTGCACAACCAAGCTATGTTGGGCAATCGGTTAGGGGTAGGCCTTGCTTTTTGAGCATATTTCACAACCTGGCCATGCTTTTCTTTCATGCTATATAATTGCTTTGAAACAATTGAATTGGGTCTTACGCTGAACATGAAAATTATTGCTTTTTGTCTTAGCTTTCTAGTGCTTATATAATCACTTAATTTCAATCTCTATAACTCAAGATATGCTCAAATTATTACACATAAGTTAGAAATCATGCGAATATATAACTGATTTGTTTCTAACTTCAACTTTCTCCAAATCTTCCTTCTAAACCTGAGTGAATGTGCTCCAAACCTTTTATTTAAGGCTTAAATAACAAAAAATAATAATAAAATGCTTTAGAAAGATATTTTATCAAATACTCTCTATGTATACTTTTATCATTCTTTTTTTTTAAAAATTAATTGGTCAATTTTATTTGTCATTTTAAAAAATGACTCATTAATTACTATTTTTTACCTTTATCTTTAGTGTTAATATGAGAGAAAAAATATTAGTAGAATGATAAATAATCAATTATATTTTAAATATTTTAATAAAGAATAATTTGGTCAAATGTAATTATTTTTACAAATAACAAAATAAAATATTTTTATTGTAATGATTATTAATTATAAAACATTAATTAGTTAATTAAATTTTTTTGTTAAAATTTATGTAACACACACTTCACGAACCTGTGATCCGGGTTGTGCACCACACGATATGATGTGAGAGTGGGCCACCATCTCCATGTGGCCCACGTTCCGAATTGTCTCTGTATATATATATTGTATATTATTACATTCAATTATTTATTCGAGAATATATTTGAGAATGTAATAATATATTATTTATTTATTTATTTGTAAACAAATATCAATGTTATTTCCATTCCCTTGCCTTGATCGCTTCGCAGCCTATAAAACTGCAAATCCATCAAAATCCCAGATTTTAGGGTTTCCATGTCCAATACAAGGGCTTCATTTATGAAGGTAATTACTCTAAATCATAGATCCTCTTCTCTTTCTCTCTCTCACTCATTCCAGTTTTTGATTACTCATTTATTCATTTCTATCCCAAAAGTAACTACTTTTTTTTTTTTCAATATGTGCATGTCTTTTCGTCATTTTTAAATTTTAAGTTCATGGATTCTCATTTGATTTATTGCTTCAACTGCAATTCAATTCTATTAATTTCATCCACTTAAATGGGTTTTGATCCTTACGCCCAGATTTAGCAAAAGGGTTGAAATTGGTTATGGATTTGGGAAGTGAATCTGTGGAAGAAAATGAAGTGCATCATGATGGAAATGAAAACGGGACTAAGGATGACGGTTCTTTTGGTAATGAGAAATTTGGGTTGGGCTTCGATGGAAACTCGGATTCCAAGACGTTGAAACCGGATCAAAAGGGAATGGTTGTTGAAGTGGATACTGAAGAAGCTGTGAATTCGAAAGGGAAACCAACAAAGGGGTTTGGGTTGAAGAAATGGAAGAGAATTAGGAGGAATGTTGTTAAGGATCCGAATTTGAGTGTTGATTCGAGTAAAATATTGAAGCGGGGGTTGTCTGGCAATGCCAATTTGAGTGAAAACCAGCCTTTTCTGCGTGATGTTAAGGAAAAAAGTGACGGGTCTTCAAATATGTTTGCAAATGTTGGGTTTTCTGACGGCTATGCGATCCGTGGTTCTAGTTCAGATTCTAGATATGCACTTGGATCTGGCTTTGCTGTTGGGACTGATTCTGAGAATAGTGAGGATCGGAGTAGCAAGTCTTCTACGGCAGCTAGTGAGCCAAAGTTAAGGTATGAGAAAAGCCATAGTAGGAATGTGAATTCGAAGAAATTATCTAACTCGGCTCAACGGGTTCAACAGGGAAAGGGACGGATTGAAAGCAGTAAGAAACCTGGAGGAGGTGGAATAGTCAAAATGGAGAAGGAAAATTCTCTTTCCAGTATGGAATCTGATTCAAGAAGCTCCAACTTTAAGCAAGGTATCTTTGCAGTTACTAGTAATGGAAAACACAGTGGTAGACCAAATGTTTATGGTGGAGGTAACAGTGGTGAAGCTCACGCTGAAGAACATTTCACTGAGGGAGTTCAAGCTGGTTTTGGCAACGAAAAAGTGGGAGAAGATGAAGATCTTCAAGAAGAGAATTTAGCTACAAATTTGTCTTGGGATGCTACAGAAGAAAAAAGTGAGAACAATCAATCTTCAACCGTTGAAGATCCTTTAATTGAGTCTATTAGTAGCCTTCAGGCTGTCCAGGAGGCACTTGAACAAGGTTTGTCCATCCTGTTTCTTATAAGTTTGATTTTTCTGTGAATCAATCTTTTATGCAGCTTGCCAATTTGTGACTGAGATTGGTATATTTATTGGTTTTATAATCCTTGGGAAAACTTATGTAAGCATATATTACCTTATTACTTATTAGCAGTTTCTTGTCCATTGAATTCTGCTCCTAGATTCAATTCAACTGTCAATAAAGCTGCTAACATGACAGGTACCATTGCATGAACTGACCTAATATATATTGGTCTGGTTTGAACCCCTTAGCTGTTTAAACCTTATGATTTCTTATTTTGCTAAGCCGAACCAAACCTTAGATTTGGTTCTGTTTAATCAGTTTGGTTTGGTTCCTTCAGCACCCCTACATCTAGAGGGTCTTATTGCATAAAGGAGTTTGTTTCTTGAAAGAAAACAAAATTATCTTTCTATTTCGACTTGCAGTTGCAGGTTTCTGATATAATTTTGGACATTCTGATTGTAAATATTTTACTGATACCTTATATGTGTTACCTAATTGATACATAAGCCTATGGAGTATATGGTGGACTAAACTGGGCCCAACATAATTCTCCGTATTTGTGGAAAGCCATTGAATGATCAATATTCTCTCTCCTTATACCTTTTTTTCTCTTCTTTTGAACTCCTATTAAATATCTCTATTTTTTTATTTTAGAACCTTAAAATCTGATAGTCTACAGGTCTAGTCTAGTCTCTCTTGGAAACATTCTTTTCTTGGTTAATCCAATAATTAAACCATATTAGTTAGATATAAAACTGTTTTCCTGCATATGTAGATCTGTGCTGGGTGATGGATAGAATGGCAAATGGAGAATGAGCCCATTGGAAAATTTCTCCAGCAATTTATTTCTCTATACCAAATGTTAAACATTGTAATTGTCTCATATGCCATTAAAGACAGACGTAATTGTTGCATTTTGGATTTTGCATGTAAGTTGTTGAGATTGTATTTAACCCACTGGGTGGGCTGTCTTATGGTCAAGTGTCTTTTTTTTTTTTTAGCCTATCATAGTCGATGTATTTGATGTGTTTTTAGTGGAGTTTTGAATCTCTCTTTGTGAAGATTAATGCATGGTACTTCAATTGGATCTCATCTTTATTGAGAAATCCAAGCACTTAGATAGCTAAATGAATGGAATATGAAATTGTGATACATAATCCGTCACTAGGAACTCACTAGATGACTTGTTTTATATTTTACATTAAGTTGATTCTGCAAGTTTACCTCCATATTGTAATGTTATTGCAGTGATATCCTCATCCTTTCGGAAACTTGTACTTTTAGGAGCTCCAAAACTTTACTCATTGTTCACCATATACTTGTATCTTCTATTAATGCTTTATTATTTGTTTTATTAGGACCATACATAGTCTATTGTTTCTCTGTTTTCTGTTCAAAACTTTCTTGCTTGTCTTGGTACTGTAAGATTGTTTGTTGGTTGCTTTTCTTGATACTGCATTTCATGGTTCTATGGTTACTTACTAAGAGATTATACAAATCCTAGATCGTCTAATTTTTGTTGGTCCTAATTTAAGTTAGTTGGCTGAGGAAAATCATTTTAGAACATGACCTGAGCCAGCAATAGGAAACAGTGATGGGGGATTGGTTACTAACATTTTAAGTTACTTTCTACAATTCTACTTGCCTACCCTGTCTGGATTATTACTTATTGGAACCAAATATGCTATTTTCCACGTATTGTCATTATTTTAAATTTATAGCTTACTGAAAGATTCTAAAAGCTGCGTATATGATAAACTTTTCTTTAAGCTATTTTGAGTTTGCTTGTTAATGCTGATTGTAGTTGATTTTTATACTTTTGATTTGATAAAAAGAAACAATTTTTTTTAAATTTATTATTATTATTATGCTCAAGTTCCTTCTTTTCTGTAATAGTGGTCTTTAATGGAAGAATCAAGTATGGCATGTGCCATTGCTGATAACCAATCTATGTGTACTCTTGCAGAAGTCCGGAAATTCAGGGAGATTGGGATTGAAGTCGTCTCACCAGATGATGACTCAGCCAAGTGTAGCAGTGCATCTGCTGGTATCACTGCTGTTAATCTAGGACTCCATAATTCATGCTTATCTGGTCAGTCTGGTGCAGAAGAAATTAAACAAACTACTTCAAGTTCCTTCGAATTTCAGGTATTGAGCCTGACACAAAATGTAAATATTTTGGAAAGCAAGTTGGAGGAATTACAGGGTATGCTTGCTCTAAAGGATTCCAGGATTGCTGAACTTGAAACAGCCCTGAGTAATGGTAAGTTTCCTAAGGAAGAATCTGCTAGCACCATAGGTTTATCGGAGGAAAAATGTAAAGAGGTAGAGTCTGAGCTTGAGGGCCTTTTTAGGCAAAAGATTGAAGCTGAGGTTGAATACCTAGCCATCACAAAGGTGATGCAGAACTTGAAGGTTGGGGCAGGTTTTCAACTTACAATATTGGAAGAACAAGAAAAACTGTCTGAAAATCAAGCACAGGTTCTTAACAAGGTCGTTGAGGCGGAGAGTAAGGTTTCAGTGTTGAAGAACAAAGCAGAAGAGTTGGAAAAATATTGTGGTGATAGTCTAGTAGTTGAGGAGTCTTTTGTGCTGCAGAAAAGAGTATGTAAGGTGACATTTTGTCTTTTCGTACAGTTCATGTTGTTTATCTTGTTCTTTTGGTTTTTTGTGTCACAGTTATCGCTCAATTCTGGAGTGGTTGTACCCACATAAGTCTGCAAAATTAGGTTCATTTTGTGCATTCCCGAAAGTTTCTTTGCTGATATTTGAATGTAAAATTTCATTGTTATATAAAACTGACCCTTCTTTCTCTGGGTAGGGGGAGAGCGTGCATTTGCTCTCCTTGTTTTAATATCATTTTGTGCACAGTCGTAACTTAATCATTGTAACTTTGGCATGACTAAGACAGTTGTTATGTTAGGAGTCTTCAAGATGGCTTGTCTGTTTTAAAATACTTGGTGGGTTAGATATAACTGAAGTATTTAAGGTTGCCTGTTGCCTAAATTCAGGGTTGATTGAGCGTCTAGCCAAGCAAGCAAAGGGATTGGTATTTCAATTTTGATTTAACCAAAGGCAATTTAGAGGAGTGTTTTCTGATAATTGATTTTTAAAAACAACAGAACAAGGGACTCGTTTTAGAAAGAAGAAATTCGAAGTTGTTAATACCAGTTTTAACGCTTTTCTCCAACTTGTTTATTATCTGACACTGGATTATAGTTATACGTCTCTATCAGTATGACTCATTGACTCGACGTCTTGAACCCTTTCACTGACCCAACTAGTTTGTACGCGAGCACGATGCTTTTAGGTTCTTAAACTTTTAACCAAGGTTGATTTCAAGGGATTTTGTTCTTAAACTCGTTGGATCGAAGGGCTTTCCGTGTCTTGGCCTGTTCAATTTTCTCCTTTTGCAATATCAACAAATTGTCTTAGACATAAACTTTTGTATAATGGTCATCGAATAATAATAATCTTGTTTCGTCACTTCAATTTATTCATTATACGCACCACTCACAGGAGCGAAACACAAACTCCTCCCTAGAGAAAGTATGGTCATCTTATCTACTAATTCTTAGCCCTTGTTAATCTCGATCAACCAATGAGGAGTGTAACAATATACATTCCGCTATACCTTCTTCTAAAAATAAACCTAAAATAAACATGAAATGCTATATCATTTTTAGCAAATGAAATGCTGTATATTTTATATGTGAACATGAATTGTAATTTTGGCACTAAGGAATCGCGATGAACACAACCAAGTTTAAGTATGCAACATAATAAATACCAAAAGACAATTCATTAGACGTAAGTGATGACAGTATTATTAATTAACGAAATGAAATGAAAGAGAAAGAAGCAAATTGCTAAATTGCATAAAATATTATATGCTACATAAAGTTGTTTGCACATTGTTGTGGCTCCCTCACCAGAAGAGAATTTTTCATCTCAACAAATTGAATTAATGGATATCATTATGAATAGTGTTTCATATTGGGATTTGGCTCTCATAATACCAAGCTCAAAAGCCAATAAGACAAGGACCTTGCCTATCCAATAAAAGAAACATGAAGGAAGTTAATTCATAGACAAAAGAAGGTGTGGAGAAACTTCTCCCATGCACCTAGAATGACTAATCTGCCTCCATCTACAATTTGGAGCTCACGATACTTACTCTCCTATAAATAGCTCCTTTGTAACTTTATGGTAATGATCTTCTCATCACCCTCAATAGTCTACACCTTGAGCCCTAACTTACTTAAGTATTAGAGTGTCTTTATAGTTGTCCAACCTCTTACATTAACACTCAATGGAGCAGCGGCAGTGAGAAATCTTCTGTCCAAGGAGTTCATAACATCCCCAAATTCCAGGACAGAACAAATAGAAACACCATAAACAAGTTTTCTTTGCATATACTAAATTCACTATAGCAAAATAGTGAAAAATGTTTGGGAAATTTGAACCAAGCAGAAACAAAATATTTCCCCCTACTTGTGTAGATAAATAGGCACAGCAATTTCATCTCACAATGAAATATTAACCACACAGAATAAGCTATCAACAATGACAAAAAAATAAATATCAGAGACGCCATAATTTTAACATGGAAAATCTATACGGGGGAAAACCATGAGATCAAGTCCAACAAAAAACTTCCATTAATAAATTAATGGGTACACAATTAGTTATCCTAGTAGCACCAGGGAACACCATAATCAACTAGACATCAACCAACAATATAAAAACTCCACAAAAGTGGGTATCACAGATCTACCTAAAGAGAATGTGAAACAACAGACAAGCTATACTAAAATGTAGCCCTCAACTCTAGGAAGGACATACTAAAATCTCATTAAGAATGGTAAGAGTTTACCCATTTTCTTTCCTCTTCTCCAACTTTTTCGCTCCCCGTCTATTTTTATCTCTTCTCTTTTCCCTTCTCTCTGGTTTTTTCATTTCTATTTTCTCAAGCTTTTCAAAGGCTTTATTTGCTTCTTTTTTGTTGTTGTTTTCTTTTAATCGGTAGGTCCCACGAAGAGGAGGGAACCATACTAATAAATCTCCCCTTTCCTGACTCAAGTGGGAGGTTTTGCTCCACCAAGCTTGCTTTTTTTCTACAAAGAAATCAACTTTGTCATAGGCAAGGTATTAGTCATCATATCTAAACTATTGTCATTAGTATGGATCTTGTCAAGTGAAAACAACTTCATTTATAACGCTTCTCGTACCCGATGATACTGCACCTCTATGTGCTTTGACTTGGAATGAAATGTTGGGTTCTTGTTGAGATGGATAACATTCTGACTATCACAAAATAACATAAACTTATCTTGCTTAAGACCCAACTCTTGTAGGAATTTCTGTATCCATATGAGTTCTTTAGATGCTTCAGTAATAACAATATACTCAGCTTTAGTGGTAAACAAAGCAACACATTTATATAGTTTAGATTGCCAAGACACCGCTCTTCCTGCAAAGGTCATCAAGTACCCAAAAGTGGATTTCCTAGAATCAACATCACTAGCCATGTCTGTATCTGTGTAGTCATCTAACACAGGTTGACCACTTCCAAAGCATAAACACACTTTGGAAGTACCTCTAAGATACCTAAGCATCCACTCATTGGTTACAATGTTCTTTACCAGGATTAGAGAGAAAATGACTAACAACACCAAAGACATGTGCAATATCTAGCCTTATGCATACTATGACATACATTAAGCTATCAACTGCAGATGCATAAGGAACCTTCTTTTCTTTGTCTTTCTCACTTGTAGGGCATTGTTACAAACTCAACTTGAAATGACTTGCAAGTGGAGTAATAACAGGTTTAAGATTACTAATGTTGAATCTTTTTAACACCTTCTTAATGTACCTCTGCTAAGATAACCATAATTTACTATTCTTCTTATCATGAGTAATTCTCATGTCAAACCAAAGTCCTTCATGGCAAAGGACTTGCTCAAGTCTTTCTTTAAATTCTCAATCTTCTTAGTGTCATGACCAATAATCAACATGTCACCCACATATAGCAATAGAATAATAAAATCACCATATAAGAATTTTTTGACAAACACATGGTGATCAAAAGTAATTTTACTATACCCATGATCTTTCATAAAAGAATCAAACTTCTTGCACCATTGTCTTGGTGCCTGCTTGAGTCCATACAAGCTTCTCTTCAATTTGACACAAGTTGCTCTTTTCCTTTCACCTTGAACCTCTCTGGTTGCTCTACATAAATTTCTTCCTCCAAGTCAACATTAAGGAATGTCATCTTTACATCAAGTTGTTCAACCTCTAAGTTCAAGCTATCTGCTAATCCAAGCACAATTCGAATAAAAGGTATCTTCACCACATGTGATAAGATTCCTTCAAAGTCAACACCCTTGTTCTAATCAAAGCCTTTCACAACCATCCATGCTTTGTATCTTTCTTTGAAATATTCTTTTCTATCCTCAGTTTGAACACTCATTTGTTCTTGAGTGCTCTCTTACCCTTAGGCAACTTCATTAACTCAAATGTGTGATTCTTATACAATGATTTTATTTTTTCTTGCATGGCCTTCAACTGCTCTTCCTTGTGCTCATTTGAAATGGCCTCTTGGCAGATTTCTAGCTCTCCACTATCAGTGATCATCACATAATCATGTGAAGGATATCTCTGGGAAGCATGAAGCTCTCTAGTAAATATTGTCAATTGAGGCTCAATTGGTGGCTCAAGTGGAACTTGCTCAACTAGCACATCATGGTGAGGTATAGGATCATCAGTTGTATTTCTATTATTTACTTGTATGTCTCCCCTATCAACAAAGTTTCTAGTCGAAGACTCTGGTGCAAAATCAATGTAACTTATAATAACTAATTTTTAATGGTTTGGTATTCAAGAAATATCACATCTTGCCTTTTGATAATTTTCTTGTCTACCTGATCTTAGAGTCTATAACTAAACTCTTCATGACCATATCCCATAGAGATACACTTTTTTTTATTATTTCCCATTATGCTTGGGCCTCTCAATTCTTGGAATGTGAACAAAAGTTATGCAACCAAACACTCTTAAGTGACTATAAGTGACATCTTTCCTTATCCATAATCTATCTGGAACATTACCATCTAGAGGCACTGAAGGAGAAATGTTGATCAAATCCACTACAGTTCTCATTGCTTCACCCCAAAAGGACTTAGATAATTTTGCATGAGAAAGTATATATCTAATTTTGTGATTGATTGTATGGTTCATTCTCTTTGTAACTCCATTATGATAAGGGGTCTTTGGAATTATTTTCTCAAGCCTAATCCCATGTTATCTACAATACTCTTCAAAGGGACCATTAATTATATGCTCTGGCACATTTTAGTTTTCTTCCCTTTTCTCTTTCAACAAATGCATGGAAATGCTTGAAGACATCGAGTGCCTAGTCTTTAGATTTCAAAGCAAGCAAAAGCTCAAACCTTTTTAGAGTTATCATCAATAAAGGTAACAAAATATAAAGCACCACTAAGAGATCCACAGTCCATAGTGCAAACATCAGTGTGAACTAAATCTAGAATGTGTGACCTTTTGTGAGGACTAGAACTATGAAAGGAAACTCTATTGTTTTCTAACAAAACAATGAATGCAAGTCTTTAAGGGTGGACCTCTCAAATGAAGAGATTTCTTCCTGGCAATAATGCTGAGTCCTTTCTCACTCAAGCAGCCAAGATGCGATGAAATAAGTCGATAAAGGAACTTCAAGTGCATTCACCTCCTCCTCGCATAACTTTCTTAGCATCCTATAGAGAGTAGTGAAATTATCTCCTTTTGCCACAACTAGTGACCTTTTGGTGAGCTTGCATTTTCCATCATCAAAGTAAGTATGATAGCCCTCAATGTCTAGAGTTCTAACATAAATCAAGTTGAGACAGATATTAGGAATATGTCTAACATTCTTCAATCGTAGCTTGCATCCAACGCTAGTTTCAAGCCAAACATCTCCCATACCAACTATCTTGCATGCTCCTTCATCCCCTATCTTTAATATAGCAAAATCACAGTAGTGTAAGATATGAAGAAATCAAGCTTGGGAGTGGCATGATATGAGGTACCAGAATCTACAATCTAGTTAGAATCATGACATGTTAGATTTATAGAATTATCATCATAGACGATGAAGACTACTCTATTAGTTGCAACTATATCACTATCTTTATCATTTCCATTTTCTACGTCTCTATCTCTTGCCTTTGACTTCTTTCTCTTGAGAAACCTACAATTTCTTCTAAAATGCCCTTTCTTGCCACAGTAGTAGCAAGTTACTTCTTTTCTACTCCTGGACTTACTTATTGACTTGTTGCGACTGTCAAATTTTTTAGATCTATGAGAACCTCTAGTTTGGCTTTTTCCCCCGTGACTCTATAACTAATGCTTCTGATTGAGTGGAGGTACCAATCAAACCACATTTTTTCTTTTTGGCTACTTTATTGAACACATACTCTCTTTCACCATTGATAATGTCAACTTTCCATTTGGAGCTGAGTTAGTCAAAGTAACAACTAGAACTTCCCACCAATCAGGCAAGGATAAGTAGCAACAATGCTTGCAACTCATCACCTAATGTAATATCTGTGGTTGTCAACTGATTCACAATATCCTAGAATCTATTCAAATGCTCTTCCATTGAATTCCCTTCTTTATAATTCATATTCACCAGTTTCTAAATCATAAATGCTTTATTCTATATGTTCTTCTACTCATACAACTCAACCAATTTCTTCCACATACTATGGCCATTAGTCTCTTTGTTAAAATAAGGATACACAATAAGACCCAACCATTGCATGATCAATCCAATAGGTTTTCTATTCACCCTTTTCCATTCACTATCAGATTTGTCACTAGGTTGGGTAGTGTACCCCTCAACAAGGTCATACAAATCTTTGTATAACATGTCTTCCATGAGGGTCATCCAAAGTACATAATTTGTGGAGTTCAATTTAATCATAATTTTCCCTTGACTTCCCTCCATTTAAATGCATATATCAAAACAACCAAAGCTCTAGATACCACTTTGTTGGGAGAAATTGAGTCAAGTAGAAACCAAACATTTTCCTTACTTGTGTAGATAAATAGGCACTATAATTTCCTCTCGCAATGAAAGATCTACCACATAGAATAAGCTATCAACAATGGCAGAAAAATAAATATCAAAGATGTCCTAATTTTAACATCGAAAACCCCTCAGTGTAAAAGGAAAAACCACGAGACCAAGTCTAGCAAAAACTTACACTACTAAATTAATGGGTACACAATTAGTCCTCCTAGTAGCACTAAGGAACACCACAATCAATAATACATCACTCAATAGGTGGACATCACCAAGCAATAAGATAGAATTCCACAAAAATGGGTATCACAAATCTGCTAAAAGAGAATGTGAAACAACAAACAAGCTATACCAAAATGTAGCCCTCAACAATAGGAAAAACATACTAAAATTTTATCAAGAATAGTAAGAGTTTGCTCATATGATGTTGAACACAAAGAGCCAAAACCCATTTTCTTTCTTCTTCCCCCAGTGTTGTTGCTCCCCCTCTTTTTCTATCTCTTATCTTTTCCTCCCTCTTTCCCTCTCTTGTCTTTTCGTTTATGTCTTCTCAAGCCTTTTCAAAGGCTTTATTACCATTTTTATGTTTTCTTTTAACCGATTGGTCCCATGAAGAGAAGGAAGCCACCCAACATAAAGAACTAGGGATAATTAAAATGACTTCTTTTGAAGGTAGCATTAATTACACTAACACCTTCCTTATTTGAATAGTTACACTCGAACCCCTTAAAATAGATGTCGCTTAGGTACCGTTATGGATTATGTGAAATGTTTAAATATGAATGAAAAATAACCTTCGACTTGGATGAGAATGGAAGCCTAGGTCGAAAGAGAACGAAAAGAAGAAAAAGAACTTAGGTAGGTCAGAATAACGATAGCAAAGTATGCAAAGGCTAGTCTGAGTGAAAGATAGAACATGTCTGGCTTAGGCATCTAGACCGACTTATATACGGAGTCTGGGGGAACGATGCCTAGATACCTTCCATTTGTCCATTTAATCAGCCGATCGTGCTCGGAAACGTTACGTTCCGCCTTTATTGACCCCTCTTCTCTCGATTTCTTGTAAGTTATGGTGGCGCCAACCGGCCAATGACCGTTGAGGAATCACATTAATCACATGTTTAACAAGTTAACCGTTCAGGCATAGAACAGTCAGATCCTATGAGAAGGACTTCGTTCAGGCTGACCTGAATTTCCAAGCCTGTCATTCCGAGATGAGCCTACCTAGGATGGGCTTGTATGATCGGTCTGTATATGTTTGTGGAAGGCCTATTATGCCAGACCTGGGACAATGGCCAGATGAGAACTGCGTCGGTATGATCCATAACCCTCCAATTCAGTTATCTGTAAAGATTGACCGAACTTAAAAGTGGCCAAATAAGAATTGGATTAGAATGGTCCACATGGTAACACCAATTTTCCTTCATTACTTAACTATTGGGATATTAATAACCTTTGTCATATACATAATGTTTTCAGATACCATGCTACTAGGATATTAATTACATTAGTCATTCACACGATGTTTCCATTTGCATAATGCTAACTTGATATTGAAATTATATTTAACTTGTTCGCATTCGTAACAATCATTTTTAGAAACCTTCATTCACCTAGCTTATACACCATAAACTAGCAAAATCATGTTAATAATCACATTTATCTTGATTTTGAATAACGATCACCCTCTTGCCTTAAAGGAACAAGTATACTTGTACAAGCATGACCATCACCACCACAAAATACGAAAACATCAAGATAGACACATCCAAATAAAAACCAGAGGCCAAACAACAAAATACCCAAACACATTACAAGTTTCAACTAAAAAAGAAAGAAAAATCTTCAAGTACAAGGAATCCTTGGGGCCATTCCCAGGTCTTCAAACATCACCTGCTGGCTGTTCGTCCTCCACCACCATCATACTGTCACTACCGGGGTTAGCAGCAACAGTTTGTATGTCATCTATTCCCCTGGCATCCCAGTCCTCAAGATTTCCCTCATCAGCACCACGTCCTTCCTGGTCTTTCAGCTCCCGATCTCCCTCATCTTCATTTTCTACGTCATCAGGATTGATTATCTCATTGCCTACAATCCTCCTCCACGGTCCAACCCAGTCAACATCAACGTAAGGGTAAAAGAGTTTGACGTGCTCCTTTGCCAGGGCGTATCTGACTTCAAATTGTTTAATCATATGTCATCCGCCATGTTCTTCTTCTCAGCTTGCCAATTCTCCAACTCAGTGGTATAGAGTGACGCCTGGTTTTCCAGCTGTTTCTTGGCCTCCTCACACTTCTTGATTTCTTCTAGGCAGCAATTAGATCAAGCATCAACTTCTTCATTTTATCTTCAAGCACTTTAGCCCGAGCTTCAAAAGGTCAAAGGCAATCAACCTCAAGCACTTTAGTCAGTAGGTGCAGGGGTGCCGGTCAACTGAGCAAGAAGGAGACTTGGTGAATGAAGAGCACTCTGGACTAATGGCTCAGAGCTTGAACCCGGAGCAGCTTCGTCTACGCAAGGCCTTTTGGGGGGGAACTCTAGATCCAACGCTTGGTTGCTTTGCTTGTAATCTTAATCAGCCGATGGTGCTGACCTCTTCCGTTTTTGACCCCTCTTCTCTCGATTTCTTGGTCTTCTTGGCCCACAAAGCATCTAGGTTGTAATACATAAACATGTTCACTTCTGCAAAGACAAAGAGCAAGTTATGAATAAGGTCAGTAAAACCTTGCAAATTAACAAAGCTCGGTGTAATGGAACTCACATAAGTATCTTTTATGCCTCTCTTAGAATTGTAAAATACCCCAATAATGTAACGGACTCAAAACCAACAACCATTAGACATTAGCCTAGTCTGTGTCGTTGAAATCATCATTTCCCACCTTGGATGTATTCCACTTGTCTATCACCCACTTAAATGAAAACTTCCAATCTCCGTGAGAATCTAAAAAATAAGGGAGGGCTCCCGGTCTAGGCATAACTTTTAAATTTCGGTGCTTGAAATTTTTATAAGATTCAAAAACATCTAACAATTTTCTATCACGAATTCCCATAAAAGGAAAGCAAGCTGGTCCTCTCTGCCTTGCTACAAACGGTTTTGAAATAGAAGAAAAACATCTACTAGGTAGCTCGGAAGCCCAAATGATTACAAAAAAGGATAAAACACTAGGGAAACTCCTAAGTATTAGGATGTAAATGAATAGCCGCAATGCCCATCCTTGAAAAAACCTCCAACTTAAGCTCAAAAAAAGGTAAGGCGATCTTTGGCAGGTCAAAACATGTCTTAAACATAAAGAAGCGATCAGGCCCTTGATTAGAAAATAACTAATCATCTGAACTACAACACGCGAGTTAATAGTCATCATCGGTCCCTGCCCCAGTCAAAGCAATGCGCAGTTCGGATAAACTTTCCAAGCTCTGAAAGTATGAAGCAGTATTCAAAATATCCCCGGCAACAACGCTAGTGTCTCCGGCATTGGTCGTTTTCTTGGTACCACGGACAATTATGTCATCAACACCTAACGTTTGCCCAGCACCGCAGTCAATCATATCCCTAGCACCAGAAATTCCCTCAGTGCCAAGGTTGGCCATCCACTCCAAAAACTCTCAAAAAGATGAAGAATCTACGCTATCTAAGGGATTTTCAAAAGTAGGGGGAAAAGGTCCATATGTTTGCAAATGAGCTTGTATATCTCTCATAGCCTCTTTAGCCCTCTCAAACTTTTCATAACCCTTTAACCATGCCTGCTCAACAAGGTCTACTAGATAAACTTTTGTCCTGACCACCGCGCCCTTGTGGCTTCCCTGACCACCCGCCCAAACTTCTCTTCCCTCTAGGGTGTGTCATAGGTTTTCCCTATAAATTCTACAAAATCCCCCTCACTCTCGCTTATCTTGAAGCAACCCAATAAATACAACTTTCAAACCAAGCCAAATCAAAACCCTAATCCAGAACCTACCACAATGACCCAGCAAAGAAACCTAGCAACCACCAGGGGCCAAAGCGAAGCAAGGAGAAGGAAAAGGAAAAGAAAAAAGAACACACCTGAGTGGCTAGTTGAAAGACGATGATGCGCAGCTAAACTCTCAAAACTAGAGGGACCAGTGAGCAGTGGCAGCAACGAAATCAGCAGGGAGTAAAAGGAGGTAACAAGGGGACAAATGCGAATCAATAGCAGAGGCATAGAGGGAAGAGAGAAAACCACAAGAAAGTTTTAAAAGATGAAAATAAGAGGGAAAGCCGAAAATAAAAACAGGGGGAATTGCCTTCAACCGCCCCTCATCAAATCCAACGATCACGAAACCCCTCACCACTTCGATTTTAACGATGGGAAAACGACAACACGATCAACAGATAAGACCCAACATCCACATCTAACGGGAAGCAGCATGTATTGAAAGAGTGTGACATCATGATTGGAACTTTGGAAGTCTTAAATGCAAATAGTAGCTGACCAATAACAAGGGGAAACGTACAACAAGCGCACGAAATATGAAGAACTGAAAGTCGAAGTGATGCCACAACAAGAGACACCAGCACATCAAGCCTAGAAATGCCTTTTTGGCTGCTTAAGATCATATGCTCTTTTGAACTCCGAGTTTGAGGGATTCTGGACCATCTTAGGACAAGTGACTCCCCATGTTTAAAGAAATCCCCGCTCTTACGCTTGGATGTTCTTCTGAGCTTTGTGATCGGGGGACTATGGACTATGATGATAGGACATCAAAACACCTCCACCCTGCTCCAAGCTCAATAGACTACCCCGGGTTTGACTAAGATACCTACCCTTCGACCCAGTCATCAGAGATGCGAGATAAGCTCCGGACTACCTACAATATCGAGCAAAGTCTTCACCAACCAATCAGCCTACCGAGCACCGACCCTATAAGGACCTTGGTACCCTATCACACAAGTCAGATTCCATAAGATATCCATATTACATAATTGATAGGTGTCAGCACTCGATGCATCAGAAAAATAGTATAATATCCCCGCCCCACAACCATGGCAATCATGAGAAGGGGTGCATTACACCCCCAGGTATCACCTTTACCCCCTGTATATAATCATCGCATTAGTAAAATTGGGTGAGTTCTCTTTTAGTTTATACATCGTTTACCACCTTCTTCACTCAATGACTTGGGTGTCGAAGTGCTTTTTGCATATCTCCCCAAGTCATGTCCAACCTGATGCCTAACCTCCGGTGTGACCAAGGCTACTAAAGGCCACCCCAAGTATACGTGGCAGGAACTATAACTGACCACCGAAAGACTCAAACTTGATATTTGACTAATGAACATAATTCCTTATCTATTTCACAAACTATTCAACATAGACACCGATTTGACTCTAACCTCAAGCAATAAGAAGAGTTGGTGAAAAGAGATTGAGTTAAAATCATTTACACAATGACGAAGGCTCTTATATACAAGTGTTTTGTAATATTTTTAAAATTAGATTGGTTATTAAATTAGTGAAGATATTGATTTACGGTTCATTAGTTAAACCGTAGCCAATGATAATTTTATATATATATATATATATATATATATATATATATATATATAAAATATTATATAATATATTAAGTAATAGACTAATATATTAATATATTATATTAAATTACTTAATATTTTAAAATCTCATTTTGTACAATAAGTTGAAACATTCAAGCATATAATATATATAAACGTTAAAAGAATATCTCACTTACAAGTCTCATATAAAATAGTAACTAGAATATCCAAGCATAAAAGTTATATAAAAAGTCAAGAGGGGACAAAACTTCTTATACCTTTCTTAGGCCTTATATGTGGGTTTTTGTAACTTAGTATTGGGTATTTATTTGCTTAAAAAATTATTTTTGAATAGAATTAAAAATTTGTAAACAAAAAAAAGTGAGTTTAAAGATTTTTTTTTAATAAAACTTGTTCAAATCGGTTTATTACTAGTTTTACCGATTTTTGACTGATTTGGCCAGTTAATGACCGGTTCTCTCACAAGTCGATTTTGTGGGTCAGATGGATCGAACTTGTGACTAGTTCATCGATTTTTTGGTCGAACTGGTTGATCCGATCTGATTTTTTCAACATTGTTTGGACATTACACATTGTAATCAGTCATCATAATCTAGTATGGTGGATTAATCATTGTTGAGTGTAGGCCACCAAGTCCATAGTTAGAGGCCTAATATTGAATGTGGACCTGCTAGGTATGTTCCAATACAAGATAGATAAGATTATAGTTTTTTGTTTTCTTGAGAAATAGCATTTGTAAAATTATCTCAAGAATAATATACATATTTATGCTTTTTTTTATATAACCATATGAGCTAAAATATAAAGAATTAGAATATATATATATATATATATATATATATATATATATATATATATATATATATATATATATATATTCTTTAAAGGTTTAAACATAAATTTTAGGCCAAAATGCAAATTACTCCCTCCAACTTTAGGTGTATTTTAAACCCCCCCCCCCAATACTATAAAACTCTCCAACCCGACTACGCAAATTTTCATAACTATGTAAAAGAGCCCCTCTATTATCTTTTCCATCCAAATCTGATGGAAGAGCCCCTCACCACACATTTCAAGCCTGAACAGTGGAGCCTCTCAACCAAATTCCCTCACCACACATTTTAGATTGTGGTCTTCCATTGAAGGGGAGTCCGAACAGTGGAGACTTCATCCTCTTCCCCCCTTTCATCCTTCTTTCCCCCCTTCATCCCACTGTTAAGTCTGAATACAGTGGAGGCTTCAATCTCCTTACTATATCCCAAATCCATGGCTTCCTCGTTTTCATCTTCTTTTTTACGATATCCTAGGATGAACACAGAGAGCTTCATTGGTGGTGAGGTTGTTCGCTTTTGCTACTGTGGCCATATGGCAAAAATGACGACTTCGTGGACTGCGAACAACCCAGGAAGGAGGTTTTTTGGTTGTCCAACTATGGGGACGATGGTGCATGTAGATACTTTCATTAGCTAGACTCACCTGTGAACAACCACTAAAATGCAGTCATCAATGGGTTATTAAGGAACAAGCAAAGCATAACAAGAGAACTAAAGAATCTAAGAAGAAAATAGAAAATACTTGTGGGGTTGCTACTACTAACTTGGGTGGTTTATGTGATGCTTATGTTTAGTTGCTGGAAAACCAAGGCACTAGTAGGCAAAATGTTGTGCAAAATATAGTAGGTAATGTTGTGCAAAATATAGTGGGTAGAAGGCTGTGCAAAACCAAGGCACCAGTAGGTAGAGGGTTGTGCAAAATATTTATGTGTATTGTTACTAATATTTTTGAGTTGATGAAATTATTTAACTTTTATGGTTAATGAATGAATAAATGAATGAAAGTATAATGTTGGATCCCATTTGTTTTACCTTTTAGTTTGATGTAGGATTCCATTTGATGTTGATACTTCTCTGGGAGTTAGAATGAATTATTCATATTCTGCTGTGCTGTAGATAGCTAGACATTAAATTGTGCTTCTATATTATTCTGCTGCATTGCTTGCCATATTATTCTATTATATTCTAGCCAAAATCCCATTTTTCAATGGATCCTAAAATCATGGTAATGGAGTTTGTTATAGAAATTAATGTCTTAGTAAAAATAAAATCAGACTACAATCAAGAATTTGTCAAAATGTATTCTAAGATTTTGGGATGTGTTGAAGTGATGCAAAAAATGTAGTATATGAAGTATATACTAAAATATGTAGCATATGTGATGTGTAGTATACGTGCATGTTTGGGATAATTATGAAAATTTGATTATTTAAGTAATCGATTATTGTATAAATAATTTTTGTTATAATTGATTATAATAAAATCAATTTTATATTTGACTATGTTAGTTGAAAAATGATTTTAAGCTAACATGTTTTGTTTGGATAGTACAAAAAAATTATTTTTATGCATTAAATTACCAAAATAGGTATAGAATGATTTAAAAAGTTATTTAATTAATTAAAAAAAATTATTTGATTGAGGACAAAATGGTATTTACATCTCAAAGTGTAAGGAATAATCTATAATTTAAAATTATAAGCTGAAATTTTAGCATTATGAAAAAAAAGCTTTTAGAATGTATTGAATTTCGTATAAAAACTGAAACTGAATTTATCAAACATACACGATTACTGTTACAACAACTTTTTTACCATTTAACATATGTTGGAGGTGAGAATAATCTTTCCCAAACACTCCCTAAGTGGGTGACTGTACATATATGAAGCTATTTTTTTTTTTTGGGTACACCACAATTAAAGCTTTTACCTTTTCAACACTTGAGCACTGTGGGACTTTTTTCTCTTTACTTTTTATTTCGGAAATCCTCTCACAATTCCCTCTAAAATCCAAATTTTACTTAACCAAATTTGAACCATCTAGGTGCATTTGACTGACCTCTATTCAGATACACTACAGAAGAAGCAGAAAAAATTTTGGTAAATTGAATTATAGAATAACTGGCAGGCATACTGCATATTTTCATGGATCATTAGTTGAACTTTGAAAATATGCAGTAGACATGGTTGATAAGCAAGGAAATATGTTGAATTTCCATGTTTAAGTATAACACAATAAGATTTCAAATTTCTAGGACTGAGATAAGAGCAAGAAGGAGATGAAGGGTTAAGAGGCAATCATATTCAAAAATAGATGGTAATGGAGCCCCCATAATTACGTTCACTAATTCATATGTGATTTGTCATTTAATGATTTGAACTAGAGTTTTAACAACATATGAAGTCTTAGTTTCCATACCTTTCTGTAAGATAATTAATTCTAATGGATCGAAACCATCCATATCTTCAGCTTCAGTTTTGAAAATATATCTTTTCCAGCTCCCTAGAAAATCAAATACTCTGTCAAAGAAGTTGTTTGCAACCAAAAGGGTGTATATAACCATAACAAGTGGATAGATTTTAACTTATCTCCAAAGAAAGGGATAACATGATCAATGTTCTCCATTCGTTGCATATCAAAGTCACATGATGCACCAAATTAGAAAAATTAATTAATAGGAAGGAAAGGAAGTAAAAATTTGTAATGGTTAAAATCAATTCAGGAAAACACCATATAGTCATTTCATTGCATTTCATTACAATCCAACATAATCATAAACCCAAAATGTGCTCTACTAACATAATCCCAACCAAGTCATATAATACATCCACCAAAATGGTGCTTATATATCCAAAAAAATCCAAATTAATCAACAACTAAATATGATGTCTAATCCAAATATGGTGCAGTAGTCTCAAGTGTAGTGGTGCTTGTCCATTCTCCTATAGATGCTTGTAGACCTTTTCTTTATTTCCAACATAAACATAAAACTAAAATGTGCTCTATTAACATAATCCCAACCAATTCATATAATACATCCAACAAAATGGTTCTTACATATCCTAAAAAATCCAAATTAATCAACAACCAAATATGATGTCTAATCCAAATATGGTGCAGTAGTCTCAGGTGTAGTGGTGCTTGACCATTCTCCTACAAATGCTTGTAGACCTTTTTTTTTTTTTCTTTTGCTGAGTAGATGCACCTCTACATCTCTTAGAATTGTGGCCAGTACTACCATAGTAACCACGCCTCATTGTTTGCCCTTTTCTACTAATCCTATATGGATTTAATGGCTCATCTATAACTTTTTTTCTAGCCTTTTTCGGCCTCCCTGGTGTAGTCTTGTAGATGGAAGGATTAATGGGATCATGTTCAATTTATGGCCAATCCTCTTCTCTTGGTACTGGGGCAACTATTGGATCATAGGCCTCTATAAAAGTGGTTTTCTAGTAATAGTTGCTCACTTAGTTTTCAAGAACCTCTCTCACCCTATAAATGCAGGCCACTACATGCTCACAAGGTATCCCAATCAACACCCACTTCCTACATCCACATGTTTGATTATCTAAATTGACCATCCTCGTAGATCCATGTGTACCTTCAACCTCGAACCCCTCATCTCCTGCCATATAACAAATTAGGCCTATAAATTGTTGTTTAGATTTCTTAAGCTTGATTTGGATCCTTGGACATATTGGTCCATTGTACTCGGTCATTCCTTCTCTCTTTGCAACATATCTCTTCATCAACAACCTCCTTATGATCTCATACATAGTTAGGATTGGTTTATCCCTGGCCTCTAGGATAAATGAGTTGAATGTCTCAGTTATATTATTCTGTAGAGTGCCACACTTGTGCTCTGGGTTGAAAGCATGCCTGCTCCAATGAGATGGTTGGAATTTACTCAATATAGCTGCCAATATGTCCAACCTCTCCAATTGTTGCATATGAAGCTTGAATTCATTATAGGTGTTTGCTCTTGTTGCATTCTATAACTCATCCTTCAAATACTTTCCTTTAAACTTCAACTTGAAATTGCCATATAAATGCATTACACAACATTTGTTCTTAACTCCCAAATTTCTCAATGTTTCCGTCAACCCCTGCTAAAAACATAACTAAAATAAATAAGCGTTGAATTTAACGACTAAAAATTACATAAAACTAGCCAATAATTATTAGTAAGTAAGCCTTCCACTGATTAGACATTATAACCCATCCTTTCTCTTCAACACTTCCTATGTCATCAAACAATAAATTGATGAACCACTCCCAACTGTCTCTGCACTATACTTCTATAATAGTATAAGTTATTGGATACATATTGTCATTTGCATCCTTCCCAACTACACATTGGAATTGTCCCCCAAATTGCCCTTTTAAAAAGCATCCATCTACGGAAATCACAGGTCTACAGGTAGCTACAAACCCTTTATTGCATGCATCCAAGTATACATACATCCGCTTAAATAGTGAGGCTTCCAACTTTAGCTTTAGTGTGCTTCCAGGGTTATGTTCTCTAACAGCAGCACAGTAGTCCTATAGCTTTCCAAAGTGATCATCATGCCTCCTTTTGATCTGCTCCTTAGCCATTCTTTTTGCCCTATATGTTTGGTAATGAGACACCTTGATGTTGCAGTCCCTTTCCACTTGATTAGCAAAAGCAATTGGATTCTAATCAGGTTAGTCCCTAACATTGTCTGTATATTTCTTTGCCAACTACCCTGCACTGACCTTTGTATTCTCTCTTGTCCAACCACAGTTGTGCTCTGTATGATAAAATAATTTAATCTGGAATGCAGTACCATCTTGAGTGCTCAATGCATGAATCCTCCAGCCACAATTCCTCTTGCACTTCACTGTTATCCTCCTAGACTCATTTTTTATATAGTCAAAATCAATCCTATTCTCAATTGCATACTACTTAAGGGCCTCCCTGTACACCCTAAAATTAACAAACTTCAAACCAACCACCAACTTGATTTTTCTTTGCATGTCAATTTTCTGATTGAACTCTGGGCACCTTAGCATTTTACCTTTGTCATCAGAACTATTCAAACTTGCTAACTCATCACTGTCAGCATAATCTAAATGGCAAACACCACCCCAATTCTCTCCATCTATAAGCTGTGTGCTGCTAAGTTGCTAAAGTTGATTGTGTGCTTACTCGGGGTGCCCTACCTTGTGTATTTGCTGCTCTTCTTTTAGTTTTTTTTGTAACTTTTATCTTTATTCTCCTTGATGTTGTTCCTGATCCATTGCCATCTTGTGTCAGATGTGTGGGATCTTCTTGGGTCTGTTGTGTGGGGGTCTTATTGAGTTTGTTGTGTGAGGGCATCTTCGGTCTATTATGTGGGCTCTAGTGTCTGCAACCATTAGTTAACTTCAGCAATCACACCTTTTACAATCATATTCTCACGAAACATGGCTGGGTTCTCCAAGTCACTATCATCGAAATCACATCCTTTTATATTCAATTCACCTTCCTCCTCGTCTTCATCATCAAAATCTTCTACCTCCCTATTTTCTTCCACTTGGGGTTCAGGAATTGGATGTGGTGGTGCAATTATATCAACATCATCCTCCACCACATGATAAGAATAAAGTTGAAGCAAATTCACTTCCTTTTTGCTGAACCTTTCAATGACATGCCTAACATCAACATCACTGAAAAATTTCCTAAGCTCACAAAACCTTGATCCTCAAACTTATACCACAGCTCAAAGTCACCAACATGACTCTTACTCCTCATGTACTTGGTGAAATGGGGGACTAAGATAAGGTCACCATCAAGGTTTTTGTACCCAAATTATTCCCCTCCAATATACTTGTCACCTTTTAGATTCCCCCCAATAAAGAACTCAACGTTTATCATGACTTCGTTCATTTCACACACCTATATGTAATAAAATACACTTTTCACCACATTAACAAACTAAACAAAGCAAAAAAAAGCCACAAAACACACGTGCATATATTTAGAACATTGAGGGACCACACTGCAATAAAAAAAACACACCCAATGACAGGACCATAAAAAACACACACAATGGTCCACAATGAAAAAACAAAACCATATTCAATGTCACCTTCACCCCCAACAACAATAGGACCCACACTATGGTCATATATGGTGTCCATTTCCTGTAATGTCATATACAACTACAAAAACCTATAAATACAAGAACCAAACAAAACAGAGCTTACCTCCAATTTTGCTGATGACCACTGTTCGGAGCTCCAATGAAGCCTCCATTGTTCGGACTCCCCTCCAATAGAAGACCACGATCTGAAATGTGTGGTGAGTGAATTTGGTTGAGGGGCTCCACTGTTCGGGAATTTGGTTGAGGGGTTCCACTATTTGGGCTTGAAATGTGTGGTGAGGGGCTCTTCCATTAGATTTGGATGGAAAAGATAATAGAAGGACTCTTTTACATAGTTCTAAAAATTTGGGTAGTTGAATTGAGGAGTTTTATAGTATAGGGGATTTTTTAAAATGTACCTAGAGTTAGAGGGGATAATTTACATTTTGACCTAAATTTAATAATATAAATGCATAACTTGTTATAATCTTTTTGGTACTAACAATTTTTTTTTTACCTGATACTGACAATTCTTTTTAGTAGAGTTTTTGGTAAATGTTTAATCATAAGTATAACGAAAATGTGTGTTTCAATTCACCTAATAAAATTTTTTAGGACAGTGTAAGAGTACACAATTAATTTAGCATTTAAAAAAAGTGTTTAATAGCAAAGAAAAATTCTTGTGTAAGAACTTCTTAATATAGATATTCTAACAAATATGTATAAAATTGTGTAGGACATTTAAAAAATACATTTTAAAAAAAATTTACACATTTCAAGTTTTGATATAAGTATCTATAATTAAAAATTCTTACTTAAAAAATTTCCAATCGTAAAATAACATTAATGTTGATTGCACAAGGTGTTTTGTTCGCAAATATCACAATTTAAAGTAGATCATTGGTGGAGAAGATGAAAAACAAAATGATAATAATAAGATTTCCGTAAATTATGAAAAAAAAAAATTGTGTGAGAATAAAAAACATTATTTATGACTGTTTACTTCAGGTGCACTTGTCCTTTGGTGTAATTTCCGGTGCGAATGGCTTCAAACTGTGTCAGATGATTGCACAGACAGGTGCCCTACACAAACACAACTATTATGGTACGAATATAATAATTTTGTTTCATTTTAAAAAAAAAAATCTTATTAGTATGTGAACTTTTAAATACATCAGGACCAAGTCATCCACCATTAAGTTTCACATCTTCCAATGAATTCTTGTACGAGTTGCCGTGGATTTTTTTTTTTCAAGTAACAGTATTTTTCATGAGTTATGAAAATTTTAATAATAGTCATTTTTCATGAGTTATGAAAATTTTACTGATAGTCGAGTTTAGGAATAAATATTTAAAGTTCATAAAATATGTTCAAACACAATGTTAATATCATGAGTACCAAAACTTGTACAAATATAAACAAATAAAATAAATATACATGAATTAACTGAATTTAAGGTGAGCCTTTTATAAATTTAATTATAAATAAATATTCTTTAAAAATAGAAATTGTAAAATAATCACTTTTAATTATTTTTTTTACATTATAGTGCATGTATTTTAATTATTTATTTAGAATTAAAAGAAAAAATCTTACATTTACTTTCGTGATCACTAAAAAGTTACTGACACCAACCACTACAAAAAAGCAAAGCACGATTAAGTGTCCGTTTTTTATTACCAGTTAAAATTTAATAATTCTTATTATATAGTGTGAAATTGTGGTTCCACAATAAACCTTCAAAGTAATCACTAATTCAGAACTACATGATGTTTGTTCTTTCTTAAAATTTTGAAATCCAGCATCTATTTTCAGTTAACAAATTTCATTGCACAAAATTTTATTGAATATTATTATATTATCATTTACTGCTACATCAAGCCAAGTTTCTGATCTCATTGAAACCCAGCGTCTTTTTTTAATTCTTGTTATAGTGACTCTCAGGGACGGATCTCAAAAAAATTTAATGAAAAAATTAAAAATTATGAATTATATTATTAAATATAAAAAATTTTAAAATTAATAAATAAATATATATTTATCATTAAGTTATTTAATGAGTTAAGATTAAAATATACTATTTTAAATTAAAGATAAATATATTTTTATTTATTTATTTTAAAAAGTATTTTTTTTTCATTATATAAAAAGATTTATAAATAAAGTGAAAAAAATAAAAAAATATTTATATTAGATATTAAATACATCATAATAGTAGTTGTCATTTACATCATGATTTATAAGTAAGATTAAGTTATAAATATATATATATATATATATATATATTAAAAAAAAGAAGATGGTGAAATTAAAAGTGAGAAGAATTAATATATTTATTATATAAAAATTAAAAATTAATAAAAAGATAAGTTAAAATTGTAATGTCAATGTATATAAAATAATTGTGAATTATATGTCAAATACATATCAAGTATAAATTCTTTTAATTTTATTATTTTTATCTTTGATATAATTTTCTTGATCTCTTTCAAGTTAATACTTATAATATTGATACTCTTTTTATTTGAGAAAATATTCATACTTTTTTACTTTATATTTTTAATAGGACTTTGTAATATTTGTACATAAAGTAAAAGAAATATATATAATTTTATAAATAAATAAAAATGTTAGAGTATAATAATAATATATAAAATTAGAAATATGTATATAATTTTTAAATAAAAATATTAATATAATAAGTATTAATTTTATAAAAAATTAATATAATTATTTTTTTATTTTTTAATAAATTAAATTAAATTATTAATACATAAAAAAAATTAATGAAAAAAGGGAGCAAGGGCATGTTTGCCCTTTTTGGATCCGTCCCTGGTGACTCTCTCTCTCTCTTTCAAATGATTTTTTTTTTTTTAACATCTCTAATGTGATGCTTTAGAAAAAGTCAAAATCCAATATATGAACGGGACTTGTTCTTGCTCCTGTATGCAGAGAATCAAGGGAGAAATGAGCCATAAATCACTAACCCAACCTCCAGGATTCTTTGTAACAGTGAAATTGTGGTTTCATGGTTAAAATATTGTTTCATCTCTTATAAATTTTATCCCTGCAGGGATTATTTTGTAAAAGTCTATAGGAAGAAAGACACTTAACATGTTATTATTACTATTCCACATGTTTAATTTTTATTAGTCTATGTATGCATGGGTTTTGGAACCCGACAAAATTTATAGAATGAAAGACACTTAACATGCTATTGTTACTATTCCACATGTTTATTTATTATTAATCTATGTATGCATGGGTTTTGAAACCTAAACTTGTGCTTTAGCTCCAAAAAATTTCTAGATCAAACACTAATAAATATTACTTCCATTTCAAAATATCTATTGCTTAAGGTTTTTGTACAATAATTAAAGAGTTATTAAATAACCTTAATTTTAAAAAATATAATTATATTTAATTAAATTATCTTCTATAATAAAATACTCAAAATTATTACTTGATGTTCTCTCTCATTTTATTTAGTGAAGATATTAAAAGATAAAGATAAAGTTGTGAAAAAATAATTAATACCTTTTTGATTTTTTAAAGTGATAGATAAAATGAAAAACAATTTATTTTAAAAAATGACAAATATTTTGAGACTTATTGAGTATTGGATAATACTATATAGTTATAAAATATTTGACTGAATTTAATCAAAGATTGTCAAGATTCAAGAGGCGTTTGGTTTAGGAATTATTTTTATCTAGAAAAAGGTGGGAATATATTGTAATGTAAATATTAATAAAACATACTAGAAATATTTATTTAATTCCCAAATTTTTTAATGGTGAGATTATTTTGTAAATATTAATAAAACATACAAATTCCCAAATTTTATTGGTGAGATTTTGAACTACAGCCTCTACAGTTGTTTTCAACTACAGAGGATCTTAATTCTCCAAGGGGAGAGGTGGGTTTGAGATGATTCTCATGTAGTGGAAATAATTATAGAGCTATAAAATGATACTTGTACCCATGCTTATTCACAAATTTCCAAGAATGATTAAAGTTAACCAAACATAGGATTGATAATAGATTTTGTTCTAAATGAGTTTTAGAAGATTACCTGAATAAGGATGATGAATGTGGTTTCCACTGTAATATGGTGGCAGCGACGGCGGTGCAAGGGATGGGTACCTAAAAAGGAACTCTGACTCTCAAGTTAGATCGTGCACAAGGTGGGTAGAGTATTTTGGGGTTAGATGCATACCTTTATTACCTTGTGTAGTATTTATATGATAGTCATGATTAATAAGAATCACATTTAAATCGATATTAATGGATAATAAATATTATTAATAAGGATAAGAATCAATTAGGATAATCATCCCTTTTAACTATATCTCCTATTAATGAGTGATTCTTAGAGAGATTTACTCTTCATTATTAAACATAATTATCAATCTAAGAGTATATAATGTTAATTGGGATCCACTTTGGATGGGTCAGGTTGCTCCTAATCTGACTAACCCAGAACCTGGTCCCCCTTAGCTTGGCGCTCAGATGTGATAGCTGAGTGTCAAGATATCTAAGATTATTAGGCGCAATCGACACTCGTGGGCAAAGGGATCCAAGTCATAATCCAGATGTTGGTTTCTTGCGATGTCTTGTCTAAAATGCTAAAGTCCGTGATGCTAAACAAATACTCGGGGGAAAGTTACTCCCAACATCAGTGGGATTTATTTGAGATCCAGTTTGAATCATTGTGCTTTAGTGTTGTTACATCGTTATTTAGGATTCACACTGTGTTTCCCCCATGTCAATTTTGACTATATGGTGTAATCATTAAGTTCTGAAACTGGAATCCGTTATCCATATTTTGTGCCTTTTAATTGAACATGTGGTACTGATCCAAGATTCGGCACAAATTCCATCATTCTAAGCATGTGTCTTTTCGTATCTGATCGTTGTCCTCTCAGCTGTTGTGTCAGGTTTGCACTAACATGTGGCAGATGTTGAATGGTAGCTACCATTTGATCTTCGCGCTGCCATGATTGCCTCGATTTGAATTTAATATAAATGGAAAATTTTGCCCTTTGCAAGTGGTGGCAATTGGGGGTTACTTCTGCGCCTATAAATAGGAATGGGGGGTTATCACCCCCCATTTCCATTTTCTCCTCCATTTTCCTCATTATCTCCAGCGAACCAGGCGATTTTTGGTGAGCTTTGAGCAATAATTTTTGGTGGTTTTTTTGTGCTTTTTAATATCTTCCAACCCTTTTCATTCTTCAAACTGCATGGTACTTCTTCTATTTCCTCCCTTTTTTTCCATAACTGTCATGGTGAGAGTGAGAGTGATGAATAGTGACAATGGGGAGGAGAATTCCTTAGAAATTATGAGCGCGATGCTATTCCGACGTGGACGCGGTGGAGAAGATCCTTTGAAGGTGAAAACATAGTTGGGGGACAGAGGTCGTTATCTTGTTCACTCTCCGTACTCATAGGAGAGTTAGAGAGTCGTAATGAAATTTCTTCTAATTCTGACATGAGTACGACCTGTGTAGGTAACTGCAGTAATATAGAGATGGGGTGATGGAAAGCAACCACGTCCGAACCCAAAGAACAAATCTTCCCTCGAGACGTCAGCCTATACCGGTAGAGTCGTCAAAATGGACCAAGCCTGATGGGCCAGCCTGAATAGCCCGATAAAATGGGCGAGCTAGACTAGCAAAAGTGAACACAAAATTTTAAATAGCTCGAATTAGCTTGGCCCGGCTCGTTAACATTAAATAGGAGCGGGTTCGACTAACAAAATGCCATCCCGAAACTCATATGGGCCGATATGGCCCAGCCTAAAAATGGTCCAATCTGAGCTGGCCCGGCCCATTTTGACAGCTATATATACCGGCTGATTAATAGAGAGATGTTGGGGACACCATCAAACATAAAGACCCCAGAAGATGTTGTGGATAAATAAGAATATCTGCAATTGATAAAAGAAGGCCGCCAGGATCATGAGTTCGTAATCCGGGCTCCGATTGATCAAGAGAGAGCTTGCTTTACCACGACGGAGGACAGCCATTTTATATATCTGTATGAGACGATATTCACTCGCATTGGGGTCTAACTACCATTTACTGACTTCGAAATGGGCATTCTAAACCATCTGCGAGTGACCTTAACATAAATCCATCCAAATGCATGGGCTTCATACGGATGTATGAGCTAATGTGCAGAGTTTTTAAAGGTCGTACTCCGTGGAGGCTTTTTTCTTCATTTTCACCTAGTTCTCTCCCTTTGGGAATAGTTTTCAAAAAGGATGGGTCACATTGCGAGCTCAGGCTGGACATCAAGTCTTTAAACTGTATCAAGAGTCCTTCTTTAAGAATAACTTATTCCGTTTGGAGGGTGCTTCAGGTACAACACTTTTTTTCGTTTCCCCAGAAGGTGCCGCACATATATTTTTATACTAGACTCAGGCTACTTGGTAGCAAAGTCAAGAAGAATTGGAGACTCTGATATCCATTCTCATCGAAGAGTCGACGTCCTTAATTTTATTATTAGGTGGGCTGATGAAAATGGGGTCATCTATTGTAAAGATGTGCTAGATGAGCTTCTCTACTCTTTAAGATCTTTATTGGGTATGTCGGTCAATCATTTCTCTATATGCTTTATTCAAACTGCTCATAAATTTTTCTAAGTGGTCTAATGTCTTTTCTTCCTTTTGTAGAGAGCATAGCACCGACTGGTGGGGTTAAGGCATTGGCTAGGCGCCTAGGCGTGAGGAGATAAGGAGCTTCTGGTTCTGGATCCCAGCCCCCAACTCATTCTTCTCAACCACAAATTCTTCCTCCACCATTAACCAAGGGCCAGATCCTGAATCACATGTGGCAGCCCTCAGAACGCATAAAAGAAAAAATGAAAGGAAGAAGGGACAGAAGGGTAAAAGATCAGTGTCTGAGGAGGTCCACGTTGATCTCACCGTTTGTTGAGAGCATGAGATCTCGAAGGGTGCTCATCTCCATTTTACTACCAGGTCTGTCTGGGGTTCAGGGGTTGACCTTAGTCAGATCATTGACAATGCCCTACCAACCCCAGCAGATAAGGATGTCTTGATTGAGAAGGATTTGGTCGAGCTAATCCAAGATGCTGAATTCCAAGACCTACGCAATTCCTCTGTGCTCCATTTTCTGGAGTTAGCATTTGAATAGGTTCGCTAGGCTCAGGAATTGGAGAAAGAGCTTGAAGCCCTCCGAGGTGAAAAAACAAAGCTGGAGTTGGAGGTGGCCCAAAATGACGGGCAACTAAAGCAGGCAAATAAGAATATCGGTCTACGAAAGACCAAAATTACTAGGCTTAGGAAGAAGATTGAGGAAGGTGAAGCCCAAGAAAAGGTCCCCAAGGATCATATCGCTGCTTTCAAGACTTCTCTAACCACGCTCCAGGTTAAGAATGAGCTTTTTAGGCAAACCAAAGCCAGTCTAAAGGCCAATGTTCTTCAATTGGAAAATGAATGGGCGGCCACAATCGACTATTCTTTTGAAAATGCTTTGGCCCAACTTTAACTTCTGAACCCAGATCTTATTAAGGAGGGTGCCAGATCACAAAAGGAGATTAGAGATGGTGTCATTGTCCACGTTGTCGTTGAAGCTACCCCTATGGCCCGTGTCCCTGCTGAAGACACCGGTGCAGAAGAAGAATAAGGCAAAGATAGTGAAGAATCTGGCCAAGAAAATGAGGCTAAAGTCGAAGAGCTTAACATTAGAGATCACAACCCGGATGCCTGATTATTTCTTACTTCTATTTTTACCCCTTGCGTGGGGATTTTAATATTTGTATGGACAAGTCCCATTGTTTTTGGGTAACCTGGAAGCTATCAAAATTCTTACTTCTACTTGTGCATTTCTACTGCTTCTATGATGGATCCAACACTCAATCTCGATAATTTTTTGACAAACACTTAGCAAATATTTGTCTAATTTTAACTTTTGTCTTATAATCCGTATTCCAAGTTCAGACCTCGTAATAGGATTTAGGTGGCTACTTATACGCACACTTATTTAGAAACTGAAATCACGGATTTTAGACTTCACCACTTAAATGTGATAACAAATCTCGAGGAACGGATAAAAGAATTTTGATACTTGATTTTACACTAAGGTCTTGTGACACTTAGTTAATTTTCTAAGTGTAACGGTGACACGGGAGCCTTTAAGGGTGATATCATTATTTCAAATATCGATAATCATTATTGTCTTAACCCGAGCAAAGTTCTAATACTCTTAACCACTTTAAATTTGCTTTAAATTTATGGGTTAATGTCAGGCTCATTGGGGCATGGGTAAAGACCCGTAAACTCGCTTCATGACTGTGAAGGACGGTCAGGTGGACTGCCCTCTTTGATCTTCTTTGCATCAAAATATCTGATCTAATAGGGAACTTGTATTCCTCAGACCACTCCAAGGTACTTTGACTTTGTGGGTTGCGATGATTGCAAGTTGAATATAATAATTAGTTGCTAGAAATTCATAACTGTTTTATTGATGTCAAAATACGTCACTTACATGATAAAAATATAATACTTAAAGAAATAACATTGTAATGGTAAAATTTATCAACTATAATATTTTCTAAGTTTATCAGTGTTTCAAAAGTTCTTGATACTTTTGCCAGTGAGGGTTTCCAAGGTATATGCTCTTGTATTTGTTTTGGAAGTGATTCGGTATATAGTCCCTCCCAATTCGGAGCTGGCTTTCCTTCTCTCACGTTCTTGCCCCCGATATTCGCTCTGCATAAAACAAGGTTGTTGAGCACAAACCTTCGTGGTATCACTTTGGAATTGTATTGGGTTGTAGTCCTTTGTTTGACAACGGCTTCGCGAATATGGGCAATACGACAATGTTCTTCCAACAAGTCCAAGTTATGGCGGATGAGGTCTGGGTTGATTTCTTCAGAGAAACTTTGTCTTCTCCAACTTGGTTCTCTTACCTCGATCGAGATCATGGCTTCACAACTATAGGTTAGCTTGAATGGAGTTTCCCCAGCTGAGGAGTGGGATGTGGTTCAGTATTCCCACAGGACATGGTCAAGCTGTTCTTCCCAGTTCCCTTTTTTCTTCATCAAGTTTCTTTTTGATCCGGCGAAGTATAACCTAGTTCGCTGCCTCAGCTTGTCCACTAGTCTTTGGATATTCTACTGAGGTGAAATGCTACTTGATCTTGAGCCCGACAAGGAGATCCTTAAATTTCTGGTCAATAAACTGGGTTCCGTTGTCCATGACAATGGACTATGAGACTCCAAATCTACTAATGATGTTTCTGTAAGTACTTCTATATACTCACCGATGTGATGGTAGATAATGATTCTACCTCTATCCACTTAGTGAAGTAGTCCACAACCATGGGCTTGAAGGAACAGATATAGGATGTCTATCCTCCACTGATAGAAAGGTCATGGTACAAACTTTGAAGATAACTCTTCTGGTGGGGTAGAATAAATATCCGAGAACTGTTGACATATATCATACTTCTAGATGTATTCCATATTGTCAGCATCCATGCTAGGCCAATAATACTTGGCCCTTAACATTTTCCGTGCAAATGACTTTCCCCCGAGATGGTGACCACAACTGCCTTTGTCGATTTCAGCTAAGATATACTCAACTTCTTTCGGTTTGAGACATTTGAAGAGGGAAGAGAATCCATAGTGGTATAACTGATTATCAAGGATTGTGTACCATGCCACTATTTGTACTAATTTTTGGGCCTCCTTCTAATCTTCGAGTAAAGTATCATCTCGAAGATAGGCAATAATGGGTGTGGTCCATGTTTCATTTTCTTTTAGTAAGAGGACCTCATGGTCCTTAATACTGGGTTCAAGCAATGTCTCATGGATCACAAACTTGTTGTTACTAGGACTTTTAGTGCTGACAAGCTTTGATAGGATGTCGACTTTCAAGTTCTGTTCCTTGGGGATGTGCTCTATCTTAATGCTATCAAAGTTCTCCAAGAGCTTTTTAACCTTAGCTAAGTATTTCTACAATAGGGGTTCCTCAACCTGGTAATACTAATCACCTCGGATTTGGGATATCACCAGTTGTGAATCACTGCAGAGCACTATATTTGTAGCTCCCATTTCCTAGGTCATGGTGATGACCATAATACGTGCTTCATATTCTATCTGGTTATTTAAGGTTAGAAACTCAAACCTTAAAGAATGTTCCATTGCAAGCCTGACCCCATTTTCTAGGATGATTCTAGCCTCGCTCTCTTTGGGATTCGATGAATCATCTACATAAATGGTCTAAGAATTAGCTCTAGGATGGTCGAAATCTAGTGTAAACTCCACCAAAAGTTTGGATAACACCTGAGCCTTTATGAGTTGTCTTGGCTTGTAGGTGATGCTGAATTCAAAAAGCTCCATAAACTACGCAATCATTCTTCCAGCGAGGTTTGGCTTATGCATCACATGACAGATTGGTTGATTCGTCCTCACGGTCATGGGGTGGCATTGGAAGTACTGTCACAATTGTCCGACTATGGTTAGTAGTGCTAGATCTAGTTTCTCAATTTTCTGGTACTGAAGTTCAGGACCTTGCAAGACCTTACTCACAAAATAAATCAATTTTTGACCTTTATTAGTTTCTCTTATCAAGACCGAGTTGATCATTTTATTGTTAATTGAGAGATAGGCATATAAGGTCTCTTCGGGCTCTGGCCTCGTCAAGATTGAAGGTGTTACCAACATGTTCTTTAATTCTTGGAATGCGGCCTCGCACTCTGGGGTCCACCCAAAGTCTTTCATTTTTTTTATAAGCTTAAAAAAGGAAAGATAATTGCGAGCGGCCTTGGCTAGGAAAGGAGTGAAGGTCGTTATCTGTCTTGTTAGTTGTTGCACTCCTTGATGGACTGCGCATATCGAGAACTGCCTGACATTTTTTTGAGTTCACTTCAATACCACAATTTGTTAACAAAAACCCTAGAAATTTACTAACCTATACCCCAAAAGCACACTTTTTTAGATTCAGCCTCATATTATGCTTCCTGATTTGGGCAAATACTTCTTCCAAGTCATCTACATGGTTATTGAACTCCAATGTCTTGACAATCATTTCATCAATGTAAACTTAAAGCATCTTACTAATCTATTCCTCGAAAACTTTGTTCATCACCCTTTGGTAAGTTGCCCCCATGTTCTTTAACCCGAATAACATAACCCAGTAGCAGTAACTTCTCATTTCAGTTACAAGTGCAGTCTTTTCTTCGTCCTTTGGGTGCATAGGGATCTGATTGTAACTGGAATAGGTGTCCATGAAAGAAAAGAGTTAGAATCCGAATGAATTGTTCACTAGCTTGTCTATGTTAGGGAGCGGAAAGAGGTCTTTCGGACATGCTTTATTCAAATTTATATAGTCAACACACATATGCTACTTCACATTGACATTTTTGACCAAGACTATATCAGAAAGCCAAGTTGTATAAGAAACATCTGTGATGAACTCGACTTCTAAGAACTCTTTTACCTGCTTTTGTATTACTTATTGCCTCTTCAGTTCGACTTTCTTTTTTCGCTATGCCACCAGCTTAGCGCCTTTCTTTATGGAAGTCGGTGGAAGATGAATTCAGGGTCTAATCTAAGCATATTAGAAGATATCCAGGCGAAGAGATCATTGTTCTTCTCAAAGAATTTAGTTAGCCTGGATTTTCTCCTCAAGATTTAGTTGTCCTCCGATCTTGGTAACTTGATCAGGCTTGGTACCAAGTTAGAGGGATTCCAATTCTCCTTCAGGTTTGGGGATGGGTATCACAGATCTCTTCGCGCACATCTAACTCAATCAAGAGGACGTTGACAGGGTCTGTAGTGATCGAGATAGATTTATCACACTGGTTCATATTATACAATTTCTCAACAATTTTCAGGCTTTTATTTATAGCACCTTCGTGCCATAGCCTGGTCTCCTTTGGCCGTGACAACCTTGTCATGTTGGTCAAGGAACTTCATGGCCAAATGAGGGGTGGAAATCACAGCCCCAAAGGCGTTGAAGGAAGGTAGACCCAAGATCACATTGTATTTAGAAGGACAATCTACCAGAAGGAACTTGACCTTGAGTGTCTTGAATAGAGGATCTTTTCCTAGAGTTAAGTGGGTTTTAATGTATCCTACTAGTGTTATTTTTATCTCCTATGAAACCAATCAACTTTCTGGTGTAAGGGATGAGGTCTTTCTTCGAGAGTCTCAGCTTTTCAAATAAATCTAAGAACATAATGTAAGTCGAACTCCCTTGGTCAACAAATATACACCGCACATCGTATTTGGTGATAATCTAATATATCACCATTGGATCATCATGATCTGGGATAGTACTTTCGTAATCTTCATCAGAAAAAGAGATCAGTGGGGCCACCCGTGATCCGTTGACCAGCTTGGTAATCGAAGGGGAGGCTATAGTCAATACAGTCCAAAAAGCCTTATTTCTTGTATTACTGGATTCATCGCCATCGACTAACCCCTTGAAATAGTGTTGATTGCTCGAGTTACTTCCGCGTGGCGGCAATCATTATCTTGGGTAGGTGGATCTCGGGGTTATACTTTTTCTTGGTTTTGGGCATTGTCCCGGGATGGACCCTCTCTAGGAATTTCATTTCTAGCTGGAGACCACCTTTTCTGATACAGGGACCGACTTATCTGGGGATTGTAACTTCTCTTCCTACAGTTCTTGCCTCCCCTTTGATTATCATTCCAGGATTGGTGTACGTATCAGCCCAAATGTCCATCCGGGATCAAGGATTCAATAGCATCTTAAATATGGACGCAGTCTTCAGTGATATGTCTATAGCCTTCATGAAACACACAATGCTTAGACTTGTCTTATTGTGCATGTTTTCTCAATAGAGGAAGCTTCTGTATATCTTTGAACTATGTGTTCATGACCTCTTGATAAATTTGGGCTCGACGTCTGTTGAGGGGGGTGTAGTCTTGGTATTTCCCTTTCGATGGTGGCTTCGAGTTCTGGGGTTGTGAGGGAGCTTAGGCCAGCTTTGGTTTTACTTCATCTTCTTTATTTACATGCTTCCTGGTGAGGATAACGTTTTTCGTATTGATATATTTGTTTACTCTAGCTCGAAACTCGTCCATCATCTGAGGTTTTTTCTTAGTGAGTGAAAGGGAGAAAGCACCAGAATGAAGGCCCTCCCTTATGTAATGCAAGCCGAGTCTCTCGTCCTAGTCACAGATGTTCACAATTTTCTTTGTTGAACTGAGCCATATAATCCCAAAGTGACTCCTCTTTTCCTTATTTTATCTGAGAAAGATATGAAATAGATTTCGACTGCACCTTACTAATAATAAAGTGCAACAAAAATTTTGAGGACAAGTCATCCCAATTATCAATGGATTTTGGAGTGAGGGTGGTGAACCATCTCAAGGGCACACGAGAGAGTCATCACCTCCAGCAAACATTAGGACTGAAACATAAGCATGTAAGTGCTCTTGGGGGTTTGTGGTCCAGTCATAGGATTTAATGTTAGTTGGGTATTTGAAGCGTCTAGGAATCTCATAAGCCATCAACTCGTCAGAGAAAGGTTGATTTTGCTCGACCGATCTCCTTGTTCTAGGTTCCTATTCTCTACGATTTTCCCTCACCGGGTCCTCAAGCCTTTGTCTGGGTTCCGCTACCTTGGAATTTTCTGGATCTAGGTCTCCATCCTGGGCTGGTTCCTTTCTATTATTGCGATTCCTATGGGGAATCCGATTTTTGTCTCCCCTTTCAAGGTGAGCAGCTCTTTCCAATTCATGGATGCATTCGTCCTAGAGTTTGACCAAGGAGATCAGTTCTCTTCGTGATAACTCAAGGAGGTATGATCCGTCCTACTGAGACCGTACACCCTCGTTATCATCTCTAGCACCTAGACGCTGCAATGCCAATATCTGTGGTCTGGCATCGCCTGAGGGGACTCTGCATGACCTCACTCATTGCGTAAGCCATCGCCTGGGTTTTGGTTGAGCAGCGACTGGGTCTTGGGCTACAGCAGAGCCTGATCGGTGGTTGGTGGATGGCTGGTTTTGCGCAGCAAAGGTGCGATTCTGTCTAGTGATTACCATGATGGTGATGGTGGGATTCGAAGTTTATTGTTCCCACAGATGACACCAATGTTCTGAATGAGTTTTAGAGGATTACCTAAATAAGGATGATGACGGTGGTTTCTTCTGTAGCACGGTGACAAGGATGACGGTGCAAGGGGTAGGTACCTGCAAAAGACACTATGACGCTTAAGTTAGACTGTGTACAAGGTGGCTAGAGTGTTTTGGGGTTAGATACATACATTTGCTACCTTGTATAATATTTATAGGAGAATCACGATTGATAAGAATTACATTTAAATCTATATTAATGGATAATAAATGATGTTAATAAGGATAATCATCCCTTTTAATTATATCTCTTATTAATGATAGATTCTTAGAGAGATTTACTCCTCATTATAAAATGTAATTATCAATCTAAGAGTACATAATGTTAATTGAAATTCGCTTTACATAGGTCAGGTTGCTCCTGATCTAGCTAACTTAAAATTTGATCCAGAACAAATTCTAGAGAATGTCTTTCCTTAAAATGTCATTGGGAATGAAAAATCAACTCTTGAATCAAATGTCCTCTAAGAGTGATATTAAATAAGTCAAAGTGGTGAGGATTACTAATATATCACAGAGTTAATAATAATGTCAACTCTCTTTTCTTTTTTCTTTTTGATAAATAACAATGACAACTTTCTCTGATAAAATTTTTAGCTAAAGTATTATATCTGTCTAGTATTTTTCATAAATATTTTACATTAAAAAATGAGCATCAAAGTAATCATAATATTATATATAAATGTGTGATGATTTGTGTATAATTGTGTGTATATATAACATTATTGTTTCTAGTTATCGCTCTATAAAGTCTGATCAATATATGGCCTTTTTACTATTGACAACTTTAAATGTTAGATTTTCATTCGCAACAGCTGAGAGAATGCGAAGCCAAGCGCATAAGACAAAATGAAAATTGCCCTAGAGTGTATTAAACTATTAATATTGAAATACTACACCATACTTGCTTTTATGTGTTATTTAATATTATATGTTCATTTGTTATCGCAGAGAAATCAATATAATACGTTCAATTCAAACCTTGGAGAATCAACCTGCACGTTAGATTCCCTGCAGAGCTAGCTCCTATCGGAGGAGAGAGAGAAAGGATACCCTAGAATTGAAGACTTGAATTTGCAGCAGACTTAGAGCAAGGGCCATTTTTTTTCTCCCTTTCAAAGGGTACCCTGGAGTTGAAGTTGAAGCAGAGATAGAGAAGAGAAGGGCCTTCACATTTTGTATTTTTATTTCACCTTTCCGCCTAAAATGGTAGAAATATGAGGTAATTTCAATGGTTTTCAGAAGTATTATATAGCACCATCATCATTCGATAAGGTTGGCCACGTGATGTGAGACTTTCTAACAGTTACTTACAGACGTGAGAAAATCTGTTCTCTTCGTTTTCTTTGTAGATATTCATTGCTGTTCATTTTCACTACAGTAGTAGCAAGACCAAACCTGGAAGCTGAAACTCATCTCCCAACTTTCACATTCAATCACATAGTTGGATGCTTCATAACTCTCACCACATCAGCACTAGCTGTGCAAGTGCCATTGATGAAATATCGTACACAGCTTCAGATACTACAAGCCAAGCCTAGAGTCTGCACACCACATGCAGACCTCTTATGTTTTTTATTATTGCCTTACATTGCATTCATATTTCCAGCATCACGCAACAGCTGTAGGGTCAAGGTCAGAGTCACACACACAGAGTGTTCAGGTCTTCTGTTTCCTTGCAGCAAATAATGGTTATTTTGAAGACCTACTACCTATGACCCACATAAACATTAGAGGAGGCTATTGCTAATTAAGAAATAAATGTTGTAATGTATTATGTGTACCTATAGTGAGATCTAGCCAAAAGGCCACTGAAACTGCACTTGATAGCCATCTTTGAAGAGTTCATATTCATGGACAGTGAAAGAGAAGACAACCCAGGTATCAATTCAACCCACCCTGCAATCTCTAGCACACTTACAATTAAGATTGCAAGCAGCAACAAACAAGGTGAAGAGAGTTTAGATAATTCAAATTTACCTTCAAACATAAAGAACTCCACAGAATCTTCCCCTTATGGCTCTCCTCTTGTGTCCCCACCTTCATCAGCATTTGTTTCAGCATTGCAGTCCCCATATATATCTCCAAGGGCCATAATCCCAAAGCCCCCAGATGGGTCTCCCTTAGAAAACCCACCACCACCTACAACAACAACCACCACCACCACTACCACCCATCCTTCCACCCCGGAAGACGTGCCGAGCAGTTCCTACACTCCTCCTTCTGATCAATACGAGTTTTCTGATGACACTGCTGATACAAAGCTCAAATTTGTGACATGTGTTCCAGTTCCTGAAGCAGCTCCTCCACGCATCTCATTCTCATTTCCAGTCCCTAGAATTTCCTTTGCAAAAGGCCCTGTTTCCCCTGCTTCCAATGCCAAACTCAGAAGCTGTGATGTTTACATTGGCTTCCATGGCCAAAATGCCAACCTGCTGCGCTTTTGCAAGTGGCTAAAGTCTGAGCTTGAGCTTCAGGGGATTGATTGCTTGCTTGCTGATAGAGCAAAGTATTCGGATAGTCAGAGCCATGAGATTGCTGATAGAGTCATTTGCTCGGTGGCATTAGGGTTGGTGGTTGTCACAAGTTCCAGCTTCCTCAACCATCTTAGCATGGAGGAGGTTAGATTCTTTGCTCAAAAGAAGAACTTGATCCCTCTCTTATTTGACACTGCACCTGCTGAGATTATGGCTCTTCTTAACTGCAACTCAATTGATAAAGAATGTAAAGAGGCAATTGATGGACTCATGAAGTGCAATGAATTCAATTTAGAGGCCAATGATGGTAATTGGAGAAGCTGTATATCAAAAGCTGCTGGTATTTTAAGGGCAAGACTTGGTAGGAAGAATGCTGACCGGAAGGAAAATATACAAGGATTTGAGAATTTACCTTTCCTTAGGAACACTTACTTTGTTGGAAGAGAGAAGGAGATTATGGAGATTGAAAGTCTTTTTTTTGGACGTGGGAATTGTCTGGAACAAGTCCAAGATCATTGTGTGGCAGTCATGAAAGGAGAAGCCAGTGGCAATGGGCAATCTGAAGGCCTTGCAGATGAGGAAAGTGAACCGGTGATAAGCAGAGGTGGGAGGTATATTAGTCTTGAGATGGGGAAGAGCAAAGAACCAACTTTAGAGGCTTGGGTTGAACCAATCATAGGAAGCAATTCGTTGAAGAGGTTGAAGAATAAGAAGTCAAAGAGTGGAAACTATAAGAGCTTGTGTAGCAGTGTGATTTGCATTAATGGGGTTTCTGGGATTGGGAAGTCTGAGCTGGCACTGGAATTTGCTCACAGATATTACCAGAGGTACAAAATGGTGTTGTGGGTTGGTGGTGAAGCTCGGTATCTCAGGCAGAGCATATTGAACTTGTCTCTCAATTTGGGTTTGGATGTTGGTGCTGATTCTGAGATGGAAAGGGGTCGAATACGTGGCTTTGAGGAGCAAGAATTTGAAGCATTCAAGAGAATCAAGAGGGAGCTGTTTGGTGAGACACCTTACTTACTGATAATTGATAATCTTGAGACTGAAGAGGAATGGTGGGACGGGAAGGATCTATATGACTTGATACCAAGAAACACAGGAGGGACTCATGTGATTATTACTACTAGGTTGTCCAAAGTAATGAACTATGATAATATTCAGCTTCCACCTTTGCCATTATCTGATGCAATGATTCTGATAAGAGGAAGAAAAAAGAAAGAGTATCCAGAAGATGAGATAGTTTTCCTTGAAAAATTCAATGAGAAACTTGGAAGATTGACCTTTGGTTTGTGGATGATTGGTTCTTTGTTGTCTGAACTTGCAATTGGCCCCTCTGCTCTATTTGAGGCCATAAACCAGGTGCCATTCAATGAAGATTCAAACTCCTGTTATATGAGCATTGCAGAAGAGCACTGGTACAAGAGCAATCCCTTCCTCATGAAGATCCTCCTTTTTTGTTTGGGAACTTTGGAGAAAACTAAAGCAAACGAGAACCTCCTGGCCATAAGAATGCTTCTTGTCAGTGGGTGGTTTTCCCCTGCGCCCATTTCAGCCAGTTTGTTAGTCAATGCAGCAAAGAGTATCCCTATTGATGAAAACCGCCTCAAGAAGTGGACCAAATGTCTGAGCCTAACATCTAGCTGTTTACCATCACGGACATGCAAAAATGAAGAAGATTCAGCAATGCTTCTTGTGAAAATGGGACTGGCTCGAAGGACCAATCAACATGATGGATGTTGGCTCCAGTTCCATCCCATAGCACAGGCATTTGCCAGAAGAAAAGGTGGTTTGCAATATGCCAATGCTGCAGTTCAAGGAGTAAGAAAAATGGGTAACCACGTAAATTCAGATCATTTATGGGCATCAGCTTTCCTTGTGTTTGGGTTCAAATCTGAGCCACCACTTGTGCAGCTAAAGGCAATTGACATGGTTTTGTACATCAAAAGAACAGCTCTCCCCCTTGCAATTCAGGCCTTCACCACTTTCTCAAGATGCAATTCAGCTTTGGAGCTCTTAAAGGTGTGCACCAATGCACTGGAGGAAGTTGAGAAGTCCTTTGTCTCTCAAATCCAAGATTGGTCCCATGACTCAATTTGTTGGAAAAGAAGGTTCCAAAGGAGCCATAAAGTGGATGAATATGTGTGGCAGGATGTCACTTTATTGAAGGCAACACTACTGGAGACTAGAGCAAAGTTGCTTGCAAGAGGGGGGCATCTAGACAGCGGCAAGGAGCTGTGCAGAACATGTATCAGTATTAGAACTGTGATGCTTGGCCATAACCATGCCCAGACCTTGGCTGCTCAAGAGACATTGGCAAGATTGGTGAGAATGAGGAGTAAGATATGAATATGTTTGCTTTGCTTCGCCAAGTGTATTCTCCATTACGGTTAAACTACATACAAGACACCACTTGTAGTGGAGGTTTAAGGTTACTGTGGTAATGTACTAATGTTCCTTGCCTGCCTTCTCAACAAAAAACATTACTGCGGCATTGTACTTCTTGTTAGAGGCCTTTACTGTAATGTTGGTGAAAATGATACTGCCAATGGAAAGTTTAGTAGTTAGCTTAATATGTTGTTGCTCTTTAATTGAAATTCCGTTACTCTCCTACTAAAATTGATCAATAGATAAAATTCCATTAACGTAATTCAGCTGACGTCTTCTACAATACCATGATATGCAATACCAACTTCACGTAGACAAATCTAAAACGTTTGAATTGATCAACGGTTGAGGAATATCTATGGAAACATTACGACAAATGGTGAACAAAATTGTTTAATTACATTTCCTCATTGTCTTTCATTTTTTTAAAGTGGAATTGGTCTCGGGCCAAATAAAACACGTTATCTTTATTGTAAATGGATTAAAAGAAAAGACAAGATAAATCAAGACAAAGGAAATATAAATATTAAAAGTCTAGTATTTCATAATCTAGTTATGCCACCAAGTCTCGTCTTTCTTATTTCATCATAGATATCATGTCCTTACATAGGACTTTAAACATAAGAAGAGAGTAGTTACATAAGAGGGTGGTTACACCTTGTAATGCAGCATTATGTATAAATGTTCATAAATTAAATAGGCACACAAAAGGTAGTAACCATAAACTCTTACTAATGACATTCTTAATTCTTAATCAAGGTAGTCATCTATTACATGCAAATTATATATGTTTTAAAACACTTTCCTTTAGATGACTATACACTATAAATATGTCTCATTAAAATCTTGCTTAAAAAAATCCAGTGAGATTAAAACTTAGCTAGGAAAAAAGAGTACACTATTTATAGATAACTTACTTCCCCTCAAAAGTATAATCAATCATAAAATGACTTTAAGTCGGTGTATTGTAAGTCTTGTGGCTCTTAGACATCCATCTTCAATATTATTCATAACACTCCCCCTTGGAAGTCCATAAGAGATATGCCTCATTAAAATCTTACTAGGAAAAAACTTAGTGGAAAAAAAATCCTAATGAAAGAAAAATAGTACAATATTCGGTTACATAGGAACTGCTTCATTAAAAATCTTATAAAAAAAATCATGTAAAACAAAATCTTTATTAAGAAGAAAAGAGTACAGTTTTTCTCACCCTATTAAAAACATTACTTAAGATATATGAATTGTAGTATTCTGATTTTCTGCCCCGGAAGAATTTTGAAGAAATATACTTTGTTTTATATATCTTCCTTTTAGTTGAGCTTTGCAAGCATTATTATCTTCAGTTAGAATTTCCTTTTTATAAGACAATCTACAAGATTCTTAAATATGATAAAGTATAGCTCTTGACTAAAACTATTCACGACTTCCTTTATGAATTACTATTATTTCTATATAATATGAAGAAATGACAATTATAGATTGCTTTGTAGATTTTCATGATATAGTAATATCACCACATGTAAATAATAATCTATTTGGGATCTGATTTTATTTGGATCAGATAAATACCCTACAACTGTATAATCAATTAGTTTGACATAAATTCATATGAATAAAATAACCTCATCAATTGTGCCTCGAAGATATAGAAAAAAACTTGATTCTGTTCCATGTCTTCTGGTTGGTGATGAACTATATCTTGCTAATAAACTCACGAAAAAAAAATATTATATTAGGTCATGTAGTATTTAGTAATATGCATGTGTGCTTCTATAGAACTAAGGTATGGTACTTCAAGACCAAGATATTTGTTATCTTCTTTAAATCTAGAAATCTAACAACCATTAGTGCATTCAATATATATAATTTATATGTATAAATCACTTAAGAACAAGTTCTCTATAATTTGATAGACAAAATTTAATTTGCTAAATACTCAATTTGCAAGCCAAGACAAAGTAGTTTTATCATTTAAAGATCTTTCCCTTCAAATTCTCTCTTTAGATCTTCTAAAATCTTGGAAGAACTTCAAGCAATTTAATAATCAATATACATAACAATTATAGCAAAGCCAATTACAAATTTCTTTAAATAGACACATAAACAAATAAAGTATTTTAAGAAATTTTGAAATAAATATATAATGCATATTAACAAGCACTAATGCTCAATAAAAAAAAGTCTCAATATGATGAGCAAGAAAACATAAATTGTTAACATACGTAAATTAAGTTCATTGAATGTTGTTGAAATTTTAAATCCTTTACGAATTTTCATGTAGATAGTATATATCAAGAGATCCATAAGATGTAACGACATCCATTAAAAGTACGAAACTTCTTGTGAGAAAACAACCTTATTAGATATCAAAACATAACTGCATCCATTTGTATCAACGTATTTTGTACCTTCTAAGGTTTAGACTTTAGATCCATTAAAACATCTTCTGGAGTTTGAATTACAAATTCAATAACATCATGTTTTACAAGTGAGTTCAATTTTGTCTGCAAGGCATTCTTCTATTTTTGGCCAACCATTTCTTCATCTATATTATTTGACGATTCTAATTTCAAGATTCTCATTATTATTCTTAATATTGCATGCTATGCAAATATATTATCGATAACTATTTCTTTTTTATTCCATTATTTTGTCCGTAGAGATATAATTTATTAATATCTTGTTATTTTCACCTGTTTTAGGTATTTTAACTTCTTCTGGAGTTCAGACTACTTCAAGAGCCCTACTTATGTCTCTAATTTCTTTTTCAAGAGTATCTTCTTTAAGATTATTTGTCTCATAAGCAATATTATTTGCTCCTTCTATTTTATTTGGGTTTATGTCTTCGGAACAGATTGATCTACCATGTTTTTGTCATGTTTTTGACTAGTTTGATATTAGTTATAACTAAAGCATTTGTAGTTCATATAAGATTTATTTATCCCTTGTAAAGAAAATGCATTTGACAATTTATTTGCTCTTATTTACAAATATATTATAATTTGAACTTCCAGTTCAAATTGTCTTGTTTGAGGATCTAAATGATGATGCATTTCAATTAATTTTCTTTTCCAGCTAGTTATTCTTTCCCTATAATGTTGGAAACATCATTTCATATCCAACACATATTCCTAACTTTCTTTTAAAGCTCATTTTGGTGCGATGTAGTAAAGCATGAGTAACTATATTGCACACAGAAAAATTCTTATACGAGAGATATTTAGCTTTAGTCCAAAATCCAATTATATAAGTGAGAACTTATGATTATTTGTTGGTCTTATACTAACAAGTGCTGTAACATGTAAAAGGCATGCCCCAAACAAAAACTTGGGATCTTATTCTCATAAGATGTTATTTAGCTATTCATTAAAGACATTTGAACATAAGCAATAAAATGTTCAACATTTTACCAATGGTTATACAATAGTCACTAAAAGATTGAGAAGTAAACTCACCAATATTATCAAGACAAATTTTGTCTTTATCTTGAGATTTGTTGGAAATTTGTGTTCTTAATTAAATAACTTACATAATCTCATAAACATCAGGTTGTGAATTGATAATAAGTATATATGTAACCAACTGGCTTCTAGCTATAAAATATCTAAATTGTGCACATGATTTATGATATAATCCACAAATATTATCTTAAATATGTTTCATAAATTCAGGAAGTTTAACTCTCTTTTTTAGATGATGATGGCTTTATAATTAATTTGCATTGAGAACATGCAACATATGAAAACTCATTATATTGAATAATCTTCCAATCCTTCAATGATATTTATATGAATTATCAATATTGACCCAAGATATCATAACTAAACATATGCCAAATAACAAAATTATTCAGACAAGTAAACTTTTGGTTTATAACAATATAGTAAACTTCTAGTTTACACGTGCATAATAAACTTCTGGTTTCAATAGCATATGTTTCAGTTGCACTCATATTTATTTGACTTGATAATAAAAATAAAGCATAATATATAAAATTTTTGGAGACATGAAATTACTTTTATACAACCAGATATCAAGATTTACCATTGATCTATATAAATAAAGAATTGGGAACACACGTTTTTTCTTCAACTAATAAAAATCTAAAAAGTCATACCATATATATTTTATTTAAAATATTGCTAACTAACAAAATAAGAGAAAATATGAATGTCATGATTTTAAATCACATTTGATATATATATATATATATATATATATATATATATATATATATATATATATATATATATATATATATGACATGAAAAATATGAATTCTAAGGAAATAGTTCAATTACTCAAATTATCAATCAATTGATAAAACTTTCTTCCAAAATATTTAATGAAAATAGACACATCTAAATGCATATTATTTGTAAGACCATGGTTAAATAAATGATTTTTATGAGCAAAATTTTGACATATGCCAAATATGACCAATGTTATTTCATACATGTTACAACATTAAGGTAATTTTACTCTATTCAATATTCTCATCATTATCTCCCTGCTTCATTTGATATGTATTCTTGGTAGAGTTGGAACTACCATGGTAAAAGTCGTTTTTCTAATTTCTACTACATCAATGGACATAACCATGGCTAGAGCCGACAAAACGGGTTCAACCCGTCGGGTTAACCCGTCAACCCGCTATTTTTTTGCGGGTTGGGTTCAAATATTGAACCCATATTTTTTTTCCAACCAGCATAACCCGCCCCGCATAACCCGCAGGTTAAGCGGGGCGGGGGCGGGTTGGCCCTGCAGGTTGGTTCTTTTTTTAAAAAAAAAAATGATAAGTAATACTATAAATGAAAAACTCTTTAAATGTTATATAATTTATGTTTGAATATTTAATTAAACTATTTTAAAAATTATATTTTAGATATGTGGTTTGTAATTTTTTACCATTATTATTTATTATTATTTATAGTATTTATTAATTTTTTATATAATTTTTTTTTTTATTTTTTAGGCGGATTAAATGGGTTGACCCGCTAACTCATCTATTTTTTCTCATTTTATCTTTTATGCGGGCCAACCCGCTAACCCGCCAACCCGCATTAAAGTGGGGTGGGTTAGCTCTTCCAACCCATTTTTTAAAATGGGCCAACCCACCCCACCCCGCATTTTAGCGAGTTGAAGCGGGTCGGGGCGGGTCGGGGCAGGTTGACCCATTTTTCCAGCTCTAACCATGGCCTCTGCCATACCCAAAATTATAATACAGAACATTCACTTCAGGGAATGAAGTTCAACCCATTAGGCGACCTTTGTGGTTTTTCATTAATAACCCATTTTTGTATTCAATCATAAGAATGCATAAATTTGATTCAAAATATTTCTTGAAACAATTCTCATTTTTGTTACTACAATAGCATAATTGAGGGATATAAAAAGATTGATGATGTTCTTTCTCACATTTCTTTATTTCAAATTATACTAAGATTAAATTGATCTTTTTAGATTCAATCATGATCTAAAGGTATAATTCTTTAGGAACTATACCATAAATTTTCATATAAAATATGACCATGGAAGATCATTAGTTTTGTGCAATCATTCAGGGATGCTTGAATAGTAATCTCTTTCATAATTTACCAAGAGTAACAAATTCAATATAAAACAAAATATAATAATTATGTTAGTTAAACAAGATTGACAATAAAATTTCTATAAATAAAACATGAAAATATTTCATACTAAGACTAACATAAAGGAAGCTATAAGAAAGAACAAAGCAATGAATTAGATTAATCCAAAGAAAGTGATAAGAAGACAAACTCTTTCAATAGAACCTTTAAACTATTCAAGTCATCACTCATATGATAGAGTCTCGTACTGATAATGTATTGTAAATGGAATAAAAAAGAAGACAAGGATAAATCAAGACAAAGGAAATATGAGCATTAAAAGTCTATTCTTCAGGAACTAGCTATGCCACCAAATATTCTTCTTCCTTCTTATTTCATCATAGATATCATGTCCTTATATAGGATTTTAAACATAAGAACAGAGTGATTACATAAGAGGATAGTTACACCTTGTAATGCATCATTATGTGTAAATGTTATAAATTAAATAAGCACACTAAAGGTTGTAACCATAAACCCTTACTAATGACATTCTTAATTCCTAATCAAAGTAATCATCCACCACATACAAAATATACATGTTTTACAATAATTTTTTTTTTGTGTTTTGTTTTTTTCCCCTCAAGACTAATACCAAAGTCCTTTTGGGGGCTTTAAGCCACCAAGATTTGGCTAGTAGTAAGTTGTTTGAATAGATTAAATGATGTCATAAGTTCAAACTCTATTATTACCATTGTTAAAAATAAAATAAAAAAGACCTTTTGAGGTCATAAAGGGTTTGGTAAACCTAATGAATGCTCATGTTATCCTATGAAAATTGCAGTGGCCTTCTTATGCAAATAAATCTAAAAGATCTTTTTTTTTTGTTAAGGCCTAAACCCACCTTGTGGGCTTGGCGAAAGGGCTCCAAGTGAAACCCTTAGAGGGGCCTGAGAGAGGGGTGGGGATAGGGAAAAGGAAATTGGGTTGGAGACCATTTTCAGGGATCAAACCCCTCTACTTTCCCTACTTGTCCCTAGCTCTTACCTACTGAGCTACCAACAGGAGACAAGATTTTGAAACAAGAAATTGTGACACCCCCTATCCTATATAGTCTACCTTATGCTTATGAGGGTAAGCTAGATAGAATAGAGTTCATCATGAATAGTCATTGCTTCTCTTTTACTAGTTTATTTAAGTTCCTTCCATATTTTATTTTAGCTTTATTTGTTCCTTTACATGGTCCAATTATGTCCTTTCAATTTTAACATTCATTTTATTTTATAAGTTAAAGTTCTTCAGCTCTCATGGTGAGCTAGGTCAGAAGCCCTCGATAGATGTGCAATGATAATCAATCATTTTTAAACGTAATAACTAACTCAAAGTGAGTCCTCAAAGTTAGAACTCTAACTCTGTCAACAATTCTCAAATACAGATCAAAATATAAAGCATAATGGTTTCCTGTGCGTCCATTTACATAGCCATTGTTTTATACATATAGACAGGAAATAAAACATAGCTTAAACATAGGCTTCAATACTTATGCATACAGTTCATCTACAGTCTTAGTTAGTCAATCCTAAGTAAGTACTATATGCAGGTCCAAAAAAGATAGACATCGATACCCAAATAAGGCAATACAGTCTCAAATCTCATACATACAAAATGAGGCTTCTCCGCCCGCTACACTAGATGTGTACTTTCACGTGCACTTGCAGAATTTCATAAAATGAGTAGGTGTTGTTCTCAAGTGAATAGATCCAGCCCCCTCGATAATCGCATAATAGAAGCTAATGAGTGGTGTACTGCTTAGAATATCATGGAAAGTACTGAGGTGAGAATTATAAGAATTCTCAATGAACTAACAATCAATAGTTGTCATCATAATAGTTTCAACTACCTCGGACTTTAAAAGGGTTAACATATATAAGTTAAAAGTCATATAGTTACTTATCATGAGGCAAAGGGTCATTTTAGCCATTTTCCTCAGAAAGCATAATTAACATAATATCAATGCTATAATAGTGAGAATGCACATATAATTGTAATGCTTATGGTTCTTGTAACGCCCCAAAATTAATACTCCTAGTATATCCGAATTACATTGAAGTACTTACACTTAGGCACATCATGGCTAGATTTTTATTTTCCTTCGTAATTAACTATGCTTATTTTATTTCTTACTCAAGCCTTATAAGGGATAATTTTTCTTTTATTTCCTTTATTGCCTTAGTGTCCTTTGAGTTCACTTGTTAGAACTCTAAGAACTTGCACATTAACCTATTTGAATACCATAGAGATTTTCATATACTAATCCAAAGTACAAACATATATCTACGATACACAATTATATACATAACATGTATAAATAATACTGGCATTAGTATCCCATACAATCAGTACATTAGTTCTCTATAACAATATTGAAGTTATACAAACCAAGCCTTCATAGGCATATGTACATATAAACCATATACAAACCATTGCATAAATATAAATACATGGCAATGGTAAAAAAGATAAGCAACACTATACTACATCATCTTCTGCATCTTTACTCCATGGGTGAATCACGTGTTGGAATTATCATGGAAAGAAAAGATAAAAAGGTTGAGAATTCTAGAAATTTCCAGTATATCTAACAAACATGTGTCATCACAATAATTTCAGCTACTTCGAGGAAATCAAATCAATTTATAAGTATTTTACAGAAAGGTGGCAAATGAAAAAATGGTTCCTTTCTCTTCCCGAGGGCAGAAGTTCAATTTTAATCATTGATTATCAACATAAACTCAAATAATATAGCTAATTTTAACATATCATCAATAAAATCATAGATTCCATCAAGAATATATCAAGTATAAATCATAACTCACTATCACTAGAACATTTACATTCTCTCATGATGCAAACATTCATTATCAAATCTATGATTTATATAAATAACATCTTCATGATGATGTGAAAATGCTCAACATGTATAAATTTTTCTTTAGAGCTCATTAGTCATCATCTTTCTAAACTTATTCCTAGGACCCATGTCCTTTTATCTCAAATAGGTAGAGAGGGAATGTCGCATCCTCACACTATCAAATACTTGGTGATAGTCTACTTATCAGACAACTGCACTCAACCTATACATAAAAGTCTACCATTACACAACACTATCCCAAGTAACCATAGCCAAATATCCAAAGGATCACCATCATTTCCAAAGGATACACATTTAAGATCATCGTCATTTTCTAAATTGATTTTGTGGGTTACCTTACATATGGAATAACATCTACGGATCATGTCATAAATGATCACCATCATTTCCTTTAGCATATCCAATTCCTTTTAATTAATGAGCACTTAGACATATACTTTATATTTCAATTCAATTACTAGCTCAACTTTAACATTCTAAAAGGGTACATCACAAACTATCTTATATGTAACAAGTGCACATTATCATCATTACACAAGTATATCAAGTGCATATAGTCTAGATATATCCAAATTTGAACTCATTTTATAATTTAATAATTGATTATCACAGCCTTATAATCGATTATTACACTCTAATTATAACATTCTATAAGTTGATAATCGATTATTACCACTTGATAATCAATTATCACATTCTAGCAATAATATTCTGTAAATTGATAATTGATTATCACAACTTGATAATCAATTATCTCATACCAACAATAACATTTTGTAGTTACTATTCGATTATCACAACTAATAATTGATTACCAAATGTATTTCAACAACCAAAAAGGTTCTAAGACATTATAATCTCAGAAGAATGTGTGTGTGTGTGTGCGCGCCATCAATTCACAAGAGAAATTCTCAAACCAATCTACTTCCAAATTATCATATAAGCTTAAATCTTCATAGCTAAAGCCATAGGTTCCATCTAACATCCAAATATCAAGGATAGGAAATAACCATGAATAAATAATCATTAAGGAAATAATCAAAAGGTAATAAAATCAAGTTTTCTTCACTTTCAAACCTCAATTAACCAAACTCATTTAAATTCATTTCCCCTACCTCTTTGCCTAAGCCTAAAAGTAGATAAAGAATAGTTTATGGATGGTGGTGTTCTTGGTGTCAAGTTAAAGAGCTTGAGGAGTGGAGTAACTTTCTCAATTGGTGCACGCTAACCTAGGGATGGCAATGGGGCGGGGCAGGGGCGAATAGTGCTTCCCCCGCCCCCGTCCCCATTTTGTCACGGATACCCATTTATGATTCCCACGGGTAGGCGGGGGTATCATGAGTAGTTAATAATTTAAAATAAAATCTTAAAAAATATAAAAAAATATAAAAAAATAAATTTTAATACCATGTACTACAACTTTGTTCAACAATCTAAGATTCTTACAAAATTAAAAGAATATTATAAATAACAAAATAAATTCAATTATATTTTGTAATAATCAATTTACATAAATAATTATTACATAAATAGTATATATATTTTTTAACAAGTTTTATCATTATGGACTCATTCAATAAAAAAATCATTTCAAAATAAAAAAAATGTATTTTCATCTCATCTCAAAAATAAAAAATAAAAAAAATAATATATGATACATATTAGATGAAAAAGTATACTTAACGGGTTTGCGGGTACCCGCGGGGGGCACTATAATCCCCGCCCCCGCCCTCATTTATTAAACGGGTACCCATCCCCCGCCCCATCGCGGGTAATCCCCGCGGATCCCCACGGGTACGGATAATTTTGCCATCCTTAAGCTAACCAGTCACTCCACGACCACCAAATAGTCTTCCTTTCTCCACTGCGCATGCTTTCTCATGTCCTTCTCTCTCCCTCTCTCACTTTTCTCTTCTTTTCTTTCTTTCTTCATTTTTCATTCTGCTAAAGGAGAGAAAAGTGATTTTTATGTGTGTGGTCATGGAGAGGTGTTGGAGAGATAGAAGGATAAGTTCAAAAATATGTGGTCATCATTTGATGTAAGAAATTTGTCTCTTAGGGATACTTTGATCTTCCACTAATAAATTTTCTAACTTCCAAAAGTGTTGTAGAAACTTCTAGGATCCCATTAATTCCTATACACATAATTTAAGCATTCTATGCTAATTCTTGAGTTGTTATGAACTATTCTTTACGTTTAGTGCTATATCATTACGCCCAAATTAACTCATAAAATTATAAAAATTAATAGGTAATCTACACAAGTGCTAATGAGATACTTTAACAATTATTAAGACTAGCAGGATAGAGAGGATGTTACAATTCTATCCATTCAATTCACTATTTTTTGCTTAATCCCCTTTCCATTTGAGAAAAATACCTTATCCTCTAGTAAACATTGAGGAAAGAATGACCCGTCTTCCATGGAAATAGTCTACTTGTCATACATGAGTTGACTCAATCTCAGTAGTCGTACTTCACTACACAGAACCTATCCCTAGTAAGGTGAATTCATTTCTTGCTCCATTGTAAGGCAATCCTTACTTAACATTTAGGAAAAGCATACTTTTGCATGTATAGTTTCATAATGCATTACGCAATCATAGTTTATATTCAGTCATTTCTTCTCAAAGCATAGTTCAACGTTATCTACAGTTCACAATTCATTTAATCAAGGCTCAATAGCACGTGTAATACCCTTAGTAACATGTTAGACTGGCAAATTGTTACAAAAGGTAGCATTTGACTTGTTTAACATACTAGTGAAGTTTTGTGACAAGCTGAGTTTATTTAGGCACTTAGTTGCAATACAGAAGTTGAAAAATAACTTTAAATGACTCAAATAATAGCATAAGTTACTAAGTTAAGGGAAATAAACATAGAGGGTTTATTTCTAAGTCACAAATGAGTTAAGCAAGATGTAGTTAAAGTTTCAAGACAATATGAGTTAGTTTGATATTTTTAGGCATACTGGTTGTGTTTTTAATGCCGGATTAACTATTAGCATATATGAAAAAAAAGAATATATGCGAAACAATAACTTAGATGAATCTTATGATTTATTCTAAAGTTGTTGGAAGCTTGAAAACTTGAATTAGTATAATTTGGGTGTTCTTAGCAGATATAAGTTCCAGCATAGGAACTTATGTTATTTTCCTATTTATTTCCCATGCTCTCAGCAGAAACAGAGAAGAGAAAACGAAGACAATAGAGAAAATGGGAAGAAAGGAAGAAGGAGAAGGAGAAGGAGGAGAGGATCAAGCTTCAAGGGTCAAGTTCAATCTTGAAGATCTTCATCCAATCATAAGGTAAGGGGTTTCTATTTATCAATCTCTTCTTTGATTCTTATGAATGAGATTTGGGGTTTTGAATGAAAATAGGGGTTTGAATAGCCAAATTCATGTTCTTGGCTTAGTTCTTGATTCCAAGGATTAGGTTAAATTAGTTTAAGCTTAGTGAGTGAAAGATAGTCACTTATAGCTTAAGATCAATCATTAGAATCCATAGATTTAAGAATTGGATAATGGTTGGGGTTTTGTGGTTTTGGACCTAAATATTTACCTAAGAGAATCTATAGGTTGTATTTGAGTTACAATAAGTTTAGGGGTATGGATAAGTGTTATAAATTACCAAGAAACAAATTTTAGATGATTGGAAGTAAGAATTGGACCTTGGATTCCGAAAGAGGGGTTAGGTCATTATATGTGTGATTTTGATCCATAATCCAAATTAAGAGGTTTAAGTTAGTGATTGTTGATTCCTATATGTTATTGAACTGATTGGGAACTTAGAATCACTTATAAACTAAGTTGGAATGGCCAAAATTCGAGAAAAGAACCATTGGAACAAGACCATGGTTCTGCAGAATTATGAAGAACCTGGGTTTCGCCATGAGCACCGTGGCGTGAGAGACGTCATGTCGCGGCGTGATGATGAAAGGCTTGAATGCCGCAGCATGAGGAAGGTTACGCCGCAGGGTGAGGGCATTTATGTAACACACGCTGCAACGTGAAGAACGTTGTGTCGCAGCGTGAGAGTAATGCTACGCCCAGTATTGAAACCCAAGGCTAGGGCGTCGCGACATGCCTTGGTCAATGCCGCGACGTGAGGCCGAAAATGGCTAAAAATGTCATTTATGATGTTTTAAAGCTATGAAATAGATGGAATCATTAGTATATGTTTCCTAAAGTGTGTGAGGACACAAATGAGGATATTTTTCAAGAGATGAACTATCACCTAAAATGAATGAGAAAGCATAAGCCTTTGAGCATTCAAAAGTAAAGGATTGCTCTAGGTAAGGACATAGCACCTTAGGCAACTTAGTGTTGTATTAGATATCACTCAAGATGTGACGAGATGGTGTAATGGAGATGAGTATACTAGGATGAATTATAGGGTTTACTCTAGTAAGGATAAGGAATGTATGAGCCTTAGGATATCCAATTGGTAATGGATTACCTTTGAAAGGTACCTAAAACCTTAAACAATAAAGAGTTATAAGTAAGAACCACTTTGTGTTAGATTCACTTGAGTGGGATGAGACTGTGTATTTAAATCCAAAGAGAGAATGTTATGTACTAAGTCTCTAGTCAAATGGGACCTTGTGCATTGTAGAATACACAATAGGATGATTATTGACTTGTAGGCTTGTTGCATTCATTAAATAAGCAAAGTTATAGTGAAATACTCATTTATTTCCTTAAGCAAAGTTAAATGAGGCATTAGCTAAGATAGGCTCTTTCACTAGGATTAGTTGAGTCTATAAGAATGTTCAGACGGTGTTTATGTAAAAGATAAACATAACACTACGCTTTTCACACACTAGTTAGTTAATCTAGTTTGTATGTGAAAGTTATGAGAACCTTTGTGTAACCAAGAGTAATGGTTTGTCATAGGTAAGTATCTAACACTTTAGCAACATAGTGTTGCATAGGATTCACTTAAGAGTTATAAGTGATGAGGTTGTGTTTAGATATAAGTATGTATGTATGTAAATGGAAATAATCTAGTAGTATTGATCTTAGTAAGTATCCTTTGATGTGCATTCATGAAGGCCAAGAGAGATTGAAGGGTGTCTGATAGACTCAGTTAAGGAAGGACATAACCCTGATATTTCGTTAGTGCCAAGGCTAAAGGAGATAAGTAGAGCTCCATAATGTTCTTCGGAATCAGAATTTAGACCAAACATCTCAGCGTGCCAGGATATGTGCGATGTGAGGAGATACCTATTCACCATAGGATAATATATTGAACCAGTTTCTGATGATCGTCGTTGTTTTAAACATAAAACTCTGCTTATATTTCAAAACAAAGCATTGCACGAACATATCTTTAGGATCTTACTTGAGCATAATCATATTGCATATCATTTGCATTGCATTTACAGACAGTTGTATGGGCATTGTCTGTTGCTGTTGGTATTTATAGTTGTATGGGCAGTTGTTTATATTTAATGGTATGTATTCTATCAGTTTTAGATCACACTATACAGGTAGTGTGCCTTTATGAGGATTAGTGGAGGAAACTCTTATGTTAATAGTTATAACAATTATTATTATACAATGTTATAGCTAACTAGTATTGGAATTACTTTTACTGAGAATTGTAATTCTCACCCCAATTATTTTTCTATGTAAATTCAGGTACAGAGGTACAAACCCTATTATGGGAATGGAGGTAAAACATGAAGACTAATATAGTTTTATATGCTTTAGTAGACAAAGCTTATGTACACAGTTTACATTTGTTTTGTAAGTATTACAATATGCCTTTTTGTGGCAAGTGTTGTGTGTGTGTGTGTGTGTGTGTGTGTGTGTGTGAGTATATGTTTTTCGCATTCTCTCAAGGCTTTCTATAATTACTCAGTTATGATTATGGATATATGTATTAGTTAGTTATATAGAAGTAACGTCTCTAGTACCTGTTATCTTTATATATCTCTATTTATTTATGATATATTTAGATATCTGTATTAGGAGGTTACAGCATGCATATGATACACGTATGCATTCAATAAGCTCTAGTTACCAACATGTAACTCCATGCACATACACAAAGGCCTAATTAGTTAACTTGGCAACCAAGCAATATAGCATTATCAACCATAATTCATAGAATTCACATTACCAATCCTACTTAACTCTATGAGGCTGCATCCTCTTTAATCAATTTCATCATCCATTTTTCAACATCAATAGCAAAATTAATATACATTTAGTTTTATAATTATACAATTAATCTCTAAGAACTTAATTAACATTTCAAAATCCTCATTTTCTCTCTCTAAGCTCATAGCCAAGCATGGCCCTTAGGGTTGATTTTTCAGCCACCCTTCTATGGCCACCTGCGATCGTCACCATGAGGCCACCGCCTCCCTTAGCCACCCAAGGTGGTAGCAACCACCTTCCCATGGTCAAAACCCAACCCTCCATCAAGTGGTGGTCATTCCCACAGCCACCACCACATTCCTCTTCCCTTTTCTTGGGTGACCACCACCATGAAGTCCAAGGAGTCCTTCTTCCCTCCTTGTTGAGGCTAAGCCTGCAGCCCTAACCTACCCCACCATCATTCCAAACCAAAACCAAGCCCCTTTCTTCAAGTGGTGGGCATACTCGTGGCCACCACTACCTAATTCCTTCCAAAGTTGGCTGCCTAGGGTGGCAGCCACCACCTAAACACCATAAGACTCCACCTAACCTCCTCCTCCACCTCATAATTGGACCAACCCGTGGCCAACCAGCCACTATGGCTACCCTCCCTTTAACCATTTTCACGGCCTTGAGCTACCATAAGCCACCCACCAACTCAATAAACCATAGATAAGCATAGGAAGAAGAAGAATGGAAACAAGCCCCTACCTAAATGGCTAGCTTGCGGTGAGGAGAAGAAGATGGTGGTGGATGGAGGTTCCTAGGTGATGAGTGTGTAGTGTAGGACTTGAAGAGTGAAGCAAATCTTCCAACTAGAGCTAGCTCAACTTAGCACTCTGATATGTGTGAAACAACATCATGTTTTGTTCTTGTTTTACATGCATTCTTGAGCATTTTAGGCATTTTAGTTTTCCTTTTTAATTAGTTTTTCCCTTAGTTCGGATAACTGCGGTGTTTTTGGTGTTCCTGTGCAGGATTGGTGCTAAATTGGCCTTGGAATGGATGGAAAGCTTGCATGTTTGAAGTTGGAGCTTAATGGATAGCAATAAAGGTGCAAAAAGGCCATTCCAGAGGGATCCACGGCCTGCCCGTGGATCAAACCACTGCTATGGATCGAGGGGTAACTTAAAGAAGGAAAAAGAGAATTCCAGAGAGTTCCACGGCCGTGGAACTCAAAGGACCAGAAATTAGCCTGTTGACAGAGACATCCACGGCCTAGCCGTGGAATGATCCACGGCCGTGGATCGCAATTCGCAGCAGTTTTTTATGTTTTTCTTTTTGTTTCTTTTGAGGGTTTTTAGCCAATTAAAACCCTAAGTTATAAATAAATGTTCTGAATAGAATTAGGGAGTTCTAATTTGGTTTTGGTGGAGGCACATTGGAGGCTTTGGCTTTGGATCTTCATCTTTCTCCCTTCTTCTTCCATTGTTACGAGTTTGGGATGTTTTTAAGTTTGATTTCTTGTCTCCTCTTCTCTATGTCTGAGTAGTTTCCTTTGTTTCTAGGATTGGGCAATGCCCTTTTATACATTGATAATAATTAATTGACGTTGTTTCCCCTTTTATTGATCTTGAATGTTCTTTGATTCAATCCTTATTACTTTTATTCATGTGAATTTGCTGGCCACTTATTTGCATCTCATAGGCATTTAGGGACGTACTGAGAGGTGAACCTAAGTGTTGGAACCACAAGAATTGAACTTAAGGTCTAAATCACGAGAGTAGTTTTAGCCTTTCGAGGATTCAATGAATTACCACAAAGCGTAATGGGTTCAATTTAAATTCAATTACCACGAGAGTAGGAATTGGTTTAATTGGGCACGGATCTTGTATCTTGAGAAAGAACATTAACTAATTTAGGGTAATTCACCTTCAATTGAATTTCAGATTTAATAAAAGGGTTGTCAATTAGGATTTATCTTGTATCATTGTGGTATCCCAATCTTGGAAGCTTTCTTGAATTTGAAAATCCCCTTCTTGATAACTTGCTGTTTTTATTCTAAATTCTGCACTTTGATTTTATTTAATTACTTTGTTACTACGTTCTTCTTAACCAACAATCATATTCCCTTTTGTTTAATTTAATTGAATTAATTAATTAATTGGTATTCATAGACACAGTCCCTGTGGATTCGATCTTTTTATTACTTGACGACGAAACCGTACACTTGTGGATTTCACGCATCAAGTTTTTGGCGCCATTCTTAGGGATTTGTGTTTTTCTTGAATATTAATTTAATTTTTAATTTAATTATTTTAAACCTTTTTCTTTATATTTGGTTCTTACGTTCTTGATTTCTCTTTGACTCTCTGCAGGTAATTTCTCTTGTTTATGCAAAGTACTAGACGTTCTGGGATTCTCATTGAAGCAGATCCTGAAATTGAAAGGACTTTACGTAGAAGGAGAAGACAACAAAGGCAAAGAGTAAGGGAAATATCTGAACCAACACTTGTCATGGCAATGCGGTGAAGATAATAAACCTTTAAAGGAGTATGCAGCCCCTAACGCTCGGGGTTTGCGATCTGGAATTACTCGGCCAGACATTGAAGCTAGGCACTTCACCATACCTCCTGCCCATGTCTATGATAAGGCAGAACCAGTTTAGAGGATTGCCGTCAGAGGATCCTAATGATCATGTGGACATGTTCTTGGAGTTCTGTGAGACCCTCAAGATCGAAGGCGCCTCTGTTGATGCTATTCATCTCCGCTTGTTTCCTCTATCATTGAGAGATAGAGCTAGAGCTTGGCTGAAGTCTGTTCCTGCTGAGACGATAACTACTTGGGACCAATTGGAGCAAGCCTTTTTGGATAAATTCTTTCTACCTTCCAAGACTGCTCACCTAAGGACCCAAATCACAAGCTTTGTTCAGAAAGATGGCGAGTCATTATCAGAAGCTTGGGATAGATATAAGGCTTTGCTGGAAGCCTGCCCACACCATGGGTTAGAAAAGTGGTTGATCGTCCACACCTTCTACAATGGTTTAGAATATTCTTCGAAGGTGTCTCTTGACTCAGGTGGTGGAGCTCGATGAATAGAAGGCTCACAGAGGCTTATGAGATAATTGAGAGCGTAGCTTCAAATCATTACCAATGGGCTAATGAAAGAGGGCCTGACGAGAAAGCTCTCGGGAGGTAAGTTTGAGGTAGATGGTGTTGATTTAATTATATCAAAGTTTGATTCTTTGAATAAACATTTTGACATGCTTGAGAAAGCTCATGTTAATGCCATAGGTGCCTCTAACAATTTTTGTGAGATTTGTGGAGCACAGGGACATGTTGGTGCCGAATGCCAAGTTGGAATGGGACCCTCACATGGTGCACCGGTAGAGCAAGTGGAATCATGCCACAATTTCTACGACTTCAACCAAAAGGGGAGGAATGATCCGTATTCCCAAACTTACAACCCCGGTTGGAGGTCACATCCTAATTTCTCTTACCGAAATAGTCAGTACCAAGCTGGGCAAGGTAATGCTAAACCCTCTTCTGGAGTCCCATAGGTATAGAAATCTAGACTTGAGTCCCTTCTAGAGAATTTTGTTGAGAGCCAGTCTAAGCAAAATGAGGAGTTTAGGCACCATGGGCAAGTTGTGACTGAGGCAATCAAAGAGTTGTCAGCTAAGGTTGACAATTTAGCCATTCATAATAAGATGTTTGAAACCCAGATTGCCCAACAAGCAAGCACTTCTCTTAGGCAACAAGGTAAGTTTCCTGGTCAACCTGAAGTCAACCCAGGCAATGAACATTGTAAGGCTGTGAGTTTGAGGAGTGGAAAGAGGTTAGAGGATCCTAGGGGTAATGGGGAGAGTAACAAAGATGTGGGTAATGAGGAAAAAGAGACTAAGGCACAACCCTTAGAAGAGGAGGAAATCACTGAGAAGGTGTCTAAGTATGTACCCCCTGAACCTTACCAACCCCCAGTTCCCTTCCCTCAAAGATTGGCTAAGGCAAAGTTAGATAAGTAGTTTGGGAAGTTCTTAGAGGTTCTTAAGAAATTGTACATAAATGTACCCTTCACTGAGGCGTTAAAACAAATGTCTACCTATGCTAAGTTTCTTAAAGACATCCTGTCTAATAAGAGGAAGCTAGAAGACTATGAGACAGTAGCTTTAACTGAGGAGTGTAGTGCCTTAATTCAAAATAAATTGCCTCCTAAGTGAAAGGATCCAGGTAGCTTATTTATTCCCTGTTTGATTGGTAATACTAACTTTGATAAAGCTCTGTGTGATTTGGGGGCTAGTGTTAGTCTTATGCCCCTTTCTGTGTGTAAGAAGTTGGAGGAGGGTGAGCTAAAACCCATAACTATCTCACTTTAATTGGCAGATCGGTCCGTCAAATATCCTGTAGGCATCTTGGAGGATGTTCCTATCCGTGTTGGTAATTTTTTCATACCTGCTGATTTTGTTGTGCTTGAAATGGAGGAGGATTCCCAAATCCCCATTATTCTTAGTAGGCCATTCTTAGCTACTGCTGGTGCTATAATTGATGTTAAGAATGGCAAATTATCTTTAATTGTTGGTGATAATAAGGTTGAGTTTGATATTTCTAAATCTATTAAACAACCTTCTTTTGAGGACTCTTGTTACAGGGTTGATTTATTGCACCAGGTGGTGGAGGAAGAGTCCACCATAATTCATTTGGCAGATCCATTGGAAAGATGCTTGGTTGGTGGCAGTTCTCTTGATTCTGGAGGAGAGGTAGCTGAGTATGCCATCTTGTTGGAGGCAACCTCAAAAATTCTTCCTAGCAAAGCTAAGGTGGAAAGGCTTGAACCAAAGCCTAAGTTTGAAGATTGGGAAGAGGAAAAGGCTCCTAAGGTAGAACTTAAAACTCTTCCTTCCACTCTCAGGTATGAGTTTCTTGGTCCCAACTCTTTTTATCCTGTTATTGTTAGTGCTAACTTGAATGAGTTAGAGACTGAGAAATTGCTAAGGGCTCTTAGGATGCATAGAAAGGTCATAGGTTATACTCTTGATGATATTAAAGGCATAAATCCTTCCTTTTGCATGCATAGAATTTTGATGGAACACGAGCATAAACCCCTCAGAGAGCATCAACGTAGGTTGAATCCTAATATGAAAGAGGTTGTTAAAAAAAGGTACTTAAGTTGCTTGATCTTTGGGGTAATTTATCCAATTTCGATAGTGAATGGGTTAGTCTGTGCATGTGGTTCCTAAGAAAGGGGTATGGTTGTAATTGAAAATGAGAAAAATCAATTGATTCCCACTAGGACAGTCACAGGTTGGAGGATGTGCATTGATTATAGAAAGTTGAATAGTGCAACTAGGAAAGATCACTTCCCTCTTCCCTTCATTGATCAGATGCTTAAGATGCTAGCTAGGCATACATACTTTTGTTACTTAGATGGTTATTCAGGATTCCACCAAATTCCTATTCATCCTAGTGACCAGGAGAAAACCACATTTACTTGCCCTTACGGCACTTTTGCCTATAGGAGAATGCCATTTGGTTTATGTAATGTCCCTACTACTTTCCAGAGATGCATGACTGCAATATTTTCTGAATTTATTGAAAACATCATGAAAGTTTTTATGGATGATTTTTTAGTATATGGTACTAACTTTGATGATTATTTGTTTAATTTGTCTAAGATTTTGCAGAGATGCGAGGAGGTTAATCTTGTCTTGAATTGGGAGAAGTGCCATTTTATGGTACAAGAGGGGATAGTGCTTGGACATCTGGTCTCTGGGAAAGGAATTGAGGTGGATAAGGCAAAAATTGAAGTGATTGAGAAGTTGCCTCCACTAGTGAATGTGAAGGGAGTGCGAAGTTTCTTGGGACATGTTGGTTTTTACCGGAGATTCATTAGAGATTTTTCTAAAATTGCTAAACCTTTGTCTAATCTCTTAGTGAAGGATGTTCCATTTAATTTTGATAGTGACTGTTTGAATGCCTTTTGCAGGTTGAAAGAGGCCTTGATCACTGCTCCCGTTTTGCAAACACCGGATTGGAATTTACCTTTCGAGGTCATGTGTGATGCCAGTGACTATGCCGTAGGAGTTGTGTTGGGGCAAAAAAAGGACAAGAAAGTGTATGCAATTTACTATGCTAGCAAGACACTTGATGGAGCTCAAGCAAACTATGCCACTACAGAGAAAGAGTTGCTAGCGGTAGTTTTCGCTTTTGAGAAGTTCAGGTCCTATCTAGTGGGTTCAAAAGTGACCGTATACACTGATCATTCGGCACTTAGGTATCTCATGAGCAAGAAGGAAGCAAAGCCTCGACTAATCCGTTGGATTCTACTTCTCTAAGAATTTGATTTGGAGATTTTGGATAGAAAAGGGACAGAAAATCAAGTGGCAGATCATTTATCAAGGCTTGAGCAACCGGTGACTGGGGAGAGCGAATTGCCTATTGATGATTCTTTCCCGGATGAGCAATTGTTTGCAGTTTTAGCGGATAGTGCTCCTTGGTATGCTGATTATGTGAATTATTTGGTTAGCAAGGTTTTACCTCCTGAGCTTAACTATCAGCAGAGGAAGAAGTTCTTCTCCAATTTGAAAAATTTTGGTGGGATGACCCATACATATACCGGAGGTGTGCTGATGGTATTTATAGGAGATGTGTCTCCGAGGAAGAGGCTCCGAGTATATTGAGTTGTTGTCACTCTGCATCCTATGGAGGACATGCTAGTGCTTCCAAGACAGCAGCCAAAGTTTTTCAGTCTGGTTTCTTTTGGCCTCATATTTTCAGAGATGCTAGGAATTATGTGCTATCATGTGATCCATGTCAGAAAGTTGGAAGTATCTCCAAGAGGCATGAGATGCCAATGAATACTATTCTTGAGGTGGAAATATTTGATGTTTGGGGAGTTGACTACATGGGCCCTTTTCCATCCTCCTGTAACAATAAGTTCATTCTGGTAGCTGTTGATTACGTATCTAAGTGGGTGGAGGCCATTCCGTCTCCAACAAGTGATGCGAAGACCGTGATCAAGCTATTCAAGAAAATTATTTTTCCAAGGTTTGGAGTTCCTAGGGCTGTGATAAGTGATGGAGGTTCACATTTCATAGAGAGACAATTTGAGAACCTCTTGAGGAAATATGGAGTCACTCATAAGGTTGCTACACCTTATCATCCTCAGACTTCTGGCCAAGTGGAGGTATCTAATCGAGAGATAAAGAGTATTCTGGAAAAGACGGTGTCTAGCTCAAGAAAGGATTGGTCTTTGAAGCTTGATGATGCTCTTTGGGCTTACCGTACTGCTTACAAGACTCCCATTGGGATGACACCCTTTCGACTAATTTATGGGAAGCCCTGTCATCTACCCGTTGAGCTTGAACATAAAACCTTTTGGGCTATTAAGCTTCTGAATTTTGACTTAAAAGTGGCAGGAGAAAAGAGAAAGCTTCAACTTCATGAGCTTGATGAGCTGAGATTAGATGCTTATGAGACTGCCAAGTCATACAAGGAAAGAACCAAGAGGTGACATGACAAGCATATTCTTCGTAGAGAGTTTCATGAGGGAGAACTGGTGCTTCTTTTCAATTCTAGATTGAAACTCTTTTCGGGAAAACTTAAGTCAAGATGGTCGGGGCCATTTTTGGTGAAGAAAGTGTTTTCCTATGGTGCTGTGGAAGTTTGGAATGAAGAGCGAAGGACTTTCAAAGTTAATGATCAGAGGTTGAAGCACTATCTAGCGGAGGAGCAACTAGAGAAGAGGATGAACATTGCCCTCCGTGACCCAAATGCAGAGTGATGAGAGGATAGGAGTCGAGCTTATGACTTTAAACAAGCGCTTCTTGGGAGGCAACCCATTTTTTCTTGTTTTTCTGTTTTATTTCATCTTTTTCTTTTAATTTTGTGTGTTAGATTATTGTTTTGATGTTTGTCTTTTGGATTTTGTTTAGGTTTGACCCCTTTTTGAAGACTTATTTAGAAGAAGAGAGAAATCAAAAGGTTCCACACCCCGTCCATGGGAATTTCCATGACCTTGAAATGCAAACCACGGAGAAGGTATAAGTCAGAGAGATCCACGGCCAGGATGTGGATCAATCCATGGCCGTGGACCTCAGTTTGCAAAAAAAAAAAAGGTGAAAAGTCAGAGAATTCCACGGCCAGGCCGTGGAATTATCCACGGCCGTGGAACTCTTTGTTTCAAAAAAAAAATTCTCAGAAGTCAGCAGTGTCCACGGCCAGGCCATGGAATGATCCACGGCCGTGGATCGCTGCTGCCAAGTTTCAAAAACCATGGTCCCTTCTCCCCTCTTTCATTTCACTTTGTTTTCCTTTTCTTCTTCTTCTTCTTCTCTCCCTCAATCTCCATACCCATCCTTCCAAACCTCCATTACACCTTCTTTCCCTCATAACCACACGTTCACCTTCTTCTTTCCCTCTCTCAAAGACAACCCTTCACCCCTATTCCCCCTCCTTCTCCTTCTTTTTCTCTACCATAACCACCATAACCATACCTTCAAAACCATAAGTTTTCTCCACAAACTCCCTTTTTCTTCCATTTTTTCTACTCTTGCTCACCTCCCTACTCTCTCCCTAACCGATCTCTCCTTCTGATTTAGAAATCCCCAAAATTTGAAAAAACCCCATATGTGATCTGATTCAAAAAAAAAAAGAGAATTTTTGCTTTGTGCTTGACTGTGAGTTGGTGTGGGATTGGAAGGATGACGAACAAGCGTCAGAGAGGAGAAGTTGGTTCAAGTTCAAGGACACGGGGAAGAAGCAATGTTGCTCCAAGAGGTAATCCCCCTAATCCCCATGGTTTTAATTTTAGGGATAATGAGCAGAGAGATCGTTACAATGTGTTAGTGAATAGGAGGATAGTTAACACTAGGTACATGGATGATGTTGTTCTTGATACCTTAGGCTTGCGTGATGACTTTGATTGGATGCTTGATAGAAATTTGGATGGACTTATTTTTTGAATTTAAAGTGTCCCACTTACACCTTGAGCTTACCTTGGAGTTTCTTAGTTCTGTTGAGGCTCATATCCTTCGGGGGAAGGTTGCTCTGAAGGCCGGATCACTTTTTGCTGCTGTTCAATAATGAACATTGCTTAAATTTGGAAGAGTTTAATGAGATTTTTGGATTGCACCTTGGGGGAAAGGAGGCACCCAAGTGGTTTTTCCGTAATTTCTTTTGGGTGATGTTTCTTCCGGGATGGGTACATATGATTCTTCAAACCTGTAAGACATCTTTTTACGCCAAATCCTTGCCTTCGCTATCTCCACCGTATCATGGCTCATACTTTATTTGGACGTAGGGATAGTGATGGCAATGTCCGTGCTGATGAACTTGCTTTTATGTGGGCCATTCTTAATGATGTTAAAATGGATACTGGATCTTTTCTTGTACGGCATCTGCTTAGGGTGGGTAGAGCCCAATCTGGGACAATTGTTATTGGTGGTTTAATCACAGCGATTACCAATTTCTTTGAATATGATTTAGATGGTCTGGAGGCAGTTAGAGGTAATTCTAGGATTGATATTGAGTCTTGTTTAGCTATTAAGATGATTGTTAAAGAAGACGGAATTTACTGCCTCCGCTTGAATGATAGAGCTGAACCCCTACCCCTTCCTAACCCTCCTGCTATCACTGTGCGCAACCGTGCAAATTGGTGCACTCTTGGGAGTGTGGTAGATGATCTAATTGATGTTCAGCGCCTTCTTCGTCCCCCACCAAGGGCAGGCACCTCTCGTCCTTCTTCTTCTTCTTTTGTAGGTCCTTCTGAGGATGGTCTCACACGGATTTATTCTTCTCTGGAGGCGCTTCATGCTGAGCAGGCGCAGCAGCGCCACATGCTAGAGGAGCTTCGTCAGCAGGGTCAGGCTACTGATGGCTGCCTGCAGACCTTGGAAGGGACAGTTCAGAGTATAGAGTGCATGATGCGGGCCATTCATGATTGGCATTTGAGTCAAAACCATTTTCCACCACCGCAGTGAGTTTATTTCTTTTCTCCCTTCTCTAGTTTTGGATTTTTACATTGGGGACAATGTAGGTTCTAAGCTTGGGGGGGTATTTTCATTTTTATTTTCTTATTTTCATTTTAGATCATTAGTTTCATGCATTTTCATGTCTTGTTATGCATTGCATTTTCATGTTGCATTTTCACACCATCATATCTCTTGGGTTTTTGGTTGAACTTGTGTCCCTCTCTTTTGAGGATTTTGATATGGTATTAATTTGGAACCCAATTGTTGATTCTTGTGGTAGGCTACAGGCATTGTTTTAATTGTTGGTGGAGGTGATCTCTTGATAGTTGATAATTAGCATAATGTTCTCTGAATTTGTGCTTATTATTGAATTTTTACAACCTCTAAATGTGAGTTTTGAGCCTATTTGGGACTTATGCACTGTATGATTTTTGTTCCCATTTTTTGTGTTGAGTGATATTCCTCTTTGATCTTGTGCTCTAGAACTTGATTTGAAACCTTTTTGAGGCGAAATTTTTGGTTGCATGCTTGAATGTGATTAAGGTATTTTAGGTATTTTTCTGGCCTTCTGAAATTGTTACACTTTCATCCTCTAGTTGCCCATTTTGAGCCTATTGCATACTTGTTTTCTTGATACCTATGCTGAAACATTGTTGGTTATCATTTAGAATATTAAATGGAGTGAATTGGGTTTGAAAGTTGTGAAGTTGTGTTAGAAATCATATGTTTTTGACCTTTTCCTTTCTCAAGTGAAAAAAAAAAAAAAGAAGAGAAAATCATGAGATAAAAGGTTGAAAAGGATTAAGAGAAAGAAAGGAAAGAAAAGTTAAGAAAAAAATGTTTGGAATTGTGGAGTTATGTTTTTGAATGAAAACAAAAATGAATTACCTTTGCTCCATTTATGTTCTATTGTATTTCTGGTGCTTATTAAAAATTTGGTTAACCCTTGTCATACCTTCCTTTCTCTACCTTTCCTTTCTCTACCTTACCTATCATCATTCCCATGGCCCCATTACAACTCTTGAAAGACCTTTTGATTCTTGCATGCATGCTGATTATTAGTGAAAATCTGGTTTCTTATCAACCATATGGAAGTGCATTTTCTTTGAAGGATTTTGAGCGCATTGTCTTCACCCTTAAACACTCTGAGTGTGGTTAGTGGAGTGAACTTAATTCAATCAGTGAGGATGCATGATTTCTGAGAACTTAGCCTCTAATTGGACTTGATTTTGATTACCTCTCAGATACTTGGTTTGCCTTAGCCTATTGCTTGGATATTGTTTTCTCGGGTTCCTTATTCATTATTGTCTCCTGATTCCACATCTTGGTTTGACATTAATTATTGCTTGGGGACAAGCAAAGTCTTAAGCTTGGGGGGATTTGATATGTGTGAAACAACATCATGTTTTGTTCTTGTTTTACATGCATTCTTGAGCATTTTAGGCATTTTAGTTTTCCTTTTTAGTTAGTTTTTCCCTTAGTTTGGATAATTACGGTGTTTTTGGTGTTCCTGTGCAGGATTGGTGCTAAATTGGCATTGGAATGGATGGAAAGCGTGCATGTTTGAAGCTGGAGCTTAATGGATAGCAATAAAGGTGCAAAAAGGCCATTCTAGAGGGATCCACGGCCTGCCCGTGGATCAAACCATGGCCATGGATCGAGGGGTAACTTAAAGAAGGAAAAAGGGAATTCCAGAGAGTTCCACGGCCTGGCCGTGGAACCATCCACGGTCGTGGAACTCAAAGGACTAGAAATTAGCCTGTTGACAGAGACATCCACGGCCTGGCCGTGGAATGATCCACGGCCGTGGATCGCAGTGCGCAGTAGTTTTTTATGTTTTTCTTTTTGTTCTTTTGAGGGCTTTTTAGCCAATTAAAACCCTAAGTTATAAATAGATGTTCTGAATAGAATTAGGGAGTTCTAATTTGGTTTTGGTGGAGGCACATTGGAGGCTTTGGCTTTGGATCTTCATCTTTCTCCCTTCTTCTTCCATTGTTACGGGTTTGGGATGTTTTTAAGTTTGATTTCTTGTCTCCTCTTCTCTATGTCTGAGTAGTTTCCTTTGTTTCTAGGATTGGGCAATGCCCTTTTATACATTGATAATGATTAATTGACGTTGTTTCCCCTTTTATTAATTTTGAATGTTCTTTGATTCAATCCTTATTGCTTTTATTCATGTGAATTTGCTGGCCACTTATTTGCATCTCATAGGCATTTAGGGACGTACTGAGAGGTGAACCTAAGTGTTGGAACCATAAGAATTAAACTTATGGTCTAAATCACGAGAGTAGTTTTAGTCTTTCGAGGATTCAATGAATTACCACAAAGCGTAATGGGTTCAATTTAAATTCAATTACCACGAGAGTAGGAATTGGTTTAATTGGGCACGAATCTTGTATCTTGAGAAAGAACATTAACTAATTTAGGGTAATTCACCTTCAATTGAATTTCAGATTTAATAAAAGGGTTGTCAATTAGGATTTATCTTGTATCATTGTGGTATCCCAATCTTGGAAGCTTTCTTGAATTTGAAAATCCCCTTCTTGATAACTTGCTGTTTTTATTCTAAATTCTGCACTTTGATTTTATTTAATTGCTTTGTTACTACGTTCTTCTTAACCAACAATCATATTCCCTTTTGTTTAATTTAATTGAATTAATTAATTAATTGGTATTCATAGACACAGTCCCTGTGGATTCAATCTTTTTATTACTTGACGACGAAACCGTACACTTGCGGATTTCACGCATCACACTCGCCAACCACCATGCAAGCCACCAAATCCGGCAGTTGTCCCCTTTCTCTCCTCCTTCTCTCTAGTTTCTATCTCTAGGAATGAAGTGAGTGTGTGTTATAAGTGAGGGAGCCGCAGGTGAGGGTGTTTAGTCAAGAGGGAAAGGCGTGTTGATGAAGGGGTAACAATTTTGGTTGGTTTAGCTACTTTATGGTATATTACCATGACCCATGCATACCCTAATCACATTAGAGTTCATTAAAAACTCTATGCAAACCTTATAACCATTGTATATTAACCCTAACCACTAAAATTACACCTTAAAATTTCATTCTCTTTCCATTGCATGCATTCGAGCAAGTCTAGTGTCAAATCAACTCTAAATCCACTCATTATCACTCAAAAATCCTAAACCAATAAGAATTAGGTTGAGTGCTTTCTTACTTTTGCATGAATTGTCATTGGTTATATTATAATCATTACATTTATTTTTATATTCATATATTATCTAATTTAATAATTAACTAATCTAGTTTTATGCATTTTCTATTGGTCATCACATATTATCATAAAAGTTCTATCTATTTATAATAATTATTTACTTGATTAACTTAACTTACTTGCTAATTAATCACTAATTAACTTATGAACTAATTTATTTAATCCTTTATTATTTGTAAAAACTAATTTATACTATATTAATTACAAATAATTAATTTATAATTATTCTTCTTAATTTTCATATCTTAAATATGAAAATTTTAAATTATAAATATTATACCAATTATTAAATAATTTTATGAAATTATTTTAATTAGTCTTAAGAATTAACTTGCTCGCTAAGTTACCATTCACAAATATGCACAACAAGGATATATGCATGTAAAATCATGCAAACAAGTCAAATAACAGTTTACACTTTACTAACTCTATAAGCATATTAGAAGAGGGCCATTTATAATATACACCTTCCAAAGGAGGGTGTATCATACACTTCATAATCTAAGTCATTGATTTTTTCATAAAATAAATTAATGGCTTAGATCAATTATAAGAAACCTGCTAAGCAGGTTTCCTTTTTTTTAGATTTTTTTCAATTTTTTTAGTGTTATATTTTTTTTATATACTACCACCATCATGTCATCTACATTATTGCTATACCAACTACCACCAGTCACTTCCAAGTTTTTTAAATTGTATAACTATATAAATATTATCAGTTAAAATTTATAAAATTTTTCAAAAAACACAGTTATAATTTTAGGAAACCCGATCACCTCCAGTTTTTTTAAGTTGTATAACTGTATAAATATTATCAGTGAAAATTTATAAAATTTTTCAATAGTAATATTTTTAGAAAAAAATTTCAGTATGCACAGTTAGCGGCGTTGACTGTCGTTGACCAGCGTTGACTGGAAGCGGCGTGATCGGTGTTGACCAGGTGGTGCGGTGTTGTTGACCGACAAATTTATATGCGTTGACCTAATGGCCGACAACAGTGTCTGACTGCCTGAAAAAAAAAACAGGCTTAAAAAAAAAGAGATACAACCTGTAAATAAAAAAAAATCTGTTATTGCAGGTAAAAGTTTGGGTGTATGATACACCCAAACTTGGCAAGGTGCATAGTAACACCCACCTTAGAAGAGAGGATGTTATAGGAATTACGTATTGCACCTTAGTTTTAGGGACAAAACCCCATTATATTGAAGCCAGTATTTCTTGAACATTGGCCATTTTTGGTGTTTGTTATGCGGCAGATAAAGTGAATTTTTTGTACAAAGATTAAGTAATTAAATCACAACTAAAATACCAAATCTGTATAAGAAAAAATAGATATAGACAAAAAAAGAAAAGCTTATAGAAAATCACAAAAGAACCAGATAACCAGAGGAGATTTAAAAATATATATATATATATGTAGAAGCTTGTAGTGAAATGCTTGTGCGACTTATGCCCAAGTTAAAACATTTCTTTTTCTAAAACTACTGTTTAGAAGCTTGCAAGTAATATAAAACATACAGCATGAGCAATGACAAATTTTTCCCTATTTATAATAGTACCAGCTGTATAAGTAAAACAGCTTTATGTTGCATCTCTTCGCAATAAATCCTAGGTAAGTATTTCATACACCAATTGCGGAGATTTTTTATTTTACACAAGCAGGTTACCTATGGTGTTCGGTGAACTTCCTACCTTCTTGCATGCAACTGTTAATCACGACTACTCCTCTTGTTTGCAAGTTAAAGAGTACTAGAAGTTTTGCCGTGGAGAGACTATGATAGCCTTAGAATGAGGAGGGGAATCAGTTTTGGGAAATAACTCTCACAGGAAAATGTCCAGGAGCTTTGGGTCCAAAGAATAATGATATACTCATATATATTTACACTGACATCACCTTACATTTACATAGTTTTAATGATCCGATTACAAGTAATCCTATTTTATTTTTTACACACCTATACTCTAATTATGTCATCTATACTTGATACGAGGTGATGTGTACCCACATGTTGTGTATGAAGCATTATTCGGATAAAAAAACTCGTGGTCAGAGGATCTGTGGGAGAGCAACGAGGAACAGAAGCAAGATCCAACATATCATGTACAATGCACAAAGATAATTACTACTCAAGAGTATTAGACATTTTTGCTAACACCATAGTTATTAAACTTGAACTGATAATTGACTTAGAAAAGGTAATAGGTTAATGAATCACTGGTTATTAGTTAGTGAGTCATTAGTCAACCACAAAAAAATAAACTATTATATTTTTACATCAAACAGTACATACATTTCTTTTCACACTTTATCTAATACTATTTATTATATACATTTTTTTTATTATTTTCTCTCATTCAATCACATTCTTTGAAAATTGTATAAACAGTAATACACCCCTAAAAAGAAGTGCAAGACTATCTTTATCCAAAATAAATACATAAAAATAAAAAATTATAAAGATCAAGATAAATAACATTATTTATTCTCTTGTTTACCTATCACATTCTCAAAACGGGGCCCATTTTCAATGTCCTTGTCACCTCATTCCCCTCAATATATCTTCCCTATAAAATGCCTCCTTGGTAAAACGTGGAAAAGATTGAAATTAGTAGCACCCTCTTTCAAAATTTTCACCATTCCAATATATAATAGCGCCCTCTTTTCACCATTCCAAGATCAGTAGCGTCCTCTTCCTTTCTCCTTCCGCTCATCTTCCTCATCTCTGACCATCCCTTGCTGGTGACACCGTCATCAACCAAGTCCATGTCCCAAACAAGGAACTTCTCAACAATCCCAACAATAACAAATCTTTCACCACTTTGGCTAATAAGACGACATTGAAGCACGAATCAGTGATGGCTCATCCTCCACTGACGGCAGGTTCAAAGTAGGAGCCGATGAAGGTTGCAACTGCGAGATGAGGGTTGCACCATTTACGAAATAGGGGTGAGGGCTAGGGTGGCTGAACCAACTCGATCAGTTCATAGTCATCGAGTTTTACAAGACTCGATTGGTTCAACCCAATTTTTAACAGGTCACATGCATAACTGATCTGAAGGAAAATTCTTGCATACATACGTATATATCATACATACACTCACATGGGGTAAACTCTATCCCATAATAGGACTCACTCCATGTGAATGTATGTATGATACATACGTATGTATGCAAGAATTCCTCCTGATCTGAATGGCAACTCAATCTGGTTAATTGGCTAGTTCACCAGTCTACCAATCCGGTTTTAATAACTATGCTCAAGAGTCATTATTCTATGTATTTTTTAAGTTAAGTTTAATCTCACTATTGAAATTGTATAGTTTTAGGTAAAGAAGGAGAAAAATTAATAAATAAACTAATGAATAAAATGAGACTGATATTGATTTGATGTGATGATAATGTAATAAAAAGACAAATTCAATAATTTTATTTTTTTTAATACAAGACTCCTAATCTTAATTAAATAAAAAAATAAATTAGGAAGTACAATAAATATGAAATAATCCCAAAGAGACATCTATGATATTTTACAATATTCTAAGATACAATAAAGATATTATAAGATATTTTTTCAGATATTCTAACACTCTTCCTCGTGCTAAAACTTACTAAGCTTTAAGTTTATTACAATTAAACATACTGAAAAAAAATAAACTAAAAACATAACGCACCAAACAGAGTGCACGGAGATCGAGCCAGTGCATCAAGGACTAAGATGGGGCCGAAGCATCTAGGACTAAGACGGACAGGGCCAGTGCATATAGGACTAATACAAACAGGACTAGTGCATCTAGGACAACGCCAAGGCTAGTGTGAGTCATAACTAACATAAGTCACCATCAGAATGATTGTCGACAAGAAGAGAAGTCACCATTAGAATGATCGTCCATGAGAGGAGAAGTCACTACTTGTATGATTCATTAGTGAAAAAGAGTGGCATGACAAACACCTGTATTGAAGTATTAGGTGAGACAAATTTATTCTCATTCTTCCCCTTAATGCTATACTAGCATTGGAAAAGAGTCAAACAGTAGCCAAATTCAGAGATAACCACCATAAATAATACTTATAAACAACAATCACACTAACTGAAGAACAGCGATAGCAAAACGCAACCCAAAGATGCCAAACAGCCATGTGCAGGTTGCGAATAGAGGCAATAGGGGTTGGGCCTAATTTGAGATGATGCGGCAAGTATGAAGATAGTGGCCAAAGATCTAAAAAACCAGAAGAAACCACAAAATCACGCTAACCCAAAAACAACAAACCATGGATGTTAGTGGCCAAACACCCACTATAGTTACAAGACCTGGATGGACAAGGGCTAGAGATTGCCAGAAAAGGCTCAATGGATAGAGTTGATGATGCAGTGACCAGAAAGAGGCCAAAAACTGAAACCCTACTACACATGAACAACTTTAAGCAAAGGTACGCAACAGCCTAGTGCGCAATTAGAGCAGATAAGGCCAGATCAGACTAGAGGAGACCAAGACATGTTGAACAAGACAAGCAATGGCCAGAGAGGACTGCTAACGTGCCCTCATGCACGGTTGGAGTGGAAGCGTGGGCACGGGTACAAAAACTGATTGGAGGCCCGTCTGGACTCCATTTGGTGTGCGCCTTCGATGGTCAGCCGATCAGGACTTGCCAAAGATGGTGTGGTGGCGTGACAAGACCCGCGTCCAAAACTACATGGACAGACATAAAAGGAGAGAGAAAGTGGCCATGGAAGAAAATCTAAAGGGATTTTTTTTTTCATTTTTTGATATAAGGGGTAGAAAGACTATTTAAAAAGGAGTTCTGGATTTTTGGGAACTCAGTGGCGAAATAGTGACGGGATAGGTTTCGGAGGATGGTGTCGCTCTGATACCATGTTGAAATTATATGATTTTAGGTAAAGAAGGAGGAAAGGGGAGAAATAAACTAATGAACAATATGAGACTGATATTGATTTGATGATGTGATGAAAATGTGATCCAAAAGACAAACTCAATAATCCTATTTATACTAATACTAGACTCCTAATCTTAATTGAATAAGGAAACAAATCAAGCAATATAATGAATAAGAAATAACTCCTAAGAGATCATCTATGATATTCTAAAATATTCTAAGATAAAATAAAGATATTATGAGATATTTTCAGATATTCTAACATTCCTCCTCAAGTTAAAGCTTACTAAGCTTTAAGCTTGTTACAATTAAACACACTAACAAAAATAAACTAAAAACATAACGCTCCAAACAGAGTGGACGAAGATGGGACCAATGCATCTGGGACTAAGATAGGACCAATGCATCTGGGAATAAGATGGGGCTAGTCCATCTGAAACTAAGGCAAATAGGGCTAGTGCATTTGGGACAAAGTCGGGGTTGGCATGAGTCATAACCAACAAAAGTCACTATCGAAATGATCATCAACGGGAAGAGAAGTCACTACTAGTATAATTCATCTGTAGAAGAGAAGTCACCATCGGAATGATCATTCATCGAAGGAGAAATCACCACTTGTATGATTCACTAGTGGAAAAGAGTGGGCATGACAAACATTGCATTGAAGTATTAGTTAAGACGAATTTATTCCTATTCTCCTCCTCAATGCTATGCTAGCATAGGAAAAGAGCCAAACAATAGTCAAATCCCGAGATAACCACCACAAAGAATGTTAATAAACAACAATCACACTAAATGAAGAACAACGATGGCAAAACGCAGCCCAAAGATGCCAAACAAACACGTGGAGGCTGCGAGCAGAGGCAATAGGGACTGGGCCTAACTAGAGATGGTGCAACAAGCATGGACATAGTGGCCAGAGATCTAAAAGACTAGAAGAAACCACAAAATTAAACTGACCCAAAAACATAGCCAAAAACGACAAAGCATAGATGTGGGTGGTCAAATACCCATTGTAGTTGCAAGACCTGAACGGACAAGGGTTGGAGATGGCCACAATGGCTCATTGGATAGGGTTGATGATGCAATGATCGAAAAGAGGCCAAAAATTGAAACCCCAATACACTTGAATGCCTTTGAGCCAAGGTACACAAAAACCTAGTGCGCGATTAGAGCAAATGAGGCTAGATCAGAGTTAAGGAGACCAAGATGCGTTAAACAAAACAATTAGTGATCGAAGAGGATTGCTAATGCGCCCTCATGCACAACTAGAGTGGAGGCGCATAGGCACGGGTACAAAAACTGACTAGAGGCTTATCTAGACTATGTTTATAGTGCGACTTTGGTGGCTGGCTGATCAAGACTTGCTGGAGATGGTGGTGGTGGCAGCATGACGATACTTGCTTGCAAAAGTGCATAGAGATATAGAATGAGAGAGAAAGCAGAGAGAGAAAGTGACCGTGGAAGAAAATCTAAGTGGATTTTTTTTTTTGGATTTTCGATATAAGGGTAGAAAGACTATTTCAAAAGGAGTATTGAGTTTTAAGAAACTCGACAGCGAAATAATGATAGAACAGGTCACGAAAGATGATATTACTCAAATATCATGTTGAAATTGTATGGTTTTAGGTAGAGAATGAAGAAAATGGAGAAATAAACTAATGAATAATATAAGAGTGGTATTGATTTGATGTGAAGAAAATATGATACAAAAGACAAAATAAAAAATTCTATTTATACTAATACTTGACTCTTAATTAAATAAGAAAACAAATTAAGATATATAATGAATTGAAAATAACTTCTAAGAGATCATTTATGATATTCTAAAATACAATAAAAATATTATAAGATATTTTTCAGTTCCAACACTCATAGTTAAGTGTCAAAGTATATAAAGGTAGTCCAAAACTCAATCAGTCAGTTCTAAATTTATATGGGGTCTATAAATAATAATTCTCTATGATATTTCAACATAATTCGGTGAAGTATATTCCAAAAAAATATCTTTTGAAGTTTCTTTTCAACTGAGGATAAGATATTAGATCACATTAGATTTATATCTAAGGAGGAGGTACACTCTCAGTTGCAAACCTTTTATCCCACATTCCTACTAAGTCTATTTCCATAATTTCCCTTTCCATCCAACCCTTATAAGAAAAACTAATCATGAATATTGTTTGAAAAAAATCACTTTTATTATATATAAAATGGAAGAAAAATTAATCTTTTTTTCTCATTAAGAATAATTATGTCATTTATATGAATTTAAATTCCATTTCATATTATCCTACACACCAAATTATGAATTGCTTTCCATTCTATATTATATCATATCCTATCAGACTTGGGGAATTAGAATAAATTCTCATTCCACTTTATTAATTCTTAATCCTATTCCTATTTTTATTTCATGAAATTCTATTCTTTGCACCAAATGTAACCTAAACTTCTAAAAAAATCATGTGCTGCATCACTGTAATAATGATGCACCCTTACATGGTGATCTTTTCTACAAATGTCTAAATACAGGTTGAGAAGTGGAAACTTGTGTTTCAAACAAAATGGAACCAGGGCTGTTGAAAGATTCTAAATATGGGTTAGAAAGTGGAAGCTTTCGCAAGAAACAAAATATTAACAACATTGACGGTATAGACAGAATCTATTTCAACATTGATTCCCAAAGCACATAAGCCAAATTTCACAACCAAATATGGTGGTGAGACTATCTAACATATATACAAAATTTATACTATCTGCAAACATTACAACTCAAGTAAGAAGTTACACATTTACAATGCTTGGGTTACACATTTACAATGCTTGGGTGACAGTTGCATATTATGAATAAATATTTTTAAATGACAAGAAATTCGAAATAACCATATGTAATTCGATTCACAGTTAAAAATTACGACTTTAATGGGCTCGAGATTCCTATTAGAATGTCAATTTAAAGCCATTTTATCAAATATTCCCTACTGATGGTCAAGTACATAATTGAATGTGGCACATCCATTTTGCAATTTTGCATCTTTTGACACAATTCTCCACTAATAACTAAAATAATCTAAATGCCAGGTAAGTGATGCAGAGATGTGAGAAAGAGATTACAGAACATTAGAAAGGATAGAATTCAGCTCAAATAATTCCAAACAGGAGACAATTTATAAAAATGAAAAAATAAAATCAAAAGCATCATTTCACTTTTATATAAAGCTAGTGACTTTAACAGAGGACCTTGTTGACTAGTACGAACCATACCACTACAAATGTCTTCAGAGAGGATTTGAGTGACAACAAATCAAAAGGGTTTCTGATAATCCTGTGACGGCGGCTGCTCCCAGGGCCGCAAAAAGCCTATACAATAAGCAATTAGGTAGTTAGAAACATATGAAACCCATTACAGGAATCTGCACAGTAATATTTTATATCATTGTTCCATAAATTCTATAAGTTAATGCCTAACATAGAAGTTGCAACAATAAATTATCTTAATTTCAGTTCAGGGTTCTGAACATGCTATAAGTAACAATTCAAGATGCATATGTCCAGGCATGGGTCTATCCAGCCATGTGTAAATGCACCCACACACCCGCACCTCCCTCACAAAGAAACAAGCAGAAGAGATATTTATATGATTCACTTCTCAAACTCACAAAGTCTAAACATCGTTCCCATTATAGTTGTTGAAATTACAGGGTTTAGAAAGGGAAGGAGGAAAAGAGAAAGGATTCTCAGAATACTGTGATATGAGATTTGATATTTTGATGTGTTAATGTGATACAAAGTACTAAGTTAATGGACCTATATACTGGTAATTAGGTCAAGTACTAGTTTAGTACTACTAGTACAAGCCCAAGGCCACTAATACAATAAGACTCCTAACCTTAATCAAATAAGGAAAAAACTCCTATTGCTCCTTAATTAGAGGAATAATTAATTCTACAATATATACATGATATATTCTACACATATTTCTAACACTCCTCATCAAACTAAAGCTTACTAAGCTTTAAACTTGTTACAAATATACACACTAAAAGAAAATAATCCTAAAAAAAAGTGGGCTCCATAAACCATATACACTCCCCCACCCCATTTTTTTTCTTCCTTAAACAAGTATGCTTCAACACATGACCATCACCATTTTGCCACACAAAAAATTCAAAACAGAAAATAAAATAAAGTATGCCTCAGTGAGCGACAGAAAATGATTTTAGGGAGAGATAACTACTATATCAACACTCTCCCTCAAGCAGGTGCACCATATGCACCAAACTTTGTTAAAATGTAGCTAATCCAAAGACCTCTTAGAGACTTAGTAAAACATCTCTTGGTTAGTCATCTAAGTTTGTTGATATTAGTTGATACTAACAGATATAGTTTGTAACTAGGTATCAACTATCAAAACACACAAGTATTTCTGAATAGCTTGAGTGAATAATGCACTCAGCAAAAGATATTATTTATTATTTATAGAACTGATTTACATAAGAAATAACATGCTAAATACAATTTACAAGGTAAATAACTATGCTAGAATTAATGTGGACGGTGCATTGTATCTATTCTACTTCTATACAATGAATCTAACTACTTGGGAAGAGAAGTCATAAACATTGTTATTTCCAACACTCCCCCTCAAGCTGGTGAATAGGTGTTCTCTATTCCCAGCTTGGATATAATTCGTTCAAAAAATGGGCTGCTCAACCCTTTGGTGAGAATATCCGCAAGTTGCCCTTGTGAGGACACATATGGAGTGCAAATTAATCCACTATCAAGCTTCTCCTTAATAAAATGCCTATCAACCTCTATATGCTTAGTCCGATCATGCTGAACAGGATTATGTGCTATACTGATTGCAGACTTATTATCACAATAGAGCTTCATAGGTCCTTCCCATTTAATCTCTTCAAGTCTTCTAAAATAATTTTCAGCCTAAAGTAATTCACAAATGCCTTGTGCCATGGCTCGAAATTCACTTCAAAGACTAGAACAAGCTACGACACTTTGTTTTTTACTTCTCCAAGACACAAGATTTCCTCCAAGAAAGGTGCAATACCCTGTAGTAGATCTTCTATCAACGATCGATCCCGCATAGTCAGCATCAGTGTATGCCTCAAGTGTTATATTCCCACTTCTTTTGAATAGAATTCCTCTTCCTGGAGTCCCCTTGAGATACTGTAGGATCCTATGAGCTGCCTGTAGATGAACCTCTCTCGGACTATGCATGAATTGACTAACCAAGCTTACTGCATATGCAATATCTGGTCTGGTGTGAGACAAGTAAATTAATCTCCCTACCAAGCGTTGATACATTTCTCTATCCACCATAGCATCTTCTTCTGCATTTCCTAATTTCAAATTCGGATCCATAGGAGTACTTGCAGGTTTGCATGCTGTTTTCCCTGTATCTTTGAGCAAATCTGTAATGTATTTTTGCTGGGATATTGGGATATAAAAATGCCTTTCCTTGAGTGTGCCACCTCAGTGCCTAGAAAATACTTTAGCTTTCCTAGAGTTTTTATTTCAAACTCCTTGGCCAAACACTGGCTCAAGATTTGTTGCTCTTTCTAATCATCTCCGGTTACTATGATGTCATCCACATATATTATCAAAACTGTTACTCCCCCTGTTGCCGAGTGTTTGATAAACAAAGTATGATCTCCTTGACTTTGCTTGTACCCCAAAGTTGTCATAACCTTAGTGAATCTTCCGAACCATGCTCGGGGTGATTGTTTCAGCCCATATAATGCCTTTTTCAACCTGCACACTGTATTGGCGGCAACCTTTTTATCATACCCTGGTGGCACTTGCATGTAAATTTCTTCCTCAAGTTCCCCATGTAAGAAGGCATTCTTTACATCAAATTGCTGCAATTCCCAACCATAATTGGCAGCAAGGGACAAAATTACCCGGACTGTATTCATCTTGGCAACAGGAGCAAATGTCTCTGAATAATCAACCCCATAGGTTTGTGTGAACCCTTTGGCGACCAATCTGGCTTTGTATCTTTCAATCGATCCATCAGCCTTATATTTTACTGTGTAAACCCATTTGCACCCAACTGGCCTCTTTCCTTCTGGTAAAGAAACTAACTCCCACGTTCCATTCTTCCTTAATGCCTCCATTTCTGCATTCATGGCTTGCTTCCATTTTTCATCGGACAATGCCTCAAAAACAGTAGTGGGTATGGAAGTAGTGTTTAGGTTTGTAAGGAAGGCTCTATGGGTTGGTGAGAATTTTTTAAATGAGAGGTAGTTTGAGAGGGGATATAAAGGCTGTTTGGTGCATTTTCTAGTTCCTTTTCTAATGGCAATTGGGAGATCTAGGTCATCATGTGCTGTTTGGGCTTCAATTTCATCCTGTAATGCTGGAGAATTAAAATTAATTACCTCATTCGAATGAGTCGAGTCGGGCTCTTGAACATGTGTCGATCCAGGAATGGCCTTTGACCTTCTTGAAAACACCAGATTCTTTCCATATCTTGCATCCACTTCAAGTCCAGGTTGTGTCACCTGTAGGTGAATTTGGTTGATCGGACTCAACTTCAGGTTCTTCAGTTTCAGGTCTAGATGGATCTGACACAAGTGTGTTTGACTCAAGACCAGAAGTGTTAGACTCAAGACCAGAAAGATCAAGTATTTCAAGCTTATCTTTCCTAAAATCCTCCCCCTGAAGATAAGGTTGTGTGAAATAGGCTTCCCTTTCATGAAATGTGACATCTCGTGACACAGAATATTTTGGACGGGGGATGGTAACATTTATACCCTTTCTAAGTGGAGGAATACCCAACAAAAACACATTTTAGAGCTCTAGGATCAAGTTTTCCCCTTTCATGACTATGAACATGGACAAAGGACACACACCCAAAGATTCGAGGTTTAAGGTTATTAGTGGCTGACAAATTTGGATAGAAGGAAAAAAGAACATTCATTGGACTCTTGAACCCAAAGATTCGAGGTTTAAGGTTATTAGTGGCTGACAAATTTGGATAGAAGGAAAAAAGAACATTCATTGGACTCTTGAACCCTAAGACTCTAGAGGGTAATCGATTAATGAGATATGTGGCTGTGAGAACAGCTTCCCCCCAGAAGTTTTTGGGAACATTTTGTTGAAACAACAGTGCTCGGGTTTGGTCTAAAAGGTGCCCATTTTTTCTTTCTGCAATCCCATTTTGTTGTGGTGTTTTAACACAAGATGACTCATGGATAATTCCCTCCTTTCGAGAATGAAGTAAGGACAGAATTGAAGTATTCTTTGCCATTGTCAGACCTGAGTCTTTTGATGTTCACACCAAATTGATTTTTAATCATGTAGAAAAAATGTGGGAAAACAGTACTGACATCAGACTTGTTTTTAAGTAAGAAAATCCAAGTAACCCGAGTACAATCATCTATAAAAGTCACAAACCATCTAGCACCAGACACACTTGGAACAATAGAGGGAACCCAAACATTTGTATGAATAAGGTAGAAAGGAAAAGTGCTTCTTCTATTACTCAAAGGAAAAGGTAGACGTTTGTGTTTGGCAAGCTCACACACCTCACAATGAAGACTCTCAGTATCTACCTTAGTAAACAGTGACGGAAACAAAACTTTAATGATTCCAAAAGAAGGATGACCCAATCGACAGTGAAAAAGAGATATTTTCTCTTTATTAGAGAGTACAGACTCTTACATGAATGAGTGAGACAAGTGGGTTTCTGTAGACAGACCTAATTCTTCAAGATAGTAAAGGCCATTCCCTTCTCTAGCACATCCAATCGTCCTCCCCGACTCCTTGTCCTGAAATACACAACAATCACTGTGAAAAATCACACTACAGGATAAGTCTTTTGTAAGTGTCTGAATAGAGACAAGGTTGATCGATAGTTTTGGAACATAGAGGACATTTTTTAGGGTTGTAGAATTATTTATCTGGATGTCTCCAACGCCAGCTATAGTTACAAGTGTACCATCTACAGTGGCAATTTTCTTATTGCTGGGACAAGGGGAATATGTGGAGAAGTGTTTAGAAGAGGATGTCATATGGTCTGTGGCTCCTGAATCTAATACCCATAAAAGACTTGCTGTTTTTGAGACATTAAATCCAAATGAAAGCGGAAGCTTACCTGAATACGCCACAGTACAGTTACCTGATGATGTCTCCAGACTATTGAGGAAAGCTCTCATTCTTTCTAAGTGTTTCTGGTTGACAAAAAGAATTAGAAACACATAGGAAATCACGGAGCGGTTGACATGGGTTGCTATCTGGGTACTGTTTACGGGCATTGTTCACGAATATTGTTCATGCGGTACTGTTCACGTTGGTACTGTTCACGAGGTACTGTTTAGGTGGCAATGAAAGCCAAAGAGGAATGTTGAGCAAAAGGGCAATGAAGGCCAAAAACAGTTTGGTTGGCAATTATTGAGTTTAAAATAATTGGCTTGAGTTAGAGACTCATAGCCTGATGTATATATAGATCAATGTACAAACACAAATCCCTTAATTAGAGGGATTTACTGCCAACCTATTCTATAGCTCTAGCCAACCTATTCTATAGTTGCAGCCTCCCTATTCAATAGTTACAATAGCTCTAACTAATCTTTGACTAAATTACATAATACATTTATTCCAACACTCCCCTCAAGATGGAGCATATAAATCAAATGCTCCAAGCTTGAAACAAGTATTCGAATTCTTGGTCCCCTTAGGGATTTTGTGAAGATGTCTGCCAATTGATCATTAGAACTAACATATTCAGTGATGACTTCTTTAGAAACGACTTTCTCTCGGACAAAGTGACAATCAATCTCAATACGTTTAGTTCTCTCATGGAATACTGGATTGGAGGCTATATGCAGAGCTGCCTGATTATCACAATATAGTTTTATTTGTTGAGGATCTCCAAACTTCAATTCCTGAAGAAGTTGTTTAATCCAAATGAGCTCACAAGTGACTACAGCCATAGCTCTATATTCAGCCTCTGCACTAGACCTTGCAACAACATTTTGCTTCTTACTCTTCCACGAGACAAGATTTCCTCCAATAGACACACAATACCCTGAAGTGGAACGCCTATCAATGGGTGAACCTGCCCAATCTGCATCACAAAATCCAACTATTTGAGTGTTTCCTTTGTCTTCATAGAGTAGTCCTTGTCCTGGGGTCCTTTTAATGTATCTCAGAATTCGAATTACTGCATCCCAATGATCATTATGAGGGGTTTGCATGAATTGACTTACAACTCCAACTGCAAAGGAAATGTCTGGCCTTGTAATAGTGAGATAGATGAGTTTTCCAACCAATCTCCGATATCTTTCAGGATCTGAATAAGGCTCCCCCTGGTTGAGTAGTAATTTTTTATTTGGATCCATGGGACTATCAACTGGTCTACAGTCTAACATACCAGCTTCTTTAAGTATGTCTAACGCATACTTCCTTTGTGAGATGATAATCTCGTTCTTTGACTGAGCAACTTCAATTCCAAGAAAATATTTCAGCTTTCCCAAATCCTTAGTCTGAAAATGATCAAATAAATGGTCCTTCAGCTGAGAAATTTTTTCTTGGTCATTTCCCGTGATGACTATATCATCTACATACACCACCAAGTAAACACATTTATTTGGAGAAGTATGGCAATAAAAGACTGAATGGTCTGCTTCACTACGTTTCATTCCAAAGGCCTGAACAACTGAGTTGAATTTTGCAAACCAGGCTCGTGGAGATTGTTTGAGTCCATAAAGAGACTGTCGCAGTTTGCAAACTAAGTCAGACTCCCCTTGAGCAACAAATCCAGGTGGTTGCTCCATATAAATCTCCTCTGCTAATTCTCCATGTAGGAATGCATTTTTAATATCCAACTGATATAATGGCCAATGGCGGATGGCAGCTATGGCAAGAAATAGTCGAACAGAAGTCATTTTGGCCATAGGAGAGAAAGTATCTTCATAATCAAGATCATAAATTTGGGTATAACCCTTGGCTACCAATCGGGCTTTAAGACGATCAATCTGTCCATTGGCCCCAACTTTAATAGCATATACCCAGCGACAGCCAACAGGTTTCTTTTCCGGAGGAAGGGGAACTAACTCCCAGGTACCATTATGCTCCAAGGCTTGCATTTCATCAATCATGGCTTGTCACCATCCTGGATGATCAAGTGCTTCACAAAGATTTTTAGGAAAAGAAACAGAAGATAAAGAGGATACAAAAGAATGATAAGAAGGAGAGAGACGATGATAACTTAAGAAGTTATAAATAGGATGAGGATTACGTGTTGATTGAGTACCTTTCCTAAGAGCAATGGGCCAATCAAGATCTTCTTCAGGAAGGTCCGTAGTCGGGTTGTTCGTTGGAGTAGGACATGATTCAGCTGATCTTTCAGTTCCTCTCAATCCTGTATTAGGAATTTGTAGACAACGCTGGTATACAATGAGTGGTCTTTGAGTCTGCTCAGATGGAGGATTGTTAGGAATATCTGTAGTAGAATCTATAGTGGATCCTGATTCCTACAAAGAAGGTGATGGACCAAGATAGGGAATAGGAAAAACTTCTTGAAGAGCATTAGACTCAATTGTGGAGTGAAAAATATGACTTTTCTTCAAAGAACGTTACATCTGCAGAGATATAGTAACGATTGTGAATAGGAGAGTAACATCGATAACCTTTCTGTAGTCTGGAATATCCAAGGAAGACACATTTGATGGCTCGAGCAGAAAGTTTATCAAGACCTGGAGACAAGTCATGAACAAAACAAGTGCATCCAAAAATACGTGGAACAATATGAAATAATGGTTCTTTAGGAAATAAAATAGAATGCGGTATTTTATTTTCAATAGAGGAAGAGGGCATCTGATTTATTAAAAAACAGGCCGTCAAAACTGCATCACCCCAATGTCGGACAGGTACATTAGCATGAAGAAGTAATGTCCGAGCAGTCTCAACAAGATGTCTATTTTTCCTTTCGGCTATACCATTCTGTTGAGGGGTATGAGGACACGAGGATTGATGGAGAATGCCCTGAGATGACAAAAAGGAAGAAATAGCAGAAGAAAAGTATTCCTTTGCATTATCACTTCTAAGGATCTTAATTGTCTTACTAAATTGGGTTTTAATTTCATTAACAAAAGAAGTGAGGATAGACAAAATTTCAGATCGTTCTTTCATTAAGAAAACCCAAGTACATCGAGAAAATTCATCAATGAAGGTGACAAAATATCTATAACCCATAGAAGACACACGACTAGGACCCCATATATCTGAATGAATAACTGAAAAAGAGGAATCAACACGACTTTCAACATGTCTAACAAAAGATGATCGAACATGTTTGCCTAGTTGGCATGACTCACAGGTGAAGGTCTTTATTTTTTCAAGATTTGGAACCATTATTTTCAGTTTGGACAAATGCGGATGTCCCAAACGTTCATGAAGAAGTTTTGGTGATGGGGCAGCACTGCAAATCCAAGAAGAATCAGGCTTGAGATAGTAAAAACCATGAGATTCATGTCCTACGCCAATCGTCCGACCCGTACCACGTTCCTGTATAACAAATGAGTTAGCATCAAATGTTACTGAACAATTATGAGAGTGAGTAAGCTGGCTTAGAGAGATTAAATTGAAAGGACAACCAGGTATAAACAACACGGAGTTTAAAGACAGAGAAGAAGTGGGTGATACATGACCGATTCCTTTTGCTGCAACTCTAGAACCATCAGCTAGAGTAATGAAATGAGGAATTTTAGGAGAAGAGATGGATAAAAATAAAGAACCATTACCAGCAATGTGATCAGAGGCACCTGAATCAATTATCCATGGCTTTGATCATTACCAGATTGAGAAATACAAGCAGTAGAGTTATGAGCAGCTATAGCACTCGAGGTTTGAGATTCCTTGGCAGCTTTTAGCTGGAGGTATTCTTGATAATCAACTTCTGAAAACTTCATCTCCGATGTTTCAGACTTAGAAATGTTCACAGATTTTCCGGGGAATCCGTGAATAGAGTAGCAAGTGTCTTATGTGTGGCCCATTCTTTTGCAATAAGAACATTGAGGGCGACCTCCTCTTCCACCTCGTCCTCCTCGGTTTCCACGACCTCCTCGTCCCCCTCGATTGGAAACCATGGCAGAAGTTTCAATAGTATCAATTGAATTTTCTCCTATTTTTGATGAGGGAATCCGAAGGAGTCGAGTAATTAAATTCTCTAATGAAGGAACTTCGTGACCAGTTAAGACTTGATCGTGAACATGATCAAAATCTGGATGCATTCCTCGTAGAACCAACACCATATACAGATTATCAAGTTTCTTCTTCATATCTTCGAGTTTGTCGGCTTCCAAAGATAATTTTAACCCCTCCACTGCAGATTGAGCTTTTGAAACATAGGCAATCATGTCATGATCAGTTTGTTTGAGAGTGGCCAATTTTTGTGCAGCATCATACATATGTTGAATGTCATTAGCAAAGACACTTTGAGCCTTATTCCAGAAAGAGTGACAAGTTTTGAAGGCTCTGAAATTTGTCAGGATGGTTGGCTCAACAGATTGCCACAAGAGAGCACAAAGTTGATAATCAAGTTTCTTCCATTGGTCGCATTTTTCTTCTGAAATCTTTTCCGAGAATATTTCCAGATGCTCATGATATCCTTGACCAAGAAACCAAAGTTCTACAGAGGCGTACCATGCTAAATAATTTTTACCATTCAGTTTTTCCGAAGTAATTGTTGGTGTTCCAGAGATAGAGAAGGCAGGACCATCATTTTTCTTAGAGTCTGAGGCCATCTCAACACCGAGAATGTAAAGGGAGCAGCAAACAAGGACCGAGAAACGGAAACCGAGAAAATGGAGGAGACTAAGGTCAAGAGACCCACTCTCTCGAATGACCGGAAACGAGGATTCCGATCACCTAGACGGGTAGAGGAGGTGACCGCGACCGGTTCGGGCGGTTGGAACTATTTTCCGCGACCGTAGGGTGGTGCGTGTACCTCACGCGCCGACAAAAAAGTGCGCGTGGCGGTGTTTTCCGGCGGCCGGTCTTCGTGGGATGGCCGGTCGGTGGCCTCGATGAGTTTTCCGCGACGGTGGATAGTGGGTGGGACAAGTAATAGTGACTTTTGGACTTTAGAGGTGTTGTTTGGGTGTTTGGCTCTTGTTTGTTTGGTTCTTTGTTTGGGTATCGTTTGGGCATCGCTAGACCGATGCGAGAGGCCCTTCAAGAAGCAACTGAACCTGCTCTGATACCATATTGAGTTTAAAATAATTGGCTTGAGTTAGAGACTCATAGCCTGATGTATATATAGATCAATGTACAAACACAAATCCCTTAATAGAGGGATTTACTGCCAACCTATTCTATAGCTGTAGCCAACCTATTCTATAGTTGCAGCCTCCCTATTCAATAGTTGTTACAATAGCTACAGCTAATCTTTGACTAAATTACATAATACATTTATTCCAACAACAATGAAGGCCGATTAAAAAAAAATCAGCGGAAAACAAAATCAGTCTCGGATCGAAACTTAATCTGATACCATATCAACTATCAAAACACACAAGTATTTCTGAATAGCTTGAGTGAATAATGCACTCAGCAAAAGATATTATTTATAGAGCTGATTTACATAAGAAATAACATGCTAAATACAATTTACAAGGTAAATAACTATGCTAGAATTAATGTGGACGGTGCATTGTATCTATTCTACTTCTATACAACGAATCTAACTACTTGGGAAGAGAACTCATAAACATTGCTATTTCCAACACTAGGACATGATTTACGTTATTCACTTGCTGTAAATAGGTTGCCCAATCCCTAAAACTGAGGATATGATTTTGTATGCTGTAAATGCAATGAAATTATAAATACATCAGCTGAGAGAGTTTTCTCTCAAGTCATTCAAATTAGAAATCCGTGGTTTCAAGACGGTACCAGAGCTTGCACATTATTGGACTACAAAACCCTAAAAGTCACGCATCTCCAGCCACTATCAAGGCCGGATCTTTGGTCCGAGTACCCTCAACCACCAAGGTGAGGGCGCGAGTTTCCTCAAAACCATCCGTCCGGTCATCCCTTTGAGCGCTCGCAGTAGGCATGCCACGCGCCCCCATGTGCAGTTGTTGCTGTCAGCGCATGTAAGCCACACACTAATAGAGGCCCAGGCCCAGAAATAACCAAAGTATATGTTAGAAAGAAATACCATAAGACAGGTGAGTGGGAATCTAAAGGTGAGAAATAAATAACGTGGGAAACAACCTGCTGAGCTGGCTGGTGAGTGGGAAAGAATCATGATGGGAATTCTATTATGGGGTATTTAGCTGAGAGGGTAGGAAAACGTGAGGAGGCTGGAATTGGCTTGGGCATAGGAGGGACTAGGCACTCTATACTTGTCTAAACTATCTTCTTTCCTTCTCTGTAATTTGTTTATCATTTTCTTCCTAATATACTACCGTACTGGACTGATATCAAACTGATATCAACCAGAATTCAGTGATATTGTGTGCAATTGTGTTTGCTGTTATTCTATTCTGTTTGGTACCTATCACACACCACCTTCCCGTTGTCAGATTGTCACGCTTTTGATTCTGTTGTCAGATGTTGTTGTCAGCGCATGTAAGCCACACACCACCTTCCCGTTGTCAGATTGTCATGCTTTTGATTCCGTCTTGCTCGCCAGCGTCCCCTGGTCTTATTTCAGGGGTCAGAAGGTCGTTCCAACCACTATTCATGCAGTGGGTTCTTGATGCCCACCGTTTTTGATGTTTCAAGTCAATTTTTTCCTTCAAGCTTCTGATCAGATCTCAGACCCTCTCTAGCCAGAAATCATTTCTGGTTCAGATTCTTCCTCTGCCACCAATGGCTCTTCAAAGAAGAATGATTCTTTTGAATCTTCAAAGAAGAATCTTGTTTTCTTTGCTTTCTCTGGCACTCCCACAACAATGTCTGAGAAACTAAATTGTAAGAATTATTTCGATTGGTATTATATTGTTGATGTGTGGTTTTTAGGTCAAGGACTCTCGGAACATTTAACCAAGAAAGCTGAGGAAATTGATGCCAGTGTGAGGGAAGAATGGCAAAAAGTCGATTATCAGTTGGTGTCCTTATTATGGTAGTCCATTGACCCAAAGTTGTTGGTGCACTATCACTCCATTGACCCTAAATCATGCTATGACATATGGAAGAATGCTTGAAATGTCTATGCTAATGATAAACAGCATCTGTATGACTCAATTCATAACCTGGCAATGCTCCAAATGACAGATCATCTTAAGCCAAGGAAACACAAGTCTCAGGCAGCGGGTATTGAGAAAAAGACTGAGTCTAGGGGTGACAATCAGAATATTCTGTCAGATAATTAATATAAGGAGTATCTTCAACTCAAGGCAGCCTAACAAGCTTCGTCTTCAGTCATTGTAGCCTATACTGGTAATTCTACGATTTGTCTCTTTCATTCTTCAATTGTTGGATCTTGGATTTTGGATTCTGGTGCTTCCGATCACGTAGCTAGCAATCCTTCCCTTTTCTCAAAATTATCCTCTCCCAAGACACAACATCACATTACTCTCGTCAATGGGTCTAAGGCTAAGGCCACTGGCATTGGTCAAGCCACACCTCTCCCATCTTTATCCTTAGATTCTATTCTTTTTATACCTGGTTATCCTCTTAATTTAATTTCTATTAGTCAACTAACTCGCACTCTTAACTGCTCCATAACCTTTACTGGTGAATCTTTTCTTAAATAGGACCGGAGTATGGGGCAAACGATTGGCGCAAGATCTAAATCACGTGGGCTTTATTATCTCCAATCTCCTTCCTCTACCATTTGTGCTGTCACAAAATCTCCTAATCTCCTTCATCGTCGTCTAGGTCATCTGAGTCTGAATAAACAGAAGATGGTTCCTCATCTCTCTCATCTATAGTCTTTAGAGTGAGTCTTGTTAGCTTCGAAAACATGTTCGGACAACCTTCCAAGCACGGTCAATAGTCGAGCAGAGTCTCCTTTTGGTATTGTTTACTCTGATGTTTGGGGTCCTAGTTGTGCTAATTTTGTCTCAAGTTATAGGTACTTTGTTACTTTCATTGATGATTTCTCAAGATGTACTTGGATATTTTTACTGAAAGATCGTTCAGATTTAATTATCTTTCAAAACTTTTGTACCGAAATTCAAACTTTGTTTGGGCACTATTTGTATTTTGCATAGTGATAGTGCAAAATAATATTTCTCTTCCCCTTTTAATTCTTTTATGGCTTCTCATGGCATGGTTCATCATTGTAGTTGCCCTCATACACCTCAACAAAATGGCATAGCAGAAAAAAACATCGCCATATTATTGAAACTACTTGTACCTTTCTTTTACATGCTAATGCACCTTTAAGGTTTTGGGGGGATGCTATTCTTACTGTCAGTTACTTAATAAATAAGATGCTTTCTTCTTTTCTAAATAATCAAGTTCCTCATTCTTTTTTGTTTCCTAAGAATTCGCTTTACAAGATTCCTCTTCGTGTCTTTGGTTCTACTTTTGTTTTGTGCGTGATCTTCCTCTAGGTCTACCTAAATTGTCTACTCGTGCTATTAAGTGCATGTTCTTTAGCTATTCTCGGTTTCAAAAAGGGTATCGGTGTTATTCTCCTTCCACACATCACTTTTATATATCTGCAAATGTCACCTTCTTTAAGAAGACTCCTTACTTCATTTCACCAGCTAAACTAACCTCCATCTCTCAGGTCTTACCGATTCCCTAACTTGATCCACCTGCCTCTGTTATTCCAATCCCATAGGTGACGAAAACTCCTTCCCAACTAGTACATTCCTCTCCACACCTGCTTATCACCTTTCAGCGTCGACCACAACTTGAAATTCTAGAGGCTGCTGTTACTACAGATTTAGGTGATTCATATCCTGCTCTAGTGTCTCCACCTGCTCGGGGCATACCTGAACCTTCCGCTAACCTGCCCATCGCTCTTCGTAAAATACACATTCTACCCTTAATCCTTATCCTATTTACAATTTCTTGAGTAATCATTGTTTGTCTTCATCCTATTACGCCTTTGTATCAGCTTTGTCGTCCATTTCTATTCCTAAAATTGTCCAAGAAGCACTTTCCCATCCAAGATAGCGACAAGCTATGATTGATGAGATGACGGCTTTAGATTCCAATCACACATGGACTCTTGTTCTATCTCCTCCTGCGAAATCCGCAGTTGGTTGTCAATGGGTCATTACTGTCAAAGTAGGCCCTAATGGATAAGGGGACTGGTTGAAAGTTCACCTTGTGGCTAAAGGCTATACTTAAATTTTTGACCTTGATTATGGTGACACTTTCTCTCTTGTTGCTAAAATGGTATCTGTTCGCCTCTTCTTATCCATGGTAGCCATGAACCACTGACTTAGACGAGGTTTACATGGAGCAACCACCTGGTTCGTTGCTCAGGGAAGTCGGTTTTAGTTTGCAGATTACATGTCTTTTTCTTTTTGGGTTTCCCAAAGTATCCCCTCACCCAATAAGTGAGAGACTAATATCCAGGATACGGTCAGACGCCTAAGCGAGGACCCCTCCCAATGGTGTTATTTCTATACACATGAATCTTGGGATCAAACTTAGGACTACATGCTTAAGGGACCTGAGCCCCTTCCACTCAGGCCAACACACGTTGATTGCAGGTTGCACAAGTCTTTATATGGCCTCTAATAATCTCCTCGCCTCAAGCATGGTTTGGAAGATTTAGTAAGGTCATAAGCAATTTGGTATGGTCCATAGTAAAGCAGACCACTCTGTGTTCTATAAATATTCACCTTCTGGTCAGTGCATCTATCTCATTGTCTATGTGGATGATGTTATTACAGGTAATGATCATGAAGGCATCAAAGGCCTAAAGCAACACTTGTTTCTACACTTCCAAACAAAGGACTTGGGCCAATTGCGATATTTCCTTGGGATTGAAGTAACCCAATCAAAAACAGGCGTTTCTATCTCCCAAAGGAAGTATGCCCTCTACATTTTGGAAAAGACTGAGTTGTTAGATTGGAAACTAGTCAATGTTCCTATGGATCCAAACGTTAAACTTCTACCAAATTACGGAAAGCCCTATTCAAACCTAGGCAGGTATCGGAGATGAGTGGGCAAATTAAATTATCTGACTATGACACCAGACCAAATATATCCTTCATTGTCAGTGTTGTGAGTGAGTTTCTTAATCCTCTTTGTGATAGTTATTGGGATGCAGTTGTTCGAATCTTGAGATATGTTAAGGATTCTCCTAGAAATGGATTGATATATGAAAATAAGGGTCATACTGACATTGTGGCTTATACAGATGCTAATTGGGTAGGATCTCCTAGTGATAGAAAATGAACCTCAGGTTACTATGCTGTTACTGGTGGTAATCTCATCTTATGGAAGAGCAAAAAGCAGAACGTAGTAGCAAGAAAAAGTGCAGAAGCAGAATATCAAGCTATGGCTCTTACTATGTGTGAACTTATATGGTTGAAACAACTACTTCAAGAGTTGAAATTTTGCAAAATAGGGTCTATGGAGCTCATTTGTGATAATCAAGCAGCCTTGCACATTGCCTCCAATTTGATCTTTCATGAGCAAACCAAACATATAATAAATTGCTATTTCATTCGATAAAAGATCCTCTCCGGAGAAGCCACCACCTTATTTGTAAACTCTAATGATCAACTAGCAGATTTCTTTACCAAGTCTCTTCAGGGTCAAAGGGTAACATACATATGTAACAAGCTTGATGTATATGACATATATGCACCAACTTGAGGGAGAGTGTTGATATTAGTTGATACTAACAAATATAGTTGTTGATATTAGTTTATACAAATAGACATAGTTTGTAATTAGGACATGATTTACGTTATTTGCTTGCTGTAAATAGGTTGCTCAATCCCTAAAATTGAGGGATATGATTTTGTATGCTGTAAATGCAATGTAATTATAAATACATCAACTGAGAGGGTTTTTCTCTCTGTTGAATTGGTGGGTTTTAGGTAGAGAAGGCAGAAAAGAGAGAAATAGAGACTTACAATAATAATACTATATTGATATTGGTATGATGATAATGTGATACCAAAGACAAATCCAATAATCCTATTTAAACTAATACTAGACTCTTAATCCTAACTAAATAAGGAAACAAATCATGAAATAATAAATAGGAAATAATTCCTAAGATATTATCTAAGAAACTCTAAAATATTTTAAGATACAATAAAGATATTATGAGATATTTTCCAGATATTTTAACACTCTCAAGTCATTCAAATCATAAATCGATGGTTTCAAGTTGACAAAACTATTAGCAATACAACCAGACAAGATCTCTCATAAGAAAATGAAAATCTACCTCAGTGTTTGGTTGGTCCTCAAGGAAAAATGGATTTGAAGAAATGTGCAAGGATACTGGATTCACATATCAATTATTTCAGAAATGTGCAAGCCAATCACTTAGGTATGTCCTTATTCTTCATATATACGTCCTTTTCTTGGTGCATCTTTTATATGTTTGAGGATGACAATTACAACACCCCAATGGCTGTCACATGGAGCTTGTAGGAACTAAGTGACCATGCTCACAACAAAGGAGATATCTGGTCAAGTGATAAGAAGCTAGTTCAGTTTACCAGCAAGTCTACGATACCACCTAGGGTCTGGTAATGGCTCCACCACCACCCACACCCCCGCCCCGCCCCTGCCCCCGCCCCCCGCCCCCGCCCCGCCCCCCCCCGCCCCAGCCCCTGCCCCTGCCCCTGCCCCCGTTTTTTAGGTAGAAACCTGACATTCAGATCCAGACATGTCTACAGGTCAACAGTTTGTCATGTCAATTTCCTTCAATATGCCTTAAGCATATTTTCTGTAAGAAATTGCAACACCAGTAATACTGAACCACTTCAATACCTAGAATCATGAAAGATGTGCTCTTCAGTTGATAGATATCATCCTTATAACCTGTAATGACAATATCATCCACATAGACAACCAAATATATACTCTGACCCTATGAGGAATGACAATAGAAAAATAGAGTGGTCTTCCTCACTAAAAACATCCCAAAATGCTGAATAACTATGCTAAATCTCTCAAACCAAGCCCATAAAGACTATCTAAAACCATAAAGAAAATGATGCAGGCAGCAAACTAATCCAAAATCCATCTTATCAACAAAACCAGGTGTTTTCTCCATGTGAACCTCTCCAGCAAGTGCACCATGAAGATGTGCTCTTCAGTTGATAGATATCATCCTTATAACCTGTAATGACAATATCATCCACATAGACAACCAAATATATACTCTGACCCTATGAGGAATGACAATAGAAAAATAGAGTGGTCTTCCTCACTAAAAACATCCCAAAATGCTGAATAACTATGCTAAATCTCTCAAACCAAGCCCATAAAGACTATCTAAAACCATAAAGAAAATGATGCAGGCAGCAAACTAATCCAAAATCCATCTTATCAACAAAACCAGGTGTTTTCTCCATGTAAACCTCTCCAGCAAGTGCACCATGAAGAAAGATATTTATAATGTCTAACTGATAAAGTGGCCAATGGCTCATGGCAGCCATAATGAGAAAGATACAGACAGAACTTACAAAAGCAATTTTAGCCATAGGTTAGAAGGTGTCACCATAATCTAACCCATATATCTAAATGTAGCGATTAGCGACCAACCTTGCTTTGAGCGAATCAATCTAGCCAAAAGACCAACTTTAACCATGTAAACACAGCAACAACCAAAGTTATATTTGTCAAAAGGCAAAAGAACCAGCTGCCAGGTGCCACTAGAATGCAAGGCAATCATTTCATCCACCATTGTTGTCGCAACCCAGGATGGGATATAACCTCATCAGTAATATTTGGGAAAGAGAAAAATGATGGAGAAGTGCCAAAAGCATAAAAGGGTGAAGACAGACAACGATAACTCAAAAAATTATGCATGCAATAAGGTTTACAAGTGGAGCGAATACCTTTTCAAAGGAAAATAGGAGGACTATTTACTATTGGAGCAGAGAGTCAGCAGGTGCTTCAACAGGTCCAGCAGGAGGATTAGGATGTGAACAACAATAAACCTGAACTAGGCGAGAGGGAGCATCATCTGCAGAAGGACTAGTCAAGGGAGCAGGAAGAACCACATACACAAGGGGACGCTCAGTAAGAAAAGACAAATAGAAAGGAGAACTCTCAAAAGTAACATTGCTAAGGTAATGTACAGTTTGTGTCCAGAGAAAAACATTGATATCCTTTCCAAGGATGAGAGTAGCCCAAGAAGGCACATTTGAGAGACTTGGCATGAAGTTTGTCCTGTCCAAGGGTGAGATCATGAACAAAGCACGTGCAACCAATCCCACAAGGGGGAAGAGAATACAGATTGAGTAAAGAGAAGAGAGAATCTGGTTTTGCAAAAGAGTAGAGGGCAAGCAATTAACATCCAATGAGAGCAGCAACACCCCAAAACCTCAAAAGGACATTATTGTGAAGGAATAAAACATGAGCATTCTTTTAAATGACAGTCTTTACGCTCAACAATGCCATTTTGCTGAGGGGTTTGATCACATGAAGATTGGTGAAGGATGCCCTATGAAGCCATAAAAGTTGTAAACAAAGCAGAAAATTATTCATGGGCCTTTTCGATGCAAAAAATATATATAGAGGTACTAAATTGATTGCGAATACCAGTATAAAAGGATTAAAATATAGAAAACTCAGATATTTTTCATTAAAAATAACCAAGTACAATGAGAATAATCATCAATAAATGTCACAAAATACTGAAATCCCAAAAGAGAAGCAACACAATTAGAAGCACATACATCAGTATGGACCAGTTCAAAAGGGGAAGTAGCCCATTTATTAACACGATTTGAACTATACTGGCAGCTCATGGTGGGTTGCCATTTAGCCAGATGCAACAGTCATGAGTGTGGCCAAACCCGTAACAGAAGGTGCACTGATGACACTGACAATTACCTACACAGCCAGTATTTCCTACATGATTACTCATCGAAAGACTGGGAGGAGAGAACAGATGAATTAGTGGCAGGATGCACAGTAGCAGGCACAGGTGAAGAAGAGACATGTAGCATGCGAGCGAAAATATCCTCCATAGAGGTAATGGCAGGAATGGCCAAAATGTATGGTGAATTGGATCTAAATGAATTGGCAGCCCTGCCCATGTGAGAAGCATAAATAGCCAGTCATGCTGTTCATCCTAAGCTTTAGTATCAGCTCAGCAAGCTTTGCCCTGACAGCCTAAATCTAGCCTAAGCAAGCAGACATATCCTAATCAAACTTACGAAGGTGTAACAGAATAACCAAGTAAAAGCGTTGAGTATCATTATGTACAAGGTATCAACCTTCTCCCATAACTCATATAACAAAGTTGATAAGGACAAAAAATTGGGAGCAGCTTGCGATCAATGGTCATCCACAATAGGCTACATAACTGATCATCAATCCTCTGCTAAGAGGGCAGATCAGCAGCAGGAACGCCAACAATATTCTTGGTTAGATACTCGCAATACTCCTGTCCTTCAAACCACAGCTGAACAATGGCTGCCCAATATAGGTAATTTGGGTCAAAGAGTTGCTCAGTAGTAATAACAAGTGAACTAGAGATTACAGAGGGAAAAAAAAGTCCTTCTGTAGGAAGAAAAGGCAGCAGAAGTCATCATTGCGATTGTATTAAGGAAGCTCTAGACGAAGTCAAAAGGCAGCATGAGGTAACAATTCACATGCAAGAAACAAAGCAATATCCCGCACAGCAAGTGTGGGTGTGGTGGACAGAACCAAATCAGCCATGGAAACAAGTGCAACTGGTCAATCCGAGAGCTGCAACCAAGTAGTAGCTGTATTGGCTGGACCAGAAAAGACTAGTTGACCAGGTCTGGACATATCATGGCAGATTATTGTGTCATGCGCCAACTTCGGGTGACAGGGCTGGCATGTTGTAGCAGTGCATGGCAAGGTGGATGGCGGCAAGGTTGGATTGACTGGTTGATCACAGGGTGGCGGTCTGCATGGTGGGGCTGACTGGAGGATAAAGGGACCACAAATGTGTGGGCTGGAGTGCTGCACAACCAAACATGTTAGGAAAGCATTGCTGGTGGGAAACACAGCCAAACAGGACTGCTGAAAGGAGCACAGAAGAAGAAAAAAGTTTAGGGTTTCTCTCCGCACCTCCCCCCCGCGCATCTCCTAATACAATGTAGAGAGATAAAAGCATCTTAGAGAGAGTACATATGCGTAAGTGTCCAGCAGTGTGTGTCTCAGTGTTATTTAGAATAGGGAAAAGGCTATGCACATTCTACAGTTCAATAGTACAGCTATATACAACAAATAAATAGACAGCCACTATCTCAACCACCTCAAAAGTCAACTGCAGCACTAGTGCAGTAACCTACCCAAGCACCCATAGCTGCAGCATTGAAAATCAACTTACATGAATCACAGGTACTTTTAACAAATAAGAAAACAAACCATTAAATAAAATCTGGCATACTTAGTGGTATTTCTCCCAGCGACATATATATGGAATCATCCTCAGCAAGTGTCCCCTGAAACAAAAGAACGAAATTAAGTGAAAATTGTTAAGAGTAGTGTATTAAGCACATATTAATGTGCAAGGGTATTTGTGTCTTTGGTACTACCTTGTACTATATTGTACAGCAAGATAGTTTACAGTATATATATATACATGGCCTGCACCCCACATAGGGTACAGTTTACCAAATTATCTAATATTTTACATGGTATCAAAGTGATTTTTAACTTTTTTTCCTTTACCAAAAAAAATAAGAAAAAAAAAACACCACAGCATCGTGAACTAGGTCATGTTTGTCTCTAGGGCAGCTGTCACTGTGGCTGCCACTTGACTTCTCAGGTGCCGGCAACTAGTTGCCGGTGATAGACCGGTCCAGCGGGACCGTTGACGCCCGACAGGACTGTTGATAACCGGCGGTGGGTTGGGTTGTCGGATTTCATGGTTTTCCAGCTTCGTACGCATTTTTCAGGAGCGGTTTTCAGGTGCCTGGAGCTGCTCGTCGCCGGTGGCTGAAGATTCCGGCACAGACCAGCGTGCTTGTTCTCCGGCAAGGCTGTTCCGTTTCTGGTGACATGGTTTCAGCTTGTAGGCAACGTTTTTGGCAGATTTCTTCCCTCCTTCTTGGCCGTTTTGGTTGTCTCTTTCAGCTAGCAAGATTTTTTAATCCTATTTTGGCATTCTTGGTTGCTTATTTTGTGGATTGTGAGCATGGGTGACGACAATTCCAAGGTTGAGGCCAATGCCTCCTCCAAAGGCAAAGGTGGGGCTCCATATGATACCTCCACAAATGTCTTGGCGGAGGTGATACAGTCGAATACCAAAATCACTTATCGGAAGTTGGATGGTGACGGGGCTAATTATCGTCAATGGAAAAAGGCTATTGAGATGTATTTGAAAGGTCATGGTAAAGAAGATCATCTCACTCAGAATGGTCTGACAGATGTGGCAACTAAAGATGTTCAGATTTGGGAGGATATGTGATTGTACTCACTGATCCAGCGGGCCCTAGATCCTCAGGTGGATGATATTACTACTCACTATAATACTGTCAAGGAACCATGGTTGCACCTGCACTCTCTTTTTTCAGGGGCTGATGATTTATCTCTTCTCTACACAAAGTCCCAATAATTGTATCGTGCAAATCAAAAGGATGAGTCCCTTAGTGAGTATTACACGGGTTTCAAACATCTTTTTGAGGAGTTGAACACTTTGTTGCCTATCACTTCTGATGTAAAGGAGATGCAGGCTCAATGAGAACAATTGACTGTTATGTGCTTCTTGTCAAGTTTACAAGTTGAGTTTAGTGCTGATTGATCTCAAATATTGACGAGTGCTGGCAATTTGACACTAAAGGAGGTATACTCTCGCCTATTCTGGGTTGCTTGTGAGCTTTCTAGGTCCAATCCTATGGTTTCGAGTGAAGCATCTGCATTGGTCAGTTCCATTTTTACAGGAGATAGTTCTCGTGGTGGTCGAGGTGGCACTTGTGGGGACGAGATTCTGGTGAACCCTGGGGTGGAGGACGGGGTGGAGATACTGAAGAACCTCTAATTTGTCGCCATTGTAAAGAGCCCGAACATATTAAAAAGAATTGTTGGAAGCTTCAGCAAAAGAATCAGTCACAGCAACAACGTTTTGCCCATGTTGCAACTGATGATCTTGCCCATTTCAACAACCCATCTGTAAGACCTATGATTGTCAAACTTAGAAAAGTGAAGGCAAAACTGATTTCTATTCTTCAATAGCTTTCTGCCAACATTCATGCTCCATTGCCTGCTAATAAGAAGGGATAGGAACAGACGATAAAGTTGCTGTCAGGGACAAGGGAGAGGTGAAACCATACTTTTCCAGTGGTTTACGAACGCGAGAACTGCGTCGTAGAGGGGCTGGTTCTGGTGCATGTACTGGATCAGCAGCCAAGAAGTGATCTTGAAGAGGCCCAGGAGGTTCTGATGGCTGATTTGGAGTGGCCTTATTACGTCTTTGGTACATCAAGAGAGGTTTTGATGATGGTGATCCTGCAGGAGAGTTAGAAAACAATGGCTAGACAGACACTGAGGAAGAGAGGGTCATGGTGAGTTGCAAAAAAAAATTTATTTTCTTGAAAGATGACATTTCTAGATACCCAAATTCGACTTTGATTAGGATCATAGCATAGAAAACCTTTCTGGTGAGTAAAGTATCCAAGAAAGGCACATTCAACATATTACGCAGTGAGCTTAGTGCGTTCTTGTGGAGGAAGATGGATGTAACACACACAACCAAAGGTGCAAAGATTAGAATAAGTGGGTGGGTGACCAAATAACTAAGTGAAAGAAGAGTCATTGTTCAATGATCGAGAGGGCAAGCGATTAATAAGGTGGACAGCAGTGGAGAGAGCTTCACACCAGAACCGAGATGGCACAGAAGATTCTAACAAAAGAGTGCGAACAACATCAAGTAGATGGCAGTTTTTTCTTTCAGCTACCCCGTTTTGCTGGGGAGTTGAAGGGTAGGACTTTCGAGATACAATACTATTAGTTTGCAAGAATTCCTGAAATAAATGAGACGTGTACTTCCCTCCATTGTCAGAGCAAAGAATTTTAATTTTTGAAGAAAATTGGGTCTGAACATAAGCGTGAAAGAATTTGAAAGCAGAGAATACTTTATCTTTAGAGCACAGAAAATAGATCTATGTGAAATGATTATAGTCGTCAATAAAAGTGACAAAGTACTTGTAATTAGCATGAGATATAACAGGTGCCATCCTCCATAAATCACTATGGATCATATCAAAAGGTTGTCCTACATTCATTGATGAGTTGGAAAAGGTAGAGTTTTACTTTTGCCAAGTTAACAAGAAATACAATCAAAGTGAACAGCAATAAGAGATGGAGACTTTTTATTTCCAAGGAAACCAGATTTCAGCAAGTCAAGAAGTACATTTGAATTTGAATGTCCAAGACGCTTATGCCACATTTGGTAATCAATATTAGCAGAATTACAAGAAACGAAAGGCATTGAAAGATATGGAGACAAAGAGAAATGGAGAGGAAAAAGGTGTCAACTTTAGGCCCCTTCGCGATCATCTTCCCTGTGTGTTGATCCTGCACAAGACAACTAGATTTTTAGAATTCTACCTGACAATCATTGTCAACTAACTGACCAAAATAAGATTACTAGTGAGACCGGGAGAGACAAAGACATCAATTAGGGATGAAGAAATATCACCAGTGGCTGTGATAGGTAAATAGTTTCCATCAACAGTATGAATCTTGAGATTTCCAGAATATTTGGTGACATTAGTAGGGAATTGAGAATTGTTTGTCATATGGTGGAAAGCCCCAGAATCAAAGTACCAAGGAGAAGAGGTAGAAAAGGATTTACCTGAGAGTCCTAAAGCAAAGAATGTTGAAATGATCATTTGTTGAACCCTTTCAGGAGTCAAAGTTTGAACAAGGGCAAGAGCATTTTGTTGCACAGATGCTGTATTCGTAGAACTACTAGGAATAGAAGAACCAACCGAGGCAGTAAAGGCTGTGGGATGGTCGTGTTGGACATTCTTTGTGTTGAAAGAGAGAAAAGAGAAAGACTTATGAAGAAATTGTATGTCTCAATTACATAATGGAAGATTGGTTATATACACAAGAGGTACTAAATGATTACACATTCTACATGATGTGGGACTAATAACATAATAAGTAATACCTTCTAACATGACTTCTAACACTCCCCCTCAAGCTTAAGCTTACTAAACTTAAGCTTGTTACAATGACATCTCAAAGAAAATAAATTAAAAAAACATAATGCACCGAACAGTGTGACAGTGGCAGGAAACTGAATTTGGGATGGAGATAAGGCCAATGCATCTGTGACTAAGACGGACAGGGCCATCGGAATGATCGTCAATGGGAAGAAAAGTCGAGGCCAGTGCATTTAGGACAAAGCAAGCTAGTGCATCTGGGATGGAGATAAGGCCAATGCATCTAGGACTAAGACGGACAGGGCCAGTGCATATGGGACAAAGCTAGGGCCAGTGCATCTGGGACAAAGTCGAGGCCACTGAGTCATAACTAACATAAGTCACCATCGGAATGATCGTCGATGAGAAGAAAAGTCACCACTAGTATGATTCATCTGTGGGAGAGAAGTCACCATCAGAATGATCGTCGACAGAAAAAAAAAAGTCACCACTAATATGATTTATATGTGGAAGAGAAGTCATGACAAACACTGCCATTGAAATAGATGTAGAGATGGATTTATTCTCATTCTCCCCCTCAATGCTATGCTAGCATTTCAAAAGAACCAAACAGTAGCTAAAACCAGGTATAATCACTACAAAGAATGCCAAACAGCCACGTGGAGGTCAGAGTATAATGACCAAAAAAAAAGAAACCACAAGGTACCTGAATGCACTGATTCAAAAGAGGGCGAGACGAACGGTCACGAACACAAAAGGCGAGGACAGATCCAGACAGAAGAGAGAAGGGAGACCATGGCGCTGCAAACGGCTGCTAGAGTTTGTGGGGTTTCTGGCCGGAAGGTCGCTGGTCGACGGAAAAGTCACTGGAAAGTCGCCGAGAAAGGCCACCGGTCGCCGGAAAAGGCCGCTGGATGCCAGAAAAGGTTGTCGGGAAGTCGCCGAGAAAGGCCACCGGTCCTTGGGAAGTCGCCGGAAAAGGCCGCCGATCGTTAGAAAAGGCCGTCGGTCGCCGAGAAAGGCCGACGGGAAGTTGCCAAAAAATGTCGCCAGGGAAGTCGTCGGAAAAGGTTGTCAGAAGGGCGTCGGTCGCCGAGAAAGGTCGCCGGAAAAGAGAACTCGGCCACCAGAGGCGGCGGCTAATCGGAGTTCCAAATCTTTGGGAACTCCGCAACGAAAGTGACGAACAGATTACGGAGGATGGTACCGCTCTGATACCCTGTTGAAAGAGAGAAAAGAGAAAGACTTATGAAGAAATTGTGTCTCAATTACATAATGGAAGAGTGGTTATATACACAAGAGGTACTAAATGATTACACATTCGACATGATGTGGGACTAATAACATAGTAAGCAATACCTTCTAACAGGACTTCTAACACTTTGATAATATGTCCATCCTATTTGCAGTAACTGCAAAATTTTTTGGGACAGTTTAAAGCGAAGTGTCCAAAGCCTTTGCAACAGAAACATTGAACAGCGCTCATGTCTCGTCCTCTTGACTTGCCTTGTGTTGCGTATGCCACTGGAACAGAGGGGAATTTTTGTTGTTCCACGGTTGTTTGAGTGAGAAGGCATTGTTCTTCACGAAACAGATCATTGAGGCATGCATCCAGTGAGGGTACAAGGTCTTGGTTCATGAGATTGGACCAGATACTTTCAAAGTCAGCTCTCAGTTTCATAAGAAATTGATCTCATTTAGTAGTTTTATGAACTGAGTGTACCAAACTAAGACCTTCAAGAGCCAAGTTTTCGTAGACTATGTCAGTGTATTCGGCCCAAATATTCATGAAATGAGAGTAAAATTCAGAGATGGAGAGACTGTCCTGCTGAAAAATGGCAATTTCGTGTTCAAGCTGGAATCTGCAAGTAGTGTTATTCTGATTGTAGATTTTCTTCAGGTAGGCCCACATATCAGCTACAGTCTTGAAGGGTCAGAGATTGAGAACGATGTTGGAATCAACTGAGCCTATGATCCATGCCATGACTTAAGCATCTTTTACCTCCCACTTGGCATGTTCATCCTTGTGTGTGTCTTTATTAGGAGTAGGGTTGCTGCCATCAATATGACCCCAAAGGTCCTTACCTTTGACAAATATCTGGAATTGGAATGCCCAGGCTGAGTAGTTCTTGCCATTAAGACGTCATATTTTTCAGCAGACATGAGGCCAAGAAAAGATTGTTCACGATGAACCAAATCTGGACTAGGAATGATCCGAAAAAGGGACCAAGAAGAACATAGTCTGAACTAGGACAGAGCTTGAGAGAAAAAAAAAAGGACAAGAGACGCAGAATTTCTAGCTAGGCTAGGCTAGGATCGTAAGCCAGTCTAATACCATGTCAAACTCAGAGAAGTGAAGGCAAAATTGTTTTCTATATCTCTCTTGAATGTTTACAACGAAGGTAATATATAGGTAATTGTACATAAGAATTAGTTCCTAGAAAACAAGCTAATCACTCTTAGAAATAAGTAACAATAAACACTAAAAACAATGTAAGAGGCCACCGTCAAAGTGGCCACCGTCCAAGGAGTCACCGTCCAAGTACTCCTAACTGAAGGGTTTTCTACACCTAATTAAGGAGAGATTTTGCCAATAAATTCCATTGACAATGATGATGACCACAGAAGAGTTTGCCCAGTATACCCAGTTTCAAGCCTCTCGATCAACCCCACCATCTTCCTCTATTGCCTTTGTTGCTCATACATGTAATCCTACTGCATGTCTATCCTCACTTTCTCGCAACTGGGTCATTGATTCAGGGGCATCTGACCACATGATTGGCCAAACAGGTAATCTTACATCCTTTACCTCTTCTCCACATTTACCTAGTGTTACTTTAGTTGATGGATCCGCCACTTCTGTGGTCAGTAGTGGCACAACTTGTCCTACACCTACTCTTCCACTCTCTTGTATCTTGAGTTTAAATCAATTTGCGTTTAACCTACTTTCTGTTAGTCAGATTACCCGTTCTTTGAATTGTAGTGTTCATTTTTCCCTGATTCATGTGTCTTTCAAGAACTTGGGACGAATAGGATCATTGGTAGCGGTCGTGCGCAGAATGGCTTGTACATCCTTGAGTGCTTCCCAGATCAAGTGTCGGTGTCCGTTGCTTGTTCAAGTGTGGTCGATCCTCTTCAACTTCATTATCATTTGAGTCATCATTCTCTACAGTCCTTGAAGAAGTTACGTCCGAGTTTAAGCCATTTGCCTGTTTTAAAGTGTCAAACATGTCAGTTAGCTAAACATCATAGGAGTCCTTACCCTTTATGAGTCAATAAACGAGCTGCGTCCCCATTTGAACTTGTTCATTCTGATGTCTGGGGTCATTGTCCTATTACTTCTAAGTCTGGATTTAGGTATTTTGTGATATTTATGGATGATTTTTCAAAAATGACTTGGTTATATTTTGTGAAATCTCATTCTGAGTTATTCTCTATATTTACTGCCTTTTTTTCTGAAATTAAAAGTCAATTCAATAGTCCTATTCGTATTTTGAGAAGTGATAATGCAAAAGAATATTTTTCCTATGAGTTTTGTTCCTACATGCATCAACATTGCATGATACATCAATCCTCTTGTGTTGTTACCCCATAACAAAACAAAGTTGCCGAACGCAAGAATAGGCATCTCATGGAAGTTGCTAGAGCCCTGTTAATTCATATGTATGTCCCTAAAGAATTTTGGGCTGATGCTGTCTCTACTGCTTGCTTCTTGATTAATCGAATGTCATCTTTTGTTTACAGGGTCAAGTTCCTTATTCTATTCTCCTCCCGTCTCATTCTTTGTTCCCTCTTTCTCCCCGTATTTTGGATGTACATGTTTTGTGCAAGATATTTGGCCTTAACTATCTAAGCTGCACCCTCGCTCTCTCAAGTGTGTCTTCCTTGGTTACTCCCGTTATCAAAAGGGGTATAGGTGCTTTTCTCCTAACTTGGGCCGGTATCTTGTTTCCGCTGATGTTACTTTCTTTGAGAGTCTACCTCATTCTTTCAAAGTCTCCTTCTCCTCCTAATGGTGATGAAGATGAAGATGAAGAAACTCTTGTCTATAAAGAGGTTCACTCTCCTACGTTTGAGTTGCACCCATCCTCAGTTACTCCTGTTTCGTCTTGTCCTCCTCCTCGGCCTCCCATTTGACAGGTGTATGTTCGCCGTACTTGGGACCTGCCACCCACCTTAGTTGAAGCATTGATGGATGTACCTGGGCCGTCAAAAGACTCACCACTTCAGTCTACGTCTTCGTCACAAGATCCAACTCTGGACCTCCCCATTGCCATTTGAAAAGGTAAACGTTCTTGTGTCACTCATCATCCAATTTCTTCCTTTATCCATTATGAGCATCTTTCTCCTTCTTCCAAATCCTTTGTTGCTTCTCTTGATGCTGTCACAATTCCCAGAACTATTTTAGAGGCTTTGGCAGATGATGGATGGTGGCATGCTATGGAAGAGGAAATGTTAGCTTTGGAACATAATCAAACATGGGAACTTGTTCCTCTTCCTTCAAGTAAACGTGCTATTGGTTGTAAATGGTGTACACTGTTAAAGTGAATCCTGATGGGACTATTGCTCATCTCAAGGCTCACTTGGTTGCCAAGGGTTATGCTTAGACTTATGGCGTTGATTACTCTAAGACATTCTCCCCTATGGCCAAATTAACTTCTATTCAATTGTTTATTTCTTTAGCTGCTTCCCATCATTGGCCCTTACATCAGTTTGATGTTAAGAATGTCTTTCTTTATGGAGACTTACAGGAGAAAGTCTATATGGAGCACTCACCTGGCTTTGTTGTTAAGGGAGAGTATGGGAAAGTTTGTCAATTCAAACAATCTCTGAATGGATTAAAACAATCTCCTCAAGTTTGGTTTGGAAGGTTGACTGAAGTAGTCCTTGATTTTGGCTTGAAAAGGAGTAGCTATGAAGATTTTGTCTTTTATCAACAATCTGGGGGAAGGTGTATTCTTATGGTTGTTTATGTAGATGACATAGTGATAACTGGAAGCAACACATCTAGCATATCAAACCTCAAGAGCTTCCTACAAACCAAATTTTAGACGAAGGACCTAGGCCCCCTAAAGTACTTTTTGGGAATTGAAGTTAGCAGATACAAAAAGGGCATTTTTCTCTCTCAACGGAAATATGTCCTTGATCTCCTCTCTGATGTTGGTATGTTGGGAGCTAGGCCTTGTGATACTCTAATGGTTCCAAATACAAAACTTATTGCAGATGATGGAGAATTACTATCAAATCCTGAGAGATACAAGAAATTGGTTGGCAAACTTAACTATCTTACAGTGACACGTCCAAACATCTCTTTCCTGTAGTTAGTCAATTCATGTCTTCTCCTCAGGACTCTCATTGGGATGCAGTATTACATATCTTGCGATATTTGAAAGGATCCCCAAGACATGGAATTCTTTATAAAAACAATGGACATTGTAGAGTGGAAGATTATTCAAATGCAGATTAGGCAGGGTGTCCTATAGATCGGAAATCGACCTCTTACTATTGCGTGATCCTTGAAGGGAATCTAATCTCTTGGAAAAGTAAGAAACAAAATGTAGTAGCTAAGTCAAGTGCAACGTCGAAATATCGAGCAATGGCCCAAACTTCCTGTGAATTGTTATGGGTGTATCATTTACTTGATGAGATTGGCTTCAAGGTTTCTCTACCTATGAAGCTATGGTGTGATAATCAAACTACTATTCACATTGCCTCAAACCCAATATTTCATGAAAGAACAAATCGCATTGAAATCGATTGCCTTTTCATTTGAGAGAAGATCCAGCAGGGACTTGTATCTACAGGACATGTCAGAACTAGAGAACAGATAGCTGATATCCTCACAAAGGCACTTAATGGGAGCAGGGTTAACTATATATGTAACAAGTTGAGCATGATTAACATCTATGATCCAACTTGAGGGGGAGTGTTAAGAGTAGTGTATTAAGCACATATTAATGTGCGTAAAGGTATTTGTGTATTTGGTACTACCTTGTATTATATTGTACAGCAAGCTAGTTTACAGTATATTATACATGGTCTGCACCCATATAAGGTACAGTTTACCATATTCTCTATATTTTACAAAAATCACCAATTATGGTTATTAATAATTATCTTATCTGGCCAAAGAAAATGTAGCTGAATAAGTTGGAAGGCCCATTACATTGTAGATTAGAAAGTGTTGGACGGTGGCCTCTGTGGACGGTGGCCTCTTGGTCTTGTTCCCACGTTTTTAGCGTAGACATTATTTTTAGTGTCTTATTAATTTGTTACTTGTTTTCTAGGAAATAGATTTAATGTATAGCAGCTCCTCTATATACTTCTACCTCTGTAAAGATTCTTAATGATGAAATAATACAAAGTGTTCATATTCTTCAAATTCTAAGATGGTATCAGAGAAGTTCTGATCCAGGACTGTCTTTGTTTTTCGCTGAGCCTTTTTTCGGTTGGCCTTCATTGCCAACCCATCTCTATTTTTTTTTGCCTTCATTGCCCCAAACAGTACTCAACAGTACCCAAACAGTATCCAACAGTACTGAACAGTACCCAACAGTGCCGAACAGTACCCAATAGTGATGAACAGTACCAAACAATACTATTTGATTACGTCTATTTCCAGTAGTCTTGTTTTTGTCTCTCACAATGTCAACCGAAGGTGAGGTTTCAAATGTCTCTCTACACAACCTTGAAAAGCTCTCAGGTACTTGTTCTGTGACTTATTCAGGTAAGTTACCTTTTTCCGGTGGATTCAATGTCTCGGGTATAATTTTTACCAATTCCTAGATTGTGGATTCAGGAGCAACAGACCATATGACCAACAACCCCACTATATTTTCCACCTATTCTCCATGCTCAAGCAGTAAGAAAATATTCACAGCTGATGGTTCCTTGATCACTGTAGCCGGTGTAGGAGATGTCCAACTAAGCCCCCTAGTGACCTTAAAAAATGTCCTTCATGTCCCTAAACTGTCCACAAATCTGATTTCTGTTCAGAAATTAATTAAAGATTTATTTGCAAAGTAGTTTTTTACAATGATTATTGTGTTTTTCAGGACAAGAATTCGGGGAAGATGATTGGACGTGCTAGGGAGCAGAATGGCCTCTACCTCCTTGAAGCACCTTGTCAGGTAAACAAGACCAAGAACGGACTTGGACACCCATATTCTTTTACCTCAGAACTTCTTTCAACCAAAAAAGATAAAATTTGGCTCGTTCACCGTAGATTAGATCATCCAGCCTTTTTTATTGTTAAGAGTCTCTTTCCAGCTTTGTTGGAAGGTCTTGATGTTGAACAATTCCATTGTGAAGTATGTGAACTTGCTAAGTATAAGCGTGTCAATTTTTCAATTAGTAATACAAGAAGTTCTGTTCCTTTTTCTCTTATTCACAGTGATGTTTGGGGTTCCTCTTCCATTCCTAGTGTCTCTGGGACAAGATGGTTTGTGTCTTTTATTGATGACTATACACGTGTTACTTGGATTTTTTTGCTCAAACACAAGTCTGATATTTAGTACTGTTCTCCCAAATTTTTGTTCCTTGATTAAAAATCAATTTGGGGTGGGTATTAAAAGATTCAGGTCTGATAATGCGAAGGACTATTTTAATCAGACACTTATGCATTTTTTCCAGAAAGAATGAATAATTCATGAATCATCTTGTGTCCATACCCCACAACAAAATGGGTTAGCAGAGCAAAAAAACGGTCATCTTCTTGAAAAAACCCAAGCTCTATTGTTTCAGAAAAATGTCCCTAAATCATTATGGGGGGAAGCTGTTCTGACTTCTACTTATCTTATAAATCGCTTGCCCACTAAAGTCTTAGGGTTCAAGAGTCCTATGGATGTCCTCTCCACTTTCTATCCTGATCTACACACTTCCAATAATCTTGTCCCTAAAATTTTTAGATGTATATCTTTTGTCCATATTCACAGTCCAAACAGGGGGAAACTCGATCCAAGGGCTCTAAAGTGTATCTTTTTGGGCTATTCTTCAACCCAAAAATGGTACAAGTGTTATCACCCTCCATCCAGAAAACTCTATGTCTCCAGGGATGTTACATTCAGTGAAGAAGAGCCCTATTTTTCCTATCCTTATCTTCAGGGGGAGATGTCAATGAAGGAAGATAAGGAAGATTTCCTGCTTGACTTGTCCTTACTTCCTGTGTCTCATGGTCCTTCTCATGACCTTCTTACTGTCCCTAATCCTCCTCCTGAAGTCACTAATGTTGAACCTGTGTCTGAACTTGTGTCCAAAACCATACCTAACCCAGTGACTGAGTCTGCTCTTGAGAATATAAGGTATGGCAAAGGCAAGGTGTTCACAAGAAGGAAGATGGTTGTTCCTTAACCTATGCAGGCCCAAGAGTCCAACTCGGAGCCTTCGAATGAGGTAATAATATCTAACCCTTTATTGCAAGATGAATCTGAATTTCATATGGATAGTAGTGACCAAATTCTTCCGATAGCCATCAGGAAAGGAACCAGAGAGTGCACAAAACGGCCACTATACCCCCTTTCACACTTCTTGTCCTTTGAGAATTTTTCACCATCCCATAAAGGCTTCCTTATAAGCCTAAATATCATTGTCATCCCTACCACCCTACCCGAGGCCTTGTCCAATGAAAAATGGAAACAAGCCATGAACGAGGAGATGGAGGCATTAGAAAAGAATAAAACCTAGGAGCTAATGCAGTTATCGACAGGAAAGAAAATTGTGGGCTGTAAATGGGTGTATACTGTGAAATATAGAGCAAATGGATCCATGGAGAGGTATAAGGCACGATTAGTTGCCAAAGGGTATACCCAAACTTATGGAATTGATTACCAGAAGACTTTTGCACCAGTTGCAAAGATGAACACAGTTCGGGTATTATTAGCATTGGCAGTTAATTATGGTTGGGATTTACAGCAGTTTGATGTCAAGAATGCTTTCTTACATGGAGACCTCGAAGAAGTCTACATGGAGGTCCCACCAGGATATGGGAGGAATATGCATGCTAATACTGTGTGTAAACTGAAAAAGGCCTTATGTGGCCTCAAGCAATCACCACGAGCGTGGTTTGGAAGGTTTGCCAGAATTATGTTGGCTATGAGGTACAAACAAAGCCAAGGGGATCACACACTGTTCGTTAAACACTCTCCTTCAGGAGGAGTCACAGCTCTCTTGGTGTATGTTAATGACATAATAGTAACAGGAGATGATGTTAAGGAGAAACATATTCTGAGTCAATGCTTAGCCAAGGAGCTAGAAATTAAAGCATTAGGAAGGTTAAAATACTTTCTTGGAATTGAGGTTGCTCATTCTAGGAAAGGTATATTCATCTCTCAACAAAAGTATGTTATGGATCTCCTAAAAGAAACAGGTCATATAGCATGCAAACCGGCGAGTACTCCTATAGATCCCAATATGAAACTTAGACAGGCAGAGGAAGATGTTGTAGTTGATAGAGAAACGTATCAGCATCTGGTGGAAAGACTTGTTTATCTATCCCATACACGGCCGGATATAGCATATGCAGTTAGTGTGATTAGCCAATTCATACACAGTCCAAAAGAATCTCATTTGCGAGCAGCATATCGAGTATTACAGTACTTTAAGGGAACACCAGGGAAAGGCATTCTATTTAAGAGAAATGGAGGTGTGGTACTTGAGGCATACACTGATACACTGATGCGGATTATGCTAGATCACCAGTGGACAGAAGATCAACTACAGGATATTGCACTTTTCTTGGTGGAAATCTGGTGACTTGGAAAAGTAAAAAACAGAATATGATAGCACGATCTAGTGCGAAGGTAGAATTCAGAGCTATGGCTCAAGGTGTGTGTGAGCTACTATGGTTAAAAATTATTCTTGAAAATCTGAAGATCAAGTGGGATGCTTCAATGAGACTTTACTGTGATAACAAGTCTGCAATCAGCATAACTCATAATCCAGTACAACATGATCGAACGAAGCATATTGAGGTTGACAGACATTTTATCAAAGAAAAACTAGAGAGTGGTTTAATTTGTACACCCTATATGTCTACACAAGGTCAGCTTGCTGATGTACTTACAAAAGGGTTGAATAGTCCAGCATTTCAAACTATTGTATCCAAACTGGGAATGGAGAATGCATATTCACCAGCTTGAGGGGGAGTGTTGGACGGTGGCCTCTTGGTCTTGTTCCCACGTTTTTAGTGTAGACATTGTTTTTAGTGTCTTATTAATTTGTTGCTTATTTTCTAGAAACTAGATTTAATGTATAGCAGCTCCTCTACATATTTCTGCCTCTGTAAAGATTCTTAATGATGAAATAATACAAAGTGTTCATATGCTTCAAATTCTAAGAGAAAGACGTGCAGTAACCATCAAGTCTGCAAAGGTTAAATTAAAAGGACATGTATCAAATTCTAAATCAATTTGAAGCTAGCATTGGTACCGTTCCATTATGAAGGCCCATTTCGGTGTGCACAGAATTTATGTCACTAGGTACCGAAGAACAGTTTGGGAAATCTGTCTCAAGCAACTCCGATATCATTAGCCCATATCCATCCTGAACATCATGTATATCAGCAGTATTTTGAGCATGGTTGGAAAAAACCTCAAGGGCTGGAAACATAGCATCCGTCCTGTGTATTTGAATGACAATAGAATAGTAAGAGAGCTGCAAGGTAAATGAAGGATCTTCAAACCTATATGCTCCAGCTGATTTTTTTCACTAAGTAACTGGAAGAAAGGATGATAACTAGATCAATTAGGTCCTAGTAAACACTATAATTGAGATATAGGATAAGAAAACATTTAACAAAACCGAAATAAATCACGGGGAAAAATGTAGAAAAAAACATACTTTCTCTCCATATTGTCGATTGACTTTTCTTCTTGACTGGAATCATTTTCTAGATCAATTACTTCAATCTCTTTGCCACTTGTTGCATGAGTACTGAATTTGCCAGATACACTAGTGTGACTCATGGTCAAATCTATATCAATCGGTACAGCTTTCTTTGTTTCAGTAACGGGGGGATAAATAAGAATTGGATGATCAACATGATTTTCATGGACTTCAGATGCTTCAATGAGATTCAGATCACAAGTTCTAAATGAACTCGGCAATGATTGTTTCTCCTCTGAACACTGAAGAAATGGTCTATCTCCACCTTTTATTAAGTGCGGACTTCTCATTAGGCTCCCCTGATCAGAAGTCATAGTCACTTTGTCAATCGGTGAAATTTCATCTTCCCCTGGGCTCTCTTTCATTCCAATTGGGTTGTTAGCCAGAAAGTACTTCTCAGTCCTTGGAACAAGGGAGGGCAGCCACTCTCTCTGTCTTTTGGTTTCCTCCCTCACATCATCTGCTTCTGCAACACGTTTTTCACCCCTTTCCTCTGCCATGGAACTGCAACCTCCATACTGTGATAGTGTAGCACTAGACTCATGGTTGTTATCATGCATATAACCTCTATCTTGACCAGACTGAGATCCAACAGATTGAACTTCCTCAGCATTACACGCAGTATCTAATTCTTTCATATTCTCAGTAACATGGACAGGTTCTACCTTGCCAATGTCTGAGTCAAGATGCTCTAAATCATAAGTTTTGTCAGATGGCAAATGACCTGAGGATGATCCTTTAACAGACTCATTTTCAGCTGAGACTTCAGGTTCTTGAAGACTCCCAATATCATGCTTATTTTCACCTCCATTGTTCCGATGTGGATCAGCCTTCAAATTCTTGGACGTCAGCGAAGAGCGTGTCTTGGTAGGCACCTTAACAGATTTGCATAGTGAAAGTAAATCAGTGAAAACCCTGCTAGAGCAATTATTCTCCTGATCACTGGACTGGACAGATAAATTCTTCGAGATACTTGATTTCTCGGTATCATCATCACAAGTGCCGTCCCTCACCTCCTTAACTCCAGCACTCATATTCTCCAAATCATTGGAACTCTTCACAAATCCCATATCCATATTATATGTATCTTTTCCTGCACCAGAAGAATTTTGTTTTGTGTCCAACAATTCACCAGAAACCCGATCCTTGTCTGTCTCGGCATCCAAATTATTGCCATCCTCACTTGTTGGCACAAATTCATTAGAATTCGACTTCTGCAAAACATCATCAACAACACCACCACCAACACCAACTTGCTGCTGCTGCAGCTGTTCCTCCTCCTCATCTTGCTGTCTAGTAACACTATCATCATCACCATCATCCTTGATGTCCGGGGTAGCTCTATATCTATCAGACCATGACGCATTCCTTCTAAATTCGCGACCCCAATCCAATCCATTGCTCCTGAAACTTCCCCTCCTCCTACCCTTTTGTCCAAACTCATCAAAACCCAATTTTCTCCTCCCAGACGGCCCATCTGCTGCAACAACATTTCCCAACCGGGCGAGCGCTGAGGTCCGTCCGCCCTCCACTGGAATCTCTCCATGCTTCTTGAAACCACCACCATTGTGATTGTGCCACTTCAAAGAGAGCACATTGGGCGGCAGCAGCCCCTGCAAAACCAAATACTCAGCAGCTAGACGGCCGGCTTCCACAAAAACGTCACCGCCACCTCCTCCTCGGCGAGACGAGGAGGGCGGTGGCGGCGGCTGAGAGAAAGATTTGGGGTTGGCATGGCCTCTGCCAAAACCGGTATCTCGATTGAGGTGGCGGTATTCGGAGGCATAAAAACCTCTGGGACTGCGTTGGCGAGGGTGCATGGTGGTTTTGCTCAGAGGGAAAAAAAATATCGAAGTGAATCACTGCGTGCTTAATTGTTGAGCCATATGAAGAGTAAGAAGAAGAAGAACGCAGAAAAGACAATTCAATTTTAAAACCCAACTAAAACACTAATTGCTGTTTTGGTAAGGAATTGGGATTACAAGAAACGAATCTAATTAAGGGATAGATACCAATACAATACAATAGAAACCAAGTTGAGGACTATGGTTCTTGTAATTGTTGGCTTGGAATAATAATTTAATGGTTGGGAATTTAGGAAAGGCAAAATTTGAGTGGTGAGGGTTTCAAGGAATTGATCCGGGGGGCATAAAGTGATGTTAGTAATTAGTTGTGGACTAACAGCTGAGTAGTGGTGTTAGCAGTAGGTGTGCGGGTCATTGGCAGAAAGAGAAGATTAGAGAGTATAACGATTTCCAGCTCCAATCACTAGAACGAAATTGAATAGAACATCTTGTTCATCGACTATACGCAGGTGCCAACGTTCTTGCTATTTGGGGGAATTTTGAGTCTTTATTTAATGTTAACTTTGAGTCTTTCTTTATCGGGGAATTTGGGCAGAAGGCATTTGCTGTGAGGGTAGCTGAGAAAACAAAAAACAAAAAAAAAACCTTGTGCATGAAAAACGGAGTGAAAAGAAATATGAATACACGAGACATAAATGTGATACAATACTGATAAATTAATATGGTAAAAATTCAAAAAAAAAATTAAAAATATATAAATAAAGTGGGTAGCTGAAAAAAAAACCGTGCTGCCTGAAAATTGGAGTGAAAAGAAATATGAATACACGACACATAAATGTGATACAATACGTATAAATTACTACGGTAAAAATTATAAAAAAAAATTAAAAGATATATAAACAAAAAATATTTAAATATCTAATAGAATGTATATCAAATATAAAAATAACTTATTTGCTTATTTTGTTAGATAATAAGAATAACTTCTTAGATAAATAATAATAATAAATAACTCCTCAATTGAAATAGTATATATCGATGTAGACAAACATCAATTTAAGATTATTTTGAATTACATTAAAATATATTTATAGTGTCTACCAAAATATTTTTTTATTTTAATGTATAATATATTCTTTGTGAAATATTTTTATTACAAATTTATTTTTAACAATTCATTTTTCTCAAAATTCACCTTTATAAGTAGTTTTTTAATCGTGTAAGTATATCAAGTTTTGAGAATAAATCTTTTCATTTTTCATATAACAAAGTTATCTGAAATTAAAAAAGACTTGACATGTTACCAAAAGAAAAAAAAATTGACATACTTACAATATTTAATATTTCTTAATATAAAATAATTTTTGATTATTTCAATTGTTGAAATATAATTAACTATTAATATAAATTTTGCATGCCAATTTTTTATAAATTCAGTGTCACCAGTTTTTTTTTTTTACAAATCTGAAACAGAATAAATATATGATGAATTGGTTCAATCTTTTTTGGCTTTTTAGTTTATTTAGAAAATATATTATGCGTTAATTCTAAGACAATTCAGTGGATTAAAAAAATTGTGAAATTAATATAAAATTTTAGAAACATGATTCATATGATATAAACTTTTAATTCATCAGTATATTTTCGAAAATTTTATACTACAAAAGTTATCCATTTGCCTATTCGATATGTATATATTGTTCCGTCAAAGAAAAAATAATAATTCGATGTATAGATTATCAACAAATATTTTGTCTCTATTCTTTGCCCCAACCCGCCCCTCGGATTTCAGCCAATATGCAGTTGTATTTTGTTAAAATCCTTCCATTCCTCTAGAAAGCGTCAACTCCCAAGAGTTAGTTTTAATAATAATAATAATAATAATAATAATAACAATAATATAATGTTTAGAGAAATTCGCAAACAGTTATTACAATTTTATTTAAATTTTGTTAAATAATTTTTTTAATTTGATTACTATTCAAGTGTTATAATTTTTTTTATTATAGATTCAGGCGTTATAATTTTTTATTATAAATGACTAAGAAATAAAAGAAATGTAAATCAAATGATTCAAGCGGAGAGGATAAAATGAATAAATATTTAAGTGTTATTTGAGATCGAAAGATGTCTCTCAAATTAAAAGATAAATATTACTACACGATTATAAAACAAATGATATTTTATAATATTGAATGTCAGGTATTAAATAGTCAATAAGAGTACAAGGTCAGTGTTACATAAATATTGCGTTAGATGAGTGAATATACAAGATAATATAAAATTAAGAATGAATGCATTAAAAATGAAGTAAAGTGACACTTGTTGAGGAAAATATGGTAGATCTCGTCATAAGTAATTTGGTCATGTGAGAATAAGATTATTAGAAGTCTCAATAAGAAGAATAAAATAGATGGAAGATAGTCTAGTAGTTAGAAGTAGAAAAAGACCAATATATATATATATAGGAAAAATCATTTAAAAAGACTTAAAAGTTATATGACCTTTCCGAAGATATGACTTATGACATAACACAATGATGTCATTTGATATACAGTCTCGTTATTCGTCTAACTTTTATACATCTAATTTTTTCTAACTCTCTCACAAACTCATTATGTATCACGTGAGAATGTTATAACCATATACAATATAATTTAACATCTCTCTCACGCATATATACAGTGGACATATGTTCATCATATTTTAGGTGGACAAAAAATATTATTCTTTGATTTATATAATTAACTCTATTTAATGATAAAAGACTTTAATTGTTGTATAAATTCATGTGTTATGGTTTTAATAAATTAAGTATAGTATTTTAAGAGTATATATGAATATTTTTTCTCAATGAAAATTTACAATAATATTTATAAATAACATCCATTTAAAAGATTTATTAGAACGCAAAAGTGAGTCATTTCTTGATGCCATCGCTATTAGTTGAGTCATTTCTTGATGTTATTGTTGTTGAGTCATTTCTCCATAACATCAATAACATCCATACTATTAGTTGAGTTGTCCATCACCGTCCAAACTATTTTACTTTCCTTACTCAAGCTCCTATTGTGCCATAATTAGCGGCTTCAAATGGACGGGAGATTGGTTGGTAACTTGGATAGACATTTTAGTCAAAGAGTTTTTAAGATTTTCTCAACAATTTTAATAAGTAGTTAAGTACACATTATTTCATTTCGAGAAATTTTTTAAACCATTAATTCTAAGTAAATGTCTTTGAAATCTAAAGGGTATATTTAAAATTAATAATAAAGATAAAGTTTTTTTTGCTCTGAAAAGATACAAAAATTCCTCTTCCATCTCCTTTTACTTACAGTAAAATTCACACTTTAACATAAAAATTTATACTTTGTCACATGTTTTATTATTTAAAATACAAATAAAATAAACAGTATGGCCCCCAAAAAAAATAGAAATAAACATTATGGCTTGTGAATTAATTAAAAATACAAATAATATAGTTAAACTATTGAGTTTTTATTTTTTCCAGGGAAGAGCTCAACCATTAATTTTCTTCATTAGTTATTCATACTTTCACTAATTATTTATAATTATATTTTTAAAAAGTTATCATCGAAGGCATTTAAAAAGCTAAACTAAAAGTAATTATCTAAGGCTATATTTATAATATGTAAAAGCTGGAGTACGAATTGCAAAGCTGTCATCTCAACTTCTATTCAATCGCCACCTTAGCAAGTGATAACCCTCATCTACTTGTAAAATCACCACTTAAGCAAATTCTCCCTTCCTTATTCATTGTCACAATAAAATCACCACGTAAGCAAATTCTATCTTATGAATTCATTGTCTTCTTAACTCTCTTATACATCTCTAACTCCAACGTTTTTACACCTCCCCACCTTCTCATTAATTGTTTTTTCTCATCTCAACTAAGTTTTTCACTCCAACGTTAGTCTCATTCTAAAATTAATTTTACATAATTTCATATTCTCTCTATGCTCAATTGTTTGTCATCACTTAATTGAAAGCGAACTTGTGTTCTGCCTCATCTTTTCTATGTTCCTTCTCTATCATATTCTCTGCCACATACCTCATCAATTGTTGATTCAATATTTCCTTCTTAAAGTTTTAGTTTCTTTTTTTTTTGTTATATAAACTTCACCAATTGTGCTTGACCCAGCCGCAGATTCAAATATTATTTGATTCAAATGATCATACAATAGGAGAGGGGCTATTGTCTAATTTGTTTTCCCTTCTTCATCTCTTTTCAGTATCCATTGTCTATGCACTTAAGGTATAATCACTTTTTTTGATAGTTTCTAAGGTGCCCATCAAAATGAAAGAATTTTGGTGGCCTTTTTACATTGTTCAATCATGTTTAAACATATGGACAAGTTAATAAATAAATACATACACATCATCTATTTATTAATAAGAGATTTATTGATTATTTTATTTATTGAATAGTCCTCTAGTACTTATTTAAAATTTTTAAAATTCTTAACCCCAACCCATTTTCTAAAACAAAATCACATTGAAATTCAAAAATTAAAATCAGATTAACATCTCTCAATCTCAAACTCAAACCCTCTGAAAGAACCCTAATCCTAATTATTCGGAACTTGATGATTCCCCTCGATGATTCTCACTGGTGTCCACGACTCTATCATGTGGTGTGTCTTGAGCAGTGCCTGCAACTCGTAGTTCTTGAGTGATCGTATGGTGTTGCGATTGAACTGTGTCCATCAATGTGGGTTCGATTGTAGTCGAACTGGGCCTGAAGGGTGAAGGTTCTGATGTATCGATTGAGCCTGTGCCAAAACAAGGTATAAGATACACAACTATGGTTTTGGTTTTGCTATGGTCTTCTTTGATAATGTGACTTTATCTTGTGGTGGATTATTTTATTTTATTTTATTTTAACTGAAAAGAAATTTTTTTGGATAAATTGGTGGATTATGTAGCTAATGTTCTGAGATATGGGCAACCTCAACTTTCATAATTATCATGTTCTTACTTGTATCATTTTCTTGGGAGTACTTGCCATTGTGTTGGTAAGGGCTTTTAAGCAACCACAATTGGATGATGCATAAACTTCATGTTAATCATGGGATCAAGGTAGTATAAAGACTTGAATCTATTGAATTTTAGTGTATTTCTAAGCATATATGTCCTGTGTGTGTCATAATTTCTTGATCATAATTTCTTTGTGAATATAAGTTAAGTTATTGAGTGACTTGAATCTATTAAATTTAATTGTTGGATCTCAAATATCGCAAACCAAAAAAATAAATTATGAAAATTTGGAGTTGATATGTGATTATGAATGTTGATTCTCCTTTTAATATCTTTGTGCCTTGCAATGTCTAGAGAATTTAATTAGCATTGGTCGTTGTATACTAATCTCAAGTTGTTGTGACTTCATCACCTCGCACACCAAAGACTTCATCACTTCTAGTTGCTCATGTAGAGTATTTATTTGAACTGGGTGGGTCAGGCAGGGGCTGAAAATTTTTGGGAGATAATTTGGCATCCATGGATTGAAACTAAAACCTTTTTGAGTTGGGTGAGTTTTTTATATTGGTAGGAGCACAAATTTTTTAGAGAGTGTGGCGCAGGTCAAGTGAAACCTTTTTGTTTGGTAGCAAAATCATAATCATAATATAATATAATCTATTTGCTGTTGCTCTCATCTAAATTTTTACTTTTCAATTTACATAAAATATTTAGGGGAAGACTTGATGGAGGCGGTAGCTGGTTAACACAATGCTATATCCCTAAAACTTGTATTTGTTATTGGAAAAAGATAAAGTTAGAAGAGATTGAATAAAGAAGGAAAACTTTAATCTCTAAGTAATTTTTCTTAAAAATTATTCTATTAGCATAAGTAATTGGAATTCAAAATTTACTAACATTATGATTTCCAGCTATTTCAACTGATTTATTCATGGGGTGGGAGTAGAAATGGGCTAGGCTAGGTTTGCCTAAATAAGTTTAACTATTTGAGTTGAGCTATGCTATTAGTATCTGATTTCATGACACTATTCGCTAGAGTTCTCCAAAGAGAACTCGTGAGTAAGAGAATGGAATTAATTATAGTTGGTAACTTAAAGGTGAACTTGATAATTAGAACACAATCGACCTTGCCTAAGCAGAATAGGCAGAACAATCCTTCACAAGGCTTATAAGAAAATATACTTTCACCACAAAAGGGAAATTAACCAAGTACATTTATAAAAAAAAAGGTTTAATTTTAGCTTGGAAGTAGTAATATGTGACGTGTCTGGGTTACTTGTTTCTACTTAGGTCCCGATAAGTAGTAAAGTAATTGTACTTAGGGCGTTATAGTTTGTAAATGGGTCAAAGTTTAGGGGTATATGCACTTTTCTCTAACAAAAATTAATCACCTACATCTTTGAGGAACTAAATAAATGTTTAGTCCAATTTATAAAACAAACTCAGTAACACCCTAGATAATTTTAATAGACTTGTAAATGGTTGCGGAGGTGCCCTAATACTAGTTTGTCATGCCTGTAAAATTTTGTGACTGTCTGAATATGTTTAGTCACTTTGTTATAGCACTATGTGTGAAATATAGCTGTTTTTAGATCTAGACTTGACTTAAATTGCTTAGTTAATGAAAATAAGTGTGGAGAACTTGTTTCTAGGTCACAAATATATGAAAAAGAGAGGTGGTTAAAGTTTGAAGTTAATCGGAGTTAGTTTGACATTTTTAAGCATACTGGTTATGTGTTTTAATACCAGATTGACCCTAACAGAAATGAAAAATTAAGGAAATAGTAAAACAAAATTTTTAATGAATATTAGGATTTATTTTAAGCTTGTTGGAAGTTAGGAATATTGGTTTGGTAAAATCCAAGCGTTCTTAGTAGATCAGGATTTATGTGTAGTCACTTAAGTGACTATATGGTTGCACGGCTAGGCTAGTTTCTGCCTTGGCCTTTATAAGTCACCAAAATGAGATAATTGTCTCATTTCTCTCTTCTCTTCACGGCTGCAAATAGGAAAAGGCAAGGAGAAAGGAAAGCAAAGAGTTAAAGGAGAATGATCATCATCTAAGCAAGGGAGAGAACTTAGCTTAACAGAGGAATGACTAAGTTATTTCAATTTCTGAAGATTGAGGTAGGGGAACCTTATTCTTGCTCATCGTTCTTTTTCTCCATTTTGTTCATAATGATGGCTTGATGTGAGGATTGATTGTTGAGTGTGATTTGGTGTTTTTAGCTTGAATCTTGTTGGAGAACTTGATGATGACTTGCATAGGAGTTGTTGGGTGCTTGGAAATGGATTTCCAGCCCATGTATACCTTAAATTCTATTTGTGTTGAAATTTGAGGTTTTAGGTTTTGAATTGGATGATTATCCATGATCCATGGTTTTGAGTGAAATCCAAGTAGAATAAGAGTTGCTATGTGTAGTTGAACTTTATGGAAGGTTAGAAATCACTTGGATGTGAAGTTTGAGTGATTAGAAGAGGGGTAAGTTCCAATGGAACAGTACCCGGATCTGTAGAATTATGCTGAATCCATGTTCTGCTGCCCACGCTGTGGCATATGGTGTTGCACACCGCAACATGTGAGTGATGCACCTCCAGTAGTTGGAACCCGAGGCTAGGGCGCCGCGGCATGGCCGTGTGATGCCGCGGTGTGAGAGGGAGCAGAGGCCAAGGCGTCGCGGCGTGGCTGTGGTGTGCCGTGACGTGAGCTCCAGTTTTGGACAAAATTACTGTGTGATGCAGTGGAGCTTGTGCAAGGAGTAATTTCTTCTTTTATACTTCTTAATGAGTGTTGAAACTCTAATAAGAGTATTTAATGAAGTGTAAACGTGTTGAATCAAATGGATTCGCAGTGCTAATTATGTGGGACAATTAAGCATGATTATATACATATTGTGTATTTAAGTTGGATTGATGAAATGAGTTTCTCTAAGTGTTAGAATTACTCATGCATACTCTTTTAAGAGTGTTAAGATACTTTTAGAAGTATTTGATGAAGTCTTTGTGAAATGAATTTGAGATGCATGTAAATCAATTGTGATGCTAATTATTGTAGATAATTAGTGATTGTGATGCATGATGAGATTGTGAAACATATTGAGGTGGGTAATATCCTCTCTATGATATTGAGTAAGGAGGTGAATAATATCCTTTTTATATTGATTGCATAGTGAGGTAAGTAATTCCTCGTTATGTTGAGGTAAGTAATTCTTCATCATGATAGTTGAACAGTGAGGTGAGTAATATCCTCTATATGTATTGATGAGTAGTTAAGGTGAGTTATATCCTTACTACGCCTGATAATCCATGACATACCATAACATATCCTAGAGTAGTTGAGGTGAGTAATATCCTCAATACGTCTGAGAGCACATGACATTCATTAATTGCATTCACATTTAGAATTTGCATAGACATAAACATTAGACATAACATGACAATTGTATGGGCGGTTGTCGCCATAACAAAAACTTATGACATTGCAATTGTATGGGCAATTGTGTGCTTCTGTGATTGAAGAGTTAACTTTGTGGTTGTATAATCTATATGATTGTATAAAGTGTTGGTATTGAAATAATTCTACTGATATATATGATTTCTCACCCCAATTGTATTGCCATGTAAATCTAGGTGCAAGTTGTAACATCCTAATACCAATATCTCAGTATAAACATCGTACAAAAGATATTTAGCATTAAAATGTCACTACATATGTACTAATCATATATGTATCCATAATTTTCATTAGAAACACTATAGAGAGCCATATGAAATGAGGAAATACAATATTTATACCATAATGCATCGAGGTACATTTACATCATTAGCCTTAGCAAAGACTTGAAGTACTATATAACTCTATACATTTCAAAAAGAATACTAAAAAGTACAATAGTTTGAAACATAATATATAAGCTAATCTAATCTTTAGTCTTTTCTTCTTCTTATTCTTGGAAGAATATTCACCTGAAATTACATGATATACAACGGAGTAAAAAACTACAATCTCAATATGAGTAATCAAAACTAGTCATACATAACATATAAAATCATAACCACAATTACTACAAATGAAATATGTTTAAAACAACTACAAGGTCTAATCATAACATTAGATAAACCAAGTTATTACATCTAGTTCAACTTAAAACCAAAATGTAAAACTTAGGAATTACTGGTTTCTTGTGTTATTTTGTAGCAAGTAGAGTTATCTCCTCACATTACACATATATCCTGGCACATGAGAAGTTCGGTCTAAATCCTGATTCTAAAAAACCTTATGGATCCTTACTATTCTCTTTTGGTCTTGGCACTATTAACTTATCAGGGTTATCTCCTTCCTTCATTGAGTCTATCAGACACCCTTTCGATTTCTCTTAGCCTTCATGAATGCTGTCAAAGGATACTCACAAAATCAATACTACCAAGCTTTCCTATACATACTATGTATAATTTTCTTCTTGAAAACTATGTCTATTTGTGCTTTAACACACCTTAAGAAACATATACTAATGAATTCATCAAGTCTAGAACTTCAAAACATCACAAAATGACATTTTTAAGGTTCTTGACACTAACGTCGTGACATTGACTTAGGCACGTTGCGGCACATTAGCCTCGGGTTTTACTACTGAGGCAGCATCACTTTCATGCTGCGGCGCAGAGTTACTAACGTCGCAATGCGTGCAGTGAAATCTGGCCTCACACCGGGACATAACCTTCTTAATGTCGCGACATTCAAGGCGTTCATCCTAACGTCGTGACGTTGCGTGTCTCACATAGTGACGCTCATGATAGAAACTAGGTTGTGCATAATTATGTAGACCGTGGTACTATTCCATTGGTCATTTTCTCGAATTTTGGCCATTCCAACATAGTTTCTAAGTGATTCTAAAATCCTAATCAGTTTATAAACACATAGGAATCCTCAATCACCAACCAAAATAACTTAATTTGGATTAATGCACCAAAATCCACCGAACATGACCTAACCTTTAAATTTGGGATTCTAAGGCCTAAATGACAAATTCTAAACTTCTATCTCAGAACTATGCTTTGAACAAGTCATAAACAACCAAAGAAACTCAATCATGCAATCAAAACACATCAAACACCTCTAAAACTCATTTTGGCTTATTAAGTAACCTAATTGCACAAATAGAGAAAAGAGTAGCAAAAAGTAGATTTGATCATAAAAACCCCTACCTTTAATAGTTGAGTAGATATTCAAGCTTGATTGGATCTCACACTTTAGCTTTCCCTTTAGATTTCCTCTTTCTCTCTTCCTCCTCCTTAGCCTTTGCTTCTTCTTTCTCTCTTTCTCTTTACAAGTTTTCTGGTTCTATTTTTTGAAGCAAAGTGCCATGAGAGAGGCCTTATAAAAGAGGAAATTAAGACTCATATGACCTTAAGCCAAAACTGATAAAATCTGATATGCTAAAAACACTCAAGTTTAGCTAAATTCATATTTTTAATTTCCAATAACTTTAAAATAAATACTAGAATTCATATAAAAAGTCGTTTCAACATTATCTGATATTTTCATAACTACTACTGGTTAAACCAGATATAATTAGACAATCAGTGTGCCTAAAAATGTCAAACTAGCTCAGTTTACCTTGAAACTTTAACTATGGCTCATTCTACATATTTGTGACTTAAAAATAAATTATCCATATTTATTTCTCTCTCCTAAGCAATTTATATTATTATCTGAGTTATTTTAAACTATTTTTTACAGTCAGGGCTACAACTAAATACTTAAACTAACTCATATTATCACAAAATTAAACATACATGCTAAACAAGTCATATGCTACCTCTTGAACATATAAACAAGTCTAACATGTCATTTAGAGTATTACACAAGTTCTTTGAAATGGAATAAAAAGATGTATGAGGACTAACATAGTATAGATATTGTTTTGGACTGAACTTATATATATTTTATATTTGCTTAGTTTGTTTTGAGTTACGTATAATAGTATGCCATTTCGAGGTTGTGATGTATATATATAACTTTTGTTATTATAGCTCTCCATAATTATTTATATAAATGTTATGGGTTTAGTTAAAGTATGTTATGAAGTAGCATGTCTAGTATTTAATTTTCTTACATATGTTATATATATATATATATATATATATATATATATATATATATATATATATATATATATATATATATATATATATATATATATATATATATATATATATATATATATATATATATATATATCGGGATAGAAATATTTGGTTGTTACAAACTCCTTAAATTTCTAAAACAATTTTGAAATTGGTTCACATTATGCAATTTGGTCTAAGTGAGACCCTTTCAACATTAGTTCATGTGAATGAATAACTACTAAGTGACATTATAAGTAGACTTAAGAAAGAAATCCTTTTGATTAACTTTCATATTTTTTAATTGGACAAAACTTAAGTAAAGTGTTTTAGGTGTTTGTAGTGCTGTTTTTCTATAAAAATATGACATGTGTACATTTTTCTACAACTCATCAATGAAAACTTAAAAAATAATGATTAAGTGGCTAAAACTTAGGATACATGTTATATGTTTATTAGAGAATAAGACACGTGTCATATTTTTATTGGAGAACAGCACAACAAGTACCTAAGGAACTTTGCCTAAATTTTGTCCTTTTTAATTAGCTTAACTAAGGTTAAGGAATTATTGCTATGTGAGCCACTAAATTGATTAAAGAAGATAAGTGTTAGTGATTCATTTTCATAAAATTGACAAAACATGTCAAGTAGTAGTGCTTAATTTTCATGATTCTAATTAGCTTAATCAAGGTTGGGGAATTGTTGCTAAGTGAGATTTTAAATGGCTAAACAAGAGAAGTACTAATGGTTACTATTTTTTTTTTAATTTTGTAATCAGCTTTATCGAGTTTAAGTAATTATTACTAATAAGCTTCTAAATATCCTAAACAAGAAAAATGCTAGTGATTAACTTTTTCTAAACAAGACTAATGATTAGTTTTCATGATTGCTTAATTGACTTAATTGAGTTTGAGGAATTATTGTTAATAAGCTTCCAAATAGTTTAAACTAGAGAACTAATATTTATTTGTAATTTCTCCAATAAAAAGCAAAGTATAATTTTTATAATTATTATAAAAATATATCAATTATTTTTAAAAAAAACCCAAACAACCTCTAAACTTTTCCTGAAATAAACATTGGATGGCTCCATATATGTACACTCAAATTGTTATATTTGGATGATCTTTTAGAATTAAAATTTTAATTCTATATGATAATTCAAAGGGAATGAAAAACATCTAACACAAAACTCTTGTCAATTCTTAACTTGAAACTTAACAGTTACAAATCCCAAGACTTAACATTTAAAACCCTTTCCTCTCATGTGATTCATTAAACAATATATTATTGTATTAATTTTTTAATCTTTAGGCTTATTTAGTACGTAAGATAGGATAAGACTAAATTGTATTAAAGCTTTAATAATATAAGATCGATAAAAATTTAATACTATCTAGTATTTAGCATGATATTATATAAGATATTGTGTTGTATAAGATAATACTATCATGTATTTATTGATGTCTTGTATAATACTAGATATAATAAAAAATTAACACTTTTGACAAAAATTTTCTTTAATAAAAAATATACTATATTCATCTAAATTTATTATGTTATACTAATTTTTGAAAAAATAAAAGTCCAAGACCTATGAAAAATTTTTTCTATGCTTTTGAAAAAATAAAAGTCTCCAAAACTTATAAAAAAATTAATTAAAAATTAAATTAAATAATTATTTTTATTAAAAGAAAAAAATCTTTTTGATCACTTTCTAAGATAAATCATTTCCTTTCTTAATGAAATTTTTGTCCTATTCATTTACTCTTTTTCCCTCTTGCACGGAAAAGCCTATGTCTGCTACACTGCTTCATCCAGAGGGCTGCAACGCACAAAGGCAGGATTCTTTCTATGGGTGTTGATGGTGAATAAAGAAGGAGGAAAATTTATCAAAGAAGAGGAAAAAAGGACCTTATTCCTCTTTCTCTCAAAACTACCTTGCAAATCATTACCCACATACTAGCTAACACAAAGCACCCATCATCATTGTAAACTTGCAGACCCAAAACAAATTAGCAAAACCTCATAGCCAAACTCTACCATCAACCTAATCATTCCACATAAACAAATTCCACTCAATCCCATAAGTTCCAAATCACAATTAAATCGAGAAACTTAACTCAACAGTCCATTCCCTTTAACAGAATTCCAACCTAAATCTTCTCAAACTACCACATCCCAGTAGCCCTTTTGTTCAACCAACTACAACTCATTCATCCACCAAATGCAGAACCCCACGAATCTAGCCCCCTTCCACACCACCATGCCGCGAGGACCAACGACGTCGTTGGCCACCACGCCGACCACTATGTCCATGAAACCCACGAGCACTCATCCCTTCCCTTCCTTCACCTTACTACCAAGTCGATGTCCAACCCCCTCCCATGTTTCACTCGGTTGCTGTTGCTGCACTGCTACCCCAAAGTAACACCCAACCAATGCCAGACCCAGTCGCCCATACGCGAGACCACCATCGTCCACCACTATTTTCGAATGATAGAGTTATAAAGGGAATATTTTTAGATGAGCTTATCCATCAAAATTTAATTAGGCCTAATCCCACCCTAAGGCCTAATTAAGTTATACGTTATTTTAATGTATAAGAGAGATATACTGAATAAGTTTATACAATACTATGGTCGTACCAAACAATTGATAAAGTCATAATGTATTGTATAAGCTTATCTTATCAAGTCTTATATGTCGTACATGCCCCTTAAAATATTTTATTATTAAAATAATAATTATGGCTTTACAATTTTAAATTGTAACTTACAAAAATATGATTATATAAAAAGAATTTATTATAGTTCATAACATAACTAGTGCAATGGGCATTTTTTTAATAAAACTTTAAAATTGGAGTTAGAATATCTATTTAAGAAAATTTAGTTAGAGAATAAAGTTTTCCTTTTTAATTTAATATCTTTTTATTCTATCTCTCTATCATAACAAATGCAAGATTAGAGATGGCATTGTACTACCTGCTTCAAGTCTTCCCTTGAATATTTTCCGGATGAATGTATAATTCTATTAGCAATGAATTGTTATAGGTAAAAGTTTAAAGCATATTTTACTTATGTTTATTGAATCTAGGGTTGGAAATAAGCCGAGTTAAGTCTAACTCAAGCTTAATTATTTATAAGCAAGTCCATTTTCTCGACTCAAGTTTGGCTTACCTTAAGCTCACAAGCTACTTGAGATTAATGAGTCAATATCAAACCTTGCTATTGAATATTATAGGCTCCACGAATTATGCTTGAATTTATAACTTAATAAAATCTATGTTTTTTTTTACATATATTCAATTAAGAATAATTTAGTTAAACAAAAAATAAAATAAAATGCAAATAAATATTAAATTAAATTAATTAATAGTATATTTATTATTATTATTATTATTATTATTATTATTATTATTATTATTATTATTATTATTATTATCATCATCATCATCATCATCATTTTTCTTAAAAGCGTATTTATATTTACATATCGAGCCAATTCACAAGCTAATGAGTTGGAATATGTAAAAACTCAAGCTCGACTCATTTGTAAACGAGTCAAAAATTTTAGCTCATTAAGTTATTAACAAAACAAGCCTCAAACTCACTCATAAGCTTACTCAACTTATTTTTAACCCTAACTAAATCTTATTCATTTGTAATGAAAATTTCAATTTAATAAGAAAAGTAAAAATTATAGTATGATAATCTTATTAAAAGAATTTACACAAATTTAAAATTTAATTGAAATTAAGATAATGGAGAAAAGGAAATTAAAAAAAACAAATAAGTCTAAAATAAAGTAAGTAAAATTTAAATAATAATTAATTAAAATCAATACTAATAACATTAATATTAACCATAAAAAATTAAATTTAATAAGATAAAATTAAAAATAGAATAGTTTTATTGACCCACACTAGTCTTTCTAAAAAATTTGTATTCTGGCAGATACTATAAACACACCCAACTCAAAAAGCTTATAGTATTGGTTCAGGACACCAAATTTCCTCTAGAAAATTTGTAGTCCCTGCCAATGCTGGAGAGTGGAGATCCACCCAATTGAAATAAGCAACATTCTCATTTTTGTTAGAGCTCTGAGAGTTGGCAGTGGCATTTTGTGATGACCCCAAAGCTCTAGGTCTCAGCTCCAGAAGAGCTTCCAACACCAAGGGCACCACCACTGGTACCATGCCATCTCCTACTTCATCCGATGAATTTTCAGGATCCATGTGGTCTTCACGTGGGTGTTGCAATCATACCCATGTCCCTTGTAATAATTCCTATCTCTTCTATTGTTACCACAATCTTCACACACCCAAAAGTTAGTCCCATAAATCCCATTTTCCTCCATGTCCATAACTTGCTTCTGCCTCTCCTCTTTCACGTTGATCATTCCTCTTTTTCAACAAGTAGATTCACTTTTGGGCACATCTTCAGGTTTCGATACTTGGTGTTGCTGCCAAACTCTTGAACCTCGTTCTTTTGAGGGTGTGGCAAGTAGGGAATGACAGTTAGGAGTGGAAAAAATTCCAAAGCCAACACTGACAGTAGCTAATGAAGGCAAAGGAATGTTGGAATTGTGGTATGCTGAAATTGGTTTGTGATGCACACTTTTTAATTATTGCATTTATAAACTCAAGTGCAGGTTGTCTCAAGTAATAAATTTCTCGGTGAGTCCGAGGTCGATCCACATGGAATTGTTGAAGATTAAGATGAAGTAAATATTTTGTGACTACAGTAAAAATTATTTACTTGGGTTAAAGATTCACTCTTAGTAAATAAAGGAAATGTAAAATTAATTCCTTTTATAACTCAATTAGAATTCTCGCAACATGGAGGTTCCAATCGGAAAATACAACGTTAAAAGTCCATTAAAATAATATACGTAATTATATTATATTTCCTTTAATCATCTATTAATATCACCATTCATAAATGGGATCAAGCATTCACTGTGTCAATATTTTATCTACAATAAATCAAGATCTCCACTTTACAAGGAGAGTTTCTAACACCAATACTTGTAAATGGGTTAAAGCATTCATTGTGTCAATCTCTTATCTACAACAAATCAAGAACTCCACTTTACAAGGAGGATTTCTAAATTGATTGGAAACAAAATACAATACAAAATAAAATAATATACATAATTATATTATATTTCCTTTAATTATTACTACCACTTGTAAATGAGTTAAAGCATTTACTGTGCCAATATTTTGTCTACAATAAATGAAGAACTCCTCTTTACAAGGGTAGTTTCTAAATTATCAGAAACAAAATATAACACGCATAATAACTACTTAAAAATATAAATCATTAAAGTACAAGAGAGGAATAAATCTAACCTTATTTTATTACCATGAGCTTCACACTTTAACCCAAGTAGACTGAAGCTTATTTACACATAGACTAAAAGAAAAAAAAAAAGAAAAAAAGAGAGAGAAAAGAAATTGGAGGGAGACTGAGGAGAGAGGCAGGGCACTGCCCAAAAACCTCTCCCCAGCAGCGTCTCCCTCAATTCCGAAATCTCCAAATTGTTCTCCTCAATTGTGCTCGTTGAAATGAATTGCATTGCCTTTTATAGGCAATTTGCTTCACTATGGCTACAGGAGCCATAATTTAATAATTAATTCTTAAACGTCATGGATGACGTTTTTCTATTTTCTATTTTTTTTTTCTTTTTTTTAAATAATAATTGAGTAAATACACAAATGGCCTTGCATCCAGTCATTTTTTTTTATTTTTGAGAGAAGTGGTCTTCATGAAAGTTTTAAGCCTGAATATTTGCTTTAAAATGGCTTTAGTTTGAGTCCAAAATCATGCCTAGAACTCAAGATATGGTCCAATTACTGCAGAGTATTTTAGACCCGATTTCAGCTCCTCTATTTTGACTTCAAAGCCCAATATCACCTCCAAGGAGTCCGATTCTAGAAAAGTGTTCAACATGAAAGTTGTAGAGAATTGTCTTAACTTTCCTACAAGACCAAAATCACATCAATCAGATATTTGTAACTCAAGTTATAGCCAGTTTACTAAATACTGCCAAAGAGATAATTAAGGTTAATTTATGTAATAATTTATTTAATTATCTAATTCGGCTCAAAATTATAAAATATGTCAAAATCAACTTAATTAAGCCTAATTGAACCTTAAAAAGCCTAGTGAGAAGATTACAAAATGTATAAAATACAGTGTTATCAGTTTGCCCTGTTGTTGGTGCAGGGAAGAAATTGGAGCTATGAGAACTAGGTCTATAAGGCATAACATGCTAATTGCAACAAGTTACAAGCCCTGAGATTGAGGTTTTGTTTTTGGAAACATTGTCTCAGTGTTTTATCCTATTGAGTTGTTGTTGAATATGGATATCTTAAATAGAGAGCATGTGAACAAAACCTGAGATGCCATTCTTTTGATGCAAGTGTGATTTATGATATAAACTTAATTTTTTTTAAAAGATCTATTATTTGCTCTGTTGTGTCTTTTGCTCAAGAGCATTAAGTTGTAATTTTGGTTCATTGGGATGATTTACCACATATTTTCTAGCCTAAGCAATTTTTTTTTTGGTTTATGCATTTAGCTATTGCTACTGGTAGTAACCTTCTAATTTTGGGGGGGGGGGACTATGTATATCATTTTTGGGATGCCAAAGTCATGAACTTATTTTCCTATGATTTTTCTCCCTTACCACAATGGATAGCACATGCTATCAACTATCAAGTGGTTTAAACAGTCTCAATTTTTTTTTTGATATTTTGCTTTATCAAAATCTTCACTTACTCAAAAAATTACTTGGATGATTGAAAATGTTTTTCAAGCAACTTCTTAGTTTAATGAAAGATATTCTCCAATAGTCTTAAAAAATAATAATAAAGTGACTCTTTCAAAATAAAAGGAATGAATTCACCTTTTGCTTTGACATATGAGTAAATCTAAGCACTTTCAAGTTCAGCACTTGAAAAAACTTTACCTTCATTTTCTTAGTAAATGATGGTATTATGCTTAAGAAATTAAAACAGAAAGGGATAGAGCGACAAGATTTATTAATAAAAAGCCTGCATTAAAGTTAATTAACTAAAAATGCTTAAGTCTTGCATATACCATCCAAATATATATAAAACTTTGCCCACAATGCCTGCTGAACACAATAATTCTCTCATACAGGCCAAGAAAGGAATATCCTGTAAAGAAATGTTATCAAATGACCAAAGGTACACCGTCACTAGTATTTGAGAAGGTCATTATCATTGCAAACAAAGCTCGACAACATTCTAGCAAATCTGGAGTTGCAAGAAGCCCCTTCATAAACACCCTTGCCAGGATAAGCCTTTATTCTAATTGTGCTATGTGGAAAAAAATGTGAATATCTTCTGCATGAACTTTTGAGTTCTGCTACACCTCCAAACAAGTCAGTTCCAATAGTCATCATGGCTTGTTGTTTTCTTGATGAGCCTATGGATGGTATGTTTGTACTGACACGACCAAATGAAATGCCATATTCATCCCACCCACTTTTGATGAGCACACTTTTGATGACAATTGGAACATTTCTTGTTAGTGTATGCCCTAGAGGCTAATACATTTTCTGTATTTACATACATTCTATTATGCTATTTTATATATGAGGCATTTCATTTATTGTGTTCTTTTTGATAAACATAATAAAGTCCTTAGAATAGTAAGTTTGATGCCATAGGACATCAAGTGGATGACTTGATCGTGAGATCCTTTTGGTTACAATACTATTCTTAAATGTCCCTAATCAAGTATTATTGTTAATTAGGACAACAATAATACATTGAGACTAGTATGTGTAGAGACTGATGACCGCATCTCACGGGTCATGGATATGAGATATCAAGTCTTCACATGGGTACATATTAGAGTAATGATGTATTTGACCCACCATGAGAACGCTACATGGATCGTTACGTGAGTGTCAAAGCGATTCTCATAGTGACAATGGTGTTTATGGTCCTTTGACCGAAATCACTACGATTCCTACATGAGGAGTTGTGTGTTTTAATGCCATCAAACGTCATCTGTAACAAGGTAATTATAAAGTTAGTTATTGGACATACCGCAAATCATGCAGAGGGATGTGAGTGGCCTAGATGGAATTTGTCACTCCTACATAACAGAGCGATATCTTGCGATTGAGTGAGACCGCTAAGAATGCGAAATGCATGGCCATGCTCAAATGAGTCAATATGATATATTGATCTCATTTGTTGTTACAAAGTCTACTCGAGTATCAGGAAACGAATGATTGGACTATACAAGGGTGACGCATTCCATGCCTTGTGTTCAATCTAGATATCTTGACAAAGGGACTAAACGACACGGAAACATTGGTCACGAAAAGGTTATGTCAAATCACTAACATTCTTATTACTTGGGTAGCAGCGATGTGTTGCTAGATACCACTCACTGCTTGTAATATTAAAATGAGATTTTAATATTACTGCCAACGTAATAAGAACCTGCAGGGTCACACACATAGAGCAGACTAAAATTGGAGCAATGGATCCAAGTTGGACTCGGATTCAAATATGGGCCAAACTCATAACAAATGGGTCTAGGGTTGCACTGACTTACCTTGTCTTCGCTCACACTCACTTAAGGCATCACTATTATAAATAGTATGCGCTAAGAGGGCGCTAAGAGACATAATTCGAACCCCTAGCCGCACCTGAGAATAGTGAGTGAGAGAGCGACAGGTTTCTTCTCTTCTCTTCGCAGCCTAGCACCGTGTGAGAGACGTGAGGCTCCTCTTTGCGGACGTTGGACGTTTGTGAGTACGTTCGTGTGGATATCGCAGAGACATCATTTCTATTACGGTGTTAATGATTCCGTACGAGATAATCCACGCTTCAAGAGGTAAATCCTTTAAAAACTCGGATTATGGCTTTTTCGCATGGATCCTCGGTGGGAATCCCTGTTTTCCGCTGCGTGTTGTATCCGTAAAAATTCCCAACAATTACTGGTGCTAATAATAGTCTTCAATGCATGTATTGTATGAATAGTCTGGACATGGCGCTTTTTATTTTTAGATGGATTTTAAGAACATAACATTAAGGATATGGGTTCCTAAGCAGTTGTATGGCCTGCTACCAAAAGTACACTACAGATGACAAAAAAAGGCCATGACATAAACCATATTTGAAGTCATATGGTTAAGCACATAGCTTGATATTTGCCTATAAACAATGGTACATTTAACATGTCCCGTAGCAGCAGATGCCAGACAAGAACATGACAGTAAACAAGTATAAGCCTCCTTATTCATTATGAACCAATTGTCTAACACTATGTCTGTGTTGGTAAAATCATCAAATTAGGCACATGTGCATGTTAAATATGATATCAATCCATTTTAATAATAACACAAAATTGACACACTTCTTGGCCAAATCCTTCTACTTGACAACATTAAGATTGGTTATTACTACTTCTCCCTCCAGTTTAAATGCTGCAACAACTTTTTTCATAAGTTTGTGGAGACATTAAAAGTTTATCATGATTGACCTTGATATAGACATTGTTGCAACTTGGGTGCTGACATACATAATAAGGAATAACTCATTAAGCTATAATACAAGTATATGGAATGGATAACATCCTTACAGGGCCAAGGGCATTGCAATGACTACACCTGCAAGACATAATTCAATTTTATCAAAAGAATTATTTAGATAAAACTTAAAAATGCAAAAATTCTTACTCAACATAACAAGATCTTGGAAGATCGTAAGAATGGTAAACCTATGCTTACCATGGTGCATAGAGCTCAACCAAAACATCTTTCTGTTTCATCCAAGACAACTTCATCAAAGTTATCTAGAGAGAGAACTAACACACTGGATGGAACATAAGCTATCTTCACACATCACCCTATAGCATATAATGATGGCATAAGAAAGTGAAGAAGTACCAAAATAAAGAAAAATCTACTTTTCTTCATGTAGTTGGATTCTGGCCATCAACTGCTAATGAACTTCGTCTGGGTCCCATGCAGCACTGTAGCTTGCTACCAAAAGTACATTGCAAATGACATAAAAGGACCATGACACAGACTAGATTTAAAGTCACATGGTTAAGCGCATAGCATGATATCTGCCTATAAACATTGGTAAATTTAACATGTCCAATAGCAGCAGAAGCCAGACAAGAACATGATAGTAGACAAGCATAAGCCTCCTTGTTCATTATGAACCAATTGTCTAATATAACTTATCTATTTGAATGGTAGTTCAGGTAAACAACATAGTTATAGCAAAAAACAATTGTTCTAGTTTGAGCGGGGAGGATATAACAATGTAACAAACAGGAGTGAGGAAGAAAATATAGAAAAATCATACAATATAGACATAAGGACAAGTGTGGCATGTAGGACAAGACATGCAATAATAGTCTTCAACAAACCAAGTATTACCTTTCAATCTTATACATATTAGCATTACAAATGTGGTATCTATAGAGTGCAAGGTAGGAATGCTAATTAAATTCTGTAGACATTGCAAGGCACAAAGATATTAAGGGGAGAATTGACATTCATAATCACAAATCAACTCCAAATTTTCATAATTTTTTTTTGTTTGCGGTATTTGAGATCCAACAATTAAATTTAATAATAGTTGTCCTAATTCTTAAGTCACTCAATGACTCAACTTATATTCACAAAGAAATTATGATCAAGAATTTATGATACCCATAGGAGATATATGCTTAGAAACACACTAAAATTCAATAGATTCAAGTCTTTATACTACCTTGATCCCATGATTACCACGAAGTTTACACATAATCCAATTGTGGTTGCTTAAAAGCCCTTACCAACACAACAACAAGTACTCCTAAGAAAATGATACAAGTAAGAACATGATAATCATGGAAGTTGAGGTTGCCCATATCTCAGCACATCAACTACATAATCCACCAATTTATCCAAAAAAATTTCTTTTCAATCAAAATAAAATAAAATAATACACCACAAGATAAAGTCACATTATATAAGAAGATCATAGTAAAAACAAAACCATAATTGTGAACCTTATACCTTGTTTTGGCACAGGCTCAATCGGTACATCAGAACCTTCACCCTTCGGGCCCAATTCCACTGCAATCGAACCCACATCGATGGACATAGTTCAACCGCAACACTATACGATCACTCGTGAGCTACGAGTTGTAGGCACTGCTCAAGACACACCACATGATAGAGTTGTGGGCACTAGTGAGAATCACTGAGGTGAATCGTTAAGTTCCAAATAATTAGGATTAGAGTTCTTTCAAAGGGTTCGAGTTTGAGATATAGAGATGATAATCTTATTTTAACTTTTGGATTTCAATGTGGTTTTGTTTAAGGAAAGGGGTTGGAGTTAAGATTTTTAAAAAAATTTAAATAAACATTTAAGGATTATTCAGTAAATAAAATGATTAATAGATTCGTTATTAATAAATAAATGATATGTATATATTTACTTATTAACTTATCTATATGTTTAAACGTGATTTAACCACGTAAAAAAGGCACAAAAATCCTCTTATTTTGAGAAACACTAGATAAATCACTTTTTTTTTTCTTTTGGAGAGAATATCACATTTCTATTTTCGTATAATTTCATAAATATTAATGATTAAAAAAATATTATAAATACATCACATATAAATTTAATATATGATCAATAATGAGTCATGAGATATACTTGAGATAGCTGTGTCACAATAATTTTATGGTTAGCAACATACTATGTTAAATCAAGAGGAGTTAGTATTAAAGTCATTAATTAAACATGAAATCCAAATTCAAGTAAGAGAGTAGCGTATTCTACTCGATTATAGTTTTATTTAAGATATTTTTATTATTAAAAGTATATATATCTTTTTTATATTTTTTAATATTATTTATCATATTTATTTTTTTATCATTTTTTTCATTAAATTTAACATTTAAAAAAAAGTGTTCACAGTATATACACATCATTTTTCTTATATTTTTTACCAATTTCATTCTATTCAATTGCCAACTACTCAACTCGACCTTTTTTTAAGCTTCCAGACATAGCCTTCGACCCTGCTGCTGTGCTTCCTTCGATCGTCGATGGCAACCGCGGCGGCGCTCTTTTCACACCTACGCAGTTCACGACGAACGTCCTTCCTCTCTCTCCTCTATCTGCCACGTGTCCTCATCCCTCACTGCCCTCCTCCGCCACCACTCCCCCCTCCCATTACTCCTTACACACCAACTGCCGCCACTTCGCTCGCGTTTCTCGGCGCGTTCCGCTCGCGCCATTTCTCGAGTCGTTCTTCCAATGACCTCGAATCGGAGACAGACTCGTTCGGCGTTGGCTCGGCCGGTGACTCGCCGGTTAACTCGGAGCTTCTCAAACTGATCGCCGATAGCAGTGGCGGCGGTGAAGACAACCCGGTTCTCCCCGTTCGTGCGGTGATTTGGATGCTTGATGCATACCATGACCTCTCTGGATTTCCATGGTAAGCTTCAATGTCTCGCAAATCGTAATTCTTACTGCTAACATTACTATAACTATAAATAAGACTTATATCGATCGCTGTTCAATTTTTCTTCTATTCTGAATCGAACGTTCGTGTTAATCCAATACTTGAATTTCAGGTGGATAACTATAGTTTCCTCCAGTTTGGCTCTCAGAATTGTGTTGCTTTTTCCTCGGGTTCTCACACTTCATAAGGTCAAAAGGATTGGAGAGTTTTTCCCAAAATGTGAGTATCCTGTGTGTTCCACTCGAATTGATTCATAGCCTTTTTGTCTCGGTATGCTTCGTTTAGATTATATTACTAATTATTTAATTTTCATGGGAAACCAATAAAAAAAAATCAAATTGGTTCTGCAAGGTTAATTAATTTGTTTCTTGTTTGCAAGTTTATGATTAAGCTGATTGTTGTCGCCTTTTTGATCTTGCATATTGTGTAATGCCAATTGATGCTTGGATTCTTTTTCTTTATTATTGTTAGAATTAGGTTATTATTAGTGCCGATTGTTCTCATTTGATGGTTGTTTGCTTGACCATCTTATGTAAGTTATGTTCACATTTTCTTATCTAGCTCTGGTTGCAGTTAATCAGTCGTGGATTTCCATGCTTCCTTTTTGCATTGGCACACTTTCTTCCTACTTTCACTATCATTAAGTGCAATAGTTGTGTATCAGTCATATAGATTGTGTTTTTACACAGCCTCTTGATTTCAGATCTTTTGTTGTTGATGTGCTTCTGACTGTTCTTTTTACCTTTGAAGATTGTTTTGTTATATTTTATAATTAGAAAATGAGAGTGGATACTTGCTTATCACCTTTATTATGGTACCCAATACATGAAATCTTTTTCTTTTTCCATATCTTGTTCATCTACTTAAATTATTATTAATTTTTGTTTGCTTCCTTCACTTCTTAAAGTGCCTCCTCCATTCCCACCACCTTTCTCAGGAAAGAGTTATATTCATCAGTTTTTATTCTTCGAGACGGAAAGAAAAGCAGTTGGATGCCCCTCATATGTGTGGCTGCTGGTACCATTTATTGTCCAGGTGATATATCTTGTTAAACTTAGAAAAGTGAAGGCCAAAAACTGTTTATTATTTTCGTACCGAATGTTTACAATGGTTGAGTGTATAGAGGGAGCTACTATCCATTAAATGTCCCTAGAAAATAAGCAATAAATTAATAAAACACTAAATACAATATCTACACTAAAAACGTGGGAACAAGGCCAAGAGGCCACCGTCCACACTGCCCACTGTCCACACCGTCCAACATACATTGAACAGAGAATTTGCCAATCAATTCCGTTGACATCCCCCCTCAAATTGATGCTGGTAAGTCTACAAGCATCAATTTGCCTACTAGGACAGTGTGGCGCTGACATGTCAAGGATTTGGTGAAGATGTCAGCAATTTGAACAGATGTCGAGACATAGGGTAAAGTGATAACTCTGCGGTCATAGGCTTCTCGGATAGAGTGACAATCGACCTCTATGTGCTTCGTTCGTTCATAGTAAACCGGATTTGCTACAATTTGTATGGCACTTGTATTGTCAGCATGTAGTGGAATTGGTTGTGCTTGAGAGAAACCAAGCTCTGTAAAGAAGACCACGCAACCAAATTATCTCAGAGCATGCAGCAGACATGGCGCAATACTCTGCTTCAGTGGATGACTTAGAGACCGAGTCTTGTTTTTTTGCATTTCCATGAGATTGGAGCATCACCCAAAAACATGCACCAGCCAGTAGTAGATTTCTGTGTGTCTGGACATCCAGCCCAATCAGCATCACTGTATGCTTGGAGCTGGAGTGATGAACCAATAGGGAAGAATAAGCTGCGTTTGGAGGTGCCAAGGAGGTATCGAATGATGCAGTGCACTGCTAAAAGGTGGAAATACCGAGGTGATTGCATGAACTTGCTAACTGTGTGGACAGCAAAAGAAATGTCCGATTGAGTGATGGTTAGGTAGATAAGACTACTAACTAGCTTGCGATATAGAGTGGGGTTTGCAAGAAGGTCACCTTCATCCCGTCTATATTTCACATTAATTTCCATGGGAGTGTCAATAGAGGTTGCATTGGTGAGGCTGGCTAACTGGGTCAGATCTTGAATATACTTGTGCTGATTTAACAATATGCCTTTAGGTTGATAATGTACTTCTAACCCTAAGAAGTAAGTGAGCTGGCCAAGATCTTTCATGTGAAAAGTTGAATGCAGCAAATGCTTAATTTCAGAGATGGCCTCTTGATCAGAACTAGTCACCACAATGTCATCCACATAAACAAGGAGTACCACGATGCCTTTAGAAGTCCTTTGTAGAAAAAGAGATGAATCATACTAGCTCTGTGTGAAGGAATAGCCAAGTAGTGTGGATCGAAACTTCTCAAACCATACTCTTGGTGCCTGTTTCAAGCCATATAAAGAGCGTTTTAGTTTGCAAACTGCATTAGGTGATGGTGTAGGCATACCAGTGGGAAGTTTGATGTAAACTTCCTCCTTGAGGTCACCGTGGAGGAATGCGTTTTTGACATCCATTTGATGTAATGGCCAGGATTGGGAGGTAGCAATGGCAAGAATTGTGCGCACAGTAGTCATCTTGGCGACAGGTGCAAAGGTTTCATCATAGCTAAGTCCATACTCTTGCTTATTTCCAAGAACAACCAGCCGAGCCTTGTGACGGTCTATGGAGCCATCTGAACGAAGCTTTATAGAAAACACAAACTTGCTGCCAAGAGGTTTAACAGATGGGGGACATGGAACAACATCCCATGTTTGATTTTCCTCTAGTGCTAGGAGTTCTGTTTCAATAGCGTTCTGCCAACATTCATGCTCCATTGCCTGTTTATAAGAAGAAGGGATAGGAACAAATGATAAAGTTGCTGTCAAGGATAAGGGAGAAGTGAAATCATACTTTTCTGGTGGTTTACGAACGCGAGAACTGCGTCGTAGAGGGGCTGGTTCTGGAGCATGTATTGGATCAGCATCCAGGGAGTGATCTTGAATGGGCCTAGGAGGTTCTAATGGCTGATTTGGAATGACATTATTACGTCTTTAGTACGTCAAGAGAGGTTTTGATGATGGTGGTCCTGCAGGAGAGTTAGAAAACAATGGCAAAACAGAAATTGAGGAAGAGAGAGGGTCATGGTGAGTTGCAAAAAAATATTTATTTTCTTGAAAGATGACATTTCTAGAGACCTGAATCCGACGTAGATTAGGATCATAGCATAGAAAACCTTTTTGGTGAGCAGAGTATCCAAGAAAGGCACATTCAATAGATTGAGCGGTGAGCTTAGTGCGTTCTTGTGGAGGAAGATGGACGTAACACACACAACCAAAGATGTGAAGATTAGAATAAGTGGGCGGGTGACCAAATAACCGAGTGAAAGGAGAGTCATTGTTCAATGATGGAGAGGGCAAACGGTTAATAAGGTGGATGGCAGTGGAGAGAGCTTCACACTAGAATCGAGATGGCACAGAAGACTCCAACAAAAGAGTGCAGACAACATCAAGCAGATGGTGGTTTTTTCTTTCATCTACCCCGTTTTGTTGGGGAGTTGAAGGGCAGGACCTTTGAGATACAATACCATTAGTTTGCAAGAATTCCTGAAATAAATGAGACGTGTACTCCCCTCCATTGTCAGAGCGAAGAATTTTAATTTTTGAAGAAAATTGGGTCTGAACATAAGCGTGAAAGAATTTGAAAGCAGATAATACTTCGTCTTTAGAGCGCAGAAAATAGATCCATGTGAAACGACTATAGTCGTCAATAAAAGTGACAAAGTACTTGTAATTAGCATGAGATATAATAGGTGCCATCCCCCATAAATCACTATGGGTCTTATCAAAGGGCTGTCCTACATTCGATTGATGAGTTGGAAAAGGTAGAATTTTACTTTTGCCAAGTTTACAAGAAATGCAATCAAAGTGAACAACACTAAGAGATGGGGATTCTTTATTTCCAAGGAAACCAGATTTCAGCAAGTCATGAAGTACATTTGAATTTGGATGTCCAAGGCGCTTATACCACGTTTGGTAATCAATATTAGTAGAATTACAAGAAACAAAAGGCATTGAAAGACATGGAGACAAGGAGAAATGGATTGGAAAAAGGCGTCCAACTTTAGGCCCCTTCGCGATCATCTTCCCTGTGTGTTGATCTGCACAAGACAACCAGATTTTGAGAATTCTACCTGACAATCATTGTCAACTAACTGACCAACAGAAATAAGATTACTAGTGAGATTGGAAGAGACAAAGACATTAGTTAGAGATGAAGAAATATCACCAGTGGTTGTGATAGGTAAATGGTTTCCATCAGCAGTATGAATCTTGAGATTTCCAAAATATTTGGTGATATTAATAAGGAATTGAGCATTGTTTGTCATATGGTGGGAAGCCCCAGAATCAAAGTACCAAGGAGAAGAGGTAGAAAAGGATTTACCTGAGAGTCCTAAAGCAGAGAATGTTGAAATGATCATTTGTTGAACCATTTTAGGAGTCAAAGTTTGAACAGTTGTAGGAGCATTTTGTTGCACAGGTGTTGTATTTGTAGAACTACTAGGAATAGAAGAACCAACCGAGGCAGTAAAGGTTGTGGCAGATCGCCTGGGTGGTCTTGTTGGACATTCTTTGATAATATGTCCATCCTTTTTGCAGTAACTACAGAATTTTTTGGGATAGGATGGAGCGAAGTGTCCAAAGCCTTTGCAACAGAAACATTGAACAACACTCATGTCCCGTCATCTTGGCTTGCCTTATGCTGCGTACGCCATTGGAACAGAAGGGAATTTTTATTGTTCCATGGTTGTTTGAGTGAGAAGTTGTTGTTCTTCACGAAACAGATCATTGAGGCATGCATCCAGTGAGGGTACAGGGTCTCGGTTCATGAAATTGGACCGGATATCTTCAAAGTCAAATCTCAATTTCATCAGAAATTGATCTCGTTTAGTAGTGTCATGAACTGATTGTACCGAACTAAGACCTTTAGGAGTTAAGTTTTCATAGACTATGTCAGAGTATTCGGCCCAAAGATTCATGAAGTAAGAGTAAAATTTAGAGATGGAGAGACTGTCTTGCTGAAAAATGGCGATTTCGTGTTCAAGCTGGAATCTTTGAGCAGTGTTATTCTGACTGTAGATTTTCTTTAGGTAGGCCCACATACCAACTGCAGTCTTGAAGGGTCGAAGATTGAGGACTATGTTGGGATCAATAGAGCCTATGATCCATGCCACGACTTGAGCATCTTTTACCTCCCACTTGGCATTTTCATCCTTGTGTGTGTCTTTGTTAGGAGCAGAGTTGCTGCCATCAATATGACCCCAAAGGTCCTTACCTTTGACAAATATCTGGAATTGGAAAGCCCAAGCCGAGTAGTTCTTACCATTAAGACGAACCAATAAGACATCATACTTTTCCAAAGACATGAGGCTAGGCTGTTCACGAAGAACCAATTCTAGTCTAGGAATGATCCAAAAAATGACCAAGAAGAACATAGTATAAACTAAGACAGAGCTGAAAAAAAAACAGGACACGAGATGTGGAGTTTATGGCTAGGCTAGGCTAGGATCGTTGCCAGTCTGATACCATGTTAAACTTAGAAAAGTGAAGGCCAAAAACTGTTTATTATTTTCGTACAAAATGTTTACAATGGCTGAGTGTATAGAGGGAGCTGCTATCCATTAAATGTCCCTAGAAAATAAGCAATAAATTAATAAAACACTAAATACAATATCTACATTAAAAACGTGGGAACAAGGCCAAGAGGTCACCGTCCACACCGCCCACCATCCACACTGTCCAACACACACACTGAACAGAGAATTTGCCAATCAATTCCGTTGACATATCTAGCTTCATGGGAAACATTGCCGATGAATCCTACAATAATACAACAATGAATTTGCCTACCCCCCTCCGCCTCCCCAATTTATGATACCTTTAGTAATAATATCACAGCCAAAAGCAAGCACCAAGCAAAGCTTTAGTTGTGATGAGGAATTGAGAGAAATTCTCGGGTCATGTAATATATAAATAAGAGGGAAAGCAAAACCCCTTAGTGTCAAACTGTAGCACTTGCACATGGAAATCAAAGGATGCCTAAAATATTAAAAGGAAAATACAGCAGCTGCTCCTTCCGAAGTTGTGTTCAATTTAAGGGGAGAGATATGGTGCATTGCAATTTAAAATTTCATCTTTTGCAACTTATGAAAGAGCTTATATTGCTGCATTGCAATTATAAAAAAAATTGTGGAGTGATATGGTGTCATTAGACTTTATTGCATACCACTTCTAAAGACCATCTATTACCTTTATTACATACCTTTACAACTTAAATAATCTGACGAAAATTCCTACATCACTGAATTCAAGCTTTCCAACAAGCTTTTGATGGTTGTTTCTTCAGATTTGAACTCATTCCACACACTCCTAAATAGCAGAGGTAGCATCCATGAGCTGGTTGGAAGCTGAAACCTCTGACAAAGGGGTCATTTGGTCCAAAGGAAAGTATGCTCAGTAATTAATGACCTAACCCAATAGTTTAACTTGAAGAAATCTAAAATTCTAAGAATATTTTCTCGTTATTCAAGTAGGAGGAAATACAAGACTTTTATAGAGAAACTAGGCAATAGGTCTGCTAATGATTCTCCATAAAGTCAGCAACAAACAATCCTAAAATTAAGGAAATAAAAATGGAAGAAAACAGAAATAGAGAGATAAGGAAACAAACGATCTTATCTCTTTAAATAGAATGAATCAAAAAGAGAAATAAAATCCCTACAAACAGGGACAATAAAAAAGGAAATAACAGAATAGTCAACACTCCCCCTCAAGCTAGGTTTCCAAGGTTGAACATGCCCAGCTTGTCAATTTGTTTTTCAAACATCCTTCTTGCTAAAGCCTTTGTTAGAACATCAGCAACTTGATCACTTGTAGACACATAAGTTATGCATAGAATCCCAGCCTCAAATTTTTCTTTGATGAAATGTCTATCCACTTCCACATGTTTTGTGTGGTCATGATGGACAGGGTTGTGAGATATATTTATGGCAGCCTTGTTGTGATAGTAAATCTTTAGAGGAGGGATAGTTTTCATCTCTAATTCTTCAAGGAGAAGTTTCAACCATAACATCTCACAAATTCGGTGAGCAATAGCTCGAAATTCAGCTTCAGCACTACTTCTTGCCACCACATTTTGCTTCTTGCTTTGCCAGGTGACCAAGTTACCCCATACAATGGTACAGTACCTTGAGGTAGACCTCTTGTTGTCAATAGAACCAGCCCAATCTACATCAATGAACCCTTCTATGCTTCTGGACTCATTTTTGCTAAAATATAGGCCTTTACCAGGTGATCCTTTGAGATATTTAAGAATTCGAAGCACAGCCTCCATGTGCTCTTCACAGGGAGCATGCATGTATTGACTAACCACACTTACAGCAAAGGCTATGTCAGGTTTGGTATGGGAAAGATAGATAAGCTTCCCTCCTAGACGTTGATATCTTCCAGTTTCAATTGGAGTTGCATCCTTCTGGTTGCCAATCTTAATTATAGAATCTATTGGTGTGTCCACTGGTTTACACCCAAGCATCCCCGTTTCCTTTAACAGATCCAGCACATATTTTCTTTGAGTGATAGAAATTCCTTTCCTATTTCTAGCAATCTCCATTCCAAGAAAGTAGCGAAGAGATCCTAGATCTTTTATTTCAAATTCTGTTGCCATCCTATTTTTCAATCTTGTCATCTCCATTACATCATCTCCTGTCAAAATTATGTCATCCACATAGACAATAAAAATAGCAATCTTACCATCTTTGTGTCGATAAAAGAGGGTGTGGTCAGACTGAGCTTGCTTATACTCTTGTTGAAGAACTGCTTTGGTGAATCTATCGAACCAAGCTCTCGGGGACTGCTTTAACCCATAAAGAGCCTTTTAGTCTGCAAACCATTCCATTTCTCCTTTCATTATCAAATCCAGGTGGAAGATCCATGTATACTTCCTCTTCCAAGTCTCTATTGAGAAAGCATTTTTTACATAAAGTTGCTGTAGGTCCCAATCTAAGTTGGCAGCAATAGATAAAAGGACACGGACAATGTTGAGTTTGGCAACTGGAGCAAAAGTATCGTTGTAATCTATGCTATACGTTTGAGTAAATCCTTTTGCAACCAGCTTCGCTTTGTGCCTTTTAATAGTACCATCAGACCTGTACTTTACTGTAAATACCCATTTACATCTGACTGGAGCCTTCCCTTCGAGTTTCTGTACAAGATCCCATGTTTGGTTCTTCTCAAGAGCATGTATTTCCTCAATTACAGCCTTTCTCCATTCAGGATCCCTTAAAGCCTCCTATACATCTTTTGGAATTTTTTCTTCTGACAGGCTAGTGATAAAAGCTTGTAGAGAAGGTGAGAAATGACTGTAGGAAACATAATTAGAGATGGGATGCTGAGTACAAGAGCGACTTTCTTTCCTTAATGCAATAGGTAGATCAAGATCACTAACCTTAGGAGATGAAATCAGTTCTGATTCATGGCAAGGCATCAGGTCCACAACAGTCTCAGTTCTTCGTGATGCATTTCTTTTGGAATAAACACGTAACTCAGGCTGTTGTTGAGGATCTCCCCCTGTCAACTTAGTCTCCAGTTGAGAATCTCCCCCTGTTTCAGAATTGGTAATATTTATGGCAGACTCTAGGTCATTTGTTTCAGGTGTAGGCTCTTTTATTTGTTGAGCTGGTGTGGGTGGATCATCCTGAATGGGTAATATAGGGCTTGGTGAAGGTTTCCACTTCCCAAGAAAGAACTTTGTTCCCATTCTCCCCCCGAAGTGAATTCTTGGGGTAAAAAGGCTGATTTTCAAAAGGACAAAACTTAGGTAAAGTTCTTTAGGTGCTTGTGGTACTGTTCTCCAATAAAAATATGACACGTGTCTTATTCTCCAATAAAAATATAACATGTGTCTTAGGTTTTAGCCACTTAATCATCATTTTTTAAGTTTTCATTAATGAGTTGTAGAAAAATGTACACATGTCATATTTTTATTGGAGAATAACACCACAAGCACCTAAGGAACTTTACTTAAGTTTTGTCCTTTTCAAAAACGGTGACATCCATAGTGGTAAAATATTTGCATTTAGCAGGGAGTAGCAGCGATACCTTTTTTGAGTGGCTGAGTAACCAAGAAAAATACAGGGTGTAGCACGAGGGTCAAGCTTACTTCGGTTATGGTCATGAACATGGACAAATGACTTATAGCCAAACACTTTGAGTGGTAAGGAGCTTACAAGGTGAGTTTGAGGGTAGTGCTAGAGAAAGAGTTGATAAGGAACCTGATGGTTGAGAACACGAGAAGGAAGCCGATTGATAAGATAGCAGGCTGTCAAAATAGAATCACCCCAAAAAGATTGAGGAACATTGTTAGCAAACATAATGGAGCGAGCAACTTCCAAGAGGTGTCTATTTTTACGTTCAGCTACCCCATTTTGTTAAGGGGTATCAACACAAGAACTTTGGTGAATAATACCGTTTTCTAAAAAGTACGCCGCAAGAATGGAATTGAAGTACTCTCTCCCATTATCAGTACGGACAATTTGAATTTTTTTATTGTATTGATTGTGTACCATCAAGTGAAATTGTTTAAAAATTTGGGCAGCCTCACTCTTTTCTTTCAAAAGGTAAACCCAGGTGATTTGTGTATGGTCTGGTTGATTTATAGGGTTGAGATGGAAACACAACTCTTTGGTGTTTCGCAACTTGACGAACATCACATTGAAATATATCTTTATTCTCAAAAAGTGAAGGAAACAACTGTTTAAGGTAAGGAAAACTAGGATGGCCTAACCTAGAGTGCCATAACATTATTTGTTCTTTTCGAGACATGGAAGTAGAGCAACTGCCAGTGGTCAAGGCATGTTGATTGCCGGGGATGACTTCTTCAAAGTAATAGAGACCATTGTGTTCCTTAGCACTGCCAATCCTCATGCCCGAAATCATATCTTGAAAAACAGTGAGAATGTGAGAACTCTGCAGTACAATTTAGATGTCTGGTTATTTTACTAACAGAAAGCAGATTGCAAGATAACTTGGGGACATGGAGAGTATCTTTGAGGGATATGTGAGGGCTAGTATTAATGGTACCGGTTCCAGCAACTTTTGCAAAAGATCCATGAGCAATCTTAATTTTTAGGTTTCCTGGACTAGGTTTATAAGAACAGAAAAAACTTGCACAACTTGTCATATGATCTGTGGCGCCAAAATCTATCACCCAAGGTTCAATAGTTTCGAATTTACCACTTAAAGCAGTAAGAAAAGTACCTTTTTGAGCCAAAAGGGAAGTACTAGAGGCTAGTTCCTGTCCGAGTGGGGAAATGATTCTGGCTTGTCAGTTGGGTGTTGAGGATTTGTTGCAACTGCTCAAGTTGCTCCTTGCTGAGAAAAAGATTGAGGTTGTTACCATTTTTTGATGTTGGCTCAGTGGTAACGTGCATGCCCTTGGAATCCTTCCTATTATTACGTGAGTCTGGTTTCCCAAACAATTTCCAACATTTATCACGACTGTGATTTGTTTTCTGACAGAAATCACACCAAAGGTTCCCATTCTTTTTCTGACTCCGAGATTCTCTTCAAAAATTCTCCGATCCACGGACTGAGAAGGCAGAGTTTTCAGGTGCTGGTGTTAAGGTACCAAGCATAATGCGTTTGCGAGTTTCTTCTCAGCGATCCTCAGCAAAGATATCATCAATACTTGGTAGGGGTTTAGAGGCAAGTAGGCATCCTCTGACCTCATCTAGATCCTTGTTAAGTCCTGATAGAAAGTCATAAATTCTATCCTTGTTCACAGCTTTTTGATAGTGCTCAATGCAGCCCGAACACAACCAATGACCATTATTAAATAGATCTACTTCCTGCCATAATTTTGTAAGGACGTTGAAGTAGGTTGTAGCATCCTTTTCGCCTTGCGTGAGGTTTCGAGCCTTATTTCTCAGTTCAAATGATTGGGCTGAGTTTCCTAGATCAGAATATTGCCTCTTGGCAGCCTCCCATATCTGCTTGGCAGTCTTATAGTACATGAAGTTCTCACTAATCTTCTCATCCATGGAATTGATCGGCCAAGCCATCACCATTGAATTCTGGGCATCCCATGTTTCGAAGGCTGGGTCTGATTCTGCCGGCTTCGTGGCAGTCCCATCAAGGTACTTATACCTACCTTTCCCTCGAATCACCATCTCAACAGAACGTGACCATGGCAGATAATTTTTTCTATTGTGTTTGAGTGGTAATTTGAAGGGAAGAATTATCGGAGTAGGGAGCCTGAACAGTACCTGCGTTAATTGCTTTTGAAGTTCCATTTGGAGTTTGCTGTGTAGATTCTAAAGTTTCGGAAGTTTCATCCCCTCTGGTGCCAGTCATGGCTCTTCCCCAGGAAAATGATGGAGGTTTGCCAGCCATAGGAGAAAAAAAACGGCAGCAAGGGAACAAGATAAAAGAGAGAAATATCAGAAAATGAGATGATGGGTAATAGCGGAATTAAGCGAGGGCATAGTGATCAGAACCCTGCTCATGATACCATGAAGAAATCAAATTCTGAGAATACTTTCTCGTTATTCAAGTAGGAGGGAATACAAGACTTTTATAGAGAAACTAGGCAACAGGTCTGCTAATGATTCTCCATAAAGTCAGCAACAAACAATCCTAAGATTAAGGAAATAAAAATGGAAGAAAACAGAAATAGAGAGATAAGGAAACAAACGATCTTATCTCTTTAAATAGAATGAATCGGAAAGAGAAATAAAATTCCTACAAACAGGGGCAATAAAAAAGGAAATAACAGAATAGTCAACATAACTGTTAGTTGATTAGTTGATTTATTTTTTTTTGTTTGGTGGGTAAAAAAAGTTTAAGGGGAGTGTAGGTTGCCCCATTCAAAGGTCAGAGTATGCCACAAGTCTTAGCTAGGGCTTACACTGGTATTCTGGTACCTACAAATGACCTATCAATAAAGGATCACAAGTAGGAATTAAACCGAAGATCTTTAAGTCGACACATTTCGATTTTGCTCAATTAGGTTTTATTTGAGAGAATAGAAAGAAAGAATTTATACAAAGGTTTTTTTTAATATAAAAAAACAGTATTTATACAATGGGTCGGAGATAAGTATCCTCTAAAAGTACACCAGGCAAAAGGGGCATGGGAACTGAAGGAAAGAGAAAAACTAATAATGCAGATGCAGGGCTGCCCAATCTCTCTGCAAGTCTGAGATGGAAACAGCGTTAAAACAACCATGGGCTGAACATCAAAGACAGGATAGAAACACAATCTTGTCCCAAAGATTTAACAGCAAGGAGACAACCTTAAAAGTGCGTGTGTTTTGCTCCAGCCAAGTGCACCAAATAATTGCATAAACTGCACACAGACACAGAATTTTGGCCTCTTTCCTGTTAGCAGAACATTTGTAATTTGGCACGAAGATTTTATAAAGTAAGCTATAGAAATTAATTAGATTTTTTATCATTCAGGATAAACCAAATTATGGAAGAATAAAGTAGTATGATCATAGAGCTGCCTCACAGAAGTTTCATCATAATTTTGACTTTTGGTCTTTTTATTTTTCTTCAGGTTCCATGCTTTTTCTTGTTGATGATTAGCATAAGGAAGATGTCATTGAATGGTCACCCTGGTTTCAATTGTGTAAGGCAATGACTTACTAAAATACAGTTTGTCATCGTCTCTGTGCTTTGTGTAACTTCATATTTTGCAAACATAAAATTTACATGGTAGTAGTTCCATAAATGAATGAACCCATATCATGAGAATATAACATGAAGATCTAACTCAATTGGATGAGACAGATTAGAATGACAACAGTAAGCTTTAATGATGCCATCTAAGTGATTATAGCATTTGGAAAATTTATTGCTGTAGGAAGCTATATCATATTGTTGAGTGTTGACAGGTACATGCACCATATGCACACAGATACTCATTGTTGTTGAATGATTTAAACATGTTAAATCTGTTGCAGGGTGGTGCTTTATGGTTCCAGAATTTAACAGAACTATCTCACGGTTATTCAGGGTTCATCTTTCCTTTTCTGATTGCTGGTTTGCACTACATTAATATTCAGGTAACGAAGTACTGAATAAATATCCATGAGGGTCGCTTAGCCTTAAAATTATATCTCTATTTACCTTTTGTTGTTTTACCTGTCTTCTTGCCCATGTGCATTAAAGTCATTCATATAAAATGAAGCAGAATATTTTCTATTAAAAAAAAAGAATCAGAAATTTTCATTGTGGCTGCAACACCCTTGATAAGGGTTGGGATGTAGTTGAGCCAAGTGATAAGGATTCTCTCATTATGACTTGGCTTTGGAATTCCACGACTCCGGAAATTAGCCGGAATTGTATGTTCTTTTCATCATCCCGGGAAATTTGGGAGAATCTTCGCAAAACGTTTTCAATGAAATAGGATATTGCTGCCTGCTATGAGTTGTAGACTAAAATCTTCAACACCAAACAAGGAACTCTATCTGTGACAGATTATTATGGAACTTTAAATGGTTTGTGGATTGAGTTGGATCAGCATTAGAACTTGAAGATCGAATGCAGTAAAGACTCAACCACCCTGGCGGAATTTATTGAGAAAGATAGGACATTTGAATTCTTCTCAGGTTTGAATCCTGAATATGATCTTATTCGGGTACAAATCTTGGGAAAAGAGAAGTTACCCACTCTATCTGAAGTGTTCTATACAATCCGTGGGGAAGAAAGCCAGAGAGCAGTCATGCTTGATGAAAAGCCAACTGATGGGTCAGCATTAAAATCTGTCAAAACATGACCTTATTCATCCTCATCTAAATCTAATCGTTTGTGCTCCTATTGCAAGAGGTCTGGACATACCAAGGAGAACTGTTTTAAACTCCATGGGAAGGACCAGGTGGTCCTTAGTCGCATAAGGGGATTTAAAAATGTTGCCTGAGGACAGGCACACTTCATTTCGATAGATTCTGAGTTAAAGGTGGAGGCCAAACAGGTGAAAGATGATATCCCTGCCCTTAGCAAGGAGGAACTGGAACATTTAAGGTCTCTTATGGCTTCCCTTAGTAAGCCTTCTGACTCTTGCTCTCTGGTCATGAATGGTAAGAATCCGTGTTCTTTATTCTCCCATGCTTCTGGTACTGTTCCTGAGGATTCTTGGATTATTGATTCTAGTGCTACTGATCACATGACCTTTTGTTCTTCCCATTTTTCATCCTATAAAAATCCCACGGGTAATCATCACATAACTATAGCTGATGGCTCTCATACATGAGTTGCTGGTCTTGGTAATGTTAAACTTAGTCCATTTCTAAATTTGAAAAATGTGCTTCATGTTCCTAAACTTTCATCTAACCTTCTTTCTATACATGAACTTATCAAAGACCTTAATTGTGCTGTAACATTTTTCCACTTTCATTGTGTATTTCAGGATCTTATCACAAGGTGGACGATTGGGGTTGCTAAGGAACAGGGAGGGTTGTACTACCTTGAGATGAAAGCGGCAGGTGGCTCTAGTCAAAAGTTGCAACATTCCTGTCATCAATCTAGCATTAATTCTTGTGCCTCCCAAATTTGGCTCCACCATAGACGTCTTGGACACCCCTCATTTACTTTACTTAAATCCATGTTTCTTGCTTTGTTTTTAAATGAGTAAGTTGAGTCCTTTAATTGTGATATTTGTGAGTTTTCCAAACACCATCGAGTGAGTTTTCCTCCAAATGGTAATAAAAGTAGTGAACCTTTTTCTCTTATCCATATTGATGTTTGGGGTCCTGCATCCATTCCTAATATTTCTGGTGCAAAATGGTTTTTCTCATTTATTGATGATTGCACTCGTGTCACTTAGATTTTCCTAATGAAAGATAAATCAGACGTGTACAAATTATTCATCCAGTTTTATCATATGATTAAAACTCAATTTGATAAAACTATTAAATGTTTGAGATCTGATAATGGTAGAGAATATGTGAATCAAAATTTCTCCACCTTTCTTAAATAACGGTATTATTCATGAATTTACATGTGTTGATACCCCCCAACAAAACGGGGTTGCTGAAAGGAAAAATCGACACTTACTTGAAATTACTAGAGCTTTATTGTTTCAGATGTCTGTTCCAAACTCATACTGGGGGGACGCTGTTTTGACTGTTGCTTATTTAATAAATCGATTACCCTCTAGAGTCCTTGGTAGTGTGAGTCCTGTTCCCTTTGCTCCTATTATGTAAAGTTTTGAGTCTCGTGTTTTTGGCTGTGTTGCTTTTGTTCATATCCATCGTCAACATCGGGGCAAACTTGACCCTCGTGTTATTAAATACATTTTCATTGGTTATGCTCTTGACAAGAAGGGATACAAATGTTATCACCCTTCCTCTCATCGAGTGTTTGTCTCCAGGGATGTCACTTTTCAAGAAAATCAACCATTCTTCATTTCCTCTCAGCTTCAGGGGGAGAACACTATTGATTCGGAAGCTGAGATTTTTTCTTTTTCTCCAGACATTAACATTCCCTTGTTTCCATCTTCTGATATGCCTTCTGATACACAGGAATTAATACAGGAATTAGCTCCTTCTAACATTCACCCACTTGAACCTGAAAGAATTGCTCGGACTAAAGCAAGCTTGCCAAAAGTGGTGTATCAAAGGAGAAAACAACCCGAACTAGTCCAACCTCAACCCCAAGTGTCCGAACCGGTGGTGAGTACTGAAAACACTAATCCCATTACTTCTGAACCTATTCCTTTGTATAATTGTGATCCCAACATTGATGATGACTTACCTATTGCCTTAAGAAAAGGGAAAAGGTCTTGTGCTAAGTACCCTATTTCCCAATTTGTCTCCTCCAAAAACCTTTCTTTGCAGCACCAAAGTTTTATTGCAGCCATTGACTCTATTAGAATCCCTAAGACAGTACATAAAGCATTGAAGGATAAGAATTGGGTTCAAGCCATGAATGAGGAGATGCGAGCTTTGGAAAGGAATGGAACATGGGAAATTGTTGAGAGACCAAAGGAAACGAGATCAATTGGGTGCAGATGGATTTACACTGTGAAATATTGGTCTGATGGTACACTAGACAGGTATAAAGCAAGGTTGGTTGCAAAAGGGTATACACAAACCTATGAGATAGATTATGAGGAAACATTTGCCCCTGTGGCAAAAATGAACACAGTCAGAATTCTTCTCTTTCTTGCTGCACACTTCCAATGGGAACGTCATCAGTTTGATGTGAAGAATTCCTTTCTTCATGGTGAATTAGAAGAAGTTTATATGGAGATCCCTCCTGGGTATGACTCCTATGGTGAAGGGAATAAAGTGTGTAAATTGAAGAAGGCCTTATATGGTTTGAAACAATCACTCCGTGCTTGGTTTGGAAGATTCACGAAGACTATGGTGTCCTTTGGATATAGACAAAGTCAAGGTGATCATACCCTCTTTATCAAACACTCACTTGAAGGTAAATTGACTATTCTACTTGCGTACGTAGATGATATCATTATATCAGGGGATGATGTTGTTGAGAAATCTCTCTTAAAGGAAATACTGGCTACTGAGTTTGAAATGAAGGACCTTGGGAGATTGAAATATTTCCTTGGAATGAAGTTGCCTACTCTAAACAAGGTATCTTCATTTCTCAACGGAAATATGTCCTTGACCTTCTCAAGGAGACTGGGAAACTTAGATGTAAAACTTCTGGAGTACCGATTGAGCAAAATCATAGAATGGGTAATGAGGAAGAAAGTCCCAAGGTTGATAAAGCTCAGTATCAAATGTTGGTAGGAAAATTGATATATCTGAAACATACCATACCAGATTTAGCCTATGCTGTGAGCATGGTAAGCCAGTTCATGCATGACCCAAGAAGAAAACATATGCAAGCCGTTGATCGTATTCTATAGTATCTCAAGGCTTCTCCAGGAAGAGGATTGTTGTTTAAAAGGGGTAGAAATCTATCTATGGAGGTCTATTCGATCGACTATCTTAGGGTCAATTATCGACGGGAGGTCAACAACTCAGCTCTTGCATATTTCTTGGAGGGAATCTTGTGGTTTGGAGAAGTAAAAAACAGAATGTAGTTGCAAGATCAAGGGCAGAAGCAGAGTTCTGAGCTATGGCTCAAGGAGTATGTGAATTGTTATGGATGAAAATCATTCTTGATGATCTCAAGATTAAGTATGAAGTTCCAATGAAGCTGTTTTGTGATAACAAGTTAGCTATTAGCATTGTTCACAATCTTGTTCAACATGATAAAACCAAGCATATAGAGATTGACCGACACTTTATTAAAGAGAAACTTGATAGTGGGCTTATTGCCACATCATATATCCCATCAGAACATCAACTAGCTGATGTGCTAACCAAGGGTCTTCCTAAAGGTAAGTTTCAAAATCTCAGTTGCAAGCTGGAGAATGGAGCTCGGAATGATTGATATCCATTCTTCAGCTTGAGGGGGAGTGTTGACCATCGTCCACTTTCATTCATGCACAGTCCACCGTCCACATTAACTTAGAAAGTAATTCTAAATTCATGATTCTTCTAGTTCATGTACTTAGGGAATATCTATCTCATTTATTTGTCTTGTAAATACAAGTTGTAAATTAATATTCCAAGTGTATAAAAGGAAGCATCATTTGCTGGGTGAGAATTAACACACAAGCTGTTCAGAAAAAGTCTCTATTCTTTCAATTGATATAATAAAGGTAGAATTACTGAGCCAAAAGAGCTGGTAAACTTGTTGGATCCAAAAGCAACTGGTCAATGGTAAGTGATTAATCAAGTCTCACAATCCGATATGTGTTGTTGGCTTACCGGCTCTGTAATTCTGCCTATAATAGGTGAATCAAACTTGATATTGGTTTTTATCTAATTTATTAAACAATCTAAACTGCTTGGCTCACTAGTAGCTTGGTTAGTGTTACGCCTCATATGACTACTACGTTGAGGACAAACACTATAAAATAATTATTTGGGCCTCATACTATAAAATAATTTATTGTAGAAAAAATGGAAAATGTGTTAATATAACAATTATTTGGGCTAACTTAAGCTTGAACTCTCAAATAACACACACACACACACAGACACTCACACACACAAGCATACAAATTAGCCTAATGAGCAAGGATGATAAATTTGTTTACCAAGTGACCTAAGCTTGAGCTAATTTGTCTTGGCCTCCACTATAGCCCTAGATAATGGTATGATGCTAGTGCCTTAGTTGTCCATGGTTTAATATGCGCATTGATTGACCTGCTTGAAGTTTCTAATACTCAAAGAACTGCTTGATGTTATTTATCAACTTGTTTGAATAGTCCCTCATACTTGCATAGAATTGATTTTATGCAATAAATTGTTTGGAATATATGGATGTGAAACTTGTTTCACATTATCTTTATTGAACATGCGCATGTATATATCTCGAATTAGTCTCTTGGTGGAGCATTTTCGATATGAGATATCTAATCAATTTAATTACTTTGCTTCTCTGCCTTCTTCATGACTACCTTTCCCATAGTTCAGCATTACTATTTGCCTTGTCTGATGCACTCTTCAGATTGTAGTTTGATGTATAATAGGATGGATTTCTTCCTTTCTGCTTAGGATATTTTTGGTATATGCTATTGTACCTTAATGTAATTCTCTCATTTGTTTTGCAAGGGCATGGATGAGTCAGTGATAGAATGTGTACTAATTTGTGTTATATTGATTTATCAGATATCCTTTCGGAAACCTTTGGTTGAAGAAACACGGGACATTTTTGACTTATTAGCCAAAGTGAGTTTAACTTGTTTAGTAATTCTAATGTCGTACTATTATATTACGTTTTCTTGAAAAATAGAGTTGATCCTTGACTCGTTAGTTTTGCATTTTCTGTGATATGAATCTCATTGTTACATTTGACTGATAGTGTTTAAGAATGTTATTTGTACTTTGTAATATAAGGGAGATTTTCCTATTCATTGAATTAGAAAGCCGTAATTGCACCGTTAAGTGAGAGGTACCTTCGTTATTGCAGTACTACAAGCGGTATTTGGACTTTCTAACGATGCCTATAGCTTACATTGGCTTTTGTATTCCTCAGGTAACTTTAATCCTTATATGTTTTGTATTTTTAGGATGTCAGTTGTTGGATAACATCTTCTTTCTGTAATATACTTTATAAATTTTGTTGATTGGTTGAGATTTTGGTCGAAGTGCACTTTTCTCATTGAACTCTCTATTCTTTGCATTATCCAATTGTTAGATGACATCTTTAAGTTGCATTCTAACAATTTATGCTACAAGACCATACAAAAGAGATGATTATTCCTGGATTTCAAAGACTTAGTATGGTTCAAGGAAAAGTAAAAACACAGAACCCAATGTATATTTTGTGAATAAAACTGCATTTTGAAGCTCAGTAATCATCTTTCTTAATGACATGACATGCTGACATGCAAGATTTCTGTTTTAGGGGTGGCATTTGGATCCATTAATCCTTCATCCATCCAATCCATTCATATCTAAATTGAATCCTATCCATCCAATTACAAATAATAAATTTGATGGATTGGATGGTTAGTGAACCAACCAAAATACCTATTGGAGATAGGGTCTAGAGAATAAAATGGATTTAGACAAAGAAAAGTCTAGATTCATCTATTTTACATTTTTTTAATTTAAATTTTTTAATTGAATTATTATATATATATATGGTTTATGGCAGAATATAATGGCATTGTTTGATGTTGTTGTTGTTGTCGTTGTATATATATATTATAGTATTTTAAAATTATTATTTTAAATAGCTGGATTGGATATCCATCCAATCCGTTAGAATGGATTAATGGATGGATTAGATATCCTTCCATTAAAATGAGTCATGAATGAGTTGGATGGTTTTAACAATTTTTTTAATGGATCTTAAATGGATTAATGTATTATAATTTACCTATCCATTATGATCCAATCCAAAGCCCATCAAATCCATCCATTTGCCACTCCAAATCTTATTTCTGTTAGTTAATATGATTAATTAGGCAACTTGATCTAGCTTAACTATATTAGTAGATAAAGTTTATTTTCAGCAATATTTAAGTCTATTGGTGCGTTCTCCTGTTTTGAAACCAAAGGTGGAGGATGTGATCACATTTTCTGAACTCACATGTAGGTTTCCCTTCTCAAAAAAAAAAAAAATGGGGGAACTTTCAGTTATATATATATATATTTTAATAATAATTTTAACAGACGATTAGTAAACTGTCACTTCACTGCAGCATTCTTTCAGCATACATACCATTTTTCATTCCAATAGCTGTATTTTATGGTAAACTTGTTCCATCTCTTCTTGCCATAGCCTGAAGGTTGTAGTATTATCTTACTGTAATCTATCCTCGCAGGGAAGCCTACTCTATTGGATTACCAATAGTTCATTAACCCTCATTCAGGTCAGTAAGAAAACATTGCACATCTTTAGGTTCTTTTGGTTTCAATTGCTCTTGAAGTTGACCCAACAAACAATAAACTTTGCAGCACTTAGCTCTTAGACATCCTGCTGTCCTTGCAAAGTTGGGGTTACTAGACAAGAATAGTCAAAAAGCATCTTTTGAGAAAATTGGTGCTTCTAAAACGACCCCTTTGGATTCACTGGGGTTACAAGACAAAAGTTCAACAGTCGCTACCAAGGAAACTGTTTCTCCTGAAAAAAATCCTTTGGATTCACCTGAAAAGTGGCATAAAATACCTATAGAGGACATGTCCCCTGAGCAACTGACTGCTGTGAGTGATTAAGAACATGAACATATATGTTTTTAAAACCAGATTTGCTCCCAAGAATTTGTCACTAATTGTTTGATTTGTTTACAGCTTGCAATCCCATTTCTATCCAGTGATGATAAAGAAAGTGCAATTCCTTTACTAAAGTAAGTTATCCTTTCTAGTTTCTTCAGAGCGGGGGAAGAAAAATTGAAAATGAAACCCCTTGTGATCTTGTATTTTTAAGCTTTATCTCTGGTTGATGGTGCATTGCATTAGTAACTTCCATATACAGACTAGCACTCGATAAGGACCCTGAATACATAAGAGCTTTGGTTTTGATGGGACGAGTTCTATTGCTGAAGCATATAAATGCTGAAGCTAATGAGTACTTTGAGCGTGCAATATCAAAGGTATGAATTCATATTTGCCTTCATTTTGTTTTTAATTGTTATGCTGGTTTTAGCTACAATATCTTGTATTTGTTCGCCTGTGAACTGTGATGTATCTTTTGCAATGCTCTTTTTCATTTTTACTTCTACTAGAAAATTCCTAGTCTCATTTCACATCGTTTTTGCCATTAATCCCTAATTATTTTCTGGTTTTTCATTAGCTTACTCTTGCTGGCCACCTAACTGATGCAGAAGATATTGATCTTTTGATTCTTTCATCCCAATGGGCTGGAATTGCCTGTGAACGACAGGTGAAACTCTTACTTCAATTTGTTAAAATCTTTGGACAAACTCTTGTCTGAACAGAATTTTGGATATCTGGCCAAAAAAAAGGCTTGAATATGTATTTGACTGAGTGAATATTGAGACAGCTTGTGCATCGATTGTGTCTTGCATGCCCAATACCGATTATCTTGTTCCCTGAATTAAAATTACACCTCTATTCCTCCTTAAAAACAGATTTGGGAAATTGGTATGGGTTTTAGTAGCAGTTGGTTTCTGACTTGCCAGTCTAATAGTGATAGACAAATTCGATGTGTTGTTACCTAGCCATTGGCTTCCATCAGGCATGGCCATTTTAGAAGCTTCTAGTTCTTTAAAAGGATTGGCTATTATTTTCATTTATCTTCTCCAATTTTCTGTATGGCAGGGAAAGAGGGCCGAAGGTCGTGTACACTTTGAAAGAGTTGCAAATATGGAGGAGCCCGAAGATCCTACTAGCAAAGGCTATTATTTTGATGGGTTGCTGTTGCTTGCCAGGTACAACTTAGGTTAATTAACTATAGTGTTGAAACTTTCCTCCTCTATCACTGTTATTTCCATTTTGTTAATTCAATTGGATTTGATTTCTTGGGTATACAGCACTCTATATGACGCGGGTCAAAAAGATGAAGCGGCAAAGTATCTGCGTCTTCTTGTTGCTTATAACCCTGCTTATAAAAAATTCTTGGAACAGTGTGATCGAGGTGATGGATGATACTGTGAGTGATCTTGCCAGTAGTAGGAGATAACTCTGATTTCAAATTTTTCTACTGTCCTTATTTGTTGCATATCAAAACAGTAAAGTTTTTCCTTTCATTAGGCATGTTTGGTTTACAGTTTAGAATTAATATTTTGATGATTAATCAACTCAAATTCCAGCAGCGTTAAATAATAATTTGTAAAGGATCGTTCCATTATGGAGGTGATAACAGCATTTTGATTATCCCTTATTATAAAGATCCTTATCTCTTCTGGGACACGCATGTATGATTTCTTCTTGGCTTAACTGCGTTTTTTTACCCTCAATATAAAATATTTTGATTTTATTCGCATATTTTTGAAACTTTAGGAATGAGTGATTGAAAAACAATTTTTCTTTCTTATATTACTCTTCTGTTACATCTTTGTTTGAAGTTGCCATTATTTGTAGATATTTTCAAATTCAATATAAAATCAAAACGAAAATCGAATTGAAAAATTGAAATTAAATTGGAACTGAATAATTTTGGTTTTTTTATTTAATATTTTTAAAAATTGATTAGATTTGATTGATTTTTATTTTAATTTTTAAAATTAATTTAATTTAAACTAAATTGATTAATATCATATTTTTTTATTAAATCTATACTTTAGCCTAAAGTAATCTAAATTTCTCACATATTTTTTTATTTTTGTGTGCTTCCAATCAAATATTTTATGCATATTAAATAATTTATTTCAATTTTTATTTCTTTTTGTTTTTATTTCTTTTTAATGATTTGAGTTGCTTCTAACAAATTCTAGGCTTAAAAATCTTTTTAGCCAAATCTGATCAAACTTGATCAAACTTATTCAATCCAAATCGATTAGTTTCAAAAGTTAAACTAAACTAATCTAATCCAAATACATATAAATCACATTATTTGGATAGGTTGATTTTTTAATTCAAAATTAATTCAAATTGAACCACTAACACCTTGAGTTATTTGCCTACGTGAAATCTTACCTGAAAGGTAAGCACTTTACATGGATTTAATGGATGTTGAGGTGGACATTAACAACTTGAGGACTAAAAAAAGTGGGATTAAAATAAATGAAAAGATTGCTATATTTAGAAGGACTAAAATAAAAAATCGCTATATGTAGAAGAATTAAAAACATATTTTAATTTGGGACTTGTCTATCACCAAAACTAGTGTTAGAAACTTTATTCTTATACACAATTTTCTTTAACTTAGAAACTTCACCTTTAAATACAATATTCTTCAACCCGAAAACCCCACAACTAAGCAACTCATCGACCCAGAATTCATCACCTTGGCTCATAGTGATCATGTTTTGGGTTAAGTGGTGGTGGTGGTTTTATGGGTTCTTTGACTAAGGTGAAAGCAAGGAAATTTTTGTGGGCTAGTGGCAATGGGTGTTGTTCAATGATGTGGAGGGACAAACTTGAAGTGCGATGGCTGGCATTGGTGCTTGCTGGTGATGACTTATCTCTTGGACCACTAAATAAAGGCACAAAGAGTTCACAATAGTGATGGTATCTACTTCGTGGAGGCTATGAATCTAGTGGCTAAGCAGTAGCTCTGTCAAATGGTTTGCAGAGGTAGTGGCATGGATGGGCAAAAATAGTAGTGAAAGTGATAGTTCTAGTGTAATAACTAGCACAAATGATACAAATGATAATGATTTAACTAGAAGAGAAAGTTCTAATGAACTCAATGAAACTAAAAATACAAGCTTTTGTGGATTAAATGCAAAGATTGTTATGTATTAAATTATAAGAAATTTTTTAAATGAAAAATGAATATTTGTGAATATTGTGGATATCATTTGAAAATGAGCAGTTTAGCTAGATATGAACTTTCGATTGATCCAGGTACTTGGAATCTTATGGATGAGGGCATGGTCTCTCTAGATCCCATCGAATTTACCTTATAAAGATTGTATTGATTCTTATAAAAAAAAAGACAGGATTAATTGAGACTGTTTAGATAGGCACATGTCAACTAAATGGTATTCTTGTAGCAACTTGGATTATGGATTTTTAGTTTATGGGGGGTAGTATGGGATCTGTAGTAGGTGAGAAAATCACCAATTTGGTCGAATATGTTACCAATCAACTTTTACCTCTTAAGTTCTTTAGACCCAAATGAATTTTTTGTTGAGGCTCGCAGTTTACTAACTTAATGGGAGTGTCTAGATTCATTGTACCTTATTTTTTTTTTTAAACATGTTTTCCTTTAGTTAAGGAAGAATGGACAATTAGTGAAAATTTGATTGAATTTTTAATGGATGCAATAATTCTCACCCCTTTGGTTATAAATGAGAAAATATGATTTTGATTCTGTAAAATCAAAAGGGGGATTTTTATACTAATTTTTGCTAGCTCGTGGATATTTAATCTGATTTGTGCTTATTTTGATTATACTGATTTGGGGATATTAATATTAATTGAATTGATGGATAAAAGAATTCTCACCCCTTTGGTTTATGAATAGCCCTAATAATATCACAAAGAAAAATACACAAGATCAGAGCATGTGAAAGATAGAGAGTGACTGACACTCACAAAGAGTGAGGAAGAGTGTATCATCACAAGAGTTAGTCATCTTAGAATGCCCTTCTCCATGGTTTCAGGCACAAAAAGAAATGTTTTTCTCTCTTATTTTGGTACCTTGATTTATGTGAGACCACAATTTTATCTATTCTCAAGTTAGAAACTTCTTACCATGACCTCATGTATAATGTCAGGACATGCACGATGATAATGCTTTGCTTTTCGTAAAACTTTAACCTTTTTCTTCTTTTTCCCTTCATTCCAATTTGTATTGTTATAATTATTTTCCTTTATGCATTAATGTTTTTGGATGTACACCCCTTCCTTTTTTTATATGGTTTATTATTTTATTTTTGTATAATTTTTTAAAACTTAATTTTTATGCTAGTTGTTCGTCAAATTGTTTATCTTTTATTTATTTATTTTCTCTCAATTATTTGTTGCCTCACCTTATTATTATTTTTAACATCATTTTTTAATTATGAGTTATGTACGATGGAATACCTAAAGCTAAGCCAAAATGACAACAAAGTTTTTGGCTTTCCAAAAGTGAGGGGCATGTTTGTGGTTTTGCCAAAAGTGTTGGCTGGGCTTATGTCATCTTTAATAATAATCTTATTCCAAGCATTAATTTTAGCTATTTTAATACATGTACCATCAAGCATTTTACACTAAACATTTTTAAATTTGGTCAATAGTAAAAAAAATTGGAAGAAGATCAAAGTGTCGATCAACTAAACAATATCCAACGCTCTTTGAGGCTATTTTATTGGATTTTGCTAGAACTAGAAGCACAAGTGGAGTCTAATTTTAATAATGATTTTTTTAATAAAAATAACAAATTGATGCTAATAAGTTCATATATCTCTAATTTTGTTATTGTGGTGTATTGAAATTTTGTTTTATGAACATCTTTTGCAAAATCATTTCAAAATTACATTTTGTCATAAATAGTTTCTTGAATTAAAATTTGGTTTCACCTTTTTATATAAAATATTTTCTTAAAAGTTTAAATTCTAATGCACCACTTTCACATAATATGTAGTGAGGTTTACATTTGTTTAATAAAATAATAGCTATTTAGTCACTTATTCTTTGTTATAGTCATTTATTATTTTTGATAATATGCTTAACAAATTAGGACATTTTAAAAAATAATAAATAAAAATTTAATTTTAAATAATCAAAACCAATTTAATTAATTTAGCATATGACAATAAATTAAATTTTTAACTGCTCTTTGAACAAATAATGTAAAATGCTAATACTTTCTGTGATAACTTACCTAGTACTGAAGCAACAAGGGTTAAGTGTCACTTGATGTTCTTATTTAGTCTTTTTCATTACTTCAGACAGAAAGTGTATAGCTAAGGCCCTATGTTTATTTTCCCTTTCTTCTTAACTTGCTTCTTTGCTTTAGTTGCCCTCACTATCTATGTATCGGTAACCATTTCTTTGTAATCATTCTAGAAATCGACTCACTAGGTCCAACTAGGGTTAAAACAAAGATTTTATTTTCTCCTATTTGCTATCTTCCCTGCTTCCTTTTACTCATTAACTATTGAATCTTCTAAGTAAATTTATTTCTTTATTTCTAATCTTGGTCATTTTAAATAACGATCTAAAGCTCTAACTAAGTAACTGTACAAGTGATAGGTTGCAAATAATGCATAATTATAGTGTTTAATTAATATATTGTATTAGATCTTAATAATAATTAATTAATTCTTTTTATGAGAAATAATGATAAATCTTCTTTTTATATGACTTTGTGATTTTATTGCTTAAATTCAATTAATTAGTCATTAATTGCAAAGATTAGATTTGTTCCAATTTTAGCATATCATAAATGTGGTTATTAAGGTTAAATATCTTGTAATTAATATGATTGTTTTCTCACTTGCTCTTTAATTGTAATTAATGAGATTTATTAAGGCTTGATATGAATAATATCTCATTGATTTTATTTGGTTTCACAGGGGAGCCAATCAACGAAATTAAGAAATGCAATCAAATATAATTTCGACTACTTTGCTGCTAGACCTTTGTTCAGTATTTTGGGAGTATCTCGAGCTACAAACACAGGGCTACAACTTTTATGTTTAACAATTTTTCAAATTCGTGCATTTGAGCCACGAAAATAGCAAATTAAGTTGATGATATTGATGATATCGCTAGAGTACGAAAACATGGTCATGTACATGGGTTGTGTGAACTATGTCCAAGGTGTTGGACTTGATTTAAGTTGGGTTAGAGGTCAAATCATTCATAGACTAGTTTTTAGGGTTTCACCTTATCAAAATATAGCACAATCTTTTCCTATTTAAGCACTATGAAGCTGCACAACAAAGCAGAGCAATCCCAACTTGTAGATAGTGAAAGGAGAGCGGCAAGAGCCGAGAAAGATGCATAGGGGATAGAAGAGAAGTTGTCTTGATGCTTTCCTTTGTCATATTCAAGAAGTAAGATGTCTAAACGTATCAAACATCAAATGCAAGACATCTAAAAGTATCAAAGAACGCACGCTAAGTGAAGAGATTCAAGAAGAAGACGATTATAATCTTTCTACGTTTTTCTTCTCTTAATTTTTTGCTGATGTTCTTAATATTTATGTTTGCCCCAACTATGCTTGGTTAAACTCTTTTGTGGTTAAGGATGAATTCAAGTCCCTAGACTTGACTATGTTTAATTGATGTAAATGTTATCTTCCAAGTGTGCATTGAGATTGTTTGTGTTCTTCTATGCTTAATGTTTATAATGTTATCTTAGTTTATTTGGATTGATAAACTATATAAATCTTGATAGGTATCTAATGCTAGATTAGGAATTCACTAATCAGTAGACCCTAAGTTTTCCTAACCCCGGTACCAAATCAAAGATAGTAGGGAGGTGCTCGTTATTCTTAGTGGGAACACAATGTAAGTCATTCTCCTAGTGGATATCACTTAGAATAACCTGATATCATTCTCATCTTAATGCAGCCATGAATAAGTCCGGATAAAATGAGTATATATAGTTAGAGATTAGATAGTGACTAGAACTCATGCTTAACAATGAAGTAAGGAAAGATGAGGGATAGTACAAGCTAGAACCTTAGGTATCTATGGTTGTTAGTATCAATTAATGTTTGGTTAATAACATTGAAACAAATTAATCACAAATGGTATGTCTTATCTTGTTGACAATCTAGTGGTGAAGAATAATTCCTTAACTAACTTAATCATTATTGTTTTCTCTTGCTATTTAACTCAGTGTTTGTTTGTTTACTTTGTTCTTTAATTTCTGTTGTTTACTTTACTACATAACTAAAACCACCCTCATAATTGGGTTGGTAATCAGTACTTTTAGACCCAATCCTCTGCAAGAACGACTCTTGCTCACCACTAAACTACCAAATCGTATCCATACAACAATAATTGGCAAGGTTAAACTAGTGGAACTAACGACAATTATCAAGCTTTTGGCATCGTTTCTAGGGAAGACAACAAGTTTTTTTTTTCCAGTTATCACATTTAGTTTTAGCGCCTCCATCTAGTTTTTAGCATCATGCTATCGGGGATTGGTCACCTAATCTTATTAATAATCAAGTCTTATTTTCTTTTCTTTTCTTTTAATTTGTTTGTTTTTATTTTATTTTAATTTGTTTGTTTTTCTTTTTAGGTACATATTTGAATAATGTCTCTCAACGTTGAGTATCTTGGCATTCAACAACAATTGTCCAAAATTGTTGAATTCGGGAGAACGAACAAAGTATGATCCTTACTCAAACGCATTCAATCTAAGATTGAGGGATCATAGTTATGGGAGAGTTCAACCATAAGTAACTCTTTATTTCATGCCTATCCAACAATCGAGCTATGAAGAAGTGCAACAATGTTACTGAGTGTGTTAACAACCAGCTCCAAAAAATTCTAGATCTGATCTTGAAGACAAGATTAGAGCCCTTACTAATAGTACACTAAAATTTTAGCATGAAACACAAGCAAATCTTTAAGAGCTGAATACCATGTTCTAAAAATTGTGTCCAAGTGGGTAAGATTGAAGCATCCTATGCTATGCAACAATTGGAACTACTTATGGAGGATGTCCAAAAGGTTGAAAGCATTAACTTACCAATTCAACCAAACTCCTCATCTTCAAAGACAAGCTTGAAGCTACCAAGTTCTTCATATGCTACTAGTATTGTAATGTCTAAAGAGGAGGAACAAGAAAATGAAGTTTTGGAGAATCTCTTCATAGTGGAGGTTAATAAACCTCTCCTAGATGCCATTAAGCAAATGCCCCGTTATGCCAAGTTTCTTGAAGACTTGTGTAGCACCATGGAAGTCCAAGGGCGATGAAGAAACAAGTGCAGGGAAGAATGATTCAACAACACTCCAAATAGAGCCCCCATCTAAGTGCAAGGATCTAGTTAATGTCATTGACCCCCTATCAGAACAAGACTTCAAGTTATCTAGTGAAGGTAATCTTGCAATACATAATAATAATATATTTCATACATTAATAAACCCCTATTTTTAGTCTTTTACATTCTCCATGAATCCTCGAAATGCTAAAACTACTCTCTTGATTTAGACCTTAAGTTCAATTCTTATGGTTCTAACACTTAGGTTCACCTCTCAGTACGTCCCTAAATGTCTATGAGATGCAAATAAGTGGCTAGCAAATTCACATGAATAAAAACAATAAGGATTGAATCAAAGAACATTCAAGATTAATAAAAGGGGAAACAAAGTCAATTAATCATTATCAAAGTATCAAAGGGCATTGCCCAATCCTAGAAACAAAAGAAACTACTCAGCCATGGAGAAGAAAGAATCAGAAAACAACATAAAGAACATCCAAACCCATAATCCAAGAGAGAAGAAAGGAGAAAGATTAAGATTCAAGAGCCTCCAAGAGTGCGTCATTGTATCCAAATTGGAACCCCCCAATTGTATTTAGAACATCTATTTATACCCTAAGGTTTTTAATTGGCTAAAAAGCCCCAAAAGAAATAAAAATAAAAACTAAAATTCTGCTCGTATTACGATCCACGGCTGTGGATCTTTCCACGGCCAGGCTATGAATCTCTCTGCCACAGGAAGATTTTTGCCTCAGGTTGAATTCTACAACTGTGGATCTTTCCATGGCCTGGCCGTGGAACTCTCTGGAATCTCTCTTTTCCTTCTTCTAGTTGTTGCTCAATCCATGGCCGTGGTTTGATCCATGGGCAGGCCGTGGATACCTCTAGAGTGGTCTTTTTGCACCTTTTTGCTATCCGTAAAGCTCCAACTTCAATCATGCAAGCTTTCCATCCATTTCGAGGCCAATTGAGCACCAATCTTGCACAATAGCACCACAAACACCGCAGTTATCTGAACTAAGAGAAAAGCAAACAAAAAGGGAAACTAAAATGCCTAAAATGCCAAAGAATGCATGCAAAACAAGAACAAAACATGATGTTGTTTCACACACATAAAATCCCCCTAAGCTTGAGATTTTGGTTGTCCCCAAGTAATAACTAAGGCCAAACCAAAAAGTGGGATCAAAAGACAATAATGAATGAGGAACCCGAGAAAACAATTATCCAAGCAATAGGCTAAGGCAAACCAAGAATCTGAGAGGTAATCAAAATCAAGTCCAATTAGAGGCTAAGTTATCAGAAATCATGCATCCTCACTGATTGAATTAAGTTCACTCCATTAACCACACTCAAAGTGTTTAAGGGTGAAAACAATACGCTCAAAATCCTTCAAAGAAAATGCACTTCCATATACTTGATAAGAAACTAAATTTTCACTAATAATCAGCATACATGCAAGAATCAAAAGGTCTTTCAAGGGTTGTAATGGGGTCATGGGAATGATGTTAGGTAGGGTAAAGAAAGGAAAGTATGCACAAAGAGCTAACAAATTTTAAATAAGCACAAGAAATCCAATAGAACATAAATGGAGCAAATGCATTTTTCAATCAAGAGCTTAACTCCACATTTCTAAGCATTTTCTTCCTTACTTTTCCTTCTTCTCTTTCTCCTTTTTTTCAAGCTTTCAACTTATGATTTTCTTTTATTTTCCTTTCTTTTTTTTAATATCAATTTTTTGTTTTTTGTTTTTTTTTTCATTTCATTGGAGAAAGAGAAAGCTCAAATACATATGATTCCCAATATAACTTTCAAACCAAATTTGCTCCATTTAATATTCTAAATGATTACTAACAATGTATCATAATAGGCATCAAGAAAAACAATTATGCAATAAGTTCAAAATGGGCAACTAGCGGATGAAAGTGACAATTTATTCAGAAGGTCAGAAAAATACCTAAGATGCCTTAATCATATTCAAGTATGCAAACAAAAATTTCCTCAAAATGGTTTCAAATCAAGTTCTAGAGCACAAGATCAATGAAGAATATCACTCAACACAAAGAATGGGAGCAAAAATCATATAGTGTATGAATCCCATATAGGCTCAAAACTCACATTTAGAGGTTCAAAAATCAATGAGAAGCACAAATTCAGAGAACATATACTAATTATCAACTATCAAGAGATCACCTTTACTATTAATTAAAACAATACCTGTTGCCTACCACAAGAATCAACAAATTAGGTTCCAAATTAATACCATCTCAAAATCCTCAAAAGAGAGGGACACAAGCTCAATCAAAAAGCTGGGAGATAGAATGGTGTGAAAACACAATATGAAGATGCAATGCAAAATAAGACATGAGAATGCATGAAACTAATGATCTAAAATGAAAATAGGAAAATACCCTCCCAAGCTTAGAACTTACATTGTCCCCAATGTAAAAATCTATAACAAGAGAAGGGATAAAAGAAAAGAACTCACTGCGGTGGTGGAAAATGGTGCTGACTCAGATGCCAACTATGAATGGCCTGGACCATGCTTGCTATACTCTGAACCGTGTCCTCCAAGGTTTGCAGGCGGCCATCAGTAGCCTGACCCTGCTGATGAAGCTCCTCTAGCATGTGGCGCTACTACACCTGCTCAGCATGAAGTTCCTCCAGAGAAGTATAAATCCATATGAGACCATCCTCCGAAGGACCTGCAAAAGAAGAAGAAGAAGGACGAGAGGTACCTACCCTCGGTGGAGGGTGAAGAGGGCATTGAACATCAATTAGTTCATCTGCTACACTCCCAGGGGTGTACCAATTTGCACGGTTATGCACAGTGATAATAGGAGGATTAGGAAGGGGTAAGGGTTGAGCTCTATTGTTCAAGCGGAGACAGTAAATTTCGTCCTCTTTGACAATCATCTTAATAGCTAAACAAAACAGTATATCGATCCTAGAGTTACCTCTAACTGCCTCCAGACCATCTAAATCATATTCAAAGAAATTGGCTATCACTGTGATAAGCCCACCAATAACAATAGTTCCCGATTAGGCCCTACCTACCCTAAGCAGATGCCTAGTAAGAAAAGATCCAGTGTCCATTTTGACATCATTAAGAATGACCCACATAAAAGCAAGTTCATCAGCACAGACATTGCCATCACTATCCCCATGCCCAAATAGAGTATGAGCCATGATTCGGTGGAGATAGCGAAGGCAAGGATTTGGCAGAAAAGATGCCTTACAATTTGAGGAATCATATGTACCTGACCCACAAGAGATATCAGCCCAAAAAGAAATTACAAAAAAATCACGTGGGTGCTTCTTTTCCCCCCAGCAGGAAAACCAAAAATATTATTAAATTCTTCCAAGTTTAAACAGTGCTCATTATTGAACAGTCGAAAAGTGATCCGGCCTTCAGTGTAGCCTTCCCCTTGAAGAATATGAGCCTCAACAGAACTAAGAAACTCCAGTATAAGCTCAGCGTAAGTAGGATATTTTAAATTCAAAAAATAAGTCCATCCTACCCTATCAAGCACCCAATCAAAGTCATCTCACAAGCCTAAGGTATCTAGGACAACATCATCCATATTCCTAAAGTTAAAACCATGGAGATTAGGGGGATTACCTCTTGGAGCAGCAGTGCCTCTTCCCCGTGTCCTTAAGCTTGAACCAACTTCTCCCCATTGACGTTTGTTTGTCATTCTGCTAATCCACACCAACACAGCAAGCACAAAGCAAAAATCCCCCTTTTGCAGCACTATTCATGAAATTAGGAAAAATTTGCCAAATTTGGGGTTTTCCAAATTGGAAGGAGTGAGTGGTTGGGTAGAGGTTAGGAATGTGAGAAATGGTAGAAAAATGGAAGAAAAGAGTGGTTTGTGGAGTAAAGTAGTGGTTTTGAAGGTTTGGGTATAGTGGGTTATGGTGGCTATGGTGGAGAGGGAAGAAGGAGAAGGAGGGAGAATGGGGGTGAAGGGTTGACTTTGAGAGTAAGGAAGAAGGTGGTTTATGTGTGGTTGTGAGGGAAATAAGGCGTAATGGAGGTTTGGGATGATGGGTATGGAGGTTGAGGGAGAGAAGAATGAGAAGAAGCAAAGATGGGAGTGAAATGAAGGAAGGGAAGGGGAGGCGTGGAATTTAAAGCGGGCACGATCCGGGCCTTGGAAGCCGCTAACACGCTTTTTTTTTTTTTTTTTTAACAGAATTCCACGGCCGTGGAATTCTCAGACTTTTCTCTTTTTTTTTTTTGAAGACCTGCAATCCACGGCCATGGTTGGATCCACGGCCAGGCCGTGGATCTCTCTGACTTTTAAATTTTCCTCTGGTTTGCATTCCATGGCCATGGAATTTTTCATAGGCTGGGTGTGGAAACTTCTGACTTCACTTTTCCTCTAAATTTAGCTTCAAAAAGGGTCAAACCTAGACAAAATCCATAAGACAAACATCAAACCAACAATCTAACACACAAAATCAAAAGAAAAAAGGGAATAAAAAAGAAAAACAAGAAAGCTTGGGTTGCCTCCCAAGAAGCGCATGTTTAAAGTCATAAGCTTGACTCCTATACTTTCATCCTTCTGCAGTTGGGTCACGGAGGGCAATGTTCATCCTCTTCTCAAGTTGCTCCTCCGCTAGATAGTGCCTCAACCTCTGACCATTAACCTTGAAAGTCCCTCGCTCTTTATTCCAAACCTCCACAGCACAATAGGGAAACACTTTCTTCACCAAAAATAGCCCTGACCATCTTGACTTAAGCTTTCTGAGAAAGCGTTTCAATCTAGAATTGAAAAGAAGCACTAGTTCTCCTTCACGAAACTCTCTACGAAGAATATGCTTGTCATGCCACCTCTTGGTTCTTTCTTTGTATGACTTGGTAGTCTCATAAGCATCCAATCGCAGCTTATCAAGCTCATGAAGTTGAAGCTTTCTCTTTTCTCCTACTACTTTTAAGTCAAAATTTAGAAGCTTAATAGCCTAAAAGGTTTTATGTTTAAGCTCAACAGGTAGATGGCATGGCTTCCCATAAATCAGTCGAAAGGGTGTCATCCCAATAGGAGTCTTGTAAGCAGTACGGTAAGCTCAAAGAGCATCATCAAGCTTCAAACACCAATCCTTTCTTGATCTGGACACAGTTTTCTCTAGAATACTCTTTATCTCTCAATTAGATACCTCCACTTGGCCAAAAGTCTAAGGGTGGTAAGGTGTAGCAACCTTATGAGTGACTCCATATTTCTTCAAGAGGTTCTTAAATTGTCTTTCTATGAAATGTGAACCTCCATCACTTATCACAGCCCTAGGAACTCCAAACCTTAGAAAAATGATCTTCTTGAATAGCTTGATCACGGTCTTTGCATCACTTGTTGGAGATGGAATGACCTTCACCTACTTAGATACGTAATCAACAGCTACAAGAATGAATTTGTTGTTGCAGGAGGATGGAAAAGGGCCTATGAAGTCAACTCCCTAAACATCAAAGATCTCTACCTCAAGAATAGTATTCATTGGAATCTCATGCCTCTTGGAGATACTTCCAGCTCTCTAATATGGATCACATGATAACACAAAATTTTGAGCATCTCTGAAAATATGAGGCCAAAAGAAACCAGACTAAAGAACTTTGGATGTCGTCTTGGAGGCACTAGCATATCCTACACAGGATGTGGAATGAAAACAACTCAATATACTCGGAGCCTTTTCCTCGGAGACACACCTCCGGTATATATATGGGTCATCCCATACAAAATTTTTCAGATCTGAGAAGAATTTCTTCTTCTGCTGATAGTTAAGCTCAGGAGGTAGAACCTTGCTAACCAAGTAGTTTGCATAGTTAGCATACCAAGGAGCATTCTCTGCAAAAATTGTAAACAATTGCTCATCAGGGAAAGAATCATCAATAGGTAAATCACTCTTCCCAATCACCGGTTGCTCAAGCCTGGATAAATGATCTGCCACTTGATTCTCCGTTCCTTTTCTATCCAGAATCTCCAAATCAAACTCTTGTAGGAGAAGAATCCAACGGATAAGTTGAGGCTTGGCTTCCTTCTTGCTCATGAGATACCTAAGTGCTGAATGGTCAGTGTACATAGTCATCTTTGAACCCATTAGATAGGACCTGAACTTCCCAAAAGCAAAGACTACCACTAGCAACTCTTTCTCTGTGGTGGCATAATTTGCTTGAGCTCCATCAAGTGTCTTGCTAGCATAATAAATTGCATACACTTTCTTGTCCTTTCTTTGCCCCAACACAGCTCCTACGACATAGTCACTGGCATCATACATGACCTCGAATGGCAAATTCCAATCTGGTGTTTGCAAAACGGGACCAGTGATCAAAGCTTCTTTCAACCTGCAAAAGGCATTCAAACAATCACTATCAAAATTAAATGGAACATCTTTTACCAAGATATTAGACAAAGGTTTAGTAATTTTAGAAAAATCTCTAATGAATCTCCAGTAAAAATCGGCATGTCCCAAGAAACTTCGAACTCCCTTCACATTCACTGGTGGAGGCATTTTCTCAATCATTTCAATTTTTGCCTTATCCACCTCAATTCCTTTTTTAGAAACCAAATGTCCAAGCACTATCCCATCTTGTACCATAAAATGGCACTTCTCCCAATTCAAGACAAGATTAATCTCCTCACATCTCTGCAAAATCTTAGACAAATTGAACAAACAATCATCAAAGTTAGTACCATATACTGAAAAATCATCCATAAAAACTTCCATGATGTTTTCAATAAATTCAAAAAATATTGCAGTCATGCATCTTTGGAAAGTAGCAGGGGCATTACATAAACCAAATGACATTCTCCTATAGGCAAAAGTTCCATAGGGGCAAGTAAATGTAGTCTTCTCCTGGTCACTAGGATGGATAGGGATTTGGTGGAATCCCGAATAACCATCTAAGTAACAAAAGTATGTATGCCTAGTTAGCCTCTCAAGCATCTGATCAATGAAGGGTAGAGGGAAGTGATCTTTCCTAGTTGCATTATTCAACTTCCTATAATCAATGCATATCCTCTAACCTGTGACTGTCCTAGTGGGAATTAATTGATTTTTCTCATTTTTAATTATAGTCATCCCCCTTTTCTTAAGAACCACATGCACATGACTAACCCATTCACAATCAGAAATTAAGTAAATTACCCCAGCATCAAGCAACTTAAGAACTTCTTTTTTAACAATCTCTTTCATATTAGGATTCAACCTCCATTGATGCTCACTAGAGGGTTTATGGTCAGGTTCCATCAAAATTATATGCATGCAAAAGGAAGGATTTATGCCTTTAATATCATCAAAAGTATATCCTATGACCTTTCTATGCATCTTAAGAGCCCTAAGCAATTTCTCAGTCTCTAACTCATTCAAGCTAGCACTAATAATGACAGGATAAGAAGAGTTGGGACTAAGAAACTCATACCTGAGGGTGGAAGGAAGAGTTTTAAGTTCTAGCCGAGGAGCATTTTCCTCTTCCCAATCTTCAGACTTAGGCTTTGGCTCAGGCTTTTCCACACTCGCTTTGTAAAGAGGAATTTTCGAGGTTGCCTCCAACAAGCGAGTATACTCAGCTACCTCTCCTCCTGAATCAATAGAGCCGTCACCAACCAAGCATCTCTCCAATGGATCTTCCAAAAGAATAATGGTGGACTCTTCTTCCACCACCTGGTGCAATAAATCAATCCTGTAACAAGAGTCCTCAAAAGAAGGTTGTTTAATAGATTTAGAAATATCAAACTCAACCTTATTATCACTAATAGTTAAAGACAATTTGCCATTTTTTATATCAATTATAGCACCAGCAGTAGCTAAGAAAGGCCTACTTAGAATAATGGGGATTTGGGAATCCTCCTCCATTTCAAGCACAACAAAATCAGCAGGTATAAAAAACTTACCAACATGGATAGGAACATCCTCCAAGATGCCTACAGGGTACTTGATGAACCGATCCGCCAATTGAAGCGAGATAGTTGTGGGTTTTAGCTCACCCACTTCTAACTTCTTATACACAGAAAGGGGCATAAGACTAACACTAGCCCCCAAATCACATAGAACTTTATCAAAATTCGTGTTGCCAATCAAACAGGGAATAGAGAAGCTACCTGGATCTTTTAACTTAGGAGGCAATTTATTTTGAATTAAAGCACTACATTCTTCAGTTAAAGCTACAGTCTCATATTCCTCAAGCTTCCTCTTATTAAACAAGATGTCCTTAAGAAACTTAGCATAGGTAGGCATTTGTTTCAATGCCTCAGTGAAGGGTACATTAATGTACAATTTCTTAAGGACCTCTAGGAACTTCCAAAACTGCCTATCTAACTTTGCCTTAGCCAATCTTTATGGGAAGGGAACCGGGGGTTGGTAAGGTTCACGGGGTACATATTTAGACACCTTCTCAGTAGTTTCCTCTTCTTCTAAGGGTTGTGTCTTAGTCTCTTTATCCTCTATTTCCTTATCCTTTTCACTCTCCCCTTACCCATGGTATCTTCTAATTTCTTTCGACTCCTTAAACTCATAGCTTTACAATGTTCATTACCTAGGTTGACTTTAGGTTGACCAGGAAACTCACCTTGTTGCCTATGTGAAGTGCTTGCTTGTTGGGCAATCTAGGTTTCCAACATCTTATTATGAATAGCCAAATTATCAACCTTTGCTGACAACTCTTTAATTGCCTCAGTCACAACTTGTCCATGGTGCCTAAACTCCTCATTTTGCTTAGATTGACTCTCAACAAAATTCTCAAGAAAAGACTTAAGTCTAGATTTTTGTACTTGTGGGATTCCAGAAGAGGGTTTAGCATTACCTTGCCTAGCTTGGTACTGACTATTTCAGTAGGAGAAGTTAGGATGTGACCTCCAACCGGGGTTGTAAGTTTGAGAATACGGGTCATTCCTCCCCTTTTGGTTGAAGTCATGAAAATTGTGGCACGATTCCACTTGCTCCACTGGTGCACCTTGTGAGGATCCAATTCCAACTTGGCATTCAGCACCTATATGTCCATGTGCTCCACAAATCTCACAAAAATTATTAGAAGCACCTATAGAATTAACATGAGCTTTCTCAAGCATGTCAAAACGTTTATTCAAAGAATCAAATTTTGACATGATTAAATCAACACCATCTACCTTAAACTTACCTTCTGAGAGTTTTCTCAGGTTATGGCCTCTTTCATTGGCCTATTGGTGATGATTTGAAGCTACACTCTCAATTATCTCATAAGCTTCTGTGAGCCTTCTATTCATCAAAGCTCCACTAGCTGTGGAGTCAAGAGACACCTTTGAAGAATATTCTAAACCATTGTAGAAGGTGTGGACGATCAATCATTTTTCTAACCCATGGTGTGGGCAGGCTTCCAGCAAAGCCCTATATCTATCCCAAGCTTCTGACAATGACTCGCCATATTTTTGAACAAAGCTTGTGATTTGGGTCCTTAGATGAGCAGTCTTGGAAGGTGAAAAGAATTTGTCCAAGAAGGCTTGCTCCAATTGGTCCCAAGTAGTTATCGTCTCAGCGGGAACAAACTTCAACCAAGCTGTAGCTCTATCTCTCAATGATAAAGGAAACAGGCGGAGACGAATAGCATTAACAGAGGCGCCTTCAATCTTGAGGGTCTCACAGAACTCCAAGAACATATCTACATGATCGTTTGGGTCCTTTGATGGCAATCCTCCAAATTGGTTCTGCCTTATCATAGATAGTAAAGTAGGAGATGTGGTGAAGTGCCTAGCTTCAATGTTTGGCTGAGCAATTCCAGATTGCAAACCTCGAGCATTAAGGGCTGCATACTTTTTTAGCGGTCTATTATCTTCAGCTTCAGCCATGACAAGTGTTGGTTCAGGTATTTCTCTTACCCTTTGCCTTTGTTGTCTTCTCTTTCTATGTAAAGTTCTTTCAATTTCAGGATCTGCTTCAACAAGAGTCCCTGAACATCAAGTACTTTGCATAAACAAGAGAAATTACCTGTAGAGAGTCAAAGAGAAAAACAAGAATGTAAGAACCAGATAAAAAGAAAAAGAAATTAAAATAATTAAATTAACAATCAAATTAGTACTTAAGAAAAACACACTCTCCGACAACGGCGCCAAAAACTTGGTGCGTGAAATCCGCAAGTGTACAATTTCGTCGTCAAGTAATAAAAAGATCGAATCTACAGAGACTGTGTCTATGAATATCAATTAATTAATTAATTCAATTAAATTCAACAAAAAGGAATATAATTGTTGATTTAGAAGAACATAGTAACAAAATAATTAAATAAATAAAAATCAAAGTGTAAAATTTAGAACAAAAATAGCAAGTTATCAAGAAAAGTATTCAAATTCAAGAAAATTTTCAAGATTGGGGTAACCACAATGATACAAGACAATTTCTAATTGATAACCCTTTTATTAAATCTGAAATTCAATTGAAGGTGAATTACCCTAAATTAGTTAATGTTCTTTCTCAAGATATAAGATCCATGCTCAATTAAACCAATTCCTACTCTCGTGGTAATTGAATTTAAATTGAACCCATTACGCTTTGTGGTAATTCATTGAATCCTCGAAAGGCTAAAACTACTCTCTTGATTTAGACCTTAAGTTTAATTCTTATGGTTCCAACACCTAGGTTCATCTCTCAGTACGTCCCTAAATGTCTATGAGATGTAAATAAGTGGTCAGCATATTCAGATGAATAAAAGTAATAAGGATTGAATCAAAGAACATTCAAGATTAATAAAAGGGAAAACAAAGTCAATTAATCATTATCAAAGTATCAAAGGGCATTGCCCAATCCTAGAAACAAAAGAAACTACTCAGTCATGGAGAAGAAAAAAATCAAAAAACAACATAAAGAACATCCAAAATCGTAATCCAAGAGAGAAGAAAAGAGAAAGATCAAGATTCAAGAGCCTCCAAGAGTGCCTCTTTCTAACCAAATTGGAACCCCCCAATTGTATTCAGAACATCTATTTATACTATAGGATTTTAATTGGCTAAAAAGCCCTAAAAGAAATAAAAATAAAAACTCAAATTCTGCTCGTATTGCGATCCACGGCCGTGGATCATTCCACTGCCAGACCGTGGATCTCTCTGCCACAAGAAGATTTTTGCCTCAGGTTGAACTCCACGGCTGTGGATTGTTCCACAGCCTAGCCGTGGAACTCTCTAGAATCTTTCTTTTCCTTCTTCAAGTTGCTGCTCGATCCATGGCCGTGGTTTGATCTACGGGCAGGCCGTGGATACCTCTGGAGTGGTCTTTTTACACCTTTTTGCTATCTGTAAAGCTCTAACTTCAATCATGCAAGCTTTTCATCCATTTCGAGGCTAATTGAGCACCAATCCTGCACAAAAGCACCACAAACACCGCAGTTATCCGAACTAAGAAAAAAATAAACCAAAAGGAAAACTAAAATGCCTAAAATGCCAAAGAATGCATGCAAAACAAGAACAAAAAACCATCCGATCCAAACAAGGTAAGTATTATCAGTTCAGTTTAGATTGGATGAATTCCAATAACCAAACCGATCCAATCCAAACCAATTTTAATCGGTTTGGATTGGATTGGATGATACGGTTTTTGTCCAATAACATAATAAAAATGCAATCTAAATAAGAGTAATCCACAACAATATAATTTAAATTCCAAACTCCAAATCATTCATAAAGTCATATAAACCATACAAACAAATAAAATTCAATAATAATTTCAAAGTTTAGAATTCAAACAAATAAAATCAAAATGACAATTCAGCAATTGTAATTCTTCTTGGAATTGAGTCAGCAATTGCAACATAGTACAGTCAACAAGGTAGCAACTCCAAAGCTAATCAGAGTCAGCACCAGAATCCTCTTCATTTGGTTGTGGGATTGGGGCAAGTTCTAAAAAATGTATAAAATACAATAATCAATATGAATGACAAAATTATACAAAAATAGACAAGTGTAATAGAGTTTAATAAATAAAAGATAACATCAATTACAAAATTACCTAGCTTAAGCCTTTCTAATTCCTGCATGAGCTCTTCAACATCCATTGACACTGGGGTGGAGCGGAACCAAATTTGTGCACAAATTAAAGCTTCAATTGTCTTTGGAATAAGAGAGCTTCTATAACAATTAAGCACTCTACCTCCAGTGCTGAATGCAGACTCTGAAGCAACTGTAGACATAGGCATGGCCAATACATCCCTAGCTATATGACCAAGAATAGGATATTTAGTGGAATTCACCTTCCACCAGTTCAATATGTCAAAGTTTGGGTTACTTGTCTTCTCCAAGGTCTCCATGAGATACAAATCCACTTCATTTTTATTCATACTCTCATTAAGATTCGTGTCCTTCTCGAATTCCATAGCAAATGAAATGTCATTAGTTGGTTCAAGATCAACCATTTCCACTTCATGAGAGGATTGTGTAGAATTTTCAGCTTGGCCTTGATTAAGGAAAAACTTATAGCTATCAAACATTTTGTATAATGTCTCCTTTACCTTTTCACTCAAAAATTCAGCATCATCCTTCTCAAAAAACTTTTCTAAGCTCCACTTAACAAAATAAAACTTGCTTCGAGGATCAAGTACCACAGCAATAAAAATCATCATGTTCATATTTTTAATGTTCCCCTAATATTTATCATGCTTAGCTTACATTTTTTCAGCCATGCTTGCAAGTAATGGATCATGACTACCAATCCATTTCTTAAATGTAGTCATTATCACACAAAACTCATGGAAATATTGAGAAGAAGTCACAAAATTTGAACCCGACACCTTCTTAGTAACATCATAAAAATTTTTCAAGAACTTAACAAAACATTTTGCATTATCCCAATCATCATTCTTTGGGATACCACCTTGCGTCATCACAAATTCAGCATCTCTCTCTCCCAACCTCTTAAATTCCTTTTGAAACTTCAATGCACTTTCAAGCATAATGTAGGTGGAATTCCACCTAGTAGGAACATCCAATTGCACAGAACACTTTTCTTGTATCCTAGCTTCCTTGATACATGTTCTAAACCTATCCATGCGACCAGGAGATGCACGGACATACTTAACAACATTCCTAATTTTGGTAATTGAAGAATGCATGTCCTTCAATCCATCATTGACCACAAGATTTAAAATATGTGCACAACATCTAACATGCATATGTTCTCCTTTTAATGGATGTGAATTCCAATCCTCCATTCTAATTTTCAAGTAAGAGATGGCAACGTCATTTGAACTAGCATTGTCAACCGTGATAGTGAAAACTCTACCAATTAACCAACCCTCCAAGCATTTCTCAATTTTTCTACCAATTGTTTCTCCCTTATGATTCTTGATTAGACAAAAGTTAAGAATCCTTTTATGCAATTTCCAATCTTTATCAATAAAATGCGCAGTAAGACAAAGATAATTCAGGTTTTGCACAGAAGTTCAGCAATCAGTTGTTAGACAGACATTTTGATTTGATTGATGAAACATACTTTTGAGCTTATTTTTTTCATTCATGTATAGATTCCAATAATCCTTAGCAATTGTAATCCTTCCCGGAATTGACATTTTAGGTTGCACAACACTCATAAAATAATGGAATCCCTCTCCCTCAACAAACTTAAAAGGCAACTCATCCACAATTATCATCCTAGTTAGAGCTTGTCTACATGCATCAATATCAAAAGCAACACCAGCAAAAGCACTACCAATGCCTTTCCCATCTTCTTTTTTCAATTATTGGAGAGAAAGAGTTGTTAGAGTATGATCAACCGTCTCTTTGGGAAATTTTTTACACTGACTCAATAAATGATTTTTAAGATTATTTGTACCATTTCTATGTGAATCATATGCATAGGTTGCTCCACACCATTTACATTTAGCTCTAGGATTAGTTGAATTATCTTTTGTAAAATGATCCCAAGTCCAAGATTTAGGCTTAGAAGGTTTTCTCTTACCTACATGTTCAGCATTAGCATTAGCATCACTGGACCCTTCTATAGTTTTCCTCTTCTTATCAACCTTGGAAACTTTGGGACTTTCCTCTTTGCTCAAATTATTTTACTCCTCACAGTTTGGTTCAGTTGTAGGCTTCGTGGATTCAACATTTGCAATGATCATTTTCTCACTACTTATAGTATTTTCAGCCTGCAAAATAAATACAAAGACAGTAGGTGAGGGCTTGCAAAACAAAGACAAAGAGACATAGCAACACCAATCAATTCTACATGTGGGGTGGTCATGGTGTGCTCGTATATGAACACTAAATCACAAAAATCAAAGCCATAAAAATAGGGAGTAAGGGACTGCAATATTACCTCAGACATGGTGGTGAGCGGTGGTGGCGTGGTGGCCTTCAAGGCACTTCAGCGTCAGCAGTGCTCAGTGGTGGCGCTGGAAGACCACTGATTCTATTGGTGACAAGAGCTTTTAAAGCTGTAAACACACACACAAGGAGCACATTAAAAAATGAAAAAGAATACAAAGAGATTATAGGTAAGCAACTTTATATACAAGTCAGAATGCAATCATTATCAATACTTCAAATTTTTTATTTATCAGTTAGTCAAAAGTTGAACATATACCTATAAAAAAATAGAAAATAACACAAGTGAACCATAAGGCAGCATGTTAATTCCAACAATTAATCAGAAACAAAATCTCATCTTATAAGCTAGTTATTCTACACTTGAAAACCTACTTTCTTAACTCATTATCAGTCCTTAAAGACAAATAAGTAACAAGACCCACCCTAACATTAACAGGTTCAACATGATAATGGGTTAATCTAAATTACCCTCTAACACCGCATGCATAAATGCTGGAACAGATGATTTTTGACTTAGCTGAACCAAAGAAAGAACCAAACAAACTACCATTGACAATTTGACATAGAATATTTGGATGTGCCTGAGCATGCTTCAATCCATTGAACTTATCAGGATTTTTTGTTGCAATCAAACCATTATACAGAAAATTCCAACACATTAAATTAAACAAAGATCACAACTCAGGTTAAAAGACATAAAATTAATGTCTAAAACAAGAAGACAACAACACAGAACCAAAGAAAAATTGAGCAACAACACGAGCAGAACAAAAGTTCAACAACAGATTTAGAGAAAAACACAAAACAGGCCGAGAAAAGATTGGCAAAGCGGCAGAATCCAAGACAGAACGGCCATCGCCACCAGAGAACCACCAAAACACTATAGCGACAGAACAACCACCAATAATCACCCCAAAACAACCACCAAGAATCACCCCAGAACATCCACTAGCTAATATTATTTATATCAAATACAAAAGCAAGCAAAAATCAGTGAAAATATGCCAAAAAAAACATGGAGGGAAAGTGAAATGTACCTCGATGAAGAGGGCTTAACTATGCGAGTCTCTGACGAGGTGAGGAGATCGAAGAGGGAAAAAACAAATTGAAATGGACAAACCTCACCGTACAAAGGAAGCCAGAAACCAAAGAAGAGAAGAAAAGATCGAAGGAAATGAAACGGATCGCGACGACTTTGGGTTGTGGCTGGGACATGATGACTGGGATGCGGGCTGGGACGCGATGTCACTAATTGGAAGGGCAGGGAGTGAGGGAGGATGGTGGGATTAGAATTTGACAGCGGCGGGATATTTGGGAGTAGGGATTTAGGGTTACGGGATTTGGGGGAAGGGAAGTGAAGCGAAGTGGGGGTGGCGGGTGGGTTGGGGGGGGAAGGGAAATGGGCCGGTGTGGGTAGGTCGGGGGAGAAGGGGGAATGAGCCATTGGGCTAGGTTTATTACGGGTATTTAGGTAAAATCGGTTTGGATCGGTTTGGATCGGTTTTAGAAAACTAAATCGAAAACCGAACCGAACCGATCGGTTCTTCAAAAATCTCATCCAAATTAATCCAATTTATTTCGATTTTCATCAGTTTTCAGTTTTTTTGGATCAATTTTTGATTTTTTTTTGGATTGGATTGGATGTGAACACCCCTAGTGAACCTCCATCACTTATCACAACCCTAGGAACTCCAAACCTTGGAAAAATGATCTTCTTGAATAGCTTGATCACAGTCTTTGCATCACTTGTTGGAGATGGAATGGCCTCCACCCACTTAGATACGCAATCAACAGCTACAAGAATGAATTTGTTGTTGTAGGAGGATGGAAAAGGGCCCATGTAGTCAACTCCCCAAACATCAAAGATCTCTACCTCAAGAATAGTATTCATTGGCATCTCATGCCTCTTGGAGATACTTCCAGCTTTCTAACATGGATCACATGAAAACACAAATTTTTTAGTATCTCTGAAAATATGAGGCAAAAAAAAACCAGACTAAATAACTTTGGCTGTCGTCTTGGAGGCACTAGCATATCCTCCACAGGATGTGGAATGACAACAACTCAATATACTTGGAGCCTCTTCCTCGGAGACACACCTCCTATAAATACCATCAGCACACATCCGGTATATATATGGGTCATCCCACACAAAATTTTTTAGATCTGAGAAGAATTTCTTCGTCTGCTGATAGTTAAGCTCAGGAGGTAGAACCTTGCTAACTAAGTAGTTTGCACAGTCAGCTTACCAAGGAGCATTCTCTACAAAAACTGTAAACAATTGCTCATCAGGTAAAGAATCATCAATAGGTAAATCGCTCTTCCTAATCACCAATTGCTCAAGCCTGGATAAATGATCTGCCACTTGATTCCCATCCCTTTTCTATCCAGAATCTCCAAATCAAACTCTTGTAGGAGAAGAATCCAATGGATAAGTTGAGGCTTGGCTTCCTTCTTGCTCATGAGATACCTAAGTGCTGAATGGTCAGTGTACACAGTCACCTTTGAACCCACTAGATAGAACCTGAACTTCTCAAAAGCAAAGACTACCGCTAGCAACTCTTTCTCTGTGGTGGCATAATTTGCTTGAGCTCCATCAAGTGTCTTGCTAGCATAATAAATTGCATACACTTTCTTGTCCTTTCTTTACCCCAACACAGCTCCTACGACATAGTCACTGGCATCACACATTACCTCGAATGGCAAATTCCAATCCGGTGTTTGCAAAACGGGACCAGTGATCAAAGCTTCTTTCAACCTGCAAAAGGCATTCAAACAATCACTATCAAAATTAAATGGAACATCTTTTACCAAGAGATTAGACAAAGGTTTAGTAATTTTAGAAAAATCTCTAATGAATCTCCAGTAAAAATCGGCATGTCCCAAGAAACTTCGAACTCCCTTCACATTCACTGGTGGAGCCAATTTCTCAATCATTTCAATTTTTGTCTTATCTACCTCAATTCCTTTTTTAGAAACCAAACGTCCAAGCACTATCCCCTCTTGTACCATAAAATGGCACTTCTCCCAATTCAAGACAAGATTAATCTCCTCACATATCTACAAAATCTTAGACAAATTGAACAAACAATCATTAAAGTTAGTACCATATACTGAAAAATCATCCATAAAAACTTCCATGATGTTTTCAATAAATTCAAAAAATATTGCAGTCATGCATCTTTGAAAAGTAGCAGGGGCATTACATAAACCAAATGACATTCTCCTATAGGCAAAAGTGCCATAGGGGCAAGTAAATGTAGTCTTCTCCTAGTCACTAGGATGGATAGGGATTTGATGGAATCCCGAATAGCCATCTAAGTAACAAAAGTATGTATGCTTAGCTAGCCTCTCAAGCATTTGATCAATGAAGGGTAGAGGGAAGTGATCTTTCCTAGTTGCATTATTCAACTTCCTATAATCAATGCATATCCTCTAACCTGTGACTGTCCTAGTGGGAATTAATTGATTTTTCTCATTTTCAATTACAGTCATCCCCCTTTTCTTAGGAACCACATGCATAGGACTAACCCATTCACAATCAGAAATTAGGTAAATTACCCTAGTATCAAGCAACTTAAGAACTTCTTTTTTAACAATCGCTTTCATATTAGGATTCAACCTACGTTGATGCTCAATAGAGGGTTTATGGTCAGGTTCCATCAAAATTATATGCATGCAAAAGGAAGGATTTATGCCTTTAATATCATCAAGAGTATATCCTATGACTTTTTTATGCATCCTAAGAGCCCTAAGCAATTTCTCAGTCTCTAAATTATTCAATGTAGCACTAACAATGACAGGATAAGAAGAGTTGGGACTAAGAAACTCATACCTGAGGGTGGAAGGAAGAGTTTTAAGTTCTAGCTTAGGAGCATTTTCCTCTTCCCAATCTTCAGACTTAGGCTTTGGCTCAAGCTTTTCCACTTTGGCTTTGTAAGGAGGAATTTTTGAGGTTGCCTCCAACAAACGGGCATACTCAGCTACCTCTCCTCCAGAATCAATAGAGCCGCCACCAACTAAGCATCTCTCCAATGGATCTTCCAAATGAATAATGGTGGACTCTTCTTCCACCACTTGGTGCAATAAATCAATCCTGTAACAAGAGTCCTCAAAAGAAAGTTGTTTAATAGATTTAGAAATATCATACTCAACATTATTATCACTAACAGTTAAAGATAATTTGTCATTTTTAACATCAATTATAGCACCAACAGTAGCTAAGAAAGGCTTACCAAGAATAATGGGGATTTGAGAATCTTCCTCCATTTCAAGCACAACAAAATCAGTAGGTATGAAAAACTTACCAACACGGATAGGAACATCCTCCAAGATGCCTACAGGGTACTTGATGGACCGATCCGCCAATTGAAGCGAGATAGTTGTAGGTTTTAGCTCACCCACTTCTAACTTCTTATACACAGAAAGGGGCATAAGACTAACACTAGCCCCTAAATCATACAGAACTTCATCAAAATTCGTGTTGCCAATCAAACAGGGAATAGAGAAGCTACCTGGATCTTTTAACTTAGGAGGCAATTTATTTTGAATTAAAGCACTACACTCTTCAGTTAAAACTACAGTTTTATATTCCTCGAGCTTCCTCTTATTAGACAAGATGTCCTTAAGAAACTTAACATAGGTAGGCATTTGTTTCAATGCCTCAGTGAAGGATACATTAATATACAATTTCTTAAGGACCTCTAGGAACTTCCAAAACTGCCTATCTAACTTCGCCTTAGCCAATCTTTATGGGAAGGGAACCGGGGGTTGGTAAGGTTCAGGGGGTACATATTTAGACACCTTCTTAGTAGTTTCCTCTTCTTCTAAGGGTTGTGTCTTAGTCTCTTTATCCTCTATTTCATTATCATTTTCACTCTCCCCTTACCCATGGAATCTTCTAATTTCTTTCGACTCCTCAAACTCACAGCTTTACAATGTTCATTACCTGGGTTGACTTCAGGTTGACCAGGAAACTCACCTTGTTGTCTATGTGAAGTGCTTGCTTGTTGGGCAATCTAGGTTTCCAACATCTTATTATGAATAGCCAAATTATCAACCTTAGCTGACAACTCTTTAATTGCCTCCATCACAACCTGCCCATGGTGCCTAAACTCCTCATTTTGCTTAGATTGACTCTCAACAAAATTCGCAAGAAAAGACTTAAGTCTAGATTTTTGTACCTGTGGGATTCCAGAAGAGGGTTTAGCATTACCTTGCCTAGCTTGGTACTAACTATTTCGGTAGGAGAAGTTAGGATGTGACCTCCAACCGGGGTTATATGTTTGAGAATATGGGTCATTCCTCCCCTTTTGATTGAAGTCGTGAAAATTGTGGCTCGATTCCACTTGCTCCACCAGTGCACCTTGTGAGGATCCAATTCCAACTTGGCATTCAGCACCTATGTGTCCCTGTGCTCCACAAATCTCACAAAAATTGTTAGAAGCACCTATGGAATTAACATGAGCTTTCTCAAGCATGTCAAAACGTTTATTCAAAGAATCAAATTTTGACATGATTAAATCAACACCATCTACCTTAAACTTACCTCCTAAGAGTTTTCTCGGGTTATGGCCTCATTCATTGGCCCATTAGTGATGATTTGAAGCTACACTCTCAATTATCTCATAAGCTTCTGTGAGCCTTCTATTCATCAAAGCTCTACCAGCTGCGGAGTCAAGAGACACCTTTGAAGAATATTCTAAACCATTATAGAAGGTGTGGACGATCAACCATTTTTCTAACCCATGGTGTGGGCAGGCTTCCAGCAAAGCCCTATATCTATCCCAAGCTTCTGACAATGACTCGCTATCTTTCTGAACAAAGTGTATGATTTCGTCGTCAAGTAATAAAAAGATTGAATCCACAGGGACTGTGTCTATGAATATCAATTAATTAATTAATTCAATTAAATTCAACAAAAAGGAATATAATTGTTGATTAAGAAGAACATAGTAACAAAGTAATTAAATAAATAAAAATCAAAGTGCAAAATTTAGAACAAAAATAGCAAGTTATCAAAAAAGGTATTCAAATTCAAGAAAGTTTTCAAGATTGAGGTAACCACAGTGATACAAGACAATTCCAAATTGACAACCTTTTTATTAAATCTAAAATTCAATTGAAGGTGAATTACCCTAAATTAGTTAATGTTCTTTCTCAAGATATAAGATCCGTGCCCAATTAAACCAATTCCTACTCTCGAGGTAATTGAATTTAAATTGAACCCATTACGCTTTGTGGTAATTCATTGAATCCTCGAAAGGCTAAAACTACTCTCGTGATTTAGACCTTAAGTTCAATTCTTATGGTTCCAACACCTAGGTTCACCTCTCAGTACGTCCCTAAATGTCTATGAGATGCAAATAAGTGGCCAGTAAATTCAGATGAATAAAAGTAATAAGGATTGAATCAAAGAACATTCAAGATTAATAAAAGGAGAAAAAAGTCAATTAATCATTATCAAATTATCAAAGGGCATTGCCAAATCCTAAAAACAAAAGAAACTACTCAGCCATGGAGAAGAAAGAATCAGAAAGCAACATAAAGAACATCCAAACTCGTAATCCAAGAGAGAAGAAAGGAGAAAGATCAAGATTCAAGAGCCTCCAAGAGTGCCTCCTTCTAACCAAATTGGAACCCCCCAATTGTATTCAGAACATCTATTTATACTATAGGGTTTTAATTGGCTAAAAAGCTCTAAAAGAAATAAAAATAAAAACTAAAATTCTACTCGTATTGCGATCCACGGCCGTGGATCATTCCACGGCCAGGCCGTGGATCTCTCTGCCACAGGAAGATTTTTGCCTCAGGTTGAACTCCACGGTTGTGGATCTTTCCATAGCCTGGCCGTGGAACTCTCTGGAATCTATCTTTTCCTTCTTCAAGTTGCTGCTTGATCCATGGCCGTGGTTTGATCTACGGGCAGGCCGTGGATACCTCTGGAGTGGTCTTTTTACACCTTTTTGCTATCCGTAAAGCTCCAACTTCAATCATGCAAGCTTTTCATCCATTTCAAGGTCAATTGAGCACCAATCTTGCACAACAGTACCACAAACACCGCGGTTATCTGAACTAAGGGAAAAACAAACCAAAAGGAAAACTAAAATGCCTAAAATGCCAAAGAATGCATGCAAAACAAGAACAAAACATGATTTTATTTCATACACATCACACCACCAGATCAGTGATTAGCTGTTAATTCAGTACTTCTGTGATGGCTTGTTGCCTCTGGATAGGAGCATGATTGATGCTGCCAGTGGAAGTGCATTAGTTGATAAAACTCCAGTTGCTTCCAGAAATTTGATTGCAAACATGGCTTCCAATTCCCAGCAGTTCGGTACTTGGATGATCACTTCCACCCGAGGAGTGAATGAGCTTCATGTGTCTCATACTGACCAATAGAGAATAGAGCATAGACTTGATGAATTGACTTCTTTGGTGAGACAATTAGCAATGAGACAATAATTACTTGTGCAAGGGTCTACCAGTTTGTGTGGCATTTGTTTTTCTTCATCTTATCCCACAGATGGATGCCTTACACTTCAGAATGATGGTTTTGTAATTCAAGATTACTTTGTCTCTGCAGCTGGTGTCTTCCCTAGTGGACTACAATACCAGTAACAGTGGCCTAGATATGATCCATTCTCCAGCACATATAACTGTGGATGGAAAGATCATCCAAATATGAGGTATGGGAATGCAGGCTCACAATAACAGTAACCATAGCAGTACATGCAGCCATTCCTGTAACCACCTAGGCAACCACAGTTTCAGCCTTCTTCTGGATCAAGTAGGCAGCAATTCCAACAGTTTATGCAACAACCAAGTCCAGCAGCCACAAAACCTGAACCTTCATTTGAGGATTTGGTGAAGTAGATGGCCGTTAACAATATTCAATTCTAGCAAAGGACAGAGGCCACCATACAGAATTTAGAAACCCAAATTGGACAATTGACCTCTTCATTGAGTCAGCTACAGGCCCAAGGTTCTGGACAACTCCCTTCCCAAATAATTCCCAATCCAAAGGGGAATATGAGTGCCATTATGTTGAGGTCTGGAAAATTTGTACAAGTACCAACTGAACCTCAACCTGAAGTAGAGAAATCAGTTTCTGATGAACCAGCCCAAAAATTTAAAAGTAAGAAGAAATTAATGGTTGTTAATGAGCAGCAGAAGCCTGTTATAGCTTTTCCTTTTCCACAAAGAGCCATATAGTCCATAAAAATAGACGAGGCTAAGAAAGACAAAGAGCTTCTTGAGACTTTTAGGAAAATGAAAATATACAACCCATTACTAGAAGCAATCAAGCAGATACCGAAGTATGCCAAGTTCTTGAAGGAACTGTGTACACACAAAAGGAGGTTGAAGGGCAATGTGAGAATCAGCATGGGGCAGAATATTTTAGCCATTATCCAGCCTATACCACAGAAGTACAAGGATACAGGAACTTTTACAATTTCTTGCATAATAGGAAATTTTAGATTTAAGAATGCCATGCTAGACTTAAGTGCTTCCATTAATTTAATTCCCTTGAACTTGGTCCTTTGCAAGCTACAAGTGTGTGTTAGTCATGGTAACCATCACCCAAGAGGGGGGGGGGTGAATTAGATGATTACAAATTTTCAAAGCAACTTTGAGAAATTATACATTTTGATAATTTTAAATAACACATGCAGCGGAATAAGTTTAACAAAGATACAACTATTATAGATTACTCAAATATAATTTGGGTTATGGGATAAATCAAACAAATAAACTAAATATCAAATTCAACTCAAGCATATATAATTAAAGTAAAAAATGTAAAAGAGATAGAAACTCTTTGAAAACTTTTAACAAACACTTGAAAAATAATTTTCTTTGAAGCTATTTATCAATTGAAATGAATGAATATAGAAGATGGAAAAATGCACTTGTGTTAG